>JACCHY010000009.1:4126141-5501522 GCA_018907195.1 Dolichoris vasculosae | reverse complement strand
TTCTAATGTAATATTTTCTAGTGTATAATAAAATATGTTGTAAGATAAAATTAGTCGTAGAATAATTAATTTACATAAAGTTGAATCAATATGCAACGATCTGGAAAGAAGTTTACAAATTAAAATATAAAGCATAAAAAAACAAATATCGAAATATTTAGCACAGTTTCGAGTAAAATATCATCCGAAATCTAAATCAGATAATAAATTAATACAAAAATCGGACGGCATCAAACAATTATTTACTTGTATTTGGTTCATCGTTTATAGTTAAGTAAAAACGACGCAACTTAACCTTGCCATAGTCGCGCTCTCGATTTCGCGGCGAATGTGTTTCAGATAAAGAACAGCTTGTTCGTAAAGTTTTCTCTCGGTCGGATTCCTCGCACCAGCCGACTTGTCACGCATGAACGTCTCCTCCTCGACGAGCGAGGACGCGATCTTGGGGCCGAGCAACTCGTACTCGAGCTTCTTCAGGAACAGAGAGTCGATTCCTGCAGTCTTGAAAGCCGGGGTCCAAACTTGGCGCAGAGCTTCCGCGAGGGAAGTCGCGCTGTTTTTGCTGATGGAAGTTACTTGGACTACGTCATGGAAATTCGCCTCCGTCACCAAAGAGTCCGAGATCTGTGTTTACATGTTCCGAGTTTTATGTTCCCTTTGGATTTCTTACTAGGCTTAATGGGTTATTCGAGCGAATACGTTCGGGTCGTATGCGTTCTAGACGTGACATTTTAATTTTGACTTTGTTGCCTTTGTTTTCAAGGGTTTTGGAATGCGTTTGAATTTCAACGGTAAAACTGAAATCTTAAAATTTAATGTGCGAGTCGAACAAGCATATTTTTGAATCTTGTGGTTCAATGATCTTATTTCTATGATATACTCTATCTTTTAAATAAGATAATTGATCGATGAGGTATGTTTCAGAAAATTAAAAATGTTTTAGAGAGAAAATAATTTTCATGCAAGGAATGTTTTTTTAATTTTTAAATTACGTTCATTCAAACATGCAAGATTTAAATATAGCAGAATATTTTATCGGCGATAAACAGAATCGTTAATTTATATTTATCGAATTAAATTGAATAATTATATCGAGTTCAATTAAAATTATTACTTCATAAATATAATGACTTAATTTAGATTATATATAGATTTAATCTCTGCGATTCATAAAATTGAGACTCGTTAGTTATAAGACTTCAATTGCAGTCTTGTTGGTAAAATATAATAATTGAACACGAGTCAAAACACGAATAATATTTATTGAATATAATTACAAATAAAATAAATTTGATCATATCCTTACTAATATTATTATGATAATGAATAGATACTGATCTAGAAACGTGTATTTCACCGTTTGGGAAAAATTATAAACGGGAATTGTTATTATTTTGAAATGAAAATAATGATATGTTGATAAAGGAGAAAATTACATCGATATTTTTAATATTAATTTATTACAAAAATAAAGAATATTTAATTTTACCTTTATTTACTATATTATCTACAAATACTTGTTTATATATAGATATAACGATAATATTTTAGAATTCATGAGATTTATAATTTTATTATCGTAATCTGCTACTTTTAGAAATAGATTTGAAGATATGTATTCCATAAACCTTAATAGTAAATCGAAATAAATAACTGCGAATAATAAACCTAATGTTATAATATAACTGTCTGAATGTATGGAAATTAGTAGAGCAAAAGTACGTAACTAATTCTTAGTAATGAATCATTATTGTTTATGATTTTATGACGTCATTCCAAGTGTTGCATCTATAATATACATTCTATAGTATTATTCCCAGATCTGAATTATAAAAATACTAGAGAAGTTTTAAATATTTACAGAAACACATGCACAAAACACTTTAAACCATTAAATATTTATTGTAATTTATTTCACCCTTTTTTAAAAAATAAACCTAATATACTTGGATAAATATTTAAATACGACTTTTTTTATAGGGCAAAGAGTGGCATACATTTTTTTTAAGATCGTTATTTTCTATTAAATAATTTTTACACATAAATTAATTTTTAATTTGCATTACGTAAATTTGTATGTACATTAGTGCATTTATAAATTTAATCGGAATCAATGCTTTTAATATTTTATAGTAAATTAAATATCCTTTTCTGATGAAAATGTATTTGATTTATGTAAATTTGTCTTAGACATAATAATGTTTGTTTAAAAAGTACACTTAGAGTTTCCTACTACATACTTACATATTTTATAATACATTTACTGTGTAAATTTGCATAAAATGATCATATATTGCAAATTTTATTAAACTCGACTGAAAAATAATTTGCAAGGAAAAAACACATTTGTTCGTCTCCTAATTTTCTTTTGAGTCAATATAAGATTTCTATTTGAAGGCTCCAAATTTAATCCAATTAGCGATGTAAATTAAAAACTTAATTTTACGTTAGGTAAATATTACTTTGTCATATATCGTATACTCTTGTCTTAAAGAATATTGTAACCTCTTTACTCATTGTGAATATTAATAATTACTATCTACGCAATCATTTACCGAAGATGATCGGAAGAACTTACGTAAGGTTTTTTTAATACAAGGCTAGTAATCCAAAAATATGTCGTTTTGGGTAAGTTTCAGTTTTTAACTTACGAGGAAAATAAAGAAAATTGTAATGTATAAAAAGGCAGTATTTTAAATAAAGTATTAAAATTTGAATTTACGTAGAGGAATAAAAATTAAAATTTATTTACTAATTATTCAGAGTAAACAAAATAAATCTTTCGTATACATTTTTAAATCCTTATCTAATAAGAATCATTTGGTACAAACTGTTTTTAACGCGAGAATAATCACATTATTTACAATGGAATTTTTCCAGGTTGGTACTTACCTTAAAAAACACTAAAGTATTATCTCCCAAAGATAATTCATTCGTTAATCTGACACGAGATTCCGAATTGAATAACAAAGGAACAGCGTAAAGTGTTCGACACTTTGCTTGATCCAAAAAATTTTCAAGTAGAGAAATCTCTCTACTTTCCAATTCATCTTGCGGAGAAACTCCGAAGAAATTATGAGCTGTTGCAATGATAAAACTCCCCCTCTTATCAATTGCAACCATTTTTGCGATCTTCGCAGCTTCGTGCTCCGATTATAATGATATTTCTGAACAATTATTTAACAACGAGAGCAGCATATTTTAAACACCAATGAACTTGAAACGAAAAAACAAAACAACGCAACAACGATCGAAGAACAATGTCACGATTCGAGTACTCCTCGTATCCATGACAACGCTCAAGTAGCCAACAACAAAACGCTGACCGGCGTCGTTGTATATATACAAGTTTCGCGGTAACAATCGTTTCCCTCCAATATACCTGTATTGTTTCAACTTTGTAAAGGCCGAATTTTCATTATAGTCTTTCGGTAGCGATGCAAATCAATTGTTAAATTAGATAATGTAAATCGTAATAGTGTACGTTTGGTAAGCGATGTAAAATTACGATCTTTAAAATAAAAAAATGCGAAACTATGAATTTAGGAATCGATGTGTAAAATATAAGTTTGAAAATAATTGCGTTTGCCTTATTTGTATTTTTGGTTGCAGAATTAAAATTTATATTCGGAATTATCGAGTTTAACTCAAAGCGTTGTTATATTTGCTTACGATCAAAAATACTTTATATATTTTCAATTTATTCTACTTAAAAAAACTTACCTAAAGATATTCGTACAGTACATTTAACTTTTTATATTTAACGGAAATGTAAAAATATACATAGGCGTTTATACCACGTATAATTGTTTATTAATAATTTCTTGGTATTGCGGATATACAAAAAGTTAGATTACATCATTTTAAATTATAAGTTTCAATAAAATTTCATAAAATATCAAGGATAATTTTTTAAAAAAATACCATATTTTTTAATTCTCTCGGTAAGAATTTGTAACGTAATTTAAATAACTTTTTCTAAATATTTAAAGTTTCCGTTGAATGTTCGCTTAATCTTTAAAAAAATAACGAATTCAGAGTTTAAAGATATTATTTTCCAAAAAGGAATATAAATTAAACGTAAGAATAATTCGTTTCTAAAAATACACGTTTGAAATATTTACAAGGTCCGAAAAACAAATATTATAATATTTCAATTTATTTTTATCACAACGCGACATTAAATTATTCATTACAATTATAAAAATTTATTTACATTTCTTGTTTTACACAATATACAAGGCGTTAATGCACGTATCGTTTATTTGAAAATAATTTTTTAATGCATAAATCACGTACACGACGCAAAATCATTTATCACAAAAATTCGCTGTTAAAAAATTCTATGCAAATATTGGATTAAGCGGGAAAAGTAGTACAAACGCCGATGTTGTTGACCATGAATAAATATGATAAAAATTTGCATCGCTGATGCAGAAAGGTGCGTGAGTCCGATCGATGCATTCTTTCGATGAAAAGTGTACCATGACTAGTCGAATAACAATGCACAAATGGAAAACCTATACAGACTCGGTAATTATGTAACGAGACGAAGAGCGTATTTATCGTTTCGCGGCTTCGTTCGCATAAATAAGGACGTCTCGGGGATAATTGACCTCATTTGACAAATTGATTTTAATAGGATATCGCTAATCTCGGATCGATAAGTAGGATTACGAGGGATAATCCGACGTGTATAAATATGGCAAGTCAAGTAGCGAATTCGCGTGTTTATACGTTGCTCGTCTATCTTATCGAAAAACGCGTACGTAATCGCATTTTTCGAACTAAACAAAAACGAATGTTTTTTTCAACGAGATTCGTAAACACGAGTAATCAAGTTGAGGAAAATTTGCAACGCCTCGTTAATAACTCGCGAATTCGCGGTTTTTTTTAAAACCGCGAGCAAAATAAATAATAAAGATAACATTTCAAAGTTTCGGATTCTTTCATTACTATTTCAGGATGTGACTAGGCTTCCGGTATTATTAACATCTTTTTTTTTTCCAGCTTCGCTGGGATTATGTCATCGTCCGAACGAAATATCGAAGGAAAAAATAAAAGGTCGAACTTAATAACTCTTGTAAAATTAAGGCGCCATGACTTGGTAAACGACGATTAAATTATTCCTTATCTGTAAAATAAAGAGCGCTAAAAGTCACTCGGCTACAGCGGCCGAATAATCCCGAGCGCGAGTTAATCAATTACGTGACTAATTTCGTTTATTCGAAAGAGATAATAGTCAAGATTCCGGCCTTTTTCCTTCGTTTTTCATTGGAGTTCTCGAAACCTTGATCCAAATAATGTTCTCAGCGGCACCGACGTCGACACACGCAAATACCATGGACCGATTATAAACTTCGAGAGAGTATCCAGCTTCGCTGCCGAAGCCGATCCGGCATTCCGCGACGGCGTCGGGAGAGACTCCTCCGCTCGAAGAGCAGCGAAAGGTCTGGATTTCCTCGGGGGGAAATCGTCGGTTTTCCACTCGGAGTGGGGAGACGAGGAGTGTGGAACGCACACGCGATTAGCGGAGCCAAGGCCGCGGTGAGTGCGTATCGAAAAATCCGCAGTCAGTCCGTGGATTCCCGTGGCCGCTGTCGCGTGCAGTCCGGAGAGTTTGGTGCTCAGGAACCGGGGGCTTAGTACTTCAAAGTTCGCAACAGGTTTGTCGTCGTCCTCGTCGTCGTCCAATGGAAGCACACTTTCTTCTTCTTCTTCTTCTTCTTCTAATTTTAAAGGCGCGGCGTTTGTTGTTTCTTCGCGATCCGGTGTTGCCTCTTTTTCGCGCTTTATTTTTAACGCCTTGCCGGGGTCCGGTTATTCGTCACTACCAACGAATCCGTATTTTTTCTTTTTTCCTTTTTTCTTAATCAACGTAATTTATGGAAACGATACGTTGACGTACAGTTTTTCTTTTGCGTCGTAAACGCGCGTAATCCGTTCGTCACGGATCGCGATATTTTTGCTTTCGACTCGCTCGTTTGCCTCTCTTAAATTATCGCTTTAGCGTTGATCGACGTTTTTCCTTAAAAAAAAAATATTAAGCCGCGTTGGCGCAAACGTCCTCACACTTTTTTCGCGTCGCTATCGTAACATAACATTACCGAGATCTCAATTAACGCTTCTCCGCTCGGATCGGCTCGAAGATCGGCAAGGACCATCGATGACAACAACATCGATGCGTATCGTCGGTGATCACGTTTAATAATTTATTCGATCGGTCTCCGTTTGGCCATGACGCAAGCCGGATCAACGTAGCGAACAAAGTACCGAGGAAGTCGGCGCACGCCGTTCAATCTTAACGAGACGCATCGGCGTCGCTCGAGTCGCGATCTGTTTCCGATAAATATTAATCTCGACACCCCTTCTACATTATTTATCGGAACGAACGTCGTCCGCGCGGGAAAAGAGCGAGTCCCAGGCGTCGTCGTCGCACGTGCAGATACGCTCGATTCGCGGGCGTCGCCGGAGGCATACCGAAGCGCTCGCTGAATCACCGCGATTACGCAAACGAGAGGAAAAAGGAGGGAGGCGTCTCGATGCTACATCGAGATAACGGTCGGATTCGTTGCAGCGGAGTCTAGAAGCCGCAGCCGCGAGATCCGGACACCATGAAGCCCGAGCACGCGGCCGAGAAATCTGGACCCGGAGGACTGTTGATCGCTACCAGTGTCCTCGTGCACATCCTCTTGCTGCTCCCGGTGTTGTACATCGTCGGGCTTGGGTTGGAGAGTTACAGCTTCTTCTCTTGGCATCCGATCTGCATGGCTCTCGGAGTGAGTGATCTTTAACGGGAAAGCCTCGAGTTGTTCGCGTTTATAAATTGATAAGGACGACTGGAGATCGTCGGTGGATATTCTCGACGCGGATCCGATCGAGGATTCTAATAATAGGATTTGATTTTGAGGAACGGGTGAGGTGCGATCGAAAGAATTTCTCGACTTGTAACCGCTGTAAAGTAGAGTTTGTTAAGCTTACGAATACAGCATCTTTTAATCAATCGGATGGACGAATAACAACTTAATTCAATCTCTGCCTCTTTAGTCTCCGGCAGCTTTAATTTTCGAATCATTAAAGAATAAAGTACATCGAGTACCGTAAACACTGAAATATTATTCGCGCTCGCGGAGTAATATTATTATTGCTTACTCTAAATTTGTATATAATACGTTCGACCTAAATTATATTGATTTTAAAGCTGTATTAATAGTATATCGTACCGACCCACGGATACGACACCTTTTCTCGAGTTTGGTTCAATCGTCTCGTAAAATTGATTTTTCGACTAGGACTAAACGCGATTCTAATCGCACTTTTATAAAATTTTCATCGATCGGACAATGGTAAATTATACTTACGGGAAATAAAAATGTACGTTGAAAGTTGTAAAAAATGTAGGTATTCGTCGAGAGAACGACGTTGGACGATATAAAAAAAATTTTCGTATCGAATATCGAAAATCAATGATAACGTATTCTCTGATAAATGTTCGAAGAAAGCTTTCTACATTTTTTCGTGCTTTAATTAAATATTAATGTTTATCGATAACTAGTGTATTCTATTCGATATAATTTTTTTACGATAAATTCATCGTCGTAGACGTTACGTACGTATTTTAAATTAATTGTGTAAGAATTTTTACGAATACTCCGGTGATTATGTCATCCTAGTTATTGGAATAATTTTAATAAACGAACAAAGAGAAAAAGCTAAAAACGCGAGAGGAATAAAGATGCACAGGGAAATTGTTAAAGTGATAACGAATCTGTACATTAAGGAAATAACGAGTTCACATATATGCGACATTAAGATCAATTGCTAGAAATTGCTTCCAACGAAGTAAAAAACGAGGTCATTGAAACGTTAAAATTCACTCTTCGTTCTTTTTTAATAAATTTCCCACCTTGACTCAGCAAATTTAGCAACACTCGTACACTCTCTTAATTATTAGCTTTTTATAAGTGCCATGCCCGAGCGAGACTTCTCGGTAAATTTGATTTATGGTTTCTGTGAATCGATCGCTTTTTAAAAAGACTGGTTTTGTCACGTATTTCTATAAAGGAAATTACACTCGATACGCTTCGCTTTTAATATTCTTTTAAATACGTAATCATCGTTCTCACGAGTATTTACTTTACCTCAACCTAA
The DNA here is from genome assembly GCA_018907195.1 of Dolichoris vasculosae. Taxonomy (NCBI): domain Eukaryota; kingdom Metazoa; phylum Arthropoda; class Insecta; order Hymenoptera; family Agaonidae; genus Dolichoris; species Dolichoris vasculosae. Next base: position 5,493,371 of record JACCHY010000009.1, on the reverse strand, counting down.
CGAAACTCCGTTTTCTGGGTCAGGAACGTTAGAAAATGCATTCGTTCCCTAAAAAAGAACGCAAAACATAAACGACCGGTCTTTGTTCTTCCGATAAATCACGCGTATTTTTGGATCACGGTAAAACCTTTGATTTCGAACGATGCTTACTCGTTCCCTCGCTTTTAGAAAGCGGTCGTTAAGTTCGATAAAGCCCAGCGCGCGGAAACGATCCAACGAAACGAGCTTGATAAATTAAATAAATTATCCGATTGGTTGCAGGCCGGTCTCCTCGCGATAGAGGCAGTGTTCGCGATCTCGGGAGAGGCTTACTCCTCGAAGAAGCTGTCGAGGCCGAACCGAATAGTCCTGCACTGGATCCTCCATAGCCTGGGGATGATCCTGATCGTGATCGGCCTCGTCATCATCGTCGTCAATAAGAACAACCACGGATTCCCGCATTTCGCGACGACTCACGGACAACTCGGACTGGCCACGATCGTGATAACCTTCGCCGTCGCCGGCTTCGGTATCCTGACCAACAACGCTCGCTGGTTCTACCCCAAGCTGCGACCGGTTCTTCTCAAGGTTATACACGCGTTCGCGGGGATCGGACTGACGATCCTCCTCCTGGCGACGGTGATCAACGGTACGTATCGCGGCTGGTGGACGAAGATCGGTGCCTCTGAAACCGGACGCAGTCTTGTCTTCGCCTCGCTCTTCATCGCCGGGTTCCTCGTCCTCGTGAAACCGATCATCGGCGCGGTGTCCAGGTGTCGCGTCCTCGCGCGTCCGCCTCCCTCGGCACCGGTCGCTATGACCGACACCGCGCGATGAGCGACTCCTGGACGTCGCCGATGTCTCTCCGTCTCTCGCGCCGGAACGGATCGAGGGTTTGCGTCACCGGTTCTTACGCAAGCGTTGCGGAACCCTCGTACATTTCTACTTTCGATGAAAGCTTTTCCGTTTTCCCGAGTTCTCCGTGGGAGCGGAGAGTCGTATCGACGACTCGCCGATCGTAGGTAGATTGGAAGCTTCGTTCCGAAAGTGTACAAGAGAGACGGAAAGAGAGAGAGAGAGAGAGAGAGAGATATAAATAAAGATGCGCGAGTTTGCAGCGGCTGCATCATCCTTGATGTGTTTCCAAAGATACGTATTAAGCAATGCTTTGTTGTTTTCTTGCATTATTCGCTGTAATGTTAATGCAATATGATGTCTTATAAGAATAGTCGTTCGTTACGATATTATATTGTACGGATCGAGTATGATTGTGTTATGAGAATATTAAATATTGAAGTGAAGAAATATCGAAGCGAAGGACTGACGCGTTGAATATTCTCGTTCGTTTTTGCTGATTAACTTCGAAATTCGATGTTTTGATATTTTTTTATTACCTGCAACAATGCCGTCAAATTATGTATCATTACGCGTTAAATATTCTATGTTAAGATTCGTTGTAGTCGTAACGTAAGCTTCCTTTAACAAAAATGCAGTCATTTTTTTTATCGGTTGAATCAGTGGTGTACTCTAAATACGTATTCAAATATCGAAAAAGTAAAACGAACGATCGTTAAAAAAATTATTATCAACTACATGTACGTTTTATGTACGTTACATCGTTTGTCTATTTGTTTTTGTATTAATTTTGACGCATTAATTTTCTGCGAATAATACTTACGTTAAGGTCAACGGTATCGTAAAAAATATTTTCTACATTATATAATGATACCATGCGGTATTCAAAACACGCATGTCACAAAGTCTGTCGTACCATATACTAAGTAGGAAAATGATATCTTACAAGTTATGTACGCACTAAAAACATATAGACGTTATTAAGAGTCATTTAAGAGTTTGGTACTTGAAAAATATTTAATATATATATATATGTGTGTGTCTGTCTCGAATGAAAAAGAAAAAAATATATAAAAGACCGAATAATTCGAAAATAAATTCAAAGGACAAGTCATTGATTATCGTCAACCATATATTAACACTTTATTAATCTTACACGCATCATATACATATACACAGAATATAATGTATATATTTTCTTTTATAGTACAATAGCTTTTAATAATAATAATAATAATAATATTAATAATGATGATAATAATAATGATAATAATAATAATAATAATACATTACAACTCTGTCAATATCTTAAATTAAATACATCTGCTTTGTGTAATACAGTCAGCCATTTTACAAGAATACTGTTCTTGTCGCAACAAAATTCTGTTTTCGCCTTAATATTATGCAACAACGTGTATACATATATATTTATTTTTATACATATATGGAACTGCATCTATTTTTATATGTAAAACGCGATGTGCACAATAAAATACCTATTTAAATGAAATATTATACATCGTTCTATTATTTAAAAATTCAAAACTTCTATATCTAAATACAAAATATATGAACAATATTATTGAAAAAATAGTTTGTGCAGTGAAAATTTGCAGAACAGAATCAATTTTGTTATACGTGTATCGTAAAATTGATATTATTTCATATTAACAAAATTTATTCGATATTCGATTATTGAAATATTATTTAATTAAATTGATATATCGATCGTTTAATATGATACAATATTTTATCTACTGTTATTGCTCTTTTTCTGGTGCATACATTTTATTTATTTAGCATAAGTGTTCATAATCGACTTCATTCTATATAACTAAATTGAATTTTTTAAATATTAATTATCCCATAAATCCTCGAGAATTCTATCGCGAAATAATGAATTCGTGCATAGATAACATTATTATGCATTAAATTCTAAGAAATCAAGATGAACTAATATTCAGAAGTAATACGATACGATGAAACAGAAGAATAGAGATTTTTAGTACAAATTAAATGTTTTTTAAAAACGATCTCATCGATATAATACTGGTAACATATTAAACATTTGAGAAGTTTATTAAATTTTTAATATCTTAAAAATTTATTAACGAATAAATCTTATTCTTACGATATACCGATAAACGTATACAACGTTTAAGAAACATAAAGTATCCGTTTAGAGTTGGAATGTTTGTTATTAAATTAATACGTGAAATGCTTTTAAGAAGAAAATATCTAATATCTATAAATAATACGCGATTCGTTAAACAAATAGAAAATATTATAGATTTTACATTTCTACAACGTTAAAATTGTACATTAAAATTAATAAATTCTTAGCGTATTAATAATAAATAATGCGATTTTAATGGATAATATTAATATGTAATAAAGAATTTTTTAGTTAAATAATCACAAGTTGATTATGAACATTTTCAAATTTATAATATTCTTAAATTATTGGCGAATTACCGAATAATAAAAACACTAATTTTTTCAATAATATTTTGATAACAAGGATCTATAGTTTTTTTCAGTACTAATATTTTTGAAATTGAATATAATTGTTTATGAAAATATGAAAGTAATGTAAAAATCCACGAACTCTAATATAACCAAAATATGTTTTGATACTTTCTGTGTACATCACGTAAATATAATTTCTAATTTATTTTCAGCTCTATGTTTACGTTTCTACGTAAAAATATATCCCCCTTTCATTCAATATTTTTATTTTTGTATAATTACTTAATTGCTTTACCGCAAGTGTAAAGCAAATAATTATACTTTAAGTGGGTAGGACAAATTTTAAGAAAATGTTATAACCTCGATAAATTTTATCTACTATACATTTGTTTAATAACTAGATCATCGTATTTCCTTTGGTTTTATTGTTGCGTATCATCCAAAAGAAAAACCATGTAGTTATTTATTTCGAAATGGATATTTGTAACCAACAAACAGTTTTTATAAATTACTTTTACGGTACGTTACTTTTTGAAAATTTTAGAACTTTGTCTTTCATTTGTTCGTTCATTCTTTTTCGGTTTTTCTTTCAAAGATTTCATTCATGCGAAAATCATATACGGATTCGAAAATGTATATATTTATATCTAAATTATATCGATACTTTCTACATTTCTCGGAGTAAAAATTTAACCAAAATAGTGTCAAACTACTTTCAATTAAATTTATAGCACTCGAAATAATCTAGTCGGTAATATTTCACTTATCAATGAAAATCTCCTGGGATAATTATTGTACTGCAAAAACGATATCGAATCAGGCATTTATCGTTGAACTTAAGATTACTTTCCGTAAACCCTTTACTCGTACAGCGTATAGGATACATTACTTTGTACTGTCTGCTCTATATTTTGGTAGCTCATTTTTTAAGCTCGGAACACTTATAGCCACGCGTTCAGGCCGCTCAAATTCATTTACTTACGAACTTCTTTTTTTCCCATATTTTCTATTTACTTAAAAAGAAAAAAACTCGCGAAAATCACCGAACACTTAATCTTAAAACGCAACGTAAGTTTTCGTATTTTCTTTTTTTAATAAATAGTACGTCTTAACAGCTTGCTAAAATTGAGATTTCATATCGTGTCTCTTCTTATAATAATTACTTCTTCTCTTTCCGTTCCTTCCTTTCTTAAACTTTAACCTCCAATTAACAACAAATGACGTACACATTATTTTAATTTGCCTTTGTTCGTTACATATACCTCGATAATTCGAAATGCCAATTGTCTTTTTTGGTGGACGCAACGAAACGTTATTTACGCATCTTTCGACTCGTAACCGCATAATTTTCTAATTCCTCTCTGTACCGGGCACCGTAAAAGTATCGTAAGTTGTACTTTATATACTTCCTACAGCTTCGCTTTACTCTCATACTTATAATTTTATTAGCTACAGTAATTTAATACTGCATACGTATCCGCGCAGGACATGTAATTCATTTTGATGCGCTAACTAGATCAGTCACTCGTCTTACACATGTAGATTTTTTATCGGGAAAAAATATCGCTATCTTTTACAGAAAATATCTTTAGCCCGATTAAGACATTGTTATATATCTACATACATTTACTTGTGCAACAAATTAATTTTTTTGTGTGACTGTGTGTGTGTATGTGTGTAGGTTTATGCATGTCTCTATGTTCATGTGCAAATTTTCGCAACGTAATAAATTTTCATTTGTCGTACGATCTCTTTCACACCATATAATATATTCACACTCGCGCTTTTCTTTCTCTCGTTGCTTTATTCTTTCTTTCGTCGATAATAGAGGTACAATCTTTCTCGCTGGCTTTATCTTTTACCGTAAGTAAAATTCACCGTGTTTTATTGTAATGTTTTACGAATACGTATACACTCTTATAATTTTTACATATAATTCATCAGAAATAAGTATGTTTTTAGGTTCGATTTAATTAAATAATTTATATTCTTCTAATAGAAAGGAAAGCAATTTAAAAACCATTATTATTTTGTGAAAGTAGTACGCGCACATATTGAATAAAAGTACATTGGAAAAAAATAAAACTATGAATTTGGCACGGAAACACACATGTTTCTACATCAAATAATCTGTTTCCTCATTTTATCTAAAGTACTGCATAAAAAAGCTGTTTTAGGACAATATGTGACAAGAAAAATATAAATATAAAATATATTTTTCTTTATTTTTAATCATTCCGAAAAAATCTTGCATTTTCAAAAACGTGTGAATAACGCACAAATATTTAGTTATTTTGGAACAAAAGGTTTACATTATATCAATTTTGTAAGCAAACTTTAGATAACTTATCTTTAACCACTAGAATATTCTTTATATCTGTAACACTTGTAAAATATATGAACTAAAGTCATTGATAAATCAATTTTGCACACATATACGATCACTGAAACGAAAATTAGCGAATCCAGGAATAATTCCTATGCGCCGCAATTTTAATTGAATAATTTTCGATTTTTATCGATAACTTATACTTTTTTTTCTTTTGCTTATGCAGTTTTTAATTTTTAATCTATTTAATGAAAACACGTTTTAAACATGTTTGTAACAACATATTTTTTAATATTATATTATCCTAAAACAACTATTATTATTCAATGATACCAAATATATTATGAGGAAATATCAAATATTTGAAAAATAATAAAATAAAAAAGGTAAAATCAATACCGTATTATTTATTTCTGAATATTAGTAATATGTATCAGTCGACATACTTTTATAAACTGAGTTATTTACACTCGTGCTGGAAAAATACATCTACCACTTTCTTTTGTTAATTATTGGGCAAAAATATTATATGTTTATTTACTCTATTATATAAAATAATTTTTGATACTGAAATTCTTTATGCTATAAAATGTAAAATATGATTGCATCAATGTAAGTTTCTACATACATATTAAAATTAATTCTCTTATTTTTAGAACATTTTTATGATTGAAGTTTTTTCTTCTAAAAATAAATTATTATCTCTTTGCAGTTGATTGTAAGAACTAAGAAAATAGTTTTAAAATCATCTTAGGAACTCTTTTATCTAAAGATTCTATTTCCTAAAGACTTTAAGATATCTTATTAAATCGATATTCTAATAAAAAAATTTTTATTAAACCTCTAGTCGTAGAAAATCAAAGGCAGATATCGACGGACGTTCATTTTCACATTAAAATTTTCGTAATTCTGTGTGTGTTTTACAGAGTTATGAAGAAGAAAAAATTACATACGTGTATTATAATTGTTGAACGGTGAGATGGTTTACATAATTTTGCACGAGTTCAAACACGTTTTCATCCTAGTGTATTATAATCCATCTCAAAATTACATATAAATAAACGGAAAATAATATTAAGGAAATCAGGCAGTCAAAAAATTGATACACTTTTATTTTTCTATACGTTTATCTTAACATTTTTTTTAAGTGTTTTGCTAGTAACTGTTTAAACTGAGACTCGATCAAAAAGAATTTAAGAATCTGTAAAATATGTGTCGTTACGTTTTGTATCTTAGTTGTAAAAGTTTTGTAAAAATTCGCGTTTTCCATAAAAAATTTATAAGCGATGAATTTTTATGACCGCATCATCGGAATCACATTTTTAACGTAAAATTCACTGTTATTTTGGTAACGATTCAATACTTTCTTTCTTTTTTCTATTTTTTAGGTTTCACCATGTAATAGCACATTATAGAATGTCGTAAAAAGTTTATTATCTCAATTTTTAAATTCTGGTAAATCTCTAAAATAAAATACTATATTTAACATTATATAATTCTGTATATATATATATATATAATAAATTTAGTTAATTTAATTTATACGATATCAATAAGCATTAGATAAATAGATGGATCTATTTTATATTATTTTTTTGCATCGAGATAAAAAAGTTTTTTTTCTTTTAAAACGTCTGCCTAATCTCCTTAAACGAAAACAAATATTTTCGTAACATTTATACACAGTTTTTACTAATATTTATACAGATTATAACAGATGTGAATGAAACTCTTTAAAACTTTATACATTGCATTTTCGAACACATATCTAAACATTTGCGTGTGTACATATATATACATAAATACGTACGTATATATATATATGTATATATATCATATGTGACACTGCATACATATCACTAACGATAACTTATAAATAACATATTTAAAAAATAATGTTTTCAAAGGTTTGATTTTGGTATTGACTATCAACATTGAACTATCAAACTCTTTTTGATTTCTGTTACTAAAATCTATCTATAGTACCCATAAACGCTGATAATTTTCGCGGATCTTTTTATTATAATTGCAATTTTAACACAGCCCAGTTTAATTTGTTAATAGATTCCGGATAAATAAATAAAATTTTAATTACTTGAGCGAAATTAAATTATTCTTTTAATTCTCTTCTTCAAATTATTAATAATATATTTTTAAATATTTGTAATCGTTTACCAATGCATATTTGTAATAATTATTCATAATGTAACCGATTATTCATCATTTTTAAAATACAAATTCTTCATATCTGTAATTATCTTCGATACAATAACCATAATTTATCAGAATTCTTAGTTTTCCTTATAACATTATCATAAATCTTTTCACGAAATAGCAATTTTTATAAATTATTAATATTTTATTAAACTTTAAAGCACTTATTTACAACTTTCGATTAGATAAATTTTTAAACGGAGCAATTCTCTTAGCTCTATAATCTTATATGGTTTCTTCATATATATTAAAATACGATTCTTTTTCGTCATCTCGAACAATTAAAATACAGCTGTAACATAATAAGAATTTTTATACTTATCGAAACAATCGAATGATACAAGACTTCCATAATAATGTTGTAGCACTTAAATATAAATGTATGCATCAATCGATAACTTTTCTCATTTAACACTAGACAAAGCAAATTGCAACATCCTTAATTCCTGTATACGTAATATATATTTATTATTTCTCTATGATGAAATTAAAAATAGTTTTCATATATTTATTCGTTTCGCTCAAAAACTTATTAAATTTTCTCGTAAGTCGTTAATCAACGTTTCTCAATCGAAAAAACCAATAAGGTTTATATAATAATTCCTCGATCGAATGCAAAAGACGTATATATAATATTTGTTTGGGGGATTTACACATATTTTTCCGCGCAACGTTCGAACATCATTTCCGACGTATTTCAAAAAAATATTTTCTGCGTCCGGCGTATCTAATAAGATAACTGTAATAGCACACGAAAAAATCCGTAACGAAGATATTGATTTAGTTTTACAAACGACGAATAGGCGCACTCGATTAAAAAAAAAAAAATACAACGAAGCATCGAATGTAACTCGATCAAATTCGAATCGTTATCGTCTTTTTTTTTTTCTTTTGCACCCTAACTAAGTTATTCTTCGAGATCTTCTCATCCGTTCCGAGATATTCGTATACGCGATCGAGAATGACAACTAGTGTGCAATTGGGGAAACGTCAATAGATACGCGACATCCGCTAAAGTGCGTAAAAGTACTTCGCCATCGCCTGCGATTGTTACCGAAGGAAAAAACGAGAATACGGAGGATAATATTACGGATAGGCATCGCGGCTCGCTACGCATACATACACACGCATACACACTTGCTTACACACCGGGAAGCTAAAAATAAAAAACGAACAATTCAAAACTTGAAAGTAGAGTAGGCGCGAGCTCTGGAGGGATAATCGTCGTCGGCAGCCTCTTGTCAGACCTGCTGCGAGGTGATAAGGTCCGTCTTGCTCGAGTTCTTGAGTATCGAGGGTCCGGGCAGCTTCTGGGAGACGCTCGACATTCCCGTCGCACCCTGGACTGTCATCGGCTGCCCGTTCACCAGGACGATCGTATCGCGTACGATCGAGTCGTAGCCGCACTGAGGCCCTGCGGATATTGTTTTAACTTCGCACATATTTTTATTATGCTATCACATTTAGCGGACAACGTGTGTTTGTGTTTGCGTATGTGTTTGCGTCTGTGTACGGTGGATGTGTATTTATGTTTGCAATAATAAAAACCTTGATCTCTTCCACGATACTGGAAAAATTACGAAAGTTCGCGTTGCGTTTCGAATAGAGTAATTATGGCGACATTTTCCGCTTCTTTGTGTCAGGGCAAGTATGATTTACAAGAATTTGCATAAAAAGCTTTTTACAGAAAGTAAAGAACAAGGCTAATTTCGATAAGAGAATATTACTTTTGACGTATTAAATTAATTTAATGAGCTTTGATTTTTTGCAAAGAAAATGTATATTCTTCTAACGTTAAATAGATTTTTCTTTTTAAAAATTTATACCCAAGTATTTCTCATCCATTCGATGTATTTATCGTTTTTTTTTTAATAATGTTTGCAGTAATATTAAAAAAGTGTGTTAATAAATTACTTATTTCTTCTTTTAAAAGTTATTTGCTAATAGGATTAAATTTTAAATATAAATATAAATATTCTTTCGTAAAATATTATAAGACGGTTTAATTTTTTGTAAGTTATTTATGTAATAATTAATTTTTTTTAAATATTTAAAATAAATAAATAAGTATTTTAAATTATCTTAAAAAAACAAGATATTATTATCGTTATGTAAATCTTTAAAAGAAATCTATTTTTTAGCATTTTTCTATATCGATCGAATATATATTTTGAAAAATTTACGAGTTAATATTTAAACGTAACGAGTAAAATTTTTGAAATTCATAATTAAAGGTAAATATTGAATTCAAATATAATTTAATAAAGTTAATACTAACATAAGATAATCTTTGATTGTATTTATTTAAGAATGATGGTGCAAATATAATAATATTAATAACAATCATAATTAATTATATCCGTATAAACTCAAGTATAATATTATCAAATATTAGTTATTTGCTGAAACATTAATTGTTTCGAAAAAGTAAAATATAAACAAAAGTTATTAAGTGGATATACAATTTATAACTAATAAGTAACATTATAATAAGGATATTTTATATTACCGTTATTTATATTATATATATATATATTATTATCCTCATTTCTATTCTATATAATATCAATATGTATATTTGTTTATTATACTTGAATAATATCATTACTTCTGAAATAAGTTTTGAAAAAAATTTTAAATTCTGTTTGTATGAATTCATTATAGGAAATGAACGAATTTGTACGTGTTTTTATTATTTATGAATATATTTTAGCTTTTCTAAATTAGTTCAAATTTAAATTTTAAATGCATATTATAAATTGAAACTTAATAAATAATAATTAAAAATCCTTTACGATATTCAATGTCTAAATGTCGAAAATTAAAACTAAAAAAATATTAAAATAAATTAACCTTTTAAAGTGTGTTTTCAAAATTTAAAACTTAAAACAATTATGAGTTTTCATAATTTACAATTTTTCCATTATATATATTATTTCAGATATTAATAAATAATATTGTAATATTATTATATTGTGATAAAATTAAGTTAGTGATGAAATTTGATTAACAATGATATTTTTATATTACAAAAACTGTATTCTGATTGATATTTGAAAAATATTTCATGTTAGTTAAAAATAAAAAAGCGTAGTACATAATTTGACTTGATATGCTTGACTTTTACTATCATATATACACATATATCAGAATAGCATCATAAATATAGATCACTAAGTAAAAATGGATGTATTTATAACATCTGCTTCTAGATAATTTAAAATTTAGTTTTAAAAAATAGTTACAATCGTAAAATCAAATAATGTGTCTTTATTTGGAATTTTCAATACAAAATTTTTTTATAATTTATCATTATTTAATCAATACATTAAAAATTTTAGAAGAAATATAAAAATATTATAATAATTAATGTTTAATATAAATATTTCATATTTTAACCTAATATTGAAAATTAAACCAATTTTTTAAATTATAATGATTAGTATAGCCGTTAATATAATATAGTTTAGTATTTGATAATTTAATATGAAAAACAATTTTTTATTGTAGATACCATAAGTTTTTTATTATCATTCTAAATAATCTATGGATTTGATAAAATTTGATTATAAACTTTAATTTCTCGTAAAAATTTTTATTTTCACGCGACGTGAAAGAGATCAAAATAAATATGAAAAATACAAATTTCAGTATAGTAAATTGGTTACATTAAAAGCAGCTACAACAAACAAAACATGCAATGTATGTTTTATCTTGTGATCCTAGTAACAATTTCACTACATCTCAATTTATTAAAAGAGTTCGTAGTGGCTAATTTCGAATGTATAGCTCAGCTTTAACTTTACCAAACGTATGTAAAAAATATAAGAAATATTATAGTAATATTATATTTTAAATGTCTATAACGTACAAAAAGTATGAAAAAGAAATTGTGAATTATAATGAATAAAAGAAAAACTAGATTATACAAAAAAATTAATTTTTATAAAGTAAATGAACCTTTTGAAATGAATATTTATTTGTTTTAATATTCATATTGTGCATCCAGTAGAAAACTAGAATATTGTATAAAAGTAAAAATTCTATAATGAAAACTAACTTTTTCTACATAAAACTAATCTACAAGAAAAAAATTGAAAAACATATTTTGTGGTTAAAAGGTATGTAATCAGTTTTATAGATAGTGTTCCCTTGATAAATAATATTTCACTATCATGTACGATCAATTTTATTTCTAATTTCTAGTTCATAATTTCTAATTTCTATGTAGCATTACGTTTGGCATATTTTAATATTTTTCATGCACACAACAGCAGAAACTAATTTACGATAAAAGAAATTTGATTTTAAAACTTTATTGTATCAAAAGTTAAGAAATAACTAACAATCGTTCGATCGAAAAATATAATATTTTCAAATAATGAACGCGTAAATTAATATTCGATAAAAGCATTCGCGCGTGTTCAAATAATTATTATAAAATATATATTCGATTTTACAAAGATTTAAATGTAAATTTTATTATATTTCAAAGAGAAATGCAGAGTATTTTTAATTCGGAAGATTAATAAGACTTTAAAATATTTAAAAGTATAATTTATGCTTTTAACTCTATTGAATCGATAAAATTCATTGCATTAATTGTATTAAAATGAATTCTTCCACTCTTTTTATTAAAACGTCTCGGAAACGTAAAAAGTCTTAAAATTACACCGACAATTAGTTTTCAATCACTCGTAAAATTTTGATAGCGCGAAAAGTGTCGAGATGTAAAAGCGCGAAAAAAAAAGAGCGAAACAATCGAAAGAAAAGGAGGACACAAACAACGTGAGTTATGGATCGCATCATCGAGCAATATCCAAAAAAAAAAAAAAAAATCAACGTCCCCTCCCAGTAAATACAGGCTTGTCACATCGCAGACAAGCGTTAATCCGTCGCGAGTGCAAAGCCACTCTTGAAAGACACGTAGAATAAAGCCCTGGAGGGTCAGGAGATGACTAATTACCTGGGGAGGGCGTGTGCGGTTGCGTCCTGGAGGGTGTGAGCGGATTACGGGTAGCCGGACCCCAGTCAGAACTCGGTTGCAGGAGTTTTCGAGCCCTGCTCCAGACGCTGTCGTGCCCTGAGCCCCTCAACTCGTCGTTCTCCTCGTCCTCGTCCTCGTAACCGGTGTGTCGACGTTTGCTCACCCGCAGTTGACTCTGTGGAGGAAGTACGTGTATGCAAACAACACACGTACGTCTCGAATGATTTATGGATTGGCCCCGGGGTTCGTTTGCGCGCTTTAATGCGTCGCGATAATGAAAGCGCTTGGCAATTAAATCAGATGTAGACCTTAACGCGGTCATCTCACGAGTGCGTTAATGACTCTTTTTGTAATGCGCGTGATTACGAGGCTCTTATATTCGTACCGGGATACGAAATCTCTCTATTTTTTTTGTTAATAAATTACTCCATTAAGTTCAGTGGTACGATAGATTTTTTCATTGGCATCCCGCTGTGGTCGACTACTACCGATGCTAGAAGGAAATCCTGATAGTTTTTTTCTTTCTTTTTTTTTTTATGAAAAAACTGCGTTGACGTTATTATAATTTAATCCGAATATATGGGTTTGTCAACAATATCCTACAAATGCAAACATCGTGTCGATACTATATTAGATTTTTTTGTACCACTCGTAGATAGAAATTATATAATAACCGACGAAAGGATATTCAAAAAAGAATTGGAAAATATTTTACCAAACCGTCGCGATAATCTATTCTTCCTTATACGTGAAATGACAAAATAATATCACGAATACGTAAAATATTCGTAAAATTATATTATAAAATAATATGTAAATATACGTGTTTTCACGGGGAAGAAGCAATTCTGCATTTCAATATTCTAGTATAAAGTAATTACCGTATATTTCTCTTATTACCGATACATTGTTTTCTCTATCTATCGGATCGCGGTAAAAAGAAATAATCTAAATTTTATATTTTTAATTGATTTTCAGAGTTTTCGTAAAACAAAACTCTAACGCGATTTATCACGCGGCATCCAAATATTTATTTTAAAAGTATTTATTATTCGTTTCGTGCATCCATAACTTTGTAAAATTAAGAATAATCGATAATCTATCGGATATTGCACCATTTTACCAAAACGTTCTAATAACTGTTATTTTCGGAACGCGAATTTGTATACTACTCGAATAAAAAGTATCCACTCTTGAAGTTATCGACTCGAAATTAAAAGAAAAAAACCGTCTTTAATTATTCATCACCGTAACGGTAACGCTTCCATTGTATCCCGAGAGGGAAAAGCAAAAAGGCAAACTAAAAGAAACAACGACTTTCGGTTAACTTACGACTGCGAGGCCGACGATAACGAGTACTGGCACTAATCCAACCACCCAACCAACTACGTCGGCCCATTTTGGATAGACGTAGGTGCCGTATTTGAGCGGCTCGTACTCCACCCAATTGAAAAAGAGGATGAAAAAAAGGGTAGCCGGTGTCACGACCTTCCACATCCACGTCCAGAAGAACCTCCAGCAACGACTGCGTACTCCGATCATCTGCTGGACATCGTCGAGAAATCGGTCCGCTCCGTAGACCCACGCCACCAGGATACACTCGCTGATAGCGATCAGCAGAACCGACCAGTTCGCTGCGTATTTGTCCATTAACTGGAGCCAGTACATGCCGGCCTATCGGTACAACACGCAATGCTCCAAGTTTATATCGCTCTACGTATTTGCTGATTGATAAAAGCGAAACGAGGCTAATCCGACGCGGCCGATAATTTTTAATAAAAACATGGAAGAAATTTATTTTTGAATAATAATAATAATAATCGTACCCTCCCGTTGAAATCCGTTTTCTATCGTATCGAATTGTATTACTTTCGATTACTTTGACTCAGAGGGGGAGAGACGTCGGAAGGAACACGCGAACAATCACGGGAATACAGCGAATTATAAAATTCGATATTCGTGGGGCAACTCTCGTCGCCACCCAATACGAACTCAACGTTATATTTAGCTCTCGTTTCGCTTTTAAGTGTGCGTTTAAGGTAAGATGGATAATGGTAACGAACGTTAGTGGTAAATATAAGGCCACCACCGTAGCCGAAAATCGCACAGGCAAGTACGATCCAGAGTTTGTAGTGGCGGAGTGCCGGGATGCCATCGAGAATGGCTGTGGTGACGGTTTCCATAAGTGCGAATTGCGAATCCAGGCCGAGGGTCAATAGCATTACGAAGAAGAGTAAAGACCAGACCGGAGCCACTGGCAGCCTCGACACAACCTGTGGAACACGTGCAAATCGAACACGTACATAATCTTGGTTCGAAGGCTACGAATTTTTGCCGCCTTGTTCGTTTCGTTTATGATTATTTATATACCCTTTGCTTTCCTTCTTCGTTCGTTACGCCGCTCTTTAATACTTTTGCAATAAGAAATTCGTTGTTATTACGTCGGGGAATAATTAATGATTGCTCGGCTCGTTTTTCAATCGCATGTTTGCCTTGTGAATATATCTTTAAGTTATAAGTTTTCTTCGGAATAGAGAAAATCGAAACGTGGAATTAGTTATACCGCACTATTAATATGTGTAAAATAAATGCTTTAACTTCTAGGTCTTGGCTAACGATTCGGATTATCGATTGATATTGGTACTTTAGCGCTCGTATTTTAAAAAAGTATATTTCATCGGTGAATATTTTACGAAACTGTCGTTAATCAAAAGTTTGTTTTTTCAATTATATCATATTACAAATCATACGTTTTTTTTTAAATTAATAGGTTCCGTTGTATAATTACGATTCGAGATTTTCACGCTAAAATAATTAGAGCTCTCGAGTCGAATGTAAACAAAGCATAGGTCGGAGATTAGTAGTACATACCGCATTATTATTTATTCGTTTCGGTAAGTATATTTTTTTTAAAACACGATATAATTTAAATTGCCCGAAACCGTTTCTCCAAATTAGATTCATCGAACGTTGGAATATTTTAAAACGCAATTTCCCCCTTTATTTTTCTTCTCACCTATACATAAATTCGTATCTACAAAATAAAAAATTCGTCAAAACGCAATAATATACCCCGTATTTACCTCCGGGTAAACGATGAAAGCGAGTCCGGCGCCCTGATCGACGACCGAGGCGACGGGAACGTCGAGCTCGTGCGCGAGGAATCCGATCACCGAGAATATCACCAGTCCAGCGAAGAACGAAGTCCCGATGTTACTGACGGCGACGATCAGCGAATCCTTGTAGCAGTTGTTGGTGAACTTGTTGTAAGAGCTGAGAGTGATGAGACCACCCCAAGCCGGACTGAGCGCGAAGAAGATCTGCACGGCAGCGTCACCCCAGACCTTCGCCGAGGCGAGACGTTTCCAGTCCGGTGTCAGGTAGAAGAGGATGCCCTCGTCGGCTCCAGGAAGCATAATGCCACGCACGAACAGAGCGATCTACGAAGTCAACGTTACAGTGGTTTGCGGTTCGGGATCGGGAGATCCATTCGTTTTTTGCTCCAGCGCGTATTTATTTTAAATGATTTTTTTAACGGAGAATGTCTCAACGATACGAAAGCGTGAGAGCACGAGACGATCGATGTAAAGCATGATTTAAAAAAACAATGCACATTTTTATTTTGTTAGTTATTAGGAGTAATAATTTTGATGGTAAATTATGTGCCATAAATAATTGTACATTTTCCGTGAAATGTTAGGCGTGATCGAAATTTAGAGACTACTGCTAAAATAATCGATAAAGCTTGAATTTTTCATTTTCCGGTGTAGCGATAGAAAGTTGAAACTCACCAGGACCACGTAAGGGAAAAGGGCGGTAAAGTAGACGACCTTTCCCGAACTTTGTACTCCTTTGCTCAGACAAAGAAAAACGATGATCCAAGCCAAGAGGAGGCAACCAGCCATTTTTGGGCTTATCGTACCAGTTTCTTCGATTCCATGACTCAGTCGTAGCACGTGATTACTAAAATTTGATAAAGCGTGTAAAGATCGATGAAACGAAAAAGAGGAAAGACCAAATCGGAATTTGGCCGACGGTACAAAAGCGATTATATAGTTTACTTGAAATATTCCTCGGCTGGAGGCTTTCGTATGACGGACGTGAAATTTTCTGCAGTGAGATTAATTGCTGCTAATTGGCTAGAATTCAGGCATTCCCTCTTAAAATACGTCATGTTCTGACTAGTGCAAACCAAGGCGGCTTCCGGCATGAAACACTCCTTCGTACTCCATTCCTCCTCGCATCTGCTCCACGGCAGTTCGCCTCCGCCTGCGCATCAAGGAATTTTCGATCACTTTTGAATTAAAAGCTAATTATCGATGATTCCTGGATTAGAAAATGAATTCTATTTCGTTAGGGATTACTACTACTCGTTTATTCATAAATGCGATCCGCTTTGATGGAGACATGCTGAGTTCGCGCGGAAACTTCTAGGGTATTGGATTTCAAAGGGCTTATTAGTATAGAAATTGCTCAAGATCGCTTTATCGGTATCTTTGTACATTTAAATATTTATAATATAAAATTAAGTTTATGCTCTACGACGGATAATTCACAATTACTTGTAAAATGCTTAATTATCAAGTATTGTGTACGACTCGAGTACGAGAGGATATTAAATGATGGTTGATTTTAATATCTCGATCGAATCTGAAATATTGACTCCGTTCGCTGATATATTGTGTATGTACGTATATATATATGTATATTTTTAACGTTATCACGATTCTATCTGTATTTTATAAAGTAACGATTAATCGTAAATTAAATTTTTTAACCGAGAGTTTAAAGTTCAAAGGTTTATTAATTTATTAAAATTAACTCATAATTTTAAATATTTATGAAGAAAATTGCTTTATTTCGAAATCATAAAAATATTGAATTAAATATAAATCGAATAAACCATTGGGTGAAATAAAAATGTAGATATGATTAAAAGCGCGAAATATCCAATGATAGTATATTTAAATTTTTTAAATTAATTTGTTTCGATATAAATTTGTATGTATTCTTTTAAAGTTTAATTTTTATCTCGTTTGATAAAAATGACATATTTATGTAAAATAATATGCATTGTATTAAAGGACTATTTATATTTCATTCTAGTTAGAAAAATGTAGTTTATGCTTGGAATGAATTTATCTTTGTAGGTAAATATCGTAGTATTTTGATATAATTTTATTATATTTTTACTTTTATTATAATAATAATGATTAGATTAAATCATAATATGAATAATATAAATTGCTCTTTGTTAAAGTTAAAATTTTATTCTAAAAATTTTCGTAGGTAAATCTAAAACAATTCTATACAATTTATAATATTTTATTTAGATAAAGATAAACTAAAATCATATTTTAATCATTATAACTTTCATTTAAAATAATTCAGAATCAAATATCTTCTTTAAATTATTAACTATTTGATTCATTACATGTTTATTAGAAATGAATTTAGGTCGTTCCTTACATAATAAATTTATAATTTATTTATGTATTGATTTTCTAATAACTTATTTTATGTCTTAATAAAACTTGTTATATATATGTATATTTTTATCAAAATTTACGCTTTTTTGCATAAATACAATCTAATTTGTAAAATAATTTTTTTCCGAAAAACTCCGAAAGAACGTATTTGAATTACTAATAAATACCGAATGTACAAGATAATTAATTTAATTATTTTATAGAATTTTAGATTTTGATACGTATATTATATAAAGACGCAATAATGAAATAATAAAACTCGTTTATTGAAATTGGATTTGAATTATTACTTTTTATTTTTTTTAATTCTCAACGTTAAATCTTCTAAAAGCTTTATATTTAGAAACTACATTCAAATAAATGTCTATTCGATATATTTTGCTTTTATTTTAAACTTTTATTTGAATTATTAAAAGCTACGATATTTTTATATACATAAATGTTATATTTTAAACAACGAATGTTATATACAAAAATATGTGAAAGGTAAATTTTTATGACTAAAGAATTAATTAAATCATATTTACTGTATTTCGTTATAAAAATGTAGTGTACTTTTCATTATTATAAATGAAAATATAAATAGTCAGGTGTTTTATTTTATAATAAAGTTGAAGGAAATGTTAGTAAATATTTACAATCATCAATTTTTAGGTACAATCAATACTAGAGAATTATCGATAGAATTATAATTTCTTTATAGGTATATTTATTTTAATTTGTGAAGAACGTGTATAAAATTATATTATTTCCAGCATTATTACCACAGACTTTGTCGATAAAAGAAAATGAAATTAAACAAGGCAAAAATATTAAGAAATAAACTAAAAATAATATATTTGTATTTTATATACCCTTGGGAAAAATAAAGATTGACGTTCGTAGACATTCACACACCTTTGCACTAATACACTAATAGTAAATAAATTTACGTAGCAGGAAAAATGTTTACAATGCTTCGCAAACTCTCGCACACTTTTATTTTAGTTTTAAAACTTATTTAATTGGCATCATCGCAATAATGTATTTAAAAAAAAGAAAAAAATTAAATAATTAAATAATTTTTGAAATAGATAAATATATTACGCAAACAAAACATTAGGTATAAAAATTAATTTTTGGCCTTTTTCAATAAGTTCTATTCTCATTTCGTAAATCGAAATATGTAGGTCATTAAAATTACTTTTACGACTCTATGTAAATACAGATATACACACACGCAGTCAGGATAAGATGGAAAGTCATCCTTCGGAGGAAGACGGTGGTTTCAAGTTGATAAAGTCAATAATACCATTATTGATCTTTTCCAATGTCTTAAAGAGAAGATTGAAGCAATGAAAAAAGTAGTAACTAGAAGGGGCTAGGTTTACGAATAAATCGCGTGAGGGAAAAGTTTCTGACTCAAGAAATAAACATAGAATTTCATCGGTTGTTTTTCATATATCTAGCTTAGCGTATCGTGTAATAATATTATCAGCCCGGTTCAAACGTTGATACATTGTTTCAATACTTAATTTTTTCAGTCGAATTTATTTATCGCGGCGTCAAACTTTCCAACCGATTCTTATATTAGTTTGGATTTGTGATATAAAGTTTGATATACGAAATCCTTTGTTGGTAATATTTTGACGACGATCGAAAGTTGAAATAGAAATTAGTTCCTGGATTTCTCGATTTTTCGGTATTAGAAACATTATTAAACTTTGTAACCTCTTTTTGGAACACACGCGTATAGAAATTCCACGAGCGATTCTTCGAATTCTTCACAGCTTACGTAAAGGATTACAAATTTTTTATCGAATTACAAAAATATATTCGGCAAGCTCTTGTTACATATAATAAAAATTTTCTTAAATTCCGATCATTTTCTTTATTCAACTTTTTTTTCAATTTCGAAAACGTTTTTGTTCGCAAATTATAGAAAACTTTGGATAACCATTTTACAGGCACTCAAAATAACACGATTTTTATTCGGTGCACTTTGATAACCGTTTTTTAGTTAGAATGTAAAAGTACAAAGTGTTCGATAAATTTATTATCGTACGACATCTCACTCTATGTTACTTTGTAAAGTTGCGTATCATCGAAAATCGAGTTTAAATCAAAGTAAAAATTCGCTCCAAATTAGTTTATACGCGCAGTGGATCGATTTAAAATTAGTTTCCTTCGTTTTCGATCTTAAGACGTAAACATAAGGAAGTAGATCGTGCAAAGATAACGTTCGTTACGCCGATACTTATTTATAACATATAATTCATTATCCTTCGTAAAATTTTAGAACTCGCTATAAAATACAACTGGCATATTTTACGATCGATGAAAAACTAATAAAATTTTTGCGGTTACCTCGTGTGTGCGCCATTTCTAAAACTAACGTTATCCGCGATTCGAATGCCCCGAAAATACGATCGAACATCGGAAAACTAATTCCATGCAAATTTTTATAAATAACATCTTATGGAGTCTCGGATAACTTTGAGCAATTTGACCCAAAAAGGATAAGTACAATTGATAAATTACTCGTTTCGTAATATCGTTGGAGATGGATCGGAGATGTAATCATAGTTACTTTCGATATCAGCTCATCGATAATTTACGCGCCATCGTAACAAAATTAATCGCAAAGAGTTTATCGCGGCATAAACGTAAGCATGACTAAATATCGTTTCGCAGCGAATCGGTGGCACCGCTTTACTCAACGCTAATTAATTCCTAAGAATTCATAAAGGAACACTGAACATCGTTAAACTTACCAGCGACCGAAGCGAACATGTAAAAGAGTGTCCACGCGATGATGAGGTTGTAGTAGAGCATGACAACGGAACTAACCAGAACCATGCCATAACCGAGTCCACGCAGCAAAGGACAGAATCTTTTATAAGCCGCCACCGGTCCCAGACTCGCGTACTGACCTGCAGTTAACAACAACACGTGTAAGAAGGACGAAATACGTGCGAAGGTCGCGTTTTGCGGGTTAAAATGCAAAAAAGTGGGTTGCACGCTCGCCTTGTTCGTCTGTGTGTTATTAAGGGTTATTACAATGGCCGTTAAATACCTCTAAAATATGCGCCTACAATTTCACTTTTTGCGATATTGCTGATGCAACGATGCTTTTCCAATATCTTGACCAGAGTTCCATATTTTTTCAACGATTAATATCCGAGGTGCTTGAGTTTATCGCGATTCCGATCGATCTTAACGATCGCGAGGAGTTTTGATTTTAAAGATTGAGATCGGAATTTTTTCCGTGATATTCGTTGCGTGAATTTCGTATAATAACAAATTATTGGTTTTTAATACTTTCGAGAGAAAAGCGTATTTTAAATTTTATTTTTCAGATATTTTTCCGCCGAGTGTATAGAAATGTATAATGATAAATTAAAATCTAACCCCTGTTTTCAAAGAAACGACGCGTTTAATAATACAAAACCATTTAGAATATTGTACGAACGAAGCAGTGCTTTTAAAAATAAATTTTTAAATAATAACTTGAGTGACTCCGAACCTTTGTTCTAGATAAAATTTATCTAGTTTATTAAATATTACGGATATTTAACTCGTACACATAAAATTTTTAAATTCGAACGTATACATTTAAAAACGACTTTGCGCAGGTTCGGTAAGTATATTACTTCTTAGCTACTGTATTATTGTCTCTGTTGCGTCTGTTATCGTTGATTATGAAAATATTAGAAAAAAGTTGCTTATTTTTGTATTATTTTTCATATTAATTATACGAATTTACTCGCAAGCTCGACCGAATCGAACTTATCAAAAAAAGGTCTTCGTCACCGCGTAAGAAAAATATTTGTTAAATAATTTAAAAATTAAACTATTTTTTTAATCTACGAATGTAACTTTATAAATAACTTCTAAATCTATATTTAGTTTGTTAAATTCTTCGAAAAATATAAAAAGAACGATAAATATAAAAATTATAAAATTGCGACAAATGTTAAAATCGCGTGTTTCGCTCGAGCATACCAGAATTAAAATTTTTTGAATGGAAATCTCTATCTCTTATCGTATATTCTAGCTTAAATTGGTTTTTGCTTTCGGATCAGGTACATTTAATTCTAAATCCGAGATTCGTGATAAATCTGACCTAAAATCAAGTGTATTTCATTTAGTAACAAAACAGTCGTCAAAAAGACAAAATTTAAGTTTGAAATAAAAAAATTCGGTTTAAATAATTTAATTTAAACTCGATAAATATATCGCGTATGATATTTTATTCAACGACACATCGCTCGAAAAGTATTTTGTCATTGTCAAAATTTTGTTACAACCCCGACGTATTTTATTAATATTAATTTTTGGAACTTTGATTTACGTTCAAATTACGCTTTTCGTAATATCGTAAACGAGCTTACGGGAAAAACTCGGTACATTTGAATTTTAATTACATATTTCCACGCAGTCCGTCGATCAATCGCTTATTTATTAAAATCGCATTTCGGTTGAAAAAAGGTAAAATATAAATGAGATAAATCGATTCGCGAACGCACAAAGCAAAATCAAAATAATAATACTTCACCTCGGGATTCAAGGAATCCGTGTGTCTCTGTGTTTATACGTTTGTGTGGTTAAGTACAGTATCTAATTTAAAAAACACAATACAACGACTCACCCAGTGACAATTCCATGAACATTAAAGGCAGCCCAGCAATAATGAGCATGACGGTAAAGGGAATGAGAAAGGCACCACCACCGTTCGAGTAGCAGAGGTATGGGAACCTCCAGACGTTGCCGAGACCCACACTGTAGCCAAGGAGCGAGAGGAGAAAGTCGAATTTACCCGACCAGGTACCGCGTTCCGGATGCTCCTCCTCGCCACCCTGGAGAGGCGCCTGGCTGTTGGCTACCGAGTACTTGTCCTCGTTCTGCAACATTCGTTCGGTAGTTACGTCACCGCCACAGTTACCAGATCCTAGAGCTTTCCCTTTGTTTCCATCATCTCTTTACCTTTGTCTTTATCGTTTCGCGAATACGGAGCGGCCTTTTACCGAGTTCGCTCTTATTCTTAATTGCGAGAGCTTACGAGGAGCGCTTAAATTTTCCCCTTTCACGCGTTACTTCCGAAATTGAGTCTTCCACGAGAATATTGGACTTTTATCTTTTTTCATCACCGCTGCGTTTTATCGCGTTTGAGGGATGCTTACGTTTACATTCGCGACTACGATACGTCGGATTCTGAGTTTTATTTTTTTTATTTTACCGATGCATCACTCTCGGTTATCTTCCGTTCGACAACCTTTTGTTCAATCAACGTTTTTCTTAATCGATTTATCAATGTCCTTTTCAAACCAGATGATAGATAGTTTAATTTATTTTTAAACGCAGTTTAATAAAATATCGAATGTTTGATTTACGAATACATTGGGATCGTTAGTTTTTGACGGAGAAATATTTATTTGACAAGATTAATCGCGATAGAAATTAATTTGGATGAAACGTTAGCTTTGATTTCGCTCCGTTATTAAATAAATGACAATTGTTTTATACAAAAATATATCTTTCGAACGTGGAAATCTATTGGTTTAAAAATAAAGAGATGTCTCTATCGAAATCAGTTCGTTTTACTATAATTATGCAATATAGTATTAAATATCGTTTTTAAATTAAAACTGATTTGTAAGCACAAGAAGAAAACGTAAAGTAGTCCCTTGAAATAAGTACGAATCGGATAAATGAGAATACAAGCATCGAATAACTTCGGTGCAACGTATAATTGAATCGTATACGTTAAAAAATTATACACACTTTATTTCGTAAATCATCGAGGAATTAATACGTTTTACGATCGAGATAAATATTACGAGAAAATCATTACCTACGTTTATATCTCGTAAACATACTATACGTTATACATTATTATATTCTTACATGTGCATTAGAAAACGATAGCGTGAGAAATAGAAACGTAAGTTACGTCTGCGCTACAATTTGCAGTACCATTTGATAAAATATTACGAAACGAATAAATAAATCAACGCGTCTTTAACGACCGCGATTATTCTAATTTTTCCCAACGAAAGCTCCGAGAAATTGAAATTCTTTTTTAATCCCTTATTCGTACGTGTTCGGCATGAGAGCGACTGGGAATTTCTCGTCGCTAAAGACGTACTCTTTAAAAGTGACGTGATTAGAGAGAATATAAAATGACGGCAATTTAAAAAAGAAAAGAAGCTCGACTCGATCCCGCGATAAACAAGAATAAAATCAGCTTGTAATTTACGATCGAGTTGGCGCGATAGAAACATAACGTACGACATAGATAAACGCAACCGAGTTTGACCGATCACGTTCGTAACACCCATCGATCAAAACTCGGTTTAAAACGCGATTAGAAATTTTCGATTTCCTCCTACTCGGGAACTTGGGAATCTCGTCTACGAACCGAAATATATATATTTCCCCCTCGAACTCGCTGCTCTTCCAAATACGTCGCGCCTCCAATCGCCCCAAGGAAAATCCGAGACGGCCCTCTAAATTTATATAGATGATATAAATGTGTATCCCCCTCGGGAAAACAAGCCACTCACGTCCCAGCAGTCCAGGTAAGGACGCATCCTCGTAGCCGTGTCCTCCATCCTTAATCCCTGGTGAAATCGGTCGCTGGCTCGTGTTGGTGTATAAGCCAAGGCTTGTTCTTCTCCTCACGGCGGGTCGCCGACGCCGAGGGTGGCCGTCGCTCCCCGTACTCGCCGCACATGCTTTTACGCTCGCGCCACTACGAGGCGGCGCCGTCGGCGTCGCGGCGGCCCGACGCCAGCTGACCTCGGCGGCGCTCGCTCCGCTGGCACTTCCATCGGGGGGGCCACGACCTTGACTCCCCAGGCGCGTTTCCCAGGGGCGCGTGCGACTACTCCGACTACTCCGATTACTCTCTCTCTCTCTCTGTCAATCTTGTCTAGGACAATCCGACAACGAACCTCCGGGTGTCTCGAACGCCACTGACTAGCTGAGGAAGTTCCCGACGACTCGTACCCGGCCACACAGCTGCCGCTCTCATCGGCGACTGCGGGCGCGAGAGGCGCGCGACGCCTCGATCGATATTGCTACTCCTGCGAAGGCTTGCACCCTTTCTCGCCTCCCTCTCGGCCACCCCCACCCCCGAGCTTGGCCGGAGAGATTTACGCCTCGTTCGGTTAACGACGCATCTTTCGCTGCCCCCATCAATCTCCGCCGCCCCTGGGCTCGATCTCGAGTGCGCCTCCCGCCTCCCGTGTCACCGATGAGGTTGGCGCGTGCCTCCGACGAGCTCTTCTCTTCCTCGGGCGACCTCATCCTCGATGCGTCCCGTTCCTAAGAGATACCCTACGAGATCCTTCTTCTCTAGGGTAAATTGTTCCAGGGGATAAACGTTGGCAAGAAACAAAAAACTTTAACATCGTTAGAGTACACCGCTCGAAGTGGCAAGGTCGGATGCGCAACACCGCGACCGAAGGTGTACGTACGTGAATACGTGAATAGGAAAAGAGAGGTAGGTTCTATATCGAGTCGGGAGTGGAGTAGCGGAGAGAGTGGAAAAAGACGGGAGAGAAGGAATCGAATCGGAACGCTAGAGATTGAGAGTCGACCGGATGCGAGATGTGTCGCGTGCACACGTATACGTGGGGGGTGGACGGGAGGGGGAGGAGAGAGGGACGGTGGCATCGATCAGCTTCTCGTCGAGAGAGATTCAACGAGCTGCTGTGAACGTCGACGCTGGCGGTGGCGACAGACGGCAGTAGCGACCAGCAGCTCCGAGCCAAGGTGTATTGATCATTTTCAGATAGCCGGCCTTTCTCTCTCTCTCTCTCTCTCTCGCTCAGTTACTCTCTTTCTCTCGGTACGCGTGCGGAACGCTCGTTGTCGACGAGTCGTAAGCACCGCGCGTGCCTTCGAGACCTCGGAAGATTTTCGGAGGATCTCTCGCACGGTCGATAGATGCAATGCTGGTTCTGCCCCTTCGTCTCGTCTTCTTCGCAGCGCACGTGGATGAGTCGCTTTGTTGTCGGTGAATACAGCTTCCGGCGCTCGAGCGGAACTTTTGCTACGGGGTTGAATTGCGTAGCGCGATTTAGTTTGCCGCTGGTTTTCGCGAGGTAGCGATTCTTTCTTCATTTTATAATATATATAATATATATAATCGTCGATCGAGACAACTACTTTTTACATCGATGAAACGATTTCGATAAAGTTATTCGTCGATATTTTCGAGTACGTTACGTAATTCTCTTTCAGATTTATTCTGTTTTGTAAAAGACTCGAAATAAACTACTTTGAAAGATTAATGAAACGAATAAATTAATTTAAATCGTCCGATTCTTTTATATTTTTTTTTATGCAACGATGGAAATCGTTTAGATATATTCGCGTATATATCGTTATTGTATTTTATTGTATTGTAAATTCTGTTATAATGCAATGAAACTTACAACTATTGTAGATTTCAAAGTACATCTTTAAGAATACGTTATACGAAATTATTGTAATAAAATTTGAAATAAGAAATATTCGAATAAAATCATTTTCGTGAGAGTAACTGCTCTAATAATATGTAATCGACTAATGAAAATTCATAACTGTGTAGACTATTGGTGATATATAATTGATGTAATTGCACATTGATACTTTTTAATTGGATTGGAACTTAACATTATTGATTCTGATTAAAAAATTGAATCGAGTAAAACGTATAACGCGTATTAAAATAAATCTAAATTGGTAACTTAAATCGTAACTTTAAAATAAGAATTAATAAAATGGAACGAATAATCGACTTAAATAAGTAACGAAATTATATACGATTAACATCGTAAATAATAATTATTAATTTTGACGATATTAATTTTTTTATTTCGTTTAATGAAAAATCTGAATAGAATTTCTGAAAATCGAATAACGTAGGAATTATATGTTTATCCATAAACCGTTATTTTCGTGTTATATATGGCTTATTCTACTCAATTAGATATAGATATTTTTCATATTACTCTATCAATTCGATACTTTTTTTTTCTTTATTTTCTATTATACCGCTTTCTCACCAACACAATAATTAGAGCATAACTTTTTTATTTGTTTTATATATTTCTTTATAAATTTAATTACGTAGTATAGATTTATTTTATTAAATATTCATATTATATTTGGATAATTCTACAATTATATTTATACAACAAAAAAATCAAAAAATATCTCTATTTATTTATCAAATTATCTTTATCTAATTTTATTTATATAAATACATTTAATTAATTATTATATATTTATAAATAATATATTATCTTAAAAAATTGAATTTTATAAATGAGCTCTTCTATATATAATATTTTATTTGAAATCTACGTATACGTAAGTAATATTGAATTTTGTATAACGTCAAAGTTTTGTAGGTTTTAATTTCTGTATGTGAATTTATTATTTTTGATAATTAATATTCGTTGAATTTAAGTATTTTTTGTAACAATTTATGTAAAATTCTAAAAAACGTACTCCAAAATTTATGAAATAAAATAAATTTTGTTTCGTTAAAAATTAAACCTTTTGTTTCATATTGTTTAATATTATATTAATATTAATATTAAAATCTTTTGAGATTAGAGATTTAATGAACAAATAAATTTTGTATCTTTTATTTTAAATATCGCATATTTTACTAAAATATTTTTTACAAATATATCAAAACAAAAAAGATAACAACTACATATTTTATTTTCATGAATTTTATATGATTAAGTTATTACAAGCGATTAATAAATTTAAAAAATTGTTAATGTCAAAATTCGCTTTTTTAGAAGAAAATATTTACAATTTAATTTTTAAGCTACTTTAGAGGGATTTTAAAATGTATACAAATGAGATAAAATGGTTTCATTTTTTAGTTTACAAAATCTTTCATATATTACCCGTTCGTAGTATAAAAAGATTATTACATATTAAATTATTATCGGTAATTTAATTTGTAAATGAACTAAATTTAATCAAACATATTTGAAGTCGGATAGAATATTTATAATCGTTTAACAATCATCGATGTTGCATAATATTTATTTGTTTATTAATATCGTTATCAAATTTTTAAAATTAGTTTCATGGTAAGGGATGATTTTCGAAAACTTAAAATTTTTTACGTATCACATATTGAAATAATTCATTGTATAGAGTTTTAAGAAGATTTAAAGCGATACGTGATTCGTAATAAAATATTGCATTTAAAAGTATAATTCGTAAATTCTTATATACTAGAATTATCCATAAAAATCAGCGTGATTCGAAAATAAACAAAAAATCGATACAGGTGGTTTTATTAAATGTAAAAAAGATTTTATTGTAATTTATGTTAAAAAGTTCATTATCTACTTTTACAAAAATAAAAAGTTGGCAACAAAAAGCTCAAGCTTAACACAAATCTCATGCATGTATATAGAATTTTAAAAATTCTCATTTAACTTGAAAACTCTCCCGTTCAAAGTCAATTTGACATAATTTTATAAGCTCGTAAAAGACAAGACGACATAAACGCTATGCATGAAACATTGAATAAATAATTACGATCGATCGAGTTTATAAAAGACGTTTTAAGATATTAGGTTATTTAAATTATCTAATATAACGTTACGCCAATTAAGATAGAGATCGATCGTTAAAACCTTTGTTTTCTTACGAAGATAAATAAAAATAAATACCCTTCGATGAAAAACAAAATAAAGTTGTTATTTACTTTTCGGTAAGAAAAGATAAACGATAAAAAATGAGCTTATCGATGCTGTTCAATCACCAAAACACATCTCCATTCTAATTCAACTGACAAAGTTCGTAGGAATAAAAATTGTACGGAAAATGCGATGCGGGGGTGAAGCCGTTGGTCTTCGTGCGGGAAAAGTTACGAGGAGGAAAACGAACGGCTCCAGATACGTCTACAACATTATCACAGCAAGAGATAGCGAAGATGAAATACTTTTAATCAGATATATGTAAATAACGTTGGCAATGCAGAAACCGCCCAGAATCTCGGGGCTGACGCTTCGGTTTGATTTTCGGCACCGGATAAGATCAAATTGAGCTGAAATCACGAAAAACCCGGCTCTTTGATTTAGCGCTAAGTCGTTCGACGTACGAGATAAGGAATCGCATTTTTCTGTATACCTATAGACGACCGGCGAGGTGAAGGTCGCCAAGCCACATTGCGCACGGGCGAGCTTATTGTAACATCACCCTTTCTTCCTTTTATTTGTTTGTATTTTTCTTCGAAGCCTCTAACGCCCGCGCGACCAACGCATTCAGCGCAGGGAAAAAAAAAAAACTTACTCTATTAAAGAGAAATATCACGCTATCGAGTAAATATGAACAAGGGCTGGGAAAAAACGACGCTTGTGACTCGAACAAAGCATTTGCTTTGTTATTTTGCTTTTAAATATACTTGTTTCGAATAGAAAGTTTTATACTTAAAAGAGGGAGAGAGAAAGACAGCGAGAGACAGATTTTAAAAGCAATTGTATCGATTCGGTACATTTTTCAAGCGAGCGTTTTCTGTTCCCAGTTACCGATAAAAGCTACTTTATTATCGGTAAAATGTAGTCAAACAAAAACATATTTTCGAATGTCCTTTCAAATTTAAAAGCTTTTCTAACATACGTAACGTTTAATCGTAATGCGCAACTTTCCAAATAAACTGATTCGATAATTAATTCGTCCACATTTTTCTACTTAATTATTTAACGTATTTTAATGTTCGGTCAATTTTATAAATTGCGATCGCTTTATCTTAATACGTAATTGTATTTTAATCTAATAACGCTCGATTTTCAAATTATAATTTTCGATTTATAATCGAGTTCGTGAAGACTTTTCGATATTTATATATAATATTTCATTAGATCCTGTAATAAATAAAATTTATAGACATTTTCTTAACTGCTTTAAAAATCAACTACTCTAAAAATCAACTCGTGATAATATATTTTAAAGAAAGTACCAGAATTTTAAATTGTTCCATCGTAATTTTTTCTGTAATCTTGCGATAAGTAAATTATTCATGGATCGCTACTTGATATCCGTAAGTAGCAAAATCGGAGAATCAAGCTGTGTATGAAAAGTTAAACAGGGTTTCCAAGTATTCCTCGTACATTTTTTATCGACAGTGTTTTTAATTACATTGTCATCGATATTAAAGCTTCGTTTGTAATTAAATATTTTTAATAAAGATACGTTTCTTTATTAGAAATAATAATTAGAGCTGAAATTAAATTAATGTCGTATAGTTAACTTATTATGATGAAATTTCAAATACCGCGTTCGTTTAAATTTAAATATATTTAAAGTTATTCGTTTGCATTATGCATAACATTTTTATTAACGCGTGTTTTTTTCTCGTATAATATTCCATGTCTCGATATACAACAATCCGTAATGATATAAATACAAAATTATCCTAATTATTATATTACAACAATATTAATGCCATGTTTCACTCGAAGTAATAATTCTGTTTACAACTTTCTTTTATCAAACCCTATTAAATACAGCTATTGTATTTTATTATCGTACTTAACGAAAACTATATAGTTCACGAGTAATGAAAATGTGTGATGTAGACTATTAAATTACAATAATTTGTAGCATTCGACAAATAAAACGATTGATGGATCGTAACGCGTAATTACTTTATAAAAATAAGACGAATGAAATTTTTCATAGATTAAAATCCAATCGTTAATTATCTACACGTATGAAAAATTGATTTGTTCGTATATGTATCATTTTAAAATATACAACGACATTTTCCAGAAAGATTAATATTAATACTTCGATTAAGCAATTGTGTTTAATTCTTAATTTATAAAATTCCATATGTCTTACGATGAATTTAAACGAATAGGAAATATTAAAAACATATTTTATTATATATAATATTTAATACATGAAAAATTCGTTTTTAAATAACGTTAGTCACTTTTAAATAATTTTTTATTAACGTGGTTATTACGTTAATAAAATAATATCTAAGCAACGATAAATAAATTTAAATAAAATCGGTTATTAATAAAAAAAATGTTGTATTAGGATAAATATTTTTTTAATGAAATTTTTAAATCCGATGTTTTTAATTATTTTGTATTAATTACATTATCGAAAAAAATATACAACGTTAAAAACGTATAGATTTTGTAATATAGTTTACAAAAATGTTAATTATACGTTTATATCGAATACAAAGTTGATTCGAACATTTATTTTAAACCCCTGTAACGCATTACGAAAGCAATACGTTTCAGCGTGTTAAAATATTCTTTAAAAGTTGTAATATCTAAGAAAAGTATATTGTCGTTAAATTTTGGTTATTTTATTGCACCTTGTTACGAAACGGGTAACAATTTTCTGCTCGAATTAAGATATTATTATTAAATGGACATTAATTCAAATACCAGTTTCATTTGTATTTTAGGCAGAATAAAATAATACAAATCAAAATGATAGATTATACAGCAATGGATCGTGGTATGAATAACAAGAAAAGGGAAGAGCTATATATATTCAGGATTACGGGTCGTTTTCCCTTGGATAAAAGAAAATTCATTTCTATTACACTTCGATTGTGTATACACTTCGTATACATATACAAGTAGTTAGAGTTATATATACACATAGGTATCAAGATGAGCCCACTATTACGTCAATATATCTGCAAATGGAGACAAGAGGGAAAAGGCAAGAGAAAAAAAGAGGAACGGAGAGAGAAAGAGGCCTCGAGGATGTTCGCATTTGAGGCTCGTTTTTGTCTTATCAGCACTTCTCTATCGGATTCTCGATTAGCTTCTCCGCTCCACTCCACTCCTCTCGAGTCATGACGACAACGATGTGATCCATGTATAGTCTAAACACACGAGCATCCTTTTTCCTTCCTCTCCTCCTCCCCTCTTTCTCTTTCTCGCTAGTTGCGAGTCAATTTTCTCAATTACGTTTGATCCTTTTTTATACAAGGCACACAACATGTAACGTATTTTCTTTCGATTTTTTTCTTTTTTTCCCAATGTATGCGTTCCTGACAAAGAGCATCGGGTTTCAAAACACTTAGATCTAATTCGACCCTTTTTTTCTCTTTCGAATTTTGTTATGTTTTGTTTGGTAATTTAATATAATGGCTAATTTTCTTTCGGTTCATATCTAATTTCTTATACTTAATTTCAAACGAAAGAACATTGTGAATTATATTTTAATGATAAAGAGAATCGTACACACGTACAATTGCGAGAAAAGGATGTAAGTGTACTCGTACGCATTTATAAAAATGAATTGAGAATAAATTACATATTTCTGTTTTCACTGGGTTAGTCAAAGGTTCCTTTTAAAACTAAAATATTCTTCAGTTGGAAAAAATAATTTTAAATATTAAGAACGAGTGATCTAGTAATGAAAATTATTTGTTCGAGTAGACTATTTTTAATAAGATAACTTCATAAATAAAACTAACTTTTAATAATAATCAATAACAAAATTTATATTTCCTTATATACTTATTATTTTTTATTATTTGATATTTCATTTATTAGTGTTTCATCGAATCCACTTTCCTAATTTAACGCATTATTAAAGTTATTTATTTAAAAATAAAATTAAACAATAATTTTAAGTTGTTACCTTGTAAATTTTATTTTTTAAATCTATTTTAATGTATTAAAATCGTGTACCTTTATTAAAATTTGTAATTTAAATATTACATGTATCGCTATTTATTTTGTTTCTTAATAATTTGTAAATGTAAATAATTTTATTGGATTTTTATTTATAAAGTGGAAATTTATGTATCTTAAAATTTGTTGCTTGGAGAAAGTTTTTTCGTTCTATTCGCTGCTATCAATACGTTATAATATAATAACTTAAGTGATTTCTATATGATTTTCAATGCGATACTTCAATTTTTCATATTAAAAATATTTCAAAAAAGTGCGATAGATTTTATTCAAATTTATAAAAATTATAGCGTATTTTGCTTAAATAAATTAAGTTTATATAATTTTTACGATCGTTCCAACAATTCAATTATTACAGATTAATAAAAAAATCATCTAATTATTTAAGTTTTTTTTATATAATTTTCTATCAAAACGTGTCATCTCGATAAAATTACGCGTCATTCGTCGTATCCGTATTTTTTTGCATCGTACGAAAAAGCCTGATTTTGTAGACTCGATCGAATTTTCGGCACCGTAAATATACATCACTTTACAAACATTTATAAAAGTATACGAAGTAATTCCATAAGATTCGGTTATCGGTTAATATAAAAAAATATAAAACAACGAGTGACGTCGAATAACACTCGAATAGTTTTCTTCCACTCGATCCATCGTACGAATAATACGAGTATTGTACGTACAACACTTTACAAATGACGATCTAAACAAAATCTCGCGATCTCGTTAAAAATTCTATAAATTATTGTTTTAAAAACTGTGTACGTCGAAAGGAATCGTTCTCGAAAAAATGTAATAATGCTTAATATCATCGATCGAGAAACAAAAGACGTACAAAAGATATCGAATTCGTCGTAATTTATACAAACTAAAAATCACGCGATTACACGGCATACGATACAAGAAACATAAAATATCTCGTTTCATCGGTAAAGTTTAAAGATTTTAAAACCGAATACCGAATCGACGATTCGATACGATGAAGCGTTTTAACCACTCGTCGATAACGCAGAAATCCCTTTGGTCAACGTAAATATGCAAATGAGCTCACACGCACGACACACAGCCGTAAAAAAAAAACAACCGAACGAAGAATCAAACGTTCAGCCGAATCAACGTGTTTTTTAAATTGCGTTGTCATTTCACTCGTGATCGTTAGTGTTATTTCGTTCCTAATCCCGGTCTCTCCGACACACGCAACGAATTCCCGGCGTCCGCGAGAAATGATTTCCGGCTCGTAACTTGGTTTTCCTTTTAAGTACACGTTCGTAATAATCGGCCGTGTCGCGAATCAGCGCGACTTTGCTTTAACAACAATTTAAAAATCCTTAACTTCAGCCCCGTCCGAGTCCAACACACGCGACACGCGAGCAAAGTATCTATCCCAACTCTCGCGATCAATCCTATTCCATTCATCCATCCGTGAAAACAGAGCTCATCGTTATCATCGTCCATTTCTCTAGCGGCGATCAACACGTCAGTACACAAGTTCGCGAGATCCGTATTGGCTTCGCGCGCGAGAGAGAGAGCGAGAGAGAGCGAGAGAGAGAGAGACGTGTACATTATCTTGCGCACACGCACACGAATCGCGGCGCTCGGAAAAACGTAAATACGCCTGCGCAGTGTTAGAGTGTAGCGCGAGTGTGTGAGTGCGGTCGTCTCTCGTCACCTCGCTCGCTCAAAATTATATATACCAGTGTGTGCGCGCGCGATACGGAGAAATATATAGACTCGTCAATTCCAGGTGGTTCGCTCGCCGAGAGCAATCGTACACCGCGTACGGACTTAGACTTTGTGGGAAAACTCGTCGCGAGTAGTTCCGGTCGATCGTCGGCCCAGCGAGGAAAATAAAAACACGGGGTTCCCGTAGGCGGGAGAGACGGGAGGTCGTGTAGCAACCGAGGGCCGGTCCCTCGCACGCCTATCGACTACCACCACTGCGACTACGGCGACGAGGACGGGAGGGAAAAAAAGTCGAGCCTTCGCCGATTCCTCGCGGCGAGAGGAAGACGTAGCCGCTGGTACTGCAGGTGCTGGTGTGAGAAACCGAATCGCGTCGTCGTCGTCGTCGTTGTTGTTGTTGTTGTTGTCGTCGTCGTCGTCGTCGTCGTCGTCGTCGTTGTCGTCGTCGTTGTCGTCGTCGTTGTCGTCGTCCTCCTCGTCTTCGTCGTCGTCTGTCCGTCCGTCTCAGCGCGCGACGGCCAACGTTACGACGATTCACGTTCTATGAGCGCTCAGGGCCAAGGGGACCCTGGAGAAGATCTCACATCCAGGTTTGTTTTGTTTCGCGGGCTCGGAATCCGTTTCGGCTATTATCGTTGAAAACAAGGGCACGCGTTATCCTCGGGACTGCGTTCGTATATTTATGTATGTTGAAGCGCGCCTCCACGCGCGCGCTCTTCTCGTTCCCGTCGAGTGATAATCGATATTTTTCACGTATGTTTATGTATCGGAGTCGCGATGCGTATCGTCGATTTTCACGATACGAATCGTCGTTTGTGTATGCGTAGTTGCCGCTTTGTCGTTAATTTGTAATTATGTAACGTCTCTTTTTCTCTTTCTTTTTTTTTTTTTTTTCCTTCTTTTCGACGTGAATACCGCGGTGATACGAGTTAACCTTTTTCCTCTTCCCTTTTATTATTTTTTTCTATCGTGGAACTTTCGAATTTCCATATTCGCTACCCGTGCAATCGAGATTTTCCTCCGAACGTTCTCTCGTTTTTGCAGCTTCGGAGATGTTGCGTCGATCGGTTTATCGTCGTTCTTGTTTACTTTTCGTTTCCAATGTTTAATTATACACTTGCGCTTCTTACGCATCGAATATAGTTGAGGTTATTTTATTTATTTATTACGTTGTACCGGATCCGAGTACCTGCTTTTAAAATTATTCGTTTCTTCGATTTTATCGTACTTTCATCGAGTCGCGATGATTCCGCTTTCCATCTCTTACACCTTACGATTTATAATTAGCTCTTTGTCTTTCGCACTTTGTGTATCCGCGGTGTTATTTTTATCTATTCCGAGAAATACCAAAAAATTACCTCCACTACTCTTTTTAAGAATACTATTACGTTACAAATTTGTTTATACGATAAATAGTCTATGAATAGATTCGTTCACGATCATCTAGACTTTGTAATGAATTTCGATTGATCTTTATAGGGTAGGAGCAGAGAACTGTAACGATATGAAACGAGCAGCTGCCAAGAAATTAATCGAGTGCTACTTTTACCAGCTGACCGATGGTTGCGGTAATCGTGATTGTGGCAATCAGTATTGCGCGTCTAGTGGACAAGTATGCAAAGTTTTAAGTTTGTTTTTAAAATGTCCTTTTAAAAGTCGATGGAATAATAATGCTATTAGTTATACTTGGGTATACGTATCGATTCGAGAGTATTCGGTTAAATTATCGGTCCGTACACGATTATTAATATAGAATAGCGAACGGCGTTGATAATTAAACTTGTTTATTTTTATAATTGTACGAAATGAAATAGCGGTAGAAGACATCTTTGACCAAACTCAAAGTTCAAACTATTGGTTTTCTTTATTTTTTTCTCTACTCGTTCGGCTAAATGAATTTTTACTTTTTTCCGATAATCGAACGATACGTTTTTGATGAAATATTTGATAAAGATAACGGATGTTAGCTTCCCTCTCACGAATAACCATCGTTATTTATCCCCGAGAGTACACGGACTAAAAGAGCTGTTAAATTCCAGCTTACAAACCTGACGGCGGACGAAGCAGCAGCTCAGGCTATAAATTTATTTTCGAAAGAGGCAAGATTGTGCGATGGCGTTCACCCTAGCAAAGTTGCAAAGACAGCGATGGAACCAGGACCAGCATCCTTAGCCAAAAGTCTACCAAATAAAAATGTTAATCCTACATGTTCCATGGAAGGTTGGTTGTTAAATATAAGTTTTGAGAAAAGCTTACGATGCTATAAAAATGTGTTTTAATTTAGATACGGATATTAGTTTACTGACGGAACAAAAGAATTTTAAATTACCTGTTGATTATTCGAGTGAAACTGACGACAAAAGCATAATAATTGATTTTGTGAAATCGGCTAACCAAAGTGTGTTATTAATTTATCATTTGATTTAACTACTATTGCAATACATGTCACAATATTTCTAAAAATTTTAGATTTTTGTGAAAAATATAAGACTAAAAGTAAACGTTCTAAAGGGTCAGCTTCAACTATTTCTAAGAGAAAGTCTCAAAAAAAGTCAAGTCAACTCGTCAACTTTCAAAGAAACTCTGACATTGCCAATAATCCTCATCTAATTAATAAATTAATCGTGTTGGCTTTATATTTAAGATACGTCGAAGCAAAACATATCATCAATGAATCAAAGAGCAAATGAATTTTTATAGAATTCAATTTATGTTTATTTTTACAATTTAAAACATACACGAAAGTTAAATAGAGTAAAATTTCTGTTAATGTATTGTATTAGTTTTAATAAATATTTTTAATACGCTTTTAATACGATTTTTAATAAAACAAGTATATTCTCTATTCGTATTCGATATCATTTTTAAGACGTAGCAGCGATAAACCCTTTGCGTAACGATGAGTTTGAAAGTATTTAAAAAATATACTTGATTTTATTTTATGTTTTAGGAAAGTCAGTGCCATATCTTACTGAAACGAAACTTCTAGATATTATTAGCAAGTGTAAGTCAGAGGGTTCATACTGTCTTCTCATTAGGACATTGGGAGAAGTTTTTTCATCGGCGCAAGCCCTGAGCCAAAGTTTTTTAAAGTCTGAAAAGGATGATTCACCGCTCACAGCCTTACTCGATAGGGCTCCCGCATCTCTGCTGTGTCCTTCGGGGGATTTAAGTAAAGAGGCAGTTCGGTCGCTACAAGGAGAAGACAAAGAAGAAGACAGCAGTGATCCTACACCGATAGTTCCTCAACTTGACGATACTAATGTAGATTTACCAGCTGTTCGTCGAACTTTTACAGCGCTTTGGTCCTTGCCAGGTATAATTTATTGTATTTTTTAATAAATGAGTAGAAAAACAAAAAACCAAATATTAAAAATTGTTTCGTTCGAGTACTAAACTAATAATTTTAATCGATACAACGACGACGACGACGACAAGTTTGTACGTTTGATCGCGAGTAAATAATTAACATTATTTATAGCAATATCGTTAAAAATTTAAGTAAACTGTATTAGATAGTTTTCACATCGCTGTATCAATTAATAAAAGAAATCATTTTTATCAGGGGAAGCATTCGAATCTGCATTAGTTCATGCTCTAGTCACATTGGCTGATAACATAGAATTAAATTTGCGAGTATTTAGTGGTAATTCTGAGGACAGCACAGACAGTCTACTAAATGTATTCTTAATTGTCTTCGAAATACCCGTATTGGGAAGCAGTGAATATTTAGAAATGGCTTTGCACATGTTATGCAAAGCTGCGTCTTGTTTACCTATTTCGGATCAAGCAAAACTCGCTCGAATCTGGGCTCGACATTGTAAAACAAGATTACCTAGTTTACTTCAAGCCCTCCAACAACTCATCACCGTTAAGGTATACGTTTAAAATCACGATGTCGAGATGTCGAATAAAAGATGATTTTTATGAAAAATGTTTTATTTGCTTCTTAGGTTATTGGGGGCACTTTCACACGTGATTATTGCGTACAAGACACGGATACTATTACAGCAACAACGAAAGTAATGAAAATTGTATACTTTTCTAGTATTTTAGCTGGTGAGCTGGATTCACCAGAGCTTGCTCTTGACGAAGATAACGAACCCAACAGTTCTGAAAAGTCTAACCAAAGAGCCGCGACGATTCCTCAGGTGCGTTACAAACTTACGTTTAAACTTAAAAACTATCGTATTAAATAATTGATTACGAAGTATTATCGTTATTTTATTATATATATATATATATATATATATATATAATTTCGGGAGATACAAGTAAATTATTTTTTTCTATCAAAGGATCCACTGGCTGTTGAATTAGCAATTTCTTCGGTGGATGCTCGTAAACCACTTATACCTTTTGTTGACTTTTATAACGAACCTTTAAGTGATATTGTCGAAATGGATAAGGATTTTGCTTATTATAAGAGTGAACAGCCAAAGAAATTTAGTTTTATGAATTACGCGTTCATTCTTACACCTGCTACAAAAACACTTGGTTTATATTATGACAATCGTATAAGAATGTACAGCGAACGTCGAGTAAGTTTTCTACAAGCAGTAGTTGGTCAGCCTACAACTCCGTACCTTAAATTAAAGGTAATTAATTATAAATTGTATCAAATAGAATTGTTTTTCAACAATAATTATAATTATCGATTAAATCGTTGATCAGGTAAGAAGAGATCATTTGATCGAAGATGCTCTTGTCGAATTAGAAGTAGTCGCAATGGAAAATCCTTACGATCTTAAGAAACAATTAGTGGTAGAATTTCAAGGTGAACAAGGTGTCGACGAAGGCGGTGTTTCGAAAGAATTTTTTCAATTGGTAGTTCAAGAAATTTTTAATCCAGATTTTGCAATGTTTACAACACAAGTAAATAATTGAATTTTTACAATGATTTTTATTTTATTTTACGAATCGACGTAATAATAAAATTTTTTTAACTCGTAGGAAGACACGCAAACCACGTGGTTTAATCCGACATCTTTTGAAAGCGACGCACAATTTACTCTTATAGGTGTAGTTATCGGATTAGCCATTTATAATAATGTTATATTGGATGTACGTTTTCCTATGGTTGTATATCGTAAGTTATTGGGTAGGAAAGGAAGTTTTCCTGACTTGGAAGATTGGAGTCCTACGCTTTATCGTACGTTATTAGAAATGCTGGAATATACGGGAGACGACATGCAAGATTTGTTTATGCAAACCTTTAGAGTGGGTTACAAGTAAGTTTTCTCGATACAGCTTATAGCTTTAAATCAATACCAACTGTAGAAACAATGTACGAATGAAAAATGTTGTCCAACTTTTTTTTTTTTTTTCTTAGAGACGTATTTGGCTCTTACCTATTCCACGAACTTAAGGAAAACGGTGATGAAATTTACGTTACGCAAGAAAATAAGAAGGAATTTGTAGATTTGTACGCAGATTTTTTACTGAATAAGTCCATGGAAAGACAGTTCAAAGCATTCAGACGTGGTTTCCAAATGGTGACGGATGAAAGCCCATTAGCTTTATTATTTAGACCGGAAGAAGTTGAACAATTAGTTTGTGGTAGTAAAATTTTCGATTTCGCGGAACTGGAAGCAGCAATGGAATACGAAGGTGGATATACATCGGAAAGTGATACTGTACGTAATTTCTGGCAAGTCGCTCATTCCTTAACTCCCGAGTATCAGAGGAGACTTTTACAATTTACAACTGGTAGTGATAGAGTTCCCGTTGGAGGTTTATCGCGCCTTAAAATGGTAATCGCGCGCCACGGATCAGATTCTGACAGGTAATTTTATATTTTTAATTTATCATATAAGGAAATATAAAAATAAAATTTAATTGATTCGCCAATTTTTTTTTTATACGTGTGATCTAATTTTACGCGTTGATTATCGCTGCACGATGAATATTTAAATATTTGTGATTCGATCATTTTTTTTTTTTAAATCCTTCAGCGTGTTTTTTAAGTACGTAAAAAAATTAACAATAAAATTTTATATTGTATCTTCCGTTATTACAAATGTTTTATACCATTTTTATTATCCAATAAATATTAATTTTTAATGTTACTTGTAATTGCAGATTACCAATAGCTCATACGTGTTTTAATGTGTTATTGTTACCAGATTATAGTACAATAGACAAACTAAAAGATCGATTACTGAAAGCTATTAATTACTCGAAGGGCTTCGGTATACTTTAAACAAATTAAAAGCGCTATTTTTCATTAGTTACAACGCATATCAGGAGAAAAACAATTTTGTTAGGCTGTCATTGCATGGATACAAAGTAGCAGGTCGGAATGAAAGTCGATCGATTCACACTTTTGAATTTTGTTCTAGCAGCGCGCATTTTATACATTTTTTCGGTACTTTGAACTGCGTAATAATGCACTGTTGGAACGAAATGTGTAACGTTAAAATTATCTGCCCGATAACCTCTCGAAATGCAGAAATTAATGAAAAATCTGTCACAAGTGCTATTTTTTGTTCCATGTCGTATCAGCCTTAGTCCCAGATTTTTATTTATTGTGAATGTTATGCGAATTTATACCGTTTCTCCTATTTCGAAAATAATGCAAAATTGACATTTTTATAAACGCGTGCTTGCGAATTGACGATTTAGCAGTACAGGATCCCTAATTAATTTTTACTTAAATGTAAAGCGTCGAGAAACTTCGTTAGCGACTATCATTTTGTTACTTATATGCAATTGAACTATAAATTGGCAAATATACAAAGAAAGTTAAAAAATAAAGACAAGAAAGGAATGACTGTGATTTGAGTATAAATGTCGAGCAATTGCATAATAAACTGTGTACAGAATGTTTTACATATGTACATGTTTTTTTAAGAATTTTTTTAACCTTTAAAGTTTTATGCATAATATTAATAATTAAAAAAAATGCGTAATATTAATAATTAAAAAGTGCATATTAATACTATTTCTCTTTTTCTTTGTTGCTCTATACTTGCACATGACAATTTGGCTCTAAATTTACACAAATCCATTAACAAACATTCTATGTATGTACATATAATTATAAATGTAAACCTTAAAAGAGTAGATTACTATATCAGTATTTAAATTATGTCGAGTCAAAGCGTGACCCCGATTTACGAAAAATTAATATGGAAAGTAAAATTTAAAAACAAAATCTTTGTATAAAGGGAGTCTAAACCATTGTAATTTTTATTTCAACATATTGTATATTAACAATTTGTTGTATACTTATATAACGAAAAAATTGAAATTATTCAGAAGTTTGTAATTACACATTTTTTTTCATCTTGCAATTCAACGTCATTTTAGTCATGTGACAATAAAGAATCATTGTTATACTACAGTAATTTATTTCTCATATTTTATTAGTCGTTTAAAATTTATAAAATATATCAAAATACAAATGGAATACGTTCTACACATTAAGTTATTTAACGATACTTTAGAAATATGGAAAAACATTATACAAATACTTTTCATTATTGCATATAAAATACATTTCGTTATTTGGTATAACATTCTTATACCAAATATA
Organism: Dolichoris vasculosae; assembly: GCA_018907195.1. Classification (NCBI taxonomy): domain Eukaryota; kingdom Metazoa; phylum Arthropoda; class Insecta; order Hymenoptera; family Agaonidae; genus Dolichoris; species Dolichoris vasculosae. The sequence goes on along the minus strand of JACCHY010000009.1, from coordinate 5,451,145 downwards.
AATACTAGTATTAATGGACGGTTTCACGAATACAGAAATCACAAAAATTGTGATTTTTCAGAGATTCCTACGATTAACGGATGGACGGACATCTCGAATTATAAAGTTTCGCTTCTTCATACTAATAATCTAAAAGTTAAAATGCCAACTATAGCTAGCGTAGACATTATAGCTTGCGAAGCACTGTTACATCTATGATCAAAATAGCAGAAGCACCAGGTTACTTCTTCGTAAAAATCTCTATGAATATCCAATTGATGAACGCTATTATTGACATAGTGGCCTAATCTAACATCTTTGGCAGCTGGTCTACAACCTTCGTATTTATCAGCTGGAATATCCGTTCTAAATCCTCTGACGGCGCTCAAACATTCTCTGGTCAAAATAGTTTCGGCTAAAAATAATAATCAGAGTTATTATCGTTGCGTAAATTATAATCGTATAATTTTGTTACGATATATATACTTTACCTCCTTTTCGTTCAATAATTTTCACGCACTTGTCGTCGTACTCTGGACAAGTTTCGCCCCAATACCAAAGCCAGTTAAACGGAGTTCCACATCCGGGCTGATTGCTGTTACATCGATAGCAATACAAAGCATCTCCTGTCGAATATATATCGTCATTAATATAACGCACAGTTATTTAAATGATTATAAATAATCGCTAGCGAGTTTATAAGTAAACAAAACCATTCGTAAAATCGTGTCTGTTTTCAAGAAATCGAGAATTTCGAGTTATTATCAAAATTATAAATATACGAAAAAACTTAATTTTGTAACAATGCACTGTTCAATTTTTTTTTTTTTTAAAAACAAGTCTTAAGTATACACGTTATTTGAGGGCCACGCCCCCTGTAAGAAAAGTTTGGTTATGAAAAATTAGAAGCATGCGATCGATGAATAAGGTATCGAAAAACTTGCCTTTTTGTCCGAATATTCCTAAGAATAATGAAATACACAGTATTGTTTTGAACATTTTGTTTAGGCAAACGTCATTTATAATTTACAAATAAACACGACGAACGATGTTTGCGAAGTTGCTTAGTCCGCCATTCAAGTATTTTTTACGTACCGCATCAACAATAATATGTCGGTAAAACAGAAAATATTCACAGAGTTATTGTTAATTATTACCATTATGTTTTTTTAATTACAAATATCTAAAGGTTAATACATATTCTCACAAATTTTTATCTAAAAGTTAAATTATACATCACGTTATTAATAATCTGTTTATTAATTTAAATATTTATTATTAAGCAATATAAAAGAAAATATAAAAATTAAAATTTTTATATGCTTATTATATTAGTTGATATCTTAAAGATTCTATAAGAAAAATACGAATAATTTTTAAACTTGCTTGTGTTCGAATAATCCGATATTTCTATTATTGTCATTAATTTTTATTGTAAATTATCGATCATCGCAAAAATGTTGTATCAAATAAATATAATTTCATTTCTATTTATATACCTTTATTTCTTTAACGAATCACAATTTAAAAATCGAAAGGATTTATGTAACGCAACATAGATACAAAAATGTGATTTTTAATCGCATAGATTTTCGTTAAAATTGCTTACGAACGTTTGTACGAATATTAGTCATTTTCTCAATCTTACGTATCGTAAATACCGTACAACATTAACATTGGCCATTATACAGTAATTAAAAAAAATGAAGTATCTAAATAAAGTTATCATCGTCTGAAAATAGTTAACGCAGACCCGGAAAAGTACCGATAATGTCATACTGCAAATACATATCGTACCAAGGCCTAAGTTCATCGAATGAATCATACTTCCTCGTCTAGACTCGCGACAAAACCTAACGCTCGACGACCCTTATTAAATACTCGTTACAATTCATATTTTCGACTTTCACTTCTTATCCCATTAACAATGAACGTCCGCAACTCGCACGGGAATGATAAAGTACGAACGAGCATCGTTGCACTTTTACGAGACATCCTTTTTCCTGGATTTTCCCTCGAGCGAGCGTCGAGGGACAGCTTTTCACGTCCGGGTGAAAAATCATGCCGATGAGGATTATTCTTCCACCCGCATCGAGTCGGCGATGATATTTTTCAACCCGCATGTGAAATGCGATTAAACGTATGTCCCTGGCTTGACTCATCGACGCCGTCTGTCCGCGCTGCTTTTGACAATCGGATAATAAACAGAGAATCTCCGACGAATTCTCGCGTGGACCATTTATATCCTGCCTCTGCCTTACCGTCGTCACTTTATTACCATTTCGACCGCTTCGGTATTTTAAGGGATTTTAGTCACGAATATTAAAATATCTTGTAATGGCTGTAACACGAAAAACTTTTTATTTACGTCGATGTATAAAGCGTTAATTTGGATTTGATAAATTTCAAAGCTTTGAAAATTTAAGATTAAAGGAAATTTCAAGGAATAAGAAAAAAAACGTTATAAATATTTACGTAAATGTATAACGAAAAGATGTGATTTAGAAAACTAATAAAACAAAATATATATTTTTCATTTATTACGCGTTTATCTTATTAATTATATATCGTTCGTTATTTCTCATTGTATAACGTGTAATTGTAGTATTAATTCTTGTATTCGTAATCATAAAAACATCGATTTTAGTTCTATAAAATTATAAAATCTACACGATCGTTACACCTGTGTATTAAAATTAATAATACAAGCGTGATACGTAATTGTAGATTTTAAAGTCATCTCGTAATAGTTTTACATTTATAAATATACCTTCGAATATTAATATTTGTTGATATAGATAAGAAAGTAACTTTTTTTCACCAAAATCGTTATTTTCATGTATAAGTATATATATATATATATATAACATGACAAAAATATACATACTGCGATCGTGTTGTTTATTTATAAGCACATAATGTATCTGAGAAATTTACAACGTATTTCTGAATAATTTAAGTTTATACAGCGATCGAAAATTTAAAAGCTATTAAAAAAGTTGTTTATATCACATTAAACTAACGACTGCAAAAATAAAGCATAACACTTTACATTCTTATTCCTATCGTATAACAGAAAAGAGAAATTAACATTTTACTACTTGTGATATTTTTAAATAATATCGTTTTATTTATATCATAATACATGTATGATATTTATATTTAGTTTACAGTCAATCAGCAAAATAATATTCTTGTGTAATGAAAAATACATTTTTATTTACTTGCCCACCTTTTTTGTTATTCGAGTCATTACATTTTTATCATCTCATCTATGCATACGTATACGTGTATAATAAATAACGTTAGCTATAATTATCTGCAACATAATCACATACGCGTTTGCATAAAAAATTTTTGTATGAATTTATAGTCACTGATATACAAACTGTATTCAGCATCATTTCTTTAATTTATAATCGCTTATCAGAGATAAAAATGAAACTACGTAATTTATATAATTAACGTCCTTCTCATTAGAATTTTAAGATTATTATAGTTTTAAGACTTTAAATTTTTGTTTTTGAAGTCACTAACTCATTTTTTGATATAATTCAATTGCTAAAAGTTCGTATTTTTACGTGAAAAATATTGAATCTCTCGATATCGTTTAAACATGAATACTTTATTATTTTTCCATTGCATTACGACAATTAAAAGAATTCGATAATCACGATTTGTATATGTTTAAATTTTGAGGTAGCATGTGATAGATTGATGGACTCGAAATATCAAGTTTCTTATCATAAAAAATAGAAAAAAATTTAATTTCTTCTACATATAAAGTCACAGATTTGGTTGTGTACCTACTTTAAAGATAAGAGGACCTTGCATTCATCGTCACGTTTTAAACATTAAATGAGTGCTTTAGTGTTTGTTGAAAATATGCTCCATTAAAATTCAAGATTAAATTTTTAATTTTCAATTTTTATTATTTTACAATGTTTTTTTATTATTTTGTAAAGTAATCGTAAATTTAACTCACGTATTTACATTTTAGTCTAATAAGTCAAGTGTCAGAAATATAGATTTTCTATTTTGTTTAAAATATAAAAAACTTTCTTTGTAGTATTTGAAAATGGATCATATTTTTTTTTAAAGAACAGTTGGTTTAAATATAAAAAATTTCATAATATAAAATGACAGAAAAAAATAATTAGATAATTTAGATGCATATCAAAAAATAAAATTATAAACATTATTCTAGAGTAGATAATAAAAGTATAAAATTGCAGAAAAACTGGGATATGTAAAAATGTAAACAAATTAAATTTTTATCAGCATTCTAGTATATTAGATAAAAAAAATGTACAATAATTATATATTAAAACCAATAATTACAATTAATAACTGATAAAGGAAACCGAATACAATTTTTGCCACTTTGGTGTAAGTTTCGAATTTGTGTTTTTTGCAATTTAAAATTTTCAATTCATTATCGTTTTTAATTTGTAATCCAATATTTATTTTATTCCAATATTATAGTTGATTCTTACGATACAAAGGAAGATAATATTTTTTTCTTACATTCGTTAATTATTTATTTAAAATTAAATGTATTACACATTCATTCTCATTAAAAAAAATGGAAAATACTTGTTAATTATTTTTATTAATATTTTTATGCATTTCCAAGATTTGTAACAAATTTAAATATCATGTATTTGATATTTCTCTTATAGGTAGTTATTAAAATATGTATCAGGATATCAAACAATAAGAATAAGACCAAAGTATTCGCAACGCTGATCTAATATTTCTTAAATTTAAATATTTTTGAGACGTTTTGAAAATGGATAAACGAAATAACGATACTTTGTTTTTGTTCAAATATTTTTATTAATTCTTAATACAAACTTTGCATTTCTATGCAGAACTCTGTATTATCGGTTTCTGATTATACAGTTTTCTTTGACAAGAAATAAAATGTTATAATTTAAAAAAAAACGATAAATCGCTTTTATTATCGAAGAAACATGAATTATTTTTTATAAAAATAAATGTATACAGTCGAAAAAGCAACTCCCACGAAACTTCATTCCTCGAAATCATCGAAACCGACGAAATAGCGATTAAAATACTAATAATAACTAATATTACATTATTAAAATAGACGATAAGGAAATAAAACTTTAGATCCAAACAACTTAAATACCACTAAAAACATTATTCGAGTAAAAGTTTAAGCGTAAAAATGACAAACATTAGAACTAAAGTAAAATATAATTTCAAGTCATTGTGCACCAAATTCATAAATTATTATTTATTTATAAAATAAAAAAAGAAAACCCAGCCACGAAAATATTTAAAATTATTTCCAAGACAATTGGTTTCGCTCTTTTATAACATAAATATTTATCGCTACGATACAACAAAATTTGAAACAACTTGCACAACTTTGGTTCGATTTTTACTGGAGATAATAAATCAAGGATAAAAAATTTAAACGCAGCATACAATTTCCGTTATAATAAAAAATTGGAAGTGATAGTCGTTATTTATATCCTCGACGCATAGCCGATATAACAAGAATCAATGAAATAATAATCAACTTTTTGTTATTGATAAATTAAAATACCAAATTGGATGCGCTTACGCGAGCGAGATAAAAGTTATTACTTTTAATGTTTATAAACAGTGGGAAAGGCAATCCAATTATTTCAAATACATCGCGTTCGAATCGTGGTTAAAACTCGTCGTTCGAGTCTACGTTCCTCCGATCGTAACACGTGACGCAGTCCGTAACATCGAATCAGCAACGAAACATATGCTCCCGTTCTCCATTCCTACCAAATTATCATCCACGCGTTAAACCGCTCCACCGGATAAACCAAAGACAATGTTTCCATTACTTTCACGATAGGACAACGATCGATTCCCCGTAACTCGAGCCAAAGCGCCTCGGACTTTCTCGTTAAACTTCCGCGTGCCTCGAAACCACTCCTCCTTCGATATTTCCCTACGAGAAACCCGATTCCGGTCCGTCGGTCTCGCCCACGCTGATAGCAATATTTCCCGCGAGGACGACCCGCGACCGCATCGTCGCCGCGTTCCTTACCTCCGAACGCGCGAAAGAACCGTAGAGAAACCGTAAGATAAAAAAGGAGAAGCAAAAGGAGAGGCAGGAGTAGAAGCAGGAGGAGAAGCAGGAGGAGAAGAAGAAGAAGAACAAGGATAAAAAAAAGCCGACACCTCGAAAGAGTGCATTCCCCCCTCGGAAAACCCCAACCCGTGTTCGGGCCAGAAGCGCATCCGATCGGTAAGCACAAGCACATTCCGCCGCCCCGGAGTTGTTTCTCGTTCCCCGTTCCTCCGCGACGAGGCCGTCGGCGCTGTCGTCGTCGCGCTCCTCGGCCCCCGACCGAACTCAGCCGCGAAGATCGACTCGGAGTCCGGTCCGCTAGTAACAGGTGGTTCGCGTTGGTTGGTCGAATCTCGTTCTCCGCTTCTCGGCCGGGTCGCCTCCCTCCCCCAGCCGTACCAGCGATCGTCCTCTCTCTCTCTGGTGCGAGGCGCGCACGCGAGCCGCCAACGTCGCCGCCGCCGCCGCCGACTCCCGGCGCAACCGCGAGCGGCTCGCGTTCGGCGCAGTGCGTCCGCAGAACCACGTGCGTTCGGACGCGTCTCGACTTCGGCGGCTGGACGAGAGCGAGTTAAAAGCGCGCCCGAAGGCACGCATTCATCCTCAGGAGGTGGAGGAGGAGGTGGCGGAGGAGGAGGAGGAGGAGGCGGCGGCGGAGGTGGAGGAGGTGGAGGCGGTGGCGGTGGCGGAGGCGGAGGTGTCGGAGGAGTCAGGTCGCACCCGTGGTTCCGGTGACGGTCGGAGCGGTCGGAGCGGTCGGAGCGGACGTTCGTCTGTGGGTCCGAGGGTGTCGACGGGGGGTGGGGCGCGAAAATTCAAAAGGGACACGCCCTGACGAGGCGCCGGCGCGTGTGCAAACGCCCGGCTGCGAGGGGGTGGGCGGAGGAGCGGCGTAGCGGAGGAGCGGAGGAGGAGGAGGAGGAGGAGGAGGAGGAGGAGGAGGAGGAAGCCAGCAGTGCGCGAGTGCGTCGTGCAGCGCGTCCCGGGGGCGCCGCGATAGCGGACGCACCCGGCATCGAGGGATCGAGTGACTCGTCTCCAGGAACGTCGTCCCCGTCGTCGTCCTCTTAGTTCCGAGGTAAGCCAGAGCGCTCGCGCCCCCGCCATATGTTTGCCCGGACGCGTGCACCCGGACGGGATGGTGACCTTCCCGCGGTGGCGAGGCGACCGGCGCCCCGGGCGGCTATTATTTTTAGGCGGTCGTCGGTACCCGCGCGGCTGGGAGTCGACCGGGTCACGTGTGCGCGTCGGGATTTTAAAGACCTCCTCCGCAGTCGTCGAGATAAGCGGAACAACTAACTGCACGCGTCCGCTTCCTCTCGCCGCATGGCCGCCGTCCAAGAGCGGAGGAGGCGTCTCTGGAACGTCGTTGGGAACGTCGTCGGGAGCGTCTTTAGGAACCTCTTCGGGAATGTCGTCGGGAACCTCGTCGGGAACCTCGTCGGGAACGTCCTCCACACCCCGATCCCTCGGTGGATTTTCTTCTCGATTTTTCCCACCGGTCCTCCTCGTTCCCGATCGCGAGAGCAAGGACTTTCTAATCCCGGTCGGCCCGAGTCGGCGTTTTCGCGTGCCATCGGCTAGGCCAAGTTTTTCGGGATGCTGGCAGGAGAGAAGCGGAGCCAATCGGAGAGGAAAGTTATCGCTCGCTAGCGGTACTTTGGGAAAGTACGCGCTGGTGCCGAGGTTCTCTCGCACTCTTCTCTCGTACTCCGGCTTTTAACGCTTTACGCCCTTCACTCGCGATAAAGCGATAACGTCTTTTTTTTGTCCGTCCTTCTTCCTCTTTCGAGAAAAGCTCCGTCTCCGTCTCTCGGAGTCGCTCGGTGTCCCCGTTTTCGCTCTCGCGGAACGCCGGGAGACTCGTTTCTCCGGAGATGCTCCGGATAAATTATCGTCGAGATAAAGCGGATAAGACCGTCCCGAGATGGTTTCGCATCGATGCGAGTCGAGGCGAGAATCGATGAGTTCGCGCTCGTAGAAGATCGATCGGCGCGATCGTGATTATTCAATGGCGCATTATACGCCGCCTTGTGCCATTTCTAATGGAAATGATTATGACATAAGGCATCCGGCTGGTTGTGCCCAATGATAATATCACTCGGTAAAAATTCGCCCACGGGCTCGGTTTGACGAACGTAACGGTGTTTATTCCTTGCGCGATCAACAAGTTGCCCCGCACCGATGGATCGAAGCGGAGGTCCGCGTAGGATCGATGGACGCTTTTGTTGGTTAACGGCGTAAGTTTAGCCTCGCGTATAAATTAACCTACGCTGGACAATGGAGAAAACGCCGATCGCGGCGGTTTTTTTTTACGACGGTCGGGAAAAGATAGCGAATTCGAGTCTCTCTCTCTCTCTTTCTCTCTCTCTTTCTGTCCCTCTCTATCTCGGAGCTGAGGACACGCAACTAGGTTAGCAACGTGCGAGCGCCGCTTCGAAAAATCGCATCCGTCTCGTAAATCGATTAACGAGGTCGTTTCCATGGGTCGTAAAGAACGAACGAAGAACGAAAAATAAAGGAGGAAAAAATCGGGAAGGAAACGTCGCGGACGTCTCTCTCGCCCCTTTAGAGATCGGGTAAACCGGTTCGCCGTCGCTCGGTGAATTTTTTCAGCTTGTACCTTTTCAACCTTTTCCACCTTGGCGCTCCTCCGACACCCGGATAAAAGAATTACCATCTCGAATACGCGCACGTACCCCCCACCACCCATCCACCCATCCACCCACCCACACCGTCACAATAAACGCGGGCGCGTTTCCGCTTCGCGCGCTATTTTCAGCCGGTCGTTGCTTCGGCTTATTGCACTCCGAACTTTTTTCGCCTTCTTCTCCCCCCATCGTTTTTCGCTGGTTGCCATCGGGAATCGACGCATCTCGCCTCGACCGAATCTCGGATTTGAAATTTCGCGATCGGTGGTCATTGCGAGAAACGGCGACGCTCGCGGATATTTCGCAATCTCGACTCGCTCGAGCATAAATTTGATATACCTTTAAATTGGAAACCCACTTAAGGGGCTTATCCGATTCTCTCCGTTCCGCTCGTTTCGTAACGAGCTTTTAATTTTCGAGGCTTTTGGAATTCTGCGGTCGATAAGTTCGAGGCACCGCGTTAGAAATCGGTAATAATAATAATAATAATAATAATAATAATAATAATAACCGCGGACTCATGCACCGAAATCGTAACGGGGTTTACAAATGACCTCCTCGCATTCCTAAATATAATTTTCCCTCGCGCGACTCCCGGAATACCCGAAAACTCAGATCGAGACGGATAACGATGAAAGATAAAAAAAAGGCGTTTTATCGCCGCTGCCCGAAAAGCGATGGCTTGTAATTCCGGGTCGCTGACGAAGCCGTCGGTACCGAGTTCTCGCTCGGTAATCACCGAACAACGAAAGTTATCGGTCCTTGGAGGCGCGACGTCGAGAGCGACCCGCGGTATTAAAAATAGCCCCGCCGTGGATTCGCCGTATTACCCCGCGATATAATTTTTATCGGGTCGAAAGCGCACTCCCGAAAGTGGACGCGTGTCGTCCCGCGATCAAAACACGCGCAAGCTCGGTCCAGGGGCGGAGGAGGAGAGAAGAAGAAGAAGAAGAAGGAGGAGGAGGAGGAGGAAAGGGGCGCAAGGGTCCATTGACACGGAGAGACGCGGAGCTGCGTTCGTCGGCGCACGTGGGAAGGAAGGGGCCGAGCGCCCGGGAGGCTGTTGCTCTCTCTTTTTCTCGGAGGATGATCTCAGCGTGATCGCGCCTCGGGATGTAGGTCTCGGAGACGGAGGTCCTGATCGCGGTGTAATTTTTTCGGTGTCTCCTCCCGCGATAAGAAATATATGGATCTCCGCGCACACTCGTATCTCATCTCCGAGACGCGTCGACAATTTGTGGAAAAAGGACGCGCGCTTTATTGTAACTATGCTGGCGCGCGAGATAACGGGAGAATATGACACACGAGTGTTTTAAATGCACTGCTTTATATAAGTATATAAGTAGACGTCGTTTCGTCTGATTCTCCGAGTCCTAGTGCATCGTCTTAATAAGCGATGAGAATGCTGTAAGAATACGGTATTTTTAGGTGACGTTCGTAGAGGGTTTTTTTTACTTATTTGCGATATCAGTGATAATTTATAATATTCTCGGAACACGGCAACGTCGAATAGATTCGGAACTTGAAGAATTAAAAACGTTGAACTTATTAAATACCGAGTAAGCGAATCGAACTTCGCAACGATCCGACCATGCAAAAAAATTTTGAATCGTTGATAAAAATAATTTTAACGTAAACGCTTGATTTATGAAAAAATAAATATTATTATCGATCGATAGGATATTTTTTTTCTTCGATTTAAACGCTAATTTCAATTGGCTTAAAATAATTCGTACGCTATTATTTATCGAAATAACGTCGATGCGTCATTGCTGCTACGATGCAGTAATATCCGGATTTCTCGTGCAATTGTTTACATTCGTATCAGAATAGAATATCAGCGCACTAAAAAAAAAGAAAGAAAAAAAAAATTGGTACAATATCGAATAAATAGTAATTCAGATTCAGCGTCTATTTGATTAACTCTCGTCGTTTTTTATTCCAATTAAGTGTCAGAAGTATCGTCGAAGAACGAACGGGGAAGTAATTTCCAAAATAATTAACTCGTTGCTTCTTCCCCTTCGTATCGATTAATATGTATGGATGCGCACATTCAGCAATGAATCACGACTCTCATTGATCTTCGGTGCATGGAAGAAATTTCTATCGGATGGTACGATACGAGTTTCACCTTCGTTAGAAGGACGACGATCGGTTTAATCAGTATTTAAAACTAATTACAGCTAAGGCCGCATTTATGACGTTCCGCGTTATTTTATTATTCGGAAAATGAAGCGAAACAAACAAAAAACACGCGCGCGTAAGGAAAAACTAAAGAAAAAGTCAACTTTTGCACGATGGCATCGGCATAATTAATCGTATCGACCGGGAGAGTAAATAAAAATACACGGAGCAAACGACAAAGACCGCTAGAACAAGGTTTCGAAGAAAATACGGTGGCGCTCGCATTATCGTATCTATCATTCGATTAATCGATCGCACTCTTGGATTATTTTTCAGCGAAGGCAGAAGGAGGCGCGATGCTTTAATTCAGCGAAGTCGAACCGCCCGGAATCGAGCGCAAAGCACCATTCGAGCAAGATCTCGAGAAAGAAGATCGTTTTTAAACGAAGACCGCCGTCGTTTCAGAGGATAAAGAAAATAAGAGAGGGGAGCGAAAAGCTTCCTTCCCAATCGACGAAGAATGGAGTTCTACGACGTGGGAACCAGCGACCTTAGGGAGCTCTGGGACTCGTATCTCGTCGAGTCGGTAAGTGTTTGCATTTCGGAGCCTCTCCAAAACCCATTTCGTAGTTCTCGTCCGGACGAATTCTTTCGTCGTTGCTCTCCTACGCGATCCGGGTACACTTTCACTCGGTGGCGGTATTCCCGGTCCCTCCGATCCGACATTCGCCTTCGTTCACAGTTAAATTGAAATCGCTTTGTGTCGAAGTGACTATTGCGCGCAATGAAATTCGACTCGAATAAAAACGGTATTATTGTATGGCTTGGTGCAAGCGATTGCTTATGAAACCTTTCCGGTCGCTGCATTTGGCCATTTATATATTAACGGCTGTTTATAAACAAAATATTCGGATAAACAAACCATGCGATTTGCTTAATGTAAATAAGTGTCGCGTAATAAGTTCAAGATTTTTTTTTTTTTTTTTTTGTTCTCTCGAAGATTCATCGGCGATGACAAATATTTTACTCTATCGCTTCTTTCTCGGATTGATAAGTAACGCGTAAAGTGTCCGCTTGGAGTTCGCGGGCTAAAAATTGTAAACGTTACGAATACTCGTATTTTAATTAACGAGGCAGAAGCATCGTTGGTAATTTACGGAAACTCGCGCGTTTGCAATTTCAATTTATTCGAGTTTTCTGTACTGTGAAAAGAAAGAATTTCAATTTGACGAATTGTATTTAAGTTAATCCCGACTATTAATATCAACCGTTAAGTAACGACATTTAACGATTAATCACGAGTTTTTCTCGTGAATTCTATTTCGCTTTTTATTCCGATGAAAAAAAGTACGCTGAAACGTAGTTTTATCAACGGTTGTTTGTATTAACTATTAGAAATAGAAATTTCCGATGTTTTATTTTTAACCACGCACATCTTAAATCTTAACTCGGGAGAAAAAAAAAAATTTCTTTGCGCTTCGTATGCTAAGTACAGTCTCGGTACGATGGTGATGTTTTTATGCTAAACGCGTTACCGAGTTATCTTTGCATCTTCGGAGAATGTCGATTTGGTAATAGCGTATCCACGCACACACGATCACACGTACACACGTACACATGGATTCGCGAGCGCGTATTTGCTAGATGATGCGAAACAATGATAAATATACGTTAGTTTTGCATTACATTTGGCTTTGTACGAACGACGAGGATAAAAATATTTTATACAATTTTCAAAGCAACAGCTCTCAATATTTCTAAAAGAGATTTCAAAATTATTAATTTTATCTATGCAGTCTATTAACAAAAGGATTACACACGATCGACGATACATTTCATTTTAGGATCTTGCTCCAAAGACGTTGTCTGTCGCCGATACGATTCGTTCGACCCGAATATCTTTACTGTTTATCTCTGTAATTCCCCTTCAAATATAATTAATATACATTATTATCGTGGAATAACTCACGAAAGGCTTAAGTACACACAGATAAAAATTAATAGGTAATTTAATAGTGTATAGTCTTTTTTATTACGCAGCGTATATTTTTGTATATATTAGCAAAACAGACGTCGAGAGGCGTCGGTATAGAAAACGTTGGTAAAGTTCGGAAAGATCGAAATAAAGTTAGTTTTTTTTTTTCTTCTTTCTTCTTTTTGATAAGATATTATTTATATAATTGGACTAGGATTGCGTCAGGTAAAAATAGTTTACAAGATATTGTAATACAGATTTGAATCGTATTTTTAAAATTTTTTTAACGCGACATTGGCGTTATCTGAAAAAGAATAAATTTATGGTTAATGCGCAATTTTTTAATTTTTGTCAAATGTACGAGTTTACGAATGGCGTATCCGATTATCCGTAAATATCAATATTATCGAAAGTTAATGCATCGCCAAATGAAACTCGATGTTACGCGTACGTACATTTTTTCTTCTCCTTTCATCATTCGATCTTTTCTAACACATAACCACCGGATTGTTTTTATCAAAACTCTGTCCTTCGGTTACTAATTCTACGCATTTGTTACGCGTATGCGGAAAGTGCCGAATATCGAATATCGAACGAATTGTATTATTCAAACTTTCGAACTTATTACGATGTAATTATCTTTTCTTTTAAATTTAAAAGTATGACAAGTGACTCGTTGAAGTTAAACTTATGCCTATGTCTCATGTATCTAATAATGTCACCACTTATGAGTGATTTGTCCCTCTATTGAACTGAAATGTCATCCATTACTAGGGGACATAATCTTAAGTATAGTCATTTTCCTGCGCGATATCTACGTAATTGGAATGTAATATAGTTCAACCGCGTAAGGAACTATTCCGAAGTAACGAGATTGGCAAACCATAAAAAAAGTTTTTTTTTATTTCAAAACCAGTGATTTTTAATTAAGTTTATCCGTTTAAAAAATTGCTACGGACTATTAAAATGTTCAATGTTAATATACACATTAACATATATATATAAGAAAGCATATGTCAGTTTATAGTATTTAGTTAATTTATTCGCGATAAAAGGTTTTTATGCCTTACAATATGGAACGCATGAGTTAAAACGATAAGAAAGTACGTAACATTCTTCTTAAAAATTAAGGAAACGAAATATTATAAGCGCGATAATTTAAATGTATCGGTATTTAAGTATAAAAAAAATGAGAACAATGATTCGTTACGATGTTACAGACATTTCTGAAAATTTCAATAATACTTGGGGTGATTTGTATTACATTGGTAAGTTTTGAAGCGAAGACGTTCCAACTAATCGGACGTTTATCGAAAAACGAACTCGTTTTAAAACTTTAACAAATATCGAGTATAGACGTAGATAGTTTTTATACGAAAAATTTTCTGAAAGTAGATCGCACGTTTTTATCTCTTGAATTATGGATAAAAAAATATTTAATTAGAAGCTATAGTTGTAAGTTATGGTGATGTCATACTATTCTTAATAAGTAATCAAATACATCAATTTGCTTTTTAAATATTTTTCACTAACTGGGGCAGAGACTAATAAATTAAAAGGATACAATCTTCGAGAACATCTGCTTTTAGACTTGGATATTATAAACCGAACTATACCCATGTGACATTGTAGCTTCGCTATGTTGATTATAAACAATACAATATTGCATAGAGTTCCTTACTCGTTTGTACAGGTGCTTCCGAGTGACTCCACAACATTGGTGACACAGATGGTTTGCGTCGCGAGGCTCCTTCAATTTTTTTTTTTTTTTTATTTTCGTTATCACGGATCGTGATCCCACAAGTATTTGTAAAATACGTAACTCATGAATAGTAATTCGCTTACATGTACACTATTTTTACGAAATAATGGAAGCGCATGGGCGATTACACAGTCTTTGTACCCGTTGTTAACGTTCTACAATTCTTTTTTTTTTCTTTCGTTATGCTTTGCGCACGAGCGTGACAGAAAAAATATAAATTAAAGCTAAGCGACCTATTTCAAAGTGGTTCGACAAAATCGCTCCACGTAACCTTAATGGGTCATTTTTTTTTACAAAATCGCGCTCTTTTTATTCGAACAAAAATTTTTAACTTTACGTTAAGTAAATTACGAAACGAGCGATCGGGAAATTATTTTACGTACGACAATCGAAACTTTAAATCCAACAATAAAGTACAACGAAAAAGATCGCATCGGTTTTTTGTTTACGTTGCCCTTATCAGCTCGTTTTTAACGTAGATTTTTTAGCCTGCAACTATAATAAATATTGTATTTAAAGTTTGTAATTACCGATTAATCATTAATTAATTACGGATAAAAGAAAAAAAAATATTGTCTCGAGAATCTAAATAATACAGCAACTTTTTCAATGCGAAACGTACTCGTGGAAATTCCCTACATTATTCGAAATTGTTAACTCGGTTTTTACACGTAAACATTATTCCGACGATTAAAAAAATTATTGATAAACGCACCAAGATAAAAGAATTTTTCGATGTATCACAGCACTCGGTAATACCGTTCGAAGAAACGATTCGAACAGACCTTGCAGTGACGTAATATTTCTCAAAGAATATTTACAGACGCGCTTGGAATCATGGATGTCGAATCTTTATATTTTTTCCGTTTCGCGGATCGAAGAAAGAGGAAGAAAAACTCTTACGTTCGCGCCATCGAAGTACGTTGAGACTTAGTTTTTCTATATCTGGCATCCAGAGAGAGAAAAAAAATATAAAAAAAAATAAAAAAATATAAGCCCGGCATGTCCGTTCGGAGCTCGCTTCCGTCCAATCGCGGCCGGCCTCCTTTTTCGCTTTCCGCTTCCGTCATCCGAAGATGACGATACGAATGTCCAATTAGAGAGCGAAATGGACTCTCGCGGGCGGCAGACGCTCGTCGTCCTTGAGGCTCTCGTGCCCCAGCGAATCGGCGCCGATCGATTCGGTCGAGATGCGCGGGCTACGATGATGTACACCATAATGTTAGGACGCATGCGCGGGGGAGGGATCCCTTATTTTTCCATCCTCCCGGGGGTGAAACTACTCGGATAGGCGTCGCTTTCGTTCGCGTATCGTCGCGGTGCGTTCACGCGTTACACGAGTCTTATCTCATCAATAGAGCGGCGTTTCGCGCTTATCGAAGGAAACGCTGAGAGAAAGAGCGAGAGAAAAAGCGAGAGAAAAAGCGAGAGAGATAAATCGACCCACCCAAGCTATGCTACTCTACTACGTAAGTTCATCGGCTCGCGAAGCTGCGAAGCTTAGGTCGAGAACGCATTTGTTTTCCGGTCGTCGTGGCTCCGTGATTTTATCGGTTTTTCTCTATGTTTTTTTTTCTTCATCCGCAGCGGTACGATTCCGGTTTCGTTGTTCAAAATATAAATTTTCGGCGATATTGGGAAGTGCTCTCGATTAAATCCTTCGAGCCACGTCGGATGAAAATTTCTCATTTCTCCGAGGCAATCGCCGCCAGGTTTTAAGTAATCGCACTATGAATTTTCTGTTTGCTTAAACCGAAACGAGCACAGATAAGCCAAAAAGTATAAGAAATAAGAAACGATTAAGATTGCCGAAGAATTCCGTAGCGCGGCAGCAGGATAAAAAAAAAAAGAGAAAAAGGTGACTCTTACCATATTTTTCATTATTTTACTCGTACGAACACCGCGAGAACGTAATTTCCCGCTACGTTTTTTCTCTCTCTCGATCCCATACGATCAGGATGGAACGACGATCGCATTATCGAACGTCAAGCTCGGCGATTATCCCGCGTCCCGGAAAAACAACCGATTTCACGGAAAATCGGACGTCGATCGAAGCAGCCACGTCAAGAGGTCAGTCTCGCGCGGCCTCGAACGCCGCCGTCGCCACCGCGTATTACAAGCTCTCCGATATCGCGGCTGTAGACGCGTAATCACTGCGCCACGATAATACCAGGGTACTGCTTTTCGACTCTCCATGGCCGAGAGCGAGCGATTTTTTTTTTTACGCCTCCGGCGGAACAGGTGGAACGGCAATTTTTTTCCTCGGCTCGCGCATAAGGATGCGGCCTTCGATGCACATTTCCCGGCGCGATTTCCTCGAGCTTAAAGAGTCGAGGTGCATCCGGTTCTCTCTCTCGCTCTCTCGCTAACTCTGCTCTTCATGCACGGCATCATCCCGATCCGGGTAACGCGTTTTTTTTTTCCTCCGTCGTACCGAGGAAGACAGTTTTTCGCGTTTGTTTGACTCGGGCACTAGCGATTGCGATACGATCGCTCACAGCCTATATAACCGCAGTCCGCGTAATTACGCTCGTTATATTTTTAATAATCGGCGTATCGCAATCAATACCAGCGAGCTCGGGAATAATAAATAAGCGCGTTATAGAGATCGATGCCTCATAGTTTTGAGTCGCGTTCGGAGCGAAAGCGAGCCTCGTTTTTTTATTCTTTCTATTTTTTCTTCCATTATTTTTCCATTGAATCGCCATCGACGCGCGAAAATAAATCACCCGATGGCAATTTCAGAGGTAAGATTTATTTATCGCACTTTATCGTCTACGATGATAAATTAAATTTTCCGCGAAAGGTAACGAGCAGCTCCCGTTCGCTCGTGGTTGTCGCGGAAACGAATCCAAGGTCGTTCGGAGGGGAAAATTGGGGAGCCTCGATTTTCTTAGCCAGAGAACGACTCGTTGATCGCGCCGCGCTCAACGACACTTTTGCCGTCCGCGACGCGATAAGAACCGCGGACAGAAGTAGGCCGAGTTGTTGGAGCCCGAGTGAGAGATTTCGAGCGTACTATACTCGAAACGAGACGAAGACGACGACGAAGACGACGACGATGGTGTGCTTTCCTTTACCCGATCGCCCCCGCTTTTTTTTTTTTCATTCTTTTTTTTTTCTCTACGACAGCGACGGTGAGTCGCGGCCTTGACGAGCAATGGCGCCGCATCGTCCGTTTTTCACGTACGCAGGGGACTCGAGCGGAGGCGTGAAAAATCCTATTGTCCCGAGTCTGTGCTTCGGGGAAAAAATTTTGTTGTACGCAAGGCTAGAAACGCGGTCGTATCCGAGAGCAATCGGGAACCGATCGATGTCAAAGAGCGACCGACTCGTTATTTTTTGTGGATGCGGCCGAATTATTTTTTTTTCTTTTAAAAAAACACGTATTTGGCTTTTACGCGCGCTTTTCCGCGGTATCGCGCGATCTTAAAAAAAAAATAAAAATAAAAAAACTTACCTCCGTACGACGATGTAATTATCTAAGCGAAACGACTGCGACGACCCAATATTACATATGCTATAGAGTTATGCGATAATTTATGTTTTTTTTCGCTATTTTACTTACTTGAGTTAACGATCGATGATGTTACGTATAAAATACAATCGTATTCGTGTGAATTTAAACGTTCGGCATTGGTTACTCGAAAGAAAATTCTGTCGGTTATGCTCACGATTCGAGGTTAAATTTTATACCTCGAAAAGTTATAATACACAAAGACTTACTTATACATCGGTTCGTTTAACATTAAACAAGTTTTTATTTTCTTATATTCCAATTAAGAAATATTAGTGTGAAATATTACTTTCTTCGCGATTAGAAACAATTTCTAACGTACTTGGCGCGATAACGCAAGCGGTAAATATTTATTTCGATTTTTATCAAATTTTGAACGAATCGCCTGTAAATTAAACTCACCTTTTTTTAAAACGGTGTACTTTCGAAGCTACATTTTTATCGTAGCAACGTTAAGATAATCGTAAAAAGAAAAAGAGGGAGCGCTTTAAATGCCCTTCGAATAGTTTTATTTATCGTCGATATTTATCCAGTCGATTCGTCAGAAAGTTCGCAATGGCGATTTAACCGTGTAGATTATCGTATGAAAATAGGTCTCGAGTATTCGCGTACGTATGGTTTGGTAATTCGTACGAGCTTCGATATTGCAGAGGTATTTTTAGCAACGAAAGTGCCAAGTCTAGGCTTTAAAACACGATGCATCGTTAACGATAGTTGCATTATATTTTCCGTGCCATATTAATAATTATCGCTTATAAATAATTCTCCTAAGCGCAAATACAATCCACGCGGTTCTCCGATAACGATGAATGGGGCATTATTAATTTATTTCGTAGCTCCATCGATGTGCGTTCGAGCGCGCAACATCGACGACGTTCGCCGATGTTCTCCGAGTCGTTCCTTTTGAAAACAACTGCATCGCGTGGCTTACTTTCGGCTCATCGGAACCGGTAGGTCGAGATCGCGGCCATCTTAAGCGTTCCTTCATTATAATCGGCTGCTTCTCGAGCCGCTGAATAACAGTCCGCGACGGGGGGAAGGGAAGCTTTCACGATTCCCACGGTGGAAATACCGAAAACGAAACGCTCACGGTTGCACCAACCGCGGAAAGTCAGTTTTCCCGTACTCCCGGTCCTTGTTTACGTAGTTTGTTCGGCTTTTGAAACGGGTCGAAAGCCGCCAACCGTCCGTAAAGAGCGAACACGGCCCAACGCCTTGGTCTTCGGGATGGGAATGAATGTTCAGCGGCGACTGCCCGGAGGACGTTCACCTTTTTTCGTAACTTTGTCGAGGCTTGGCATATCCACCTGCTGCTTGGCTTCCGGCCGCGTTCGTTCGGCCGCGCTCGGCTTCCCTCGGCTTTTAGACTTCCGCCTAAATAGTCCTCGCGACGAGCAGCCACGCGAGGCGTTGGCTTTTTTCGGGGCCAAGGAACTCCTCGCGGACCGAGAAGATTGTGCCCCGAGGCTTCGCGAGAGCAGCGCCGACTCGATGCTCGACTCTGTCCTCGTTACGGGATTCGCCGGTGAGTTTTCGGCGCGCTTATCCTTGTGCCCGCGTTTGCCCGCGTGTGCCCGCGTTTGCCCCCCGAGAGTCTCGAGCCTTATAAGTCCCAAAGTCTTATCGGTCGCGCGACGCGTTAATCTCTCGCTCGAAATTTTTTTTTTTCTTTATCCGTCCTTAAAAATTCTCTCTCTCTTTTTTTTTTTGCTTTTCTAATTAATATCGCATTCGGGAAAATGATTTATCGTTTTCGGCGTTACTTCTCTCTCTCTCTCTCTCTCTCTCAACGACGCGAATCGCCTGCATTCGATCCTTTCCAGGTATTAGCTTACGTTCGTGGTAAGTGGAATGTAAATTAGAAATTTAGTAAACCATGTAAAGAGAAAAATTAAGTTCTGTACCGTGAAATGGAGTTAGCTTAATATAATATTTGGGTTTTGAGTTTGTAGTTTATCGTTCTTGTATGTAACGCGGTCTACGCTTATTGTATAATGCTTACGCATTAACTATGGTTTTTCATAGAACGTATTAAAGTCGATCACTACTGAGTCACGATAATTATCGCGAGCCTACGGTGTGAATTTTGTCTAAAAGTTTTTTCCGTTTTCGAGCTGCAGTTTTATTCTTTAATTATCGCGTGTCATAATATTTTAGAAAATCTTCGTAAAACCTTTACCATAAAGTCGTACGTTAACTGCTGTCGCATCAACGTCTTACGTAACGTTTAATTCGCACGAAATAGTATAAAGTTTCTCGTTTAATTTTATACGCGATACTTAAATCTCGGAGAATATCAAACTATCGCGAGCGAAATCCACTGTTCGCGGTAGTCTAATAATTCAATTTAGAAGTAATCGTAAAATCGTTGTTTATCGAAATCAACGATGGTTTAATTTTGTTTAAAATACCCGTCGCTGCGAATTATCGAAGTCCGATCGGATTTCTTATTATTCGGTCGATCGTATCATAGCCGTAGCTTCGAATTTGATACTTTTATCAAATTGCGTTAAAAATACAATGATTGCATCATCCTCTCGCGCTCGGAGGCGTTAGCTCCTCGTTTACCTTTGGACCAGCCAAAACTTAAATCTGCCAACGCGGAAAAACCGAACTCCAGCGACGTTCCATCTCACCTTCGCCGATACGCGCCAGGAATGCGAAGAAGGAACGTCGCGGAAGCGAAGCCTCGCTCGATGTAAAATAAAACAAGACGAAGGAGAAAAAAACTCCGAGGGAATCAGCGTGACATCCGCGTTTCCATTTTCATTCTCCACGATCGCGCGCTCGCGCGTAGGCGAGTCATCGTCGTCGCGGTGGCAGAGAGTTTGCGCAAAAGAACCGCGACGTCGTCGGTCGACTCCTCTTCTGCGGTCGTTCGCGAATTCGCCGAGGCAGCGAAACGAGTTGCCGCGCGCTCGCGAGAATTCCGAGTTGCCAAAGTCGGTGCTAAGCCCGGACGAAGAAACGGCCGTGAACAAATATTTCCGGCGGAAGCGAGCCCGAGTGCCGGAAGCAGGCGACCTCTCGCACTCCCTCGAGATAAGGCCCTGGACACCGGCGAGAGTCGTGGAAACGCGGGGAATATTAATCGTCCCTCTCCCCCGAAGACGAGTCCTTTTTTTTCGGTATTATCCCGTCGCTGGAGGCTCGAGAAAAACTTGGATGGATCGCGTCGTTGCATCGTTTTTAAACGTTTTCGCGGTTCTTTTCTCCCCCTCCCCCTCCCCCTCCCTTCTGCCAACCCACGTGGATAATTAAAAATACTCTAATCGAGTCCCGACTCATTTAGGACGATCCTAATTTTCCTCGTGGAGAAATATACGTATTTCGTTGGTTGGTTTCACAAAGATGCCGACTTTTGTGAAATTCGTCGGTGAGATCTCGGCTCCGACGCAACGTCGCGATTACCGTTTTAATTCATATTTAATTTAACGCGCGCTGCGGGTTAAATACCGTAACCAAAATTTTACAACCTTATTTCGCCGAAAGCGAGTCAACGGAGATTTTTGTTACACTTTTATCGAAAACAAAGCGTCGATCTCGTTCCAGATCCGTGTAAATAACTTTCACTAGGATATAAAAAAAAAAAAAAAAAGACGGCGTGAACGGCGGCTCGAGTTACGACATCCTCGACTCGTGAATTTCGTTTAAGATTCGATTCCGAACGCTCGGTCGAAATGCCTGCGCTTATGAATTTGAAACTCGCGTCGGTAACCAACCGATCGCTTCCTCCTCCCGGCCTTGTGCACATTTTTTCGCCAACTCGCGGATTGCCAAACACGGCCAAAGTATGCGAACGAAATGTGCAGCGTCGAGGAAAACGTGGCCTTCTCCAAAAGGAGCCGCCTCGTCGCGTTCCACGGATGCAAATACGACGAACTCGCTCGTGCCGTCGCGGCGGAGAGACGACGACGCCCTCGAAGTGCAGACACCGCGACCCATCCTCGCGGAAGAAGCTTTTGCGCGCTCAGCCGTGAGTCGCTCACGTACGCACTCGTGCTTACTTGGATGCGAGCGAGCGAGCGAGTGAGCGAGCGAGCGAGCGAGTCGGCCTTCAACTTGACCGCGCCGTGAAGGTCCTTGACCCTGGCCTCCGCCGCCGCCGCCGCCACCGCCGCCGACACCGCCGGGCCCCTCACCTTCCTCACCGGCACCCCGGAGTGCGCCCGGCGTACCCCCCGATTGGGAAATTTCATCGGTAGACGCAAGAGAGGCGATTCCACGCCTGTATTCGGAAGGTGATCGCACTACTGCTCGAGGCGTCGATGGATCCTCGATTTTCTTGCCGTGTTTCTTAATTAGATACTCGATTGGCGGGATTTTCGATTAACCGAGTGCTCGCTTGGAATTTAGACTCGGGGTATTCAAATATTTGTATAGAGTGGGGATGTCCGGAGATTCGGCTGATGATTCTGCGTTAATTTGTAATTAGTACGTTGTTTTACTCTCGTATTTTATGGATCAACTCGGGGGTGGGAAACGTAAGGTAACGTAGATATTTTAGAGCGGTGGCAGCAAAGTCGTTGGATTCCGATTTTCGACCGAGTATACTCGAAAAGGTTTTGTGTTCTTTGATCCGAGATAAAGTAACCCTCTTTTTCACGGTGACACTGTGATCCCGATATCGGTAACAATTTTCTGAGAAATAGATGACCGTTTAATGGACAAAGCATAGAATTTATCGTCGTTATATTACGTGAGAATATACATTAAAGCGCATATTTTTTCTTCGGCATCCGGAAAATCAGGATGAAATAAATAATCGGATATAGTGGTTTGACAACTGTACTTGGTTCGCTTTAACTCGTTTTTCGTTAGAATTCTTTGATTTGATACGCTTCTCGTTCTTTTTTTTTTTTATCGATATCCGATGTCCGTAGGTTTTTAAAATGGTTTCATAAATTTCACGTTCCGAACTCGGAGAGTCAGTAAAACTTTATTTTACGAATAAATATTTCGTTTATTCTCGGAACGAACGTCGATCCGCAAAATTATATTTGATAATTCCATTAAACTGCGATGCACGTTTATTATTTTAATTTTATACCGTGACTCGTTCAACGAGTTAGCGGCATCCTAAACAACAATTACACATAGTTATTTGAAATTTTTTATCTTTTGAAACCTTGTCGGATGTAACGACGTATAAAGGCTTCCAATTTTCGAGCGACTCTTGAAATTGGATTATTAAAATTTTTTCAAAAATCATTTCCAAGCAAATAAAACGCTGAATGTATTGATATCTGATTCCGTAAATGTAATGGCAGGATATGGCAAAAGAGTAATAAATGAAAAGTCGAACATGACTCCTCTATTTATTACGACACTGTTTTACGAAATTTCCTTCTATCGAAATCTGTTTTAATCCAAATGTATGCGCTAATTAAATTATTAAATTGTTCGCGTTAAATTATAAATACAACGCGTTCGTATCTAAATTTAACTCGTGTAGAAAAGTACATGAAAATGTCATCATTCGACCGAATTTGAACGTAAAACAAACGCAAGTGTTATTTTAACGAAGAGTAAACACAAAAATGTACGAATATGCGCTGATGAAATTTTTCCAAACTTAATTTTTCCTCTTTCGTTTACCGATAATTCAGATGGAATATCGCAAATTGTGCCACACCGTACAAAACGAATCTTAGCGACTAGTCTGCGCCCTAGACGTTGAAAATAAAATAATAGAAGTTAGCTACGGCTAAGGAATGTCGAGTCCCGCTATAATACAGACGCAATATATAAGACCAATAGCATATTGCAGCTCGTAACGATAACAGCGTTCACCTTTATAGGTTTTTATACGACGTTATTCTTTCAAAGTTAATAAATTTATATGCACAAATAAGAATTTATTTATTTTTATACGCTGCATTTGCAAGCGTTCATTTACGTCTCGGTGACTAAATACGAGCGAACGAATCGCGATTCTTACCGAGTATTTCCAACGATCAATTATTTAAATTTGATAATTATAATTTTATAAATCATCGATAAGAATCGACGATATAGCGCGGAAACGTTAAACGATACGCACACAAGTCCGCGTAACGTCTACACCTATATTTTTTTGTTTAACGGTTATTTCGTACCTCGACTCTCGAGAATTGGTCGTTTCATCATTCGACTCCACCGCGCGTATATTTATTTTTTCGTTTCGTTCGAGCGCGTCTTCCCCGGTAAATTCCGGAATAAAGATAAATTAAATGGATCGTTGCTTCCTTGGTTCGCAGAGCCTCGGCCAGGACGCCCTGATGAGCTGCAGCGCGAAGGAGGACGACTGGGCGACCGGAGGTGTGAGTCTGCGCGACTGCAGGCAAACTTCGTTCGGGGTTGTGCTTCGAGACCGGCTTATGACTGACGCCGCCCTCGGCGGACCCAAGCCCATCAAATCCGAGCACAGCTACAGTTTACTCGCTTGCAGTCCACCGCCGCCGTCTTGTGGTAACCAGGGTAACGTCTCCGGGGTGGTCGCCTCGCACAGGACGCAGCAACAGGCGCACCGTCACCAGGTCAACTGCGCCGACGTCGCCGGCGTCTTCTCCGGGACGATCGTCTGCACGAGCGAGCCAAGCCGATTGGACGGTGAGAGCACTTTCTCTTCTTAGGCTCGAGTTGCTTGCTTTACAATGATACGATTAGTTTTTTAACAGCTTCGAATATCCAAGTTTTACCTTAGCTTTACAAGCCTTTTCATTTTTATACGCTTCGATACGCGCTTGTAATTTAATTTATATACGTTATTTATTATCCAATTTAGCGCAGTTGGAAATATCAATGAGTAAAATTGTTTTTATATTTTCATTATTTTTATTCGTTCGCTTTCTCTTGAGATTACTCGCTTGTAACCGTGGCTGAACAAACTCTTTAAAAATGCGATCAGTCCTCGTTCTCTAGCGGTACTTATATTTTATACGACCAAATATACGGAGACCGATCAATTTTCATAATAAATGTAGTTCGCATCGTCGATTACGGGAATAAAAGTAGGGACCTTGTCGTTGGTAATGCCATTAAATATTCGATGTTTCAAAACGAATTCTCATCTTTTTACTTCATCGAATTTGTCAAAGGGTATACGAATATAATTCGATTCAACATTTTAAATTTATGAGATTTTAATTTAGTTTGTCGTTTCATTTACGTGTATTTACTTAATTTACTTTTTTTATTGTAATCGATGGATATACGAAAGCTAATTTTTATCGTGTAAATCGAAGTATTAAGTTTTTCATTAAATTTATGAAGTATTTGGTTTATCGCATAGTTCCATATTTTAGTATAGATATTTAAATTGTGATTTTTCTTAGCATATTCAAAATATTCGAATAAAAGTTTATTAAAATTTTTCTTTTTAAAACTCAATCAAAAACGTAATATATATTTTCTATCCGAACAGTAAACTACGAGTGTAAATAAATAACAAACTTTTCTTTTAAATACTTTTTAAATTATAAATGTAACGATAAAATATTTTTAAAGACTATTTTTAATTTTAAATAAGAAATTTAATTTTTTGTACGATTTATTTATATAAAATTTCTAATAATATGAAAAAATTTATAGATGAATTTTAGAAAATAAAAATTTTATGTTTTCCACGTTAGCATTTATTAAATTTTTTCATAATTTATACCGTTTTAAAGTTTTGAAAACTGAAATTAAAGTACAATACATTTTTAAAAAAGGTTTAAATATATTATTATATTGTCCTTGGAGTTGAAATAATTTTATTACACGTAAATTTTTATAATAAATGTTTGATTTTTCAAAAACTTAATTTGAAATCTGATACTTAATTTTTATTAGGAATAAATTATTATATTTTAATTATAATAACAATGATATAATTTAAAAATGAATTGAAATTATTATAATATTTTTCAAGACATTGATAATTTTAATTAAAACTTCATCGTTTATAACTAAATATTTGTTCTATTTTTAAAAAAGAAAAATTTTAATAACCCGTTAAAGACGGTAACGATTTAACATTTGTAAATATGTTAACAAAGACACTTATTTTTATGTATTTAAAAATGTCTTTTTTCCTTTTTGCAAAAGGTTATTTTTTAAAATAGAAAAACACGTACGAATAATATAAAAAAGGAAATAGAGTTATAACAATAATATTTTTAATAAATCTTTTATCTCATAACTTTCTAATATCTGGATAGACGTAATGTTAAAAATATTTATTAATATATTAATAATACAATAACGAGCGGTTTCTTTTGTTGTACAATCAATTAAATAGAATTCAATTACTTTTTTACAGTACTGGTTGTTACAGAGGTTAACCATATACTTTTAACAATTCTTTCTGGAAAACTTAGCACAAACGTTCTTGATTAGAAGAAGTTGTAAACAGAATTATATTAAAATTTCAAGCAGTTGAAGCAATATAAAAACAGTTTTTTCTTTTGTTTTACAGCTTTGACTCGGAGATATCGATAAGAAATTTTATATCATATTTTACATTTCATTTTATTTTATATATCAATACTATCTTAAAAAATATAATATTGTAATGTTTCGATAATTAATCGATCATTAATGACGGCTATTTATTATAAAAAAATGTGAATCTATACTATTTTAAAACATCATTGATAATACCGATAACAAAATATTTATTTAATTATAATTTATTATATTTAAAACAATATTTAATGACATATATATTTATAAATCTTAATATCTTTACAAATGTACGTAGCGGATTTTGCACAGGAGTTGACGAAATGGATAATAAAAATGTATTTTATGCTTAAAAAAATTAAGAAAGAGAAAAGTTCACGAAAACATGAAATGTTTTAGGAATATAAAAGTATGCATTCTTATTCCATATGTGCTAAATTAGTTTCGTTTAAATGGGTCAAGTAATAGCTACCGTATGATAAAAGTTAATGTAAAACGAGTTTAAGTAGTGTACGTTTACTAATTACGAGGCAAAGGCGAAATAAAATAAACTCTCGAATAACATTAAATAACAAATGTATTTACATTACTCTATGCCCTAGATACATTCAATCGGATTCGAGTGCTATTTTCGAACATCTCTCCCTTTCACATCCATCCAAAACCACCTATGTCGTCTCATCCCTTATATTTTACCCCACGAATAATATCCCCTAAAAACACGCGTAGTCACGTGTATAAGTACAGTTAGGTTCTGCTGGTAGTTAAAATATTGGTCTAAAATAGCATAAAGGGATTCTCTTTTGGATGTAATATTTTTTTATATTATTAGTACCTAAAGAAAGTTTCTTTGAGATCGATAATCGATAGTTAAGCTGTTTTTATTAATTATGAAATGGATGCAGTTTTAATTTAATATTGAATCAGATTTCCGATGGATAACATAAATTTGGAAAATATCAAATTTTTTTATTGTAGTAATAACAAACAAAAGAATTTTGTATCGGGTCCATCGTAACTTTTTTGATATTTTTTTTTAAATAATTGATTAATACAGATATTCATTTTTTTCGAGCATTGATAGATTTTCTATTGTCAAAAATTCTTTTACGCCATCTGTTACAAATATATTTTATTATATTTACTAATAAGTGAATTTCAGTTTAATAATTTGAACAGTTACGTTGTTAATGTTATTGAAAAATTTAGCTTTAAAAACTTGTTTTGTTAATTATGAAATTTAAGATAAAAAATAATTTTAATTTAAAAATATTTATTCAAAATTTAAATATATAATAATTATGGATTAAAAATATATTCAATTAAAAATTTTAGGTTAGGTTTGTCGTTGATTATAAATTTTTTTTTAATATTCAAACGAATATTAAAAATTTTAAGTAAATATAAAATTTCTGTATCTTACGTAATCAAACACGTTATTTGGAAAGTGATAAAAGTTAAATATTATGCGATTGAAATATTTCAAGTGGAATTAATTTAATTATTTATCGAGTTTTAAGTACACATATTGATCGATATGAATTCGCAGATCTGGTTAAATAGGTATTTCTAAATTTAGTTAAATTGGAAAAATACGAGGTTATTAAGTAGAATAAAAATTTTTTTCGAGCAAAAGAATAATTTATTTGAAAAATTAAGTATGTTAAGTAATTTTATGTATCTTATAAAAGTAGTCATTTAAATCATTAACTTTTGATAATCTCATTTCTCACTTTGGATCGTTCCATTTTTATAATTAGATAAGTAGATAATTATGACTCATCGCACGATTTTTATATACAAAAGTAAATTCTTAGTATCGATAAAAGGTCGATACATCTATACAATTAGTATCAATTTAATAAAATCATTTTTAATTTAATATTTTTTAGTAACGGACATGGAAGAAGAATGTTTTCCTGCAATTTCTATGAATACAGCTTCAGGGAGGGACTCTTCGAGATCGTCGCCAGAACCTTTCTCATCGGTTTCTAACGGCGTCGAATTAACAAGGCCACGTCATCTTTGCGACAATGGTTCGAATCAATGCACGATCATCAAAGGGGAACCGCTCAGCGCTCCTTGTAGTCCTTGTACATCGGATGCCACTATTCTACTGGAGGATAAAAGTACCGTTGCTATTTCACCTCACAGTCTTCATCTGACCGGGTTTACCTCTCAGACCAGCGATAGCGAAGACGACGACGAAGATATGCATCAGGTATGAAAATATGTATTTTATCTAATCAGCGGACGAAGAGAGAACACAGATATATTAACATAATCTTTGTTTTTATAGATGTTAATGTATATAAATATTTAAAGAGATAACAAACAAAAATACGTTATCGTACCGTACTTAAGTTAGACGTAAATCGAGTCTTTGTACAGATTTTGAAAGGATAAAATAAGATTTAAAAAAAAATTATACTTGTTTACGTATCCCTTGTTTATATACAAACATCTCTATCGAATAATTTTAATTCACTTATTATATAAAAGCGAATGGAATAAAACAGTCGACCATGGAAATGGAAAACTCAGTTTTTCAATCTATCGCTTAAAATCGATCGTTGTAACAACCCAAGGATGCAGTTGATAAAATAATCACCTTATGCTTCCTTCCAACTTTTAACCATTCCCCCAGGAAATCAAAGTGGAAACATTGGAACTTCCTTGCGAGGACGACGCGATCGACCAGACGTCCAATCAGGATTTACCACCGACTCCACCGAGTAGCGCCAGCTCCGACAGCGAGGGAACGGTTTCGGCTTCCTGCTCACCCGAACGCAGGGACTCCCACAGCTCCGTTCACGTCCAGAGTCTACGGGGCTTCTTGCAACCGAGGCTCTACGTGACGACGAACGGGGCGATCGGTCAACACGGGACTAGTACGCGCCAACCTATACACACCCCCTTAATCTCTTGTCAACCGGTAAGTGCTTTTAATCGACTCCGGTGCGTTGCGATAAGGCTGTTCTCGCGATAAGTACCGCATTGGATTGCCCGAGAAGCGAGCTTTGGAAAAAATGTATTTGCATGCCGCGATTAATAAGTGAGGTTCCGTGTGTTTCATTGTTCGATCGGTGAAGCAATTTTGTATTTTGAAGAATATCGTGAGATTGTTTCTATCGCGTTTTTTCGTGTAGGAAAAAGCGAAGGCAACTATAGTTAAAAAATATAGTTGTGATATTTATTGTTTTATTCGTTTAACAGAAAGGCTCCACGGGTGTTCTCGTACTGACCGAGGAAGAAAAAAGGACTTTGATCGCCGAGGGTTATCCTGTGCCCACAAAATTACCCCTCACTAAACAAGAAGAGAAATCACTGAAGAAAGTGCGCAGGAAAATTAAGAATAAGGTCGGTAAAATGCATACGTATATTTTTAACGTAAGATAGAAGTTTATCGTGTAACGCGTAAAATATTTATTAACGCGAATGTTTAAATTAGTCTTGATTAAAAATATATACGAAGCGATATTGTCTAGATGAATAATTTACAAGTAATGCGTTGTACGTTATTTTTATCGTATCGAAGTGCAAATTAAATTTTAAACGGCGTTTCAAAATTTTGCAGGTTCAAATATTTTTAGACTAACTTAACTCGGGAAAATCTGTTGGAAAATCAATTCGTTCTTTTTCAATTTACCTTTTCTTTTCAGATATCTGCTCAGGAGTCACGCAGGAAAAAGAAAGAGTATATGGATGGACTTGAGAGGCGGGTGACACTTTTAACTAATGAAAATTCATCATATCGAGAAAAAGTTTCCACCCTGGAAACTACCAATCGCCAACTCCTCAAAGAATTACAACGTCTTCAAGCGATCATCCAGAGAAAGTCTTCCTAAATGTATTTGTTCGTAAGTTTGTCCGAATAGCGACAAACTTATATATATAAAATGTTTCATCTCATATAGGAAAGCGCTAAAATTGTCTTAAAAAAATGTTTCGACTAAGCGAGTCAACTTATGAACATTCTTCAGCGATATCTAAAAATGTTATGGTTAGCATATTAAAATTAATTTTAGCATAGATAATGAAAATGGCACGGTGCCTTTGTTTATAAGCAGCACGAGCTTGCACTGATATTTTTTAAAGTATACGAACTGTGGTTTTTTATCGGAGTTGATGTTTTCATTCCCTGAGCTTCTGTGTGTGTTTCCGAAGCCTCTATAAAAGGAAGAATAGGGACCTAAAATATTTTATCTAAAAGTTTACATTACCATTTACAGAGTTATATAGAATAAATTACGAAACGTGCGCTAGCAGACATAAAATAAATAAAAAATATGCTCGTGGACACTTGTTTTAGTAAAATGCGCTAATCAAATTGTTGATTTGATTTAGTGTTGTACGAAGGGCGAGTTTAATTTTTAGCCTGTTTAGCAAATGAACTTCGTTAAAAAAAAAAAGTTTTAATCTACAGATGATGTATATAGATTTTTGTTAAGGCAACGAATAGAAAAGTTATCGCATTCTTTTTTAAGTAATGCCTTAATTTTACGCGATTACTCGGGTGCTCGTAATTTTCATTATGAACTGTTGCCAAATCATCGGGAGATGTGCAAGTGAGTGCGAGTTATCATAATCGTTTTTTTCATCTATATCATTCATCAATTTTACCACTTTTATTTTTTAAATTAAAAGAGAATGCAGGCACTTATTAAATAAATATATTTCTAGATATTTTGAAGCATCGAGTTCGCTATTTTAATAGCTTCGAGATTCTTGTTATTATGGAAAATATCTTTATATGTATACGTATGTATGTATGTATAAATATCGTATATACATATACGTATATGTGCTGGTTGATAAAAAAAAAAATATATCTGGTATTTTTAAAATTATTCGTATGTACGTCTTTTTCCATATTACAAAAAAAAAAAGAACGAAATCACGATTTTTCATTCTATATGATGTCTATATTATTTCATTCTATATAAATCCATTTTAAATGATGACTTGACAACTATTTGAATAGTCTGCTTTGTTTTGCATAGCGCTCATGCTAATATTATACATTTATAAAGACTTATTTTGTTGTTTGTTTCTCAGAGAAAAAGACGAGATAAATAAACATAATATCATATATTTTATAACGAGTTTTTATAAAATTATATTTGCGTCGTATTTTAAAGATATATTTCGTATATATACATGTTATAACATAGCACTTGTATATTTTATATGAGAGTATAAAAAAATATATATATACAGAAAGATATATAAGTGGCTATCATCGATTTGCAACAGATCTACAATCGTGTTATTTCGTGTTTCTTGTTGTAAACTATTGCATACATTTATTCGAAGTGCGTGCGCGTCATGCAGCACTAAGATGCGCGTCTAAATGTTAATATTTTATTTATATATAATAAGAGTGAGAGAAAAAAAATTGAGAGAAAGTATATTCAAATGTATGTGAGAGTGATATATAAAGTATAAAAATATACGGATATACTAAAGAAGTTTTATATTTTAAAGATTGATATTTTCCCGCTGTTTGTAAATGTGAATAAATGAATGTCACGTTAACATACTATTTTTTGCGTATATACCTCACTGAATAGATTGATTGGGTGTTGTCTGACAATAAAAAAATAATAAAAATAAAAAAAATAAAACTCGTGTGACCCAAAAACGTTATTTATTCATTTCTCATTTCTTCTCCTTCATCGCTAAGATTTATTGATTCGTAACGAACGTACGAATCGTGAATAATCAAAATTAATTATATTTTTAAATATTAGTGGAATATCGTAAACCAATGTTTTGTATTAAATTTTTTTTTTGCAAATTTAAAGAAGCGTTACATTTTCTCAACAATTTCGTACGAGGACTTTTTTTTTTAATTTCATATTCAACTTGTTATATAATATTGCAGTAAATTAGACAAATATAAAGATAATTGCAAAGGATATAGATATTCCGGATAGCAATTGACAAGTTGAGGGGAGTAATTGGCGGTAAGTCTGTCGACGTAATCAAAACGAGCTTTAGTTAATTGTTTACCTTTGCTTCCTCCGCCAAGAGATTAAGGTCTTATTCCAGTTTACGAAGGCTTTATTTAATCTTGACTGGGTCATGTGATAACTAGTTGTCTTTCGCAACGAGTAAAATCAAAATTCGCGTTGTAATTTTATTTAGATGTCGACAGATCAAAAAATTAAGCAGTTTAATTTTCAGAAAATATATACAAATAAGTACTTAAAAAATTTTTCTTTACTCGATTACAATTAAATATATAAGTTAAAATTTTAGTTATTTTATATGTTATTTTAAAGTGAAATAAAACAGGAGGATAAAAATTCAATAATAGTCAATTATAAAATGTACTAAGATATCATTTATTAATAACTATGATTTAAAATTATTCAAAATAATTCTTTTTTTATTCATTTTGCAATATATTTATAAATAATATATCACTATTATTTATTATTTGTAAAAGAAAAAGCCCCGTGTGAAGATGTTTTTAATTACTTACTATGGATAATGTCACTTGTAAAATGGTTTATCCTATGTAATTGTGTATAATTAATTAATTACATATCAGTTTCTTTTTAATCGATAGAATTGCTTGCCCTACAAAATATTATCGAACAAAGTTAAGTTATTTATATTTTTTTAATATATTTTCAATCAATATAATTTTTTAAAGACTTTTCACGCGATGAAATCAGTAAAAAGGTAGAAAAATTGTAAATTCATTTCAAATTAAATATCTCTGATTTCTAAAAATTTAGTAAAATTAATTTTTAACAGCTACTTAGAAGTTGATATTAACGCGACATATTGAAATTATTACTCGTGTTATAACTATTCCCTGGATTAAAGGAAAATTTACCGGTTTATTATTAATAGCATGTGGAGTTTGGGATTGAAACAGTTTTGTGGAGTAATGATTAGTTTCGGTTTCTAATATAACTTTTATCGAGTATCATGGTTTTATCGGATCAGAATCGTGTATGAACATTGTGTAATTACGATGCAAATTATAATCTGTATGAAATTTAATTATTTTTTAATTTATTATTTAAATTTTATTAATTTCTAAAAATACAATTATATTTTAAAAAACGAAACACAAGTAATTATTACAGTCGTTTACAGTACATAAACCGTTCAAAATTTAACGTATATTTTAATTTTGAAGATATTTAAATTAAAATAACATTTATTACAAATTTTCGATATTCATTTCAATCTCTTCCATATTATCGGATTCATCAGCTTTCCTTAGAGATTCCAAAGTAACAGGTTCATCTAGATTTATAATTTTTTCTTCGCTTTCTCTGCTTTTCAATCGTTGTTTCGATTCGTAAAGTAGATTTTCAAATCCTTCGTCACTCACTGGCTGGAAATTAGTTTCTTCTTCCTCCGCTAATTGTATTGCTCCTTCCGATACATTTTCGAATCTAGCGAAAGCAAAAGACTTTTGCTTTCCATCCTTTATTCGCGTATCGATGAAAATCGCAGATGTAAGTTCTCGAAAAGCTTCCCAAACTCTGGAAAATATATCGTTTTTTTAAATAAAATACGATGCGTTTATATAAATGTTTGGCAAATATTTCTTATAAGGAGACGGGTACGATTTCTGCACTAGAAAGTTCCAAAAAGAAAGAGAAACGCTAAATTAAAAATTAAAATAAACGTACGGGAACCGCAGTGATCTCGAAACTATCGAGTTACTCGCCATGGATTCACGAACACATCCAGTAGTAGTTCATGTAAGAACGAGCTCGGATCTCGAAGAAGCGAGAAGAAGAGGAAAGACACTCGTGGAGTTTTTTCCCACAGTGGCGTGTAATGCTAATCTCTTGCGTTCTTGCGGGGGAAAGTTCTAAAATGTCACGCGTAAACGTAAGAAGATGAAATTCTGGACCGGACAAAGAAGAGGCGATACGAGTAATTCTGTGTCACCGATTTTTCTAGTTGTCAGGAAACTCCAATCAACTCGTCGAGAACTTAGGGAGTCGTCGGTCTATGCGCCAGTGAAGAAGATCGCAACGGTATTTATTAGTCGCGAAAAATAATAAATGCACTGTTTACAACTCGATCACCTCTGGGAAGATAATCCGGTCCGGATCAGGTTGCGAAGCAACTCTGAAACGCACTTGCCCCAGATTGTGTATGGGAATCGACTTACGGTAATAAAACGGACCGCGATTATAGGATAACCGGAAAAGGTCAAATTTTACGATTGGAAAATGATATCGGGAAAGTCGAAGCAGCGCGAACAAAGGCACGAAAATATTAAGAAACCGCGACAGGATTTTTGGACCGTGACTGAGTCAAAACGTACGATACATACACGTAAGATCTAAAGAAATCGAAACGCGATCCGAAACAACTTATTTACACGTTTGGGCTACGAAACGAATTGCGAAATAAATAAATCGATTAAACAAAACAAAAGAATGCGTTTTTTAAATACGCACCAACGATGATATTACGTAAGAGAAAGGACTATAAAATTATCCTTGAACTTTCGGTTCTTTAAGAATATATGGAGATTACTTTGATAAAAAAATTTTTTTTATCGCGGTCTGTATCTAATCCACCAATTATTTCATATTAGCGTAAAGTATTGAAAAAATAATCTGGTGTACGGTATCATCTCTTATCTCAGCTAAATTCAGTTTTAGCTGTTACAGGCAATGATCGAGTATTTAATTATGATTTGCAGGTACAGGTATGTCGAATTAAGTCAATCTATACAGGAAATGAAAAAAATCACGAAGCGTGTTAAAGTAATAATATGCTTATACGCGCGTGTACGTCAGAAACGTACGGAAAGATGTAAGTAGACGTGAGTTCTTATTCGAGTACTTGGGCAAAATTAACACGGAAAGCGAATGAAAGTATACGAGAACATGTCCATTTAAATGTAAATCCACGTATAAGGTTTTTTAAAGGAAAGATGTTTTTAGCATATTTGATTATGCAAAAATTTTATCCGCGATATGAAATACGTATAAATTTGTTTTTTAATCTTGTACAAACGTATTATTTAATTAATATTTAACATCGATGATTACTTTAATTTTTAGTTTCACTTTTTTCCGTACATGAAAGAATAGAAGTTTTGTTTTTTGATGTTTGATAAAACGAGTTTGTAAATTAAATTTTATTCGTGTAACACGGAATTACTACTTCCTTTCTGTTATTATAGTATATTTTTCTATTTGTCGGTAGAGCACGTAACGTAGAAAAATTGAACACAATTTAACTTTTATTTCTAATTTAATACTATTATCTAAATTATGTATCAAGATCGATCAAATTATGAAATAATAAAACGAACGCGATCAAATTATTCGAAAAATTGAAAGAAAAGGTTTAAATTCAATATCTGAACGAATTACAATTAAACTAATAAGTTTAAATATAAAGATGATCTAATTTTAAGTTTTCAACATTTTCGATGTAATACATACGTAAAGAGATACGATACGTAAGTAATTGGATTTTCGACAATTACAAATCATTTATGATATTAAAAATAAAGGTATAGATTTGAATCATTGTTAAAAATTCCGTAAGAAAGTGGCAACGTTTTTAGTTAACGAATCTTATTAAAAATGTTTGCATAACGAATTAATCGTTTGAAAAAGTATCGAATTTTCTTAATACCTTTTTGAGTTTGCCGAAGAAGGTCAGAGGATAAATTTGGAAAGGATTTAAAATTAAAAATAATTTTCAGCACGAACGTATCTCTTTAATAAGCATATCGAAGACAGAGAAAACTAGATGATAGAGAAGATAATGAAAAAGAGGCTGCGAGAGAATGACGGAGAAGTTAATAACGGGGGATGAGAAATCGAGTTTAAGAGAGTAAGATGGTTGGAATGAAATAATATACAGTTTGAAGCAACTCTCATTCGCGCCAGGAGAGTTGAACTAATTAAAAGCGCGGGGTTGTGATTCGAAAAGTCGAGTGGAACTAGGCTCGTGTACGCGTTACCGGAGGAAGAAATTGCACGAGGGAAAATTAATGTTTTCATTTTAATGACACTTTTACTTCGATATTATCTTGGATTTATTATTATGCAATCTTGTCAAACGGACAAACAACTGCTGCGATTTACATTTTCGTGCGTTGCATACAAGTTTACGAATGCACGCGTATAATATGTACATGCATGGAAATTTAATAAGGTGTTAATTATTACAAATATGATACGTTTCATTAGGTAAGAGAACCAACTGTATTACTAAATAATTTAGGCTGATTTCTGTTATTAAATTGCACAACTCTTTCGTCGTCATAAAAATTCATGCGTGTAATTTAATGTTTAATTTATTTACGTACGATTTTTACGATATTGTAAGGATTTTTTTTTTAATAATAGTTGTAAAATCTACATTATTAAAAAATATGTGTGTAAAATGATAAAAGTCTGAATAAAATTAATACTAATTTTATTTTAAAAAATTGAGAACTTTTTATTTAGTTTAAATTATCGATAACATGGAATAATTTAGTGTGCTGATTTTTTTAAGTAAACAAAACTTCATAATTTAAGAATCGAATTGTTAGATTTGCTATTTTTATTAAGCACTGTAAAAACATTACTCGAGTAAAATAATTGTATAAATGGAAATAAAGTTTTAGAAGAGGTATATTATATTAATAAAAAGAATAGAGTAGTAAATTTGTTTGTAACGATAAAGAATATTTTCATCGATGTATACATAATATTTAATGTATGAATTTAAAACGGAGTATTTTTTTTATTTGTACAACTTCATTTAAAATTTGAAGCAATATTGAAATTTAGATGATTGTGTATTTATTGTTTTAATTTAAACAGATAAAGTAATGCAGATTATTACTAGATCCTTTTAATCCTTTGCATTTATTAAATAAATAATTAAAATTATATAAATATCAATTCATTTTTAAAAAATCTTTAAAATAAAATATTAATCAGGTTAGCGAAATGTGTACAAGTTAATATCTGACATTGACAATGATTTAAGATAAATTTTTTAGTATTAAACGAGAGATTAAAATTTTATTTTAGTAATATTGAAAATTAGTTTAACATTATTTAATTTTTTCACGAAATAAATACTGTAAATATTTATCGAGCGAGTTGTAATCGAATGAGATGTATCATAGAATAAAGTCATAAATTGATGCTATTTTATGTTAATATTTACTTTAGTAAATAAATAAACAAATATTAAATTCAAACCTTTTAAATTTCTATTTTCCTATTTTTTATGGCTTCAAAACTTATAAAGTACCGAGTAAAAAAAGTTGTTTATGCTAGATGTAAAAAAAAAGTATCTAAAAAAATTTGTGGTAGTTGGAAAAATATTCATCGTTTTATTACTTGAGATATTGAATATGATTATGCTAAAATATTATAATGTCAATAAGGTGGTACTACTGTATTTTAATAATATTCTAAATATTGTTCACAATTTTATAAAGTATATTAAAGATGTTTTAAATTATAGTTGGATAAATATCAATAACAGATTATGTTGACAGGTAGTTAAATTATATCGATATATTATAATTTCAGTAAAGTTTCTAAACATTCAAATTACAAAAATATTGTATGTACAACTTGTACGACTTAAATTTTTAAATAGTTTTACATTCAAGTTATAAGTATTTAATATTTTATAAGTAATTATAAAAAATTAGAATTAATTTTAAAATTACAATATTGTTCTATTAAACAATACGAACTTTGTTTGCTTAATATCTTTCACAGGTGTGAATACGCCTAAAGAGAATTGCAAGTTATATACGTTGTTTCCTAAACTAAGTCGAAAATTAAAAGGTCGATGTGTCATTAAAAATGCAATTTATGGTATCGTTGCTGGACAGTTTTAAAAGTATTATAAATTTATAAAATAATCTATTTACTAATATGTTTCTTATCTAATATTTATATTCTTAGAAAAACTAATATTCGAGTATCTAAAGTATAATTAATTTTTATGAAATAAATTATTGTATTTTAATCCGATGAACGAACGTAAATTAATCGGATTTTTTTACAAATTCAAGATCATAGTTAAAGAAAAACCAAAATTTTTATACACCGGTTAGATTTTGTCGATCACACGGTAAATCAATACCAATGGATTTATACTTACTGAGAGTACGTGTAGCCAAAGATCGGACACAGAATGAGGAAAATCATAAGGAGAACGGTAAATCCTCCGAGGAAAGGACCCAAAGCTACCGCGAGTCGATAATCGTAAAGCGGTCCACCGGACGTTTCACTGTACACCACTTCGACGTCTTCCTCTGGATGAAAATAAATCAGCCGATTATTCATCGCTTGAGACGAAGGTGACGAAGTTGTTGCGCTTCGTACGTAGAGTTCGTAAATTTCTAGAGACTAGGGTAAATTTATTTCCGAGAGGAAAATATTATCGTTTATTAGAATATGTAATTTATTTCGGCATTTGTCTTCCGTTTATCTTCAAATTATGCTATGTGACCAGTATTTTCGTATTTTATGGAAAGAAAAAGTAAGCGACGAGTAAGAATAGATTACGACTATATATTTTATTTTAAATGAAAAGATGAGTGGGATTTTAATATTCCGTAAAAATCAAGTTTTAGTACCCAAGGGCGGATGATTAATATTTCCCCCATCGGTAAGTCATATCACCTTTCAGAGCAGATTCAACTTCAGTGGTAGCAATAATAACGTCTATACCCTCGTAAGGACCTTTTTCCGTAATGAGAATTTCACTATGACCATCCCAAGTTAGTCTCGAGTGCCAAAAAAGTCTATCTTTATATCCATTTAAAGCTTTTTTCACTATTCTTTGAGTAGTGCTCATAAGAGTTTTTTTTGAAAGTCTAATTCTGCCTCCGCAATAATAGCAGCAGTGACCTTCTACCTAAACAATTTACAGCTCGATATGAAAATGTAAAAAAAATTATAAACCATTATTACTCTTGTGTACGCATTTCCAGTTCTTCTAATTACAGTAATGTATTTTAAAATCCTTCGAAATCATTTTTATGAAAAAGAAACTTTTATAATTATTTAAAGATCATTTTTCAATAAAACTGCGATTCAATTTAATAATAATGATTTCGTTTCGTTGGAGTTACCTTTAAAGGATATTCGCAAGCAGGAAAACCACATCTTGGTCTTTGAATGCTGCATATTTCTTCCACATACGCGGACAAGTCACCTTCTTGGCATTGACAATTTTCGCACTCTAATAAAGGGTTGTATCTATTTACAAAAGTATTAGATTCGTTATTCGTTTTCTGAAAATTATAAATTAAGCACCAATTTACAAGATTGTAGATGGAAATTTAATTAACGTATATCCACAGTTTCTGCAATAAGTTTGAAATGCAACGTTGACATACTTATTTAAAACTTTAGCGATTCAAAATTGTGAACTGAAATCGTATATGAATCAAAACTTCTTTTAACATCGTATCATTTTTAAATAAAGTATAATTAACCAATAAATAAGGTTTCATCCCTCGTTATCGGTACATCATTTATCGAATAAAAATATCTCGTATCACGACATAAATTTATTCTACGTTAATTTAAATTAAAAGTTTACCATCTGTAATTTCAACTGTCTTTTCAATATTTATTTCACGCGATTATAAAAAAAGGAATTAATTCCTTCTATACGATTCTCGATAATCTTCTCTCTCCCTGTAATTTATTTCCTTTCTTTATTTATTCGACCGCGTACTTAACGCTAAATCGGGGTCCGATGAACTCGGAGCGCTTCGCCATGGCTCGCCATTCCCATTGGACGAGGGTCTGGTTATCGTCGGCGAGTCTCACGGCTCGAACCTCGACGTCGCGGGTCGTCGGTAGCCGAAGACTGAAGGTCCTGGAACTCCCCGGGAGTACGACGACGTCACCCTGGCAGGGCAAACGCTCCAGGTGTGGTGTTGCCTCCGAAGTCGCGTTCCAGTTCAGAGGATCTAACCAGAAGAAGGGCGTCTCTCGTAGCCAGTGAGATTCTCGTGGCTTAGATTTTGTCGGTTGGCTTATCTGTGTTTACGTGTTTACGGGTTTTAGTTACTTTTCGAGCTTTTAAGAGCAACGAAGAAAAGATGTTTTTACTGGTTAATAGCAATTCTAGTGGATATTTTCATTGATTTATACTTTGTACGTAGTTTTTTAATTTTATCGTTCTAAATAACTTGAATTTTTTTTCAATTTAAAACTTTTAATATAATAACGTAATTTTATTTCTTTTTGACTTTTACTCTATTATCAGAAAACTGATAATTCGAGAACATAATTAAATTTGAATTTAGATAGCATATATTTAAAAAATGCACTTAATTTATTATTTGTTTTCTCGGACTTTGTTGATCATGATAAATAAACGTCTTTTAACTAAATTATTATTTCGATAGGAAAAAGAATCGTTAAGTTACTTTGTTTGAAAAATTTCCTTAGTAAAAATTTATAAATATTATAATATCTTAAATATTATTTTTGCAATTAAACTAACAATAAACGATAAATTAAAAAATATAAATTTTAAAGGTTTATAATTTTCACGTAAATAATAAATATTTATCGTAAATCCAAGTATTTTTTGCATGTCTTAATAGTGTAAAATCGAAGTAGAGTTTTTAAAAACACTTTCACTGCTTTATAACTACTAATTTAGCGATCGAAGAGTTCGTTAAACGGATGAAAAGTAAAAATGGAATCAAATTTCCATAAAACACCAAAGAGTTTTTCATTCGCATTCTTAGCAGCATAAAGCTTATCAACGCCGAACCGAAGCACACGCGTAAATCATAACGTGGAACGTTATCAAAGTAGAAACTCGATAATACTTTTTCTCTGTCCCCTATCGACGCGATACTCACCATAATTTTCCCGTTTTCGGGTAGAGCAACGATACCATCTCTAGGTAATTCGATACCCGCGAGTCTCAAATCCACACTCCGTGGCAATCCGACGGCGTGTCGCGCCTCTACCGGAAATATCACTCGAATGTCGGTTTCGGGTAGCAAACCGTCCAGCCAATTACTAGGGTTCGACCAGTCGGCATCGGCCATCCAATACTTTTCCAGGCCTCGACTCGGTCGAACCTCGAGAATCACGGTGACGAGGATAACCGTCACTATCGAGTCGCAACACCGACTTCCCATGATTTCCGAGTTCCGTCGTATTTGTTTTTCCTTATTTCAACGTATCCGCGGCAGAGTCGAGATAGAGTAAAAAAAAAAAGCTCGAGGTACAGCCTAACGCACTTTTATACGGTGAACGAATGTTTATACTTAACGATCGACTACGAGACTTTGGTGGGCGTTTACGTGCATGCGATACCGAGGATAGGATGTCAATTACTATCAGCAATTGGATATTTGAAAAAAGTTTGTCGGGGTGTAGACGTTCGCGTCGGTACGGATTATTTATTGGAAATATTAAGTAGGGATTATAAATAAGTGAATTCGATGTTCGTAGACATTTTTCTTTATTATTATAATTACATTCGGTTTATATGCGGATTTTTTCGCTTTCGTAACTCATTGAAATACAAGTCCAATTAAAAATGTATCGTGTAACTTACAATTTTCACATTTGTAAACGATAAGCTTTACAAAAATATATTTAACGCATCGCAAAGTAAACGATTTCGCTTGTAATATTGAAATATCGCGAGCGGACAAATAGAAAGGAAACGATAACAATTTATTTTGGTGCCTTCGTAAAGTGTAAGCAGGATGTGGACACGATATCGTCGGAGTCGAATGTTACAAAAGAAGGGAAAGCTTAGGAAAAAAGGTTGAAGCGAACGCTTTAGAAATATTTGTCAAAGGATTGTTCCACGGTTCAATGAAAGCTTTATTAATTCGAGTAGTCGACGCGCGAAAAGTATTATCGCGCGTTCGTCGCATGGAAGAAAGGGACGTAAAAGGAAACGTAAAAGGAACTATAATTATTATATTCATTTTATTTTTCCGCAGATATGCTATACACGTTATTTGATCAAAATGTCGTTACAGATTGTGATTTGTGTGGATCGTAAGTAGAGTTGGTGCCGAGACTCGCAATACAGAATCAAGCATCGGTCCATCGGTCCATCCTCGATGTCTTCGCTTCCTCTCACCGATAGGACTCACCTCTCTCTCTCTCTCTCTCTCTTTCTCTCTCTCGCATTCTCGACGCCGATTCGCACGTGCGCTTATACAAATATGCTCGATAAATTGACGTGTGACGAAAAAACATAATACAGGGAGGCGAACGCTTAATCGTACGGATAAATCGTCGGATGATAGTCGCGCTTCCCTACCGAGGCCCTTTTTAATCCTGAGGTTCGCGGCTTTTGCGCCCGCGCAAACGAGAAAGTGAGAAGATAATGGCGATACCGCGAAACTCGGGACCCCGACTGGGAGGGAACATCCGTGGGTCTTATGACTCCTCGTCTTCGTCCTCGTTGTCG
Organism: Dolichoris vasculosae; assembly: GCA_018907195.1. NCBI lineage: Eukaryota > Metazoa > Arthropoda > Insecta > Hymenoptera > Agaonidae > Dolichoris > Dolichoris vasculosae. Next base: position 5,408,191 of record JACCHY010000009.1, on the reverse strand, counting down.
AGATCCTGGACGTACAGCCTCTTGCCCAGCCCGAACAGGTACTTGTCCCTCGAATTTTTCAGCGGGAGTTTCTCGTCTCCGCTCATTCCCGCCACTCGCTTACCTGCCCCGACGTAAAAGAAGATGAAAACGTGGGTTTAACTTTCGTCACGCGTCATAGTGTCGACGGTGAGGAAACTTTTTTCCAGGGAGATTCGATGACGCAGGGGTTCGAGTGAATTCTCGCGGAAAACGTTATTAGATTTTAGAAGAATACTCGATAATCAAAATTTTACTCTCGAGTGGACTGTTTAAATAACTTTTTTCAAGCCGGGAACGAAATTTGGGAACTTTTTCTTTCGCGTACGGTGACAATAATTTTTATTTACCAACTTACCCAAACCAAAGTTGAAACCTCCGGTACGTTTCGTTTCCAAATAATTATCGAGCGCGTCCTTCTGCAGATTGTAATGTGGGTTCGGTATGTACTCTAAATTGTAATGCGAACTATCGTCGCTGTCATCGTAGCTGCTTCTCTTTCCGAGGCCAAAGGAATAATGTCTCGTTCTTTTACCGAGTCCAAATGAAAATGGTGGTCTCTGTGGGTAAACGCGGAAGGAATAACGAAACTTTCATCGTAATATTTGATAAAGAAAAAAAATTGAAAATTGTAAACTTTGCGTAATTTTCAGTTTTTATGTTGGCAAATAAAAGAAATGGAAAATTAAGGTGTTGAATACAAAAGTAAAATTAGATGCCAAGAAATTAATTTTTATTCTAAATTTTAGTGTTTCTAGTAACGATATTGAATTTTTTATGCGTAATTTTTTATATATTTACATATACTGCTTAGCAATATTAAATAATGCTAGCTTTAATTAAAATTAAAGTATACTCATATTTTCTTTGTTTACATTTTTTTATGTATTGTGTGAATTTCAGAATATACACAATTAAATTTAGATTAAAATTGTATTTTTTACGATTCTATCTTTTATTAAAATATTATAAAATTCAATTAATTTAGTTATACACGGGTATAATTTATATATTTTTAAAATATTTATTTAAAAAAGGTTTCCGTATTATATATTACACTTTACAAAATTTAAGCGAAATTTATGAACGTGACCTAGAAAATATTGCTTATGCGTTTGATGTACTGAAAACATAAAATCTTTTTTTATATCAAAATGTTGAACCGATGTTTCATGAATACATAATTTCCATATGAATCTACTTATATAAATTTCAGTGCGTTTAACGCGCAAAAATATATCATATTTATTTAATCATACGTTACGTACAATTAAACTTCAAATGTAATTTTTTAACAATTTTACAAACTGCTCTTAATAAATTAAATTCAAGTTCATTTTTTATTATATTATTATTATAATAAAATGTATTGCATATAAAATCGAATTTAGAAAAATGATTTCTTATATATTAATTTTTCGTAAATGTTTTAATATATTTAAAACTAACGATAAAAATAATAAAAAAACAAGTATTCGTTAATTTAATATATTTTGAAATTCCGAGCAAGTTTTTAACGATTTCAGTTATAATATAGTAAGATAGTTTAACAAGTAGTGAGATTTTATTAGTATTATATTATAGTCTCACTAAAGTTTTAAGAGAATGAAATTTAAAATTTGAAAAAAAAATTTATAGTGGTATATTATTTAAAAATTCAGTCATGTCCGTTGTATTTACGAATTTGAAGTTTTTTCTTTTAAATACTAAATATTATTGATTTCTATTCTCATAAAGTAGGAAGATATTGTTATAATTAGCATATTATATATTTATTAATAACAATAAGTAAACTAAATAAATGTATATGTATTTAAACCAAACATTCTATTATCATTACAAATCTGGAATTTACTTTTATATTACCGGTAAATTATAATTTTATATAATATATGTTATAGATTAAAAAATAAAATAAAATACGATACAATAAAGTTATGATAAGAACAGAAGGTTAAAATCTATAAGTTATAAATTTTAATTATATTTAGGATCACATATTAGCGTTTAAAGATAAAAGTATGCTTCGTTGCTTATATCATCGAATGATCGCGAAATAAAAAGAAAACAAAGTCGATATACTATATTTTATAAATTATTTGTCATTGTAACAGTTTTGTAATAAAATTCGATCTTAGAGTTTTATTTAAATAATAAACATTTCTTTAGATTATGCACATCTTATTCATTGAGATTTATGAGAACGAATTATATGAAATAAAATTTATTTCGGTATCGAAACTACTTTATGTAATATTAAAATTGGCTTGTATTCGTGAGAACAACCCCGACATATTATCACCAAGGCCCAAAAGAAGGCACATATCAATGTGCCTCCGGGGAAAGGCATCCATAGATAATAAAAAATAGTGAGTGTATAAAGTTTTTTGATAAATAGCCTATTGAGAATTACGGCCAACTCGTATATGGAGATAATTTATAATCATGAGATTATGCATAATTACGAATCATTTTGCTTTGCATAATTTTTCGATACGTGAAATAAACTATTTTCTATCGAGGAAGAAGAACGTTTGGTATAATTTATCACGTAATAGAACTCTATAATAAAAAACTGGTTTTATAATTTTACAGAAACTTTTCGAGTCCGGCTGTTCTAGGATAGAATGTAATAGCAGAATTTTATTAAAGAAACCGAATCATTATGTAGTAATTTTAATTGAATTGTAGGTATTTTTATAATACAATTTATAATTATATATAAATTGTTTTTTTCAAATAATTCGTTTGAAATTTAATTTTATTATATGATGTATAAAATACTTGGAATTTTTTCATTTATAAATTTTCTATCGGTAAATATTTAAGTTTAATTATTAATCTACTACTAATAGATATGTTATATTTGCTAATTTGATAAAACTTCTTAATTGAAAAAACATATTTATATATTTTTATATATTACATCAAAAGCTAATGAAATTGAACACATATATATATACACACAAATTCACACATTTTATACGAATAAATAGTTTCTAAATATTTTCAAGTAAAATGTTATTAAATAATCTACTTATCATAATACCTAACATATTTTGTATATTTTGGGTATTTGAATTTTGAAATTTGAGCGAAGTTAATAAGATTTACTTATTTCTATTGTTACCAATGATATAAAATGATTATGATTTTATAAAGTATACATATTACGTAATATCATATTTATGTACGTCAATAAAGAATTTACGTATCAATTTTATCTAACTTTTTCTAAAGTATATAAAATAAATGTAAATAAAATTTTTAGTTGCAATTCATATTGAAACGGAAAAAATAATGGAAGATAAATATAATATCTTTTCGATAAGATGTGTATTTTTTAAGACTTAATTTTTTATTTCTATTTAAATATTTAACGATGATGATTTTATAAAAGATAATTTTACAAGAATATCAAATATTCAATATCAATATTAAACAAGTGTTTCTTGATAAGTATGATTTAAAACTTTTCTATATAAATATTAATTACAATTATAGAGAATATCGATTTTTAAAATTCACAAATTCACCTTTACAATAAAGCAAAATTATCGTCACGTAATTATTTACAATTTCATTAATATTAGATAATTTATCTTATGAAGATTACAGCAAAAATTCTAAACGTTTCAATATTTTTATGTTTTTTAAATAGGGATCAATTTTCAATTATTAATTATTAATTATCAATTATCGATCAAACCGAGTAATCGTAAATCTGTTCTAAAGAATTTATCGGATAATATTATCGATCTCGTAAAGTAAACAAAGTAAAAGTAATTCTAGAATTCCAATCAATAGCAATGATAAACTTCGTAGCAAAGAAAATATGATTTTCATCATTAATTTTAAAGAGCCACGTCGATCAGAAAAAGTCTCCGTATTCCATTGGTCTTACAGGCTTTAAAAGCGATCATTTATAAATAATGACACGAACCTGTATATCATTCCCTGAAGCCCAGCGTTTGCCAAGACCAAACTGATAAAGCGGTAGTCTCTTAAATTCGGACCGGTAGACGTAAGCTCTCTTCCCACCCTGGAACTGATCCTCGGGGTTGATCAACGCACTGTAACTTGGCCCGTGTAAAGACAATGCACCAGGTAATTGGGCCGGAGCTGATCCGTCGTTCAACGTCGGGGCCGTTTCGTCCATGGCGACCGAAGTGCCGCCGAGGATACTTAGGACGCAGAAAATGATTATCCTCATCGCCGTGGTCGAAGTGCCTGTAGATAATTTCATTTTCCTCGGTTGAAGTTTGCGGCCTTCCTTTTGTGTAAAATCTGTGTGACACGAGTTGGGATTTTATTTTCTTTGTATTAAATTTTAGCGGATGAGTATACGTATTGATTATTATTTTATGAGATTTATCGTAAGGATAATTATTAATTATTTTTCATTGATAACTGTATTATGAATTTATGGATTTTTTTTCGAAATTTTTATAATTGAAAAAACTTTTATTAACTAAAAATAGTTATTTTAATATTCTCTCACCCCATATTTCAATAATAAAATTAGTCTCTAATGTACGTTTGGTAAAAACATTAATGTATCGCGATAAGAGCTTGAATTTTTTTTTAATTGTGTTTCAGATAAATTTCATAATATAAGTTATAAAATATATTTCTTATTGAATAATAATAACCATATCTTTAATAAGTTCGAGACAAATACTTCGATGTCTTATTTAAATTAATCTGTATCAAATTTTGCTTTAAACATTTTGCTGGAATGATTTTAAGTAAATCTCTCGATCTAAATAACTAGCATAATTCAAAAATTAAGTCTTCCGATACATAAATGGATACTGACTAGAATAAGTGTCGAGTGTGATATTTGTAAAAATAATACGTAAAGTTATATCTGACACACGTATAAATATGGAATAGCCAAAATGAGTTTTTATTACATTATTGGAAGTACACGTAGTTTTACATATTGTATAAGATTGAATGTGATGAGTCTGAAAACTCTTATGTATATTACAAACAACCAAAACATAACACATTTATTGTTTATTATATATATTAGAGCATCCGTGTACTTTTATTAATGCAATAAAAATATGTTTACAATTTTTCAATTTTTTTGAAAATGTTGATAATAATGAATATACTAGAATAAATTTTAGAATCGTCACTCTCGAAACTTATTCAGTATTATTTATATCACAGTGATGTTAAATAATAGTAATATTAATTATAATCAAGTAATCGTATTTTGATCGTATAAAAGTGTATAACAAAATTGGAATATTCATAAATTTTTATTTTTATTTTAATAACAATAGTCACGAGAAGTTTTCTTAAAATGATTCAAACATTTATGCACTTAACTTTAACAAAATTATTTACTATTGGATTATATAATATTTAAATTTTTGTATATGTTATAATTTTGTTTCTTATAACATAAAATATAATAAATTTGAGTTAATTCATAGAATATAAAATTGAATAATTAAGTGAATTTAAAAAATATTTACAAAATAAAATAAGAGGTTATATGATCCTAATGTCTATGTAGAATTCATATTTTTGTATGTTCATTTATTATTATTAAAGACAAAAATATGTGACATAAATATATATTGTAAACACGTGTTAAATTCAGTGATCATTAGTAATCATTAGTTAAGATTGAATCCATGGCATTAACGCAAGAGATTCACTACTTGATGATCTTATAATATTTTAAGTAATAATAATTATATTACTAAAAATATACTTTTCATGCATTATACATATTATTTATATATATTATTTATATTTAAACAATATTATATAATTTGTTTCATTAAAATTTTTGAACGCGAACAAAATTAATATGACAAAACATTTTAAGTATTAACTATTTATATTTAATTTTAAGTTTTTTAAAAAAAATTTACTGAGAACTATGTACTTATAGTTATATTAAATATATTAAAGCATTTTTAATTTTTTATTTATTGATTTGAAATTTTTTTAAACTTACTAAGGAGTTTGAAAACATAAATTTTCTAAGAAAGCCTTACATAATAAATTTTATAAGATGATCAAATAAATATTAGAGAAAGAATAAATAGTAAAAAAGAAATACTCAAAAGTATATTGATTTTTTTAAAATGTAAGGAATTTATTCTTAAATAGAATATATATTTTATTTCTTATGGCAATTGAACTCATCGGTTAGATAATCGGTAATTTTTTAAGATATCTTTCAGTAAAGTATCGATATTTAAATAAATATAAGAGAACGAATTTGTTAATAAAAAGAAGCAACTCAGTCAAGTATTTACTTGATATAATTTAGATTTTTATCTCATGTTTATTTCAATATCTTATCGAGCTTGTATACATTTCTTTTAAAGATCACGTGTACTTTAATCTGTAATTTCAATCATAGAAATAATTAAGAATTTTTATTTAGAAAAGATATAAGTTCGTGTATTTTTAATATAGATATATATTAAAATAGAAAAATACAATAATGTCCAATTACCGCAGGAGAAGAAGTATATAATTAATTTTGTTGTTCTTGAATTTGGTACAAAATAATAAACATTGCATTCGATGAGTAGATTAAGTTAAATACAAATAATTAAAATCTATCGTAATCATTGTAATTATTAATTCCTTTGTATTATTTTATCTCTTTGATTCCTCGATATATTGTATCGTACCATCGCGAAAACTCCAAGTAAATTTTCTACATCGTAATATCACTTTCGTCGATGCAATACACGAAGCAAAAAGCATTTCATGGAATTCTCCAACTTATCAAATGAAGGATAAATTTTTCTAAACTACATCGAAAAATCCGCACTTTTAGAGGTACGAGCAAAAGTTCTCGAACCGACGAAGTTTCAACGATCTTTACGCCCAACTCAAGATGATATTCCGCACATCCAGAAATTGATATTGCATCGGCGTTTGGTTATCGGGAATACTCCGTTTAGAGCGACAGACGGAGAAGAAAAAAGTAAACTAGAAGAGGAGATCCGTCCCCAATATAATTCGATAGCTCGACTGTCGACGTCGGAACTGATGAGCCCAATGTGGATAGCATATATTTACGAAGGTTATTGAAAGCGTCGCGTGCGTGTGGTTATTCGCTACCAGGGATTTTATTTGCCAAGAAGTTTCCCCCCCGTCCGACTTTTACCTAAAGAGGCTTTACCGAGAGCGGCTTGAAAAAAAGAAAAACATCCTTCCATGCGGTCTTAACTCTTTTGACTCGTGCTCGCGAACAAATAATCAATGATAACTTTTCGTGGGGTTAGTTTTTCTTTCTTGGGACTTTTTTGTGGAAAACATAGCTCGAGTTTTGTGTATGTAAGCACGTGCAAAAGAAACGAGGCGATTATTGCATCGTCTGTGCGACTTTTTTTTGTTGCGTGGATAAAATTTTCGAAATATTTTCGTAGCGAAGAAACCCTTTGATGTTTTACCGAAAATATTTATCTTAGCTGCGACAGGAAAGTTTTTCTAAATAGTTTGTAACGAAAACATAACAAGGGACATTTATGTGTAAAAATATCATGGATAATTCGTTTATTCTTATATTTTTTCTCCTTTAATAGAATTGCATGATGAATTATTTAATCTGCGCAGATGTACATCGTGTTATTGTGCATAAGCTAAAATTAAAAAAACTTACAGTTTTGTATGTTAATAAAATGATATTTAATTTTAATTATTTATTTAAGATAAGAGAAAAAGTTAATAATAAATTCAAAAATTTATTATAAATCTCAATTGGAAAGTCTTTTGGTTTTGTTTAAAGAAAAATTACAGTTTTTAAGGATATTTTTCTCGTATCTTATATATACATGTTTGATACTCGGAAAATAATGGAACGATACCAATGATACTTTTACATCCCTGTAAATAAAAAATTTAAAAATTTGAATTTCATTAACTACAACATCGGTTTCTTAAAAAAGCATCTTACTTTATAAATTAGTATTTTTTAAGTTCCTTTATGCATGTATTTTGATTTAATTCCGATACATTTCAAACAAATTTATGCATGTTTAATATAAACCATATATTAGAAACATGGAATATCCAAAATTATTTTTTAAAGCGAATGCAATTTATATACAATTTTGATATCGTAATTTTTCAGGTAAGTTATATGATTATGGACTGTACTTGAGAATAAGCGAAGAGTAAGATGTTCCCCTTTTTTTTTCGTAAATTGCTCTTCACGGTTTCAAGTCATGCTATTCCCTAAAAGTACCTTCAAACTCATCTTTTTTTTTACATATCTAGCTGTAATTCGAAATTATTATGCTCAATTGCTTCTAAATTTTTATATTGATATCTAAATTTAAAAATGTCAACTTTCACAATTTTTCGGTTATGTAACTAATATTTATACTTGATAGATTTAATAATATATTTTACACCTGATATAAGAAGTCTGATATAAGATATATCACAGAAAAATACTAAAAATTTTATTTTTAATAGTCGTTTGTGATTAAAGAATTAAAAATTTATACGCAATTATATAGTTAAGTGACCGATGATATATCAAATTTCTAAAAATAAATTATTTTACTAATGGATCGAGTATTTTTTAATACAATAAAATGTACACATATATTATAAAATAAAGTAAAATTTTCAAGTAATTAATTATTTACAATGCGAAGGTAAGAAAAATACTGTTATTAAGTATTAAATATGAAGTTTATTATAAAACTTGATCTTAATTTTCTTTGACAACAAAATGAGTTTGAAATGATTATATTGAATTTAGAAATTTTTATGAACCTAATTATATAATAGCAATTAAAAATATTTATTAAAAATAATTTTCAACAAAGTCTGTACATTTAAAAAATTCTAATACACATTTTCAAGTAATAAAATATGTAACTCGCTAGATCGAAATGGAATGTATAAAACGTTACTGAAATAGAAATGATCTTCAAATTGAAGAAAACTTGAATTTTCAAGTGATGCTGGTGATAACTTAAAATTTCTTTAAACAGTCAACTGGTTTGTGAAATTGTATCTCAGCTGGATGTCACTATACGTTTTGCACCAGATTAAAAAACGTCAACTATTGTTGTAATGCGTCATTCAGAAAATTTTCATCTCGTATTTATCTTACATAAAAATGGTTGCTTTTTCTTTTAATATGATTATTTTTTAATATAGAATGCATTAAAAGTGAGCGGAAACTGAAAATTAGTTATTACCCACAAAATATTAAATAATTTTATGTAAATGCATATTTCTTGTTTAAATAAAATACGAAACCAAATTTTATAAAAATAAACTTTGAATTTAATTATGTATTTTAAAATTTTATGAAAAACATGATTTTATTTTCCTTCAATGACTATATTGAAAAGTAATATTGTTTTAAGAAAATAAGTTGGAAATTTTTAATCTGAGAGTATATTTTTAGCATCATTGAATCTAATATTTATATTGTATTTGATATATAATTATACTTTCTATTTTTCAATATCCTATAATATAAAATTAAGTTTAAATTTAGATACGCACATATAGAATATAGTCTAGGTTAATTTAATAACATATGATATCATTTTTCATGTATAGGTTCAAAAAAGTATAAATTCTAAATAAAAAATTATTATTTTGATTTTAAAGAACATGAAATAATTAATGTATTGTATCAACCATTAAGTTTTAGTAAAGATGTATAAGAAGAATAGAGGCATCAATTTTTGCTAATTAAATAAATATTCCTTTCATTATATTCTAGAATTTCAAGAATCAGATTCTATTAGATTAATTTGTGAACGAAAATAAATCTAATAAAAGTCTGTTGTTGAGAACGAAACTATTTTTCTTATTTATTATATATTTTTTAAATATATTCAAAATTTTGATTATAAGATAAATGGTTTATCTTACACATCTTAATTAAGTAAAGTAATGTTAAAATATTCTATTAAAATAAGTTTATTTCATGTGTTATAGTAAATATAAAGAAAAGACACTTATTCCTATAAAAAGTCAACTCTAATTTAACTTTCTTTTGAAATTGGTTAATGTTAATTAATTTATCAATAGTTATTTTATAAAATGACCATTTTTTATTTATTTTTTTTTATCTGTTATATTCTTTATTTATATCGATAAATTTATCCAGGTATTCAAGAAAACTTATCATTTATATTAAAATAAAATAATTAAAAAAAATGTATTTTAATTAATATATTGAAAATTTGAAAATAAAATTATTTAAGCAATAGATTTAATAAAGACATACATAAATTTTAGATTTTCATTAAAAATTTGTACAGTTTACGTTCGAACAGAAAAAAATATTTACTGCTTCTTTTTATAAATCAATTTTTTATCGGAAATTGTTAAATGAAAGCTCATGATGAATGTTTATATAGTAGATAGACGTTTTAAGTTTTGAAATTTTCTTCTATTTCACAAAGTAGACGTAAATATAAAATAAACAGGTAAGAATATTGAAAAAAATATTATAAGGATTGTATAAGATGTTACAATATATGAAACTGTCAAAAATATTACATAATTTTCTTTTAAAATGGCAGTTGATATTTTGTTACGAATCTAGTAAAATTATGCTCACCAAATTTGAAGATGGAAATATAAAATTTATATATTTATAATGAATTTTACTTAAACTTTATTAAAATCGTATGAAACAAATATTTGTTATTTCACGAAACATAAATTATAGAAGATTTATTTAATTTATTAAATATTAAAAAATTTCTGGTTTATTTTATTGATAAGTTGCATAAATCAAAATTAATTGTATATAAAGAAAAAACTGTAAATTTATAATATTTCTTAATAGTAAGAAACAAAATAATATTATAAATTTTAAAATGAAATTTCGAAATGAAATTTTTTTAACTTAGATATGTATCGATACAAAGAATAGAATATAAATAGCATCGAAATGTGTAACGTAATTATTTAAAATTTTCATGATTATAAATACTTTTATTTCAAATTACTTGGTAAGTTATTTAATCATATATAAATTTATAATATAAAAAATGTAATCTAACATTTGACAATTATCAATTAATGTAACAAGATTAAAGCAAAACACTGTCTTCGTGAACTTAAAGACAATTATGTAATGTAAAAAATTTAAACGATAAATTTAAACACAATTTAATATTATTTTGTTACTCTTGAAATTAATATCTTTGTATATTAAATTTATTTTAAGTTTTATTGAATATAATAGATTTTTTAAATAAAAAAATATTATGATTTAAAATTAAATTTATAAAATAGGAAAGTATTCAATGAAAATAGAAAAAAATTTATTTTATTAACACCACATTAAAAGAGTCTTACATATCATATTTGAGATTTAAAATGTATTTAAAACACCTGAAATATAAGATATATACAATCCGTTAACAATAAATTTTAATATTAATTATTAAAATTATAAGTACTTTTATGGATTTAATTGAATGTGAATACGTCAGTTAAAGTTTTGTGTTTAATAGTAATTTTTTAATTAAGAAAGTTAAAGGTTTAAAAATATTTTATTATAGTATTTTATGAAAAACTTTATGATTAATTATATGTTGAATTACGTATGAAAATTTGATAAATGAAATGATATTTTTATTTAATTTGTGAATATAATATTTATATTTATTAACCAATGTGAAATTTTTAATAAATTAAAAATAAAATTATAAATAGAAATATTGGACTATTTAGTTAATATTTAATTATTTGAACTTTTCTTCTAATATAGTAAATTTTATTCCATTTTAAATAATTTTTCTTTTTGTTAAACCAGTTATGATTCAATAAATTAAAATTTTTTTTGAATATATCTTTTGGAAATAATTTCAATATTTGATATTTCTATTAATAATGTTAAAGTATATAATGAAATCTAATGAATGCATTTAAATTATGTTATTAATTTTTACACGCATTTAAAATTATTTTCAATTATTTTTATTAGATTAAATAATACGTTAGTATTACTTTATTTTAATTTTTTAAATTAAATATAAATGTAACTTAATTAAAAATACGAAAAGAACTTTTTATATTTATTTATATGAAAATATTTTTAGTAGTAATCAACTTTTAGATTTTTAAATTTTATTTCAGATTCTAATTTTAATTAATAATAAATATGTTAACCGAGTATAATCGAATCAAATCTCATTCTATATTTAAATTAAGAAGTTGAATAATTAATTAGATTACTTATATTATTAGAAATTTATTCGTTTATTATTCATACGATTAGTATAAAAAGATAGTTTTGTAAATATCGTTCAACATTTTATTTTGAGAACATCTATTTTCTAATATTAAACATTCTTCCGATATTAAAAAGACTTCTATATTATATTACTGGCGAAATTGTTTAATTATAAGAAACTTCTATAAACTCGTAATTTATGTCTTTTAAGTATTTCGACTCTTGAAATATTGGATAAATTAGACATGTAGTTTAGTATTTATTACAAATTTTAGTATACTATCGGAATTTTATTTTAAAAGCATTTTTTATTAAAAGAAAATAATTTATTATAATAAAATTAAAAAATTCCTTTTTCAACTCAAGTTTTTTCAAAAAATATCAACAATAGTTTAAGTATATCGAAAAACATATATGTACTTTATACACTGAATATATATATATGATTATAACTCAAATATTATGTAATTTATTTGTTTATTGTATTTCTAATGTTAATTTACATAAAAGTTACAGAAATTAATTTAATTTTCTAAAAGAAATTGCATATTTTATTTGTTTTTAAGAAATTTTTTAAGAAACAATATAAAAGTTAATAAGATAAAATCTAAAAATTATAATATCTCAGAAAATTAAAATATCTATATTTGTATAGTATACAGCAGAAAATATATATACTTTTCAATAAATAAATCTATACGATAAACAAGTCTATATGAAAAGAGTTTAATTTTCAAATTAATTTTCTAAATATGTGTTCTTAAATTAAGGAAATTTTAATTATTTTATTTACAATTTTTATATTTCACATTAGTTAAAATATATTTATGTAAAAGGGTTGAATAAATTTTTATTTCTCGGTTAACCTTCAAACGTATATTATACTTATGTAACTTAGTAAATAATATAAATACTTTTTTTTTACTAAGTTTACAACTACTTTATGAAATTTATTTAATAAGTTTCCATTTGTTTTATATTAGAGAAACAAAATTTATGTAATGAAACTTCTTATAAAGATATTACTTATAATTTATTTAACATTTATATAACTTACAAGTTGTATTTTAAAAAAAGCTTTTTTATGAACAATTTGAGTAAATACAGTAAGTTTACAAAATTTATGTCTTTGGTAATACCGTTAATTTATTTAAAAAATCCTTTACCCAACCGAGATAAAAAACAAGAAGAAAATATTCTGAATATAAATTGATATTTTATCATAGAAAATTAATGTACAGATTTATATTATACGTTCAGATTGTAAGTGTATCTTTAAATATATTACGTGCTTGATTATATGCGTATAAGTTTTATTAAATAAATTTTAGTTCTTAGATGATCGTATATCTTTTTTAATTCATGAAATTTGATGTGATATAAACAATGGTATAAGCCTGCAAAGCGAATCTTTTAAGGGGAAATCCCCTATTCCTTTATTATGTCATCATTCTTTGTTTGCATTGTCAGATTAAGCAGAAATAAATAAATTTCAAGTATAGCTGGATAATTGGTTAATAGATTTAATATATACTTGTTTTAAATATATTGTTGTATTGTTTAGAATAAATCATCGGCTTTATTAACTTATTAATAAATACTTAGTTCTAAAATAAAAGCTACATTAACAAAACTAGAAATGGATTTCGAATAATCTAAAAAATGTTGAAGCTACAAACCTCGGACCGAGTTTTTTATCTTACCAAATACTAAATCTTGTTCAGTGGCATAAAAAAAAGTAATATTATAAGAGAATAGAATTTTACACGCAATTATGTTACTATTTCGACGAAAGTGAAATAAATAACCGTTTTAATAAATTTATGAAGGCGATATACGTGAAAGTGTATAATAAATTCTAATTAAAAGAATAAAATATCAGATAAGTATGTCCAAATCATAAATATGAATTATCTCGCACCCAGAATTGAAAATTCAATGTATTCCGTAAATCCAAATAATTCGCGAAACGGAAGAAGAACAAGGAAAGTAAATCGTTCCTCGGAATAAAAGTGATTTTAACGGTGCATTGTAAATGAGGTATAAGCCATTGAAGATCCCACGGAAAAATAAGACAGAGATGAGTCGAGTTGCACTTGGAAATCGCTCGTGCGTAATTCAACGACCAATCCTTGAGCCTTGTATCAACATACCCATCCTCCTCATTATATAGACCATAAAACTGTATTCTCGCGGGTTTACGAGCGCCCACCGAGTTCGTTCGCAAAAAAAGAGGATTCGTTCCAACACCCTTGGCTTTTCTTGAAAACAGTATCGCGATTAAGATTGCTTTAAAGGCCTTGTAAGAGTTTCGTCCGCAAGTGCGTATTTTGCTAGAAAATAGGCAGAAAGAAGGACGGAGAATCTATGAATACGGGGTAATTGCCACTTCGGATTCTACTGACCAAGTTTAAGCGAGTGACTGAGTTTTCGTTTCGTTTTATTATTTTTTTTCTTCTTCCTCTTATTTATCGGAGGGACGTTAATTTTATCGTGGGGTATTGAATAAGTAAGCATTTCGGATGAATTGTGTCCCGAAGAAATATTTGGTTAGTTCAAAAATACATTTTGCATTAATCGAGTTCGTATTAATAAATGTAATTTCATTTATGAAAATTATTTTAATATTTAATAATAATTATTTTAAAAATAATCATTTTTAAATTTTAATTTGGGAACGTTCAAATAAGGTTGCTCGTACGATGTAATATATTTTAATTATGATTTTGTTTCGTGGTGCGTACGAAACTTTTTTTTATCTAAAGTAGATTGTGGTTAAATAATTTATATTAAACATTTTTAAAATATATTATTATTTCTAAAATAAAATCGTTCGGTAATATTAATACAAGTTAAAAACTAAAATATTCATCGGATTTTTAAAATTATTTAAATTTTATTTCGTATAAATATTGTATCCGAATAAATTTTCCAAATATTATATATTTTACACGATAATAAAGATAATATAAAGTATATAAATTTACTTTCTATGTTATAATGTACATTCGATATGCCGTCACAACAATTTCTCAAGTTCGAAATGACTATTACAAGTGGATTTTCTTTACGCACACAAAAGATCAAAGTTATCTTTGTTCGGTAAAACCGAATGATAGGCGGTAAAAGGACGAGAAGTTAACTTGGAAAGTCTGGGATTGGTAGATTTCCGTCTTATTGTATTATTGAAAAAAATCAATTTTGTTAGATTCTAAATAATATTGAAAGAAAAATGAAATTCATTGGTTCTATTTTTAGATATACTATAGCATCGATAAATATTAAATGTACGGTAATTATTTAAAATTTGTTTGAAATTTGCTAAAAAGTTTACTAACACGGAGTTATTTTATTGCATTTTATAAATTTTTATACATCTATTTAATAAAAAAAGTTAACCTTTTTGACAAAATACAGGAAATATTTTAAATATTCATTTTTTCATAAGAATTTTTTGCAATCTTTGAATATGAGCTGCAAGTTTTTTATTATGAAATAATTGTTAGGTATTTCAAATATATATAAAAGTTTATAAATATACAAAATATATTTAAATTAAAGAATAAACTGAATTATTTATGTCTTTTCATTGTACATATATATAAAAGAATTTATATTGTTTACAATCAATATAGTATTAGTATTAATTATATAGTATTAGAATTAATGAAAAAGAAACGAATTATTGAGAAATTTTAAGTTAATTTCTGTATATTATCTATTTTCATGATTATAAATAGTGTATTTTATTCATACATTTAAAACAAATAACTTTAAATAATTACATCAAAAAGATATAACTATAAATGTTGTAAACAAATTATTCATTAAAATTCAAATTATATTCGATAAAAATTAAAGTGTAAACTAGAAATCTATATTTTGTACTTAAAAGTTTCAAGGTATTAAAGAGCCAAATGATTGAAAGTAAACTTTATAAAATAATTCGAACTGTTATTAATATAAAATTATTCTAAGACTAATGGAAAAAATATTATTTAAAAATAATATAGAATAATTTATAAATTAAAGTCTGTTTATTTATAAATTCGATGCAAAAAATATACATTAAAAAATTTGATATTATAAAATATTTGCAATATTATAAATATTCTAAAATTATCAAATTTGTGTCATAATATTTATAATATTTAAAATAATATCCTATAGCAATTTTTTAAATTTAAATATTCAGATATCGTATTTAAAATTTTGTTTAAATATATGTTATTTAAAATTAACAATACAATATGTTATTATAATATGAATGCAAAATGCAAAAAAATATACTCTTTTGAAAAATGATCATTCTTTTATTGATTTTTCGAATACTCTATCGGTTATTTAAATGTCTGAAACGAACATAAAGTCTTAATCTTATAATTTATGATTTTTTAAAAATAAGTTTAAATTGTCCAATTTAAACTAACGTTTTAACGTTTTTTATAGAAATAGTTTCTAAATATGTTTAATGTATACATTCGAAATAATGTAAAGAATTCTCGATCGAATATTTTGACAAACATTTTGACTTTTTTCGTAAATGTAATGACCAATAATATTTTTATCGTAAAACTATATTGGATTTAATTAAATTGTGTGCATACGTATTAAAAATAATATCGAATGTATAAATAATTTAAAAATTATTTAAAAATTTAATGTTTTTTTACTAATTTAATATTTTATTAATATCTTAAAAAATAAATATACATTCATCGGCAATTATATTTACAGAAATAGTTTAAAAATTCGATCTCTATCAGCCACAGAAGCAATTTTTTATCATGGATTAAACGATTAAAAAAAATCATATTTTTGAACGGTTAATCAAAATAATTAATCTACATCCATCGATATATTATTTTATTGAATCGACGAATGAAATAAAGTTCCGTCACGTATTAGAATAAAAAGCGTATCTATCGAGAGAAAATTGCTGTACGTCATTGCAAAGGCGTCGGTATGCGTTTAATATTTTCTTCGTTTTTCCTGCACACAAACGAGCACAACGAAATCCATTGTAACAAAAGACTCGACTTTTCCACATTTATCCTATCAGTTGCGTCGGTACGTGGTCGCAAATATAAAGTACACGGCTCGGGAAGATTGGCCATATACAAAAGAAGCCGACGCGGTAACAATAGCAGTTTCGTACGGCCGTAAGAGAAGGAAGCGATATCGCGAGCTCACGAGCTGAGAACGAGGATTAAAAAGGAGGGAAGAGAAAGAGGGTCGCTTTCTTCTTGCTTTCTCACTTTGCTTTTATACGAGCTGCACGGAAATAGATTTTAATGAGCTATAGGATAAGATCTCCGATTACCGACAGATTTACACACGTATAATTCATTCGATGAAACGAATATTACCTTTGACTCGTAATGAATTCTAAATATTATATATTTTCATTAGCAATTTGCGGGCAATATTTGCATGGTTAAATAAATTCATCGATTTCGTGATTAATATCGATTAACGAGAGGTTTTTAATGTATAGAAAGTAATCGATACTTTCTATTGGATATATTTAATAATTTATTTGTTCAATTTTTAGATTTTTGGATTTAGTGGAAACGTTGGTGATTTAAAAAGAAATCTCTTTTAAGAAAATAAGTTTTAAGCGAATCATTATTATACGATTAGTATAGAAATTACTTTTTAATTTTTAAATTACTAATGAATAATTATAGTTTTTAGTTATATTTCAAACATTTTGAGAATATATTTAGGGACAAGGTTTAAAATTATTTTACGTATAACAATCATTTATTTGCTAATTTATTATTTATATTTTTTAAGACTATAAAAATTATCGACAATTAAATTTTCATTAAAAATATCTTTAGTCGAAGTCTAAAGATTTTTAATATAAGAGGCAAATTTGATTCAACGTTCAGTTGCAATTATGATTTTTAATAACCAGTAAGAGATAATTTAGAAGAAAATAAAAAATGAAACTTTTATTTATCATGTTTAATTTTCTGTCGCTAAAATGTTACTTTTGAATTTGAAAAAAATGATATTTTTCTTATTACTATGAATCGAATATAACTCGGAAAAATATAATTTATTTTCCCTCGCAATAATAAGTTTCTTGTATTCGTACAAGGAAATAAGGTATTATTCAATTTGAAAGACAATTTTTCTTTTTAGATAGTAATGATACACTCGTAGATATAATATTCATTTTATCATTATTTTCGTACATTTTAACATTATTCGATCAAGTTTCAAAACATATGTAATAATAGTATCAACCATCATAATGTCATTATCTTCATAATCATTTTAATTATTGATTATTCTCGTCGTTATCCCCTTTTTTATTATAACATTTATTAGACGTATAAATAGAATATCCAAAGTATTTAGTTTAAAGGTAAGCAGCTAATAATTAGTCGCACATATTTGAAAAGTCATCCGATTTTAATTTCCTAGCGAAATCCATTTTGTCTACAACCACGAATAAACTGTCTTTAATCAATCGAAATATTTGAACAAAAGCAAAGGGAATTATTTCGAATAATTGACGAATGGCTATTGCCATTATCGAATATCGTATACAAACACTTTTTTCAAATTCCATATGCTGCCAATTGCAATTCTCAATTACATGCGTCAGCGAAAACGACGCCAGCAATAATATTTTCTTCCTGTGTGCATTTATGTGTGCTTTCCTTTAACAATCAACCCATAGTTCGTTTCATCGACGCATACATTTTTTTCTCAGGCTCTGCTTCTCTCCGAAAGTTGTTGTCTTAGTTTTGGTTACTTTCCTTGTACACCGATGCTAAGGTTTTATTCGCGTGCGTGAATTATCCGAAAGGGAAAACAAAACGTCGATCAAGAATCGCCACCGTCGGATAAATGAGTACTAGATGATAAAGAGGCTATTAAAATGTTCGCGACTCGTGTCCGATGAAAAATGTAAGCGTTAATTAACGTAGGAATTAAAATTTTCTATGTTTTTGGTTGCATATAATGAAGTAAGTCGAAAATTCAAAGGAGATTTCTGTGATAATGGTTTTAGCTATCGACGAGTAAAATATTAAAACGGTATAGTTTTATTAATTTTAACAACAATTAAATATAATGTCCATAAGAAGTTCATTTGAAAATTTTTACTTATATAAGATAAAAATTTAAAAAAAAATGATTAAATTTTGTCGATGTTACTATTTTTATTTTTTTCTCCCTTTGTGTCAATAATACTTTTACCAATCAAGTCCTTTCTTTTGTTTCATGTTTGAACATTTCGCTGTTAGAAAGTGAACCTTGTAAAACGCAGTTCATAAGAGACTTTTCAAACAGAAACAACCATCAATTATACAAAATGATTTTATAACAAGAATCTACTTTTAATAACAGAGAATACACTGAAACTATCAAGAGACACGATATTCGCTTTTTCAATGAAATTTTTATGAAAAACTAGTTGAAGTAATTTGAAATAAATATATAGGAATTTTGAGTAAAAAATTTGACGCTATGAGAAGTATGAAATAAATTTATTTTTATGTATTTTAAACAATATAATTTATATATAAGTTTCGTAATAAAAAATTAAATAGAATTTCCTTACAAATATGTACATTTTAGAAAATTAGTTTATTCGTACTATTGTTATTTAATTATTATATTAATATAAATAAAAATTTTAAACAATGCGTATAAATTTATGGAATAAAAAAAATATCAGGTTCCAATAGTAACTTTTCATAATTTTATACAGTTTCTAAAGAGTCGGTATCCGATGTATTTATCATTTAAAAATAATCATATTACAATATAAAAATTCATATTCTTTATTACGGTTCTGTAGACAAGGTCAATAATTGAAATATCGGATGAAATATAATTGAAATATTGATTCTGTTTTCAAATAATTGGCAGCATATTTTTCACGTTGCTTGTTACATTTTCTTTGACAATACGGTGCGTTTCCTTTCGAGGAAGTCTAACGTAGTTTTTCTTTTATTTATATACGAACGAAGTGAGATAATAAGACCATTTTCAATATCTTCAGGGCGTAGTACATTTTCATACTATTAGTTTCATGTGAAATATTTCATTCCTTTCACATTTTATTATTAATACCTGTAGCTTTTAATAAAGGTACAGCTTCGCTAATAAAAATTGAGAATATGAAATTAACGTCTGTTTAATATTCCTTGAGCTTGTCGAATCATCAAAAGTGACACGCTGTGAAATTTAATTATATTTTGCGTTTTTATAAAGATTTCAAAGAATGAATATTTACAAAATGTATAAATGAATACATTTGTATACTTACGTATGTAACTTCGTAAATATACGTATTTATTTCTAATTTCGAATTTTGAAACAACTACAAGGGAATCATTTTTTAAATGAATTTTGTACATTATTTTGATGAATTTTTTTTTATAAATTTAACAATTAAATAAATTCAAAATTTAGAAAACTTTTTCTATTTTTTATATTAAATAATCCTATTTAAACAAGTCATTGCTGTATAAAATAATAATTCTTTTTAGAATTTTGTACTATAATTTTACACAACGTTGAATCTTATCATTTAAATTTATAAGTAGAAAAATTTCTGTTGAATTAAATCGAAGAATTAACTATATTTTTTTAAGTTCAAACGTTTTATATCTAAAAGATCATTTATATCCATTACTATTATTTTTCGTTTTATAATAATAACAATATTATTCGTATTAAAAATATTAATCTTAAGATTCAATTTATTATAATATTTATAAAAATTATCTAAAATAAAGTTGATAGTTTGAATGAATTTGTGTCATTAAAATAATACGCCTTCATATATATTCTCTCTGTTAGTTAATATATTTAAGGAAATGACTAAGTAAAAAATAATCTTTATTATAGTTTAAAATTATCCTTAATACTTTTTATCAATAGTGACAATTATTCATCTTAAAAAGTATTATTTAATTTTAAAGATTATCAATTACCTTTTAAGGAAATTTATGAATAGTTATTAAATATTCAAAGCATTAGTGAATAGAAAATTATTTATCTTGGGTTATTTAGTTTTCATTAAAATCTAGATATTATATATTAATTATTACAATTTTTTCTTGAAATTCAATCTTTTATTGAAAAAAATGTGTAATTTAATTATAACTAAGTATATTATTCAGAACAATTAGTATAAATTTTTAATTAAAAATGCAAAAATACACAAAAAATAATTTTTAATTTATTTTTTTTTAATTTAATTTTAATTTTGAAATGATTGCAAAAATAGAGTTTTAAATTGACTCTAAAGTTTAATTGAATTTAACTTCATTCAATTGAACACACGAACTGAAATTAAATAAAAACAATCCTTTTTATTTAAACAAATTTATTAGTCGTAATAAATTATAATAAATAAAATATTATATTAAATTCTCGGGCAATTATGTATTACTCATTCGGTATTTTCAATTACACTTTTAACAGATATTATTAGCATAAAAAAGTTATTTTTTATAATATATAAGATATACAAAAAATATTTTTTCTTAATGTAAAAGCGAATGAGTCTTAAAATATTACATTATGTATTGATATTGAATACAGAGTAAATTCTTTTAGAAGAAATAAAAATAATTTATTAAATGATAAGTGGGAGAAAATTGAAGTAACGTATACAAAATATGGCAGAAATGTATCATGTATATATATATTACTTGACTTTATAGTATATTGATGTAAAATCTTTTAGAAAATG
Organism: Dolichoris vasculosae; assembly: GCA_018907195.1. Taxonomy (NCBI): domain Eukaryota; kingdom Metazoa; phylum Arthropoda; class Insecta; order Hymenoptera; family Agaonidae; genus Dolichoris; species Dolichoris vasculosae. Next base: position 5,386,235 of record JACCHY010000009.1, on the reverse strand, counting down.
TGAAACACTGAATTTTTTAAAAAATTGTGCTTTTACTTCAAAATTTTTAAACAAAATAAAGTTAAAGTTATTGTAATTATAATGAAAAGATAATTGAGTAAATTTTCAAAATATTTCAGTAAGTCTTCGGTAAATACATTTTTAAGTTATCTTTCGTATTTTTCAAAAATAAAATATGTAAATTTTTAAATTACTCAAATCTATTTAGATTAATTAAATAAATAATTAAAGAATATTTAAATAAATTTTTATTAAAATATTTTTTATTATAAAAATGTAAATATTTGAATTCAAATTTTTGTAAAATACTTTGAAGAATACATTTTCAAAAGAAAATTTAAAAATTCGAAAATATTAATTTTATGTTAAAAAATCCCTTCTCAAGAATTATTTTTATTGTGATTAATAATTGAAATATTTTTTAATTTTAATAAAATTTAAATCATAATTTTTTAAATAAAAATTCTTTGAAATTTTCTTTTGTAAATATTTTTAGTATCTAAATGATTAATCTTATCTTTTAGCAAATATATTTTTTTGTATGTAGTCGAGAATAATTAGTTACCAATTAGTTTATAATTTAATAAAGCAAATAACGATGTTGTTAACTATTTATTAACTACAACATTCTTAACTAGTAATATCAATTTAATATTCATTAAGTTTATTTGAAATATTTAAAAGAATTCAATTTTAAGAAATTTTTTTATATACAATTTAAGCATTCAGTTACTTTTCAAACTTTTTGTTTAATAATGTAACTATATATATTTTTATTTTCTAGAAACACATTCTTTTAGTAGTTATTTATAACGTACATAGCATTTTTTCACATTTAGTACGTATAAATATTATCAAAGATGTCTTATAAGTCGACAGTCATTTTAATCATTTAATACAGATTTTTATAGGACTATGATAACTAATTAGTTACAGTTCTATTTGAAACATAAGTAAATAATTTATTATTTTATTATATCATATTGTTAAGATTGAAGAAAAATTAAATATTAATAATGAGTTAATATTTCTTCATGACATTATAAATACAATCTTCGACTTCTATGCGACAGCAAGAATATTATAAGGTAATGTTTTTTTTTAATAAAACCATATGGAAAAAAGATGATTTTTGAATATAAGCGGACTTAGGTTATGCATAACTTTACTTTTTTATTTTTGTTTATACATTTTATTATACACGCAATAATATACACGTACATTATTACTAAAGTTTTTTATTTCATCGTGAAAAAGACTTTGGAAACGTAATAAAAAAGTATCAACTAGAGAAAAAAATCGTATTACATCTTTTGAATGTAGGTAATATCCTATATGGTCAAGTATTTTATGACGTGTTACGAAGCTTTATATTTAATAATTCTTCTTTTATAATTAATTTTAAATGAATTCGTTATTTATGTAATATTTTTAATACATTCTTCCAGACTAATCGTATGATTAATAATTTACTAATAAAAAAGGTTACTCATAAATAAACTTTAGTATAAAACTTAAATTTAATAAGCTAATACAAATATTTAAAAACATTTATTGCAGCTTTATTGAAATGTTTCAAAATATGTATATTAGTCATTTTTTTTGGTTTTCAAATTTTTATACGTAAAATATTTAGCAGGAAATGTAGTTTTGAAATTTTAAAAGGAAGAAAATAAGTTTTTGTAAAGTATACTGAAAAATATTTAAAACAGTGAAATTGTTTTAAATTTATAATACAGTAGCTGAAAGTTGCGATTATTATAAACATCATTATATTACTGCGGGGCGTAATTTTGGTAAGTTAAGTCGGAACATTAAACCGCTTGAAAATTAATACTAGACAACAACAAGAATAAATACTCAACTGTTCCGAAAAAGAATTAAAATTTTTATTTTATTATTTAACTATTTTATAATTACCACATTAATTTTATTTGCTTTAATGAAATGTATTAGTTACAGTGTTTATTTCGTATTACAATATTTATAAAACAGTTAAATTCATTTTTATCAGTTTTATCAGTTTATCTTTTTTTTATAATGTTTTGAAATTTAAATTCGCTTCTGCATCTAATTTTAGACTGTTATATTAATTGAATATATTATTATAATAATTAAATCTAGTTAGTTTGAATATTACTATAATTCTTCTAAGTTTATATTTAATTCAAAAGCTTTCATCTTTGTATTTCCGAATTAAGAAATTTCCCTTTGAAAATGCTTATAAAATTGAAAAACAATTTCAGATTTGAAATAAAGTTATATTTATTTTCAAAACAATTACTTTTCGATTACAAGCAAATAATTGTAAATCAATTGCTCATGATTACTTTATGATATCGTTTTTATATGTAAATAGTAGACAATTTAATAGTCATGGAAATTAATTTATTGTAACTCTCAAATTTATAATTTCAAATGTTTGAAATATAATATAACTAATATATTTTTTGCTATAAAATAAAAATTTTTGTTATAAATCCGCAACTTCAGTAATAAAATAATGGAAATTCTTTATTTAAAAATTACTATAATTATTTAAAATCGTTTTTCAATAAAACTTATTTTAGCTTTTTCCAGTTATTCTAAATCTTTTCGTTAATTTATCTTTTTAATAGAGTTATAAAGTAAAAAGTTCAAAACGAAGATTGATTTTTGCTACTCCTATTGAAGATGTTGAAATGAAATTGCATAGCAATTAACTTTTTCACAAATTAACTTTATAATCTCATTAGTATAAATTGAAAATATATAACCTTCTATTATTTTTGTATACATTCTATACATGACCCGAAGACAATTACAGTACAGTTTTAAACGGTCGAATAACGTATCGTTTTGTTCCTTTGTAAATTCACACATTGATTTTTAAAGTTTTATTTTTTTTATAAAAAACTGATCTTCGAAGTAGTATACAATTACATAAAAAATTAGATCTATATTTTACAGTATTATTAATTTAATTGATTCTTGCTATGCTTAATTTAATTATTGATATAAAAACTAAAAAATAAAAACGAAGATTATCTTCATTTATGATTTTATTACATTAAACTTACATTAAAGGTGATGTACGAAATCGAATAAAATAATACTTCAAATGTAATAATCTGTAAAATTAAATTCTAACACTTTTAAGAAAAAAAAAAAATTTCTATCTATGGACACATAGTTTTAGAATTTTTTCACATATACGTATTTTTATATAAACTATATGTACATAATATATTTTATGTATTTTACTCATATATATTCAGCTAAAAAGATGATATGAAAATATTAAATTAATATTTAACGTCAATATTTATAACTTAAAAAGTTTAAAAACTTGATTATCTATTTAATAAATGTTATTTACTCAGAATAGGTATATAAGTTTAACGTAAAATATTTTTTATTTCAATTACACTAATATTGATTAATTAAAAAAATATTATAGCCTAATTATCAAGGTTTAATCGAAAAATTTATTTATTAAATAATAAAATAAACAGTGAGAATTTAAATTCAATTTATATACGAGTCTAATAATTATATACGTAGTGCATAAAAATTTACAATATTTTGTATGCATTATGAAAAAATTACCATTGAGTAGAAAATTGAATATTTTTAAGAAATTTTAATATAAAAGTTTATCAATTTTAAAAATTATTGTGATCGGTAGACTTTCTTACCTCGATGCAAATAATTATGTAATAATACGATAATTTATATAATTTATTATTCGGTATCATAATATAATTTCAACTTAGTTTAGGTATTAAATAAGTTAACTTTAAGTAATACTAAGAATATTTAATTAAAATTCATCGTCGACAATTAATTACGCCAATTTAAGCTTATTATTAAAGGAGTTGTATTAAATTATGATAATAAATAAAAGTGACTGAGATTTATTAACAAGGATTTTTTTATTTATTAAAACATGATCAACATTTTTTATAAAAAATCGTACAAAACCCTTACATTTATAATACATAGATTTTCTAAATGCAGGGTTGTAATATTATTTAAAAAATCGCCGTTAAAGGCAAAAATATGATAATATAAAAGTTTTTAAATTTTTCTCAAATGTTTCTCGATCTTACGTTGCAACTTTTTCCTATGATTTCCGTAAAGTTTGAAAATAGAGTTGTTGAAAATCACATAGCACGTAAATACTACAGTAACATTTTATGGTTGTCAGCTTAATGGTTTAAAGAGTTATGAGGCAGCTGAGTAAGATGAATAGTGACAGAACTTTGCACAAAGCTTTTGAAGTAATGTATTTTGAAAAAATTGAATCGCGTATCTGAAAAAAAATTTACCAAACTTTAAATATTTATATTTATCCTATAAGTTATACTTTCGTCATTGCCTATCGATGTATCATTTTAGCTTATTTTATAATAAAATGTATCACGAACGAATCTTATAATACATTACATTAAATTTCTTCTCGAATTTACAGACGTATATAGTCTTAGTGTTCGTGTGCTAAAACAACTTTGTTGTACCAAAGAATTTACAGCTAAATTGATAAACGAGGAGGGAATTATTTATACGTCATGTTCGAAGAATAAAAATCCCTACGTGGATTTCCATAGCAGTTGTTGGATGCTAATGGAAACGGAGGAAAATGTGCGTTTCATTGAAAAAAAATGCGCCTCGAGCCAATACTTGATTTCTGACCTCGTAAGATCGAGTAGACGATACAAAAGCCAAAGTCATCCTTTGTATAAGCTACACATCAAAAAGATTCAATTGTTTTACAGATTTTTCACTTGAAACGTGCAACCAGAGATGATGTCTATAGGAACGCGGAAGAGATGCATAAGCTGCAAACAGGTTGTCGCGTAATCTACGACTATCCGAAAGATTATGACGACCAACTCTCGTTTCGCTACGCATTAATTTTTAATTCTTTCTTTTTCAAGCGCAACTATTACGGCGTCTTCGATATAATCCTTTTCTTCTGATAATCCTCTATGAATACAAGCAAAGCATTCAATGGCAAGATTGTTCGGAAAGAACTATAAAGAAATGTTAGTGGTTTACAGCTGGAACCGGACGAACAAAATTTTTAATATCACTTTGCAGAGGTAATACCGGAACTATGTAAAATGTTATAATTTTCAAGATTATTGCGAAAAATGATTTATTGCGAGACAAAAATTTTAATACTTATGGATTTTGGAGATTTGTAGAGTTAGAATTTAATTTATGGGAACGACGATGACAAAATAATTGATAACAATTTTTAAAGAACGAACTTTTAGATATTTTATCGACTTTATGATTATAATTGAAAATAAAATTGAGAGGTTTTATAATATATAGTGTTTTTGATAATATTTACTTCGTAATTCGAATTTTGTATAGTACAAATACATTGTGAAAAACTAATTGAACTATAAGAAATTATTCCCGACTTTTTAAATTTTATGATATTAAACACAATTGTTTTTTAAGGCTTTCTCGTAAATGTAATTTTAGTTATAGTTATCTTGTAAGCGATGAAAATTGATAGTTTCTATTCATTATTTTAATGAAAGTTTATATTAATATATGTAATATCTTGATTTTTAAATTTTTCTCGGTTCATTTTTTCATAGATTTATTAAATTGTTATCGCTAATATCCTGATATAAGTAATTATAAACAACTATACCTTTATTTTCTAGAATATTTTTAACGCGATTCGAACGATTAAATTACAGTTTTTAGGAATAATCTTATTTTATAGGATATGATAACGTTATTTTACAATATTTTGGTTTATCATAAAATTATTTTGAATTGATAATACGAAAGAGTATAAATATTTTTCTTTTTCAATCTAGAAATTTGTTTCGAAATATAATATTTTCTTACTTTTTTTTGGATTGTTCAAGAATTCTAAACGCTATTATAAAATATGTAAATAAATCTATATGAAATCCATTTCTTCTAATTGACTAAATATTGACATTCATTTATTACAATTGATTTAATAACTATGCGTGTCAAGTTTTAACGATTAATCCCATTTCTTATGATTAAATTTAAATCGGATTGAGTCAGTTCTTTCCGATTTTTAATCTATAGTCTTTCACCTACTTTTTCATATTGATAGATGAATGTATACAAAAGTATATAGTTTTTATTACAGGATACAATTTCAAATAGGTCAATTTTTAATAAAATCAACCGGTATAATCGGTTATTTATTTTTCCTGTTTACTTTTTATGTTTATATATAAATATTTAGAAAATATATTTATTCATTTAAAATCTTTATGTGTATTTATTTATTATATTATTTCTTCTTTGATTACTAAAATTAACTAAAATTTTTGTATTTTCAAATTATTTTTTCATAAGATTATAAAAATGAATTTATTTTATTTAATTAAGTTTTTAATTTATTAAAAAATACTCTGATTTTTAACCAAGTCAAAATATATTAGATAAGTTCATTTTCACTTTAATAAGAGATTATTTAATTTTACCGAATTAAAAGAAATTTAATTAAAAGATATAAATTTTTCTGTAACCAGACAAATAGAAATCCCACATTAGAAAATACGTGTACTTTATTGTTTTATTTAATAAATTTATTATTATATTATTCTTGTTTCATAATATTATAATATGATACTAATATATTTTTTAAATAAATACTTTGAAAATATTAAAAGAAAAAAACGTGCATTTATTAAAGTTGAATTTTGTAACATCGTAGATTACCTGGTAATTATGAATATAGACGTAAAGAACATGTAAATAAATTATAGATTGATCAAATCAACCGATTAATTACATTGACGCAAAAGATATCGCTGAGTTTATTTATTAAATTACAATTATATGTTTGGAAATAGGCGTCGTTTATTAACCAAATAATCGATCGGTTTAATCAATACGAATTTGCTGGTTCCAAAAAGAATAGTACATTCAAATAATTTTTATAATGGAATTCTTTGTGTTTTTTATTATTCATGGTGTTTTATGTATTTATAAATATAAGAGAATATAATAAAAAATATATATAGAACATTAATAGAAATTCTATTGCGAGCAATTTAATTATAGAATTAGTTATTTTTAACTGGAAAAAGTGAAGAAATTTTTTATTTAAAATCATTTTTATTTGTAAATAAATTATCGATTTAAAATTTATTTAAATCTGTTAAATATGAAATAAACATCATTAAATATTATTTTTTATACAATTTTTAAATAAATATATTGTTTGATTAAGATTTTCTGGCGGTTTATACTACACAATTTTTAAACAAATATATAATTATTTGATATTGTTTGATCAAGATTTTCTCGCGTTTTATACTACACAATTTTTTGTGATTATTTGTTTTTGCAAATGTTTATTTTAGACGCACTTTTATTAAATCTAAAAACTAATATATATATATAGTTTTATTAATTTAACTCCGTCATTTTTTATTATTGCGTCTTTTAATAGTATTCGCTAAAATAAAATTTGCACATTTAATTCTATGTAATATTTTATTGGGGTCTTAAATACATTTTAATAAAAACTAACAAAATCATTTGCTTACGATGTAAGATTTGATAATTTTTTACTGTAATTCATAATAGGGATTCGTGTACTTGGTTCAAAATATATTAACGCGAAATGATACGAAATATTAGCACAGTATCAAAACTGTTATATTTACCGATTTTCTTATAGTCATTGACATTTAGTTTAATAGATTTTGATAGCGTTATTTTGTTAATATAATTGAGTATACAGTAACGCATAACGAAAATAAACATTCCTATTTCATTTCAAGGAATAGTTATAATAATAACGTTAGATATCAATTCAATCAATTAGATTTCAATTATTTTGTGTCACAATAATTTTAATCTGTCGAGTATTTATCATTTGATTAAACAATAATAAATGAACAGTCGTGCAATTTTTAATTAATTTTAAAATGCATACCATAAAAACATTTCGATATGCGCATCGCTTTATAAATATACCGTATCACAAAGAAAAATATTCATCAGTAATTTACAGATTTCTTTCTACAAGCTGATGAAGCTTTCGTGTTTTAAAATTCATAATCTTCTCAAGCTTTCTAAAATCGAGTAAAATATTTGAATCCAAAGTAAATTCTCGCGATTTTCACTTTAGCCGAATCCACCTTTTTTTATCATAATTTTATCGAATATAATTTACCGAATTTCACAAAAAAAAACTACCAACGTTCGGGAAAACTCTAAAAACCGGACGAGACGAAAATCCACCGCGGAAAAACTTGAATCGATACCCTGATAATCATCGAAGGGGATTTCGAAACAAATGACCCACGTCTTTTCATTTTTCCTTACGCAAAACTAACTCCCTCCACCCGATATTCCCGACCCCTTCGAGCCTCGTCCCAAGCATCCATCGATCACCGGCATAAAAAAAAAAACACTCGGAAAAAAACTTTGAAACTCGAAAGCTCTCGCAAGCTCCGGATCCCGGCTTAAATCGAAACGGCCTGTTGCACGCGAGAAGAGAGCGGCTCACCTGTTGCTCCTGTTGCTCCTGTCGCAGATTCCGGTTCGGTTGAAGTTGCTGGCGTAGACTTCCGAGGCTGCTTTCCCACCCTGACTCGCACTTGGTGCCCTCGTTGGATCGTGAGCGTCGGTGTCGTGGTCCTCGGGCGGCTCGCGACGCGGGAATGATGACGCCGACGTCGCGACGCTCTCCTATATATGATCGCGCTCTCGCGGCAAAACCAGCAGCAGTGGCAAAAGTAGCAACGGCGGCGATTCTCTGCGCGAGTTGCGTTACGAGCTTCCCTTTCTTTCATCCTCTTGGACGTCTTCGTCCCGAGGGGTATTCGGGATTCCGGACTAACTTTCCTGTTTTGTTTCTGGGCTTTCTGGATGAGGTTTTGGAAATTGGGAGAGAGGGATGGACTAATGGAGTAAAATCTCTGGATATCGGTTTTTTCGCGATCATTTTATACCATCGAAGCTCGATTTAATTTAAAACTAAGTTTTCTCTTTGTTTTATTCCTTATAAATATTATAGAACTCTATAAACGATCGATTTTAATTTGAAAGATTATAGCCATGGAAATTTACTCGATCGGAAAACTTTGATATTGTGGCTATTAAAGGAATACGTCTTTTTTCTTTTTAGGTGTGTAATGACCCCTTCAAGAAAAAAAAAGAAAAAAGCTATGGACAAATTCTTTCTTCTTTCTGTGATACTAATATAAGTTTACGCAGAGTTAAGTGTAGTACTTTATATATAGAAGTTAAACACGGTAGATTTACTAAGTGAAAATATTTCCTTTTAATTTTTTATGGAAGATTTCGTAGAAGCTACGTTGCTTTTTATTTTATTTGAACAATTGTAGCATACTTACAAAATTGGCAGGTTAAAAACAAGCGTGTAAACTCACTCTTATAATTTGTATTAGTTAATTAATCTAATGACTAAGAATATTTGTAAAAGAAATTAATTAACAAATATTCGTTTAAAGGGAAAAGATAATTAAATTATTCCTAACTTTTCTTAAAATTTTATGCATTATTCATAGGATGCTCGGTAAAATAATTCAGACGATAATAATTTTAATAAATAATATTCAAGAAAGAATATTTTTCATTACTTTGAATGTTTATCATAAAAGCTTCACATGATAAATATTAAACTTGAAAATAGCTTTATTTTAAAACGTATTTTTTGAGATATACAAGTTTCCTTATGTAGTATTTCACTTGATTAAGTCGAAACATTTTTCATTCTAAAGAAACGTTATTTATAAAATATTACATAATTTTTCACTATTTATTTATTGAATAATTTTTTATAATTTTACAATTTCAAAAGCAAGTAAACGGAAATACAATGAAGGATATTACCGTCAGAAATTCATAAAATTGTTACAATATCGATACTGGAGGTCTATACGAAGACAAATCAATAAAAATATCAATATTGTGATAAATTTGTTCATTACTAAAGTATTTTTTAAGAATTTTAGAATTTTAAAATAAATATCAAGTTTAAAAAGTTTATAAACTATCTTCTATAAAATATTGGTCTACATTTTAAACCATAATAAGGAAAATGATTTGTTTATTTCGAATTATTTCAAATTAAATATTGACTTTTATTATTCATTTTTGAAAACTAATTCACAAAATAACTGTTCGTTGATTTTTCAAAATCAATATTTTTCTTTTAATTAAAATAATTAATTACGGCTTTATTCTTCTTAATTAAAAATACATTTAATTAGTATTATAAAAATTAAAATACAAAACTTTTATTTCATTTGGTTAAGAATAGATTAATAATTTTCTTGCTTTGATTGTATTTAATAAAATTTATTTGAAAACTTTAATAAAAATAATAAAATATTATTATTATATTGTATATTTAAAAAAATTGATCGTTTATACAAAAACTATACGTAAAATTAAAATAAACCTTAAATATAAATATTTTTTATTTTACTCTTGTAGCTATTTTATAGTTTAAGACCTTTTCTTAAATTTATTATTATTTTTATACCATACATTCATTAGTATTTATTACCGAAATAGATAATCATTTTGTAGTTATATCATAAGTAAATTTTATTAAATACTTTTTACATTCTTAATAGAAAAATCTGATTTCTTTATTAACATAAATTTCTTTTTCTTGCAGATCAAAGAATTGCATAATGCATTTCCCTCTTCTTAGTATAATCTACATTCAAAAAAAAGACAAAGGAGGAACAATTGATTATTCTAAAACTGACCCATTTTCTACTGATAAAGCTATTAATTATTCATAATTAATGTTTACGTAAGCATTTACAAATAAGAAAAAAAGATACATCAAAATAAAACCGTCAGAAGTAGTTTATCCAAATACGGCCCAGCTATGACTAACTGGACGAATGAAAGGACTCGAAATAAAATAACAACAACGAAATGACGAAGAAAACGTCGAAAAAGGGATAATCAGGCGCGTCAATTTGGAGAAAATTAATTTAGGATGGTCTGGTCGGGGAAAATCTTGTACGTATACGTAAGAATTGTTCGGGAGGGTTGAAGAGGGTAGAAAGAAGGAAAGAAGCGAGGAAAAAACCCTATGGCTCTACTTTTCGAAGCACATTATCCTCGAAACGTGTCCGGCGTACAGTCCACCGGACAAATGAGCTCTTTCTCAACTTTTCCGAACACCACTGTTCGTCTGATATCGCTGTGCTTATACTACTGAACGCATCTTTGCGTCAAATTCATGCTTAATTCGTAACATTCACACACACATCCCTCCGTACGAGGGGTTTACGTACGTGTGTGAATACGTGTAAATACTGTTATATTATAAGATAAGATCTGACTTTTGTCGACCCTACCTGTCTATTCGTATCTAAATTATACAGCAAGGGTTTATGTTAAATTTCATTAAGAGTGACTAAAATTATTTATGGTATAAATTCATCCCATTTATCGAACGTATCAATGGTTCGTAAAACTAATGAGGATTTATTTTGTAAAATTCTTACATAATATAAGATTAAACGCGTAGGTTTGAAGTATCTTCCGAAAAAAAAATCTTTCTAATGGTGAAAAAGCTTTCAAGACAATTCCATACAAAAAAGCTTTATAGTAATGAATAAAAAATATTACTGTATCAGAATATATTTTTGTATTAGTGCATTATCTGATATTTCCATGCATGAATGTACGGATGTACTTGAATTTCAAAAATGTTAAAAGGTTTTGGATTATCATATATTTATAGTATTCATTACACTTAATCAAATTGATAATTTTATTGATTTTCTGTAGTTTTTGAAACATTCGAATGAAATTAATTTTTTTTAAAAGAATAATATTAAAAAATTAAATACAAAAAGTTTTTCCTTGATTTAACTAAAATTCCTAATATATTTTGAATATTATAATATTATATACATAATCGAAATATTTTCTATTTATACTTGTGATTACAACTTAAATATTATTTCAGATAAGCTTCTTAAATTTTAATGGTATTTATCAATGAAATGTCTTAATAAAATTTTATTATAACTTTTAATAAATGTCGGAATTCTGGGAATTAAATATATAGTATTTAATTATAAAGTTTGAAAAAAAACATTTTCAAATATTCCTAGTTTAACTTCTTATATCACGTGGAAATAAATAGATTAAAATATACTCGAATACTAAATATTCATATGTAGAATATTCGATTAGTTTTATAGTAAAATATGTCCTTAAATTTTTTATTACAGTTTGTAATAATAATGTTATTTTGAAATAACGATGGATAAAATTCAGTTTGATCTATTATTATAAATTAATAAAAAATAAATTATTATTCTGAAATAATAAATAAATTTAACATCTATAAAGAAATTTTTAAATAATCGTAATATTTAAATTATTTTATAAATTATTATGAAATAAAAAAATTATATTATCTATTTTTCTACGACTAAAATAATTTTATATTATATTAAACATAAGATTAGAACTCAGTTATTTTACTTAATAATATGTAAAAGTAATTATTTTATTGAAATTATTTATTCAAAAAATAATTTGAAAAATCTTGAAAAATCTTTCAATGTATTTAAAAATAATTTTTATCAGAATCTTCTACACAACTTTAAGGCAAAACCTTTTAACTAAATTAGAAATTTGTAAAGACCATATGTTTCATAAAATGATTGATAGAACTTCAATCAATTAATTTTTATTGACAACTTATATATATATATATATATATATATATATATATATATAATATTATCACTTTGAGGAAACAGTGATAAGATTAATAAAAGAGTATACAATCAATTAATGCCATTATTATAAATATAACTGTTGTAATAAAAGTTAACATCTTAATAATTTTCACTATTTTAGAAAATTTATATTTAAAAATAAATAAAATATAAAATAACGCTTATATTCGTTATTTCACATGTCAAGGGTAATAAAGATATTTTATTATATTCAGATAAATATCGAAAATAATATTTTTGAAATATTTCGATATATATAAAAATAATAAATTTACTAAGATTATGTTTATTGAAAATATATTTTATTAAAAACTTTTAATCATTTCAAAGATTGACTTTTAATGATTTAATTTTTTGTAAATATAGTAAATATATAATAGAAAACCCAAGTATATATTAAAATTAAATGTCTTATTTATATTCCTTAAATAATAAATTTATTGATAATGAATTTTATCAACATATCTTTTTTTATTTATAAACTTTTTACGTAACCACAGCTATACTTAAAAAACAATTGAATCTTAATATTGTCTTCTCGAGTTTTGAGAGTAATAATAATTATAAGTTAAGAAAAACTCCAAATAATTTAAAATAATTTTTGGTTTGAAAAAAATAAGAACGAATCACGAGTAAATAATTACTATTTTTATTCTGTAACATACAAACAGTTTCGAGGTAAAACCTAAGTTTTTAAATGTTATCAAAACAAGTAATAAAAATGAATGTAAAATAATATTACGGCATATTCGGTGTAATTTTTAAAAAAGACTCCTTGTAGTAGAAATTACGAATGAATTCTGAACCAAAGTACATTATCCTGTACTTGGTACAATATGGAGATCATATACCAAGAGTTTGCCTACCTTAATAAAACTGCCACAACAGATTGTTACGAGCAACACTTCATTAATTTAATTTTAAAACACCCCATAAAACTCTAAAGTAAGGAAAATATTCCTAAAAGATCATCTAAGACAAAGCATTACCCTATTTTGAACAAATCGTTTAAGAGTAGTCTTTAATCTTGACTTGAAAATAGTAGGAAATGTCTATACGATATCATCCCCCTAACAGATTTTCAGTTTTTTCAGCCCTTCCATTATGAATTGTGTGCCACTTGCTTAAAAATGTGAATAAAAAAGGGATATTGATGGATTTAACGAATCGTAACGATTATATTTGAAAATAGAATTATCGGTTATAAAGAAAATGAGCCATAGATTTGAATAATATTATCGATTTATTTTATTAACGTAATCGTAATAGTTGATTAATAGACTGCGTTTAAAAATATTTTCTATATAGATACTATATTGTACGTGAATTAAAGTATAACGTTTAACAGGAAATAATAAAGGGATATTAAATCATACGTAACTATGAAATTCAATTAATGTATATTTATAATAATTTCAAAATAATGAGTTGAATAAAATTTTTTTCAGTTGTTTATATGAAATTTTTATTCTTTAGATTAAATAATGAAGTTAAATAATTTTATAATTCGTTAAGAAAAGAGCAGATTAAAAAACTATTAATTTTTATTTTTTTTTATTTTATAACATGTACAATTTATATAAAATTAATTAAGAAATAAAGTAAAGCTTGTTTAAGAAATCATATTAGAGTACAAGAATTTGAAATTTAGTATCAGTTTTTTTTTCTTTTAAAAACTTATGTCTTGTTATAAAATATCGAACAATTTGATTATTAGCGATAACTCAATATCGATTGACTATTTCATATACACGTATGATAATACTTTTTTAACGAAAAAATATTATAAATTGAAAATGTTTTTTTAAAATCTAAAAAAATGAAATGTTTCGTGTTTATTATACAAAATTAGCATAAAAAATATTCGAAAAAATGGAAATTCTTCATAAAAAATATATTAAATTTTTAATTATTGCATATAATCATGCGATAATATCTTTTTAAAATCGTATTATATTGCCACTATTACCGCAGTTATTAGCATATTATAAACATTAAAAAGCTTTAAAGTATGGTTAGTTAAATACAAAATAAACATTAATTAATACTTATGTCATTGCTGTAACATGTTATAAACTAATATTCATTCACAAAATTACCTGATGCTATAATTATAATGCTTAGCAAGTTCAAAATAACCGGTTTAATTTTAAAGTATCTTAATTAATATTGTATTTTACCGATTAATTTCAAATAAATAAATAAAAGAAATAAATTATGAGCGGTTTTTTGAAAATTTTATACGCGTATTTATTATTATAAAATTTATGGCATTATACAGTTTTTTTAAACGATATTAAATGCAACCATTAATTGTATAAATTTTAAGAAAATATTCTAGAGATAAGAATCAATAATTATTATATGTGAATTATTAATATATATTATATTTTAAGAAAAGAAATAAAATTTTTAATTTTAGTATTTTAAAAATCAATTAATAAATTATGATGTTTGAATAATTTATAATTAGAATTTAAAAATATTGATATTCGAGTTATGGAAAGTCATCGATCTTTCATATTTAAGTTCACACATTTTATGCTTATTTCAATTGAAATTTTTATTTATCTTACACGCATAAGTTATATTTTTCATTTTAAAATAGATAAATTTATATAAATAATAGTATAAGGTGGACTAAATTTTGTACGAAGCAAAATTTTTAATTCTAAGTAAATTAAAATAAAAATAGTTATTTTCTTATAAAAAGTTTTATGTTTAGAATTCTCAAAAATTATACGAAATTTCAGAAAATATTGAAATATTACAATAAATAAATTAAATGCAAATAAATGCTTGTTTTATTAAAAAAAATGGTGGGCATCCAATAAAAAAAAGAAGCTCCATAATTTTGTAAGACATAAAATAAAATATCCTTTAACAAAATAAAATTAGAAATTATCTTTTACGTTCAATCAAATAATTATTGTATAACAAATTTCTTTCTTTCCATATATTTTTTATTAGAAGTTTACTACGGCAACGAAACTTTTATAGCTTTGGCTACTGGTTTCACAATAACCTTTACTAGTAACAAGAAAAATCACATTTTTTCCCTCCATCTCTTCGACCCTCGGTACTTGTTCTTCATTTTTACCGGACCGACTATATAAGCTAAAAGCCTCACTTATAAATTCAAATGCTCGTAATGTGGCTGAAATATACAGAGGAAATAGGCTGATTCAAAATGACAAGGGAGAAAGAAAGAGGAAGACAAAGAGAAAAGACAAATTTATCGATAAAAAAAATTCTCGAGATCACGGTTCATGTTTATATATAAATATCTGCGTAACTTTTGTATTAACTGCTCGTAAAAATGTCGAGAAAAAATTTTATTTCATAGAACATCAAATATAAATATATATACAAGTTATAGTTTTTAGTTAATACATTCACCTAATCGTAAGAATCAAGAATCAGTTTTAGTAACGTATAAAGATGAAAAACGGTTGCTCAATGCTTTTACAATTAATCAATCGGCACGAATAAAACTTCATTTACAAAAGTTCGACTCTACGATTTTAATTTTCTAAAATTTGAATATTACTTTGATATATTCATTTAAAATTTTTAGATAACGCATTATTTTATTTCTTTTTATGAATATCGTTAAAGTTTTTAATATGGTATATAATTAAGGTATCCAAATGAATTTTCAAAGTATTTCGATACATCGAGTGATATCGAAATATTTAATATAATATAAAAATTATAGTATAATTTTTTGCATCCTTTTCGAATGACTAGAACTGGAATTTTTTAATGATAAAGTTTTAAATAATTTTATTTATGTTTGTATACAAAAGTATGAATTAAATTGAATATGAAAATTCTTTATTCGATGTATTTCATTTTTAATATATCCATTACTAAAAAAAGAAAAAAAATTCCAATTCAATGTGCATAGACTTACATGAGCCAATAAATTCCATTA
Organism: Dolichoris vasculosae; assembly: GCA_018907195.1. Classification (NCBI taxonomy): domain Eukaryota; kingdom Metazoa; phylum Arthropoda; class Insecta; order Hymenoptera; family Agaonidae; genus Dolichoris; species Dolichoris vasculosae. The sequence continues at coordinate 5,369,546 of JACCHY010000009.1, read as the reverse complement.
TGATTTAATTTTATGAATATAGTTAATTCCTCGTGTAAAGATAATAGTTAATATTTAAACAGAATTCAAAATTATAATGAATAAAAAACATTATTACATGTATAATTTATCGATGACGATAGTGTCTTCAAGTTGCAAAAAGACTCATCGTGAAAGCAAAATGCTTCGTGTTTGATTTCCGGCTGAGTAAAGTCGTGTTCTTTAATAATATATATATATATATAAAAGTCGATCAATCATCGACTCTTTGTATTTCGATATATATACATATATACTTTTCAATATATTTTTTCTGCGTAATTTATAAATTTATCGATGTTGTCATGGAAATATTTTATGAAACTTATGCACGATTGAGAAGAATTATCTAAAAAATTTATTCGAAATTTCTTCTTTTTCACTTTAACATCCGGATTATCATAAAATATCGCTTCCGCATATCTATATATACATATATACACCCAATATTTACTTTCACTTTTTCTTGACAATGTGGCAATCGTGAACTCGAATCAAGTAAAAGATTCAACGTGAAGTGCAGGCATTCTTAGAATTTGAAATAGATTCGTACACTTCTCAACAAAGAATCAGTGGATGACTAACAGCAATGCGATCGTCACGAGTAGAAACGTCGTCGACTGATGCTGATACCGACTGTATACGTGTTAAGAAGAGCAAACAAAGTTCCGCGGGATAAAAGTGCCAAAAAATTGATAGTAAGCAAGTCGAGTTCAGAAAGAAAGAAATTGATTCTACTACTTGACCACTGTGTATTCGATTCAATTTTCAAGTTATGTATGAGATGATCGAGAGTCTAGTCATGCATTAGTTATAAGTAAAATTGAACTGTGATAGCAAAAACTAAATTTTAAAAGTTCTCGTGAACGTCGAGCAAAAATCTCTTTTTCTTCGAAAGAAAATTCGTTATTAACGTAATAATAACTTTTCGATAAAAAAATAAAATATTTTTATTTTTATTTTATGTAGGTTTTAAAATTGTAAAGTATATTTAAGATTAAAAATTTATTAAAAAATCGTTTCAATAATAAAAAATTTTTTATCTACTAATCTGTTGAATTTTTTTTAAAGAAAATTTAGTCTTATAAAAACTACGTAATCGTTTATAAAAACATTATATTTATTAAATGTTACATAGTACTAATAAATCGAACATATATTGTTAAAAGTGTGAAATCATTTGATGGAGAAATATAAAATATGTAAACTATATTTGTTAAGTCTATAATCATTTTTAATAATTTTTCTACGCGTGATAAATCAATTTCTATTCGGTATTTAAACATTCGTTCAACTATTATTATTTCAAAGCATCAATAGATTTTATATTCAATATGTATAATAAACATTTTTAAGCCGACTAATATTTTATATCATGCGATAAAAAATATTTCTATTGAGTTTATTAGCACTAAATATTTGAATCGATTTAAATTGAATTAAATTCATTGAATATATTCAATCCATTTTTATAAAAACGTTACCGTTATTGTATATCTATGCATATTTACTTTTGAATTATTCAAATAAATATATTATAATTTAACGTGATCTATTTATTGGACAATAAGTTGTTTAAAATTTATACAGAGGATCGCGATATATTTCAAATATTCTTTATATGAATTATGAATTATCAATTAAATATTTATTCTTCGAATAAGTTTAATAATTATATTATAATAGATTTTCATGTTACGGTTCAAAGACCGAATTTAGTAAATGCTTAATATTATTTAAAAATATATTTAATAAATCGAATATTTCATATATTTATATATTATTTTAATAAAATTTTTCACTTTTCAAATTAAACCGTAATTGGTTTTAATGTTCTAAAATTTAAATTTCTTATATAAATAGCTTCGACATTATTTCACTATTTATTCCACTACTGTATTTAAACTTAAATAAATTTAAAAAAAAAGTGCGAAGAAGGAAATATTTTTAAAAATATTTATAAAATTTTTCCCTATGATTAATCACCTTATTTACAACATTACTTAAATTTTTTATTAATATATTGATTTCTATACGGAGCAAAATAAAATAAAATAATTCTTATTATTTTTAAACGTAATTGTAATTTTGTGGTTAATTCTCTATTATTTTTTCAATGTTAATATTAGATAATATTCCAACAGAAAGTAACGTATCGCGTAAAGAATGAATAAAAATTTATAAATTTTGACGTCTTTTGTTTTTGAATTATTACCGTTTCGGGTAAATTTACCGATCATTTTCAAGAAATTTCCATTTTCAATAAATGAAATCACAATATTAATAATGAAACATACAATTATAAAAGGATTGAGTCTATTTACTCTTGAATATTCTATAATAAATAATTCGATGTAATTGAAACTTATTGTCTCAGGCTTCTAATTTAGATTGTTTTCATAACCATTCGCTTCTAGGCAGATGAATTAGATACTGTATTGTACTCGCATACGCGTGTATTAAGATTCCATCGATCGATCGTTTCATTATCTAATACAATACATTGCGGCTGATGGCATTTTCGCATGGTGATAAAGGAGATTACCTGAAACCGCAATGAGAACTTTACGTGTCCGCAAGTGTATCCAAGTGGTTACGTTTCCTTATTACTTTCACCTCTACAACTGTTGGTTTTATTTTAAGAATTGCGTCATAATAGACTCAAAAGTGTATTAAACATAATTATCGGTAGAGATAATATATATAGAGATATCCAATTTTCATAGGTTATGTCATATCGCCGTTATCATTTTTATCAATCACACTTTACAATTTGTGAAACATGGACTGGTGTTCGTCTGTTACAACGGATAACAGATTGCTTGGGGACTTTATCTTGTCATTGGAAATATCTACTATCGATTGAATACATTGTGTTCGGACGTCACGAGGTACGATCGGATGGGAAGGAGGATTTACTGCAAATGTCTGTATTAAAAATTTATTTTACTTGCCTCGTTTCGACTCTGGAATCGACTGTATGTAAGAAAGCATAAGCTTTTCGCGTTATTGGATATTTTGTATTTATTATTTTTTTTTATTATAAAGAAACTAGAAAGTAATCTTAAATTACCGTCATCGTTTTTTTTTTCTTCGTTTGATCGTTACAAGAATATCAGCTTCGCAATAATTCGATTACACTAAGAATAACGTTGATTAAACTTACGAATATATTTATTCAAATTTTAGTTAGTTTACAAATACGCATCAAAATATTCTCAAAAATAATAGATCAACGTAATTATTTCACAAACGTTTTATGGTAATTATCTAGCTGTACAATACCGAATTTAAGTAAGGTTTTTCGGATCGGTATTAAAATTAGGACCGAATTGTTAAAACTTAAATTATAAAATTAATAAGAACGAATATACAAATAAAGTTACGTCCATTTTTCTCAAAATTTTAAAACAATTTTCGAAGTACCTTAAAAATAGTCTTGTTTATTTAATTATAATAGATATATATATTATATAATATGTTCGTAAAGATGTAGATGAATTTTGATCGCGTATATCTTTACAAAGATTCGAGCAAAGTTTTACTCAAAGTTTTGTTTCATCGCATAAATTTTATCATTTATTACTTCTTACGAGTAATTACTTACGAGTAAGTAAGTGCATGATATATATTTACACGTGTGAAATTAAAGAATAAATAAATCACTTATCGATAAATAAATGTTAGTCGCGTAGAAACGTCGCGATACTTTTACCGATTATGCAAGATTATTACTATACTAAGCTTAACGAAGAGCGATAAGTACTAGATGAACAAGCGAGAAAAAACACGTTTTTTGCATTTAGATTATTAGGGAGCAAAGGAATAACGAAACTCGAATATGGAATAATACGATAGTTATTGGTATCATCGTACACCGGAACTTAAAATCAGTGGATTTATTCAGATATACGATCGAGGTGAAGTATCGATTAAAATTTTTGACTGGGAAAAAACGACGATCCACCGGTTTACTCAAGATTTCACTTATTCCGATCAAGCGAATACCTAAAGTGGAAGCGAGAGATTCTACAGTGGCGAGGGAAGCGGAAAACAATGTGATCATCTCAGCGTTTATCCCCTTTTTTATTGCTCCACTTCTTGGCATCCCCATGTGCTCCTTTCTTGCCGTGTTTCTCCTCGTGGTGGTGATGCTGCTCGTGACCTTCGTGTTCATCGTGGCCCTTCTTTTCGTGGTGATGATGTCCCTTTTCGAACTTGCCCTTCTCGCCATGTTTTTTCTCGTGATCGGTCTCGTGATGATGGCCCTTCTTGTGATGTCCACCTTTTTTGGAGTGATGCTCCTCGTGGTAACCTCCGTCTTTGTCCAAATCGCCACCCTCGTGGAATTCATCGAAGAATTCAGTTTTCTTTTCGAACTCGTCCTGAGAAACGACGTTCATCGCATTTTTTTTAATTTTAAAATTGCACGCTTTTAAAATTGTAAGCTTGCGCATACGTATAATTATATTTTAGTATTTTAATCTTATAATTTTTCATTTTCGCGTAAAATTAACTCTTTTTGTTAATTTCGATGTATTCGTGAAAGCGATGAATAATTTATCTGTGGCTAACGTTTTTAAATTTCTTAAGATGTGTATGTCTTGTTGAAAATAAATTAGCTTTTTAAAAGTAAAATCACGGATAAACTAAAATATTTTTACTCATCGTTGTATTATTTTTCATAAATTTCTCACTTTTTCCTGTTCTTTTATTCAAATGTCAGACAAAATAAAACAGCTCGAATTTCAAACTATATTTCCCGTTCATTGAATTTAATATTTATCTTCAAAGTTTTGCAATATATAATTATCATTATAATATTTTCACGAATAAATTTATTATGCACGAGTATTTGAATTTTATCGCGAAGATTATTCAATTATAAGCAAATGATATAACCGAAGTGAATTGAATTAGTAGAAGTAATAATCAATGAATTATTATAGTTTCGATGCACCGTTAAATTCTTACTTTGAAATTTACGTTAATAATGTAATATAAATTTTAATTAAATTTTCGTTAAAACATAACAATTTTGATCGTATTTTTATTTTTATACATAGAAACTTTTATTTTAATAATTTTAAAGATATTCTATAAACACAATAATGAATACCTTTTTATGAATTACGTGTTCGCCTTTAGTACTGTGACCCTTTTTATGGTCTCCTTTTTCTTTAAAGGCTGCCTTTTTCTCTCCTTTTTCCCCTTTTTCATGTTCTTCGTGAAATCCAGTATCCTCGTGATGTTTTTTATTTTTGCCTTCCTTTTCATCATAATGATGATCGTGACCCTCTTTATCATGATGTCCCTTTTCACCTTCGTCGTGCTCGTGAAATTGTTTATAACCCTTTGTACAATTATATCCAATATTAAACAACGTTCGTATTTATTTTATTTAGAACAATTAAGTAGGCTCAATTTCAAATTATACAGTTCACGAATAATTATTGCAATGAAAAACAACCATTAATTTTTCATTTTTTAAAAAAAATTTAAAAAAAAGTTATCGATTATATATCAAAGTTAATTTATAAAAACATGTAAATTAATTATGTGTACTGTAGTAACAACAATTTATGAATACTTTGTGTCCTTTTTCCCCATGCTGATGATGATGGTTGTCGTGATCATCTTCGGAGTGTTCTTCGTCCTCGTCTTGGCTTTCCGGCTTATGATGTTTCTTATGTTGATGATCAGCTTCTTTAATTAGATCTGCTTCGTGTTCTGTCGGATGATTTTCGTCTTGTACCTCTGATACCTCGTATTGCGTATTTTGCCCCCGAGCTTGATCATAATCGGAATCCTGTTCCGACGACTGAAGATCGGTATATTGGGTATGATCTTGATCGTAGTCGGGATCTAATTTTTTCTGGACTCCTCGATAATGATTCGCGTCACTTTTTATTCTCTGAGAATCGTGTTCCGGTTGATCAGTGTTTTCTTCCTTCGTTTTATACACGCGACTACGTTTTCTAGGTTCTTCGTCGATTGGTTCCTCGTATCTTTCATTGTAATTATAGCTATAATGGTTATTACTGTTCCTACCATCATCGTCATTGTCGTTGGTACCACTATTATTTTCGGTCGAATCGCTATAACTGCCATTACTAGAATCATCCTTATCGTCGTTATTTTCTTCCTTAGATAAATTGTATTTGGTTTCCCCTCTTTGATTCGCAGTTTCAAACTTCATCGAGGAATAAGTTGGCTGTACAATCGTAGAATGTCCAAGATTTTGTTCTTCCGGAATTACTCTCTGCTTGGAAACCGAATTGTAATATGGAAGCGTTTGTTTAACAGACGTAGTCGATCGAACTTCCGTTTCATCTTTAGGTAAATTGTAACGCGTAGTTTTACGACTTCGAGGAATAGTTTGATACACGAGCGTAGATTTTTGTTTCGCCGGCACATTAAAATTTGTGGTCACTTCTTTTTGTCTCGTCGGATAAGTGGGATGTACTTGTACTCGTTCAATTTTTGGAAGATTAGTCGTGCGTGAATTGACTTGACCTTGTCTCGATAAAGAATTTATCCGCGATGTTATTTGTTCCGGTCTTCTGGTGAAGGAGTAAGCGATCGGTTGTTCCTGTACCGTTGTTCCAGAAATCGATAGCTCCGCCGGAATAATCGAACGAGTTTCTGGTTGTTGCATCGTCTTATTTTGATATACGGAATGACGTCTCAAAGGTACATTCAGATAAGGAAGTCCGTATTCCGAGTTGAGAGGTGCTCTCGAATACGCGGACGTACGATTTCTATTCGTCACATTTCTCGAGTACGGAAGTTGTTCTGGCTTTGCTGTAATTGTCGGTCGAGTATGATGTCGCAGCGAAAGCACCGAAGCAGCAGCCGAATATTCTCCTGGAGCAGCGGGTGGAATTAAATTTTGCCTTGCGTAAACGGTTTGATAATCTAGATTATTTTGCCTTGTAGGTGATGCCCGGGTTGGATAAATTAAGGCTTGAGATACCGGATTACATTCCGTAGGAAGCGAAAAAGGTCGGGGTATTCTGTCTCTCGTTGCTGTCATAAGCGAAGGATTTATAGATCGATAATAATATTTATTCTGTATTGGTTCGGTGTTGCGTTGCTTATTATTTATTATCGAAACGTCTACCTCCTTTTTTAACGTTTCACTTACCGTTTGATCGATTTTATTATTATTAATATTATTAGTGTTATTGTATTGCAAAGTAACACCGTAATTATTGGGTGTACCTTGGGAAGGTGTCGTCGACGTTCGTTCCGTCGATGAAAAATAAAACGGTACAGACGATAAGGACGAAACCACTTCCTGATTATTCTTTGTAATGGATCCAGAAGCTGGAGATTGTATTTGCGAGTAGTTGCGACGATGATACGATTCGTGTTGCCTCGGATTCTCCGATGTGGGAGATGAAGTTTCTTTTACTAATTTGCTTCCGCCAACTTTCATGGATTCCTTTTCTTGTTTTGCATACGCTTGAATATTTGATTGTTCTCGAGGGACTTCGTAGTATTTTTTTCGATTCGGTATCTGAGTCGGTACGTAGAATGGTCGGGTAGTTTTTTCTAACAAAGAAGTACGTTAATTAATTTTTATAACTCTAATTGCGTTCAAGAATTTCATACGATTCTTATGAATTTAAAGAAATTATATTTGTCGTTATTTATTTTAACAACAATAAGTTGTAAACTTATCCACGACGAATATTTTTCAATTTTTCTTACGTTATATAGAATAGAAAAATTACAAACAGCTTTCGCGAATAAATAATAATTAGTTTTAAAAGTGTAAAAGCTCTGGTTTTTTATAAACTCTTATTCTCTTACCAAAGGTTTCGATAATTTTCGAAACATTTTCCATATTTTTTGCATCAATTTTTTGCGGTTCGTAGGCAACGATCGATAACGCTTGCTGCAAAGTTTCTGCATCTCGAAGTATATCATAATCTTCCGCCGAGAAAACGAAAGGATTTACAGGTAAAGTCGTAGTCGTTACCAAAAGATGATTTGTAAAATTTGCATTGTTTTCTTGTAGCTCCGAATTATACTTTTCTGTCTGAGAATTAGGTGCTTTTCCCGAACACTGTAAAATCTACGACATTTAATTCATAACAATAATAATGGTATTAATAATAAATAATGATACGAGTAACATTTTGTAGTGAAATTATACGCGTATAGTTTTTTCTCTTTGATTCTAAGACAATTTTCTTGAATTGGGTAAGATGTTAAAGAAATTGACGTTTTTTAAGATTAGAAATCAAAGAAAAAAACTATCGCAACTAATCCTAAGTAATAAATATTGATTTATAATTCGGTTAAGACAACGCTATAAAAAATGTAAAATATATTTTAAACGAGACAATCGATTGGAATTATCGAATCTTACTTTGAATTTAATTTTCAAATCAAACGTAACTATAGAGCAAAATATTATTTTTTTCTTTCATAAAAAAATGTATCGATCTTCTCTCGAGAATTTTCAAAGAATTAAAATAAAATAAACAAGTGGATAAAATTACACTCGATATAATAATCGTAACACTTAAATCACTCATGATGTCACCATTGCTAGTATCGCACAATGATTCTTCCAAATAACAAAATAAAATGAATCACACACTTTATCACTTTTAAAAACCTTCCCGCGTTATTTATTAATGTAAAAATATTCGGGATACCATGTGAATCGAAAGAACGAGCGCCTTGGCGATTATCCGTCGGTCCACAGTCATGATCCTGTCCCATTGATCAGCAAACTGAACCGAGCGGTTGTCAAGCTCCGTAATTATATCACCTCGATACAATTGGAAAAGGCGTACTCACGAATGATATGACAATTTTACAGTGATCTTACTCGCTCGGTGTGGATGTCGACCTGTGCGCGACAGATCGATCAATCTGGCTTCCTCCTTTCTCTCTCGGTTGCACAAGAATAAATCGTTGGAACTTGGAGTGCGAATACCCGAACGTGTCGGCATTGCTCGAAATTTCGAAGATCGGAAATCGCCGTGACGGTCTGTGAGATTTTTTCATCGTCGACCGTTAATTAATAATCCGAAGACTTATGTCATTATTTTACCGGCGATTTCTTACGCACCGTTAAAATTTCGTCTGTTTCTCGTACTCTTGTACTTAAAAGTCCTTATTTTGAAATATTTTTCTTACTTCTTCGACAATGGGGCGATTGTGCAATTTCTATTGGAAATATTCGTTAATGTAATACCGTATTTTTAATACTAACGTAAGCACTTTATATAAATAATATTAAATGTGAATATTTCACAATTACTTACATAAAAATGAATAAGTTGTGTTATGATGGATTAATATTTTTGTAATTCCTGAGTGTAATTGGCATTACGTTATTATTTACCGTTAATCCGAAATAATCGTTATGAGTTTTTAATATATAAGTTATACGTAGGCATAAATTTAAACCAGATTAAATTTTTTTATTATTTAATGTTTTATTAAATTTATTATTTATTCCAAGCTAAAAAAGTTCCATTTACTAAGTAATGTACTTCAATTTAACTTAATAATATTATAGAATTTTTGTTAAAACGAAAAATAGTTCAGGTAAAAACTAAAGGTTAATTTAAAATTTATTATTGGTAAATTTTTAAATTTTAAACGAAAAAAAGATGAAAAATTTGGTGGATTCTTATTTGAAAAGAGGAATTAATTAAGAGCTGTTCGAGTTCATTTTTTTAATCCATCATATATAATCATTACATATATTTATTTATATTTACATCGTTTGTACTTATATTATAAATTATATATATACGAACACATTATCATAAGTACAAAATAAAATTTGAGTTGAAAATAAAAAAAAATTTTTTATTTTTTTTATTACCTAATGCATAATAATTTATTTTGCTGGATAAAATATTTTAAACTAAACTTGAGCTAAGAAATTTTTACAAGTTAAAGATAATTTATGACGGAAGCTTATTTATAAATTTCTACAAATAATTATTAATAAATATCTTCGACAGATTAAACGCGCATATTTTAACCGAACGCACTAACGTAAATTTATATAGTTGAGAAAAAATATTTGTAAAGAATATTGTAATATAAATGTTATAAATTGATATTTTTTATTTTATTTATTTATAAACGATGCTAGAGTTTATATTATCAGAAAATAATACCGCAACCTACCGATGAATCCAATACCTCTTGAAACTTACATAATTAATAAGCGACACTAATCTTTCGAATTTTGTTGGAAGCATAAAAATGAAAATTCAGAAAACTTGCGTTTCTTACGTTTCTAAAATAAATCGAGCAAATGTTGGTAATTAGGTAGAAAGGGCATCGTTAATAAGGTATAGTAAAAAAAGGGTATGCCTTATCTAAAAGAAAAAGCGCATTTATGAAGCATTTAGCCTACTTAACTCGAGTGTAGACAAAGGATTTACGGCTTGAACAAGGAAAAAAACACACCGACTGTATGCTGGCAGTAATGGCGGGGATGTAACAGAGTGTGACCAATTTCACGCCGGCTGTTTTCACTTTCCTGCAAAGAATCAGCCTATCACTGATTCACAATGGAATCGGCGCGATACTGTATCTCTTAATAAATCTCGATCTATTTAAGATCTCCGACCACGATTTCATCTCTTTTAAACCGAGGAGAATCGACGCTTGGTCGATCAGTCAAATTTCTTTATCGGGTATAACGTCAGATTGATTTCACAATCACCGGATAAAATTCGCGGCATCGTTACAAAATGCAAGCGCTGACAAATGTGATAATAATCGTGAAGCTTAAACGAATATAGACACGGATAATGGATCGAGAAAATAAATTTCAACGGTTTTGTTCAACTTTTATTTACTCGTCGGTCTTAAATAATTTAAACGCTTTTTGTTTTTTTTTTATTAATCTACACGGTATAAAGTAATGTTTGCATCGAGTTACACGTAAAAAGTATTCTTCGATATTTACATATTAATATACAAGTTAACGTATATATTCATAGATTATAACATTTAAATTATGATGAATCGAGCGATACATTTATCGAATAAGTAAGTGTTAATCATCTGGAAAAATTTAATTTCGATCGTTCGAATCGGAGTATGGTGTTCTCTTATTACATGAATATCTTTCGATTTTAAAATTGATACTTGTATATTTCTTTCATTCGGGTTTATGCGCCCATTTTTTTCCATGACTACGGGCATCTTCGTCTCCGCGTTTCTTATCATGAGAATAATGTTGCGCATGTCCATTTTTTTCATCGTGTTTCTGATGCTTGTGGTGGTGATGACCGCGTTTATGCTCTTCTGCTTTTCCTTTTTTCGCCTACAATTTGCAAGTGTAAGAGGAAATATTATCATAATACTAGGATTCCGATAAATTATAAAAGAAGTTTTTAGAATGAATAAAGCAGATATAAAATATTATACAACAGCTTTTAAAAAGTGAGATATCGAGAAATGAAAAAATATAACCCGATGAATTTTATAATATTGTTTGTTGTTAAAATACTCTGGAAACAAGTACATCGCTAAATTACCTTATATTTTTCTTCTTTATCCTGTTCTGATTTAAGATATCCTCCTCTACTCCCCTCGTGATGATGATGGTGTCCACCATGTTTTTCATGCCCATCGTCTTCGTGATACTCATCGTAAAAATCATGCTTTTTCTCGTATTCATCCTGAAATAAAATTTTCACTGAATACCCTAACTAAATATCTACTTATGCGAAGTAGTTTCTCGAAGTAATATTAATAACTTTTACGAGGAAAGAAATGTTAGAATATTTTAAGAAAGTGGAAATTGTACTTATTTTTTAAAATATTTATGTATTTATAGTACGTACTGGTGTACATATAAAATTTTCGTATATTATATTGCAATAATATATAATCTTTAAGTTAAATAAGAAATTTTATCTCTAAAAAATTTATTTTACTCAAAATTATTTTACTCGATTTTTGGATTTCATAAATCAGATTAACGATGAATAACTCATTTTAAGGTATTTAGTTTCTTATAAACTTAATGGGTGCTAAATGTTTCTTTAAGTATCTGTGCAATTGTTTTAGAAGGTTAAGGAAATTTTTATATTTCAATTTAATATGCCATTATACATATTTATTTTTTATAATATTATCCCCTTTAATCATTTTTCTTTATAAAATTTGTATTATTTGATTATATATGGAATGATAATACTATTTTTATTTAAATACATTAGTTAATATATATAATTTTTGATTATCGAAGAAAATGTTACATCGAGTAAATTGAAAAAAAGAAAATTATGATCATAAATTTAAATTGTAATTGTAGTCTTTTAATAACCATTTTCATAAAAACAAATGCCGCTTATTATGGTACATAAAATCTGTTGTATTTTTTGTTCTACTACTAAACGCTTAAAAACGATCGATAAAAATTAATACGTTAATGTTTCATCCTCTTATATTTATGAAAGGATTACGTTAAGTTATTCGGTTTTAACATAAATGTATAATGTCAATTACTATTTCTAAAATTATTTCACAAAAATAATTAAATTTAAAAATATAATCTATTAAAAATTGTAGCGATCTTATAACAATGTTAAATTTAATTTTTTACCTACTTTTGAATACTGAAAAAGCGATTTAACATTGTAGAAATTTAAAAAAAGAAAGTTATACAAGAATTTAATTGTTTATTAAAAAAGTAATATAATCGAAACATTTAATATTATTTATATCTTAAAAACAATAATTACACGCGTAAACTTTTTAACTCTATTTTACTTAAACTTTTTTGTCGAAGAAAAAATATTTATTAAATTTCTATAACCTTAAATTTCAGATTGTAAAGTATATACGTGCATAGGAATGTGATATTTACGTATATTTCTTTTAAAATTAAATATATATTAATACCGAATAAAAAGTGTACGAATTTTTTCTTTTTTAAAATATTAATTTTTCATTCAAATTATTCTATATAAAAATCATAAATAATCTATAAAATGTAAACAAATATTTGAAAAAGTTATAAATAAATGGAAACAGCAAACCTTTTTAAATATATTGTGTTCCCCCTTTGTACTGTGGCCTTTTTGATGTTTACCTTCCTCGTCAAATTCTGCAGATTCATCTTCTTTTATGCCTTTTTCCTTATGTTTATAATGTTCTGCGTCTTCGTGTTTCTCACCTCCATGTCCTTTTTCTTCTTTGAAATGATTTTTATGACTTATTTTATTTAGGTGCTCCTTATTTTTTTTATCGTGTTCGTGATAACTTTTATATCCCTAGAAATAATTTAATTTTATAAATTTGTATGATATTTATTAATATTAATTGATTAAAAATGACATAAATTATTATTACCATTAAAATTGTCAAATATAATATTTAATAAACACATCTATGGCTTCAATAATCTATTTCAAGATTCAAATATTTACACTTATACAATTACACATATGAAATTTTTGCAGTTAAATAAGAAACAATTTCTTCATATTAAAATTGAATCTTATATCTCGTATACTTTGATTCTTTTTATATTGCTTATTTGTATAAATTTATTAAAAACTTTGTTCGACAGAATTCAGTTACTCGATATACGATATTTTTTTCATACTTTTATATTACGACTATCGTTCGTTTATTATTATATATTTTTATTTACAAGAATTATTCAACTAATAACTTGTTACAGCGACACAGTCATAAGAAAGTATATATTTTTCTAAAAATTATACGAGTGAAAAAGTTTGTGAATTATGCACTATGAAAATTGAAACGTGTGATATTTTTAACCCTTCGCAAGATAGTTTATATACCATTATCTTAAAAGAATTTATAAATAAGTAATTTAAGAATTCTTGTAAATTTTGTTTACTAATAAATTAATTAAAATACCTAAAAAATATTACAAAGTATTTCAGTTTCAAATTACCTTCGATCAATTCAAGATTATCGAAGATTCAAAAGTAATATATTTCAATTATCGAATAATTTCATCAACAAAATAAAACATCACGTTTTCCTCCAATTTAAAAATTATGCTATTCTATCGTTAGGAAAAAATACATACAAATTTCTAAATATTTGATGGCGCAATAACTTTGAAAGTAATAGAGGTATTATTTGTAACTTATACAATACCTTATGATCATCGTGTCCTTTTTTCACGTGATCTTGGTCGTGATGTTCCAATACTCCACCGGTCTCGTGATTCTCATCTTCGTGGTGGTACTTATCTACAAAAAAGCTCATATTTTATATATCGTCGACAAGTACTAAAAAGGAAAAAATATCGAGTTAAGTGTACGATCCTTTTACATACTATGATAGTAACTGGCGACATCGGAAGCTCAAACGATAAAATGATAACGTTATTAAGTTATTAACAAGTCAAAGAAATGAAAACGTAGCTATGAATATTAAACAAGAATTATATTTTCGATCTTCCTAAATTTAATTTTCAAATCGAAAACGTACGTTTGTAATATCGGCGATAAATATTGGTCGTAAGATTAATTTTAGAAGTAAAGTAATGCCAGGGTTGTATTTTTTTTCTTTTAAATAAAATTTGTTGCGATCGTTTATGATCGAGCTATTCTATTATGATACTCCTTATTAAATCTTGAAAAGGAATAAAAAATAACGAGAGAACGTCGTAGGTAAGTTTTTTCTAATAACAATTTATCGCTCGATGTTGATACGAACATCTAAGCGAACCCGTTTCGTTTTCTTACATCGTCATTCGAACGTAAACTTTCGAGGAAGAAAAAGAAACAACGACCCCGCGATATTTACTAAAGCTTCCCCGTCGGCGATGATACTCGACCTTCGTGCTTGGTCCCCGAGGTCTCCTGGTCCTCGAGGTTGTACCTGAAGTTCAAAGGCCTGCTGTAGTACTTCCTGACAGCGGCACACTCGTCGTACGCGAGCATCGCCGCGAAGAGCAGCAAAAGTCGGCAGGAGGTCGCGGTCGTCATCTCCGAGCGACTAAGCTCCAACGGTCGACTCGTCCGGCTGATATTGCGGTCGCGGACGATCGCTGACGACTTTTTTCCGGTCGTACTCCGTTATCGGGAACGTCTCCGCGGTTCCGGTATGACGAGGCAGTTTTCCCCTCGCCGTCGTCGCCACCGCCGCTAATACAATATTGACTCGCGGCCTTTCTTCTTTCGCTCTTCTTGCTCCGGTTTTTTTCCACGGCCCTCATCATAACGCGATTCACTCGACGATTCGTTGAATACCGCGAGGCTTCGCTAATCCGTAATCCTTGGTTTACTTTAATTATGAGTTGGGTATTTTGTTCGATTCGTCGCTTCTATTTCCTTACCCTAAGACTCCACTTGCCTTCGTTAGCAATCGACTTTTATGATAAATACGGTTGCGATTACGCATATTTTGGGCTATTTTATTCGCACGAATGTGGATTAAATGCGTTTCTGAACGTTTTATTAAATTCGATGCGGATATATTACGTATCGATGCTTTGTTCGATCGCTCGATAACATTTTCACCCAATTGTTTAAACTTGTTATTTTCCTCTCGTTGGATATACGTGAATGTCAGGGTTCGAATTTATGTGTATGATACAGAAAATTTAGCGTGGAGCCAACTACGAAAACTTGTAAATTCAGCTATCGGAGAATATCAAAATTTACTAGATAATCTAATTGACTTTCCGTTTAAGAAAAATTGTCCTTGAAAATGAATGGATAGTAAAGAAATTAGTTGAAGATATTTAACCAATACTATTAGGTTATTTATCAATTGATTAAGATTTTTTTATATATAATACTCGTTTCATATTGTACGCTTAATTTTACAAACTTAAATTTCTTATAAAATTGTTAACGATTTAAATATTCAAATATCTAAAAAACCGTTGTTGAAAAATACAATTTAATTTAACGCGAATGAAATTAACGAATAAAATATTATAAATCATATTTATATAATTTTAAATAAATAAAAATAGTTCTTACTTTAATGTAATAGATGAATTCACCACGAAATTTGTTATTTATAACGTTTAAATTATGTAAATGCATAATTTCATTGTATGAAAGTTTGTGAAAGTGAAATATATTTGAAAATAATACACCATTTTTTGTTCGTTTTCAATAATTTTATAACAACGGAAAGATAGAA
Organism: Dolichoris vasculosae; assembly: GCA_018907195.1. Taxonomy (NCBI): domain Eukaryota; kingdom Metazoa; phylum Arthropoda; class Insecta; order Hymenoptera; family Agaonidae; genus Dolichoris; species Dolichoris vasculosae. Next base: position 5,353,388 of record JACCHY010000009.1, on the reverse strand, counting down.
ATATAATTGAAGAAAGAAAAACGCGTAATTGTATTAACATTTCCAGGACGGATCAAGTAAGAAAGCGAAACATTAATTTCCGATGTGCTGCAAAACCGCCAATTTTCATACGCTTCGAGGCAAAAACGAACTTGCACTCTAACTAAAGTAACTCTGGCGTGAATCTGTTGACGTTATTTGTTAATGCGCAAATAGACAGATTCGCGAGAGCAAATAGAGAACGAATTTCATACCGATTTATTATACTTTCAACCTTCCTTGTTTTTAGTTTAGTAGTAAAAGTAGGTAAAGTTCGGTAAAATAATTTTTAAAAGTTTGTATTTTATGGAGGATCGAGTATGAAAGCGCGCAGAAATATAAAATTGAAAATATATAATAAACAATAGTTTGGAAAATATTCGTATATTCGAAGTAGTAAATACAAAATTTAGTTGCGCATACATTTAAAATGTACACACAACCACGTATCCATTTTCAAATGAAATAATTCAATTAAATTATACTTTGCATAATTTATTTTGTTTTAAATTTACGTTGAATTTATTTTACGAGGAGTCGACTTTCGAATAAATGGAAAAAAGATGTCAAAACGAAGCAAAAATGAACGTTAATCGATATATTCTAATGATATATCAAGAAAAATAACGTTAATTATGAAAACGGAAAATCCTAATAATAAAATAACCGTTGTTAAATGTTAATAATATAATTACTAATTTATATGCGTACTTATTACTACTGGACGTTACTATTCTTAGAACTCCATTACGAATAGCGAACATCTTTCGGTTGCAAAAGTCGAAGAGATTATTTATGCGCTATTAGAAATTTATTAATTAATCTTCGCTCGTACCGATTCCCATTATCGGATACATTTTCCACGCAAATTTTCTAGCTCGGAAATTAAAAATAAATTATAAGATAAGAGGAAAGAAAATCGGTGTACGTACTTTCGAAAATTATTTTATTTTTCCAGCGAGAAATAAATTTATCATCGACCCGAATAATCGATCGTTCACGGCGTGCCATAAATCAGGAAACAATCTACCGTTTATAAATTATCAGTGGAGAATGGATGCGTCGAATCCGCAACGATTCGCACGAGCGATCAAAGCGTGATTTTGAAACTCAAATAAGAGCCGAGCACCGACGAAAAATGGTATCTTAGCCGCGTTCGCAATGGAAGCCGTAAATCCGTGTACACGCAGACCCGTTAAAAATATCCGCGATCGCTCGCCTCCCCCCGAGATGAACGTCCTGACGCACGCGAGGAAACCACGTGCCCAACAAAAGCAACGAGTCCTAACGAGATATGCGAGGCTAAGCGAGTTAGGCTCGAGCGACTCTGTTGTTCCGGCGATAGCGATAGGGTCTCGGTTAAGTCCGGCTAATTCGATTTTGCCTGATCCCCCGAGCGTGTGCGAACGTCCGGGAGAGACGATCGCGGTCGGAGGTAGTCGCGAGTCCGGATCGTCCGAGGATGGAGAAGGACCCGGAGTCGGGGATGGAGAGACGCCCGGGACCGAAGAGGTACGGGTTCCATCTGCCCCGGGCCTTGAGCTTCGAGGAGAAGAAATTTCTGCTGTCGGTCGAGAGAGGAGACTTGCCCAACGTCCGGAGGATACTCCAGGGTGCGAATAACCCGACGGTACGATTTTCTTTCCTCCTTTCCTTTCCCTTCGCGTGTCTTTTATTTTTCTTTTTGTACCTTCGTCTCTGTTGGTTCGCGTTTCCGTGCGAGAATCGAATGTAACCAAGTGTGTCAGTTTCGTTGTAGGGTTTCTCGAGGTTTTAAGCACGAATCGGAAAATTTCGTACGCTTGGCTTAACCGACGATATTTATGCTTGTTATCGGGAGATTATGTTTCTAAGTTACTTCGAAAGAGAAAGCAAAGAGAAGCGATGATAATATTTCGGAGTCACGTCCAACGTTTATAAATTGGTAAATTGGGAAAGAAGTTTTTTAAAGCGATGCCGAAACGTAAGATTTCGCAAACGTTTTTATTGCTTTAAATCGCATATGGATCTTTTTATTTATTTATCCATCTTTATCGATAAAACTAAAATTTTTAGCTCGCGATCTTTAACAGGTTTATTTTATATTTTTTTAATCAACGAGTCGTTTTGTTGCTAATTTTACGTAATAATTGCGTTATTACCGAAAACTTTAATTATGCTAAATAAATATACATTTAATTATGTTAAATAACAATCGATCATCGTGTAATTTTACCTTAAATAGAGTTAATCTCCGAGTTTTCCTGTTTCCTCTAAATAAAAATCCATTCGTTGTATCTCGTTGGTAACGTATTTTTCCCGTGATAATATTGGAAAAATGTCTTGGTATTATTATCTTAAATAATGTAAAATAATTTTTACACGAATATTTATTTTACGTTAAATATCGAAAAACTGTAAAACGTAATATTATAATTTAAATAATGATTGACTTTATGAATTGAATTTGTGACAAATCGTATATAAAAGAATAAAATATTGAAAACTGAAAAAATAATTTCTTAAAAAGGATAAGTTTCGTCGTATTACTTTAAATATAGTTATAACGTTGTTTGTATCTCTTACGTAGGTTCTTATTTTACATAAATATTCCAACCATCGATCACTCGGTTAAACGTATAATATATACATTAACGATACATTATATTTTCGAAGAGCAAGATCGAAGACTATTTATTAACAACATTCGGTTAATGTAACGAAAATAATAAAGCGAAAATAGTTATTTTTCGTCGCTGACAAAATCGAAGCCAATGACGTAACCCAAAACGAAAATACCGAAACTGCAATACTAATGTCGCAATGGTATTATGCCTTCACAGAACAAGTCTATAGATCCTAATTGCGTGGATAGTCTTGGTCGCGGAGCTTTGACTTTGGCTATCGAATCGGAAAATTTGGAAATGGTCGAGCTGTTGATAGTGATGGGAGTCGAAACAAAAGACGCGCTTCTACACGCGATCAATCAAGAATTTGTCGAGGCCGTCGAACTGTTGCTCGAACACGAGGAACTCTTACGAAACATTGAAATCGAGGCAGCAGGTGGAAACTGTGAGTTCGCAATACGACATTTCCCTTTTTAATTAGCCTTCTTATTTAGATTAATTATTTTTACCGTTGTTCGCTGATAAAATAAAGGAGAGCGAATCCTTCCTTTTATTTCTGTTGTAATTAAATTTTGCGCGTGCAATCTTCTTTTAATATTACAATTTTTTAATTACGAGTAATATTGAAAGAAGAAATATTTATCGAGTTTGTTGATTGTTTTCTACCTTGAGAACGATAAAATATTTTTTATATCGATTGATTCGACATTTTTACGTAACAAATTTATTTACGGTAAAAAGAATTTATCGATTTTTTAAAGTTTTTTAAGTGTATAAAATTTGGTGTCAAATTATCGTTTTAAATATAATAATTCGTATTTTTATCTCGAACATCGACGCTTAAATTATTGTTAAGAAACATTTTCTATACTCGTAACGTCGGTGAATGGAAAAACAAATATTTCAGTCTTTGAATTATCGATCGATCGATAATTATTTTCGCATCGAAGGAATAACGTAAAAGAAACAAAATTAAAAAATATTTATATTTGCAGAAAACGTAAGCTGTTTAAAATAGAATACACCAGTGATTAATATACGAATTATGGAGTCTATCGTATATAATTTAGCAAAAACTTTTTGGGAATATGTTAATAAATAATATCGATCCTTTGACACCGATGTAAATTTTTTAATCAAAAAATATATCAATTTTCAAGCAGACAAGGTTAAATTAGGTAATAACGTATTAAATAACGTAAGGAGTAACTACGCTATTTTCATGCATCATCGACCAAATAAATTTAACTTTCAAATATGAAAACAAATTAAATGATTATTATACGATCGGAGACATTTTTTAAAATACTATGCAAATTATCGCGCAAAGATCAATAACGATGAAACAACCCATCGTAGGCGAAGCGGATGTGATTCACAGTTGGCAAAAGGTCGACTCGTCATTGGCTCGATATCCGCCTGATATGACGCCCTTGATACTGGCTGCCCAGAAAAATAACTACGAGATTTTAAAGCTGCTTCTCGATCGAGGGGCGACTTTGCCGATGCCTCACGATGTCAAATGTGGTTGCGAGGATTGTCTTCGAGCTGCAACAGGTAAACCTGTTCGTATAAATTGAGCATATTGACTTTTGTTGCGTCATGAGTTTTGCTGCTCGGAGTAGACGATAAAAATTAAAAATGGAGAAACTGTGTAGTTTGTTTCATCGATTCGGTTTTTGCCGTTACAAGGAATGATTGGAAAGTAAGAAAGATATATTTTATGAGACTTTCTTTTATGTCGAGAATGAAATCCAAAACTAGTTTAAAATTCTCTATTACTTTTTATACGTAATTTTTAACGTAATTGGGTATTTGAATAATAGCTTTGAAGTAGTTAAGAATGTACGTCACGTTCTTAAAGAAGTTGACGAAAATATATAGACAAATCAATCCTCTTGTGGACAATTGAATTTTAAAATCAATTCAAATACTTTCGGAATAAAAATATTTATTTTACTCAAATTTTTAACTGTAACGTAATTTATACGATTTATATTCTTTCATTTACATCCGGCATTATTAACATTTTTGTAGTAATATTGATAAAATCGATCGATGCAATATAAGGAATGTAATAAAATGTAAAGACGTTCGTCAGTTTCATGACGTACAAATATATGTAATAAATATTGATAATAATAAAATCTGATTTAGGAATTGTACGTCCGGAAGGAAATTTTGTAAACGTTATTTCATTTTGCGAATAATAGAGAAGTGTAAAATATTTTATTAAAAATGTATAATAATGTTAAAATTTGAAAAACGTTCGTACTTTTTCACTGTACAAAAATAAAATAAAAAATACACGATGATACGAACGATAGCATTTAAATGTACGTATGAAAGAATTGCGTATTACTTTGTGTCGATAACATAATTAATAATCGTATTATATCGAAATTAATTAAAAAAAGTATACACGCGCTGCCTAAATATTATAAAGCATAAAATACAATTATTAAAAAACCGTTTCTTCTTTTTTCGAGGATCGACAAGGAACTTAATCCATACAAATCTATGAATTCTATTTATTTTAATTTCTAACGAAAACGATTGGCAATATTTGAAATATCACGAAATACACGCATCGATGTCGCGCGAAAGAAAATTGCCCTTTAGCGATAATTGGGTAGAATCGTGGATAACTTTTCCCCTTTCGACTTTCGATCCATACGTTTAAAACACTTGGCAAAAAAAAAGCGAGTAAAGTCACCTTGAATACAGTCGCGCGTCATTGGCGTGTCAACTTTGATGTTTAATTTTGTCGCAGGTGATCCTCTGAGGCTCTCGAGTACGCGCATATCCGAGTACCAGGCCCTCGCCAGTCCAAGTTTAATAGCTCTGAGCTCACCCGATCCCTTGATGACATCCTTTCAATTGAGCTGGGAATTGAGGGCACTGTCTGTGGCCGAGCCGGAAAGTAGCTCCGAATATATAAGACTCCGAAAGCAGGTGGAAAAGTCAGTCCAAAATTTTGTTTTACTAATACTCCGTCTTGCCGTTTTCTCTCGTTTAGTTATTTGCTTTCGTTCTCTTGTGCTGTTACAAAGTGAATATTTGCAGGGAATCGCGCGACTTTCATTGAATGAAAAATTCGTGTATCGTATCGCAGTTGGTACGTTTGGAGTAACGGAAAATAAATTCATTTGAAATTATAAGTTGTAAGATAAAATAAGGAATACGATAAATATTATTTATTATTTTTATTCTATTGCTTTAAATGTATTTCAAACATTTTCAATTTATTCTTATTGATTCACATTGTAATTGTTTACTATCGGTGTTTAAATATAATATGAGAAATATTTTTAACGTTAAGAATCTTATTTCCAATATTGTAATCTTTATTATTGGTTATTGGATGATTTAATACACAAATATAAATTCATCTTGAAAAGTAAACGTATACTTTATACCTTATACCTAAGACTAAATTAGAGATAATAATTTTTTGATATGTATTTAATTTTACCCAATGAATTTTCAAGTGCAGGAAAATAATTAAATATAGGGAATAAACGAGTTTACCGTTTAACCAATAAAATAAGTTTATTAATCACCGAATAATTAGTCTTTTACACGAAACTCGATTTTGAATACGATAATTCATGAAATATATTTTACAGGTTCGCGGTTGATCTTTTACATCAAACTCGAAGCTCTTGCGAACTTAACACTATTCTAAACTACGATCCTGACAATCATTCGACCGAACCAAGTAAGCATCTAGCGAGACTCGAACTGGCCATTTACTACAAACAAAAGAAATTTGTTACTCATCCACACGTTCAGCAACTCCTATCCGCTATTTGGTAAATTAAATAAGTTTACGATTTAATTTATAATCTAAAGTTACGAATCGAGTTATAAAATAACGAGATTCGGATATATTGTAGTTTTCCGCATAAAAATATAGACGATTACTTTTATAAGTATTTACCGTTTAAGTAGTTTTAGATTATGTTTCATTACGTAAATATTGAATACTTAGACATTATCGGATTCTCGATAAATATAAAACTTTGTATCGTCTTGTACATGAAACTAGTAAAATGATTATTATTTTTCCTGCGAGGCTTATCCTATAAATATACATAGTTTAATACGAAAATAATAATTTATTCCAAAAATACAGGTACGAAGGTGTTCCAGGATTTCGTAGAAAGACTACTTTAGAACGAGCACTGATTTTACTTAAAACAGCTCTACTTTTTCCATTCTACTGTACCATTTATTTTTTCTCGCCCAACTCGACAATTGGACAAACAATGCGGCATCCGTTCATGAAATTTCTCGTACATGCCTCGTCCTACTTATTCTTTTTACGTATGTGGATTTTAATTTATTTTCGACCCTACGAGGCGTGACATAACCAGATTTTCCTGAATCTATTCTTTCCAAGCGTTATCGAATATTAATATTTTATTAATAAATTTTGTTCGTAGATTTTCGTAATAATTAATTATGTTTTATTTTGTTTTAATTCAGCAAACGTCGATTTTTTAAGTTTTTTATTAATTTTAATTAGATTTGAATAAGCCAATTATAAAACTTTATAATCCGTATAGTTTATTTAATAAAACTTTATTGTAGAAAATATATTGTGTATCTGCATTATAAGATGTTTAAAGCTTATAGTTGTAGTAAATAATTGCGGTATTTTATTTAACTTGATATAAAATTGAAATATTCTTCCAGTAAATTTTTAAGATACGATTTTTTTAAGAATAAAAAAATAACAATGTTTCTATTATTTCGGTTCGATAATATATACCGTTATAAATTTAAAATTCAAATAAATTATGGTAAAAAAATATTCAACCGTGAATTAATTAATCTTTACGTTCAAAAATTGTATCGTTTATTTCCAAAATTTTTCTTTCTTCTGTAATTCGGTAGAAAAAAAAAACAAAGTTCTGTGTATTAAAATTAACAAGTGTAAAGAAATAAAATTTAAGAAACTATTTGTCACTCCGTTGCAAAAGTTCAAATAAACGCAACTAATGAACTAATAAAAAAAGTACGTATCTATTACAATATTAATTAATTGCAGTGGTGTTGATCTTGGTGTCACAGCGTTTCGAAGAGGGACTCTTGACATTGTTCAGCAACGATTATTATCAATTGGATCAAGGTTTGGTGAAGCAACGAGGACTTGGACCTACTTTTCTTGAGGGTGTTGTGATACTCTACGTATTGGGTTTCATCTGGGAAGAAATGAGAGAGGTAGAGATTAACGTACTTGTAATGTTTACGTTTTTTTGAATATCGAAAGTTCTGTTATTTTGTATTTTTTTTTTTTTTGGTAAAATAGTTTCTTACTATAGAAAAGAATGGAATATTTTTTAATTATTTCGGTAACGCATTCTTCGACAAGTTGTGATATTTAATTTAAATTAAATCTAATTATAGAATTTCTCTCACATTTTATAGAAGATAAAGTTAAGCTTCTTTTATGTAATACTTCGAAAAGAATATTTAAGCTTAAAATCAAATAATCTTACTTTTCAATATTACAAAAATGGTTTGCATCAAAGTTCTCAAAGTATCTCGTTAAAATCTTTAGAAATTTTTGTTTTTAATATTAAGAATAAGTTATCGTATCTCCAATGAACATACCAAAATAATTTATACTAAAGATAATTAATTTTAAAAGAATTAATTATTTACTTTCTATATTATATTTCATATCGATTATGTTACATTTTATCGAACGGAAAAAATGCTACTATGTTTAATAAGTAGAATCAAAATTATGTCGGTGTTTTTCAATATTTAATATACAGAGGTTTGAAAGAAAGTATTTTTACAAAATAATTAAAATATAAAAAAATTAATATTAATATATAATATTTGTCAATTTTTTAAAAGAAATCTATAATTTCAACTACTTTAAATAGAACTTTTTTTTATTTCATCCACATAATATATTAAATAGAAAATAAATTACGAAAAATATTAAAACAAAAAAACTTATATAACTTTAGTATGTCTGTTTAGAAAGAAAGAAAGAACGTTTTAGTATTCAGATTAAAATCTCATGAAATAGGAGAAAAACTTCTTTTTTTAAATAGGTTAAGTTCGGTTCACGATCTAAAAAAAGTTCCCTTCTTTCATTTTTTACGGGGAGATATAATTCAGCATGTTATAAAAACAATTTTAATTTTAATTTTTTCTTTAGATACCAATATGTAAAATAATTCGTATAATCAAAAAATTTCATATCATTTTTAAATTTGATGCAAATTTAAGGCAAATATTTTTAATTTAATAATAATTTAAACTTCAATTTTTCTCCGCATATTATTAAATAACTGAGTTTATCGTAAATATAAACTTATACAATACAATACTTATCGGAAGTATAAACTTATACAATACTTTATGATTCTTAAAGTGGAGAGATTAAATTTATTTGAATATTGAAGAAATTTTTTATTTTATAATCTTTAAATAAATTTAGATATAAACCAAAAACTTAATTGATGTATTTTTTAAAATTGTTAAATTTTAAAACTGAAAACGAAGTTAAAAGTTTTTTTGAATTTATTACTTCATATTACAAATACTTCATTTAATAAACGAAAAATTTGTTATAACGAAGAAAATATTTAAATATTTTTATCGCGTACCTTACATTTTTTAAAATAATGCAATAAAATTATAAATTAACGTTAAAAACAAAAAAAAAATTTATTTTGTTCTAACGTTATACAAGCACTAAAAACATGTCTTAATTATGATTATTTAATATTATTCAAAGAATAGTCAAAGATCTCGTTGAATATTAAGCAGAAATAAATATTCTTACATATTTTTCTTAACGGAACTACAGACTGAATCTTCTTCGGTTACTTAAAATTAATTTAATTAAAATAAGCGAAGACAGAATAATAAAAGTAGCATAAAAAATTCAAACTTAATGCTTCAATGCTTCTTCTCGAGTATAATCGTGTTATATTTTAATGGCACGTATAAACAGATGATTGCAATCGGTCTCAAATTGGAAATCGAAGGATACATAATAGCTATTTAAAAATCTCATTGCGATAACGTTATATAATAGTACAAGGAACGTTTTCATAATGCCACGATACAAATAAAACTCTCTCCGGCTTTCGCAAAAGCCGTTAATTCGAAATAAATTTAACAAACCTCCCAATCCGATGATTGAATCCGAGGATTCGAACAATAAACAAAAAAAAAAATGCTTATCAACGCGAAGGTCTACGTCGACGGATTTCGCGCTTACCTACGCGACCTTTGGAACTTCATCGACTTCACCAGGAATACCTTGTACGTCGCCACCGCGATCCTCCGGTTGGCAGCCTACATCCAGCAATGGACCGAGATAGAAGCTGACGGCTCGGCTGCGATGGTTCCTCGGGAAAAATGGTCCGACTTCGATCCTCAACTTATAGCCGAGGGTCTTTTCGCCGCGGCCAACGTTTTCAGCGCCCTGAAGCTCGTCCACCTCTTCAGCATCAATCCGCATCTTGGACCTCTGCAGGTGCGGCACAGCACTTGAGAGTAGTCCCTGTATATTAGTGCTCGTATGTGTGTTGGTATTTATTCGCTGTTACTTTCGATAGGCCGATTATTCCTTGCAGTTTAGTTAATACGTTTGGAAGTTTCGATGCCTTGCCCGATTCATCGAGTAGAAAATTTTGAAATTTAGATTTGACGCTGTTGCATTTTCATTAAATTAGGCTTGTTTTCATATTCGGGTATTATATTTTCGTGCTACTGCGTAGAAATATATCCATTATTGCTTGAAATATCGTTGAAACAACATCGAATCTAATCGAATCGCTATCGCCTAAATCTAAGCTAAATTCGGAATATTTTATACTTTTTGGATGATCAGTTTTATTATTATTATTATTATTGGTATTTATTCTTAAAGGCATGCAAAATACTTCTCGTCTTCTTGCGATTAAAAATTCATTACATTACGTATTTATACATTCGATTAATTTTTTGTTTTCCTTTTTTTTTTAAAGCGCTCGTCACTCGCGCGAAAGATCCTAGAAAATCATGGTGAAATATTTAGATGGAAAATTTTTCAAGCAATAAAAAACATAAAAAATGCACGCGCTTATCGATTAAACGGTTATGGAAACTTTCAGATCTCTCTTGGGCGTATGGTTATCGACATAGTCAAGTTCTTCTTTATATACACGTTGGTGCTCTTCGCGTTCGCTTGTGGTTTGAACCAATTGCTCTGGTACTTTGCCGAATTGGAGAGAAAAAAGTGCTACAGCGATATTACTGATCCCTCTTGGGATTCAGGGAGCGATGCTTGCATCAGGTGGCGAAGGTGAGGTTGAGAACGAAGCCGTGACGCGCATTTATACACGGCTTAACGTCTCTCCTGTAGACGTACGAAAATTAAAGAAGAAGAAAAATAAAGTTGTGTTTACGCTACTATTTTTTTCTTTTACCCGAGAGTAGATTCAGCAGTTTATTCGAGTCTTGTCAAAGTCTATTTTGGGCCAGTTTCGGAGGAGTTGGAATCGACAGCTTTGAACTCACTGGTATTAACGATGTATTATATTTACTACTAATTATAATTTTCAGCTAAATAACTTTCAACAAAATGAAACGTATTTCAATTTTATTAATTATTTTATATTATTTAAACGAATTTACCTCCATTCCAATATTTTTTACTTCGAATACTCGTTTAATTAAGTTTCATTTTCAATCGATTCACTTATAAAAGTTTTATTAGCAAAAGTGATTAGATTAAATAAATTATTTTTATTTGGCAAATAATACAGGAATCAAGAGTTATACTCGATTTTGGGGACTGTTGATGTTTGGTTCTTACTCAGTGATAAATGTAATCGTACTTTTGAATCTATTGATCGCCATGATGAGCAACAGCTACACTTTGATCGAGGTAAAATAAAATGATTATAAATTATGAAAATTCCATTAACGCGTAAACATTGTTTTTTTTTGTTTTTACGCAAACTCCAAAACACAGGAACACGCGGATACCGAATGGAAATTTGCCCGTACGAAATTATGGATGAGTTATTTTGAAGAGGGTGGAACTTTGCCGCCGCCTTTTAACATTTTCCCGCATCCAAAGATTTTTTTCAGAATGTGTGGTATGCAAAAGAAGAGTGAGAGCAAACGTAGTAGTATTCGAAGACGTGCGCGAGAACATAAGTAAGTTAATATCATTTCCTTTTCTATTTAATCAGCCTTTCGTTAAAAAGGTCGGGAATTGCCTGGAACTTTAATTTGAGAACTCGGCGAAATATAATCCATTTATTATATTTAATATTTAACAAAACTTGTATTGACTCTAATTAGTTTCATTACTGTCTTGATAATTTTATTCTAATTTAGGTATATATATAAATAATATAATTAGTTTTATTAACTTTAGTGTTCTTAAGATTTCTTGAAGATTAAACGAATCGATATAATTTCTTACAGGAGACAATGTGCTATTTTCATTTCTTAATTTTTTTTCACGCCTTTATTGGCTAACGATTAGTACTTTCAAAATATTCTGGAATTATAAAAGAACATTCGATACTATTTTAAGAAATGTACGTGTGTTTTTTCATATTTCATAAGATTGTGAAATATTTAAAAAATACACGTATTTGTCAATTAAATGAAATAAAATATATTTATTTACTAACTAAATAGAATAAAAACATTTTTTTAATTATATTTAAACTATATGTATTGAAATGTCTAAGCTGGGATAAAAATATATATTTGGTTTGGTAATAAAACTAATACTAATTAAAAACTTAAAAATTACTATTTTTATCTTGTTCATTTCAGTTTTATCGAATAGTTTTAGAAAATGATAAAAGATTCGTATAATTTCTATGCACATGTTTTAATTTTTGTGTATAGTTAAATCAATCCATTTGATGTTATTTTTTTCGTGTATAATTTTAAATAAAACTTATAATTTCTATAAATTTTTATTTAATATGTTACATTTGAAAATAACATTTAAATATTTATTGTATAAGTGAATAAGTTTATTAATTTTGAAATCGTATATTCTATCTTAACCTGCGGCATATAAATCGAGTCATAATATTTTCAAAAGATTAATATAATTAATATAAAAATCTTCAAAACGTACAAATTGTATGCTTTCGTTTGAATATATATATATATATAATAAAGTATTTTGATGCTGAAGTATGTAATTTGATAATTTCAATACGTAATATGTCATTCATTCAAAAAATACTTATAGAAATACAGATTATATTGCTTAAGCTATAAGTAAAAATGTAAATTGAACGAAAATTTTAAATTTCTTTTTATTTTTCTTTGCGTATTATTGATTGATTAAATTGATTATTTATTTATCAATGTTCAAATATTTATATTTACTTTTTAGAAATTTCTTAAAAATTATTAATATATATTTTATAAAGTGCTAACTATAAAAATGACGTAAAAAAATACAAAGTTAAAAGCTTTTTTTTATCCACGTATTTTTACATTTTTACACTTCGAAAATGATTAAAATATTTTAGTTTCATCTTTAGAGAATTTTAATATTCATTGTTATTGAATTTTCTTTAATATATTATTTTATAAGGATATTTTATTCTAAGATTATTTTATAATATTTTTTGATCGGATAATTAAATAAAACTTTGTTTTCTTCTTGATGCGCAAATACAAATAAATTATTCAAGCAATTTGCATATGAGTTTGCCAGTATTCTTTAAAATATTATTTTATAAATCTAATTATCTTTTTCACATTATATATGGCTACATCACTAATAAATTATTAAATTTTTTACTGTATCTATTTTAATCGGAACTCGTAGAAAATATTAAATAATTTTAAATTATTTAGATTTATAAAAACTTTTTTTAAAAATCATACAATTAATAATTAAAAATAAGAAAAGTATAATTTCATACGTTATATTATCAATTATTTTAAATAAATCGAGTGAGTATCTCTCGAGTAATAATTATAAAAACTTTTACAATAGATTAAACTTAGGTTCGTTATGACTCGGTAAGTTAAATTTAATTTTTTTTAATATAGTATAACATTATTTTGAAGCTTTTAATCAATAATTATAAATTATAAAAAACATATTCTAAAATAATCATATTTTTCAGTAAAGAAAAAAAGTGTAATTTTCAATTTTCATAAGTTCATAAAAATGCAAATTATTATAGTAGTTTTATAATAAAAGTCACACTTGAAAATTAACAACGTAGTTATTTTTAAAAATATACAAATATATAATTTAATTTATATAAAATAATTATATTAATGTATTTTGATGCAGAATAATTTAAAAGTTAGTTAAAATTGGAATACCAGTTTTATAAAATTTTGTATGTATAATAATATCCGTACGTAAAAATGAAATATTTATTTAATCAAACGGTAATGTTTAATGTTACATATAATTATATTTTCAAACTACCTTGGAAATGAAATTAAAATTGAATCTGTCAATTCAATGTCGATGTTTCTTTCATTCTATAAAAGTTTGGAGTTAAAAAAATTGATTAATAATTTATATATTATTTGTAAAAGAGTTAATTAATTATACTTTTAAATAAATGAAGAAATTACTTAATAATTTATTCTCCATAACCAAATATATATTTAAGAGATCGATGTAATATTTTATTAAAGTATCATAACGTAATTATATAGTTTAAACAATTAATTATTTCTTTTTTAAAACATAAAAATAATCTTCGGTTATGCGTTTTTTATAACAAAATTTAAATAAATTTTCAGTAATTTCATTTATAAATTAATATATTTGTACGTATACTTATCTTAAAAATGTGATAATAATTGTATACAAAAACTATATTTTAGAATTAAAATATAATTAAAATTTGTTTTTGCCCTTCAATTCAAATATAAAAATGAAAGTACAACATATAGAAAAATGCGATTATAAAAAATTTACTTTTTTGTACACATCATTTCGCGATTAGTCTAAACAAAATAACGCTATTATTTATAGTAAACGTACATTTTCATAGGTACGATGCAGTTATGAAGGCTTTAATTTGGCGTTACGTCGTAAATGCTCACGAGGAACATGAAATGGAACCAGTAACCGAAGACGACATACACGAGCTTAAATCCGACTTTTCATCCTGGCGTTGCGAACTCTTAGAAATTCTAAAAAAGAATGGAATGGACACCAGTGGTGCCGACGCTTCCGATCGCAGTAAGTCTTGCATACAAGAAACATAAGATAAGCGACGAGAAGGATTATAATTTTACGTTGATTTAACTTGAAAAAAATGTCTGCGCGAATTTTAATGTATTATATCGTTGCATGGTTTTATACAGTAAAATATTTATCAAAGTAACGTTTTAGTGTCGTATCGTATCACGTATTATTTTTACCAATAAAATAACGTTTTTAATTTTTAATTATTTCAAATTTGAACCATTTCGAACAACCGATCGTAAATTCTTACGATAACTTATTGTTTTTATTTTTACGTACTCGAAATAAAAAAATTTAATTTCTTCCTTACGAATCAAGATTAACGTTTCCTCGAAACATCGCCGAGCGTTAAAAAAAAAAATTACCATCTCGTTCGAATGAAAAATTTTCATGACAATAATAATAATTTTATCGAAGCTGTGCTGGGTAAGAAAATGCGAGTCTGGGAGAGGAGGTTGATGAAGGACTTCCAAGTTGCATCTTCGGTTGACGACCTCGCAGACGAGATAACTCTGCTTCAGCAACCGCCGGAAGATGAAGACCTCGTCGCTAAATGGAAAAGGGTAGCTCGACTGGCTGTTCTTAAATCCGCTGAGTATCGTTGGACGCAGGTTCGTTGGAAATTGCATTTTTTTTTGCCACAAAATATTTGGGGATTTAAATTTGGTAGGAGGAAAGTTATTATTTGTATTCTTTTTCCTCGGAAAATAAAATCCGAACTCGCTTTTAAAAGTTCGATTCTACCTGAACGGATACGAAAATATTTTACCTAGGTAATCGATAACACGGTGAAAAAGTCGCAGATCGGTAAGAGCAACAACCGAATATCACTCAAAAACCAAGCCAACTTGAAACGCGTTATGGAAGAAGCCCGTCGATTATCTTTGAAGAATCCGACGCCTCCACTTTCGCCGATTCGATTACCCGTGACGATAAACCCATCGAATATTTTGAGGGTGCTAAAGAACGATGATGTCTCCGATGGATCGTTCAAAGATGACTCGACGATTAGTTTTGGTCGCGAATCTCATCGCAAGGAAGAGAATATCAAGGTTGTATAAGATATTACGTTTTTGTGAATTCACTACTTTATAAAATGCAATTTTACAATCAAAATCTGTATTTTTTAAAAGTATTTCGAAAGTATCAAAAATATCAATTTTATTAAAGTAAGCTTAACGTAAACCGAGGCAAATTATCTTGAGATAACGAATAAAATTAAAGGTTCTTAAAACTTACGACGTTATATCATTTTTTAAACACCTTTTTACAATATATATTGATAAACACGTCCATAAAACTTGAATTTATTAGTTTTTCGTTAAGTTCCTATTTAAATATTGTACAAATAATTTTTAATGCGAGTAAGTTTATAAATAATTTATAAAGTGCGCGTAATAATATAAAAATTTTTACAGCATCGTTTTAAAAAATATCTAAAAATGTAAAGCTAAATAATTTTATTTTATTACGATAAAAAAATATTGAATGTATAAAAAGAACAATATTTCAAATTAAAAACTTTTTCTTACTTTTCGGATTAATGTTTTTTTTAATAAATGAACTTTTAAAACGTATACATAAATAACGGAAAATTAAAAACATCTTAAAGATATAATTAATAAATTAAAAATTAAAATGCGTAACTAACGAATCCGACACTTTATTATAAGACTATTTAATCTGCTTTTAGTATTATTGATTATGAAATTCATTTCAAATCGAATTTTAAATTGTTATTAATATTTGACAATTCAATTAATTTTTATCGGTAACCAATATAATAATTTATCTTTGAAACTTTTATTAAATTAGCGGGTTATATAAACAAAGACAAAATTTAAACTATACCGTTACATCTTATCAATAGCAGAGATAAACTTGTAAAAGGAATAAGTCGTAATATTCTTGCTTGGTAAGTAGTTTTTAAGAGATAATAGTGCAGGTTTCAAATATAGAACGTAATTTAAGAAGTAATTTAAATAGAGTCTTCTATATTCTGGATAAAATATAACAAAAAAAAAAACTCACAAAAACATATTTGATTAGATTTCATATAAAACACAATGAATTTTCTATTATGATAATCAAGTGTTAATTACGAAGTTTCGATGACTTTATTATACGTTACGCGCAATAAAATTTAATAAAACTTTTAATTTAATTTTTAATTTGCGTACAATTCCGTTCTCCAACCTTGAACTCGCGTTTCGTATCGTTTGACTATAAACCTTCGATTCCTCAGACGTACGACTCAACAATGATGAACAACGTGGACAATCGTTGCCAAGGTAAATCCAAGACGTCCTCTCCGAGGCCTCTGATAGTCAAACGGAAATCCGAGGTGCCGGTGTCAGGAGCTCCACTGTCCAAGAGTCCCTGTCGACCGGGGAAAAACGGCACCGGGAATATATTATCGGTGGATAATCTGATCGTTTCGGATTATACCTCCAACGATAGCAGCAGTATCACGAGGCCCAGGCCCAGGAGTCCTCGACTCGTCCCCGACTCGTTGGTACTCCCGATGACACCCGATGTCAAATCCAAGAATCTCGACAGAGTCCGTAGGTTCGTAGGTGTGGAGCCGAGATCGCCTCGTTTACCTTCCGCGAACAAATCGCCGAGGTTCGGTGGTGGTTGGCTTTGAAGCGGATGGAATGGATCAACTCGAGGTATCTTTCGTATCGACTGCTGGTGTACGAGAAATAAACGCTAGAGCTTTCGAGAATTTTAGTCGAGACTCGTGGGAAGGAAGGTGAATGTAGTTATTAAGGAATTTTGTATGCAATGACTGCGTAAAATACATTTTCGGCAGTATAAATTGAACTACTTTGAAGTTAAATATTTTTTGAAATTGTTTTTGACATGTAATGTTTGAAATCGAACTTATAATATTTCTTAGCGACATCAGGATAAGAGTAAGAGAAAAACAAAAGTATATGCATATTTTCTATTTATCATGTGCGAAAATAATTCCGCATGTTATTGGTTATAACGATATCTTTGAACATACAATGCTTATGTATGAATACGAATGCTATAAAAAACACGAAGCATAACACTGATTATTGTACATATCTTACAATCCTTATAACTTATAATACATATTTATGCAATCATTTAAAATGTAATTTGATTTAATTGCCATGTATTAATTTTGTTAAGAAGTTTTTAAATAAACTTATGTATATGTATATATATATATAATATTTATTTACTCAACTAAAAATACATGCATCTTATCCTTTTATACCGTCTTCGATTAACAATCACCCAGTTTTTCGTTCAACAGTTCATCTTCTCCTTGTGCCAAGCGCGAAAATTCGACTAAAACTGTTTTTGCGTGCTATCAACATTGGCTTCGGGAATAATTCGCTTAGCGTGAGTCCAAGCAGTTTGTTTCTCATTCACACAATCGTCACACATTTGCAAATAAAAAAAAAAAAAAAAAAAAAAAAATAATTGAACCGAGGGATTCTTGCTGGTGTCGATGATAAAAAATGGTGATACCGAAGAGTTTTTCTATTCCTCTTTCATATGTCAACCGCGCGAATTCTTGAAAAGATTTTACATTATCGTAAACTTAATTAAGCCGCTTGTACAACTTTACTCTGAGCGGTTTTCTGTGCGGAATTAATTTTATCGCCAAGTGACAGAGCCATTCCTTGACTCTTGGCTCGAATACGAATATGACCCACGACTGGTGCATCCGTTTTGTTTAACGGTTTCTCGATGGATAAATTCGCCAACGCGTCTTCGCCGAATATTGATTTGGCGTACATATTTGCCGCCATGAAGCCACACTGACCAGAAAGGGCCTAAAATTACATTGCGAATAAATTACAATGTGATAAAAGAATCACGCGTCTGTATTAACGTAATAATTCTTTTTACGCAATATTTAAAAACATTCCTTCAAATATATACTTAAAAATTGTTTCAATGTACTCTAAAATAAATACGTGATAACTACTGTTCATACTTTTACCTTTTCTGGAGTGAGACATCGCATGTTCGTAGATTTAAGAAGATGAGCAAGATATTCTCTAAGATCGGAAAGCGTCGTATTAACGGAGACTTTATTTTCCCATTCAAATTCTGCCCACATCTGTCGGAATTCAGCGTCTGTACACGTGGCTGGGACAATATAATCCATTATATCAATATGAATGTCGTTGAGGACCACAACACTTCTATCCGAAGCAGCTCCAGAAACATCGTAGACTGTTGAAAAAAATTATCAATGTTTAGGATAGAGAAGAACACGAGTTTCTTGTTATTTAAATAGATCCAAAGATTCGTGAATTTTATTTGCTACGTTGAATCTAACAAAATCATCGAATAAAATTAAATACTTCGTATATTATAAAATAAAATTCGGTGAGATTTTTAATTCCTCGTAATAAAGAGATTAGAATTTCAATTTCTTAAAAACCGATCGAATCTTTGCTTATTCTTATCGCGACTAATAAAAAATTCCACATTCGATATTTTTATATTTACTCAAAAAAACAGCACTCACCAATGTTACCAAATATAATTCCATTTTCAGTCGATGCCACTTTAACATTGGCTTTGATACTCGCAAAGTCTCGCGGGGCCAATACAATTGGCTGCGGCCTCTCGACCAACTTTAGATCTCCCATTGTCGCCAGTTCCAGAGTACAATTCTGCAGAGTGTCCTCCGTTTGATTGACGATAAGAACGTCGAGAACGATGTCGTACTGATTGACGTGTACGAGAGCTTCGGCGTAGACCGGGTCGGAGAATCCGGTCAGCTGAGTCACTTTGCTCAAGGCACTGGGTGCGGGTGTCTCCTTCTCACCTCCGGGTCTACCAGCCACGGCAGCGCTCAGACTCTGCTCGAAGACATCGCCTGCTCCACCCGAGAGATCCGCACCACGAGTCAACTGCAGGAACTGAATCGCCTCGTCGACTTGCACGACGTTTCCAGGTTTCTCTTTTGCCTGGTAGAAAGTTTCAAGGTTCGTCGTTAAAATCTCTCGTCTACACTCGAATAAAGCGTAAAGAATCCATTACCTGTTGATTCTGCGACTCTTCTTCGGCTTTGGCCGTGAGCATTTTCCCCAGGGCGTTTCTGCACCCTTCCGTAAATACTTTTTGTACAAGAGCGTTTGGACTCGCCAAAGATCGCAAGCACAAGGAAATCCTTTCCGCGTCGTCGTGCGTCATGGCTTTGGAAGGGAGACCGGATCGACCGAGTTGAAGAAGACTCGACATGATTAACATGGACTCCGCTTGCATTCTCTTGTTTTTCTTTTCATCCTGCTCTAATTCTTTGTAACGAAGCGCCAACTTTGCCAACGTCGTCGCGAGAGAAGCACCGATAAAAAAGTCGCCGTCCATCATGTACTGAACCAAAGCTGGACGTTTTTCCTCTTTTTTACCTGTGAACATTGTTATTATTATAAACTGTAACTACTGTACAAATTATACAACTCTTGTACCTGTAGAAGATGTACTGAATGCGCTTTGCGTAGCATAAGTTCCATCGGAAGTAACGAGTTGCGCCGGCACAGGTTGGCTTCCTTCTTCTTCTTCTTCCGCTGGTTTATCTCCGGCTTGTCTTTTATTCTCCACTTCCACTAGAGGTAATTCACCGAGAACGGATCTTACCCGAGCCATAACCGTTTCGATATCGTCCTTGGATGTAGCGTATTCTCCAAGAATCCATAACGCGCCCCGATGAACATTGACGGAACGAATTTGTGGAAATACCTAAATAGAACAAATACTTGTTACGTTTTCGAGTGAAACGAAAGTCAAAGTAGAGTAATTATTTAACTTTAATTGTTTACCTCGAGTAGTTTTTCAATGATCAGAGGTTTCAAATTATCGAATGTTTGAATCGCCTCGCGGATAAACACGAGGACATCGTTTGCTGCTGATTCGCTACTTTCAGAAAGGAATTCTGTTAATACTGGAATTACCGTTGCGGCTACATCTGGAAACTTGATAGAACAAGCGTGCAATGTTCTAACGAGAAGCTGTTTATATTTTCCAGCGTCTTCTTGCTCACCGCCTGCTGTTCTTATGACTTCTTTCTTCAGTAATTGAACCATTTCTTCGATGGTTCTCGTTGTAACTAAATCCATTGCGAGTGCGAGTGTTTTTGTTCTAACTTCTAAAGCGGGAGAACCTAAGCAAGGAATTTAAAACGTGTTTAATTTTCTAAATAAAATTCGGCTTATTACGTATTTTACAAATGTTTTTTAACTTATAGTCCGTACCTAAAACACGTAGAATATCCATAACAAGATCTTGAAGGACTCTTTCGTGATTGAGACTATCTTTCATGGTAATTAGTCTATCCAAGACGATTAGTTTCACATTGTTGTCACTTTCTTTAACGACTAATTCGATATAACAAGAAGCAGCAGCTTTAATGGCGGTTGGAGCGTTCGAAAGAGTTACCAATGTACCGGCTGCTTCGTAGCGAACCGCAGCACTTGGTGAATTGAGTAAACTATAAATACATCTAATAAAACGAGCGCGTTCCGATGGATTAGCCAGACAAACCTGGAAAGTGTTTGTTTTAAATAAATAAATCAATGTTTTCAAAGTATTTAATTAGCAAGTTTCTCTGAAATTTCTCTAAGATTGTATTAGTTATTTCGATAAGTTACTCTACCTTATAAATGAGCTCAACAATAACAAGTTGTAATATATCTCCGAAGCTTGGGACTTGATCCAAACACGCAGCTAAATACGAAAGAGCTTTGCTTTGGTCCGCGTGTAATAGCATAAGAAAAGCATTTCTTCTGCAAGACATGTCCAATTCGTTTTCCAAATACTTTGCAATTTGTTCCGGTGCATCGGGAATAAGAAATTCAAAATTTCTGTATATTGTGAATATTGCCAAAACGGCGTTACGTCTTACGTAAGAATGCCTATGCTCTAAACAAGCAGTTATGGCTGGCATAAGTGGTTCCAAAAGTTCGGGTTCTTTTAATTTACATAAAAACCTAGTAAAGAATATTCATTGTTAATCGTTTGAACTTTGTAAGATCAAAATCAAATCGAACGGTATCGAAAACAAAAAAACTACATTTGGATCGAATCGATATATTTTTTGTCGTGAAACATATATTTGGAAATGTAACGATAAGGGATATAATGAACGACGCAATAATATTTGAAAATTTATAAAATAAAAGTTTTTTATATTTTTTAAAAGATAATTTATTATATATTATAACGATATAATTATGTATCTTGAATATTTTCATGTGTATCAAAAAGTTCAACGATACTAAAATATACGCAATAGATATATTTATAAAAAAATAATATTTCTAAGAAAATATAAATTTTATCGTTACTATTGTTAATAACGAACCATTATTTTTAATCTTACCTCAAAGTAGAACCTCGAACAAATTCGTTCGGATGTTGCAAATCTTTTCTGTAGGCGTCGCATACTAAAATCATTTCTTGAAGTAGCTTCCCATCCGCGGTCGTCTTAGGTACAATTTCCCAAAAAATAAGCAAGAGCTTTTTAATGGTATGATCTTGAAGCGGCAGCACAAATCTTATAATAGTCATAAGCAAGCCTGGAAGTCTTTCGCCGCTCAGTATCATATTGATAGTCTTTTTCAAAGCTTCGATCTTAACGTTGACATCGCCCTTTTCTAAATCTTGTTTTAACTGAAGTTCATTTAAGGGCTCCGAGTCTGTGGGAATGTTTATTAGAGTATAACATGCTTGATCCGTTACACTGTTCATCTTGATAACGTATCACAAAACCAACTGTCAGCTTGAATTCTGCTGTAAAATAAAAATCACTCGTTCAAGCAACGTAAATATTATCGTAATTTAACTTAAACATATTATAATATTACATCTGAATGCAAAGCAGGTCGGAATGTTAGAGTCTAAAGAGGTTAGGTCGACGATAGACAAACACCTGCCACAAATACAATACGATAATATAAACAATGAGATCGAAAGCAATGTTAGCGGACGTACCTCGTAATTACAAAGCCGATGAGATTCCCAACGCCAGGAATTCGTAAGTAATTGACATTTAGCTTTTTGTAGCGAATAAAACGGCATACGTGTCAAACTCGTAGCTAAGCTTCGGCCGTTTGCCATTGGTGGCACCACCGATTCGGTAAAGTGATTTTGCGCGGGCGCAAAATTAATGGCGCGTAATTATACATTAACAAATATTCTTGTCGATTTGTAATTGATACCGAACAGTTGAACAAAGCTAATGAAACGTTCTCTGCAGGTTTTTGTGCTTGCGTTGAGTTATTTTTAAGACCGAATTGCATTTTTCTCGCTTGCTAAGCAACTTTTTTTTCTACTTATTTTTATTTTGATCTTACAGGAGTGTAAAACTTGCAATAATAATGGTAATAACAACAACAACAACAACAAAAACAACAATAATTAATAATAATACAAACGATTTTTTAAAGATCGGAATTACTCGATTATTTTTCATAAATAAAGAAATTATGAAACATATTTATATGCGGTATACAATCTTATAAAAAGATACGAGACGGAAAATTATTTTTGTTTTTTTTTATAATACATTATGGCTTTAAGTACGATAAGAGACATAATATATTTGAGAATTTGAAAAAAAAAAAAAAATGAAGCAGCAAGAATTCAAGACAAAGTTTGTTTGGTGAAAAATTAATAAAATGTGTTTTAATTACATTGACGGTGTCAATTTAAATTCAAACTTTTATCTTTATATTACGTACAATCGAAACGCGTAATCGGACTAAGATACAGTATTAAATTTGCATTCAAGCTACGACTATATTCGAACCTTTTAAATTTACTGTAATCTTGGATGGAAGCCAATCGCGACTAATTACACGTGCAAGTCGTTAAAAAATCGCTGACTAGTTTGATACAACATGAGAAAGCGAGAAAAAAATGACATTTACGTAATAAATAGATTGATTAAAATTTCTAAAAATTCTTAAGATAGGAGTAGGTATTTAGGAATTTGCTATTGTTTAGAAGAGAATCGCGTGTAATAATTTCTTTATCGGCTAAAACAAGCGTAGAGAGTAAATTATTATTTTGCGTCAACACTTCGAAATACCTGTGCATCGTATGTCACGTTTGGTGTTTAATCATTAAACGTTATCGAGTATGAAAAAGCGCAAATGCTTTCGTATGTGCGTTTTGCTGCAATAAGTTCATAGATGCGGAAGCCCTGAATTTAATAATTCGAATTATCCGTCTGATGTAACGAATAAATTCTTCGTTTAAGAATTTACTCGTCGAGTTATTATATATTAACGCAGGAGAATATTTTAAAATTTATTTCTCGTCTTGTTTTAATTAAGTTTCATTTTATATAGTAGTACCGTTATACGTACGTATTATATTCTTACAAATTAATTTTACTGTGCTTCGTACAATGAAGATTTTGTGAAATATTGTTAAATGTACAAGAAATTTGTTTACACTTTAGAAATATTAAAAAATGTCTTTATCTTTGCTATTCCGTCATTGCACATGTATAAAATATTAAATGATGATAAAATTGAATTTTACAGATACTTTTATGATTAATAATTTATATGCAAATGATTATTATTTAAAACTTAATTGACCGATCAACATAAACACACTTAAAATTTTTTTTCAATAATTTTTAAAATTTACAGTAATTTATATAATTACAAATGGCTATTAATCTCATTCTCACGTTGATATAATATTCGTAAAAATTTATTTGAAATTGTCGACGGTTACTTTATCAATTGCAATACATTCAACATACGTAATCAACAATAAAAATTAATACGCGATGTTAAATTATAAATAAAAGTGAATAACATTCTTCCCTACTTACTATTTTATTATAGAATCTCAGTTATATTTGTTTTGCCTTAAATATTTTTATCATTTTGAATATGTAATTCTTCTGCATACAAATAACTTATTTTTACAAGCAAAATAGTGAACTCGTATGAAATATTTTTATCTTACTTCGAGTGAATGGTAATTTTAGTTTACTTGTATTTCCGAGACAGGATGATGAATTAGCCCATTTTCATAGTAACGTATTAAACTTGCACTCTCGGTAATTTGTCGCGTATACATACGAATATTCGTATACAATTGTTGCAAATATAAACGGTCCTTAAATTATAGTTAATTTATATGTATAGATTTGTTATTTTTTGATAATATAATAATTGATTCGATACGATGATAAAAGCCTTATTTGAAAATATTATAATACATTTTATTGCAACTTATCAAAAAATGTATTCGAGCAAAAGTTTTTCAAAAGTATAAATACTATGATTTATAATATATGTATTAAATCATCGAGTAATAATACCTAGAATTGAAGTATAATTATTAGTTACAATATTCTTATGAATTTATGGAAATAAAAATATTAAAAGATCAAATAAAAATATATACACTGTTGTAATAAATAAAATTAGTTTCCATAGCTCATTTAATACTTATTATTATGAAAATTATGTAACAAATTGTGATAATTTATAAAATAACAGGTATTCTATAGAATGTTATAAATAATAACTTTACTCTTATAATTACGTATGTTATAAATGTAAATAATTAAATTTTTCTTAAAAATTCTTTGAAATATTTTATCGACAAAGAGAAACAAAATTATTTTGTTTTTAAGTAATTAATATATATATATTTTAGTATATTAGATATTGTATTCAGAAAATAGCGTTAAAAAATGATTAAATATTAGTTATTAAATATTTACTTTATTTTCTTCGATAGACTTGAAAAGGAATTGTATTTAAAATATATTTTATCACAAAAGAAATTCATCCAAATGAAATATTTGCACAAAAATTTTAAGGTGTAACTATTTTTTTTATATAAATGAGTTTATAGGATATAATAGAATATCTTGTCGATACTAATTTTACTTTATCGTTATCTCATATCTATAATTTATTAAATTTAATACAAGTTAAACAATGATATTACACACGTAATAAGATTTATATTAAAAGTTTATTAAAGTAATCAGATACTTTGAAAATATTTTTATCACTTTATCACAAACGCAACTAATTAACATACCGCTAATCATTTTTATGCAACTTCTTACGTGGCATTACCGAGAAATTACCATTTTGTCAATGCTTAAGCAGATAACTCATATAATAATTTCCATAGAAGACAGTTTCACGTCATTTGAAAGCAGTTTTTGCTCACTTAGATTTACATAATAATTACAAAATAAGAAAATAATGACCGTTAGAAAAGTCAATCCGTTAAGTATGAAACTTTTGTTTCTAATTCTTTTTATGCCGCGGTTACAAATTAAGGGCAACGAATACGTAAATTAAATTTTTGATGAGAAATATAAAATTTAAATAATTATTAAGCAGCGAGAAAAAGTAATTTTCATGATTTGATTTTCAACCGATAAAATCGGTGACATGATAGCATATTATAATGTATACGGTGTACCAATTCTGCTGAAGCATTACACCGCATATCACATGACAGTGTGTCACATGATATTGGTGAATGGCGTTATTTCAGTTTTTGAAAGTCTTTAGACCGAGCGAAGGATTTATTTATAGTTAACTTATTTATACCTTGAAGTAAAACGTACATTTATTAATAGTTTATATATTCTATTTGTAAATGTGTAAGACAGGTAAATTACAGTAAGAAAATTATGGAGGTTGAAATCATTTGAAAAGATGCATTAAATTCTCGTTCATAAAAATGATTCATTAATACGACAATAGCGAAGAAAGTTCCGTTAGAGATAATTTACCGCTATGTTGGAGAATTAAATAAAAAAATAGAAATGAGTTTCGTTTAATTTCGTAATTTTCAAAGTGTCAAAACAAAATTAAAGTATCGACGTAAATTCAGACTTGTTTAGGATTCTCAAGTATTTTATTAAGACTTAAAAAAACAGCGATTAGGTTCTGGGCCAAGGTTGAATTTAATAAATCGAAGGTCCTGTACTTTTCGAAACTTTTAATTAGCTTTTAGTTCGATACTGAATTATAAAATTCTTTATTGATTCGAAAAAAATGGAAATCATAATCTACATTTCAGTTTACGCGATAAAAATAACAATCGTAAAAATGATCGATATCATTTTTAAAATATCCGAATAATACAAGTTTTATTAAGCGATCGTTATCAAATAGCCTACCAAAAAAATTCATGCATCAAGTAAAAGTAATACAGGGTAATTATTTTTAATTTTCTTTATTTATATCGATCTAATTTGTACATAAATTTTATTAAACAGTTTTTTGCCCGATACGATTATTACGTGTATCAAAATTCTCGTATCGATCCGCTAATTTTAATTTCTAATTCAATCGTGTTCCCGATTGATCGGTCATTGCGAAGATTCTTACGATCAACTCGATCAATCTCTCGTAAATAAATCCGGACAGCCATAAACGCCTTTAGCGGTAATTCATTCTTATATTATAAAACATTCCATGCATAAAGTATAAAAAGTGTGTATACTCTTCCATAATTGACGCTATCGATTTTACAATGTTGTTCGATCGTTAATTCGAGCTTCGAAATCCAATCGCGAAACGTAAGACCGCGTTCGAAACATCTATTCATCTAAATTTCTAAAAGATCTTAAGTACAGATCGACGATCGTCTCGATATAGTTCGAGAACACAAGTTGCAACAGATTTTTCAGTTGGAGAAAGGGACGATCTCTAATTGCATAAGAAGCCTCGATTTTACCTTATTCGACAAACGCACACACATACACACATACAGGCGGGCACGTCACGCGGACAGTCACTCACTCATGCGCGTACGTAGCATCGATCTATCGCGCAACTGTTCTCCGCGCAAAGATCACCGTCGACAACTGGTACACCCGACATCCCGGACACCGCGGTAAAAGATCCTCCCGGTAGACGATCACCGGGCGTAACGAGCTTCTCTCACCGAGGGGCGGAGCCTCGTCAAGGCTCCCACGCAGGAGCGGGAAAGACGTCCTCGGTAACATTCCGGCGACGTGACAGGGCCCTGCTCGATTGCGAGATCGCGGCTGGGACACGTAGAGCGGATAAGCCGGGGTATTAAAAACGGATGGGTGGACCGGCGTCGCGACGAGTACCTGCCGCGATGCCGGTCGCGAGGGAGGGACCGGGTCTCGGGGTCCTGGTGATCCTCGGGTGCGCCCTCGGGACCGTCGTGGCCGCCCACATGCAGCAGAACTGCAAGAAGACGCTGAGGACGTTGGCGTTCGAGCGATGCAGCGGATACAGGAACAAGAGGGAATACCGGGACAAGACCGCCGAATTGGGTTTGTGTGTCCAAATGTCCGGATTGGTGGGACTGGATCGGGGTTCAATTTAGATTTCTCCGCTTTTCTTAGAGACCGTGTAAATGGAAAATTCGTCTACTTTGACCTCCCGTATCTATAAAAGCGATTCTGGCCTCGATGAGCGATAATCCGTGATCGATGTTTCCCTGTACGGTATATCGTTCGGTGGAATTAGATATCGTTCGATTTTTGTGCTGCTACCCTTTAATAAGGAAAATTTTCGCGCTGTCCTTGTGAAAATTTACCGTTCTTACGTTAACGACGATAACGAAGTTTTCGGTATCGGTAAAGCTTAATTAATATTATAAACGAGAACAACGTTTTACGTTTGAACGAGTAGACGATGTTGGATGTAAATAAATCCTACCTGATCGAAAGTAGCGCTATTTTATATTTTAGTACGAAATATAAATCACATCCTCTTACGATATAACGTTAGATATTTTCCATTTCATAAGGCTTCCAAGCATAAATTGTTGGTATTTTTATTATTCGTGGAAATCCAACATTTTCTCTGGAAGTATCGTTAAAACTAAATTTATCTTATTAATAATTGAAAAATTGCTCGCAATCGCAGTTTTCTTACATAGTTTATAAAATGATAAAAATATTCGTATGACTTCCAGGTTACCGATCGTTAGATTTCTAGAAACGATATTTGAATCGAGAAATAAATAAGTATGTTAGATAAAAGTATTTATAGAAACATTTTCTTAAATAACAAAAAGAAATTAACGGAAAACATATCGTCGGCTATATATAAGTACATTATCATTAGACGATTAGAAAATATCTAATGCATCTTTATTATAATACAACTATGCATTGTTTATTGGCCCAGTAACTATTCAACGTTTAAAAATGTATCGTTGTGTATTTCTGGGCTAGATATTTTTATATTTTTATTGAAAAAAAGTTTACGTTCATATTAAAACAAATATGAAATTTTAGGTCATTAATCTAAACATGAATAAACAACGTATGTTCTTATTTACGCAGTATTTAAGTTTACTACAATTTTCATTGAAGTGTCACGGACAGCAACCTATATAAGTTACGTACTTCATTTGTATTCATTCAAACATATTTTTTTTAACGCTATTTAAGAAAACAGCGAATTAAATGACACTGGAATCATTATTTTACAAGTTATTCTTGTTGAATAATTAATTCGATAAAATTAGTTTAATTTCTTAATCTGTATTTGTCGATCGAATCAATATATCTTGGTAAATACTATTTTTACGTTCAAAAGTTCAACCTCTAAAAGTTTAAAAATTTGTTAAATTCCTAGACTGTTTTTACTCGGTAGATGCATTCGTAGTTTTAAATAATTTATGAATAATAGGTGAATAAATAATAGAGATATTATTGAAATTTATACGCGAAACGATGGAATATTCAAATTTGTATAATATATCCTTACAGTATCGTTATTAAAATAGATTAAAATTTTGCTTACAATTTCTAGTTTTTCAAGTTATAATTTTAACCGCATGAGTCACTATATGCAAAATTTAATACATAACGCGCATAAATTTTACAGTTTTTATTTTTCAGTATTTTAAGATTATATCTTATTTGTTGCACACATTACGTATATTCAATCATATTTACATTAATTTACGAGCTTTTATTATCTTACTATTCTAATAAATATAATTGCATTTTAAGAATACCCATGAACTCAAAGGTCGTATATATTATTTTGGTCATAGGCTGTTAATTGGGTATAAAATTATACAAAGTGAAAATACGTTCGGATTTAAAGTCGAAAACGATTACAACGTTACAACGCGAGAGAAACGAATTCTCGAAATACCTATTTATAAACGCGAGATGCGCATTGCCTGTATTATAAAATCCGTGAACGTAATTAGAGTGTAAAAGTTGAAAATTTTTCGACTAGATAGATTTATTGGTGACTGGCGGGGTTAACAGAAGATTTCACGGTCAAATTGTATATCTTGTAAATTGGTTTACTCGAATTTTTTTCGTGTTTACTCTTCGAGAAATCAGTAAAATATGACATTGGAATGAATTTTTTTGATATTTTTTTCTGTGAGTTCATTGGAAGTTTGGTCGATAATATTTGTTTTTCCCTGTTCAATTGAGATGAAAGTACTATTAAACGTTATCTTTTTAATTGCAAGCGAAATGATACATACGATTTAAAAACCGTATAAAATTTAACTTTCTTTCTTGATCCTTATTTTTAACGCGCTCTTGGCCAAAAAACGATGATAAATTATTATTTTATTTATGTGTGAGCGACGATGTTTATACAAAAACGAGTTACATAAGCGCTGATTTACAATTTCTTTCGGAGCTCGTTAGACAAGAAAGTGGAATCGAAAGAGCGCGAAGAATCTATCGATTCGAGAGAAGACATTTTTGTAAATGGATGGAGGTGCATCGAAAAAGGCTCGGGATCTCATCCGCCAACACTTTTTGGCACATTTTGTCACATTTGTCTCGATATCGAAGAAGTTATAGATACTTTTTATCCACGGGTTCATTGAAAGTTAATTTGATAATGTTTATTTATAGCCTTTTAATCTTTACTAAAGCTACTTTCTAATAATTATTACTATGGAAAATATGTAGTTTGCGAATTTAATTCGTATAATAAAAATGAAATTAATGATCTCTGATATAATTTCTCACATTTTCTTGGAATATTCCAAGATAGCGTTGCAAAATTCATCAAAATAGATATTTTATCATTGTTGGTCAATACAAAATGATAATTTTTATTAGATAATTTCTCTCGTTATAATAAAAAAGTAGTTATTTTTGACAAAGAAATATCTTATTATGTTTTTATCGTAAATTATCATAAACTGATATTGAATGGTGAGCTTGGGTGAGTCTGTGTGAGTTACACAATACACGTACAATACCGCATACCCGAAGTGATTCCAACGAGCACAACGCGAACGAGAGAATACAAATCGAGCCTGCAAACTCGACCCATGCGTACCTTGCGAATCTCGCGCTCTTATCACCGGAATCTAGCTCCAACCTTGCCCGATAATAGAAAACGGGCCGTTACAAAGTTCGTCTATCTATCTGGTAATTTTTTTAGGTTCGATCGAGGAAAGCCACACCAGAAAGAGACAAATAATGTCGATAAGAGAAATTGTAGTATCGTCGAGAGTACCGATATATGATATTTCATATCCGCCTGTTCCGAGCTTCGTCAGACATCAAAGCGCTCCAATAGTTCCACCCGGCGACTCCGACATCTATCGAGCTACGAGAAGATTCGAGTTTTTGCCCAAGGTATGCTTTATTCATAATATTCCTTGAACTTATTTTAATGCTCGGACGAGCTTTCCCGATACGCTCGTGTCTTCTAGCGTTATTTTTTCCTTATCAACTTTTATGAATAATATTACAGCGGATTGATATCGGTTTCGTTATTTTTGGTGCAAGTATACATTTTCAACGACGCTGAATAATTAACTCTTACCATTTTATTCGAATAATCCTGGTTAATTAAGTCAGTTACTCGGTTAATCGTTTTTAAACGCTATCGAACAAAATATAATTTATGTTTTGATTTGGAATACGATACGCGTTGCGATAAAAAAAAAAAAAAACTGCATTCATCGGTAAGACTCGTTGTAATTATTACAGTCGCTTCGCATACTATAGGTTATCGATCTATTCGTAATGTAACGAAAGTTAATGGCTTGATATATCGTAAAGGTATCGTAGCGGTTACTATAGAATCTACCCAAGTTAGAACCTCGCCGTCGAGGGAGGAAAGCAAGCGATAACAATCAAACGCGATGGTAAATAATTTTTTGACTACCGTTGCTCCGGTTGTCGTCAATATTTATGATAATAGCGAACGACACGAAATTTTCATAGCTATTTATAAATACGTTTTTACTTGATTTTTTCGCTACGTATGCACATGCACAAATAATTATCGAAACTAAGATAGAAGATTGAATGCAACATCGATAAGTTATCTTAAAAAAAAAAAAAAAAAAAATACGATACTCCAAAATTTTCGTATCGATCGAATAAATATCATCGCAATAAACTTTCTACGTGAAAATTTGTTGTTATCGTAAAAAAAAATTCGTTGTCGTTGTTGTCGGCGATCGGTTGCAAATTTTGACTCCACTGTGAGAAATAATTCAGTCGCTCCATAACCGATGGTGTACACATTATCGCAACGTCGATAAGATCGGTCTATCTGCATGTTTGCTGCAACTATTGCGTAAATACATTACTCATCTTAAGACTGTCATAAAATTCATTGCATAATAATAATAAATAATAATTGTAAACTTTATTGAAGAAAATAGTTGTATGCTAAAAAACGGTAGATACGTAATGTAAGCGTAACGGGAGTAAGAAGAGTGTAATAAAATTACGTACAAAAATATTCTGACATAATATACATAACCAACAAAATCAATTCGAAAAAAAATTAATCGTATAAAAACCAATATAAAAACATCGTATTAAATCAAAGTAATTGAAATACTAATTGTAATGATTTCACGCCGATATACCCGAAAGCCTAATGTAATCGTCTGAAAAATAATCGTTATTTAATTGCGCCATTCGAACTGTTGGATACGTTTTATCTCAATTTTTCTAATAAGAGTTCTGAAAAGATCAGTACGTATTTTATGTTCAATATTGACAGACTAATTTTAAGAGTTAATTAAAAGTAACGAAAAATTTCAAATTTATATCGTTATTAAATTATTTTTCGGCGATCGTAGCTTTTAAAATCCGACGATCGTCATTCAATTTTTGCACATCGAATAAACTTTGTTCGAAATTGTAAATAAGGAACATTTCGAAAACAAATCGAATAAAATAGAAGAAACGAATAGAAAAAAATTGCGATCCATTATATAAAATACTAGCGAATTTGAGTTATGCATTTATATAAAAGTCAGATATTATTATTTAAGATCTCGTTATATTATTAAATATTGCTTCTTCGCGTATTATTATTCTAAAAATAAGCTACTCGCGATGTATGTTTGAAAAATATGTTTTCTTACATTTCCACATTGTTCCTATATTTGCTTCACCTCTTCATTCCTATTTCTAACACTTGAATTATGCATGTACCGATAGTTGCTCAATAATTCCTATATACGTATATTATTACCGAAGTTTTCGCAGTACAAGTATTCGAAAGTACAAACGCACCGTTGAAATATTCGCTCGACTCTCGATTAATATATTACGCG
Organism: Dolichoris vasculosae; assembly: GCA_018907195.1. Taxonomy (NCBI): domain Eukaryota; kingdom Metazoa; phylum Arthropoda; class Insecta; order Hymenoptera; family Agaonidae; genus Dolichoris; species Dolichoris vasculosae. The sequence continues at coordinate 5,319,980 of JACCHY010000009.1, read as the reverse complement.
TACGTTTTACAAGGTCGGTTTCGCACCAAATATAAAGAGTCCAAGAATCGTAGGAAAATCGTTCTCGATCTCTTTAGAATGTTAAGATCCAAAAAAAAAAATATTGTCCTCTAACTAACCGTAACGTACCGTTAGAACCGCGAAATATTGGGATAGAAAATCCTTCTCACGCTCTATCATCGTTGTTTCCAGGAGAGCAGCAGCGATCTCGGGTTCCGGATCAACATCGACGAGATGATCGAACTGTTCAACGACATCTACGAAAGGATGCCCCGTTCCCCGGTGAAGACGAAGGAGGAATCCATGCGGGAGTTTATGACGCTCGCCTACGAGTGCTGCAAGAACCAAGACCTTTGTCTTAAGAAAAAAGAACTCATTCCCATACATTGTACATAGTGTCTTACGATACACGTCTCAGCTGACTACCGATTATTTTATCTTGTTCGTGTAAAGCTTAAATTATTCACACGCCCGATGATGTACATACAGCATAAGCGCCACTGCAATATCAGCACCTTATCCTCGTTGTGATTATTATCTGTATTAGTCGTAAATACACGTATAACCAAGTATTTTTCAAGTTTTCCTCTCTCTCTCTCTCTCTCTCTTTCTCTCTCTATTTTCCTCGCTCGCACACACACACACACACACACTCGTGTACGCGTCTCTCTCGGTATTGCATCGAATATCATTGCGCACGCGTAGCGAACGCTTGTTATTCGAAAATTCAGATCGAAGAAGGGACGAAGTAAATATCTGCCGTACGTCGGCGTAAATTCCAGTAATCATCAGTGTAAAATATGAAGAAGTGAGAAAGAAGAGAAGGAAAGTCTTTGCCGCAAACATATTTATTACCGATGGAACAATGTCGTGTCACGCACGTTCTAAAAACGTGTCATCCGTGTCACATTTTGTTTAATGAGTGGAGATCGCATCAGTAAAGTTAAGCAAAAATTTCATTGTAAACATAAGAAGAAAAATAGACCGATGTACCGAGTTATTTTTAGTTCACTTCAAAATTACATGCGATAATCGTGGAGCAATAACCTCGAGATTACTTTTATGCTCGTACATCGTCGTATGAATTACAATGTTATTTTGTTTCTTACAAAGGAATTCCGGGGGAGGAAGAGGTGTGGGAACGCAGAAAGAAAAAAGACTTGCTTAAATAATTTGCGTATTCTCGTTTTTTTTATTATCTCTTGCGCGCTCCCAGCAAAAAAAGCCGGCAGCTACTAAATATTTATACATTATATATATTTGTGCCGTAGTACATGGAGTAATTAGGAATTAGGCACTTATATATACATACATATTTCTCTTTCTCTCTCTCGCTCTCTCGCTCTCTCTCTCTCGTTCTCTCGTTCTCTCTCTTTCTCTCGCTCTCTCTCCATCCGCATCTCTCGATCTCTTTCTCGCTCTCTCACGCACTCTCACGTAACATGTTTTTTTTTTTATTCGACCGACTCGTTCGCCGCAGTTTCACCTTTCGTTCGACAATATATTAATTAGAAATTAATACTAATGAGATCATCGGTTGTTAAGGGAGGAGCTAGCGGCTAAATCACCGGCAAGTGCTGTACTTTTGCGTATTGCTCGAGTTTAGGTTTTTCACAATAGCGTGTATCGTTGTATAATCAGCAGCCATCGCTTCTCATCACACTTGGAATTAATTTATACATTATATCGACCGAACAAACGAAAAATTAAAATTGTCTCTTTTGCTTAAGCCTGCGCGAAGGGGCCGGACATCGATCGGCCCTTCGGCGATTTCATTGCTTCATATTTTTATACAAATTATACAATTTATGTACGAAAGCTTAAACGTTAATAATATCATTGGCTATCATTGAATCCAGAATTATATTCCGTCTTTTTATTTTGTTTAATCATATTTACTTATATATTCACGGGAACCTCTCCGTCGTTGGAGTCGAAAGTTCTCATTTTATCGCTATCTCTTGTGCTCGCGCGCGGCGTCGCAGACTTTCCTCGCGTATCGCGCGGAGTGTATTAAAATATCGTGCATTTTTACATCTTTCTATACATACACAATCTACGTACGGCGCGTACGGCGCACAGTTATACAAAAAAAGAAGATCGTCGCGATCGAGCTTATTAAAAACTAAATCACCGTTCAGTTCTCACTCTTTTGTTATCTACTTAAAAACTAGGTGTATTTGACGATTACGCCGCGTCGGCAATTAAATCGTCGACTTTGCCTTTTCAGTCTAGTCGAGGGAATTGTTTAAAAGAAAGAAAGAAAGAAAAAAAAAAAAAAGGAAAAAAAAGGAAAAAAAAACAGAAAAATCATTTCACGAAGTCTCGATGTCATTGAGAAGTTTGCGTTTTTCTTGTTCTCGTTCTCTCTCGCTCGGTCGCTCTCTCGCTCTCTCTAACGTTCCATTCTCTCTCGTTCGCTCTCTCGTTCGCTCTCTCGTTCGTTCTCGCTCACGCTCTCGCTCTCGCTCTCGCTCTCGCTCTCGTTCTCTCTCTCGCTCTCGCTCTCTAAAAGCTGCTCAGGATCAGGACCAACACACACTTTCTTCATCATCATCATCTACTTCTTCTTATTCACCTACTTCTTCTTCTTCTTCTTCGTCGTCGTCGTCGTTTCGCCGGGCTCCTCTCGTCGCTCGTCGATGATGCATCCCGAATCCGCCGATCGGTCTCTTCCTCTCGGCCGATGCTCTCGGGGACGGGCCTCCGGTTTCGTTTCGAGGGTGCAAGTAGGAGGTAAGTATCGAAAGCAGCGATCGCGGACTCGCGCGATCCTCGAGGGGCGGGAGATCGAGAGACCGGCGGCTCTCGCGCACCGGGGTGGTCGCTCCTGTCCCCGGGGGTGGGTGGGTGGGTGAGTGGGGGGGTCGTCGACGACGCCTCATGCCTGCTTGCCCCTGGGCTTGCAGTACTGCTCCATCTGTTCGATGCTGCACGCGTTGTAACAGCACTCCTCGACGAGACCCGGCCCCGTCGTGTGCCTCACCTCCGTCTCGCCGCTGCTGCTGAAGGGCTCGTTGTAACCCCGGTCCTTGCACAAGAGGTAGAGCGCGTCGCTGAGGCTGCGCGAGCAGAGTCTGACCGCGCGCCGGTAAAATCGCCGGTGCGCGCCACCCGCGATCGCCGGCCCGGCCTCCGTCGTAAGCACCAGGGGGCCGAGCAGCAACACCAACAACAGCATCATCCTCAGGCACGGGCAGCGGCACATGTCTGCTGGGGGGCGACGGGCGACGGCCGACGGCCCTTCAGTTGGCGGCGGCGGCTCGCCGCTCGGGCAGCGCCGCCGCGGGCCTCATGTCACGCGCGCCGACTCCGGGGGTCGTGGAGCTCGCGGTTGGCGTCGAGCCGTCGCCCTCTTCGCTCTGGTGAGCGCTGGCGGTGGCGCTGTCGAGGAGGAGGAGGTCGAGGAGGTCGAGGAGGACGACGACGACGACGTCGACGACGACGGCGACGACGGCGACGGCGACGACGACGGCGGCGGCGACGGCGGCGGCGGCGGCGGCGATGGTTCTCGTGGTAGAAGCGGTGGAAGCGGTGGAAGCGGTGGAAGCGTCGCGCGGGAGTCGAGCGCGTCTTCGCGGCTTGGACGGCGGCGAGTTGCTTGGTAGCGCTGGTAGCGGCGCGCGCCTATTTAGAGCTCTCCTTCTCGGCGACTCTATCTCTCTCTCTCTCTCGCTCTCTCTCTCTCTCTCTCTTTCTCTCTCTGTCTGTCTGTCTATCTGTCTCTCGGGCGCGCGCGCTCGCTCCCTATCTCTCTCTCGCGTCCGTGTGCGATCGACGCAGGCTCGACTCGGGCAGCTCGAGGACGATAAGGCGTCGCTCGCACGGCCGCAACGACGACGGAGAGCCGGCCGGGAGGAGCGCGAGCAGGAGACTGAGACCGTTGCGCGTCGGCTCTCTCCCTTCCCTCTCGCGGCCGGCCTTTATCTGCCCCGGTCCCGCGGCCGTCGCCGACACTCGCGACCGGTCGCTCGGTCGCTCGCTCTCGCCCGGGCGGCCGCCACGCCAATCGCGCCGCGCGGTGCGCGCCACCCCCTCTAAGGCCTGGCCTCCTTTGTGCGTTCCGAGCGCGGTTGCGAGCTGACACGTGACGAGCGCATTTTCGTGCGCGCGCCCCTCGGACGCCGGCGCGGGAGAGACGCCGACGACGTCGCCGCCACCGCCGACGTCGCCGCCACGCCGCCACCACCACCGACGCCGCCACCTACGACGACGACGACGACGACGACGACGACGACGACGACGACGACGACGACGACGACGACGAAGACGACGAAGACGACGACGAAGACGAAGACGACGGCGACGACCAACACGCCGGTGGGACGACCTCCTGTCCTCGTTTCTGTTCCCGCCGACCGCAACGATTCGCGCGCGCCTATCTCCTTCGATGCCTCCATGCGCGATTAACGATCCGCCGGCGAACGCGTTCGCGATAGATGCTTGGCCGACCTATTTCGTATCGGCCGATTTTTTGCCTTTTTGCCGTTCCTTTTTCCCTTCCTTCCCCTCTCGGGTAGACCGTCAAAGTGCAACGGCTGCCGACCAGGCGCCGATAACCGGTCGCTATATCGCGTCGAGATTCTCTGGCGCCTGTATTCCGGGGTTGCGATGAGTTGCGATGAGTTGCGATGGAACCGACCCTTCTTTTCTCTCTCTCTTTCTCTCTCTCTCTCCGAGAGGCGCCGTTACCGTCTTTCCCTGCAAAAAGGAGGCTGAATCGGGGGAGACGAGCTTTCCCCGATTCGCTGGAATAACAATCGTTTAATTTTTCGCTGGTTTACGTTCGCGCTCGTAAATGTACGAGTCGCCCGTAAACGAGATGGATTCGAATTTTGCAAAGCAATTCGATATTTTGAAGAAAAATCGACTTCTCGACCAACGATTGTTGCGCTGTTTTCAATTTGGTTGCGAGAAAAAAAAAGGATACGCATCGAAATATTCCTGTATTTATGTAACGTAGGAAACATCGTTTCGATGATACGAGTACTAAAAAATATGTTAAAATTTTACTATAGATATATTTAATCTTTAGGAGGAAAATACCTTGAAATTTTTACAAATAACGTTGCGTTGATTTCTTAATCAAAGATTAGATAAAAAATCATTTAATAGTTATTTAATAAAGAATAATAACTTACTTGAAAAAAAAACGCTTATTCACGCAGTACTTATGAAATTCCGTCGATCTCGTACCAGAAATGTACGAGAAAACTCGATCGTTGTAAGTAAACGTCACGATCGCCGAAAGCTTTAATTTATCCTTAAAGCCGAGTACCCCCACCCCCGCTCAGTCCGCGCCCTCGTTACCTCCAACAAAGATCTCCGTCGAAATTAGTCATCGCGGCGCGAAATGCTCGGATCCGCGACCCAAGCGGAGCGGCCTGTTCGTTGCCTCCCGGACGAACGCAGCAGCAACGACGACGAAAGAAACGCGTTTCTAGGTCGAAAAACAGACCTTAATTGACGGTTCGTCTCCCTCCCTTCCACTCGCGAACATTATCTCTCTCCGAGTGCAATGGGAATATTACGCGCTTCCCTCGTACGCTCGATTGATAGCGACGCGGTCCCGTCACCTGACGCTTCCCTCAAGGTCTCCGAGCTCGGATCTTGCGTAATTCCCGTACGACTAAATCGCGTGCGTGCTCCTTTCTTCCTTTCTTCGAGGTCTGATCGTCCTGGCGCCGACGCCACCGACGCCACCGACTCCTCGCTCTTATATAGGAATTTTTTTCCAGCTTCTTTTTCGAGCTTCTGCGTACGATTACGTTCGAGAATCCCGGATCCGCGATGACTTCTACAACTCTTGTTTTTTACGATAAGATTTTTTTTTCCTTTTTATTTACCGAACTATGGGTTTCTTTCGTAGTTTCGTTAGCGCCGAGCTTGGAAAACATTTCTGTCTTCGGAAATAAAACCTTGGAATATTATTCGAGGGTGCGAACGTTACGTTGGGAAGGTGAACTTTTCGGGACTGATTTATTACTGTTTTTTTTCTTTGGGCATTCTTATCGATCGCTCGTTTTTAATTCGATAATTTCGCGTGTTTTCAAAGTTTTCGGTCGTATTTCGGGGTACGAATAATTTTTAAGTTTAGAAAAATTGCAATGAAATTATAATTCGATGGATTATTTTTGTGATTCGCGAGAATAAAAATACGTTATACGATAGCCTTTGTTAACGTGGAATTCGAATAATTATTCGACGCGATGAAACGTTGCTGCGTTTCAAAGACAAAATAACGTTTAATGTGTTTGTAATAAGAATTTCTGATATAATAATTAAAATTATTTGTTTAAACAGAAAAATATGAATTAATTAATGCATTTCAAACATTGCGTGACATTTAAAATACTTTACGATCATAATAATCATTATTAAACACTTGCTAGCCTTAATTAACATTGATTAGTTAATAATACTGTGTTAAGATTACATTCTAGGGCTTAATTTAGCAAGCAATGTTATTTTAAGAGGAAAGTTGCACATAAAAGACGTAATGATAGACCAGCTGGGATTAACACGAATGTTATGTATGTCTCTACGATATTTTGAGTTTTATTTATTATTTTGGTTGTACTCGATGTTATATATACACATCTAGACGTACATATATGTTTACGCGCGCGCGCACACACACACGTACACACGCACTTATACACAAACACATGCGCGCGCGCAGAGAAATATACGAGATAATTACAGAAGAACACGTGTTTTTGTGGTTTTGGCATACTTTCGTTATCTGTTATGGTATTTATCGTATTTCTTCAAAACTTAAATGGGTAATCTTTTGGTTTCGAAGTGTATATAATTTTGTCAATAAGTTACGTTCGACTAGACTTATGCACAACTTTTATCGCGTAACTACCTACTTGGTACTATGCTTTCCCCCCGAGGCGACGCGTCATTTTCATGGAAAACGCATTCGCTCCGTCTCTCTCTCTCTCTCACTCTCTCTTTCACTCGCCGAAGCGCGCGCGCGCTGATTTGCTAAAAGAGCATGGAATCAAACGAGATTCGCTCGTATAGAGAATAATTATACACGCCTTGCTTACGTAATAGGCGTATTCCGGAGGAGAAAGACGGAAAGGCTGAGAGAGAGAGAGAGAGAGAGAGCGTAACAAAAGCGAAATTACGAAAGAGAACGAAGCGGAGGCTATCGATGTAAATGGAGAAAAAAAGAGAAAAAGAAAGGGACGAAAATGCATATACACGGGGAGAGACGCCCGGGACATTATCTCTGAACTTTCGGCGATCCGTTCGCACTCGCAATCAATGTCGCATTGGATATTTTGCTCAAGCGCTGCCCTCGTGCAAACCGAATGACCGCGGACCCCGTCAGCCCCGTCGAGGCCGATAAGACGTCGCTGCAACCCAAACGTGCCTCGTTTACACTTGGAGGTGCTCGAGGTGCGCTTTTCGCACCGATTTTACTAAGCGTTTCCTTCCTAAGCTCGACCCTCTCAGCCCGGATCTTACAAGCGTTTCGAACGCTTTGGGTAATGTTCCGTTCGTTACAGGTATTTTCTAAAACGATTATTGCTCGAGGATTTGTCTTCTCGAACCTACTGTATTTTATAACCTTCGATTACGTTGGTGGAATATTGTAGCGAACGTAGTTCCTAATTCGTACTTGAAAAGTATTAACTAATAGTTTCCGTTTTCGTTGCGTCCACTTACAAAAAATCTTAAAGTGCTCATTATCTGTATACAAATAACAAAGATATCCGAGCTATTCTAAGCTCGTCTTTTAATTTCTATTGCAGCACGAAATTTTAATTGACGCGATCGATCGTTGTTATTTTTCTATATTTTTGTTCGCGCCAAGTATATTTTTAAACGCTGTGTAATTGAATTACGGCAATCGTAATCGTGCGAAGCAAAATAAGAATTTATTTAACTAAGTGACATAAATAAAAAGTTATATCGAGAAATTTTAATGTTTGTTCAAAGAGCACGATTTTATTGTACATTTGCGTCATTGTTATAAGTTTTAGGGGAAACAGTTTCAAATTTTCCAACCGTCTTGTATTCTGCATTTAAATTTTCGTTTACCTTCGTGCGTTGATCCAATAAAATTAATATGATAATTTCCGTTATCCGAAATATCACCGAATATCGACGAATTATATATAAGCTTTGAATAATATGTTTTTGTAAGACATTTGAAAATTCCTTTCTTATTATGTTTACAGATAAGTAGTTTATTATTCTTACAAAATAAACGAAGTACACTAATATTTTTACCTATTATGACCAACGTAGAATTCAACATAATTCTACAACTAATTATACTTGGATGAGTCTTAGAGGTGCATCGTGTCTTAGTTCAGGGGACGTAGGAAAAATTATTCTTATCACATTGACTTACGGTTATAATTTCTTCCTTTATCATTTTGCGACCATAAATCGTTAATTTATTAAAATATTCGTGCACATATTCATTTTTTATTTTTACAACCAATGTTGAGATACTTTGTCTTTACCGTAAGAACAGCCTTTGTGCAAAAGTAATTAAAAACTAATAAACTAATTTAAATATTTTGAAACAAATCGTAGTTTTATCAAGCGAATAATTTTTACGGCAGTAAAAATTAATTCTGCGGATGCATAGACATTTTGACCAGCTACAAATCTTTTTATTTCGGGTATAATTATTAATACGTTTAATAATCATTTTAAGCCGTATCATTTTATTTTTAATCTTAATCGATAAGTTTGCGTAGTTTAGAATAGATTTTAAATATACTCGAAGGTAGGTTAGAAAAAATATTCCAAAAAGTGGACGTAAAATATTAATTACATTACCGTGATATTTATTTTAAACCAAATCCTAAAGAATAAGATCAATGAAGTTTTACTTTATTCAGCGGAATCGATAAACAAAAATCTTATCGAATCCTATTACTTTTATGCGGTTGTTCAAGATTGAAAATTTTCTCGTAATATTCGAAATACGTACGTTTAATTACCGTAACGATGCATTTACGTATTATTGTATCGTTAAAGACTGCATTCTAACCTGCACGGCAACCAATGTACATGTGCATCACTTGTACGTCAACCAATTAAACGATAATAATATCGACGCATAATATAAAATATTATCAATTGCGCAGTGTTCATTTGGCCCAATTACTATGCTTGTTTACCAACCATAGACAATATATGTACACGTCGTTCGCGAATTGTCACATTTATGGGAGTAAATGCGTTTCATTTCCTTGCAATCGGTAATCGAGGAAAATACAACGAGCAAACTCGAATCGATCGAACAGAAATTTTCATACTTAATAAATACGATTATTAACTATAATAAAAATGTCGGTGCCGAAAAGAGAATCGATTCGAACGTATAAAAACTTCAGATTTATTTAGCCGTTACTTTTTTTAATTTTTAATTATTATTCCGTTCCGAAGTTAGTAGTGAATATCGTATTTTTAGAACCATCTTCGGAAATTATCGGTCGAAAGAGAAAGTGAAAGAAAAAAACAGAAACAAAAAAACGAAGAGAAGACGACGACTGTCTTTTACTTTGTACTTATCGCTTTGGCTCGATGATTTTTCCCAAGTAAGAAAGTGGGAGGAGGACGACGAGGAGGAGAAGTAGGAGGAGGAGGAGAGAAACAGAGAGAGAGAGAGACGCGCGTGTGTGTACGAGTTGCTCCATACGGAGTCGTATCGACAAAGAATATAAGCATTAATACGTAACGTACGAAAAATCTGAGCAGCAAAGCCGTTATCGCTCAATTAGCATTAGAATGCTAGTCAGTCAACATCCGCATTTTTTCCAATCAAATCGAGAGAGCACAAAACAGAGAAAGAGAAAGAAACGCACCAGAGAGAGAGAGAGAGAGAGAGAGAGAGACAGGCGCCTCCGCCGACGACCTTTGACACACGCGAAGAAGTAAATGCATGAATGGACGAGAGGAGCACGTCGAGATAAAATCTAGATCGGCCTAGACGGTTAACCTCAGTCTTTCTCTCTCTTTTTGTTGGACACGCGTGGACGATGTACACACGTAGACGTAACCGCGGGTAAGCCCCCCGAGCGAGTCCCGCGTATCGCGAACTTAACCCCGATAACGCGCTCCTAATTCCGTCTTCGTCTCCCTCAACGGAGTAGGCGTTTAGTAGTTCGCGGGACGAAGCCCAGGATATTTTCCGCGGTCGCTAGAGAGGGAGAGAGAGAGAGAGATCGAGATAAACACTCCGGACCAAGTCCATAAACCTGCGCGAGTATCTTCCGCGGGGTGCAAACTCTGCGGGGGCCTCGAGCGACGATACCAACGCCTCTTCGACCCCTCCGGACGCGATATTTATAGATCGAAGGATGCGCACGGATTTATGCTCGATCTTTACGGTTATTTCCAATACAATCGCGCCTTCGTTTTACTTCTTTCCTCGCTAATTTAATGCGCCTTCAACCGAAAAACATTTCGCGGAGTCACTCGTTAAATTGTCGGTGTTTTCAATCAGCGGAAATTTATTTTAGAATCTTGCGGACTAAAATGCTCTTTTACACTCGACAGGATTGTTTTTATTTTACTGTTGTTTTATAAATCGAATTACATCGCGTGGTTAGAAGTACATCGCATGGTAGAAACGAGGTTACAAAAGCTTTCGACCGGTAGATTTTATTTTACGAGTATTGGCTTTATATCGAGACGACGATAATAATAAGCAACGTATTCGCATTCGAGTTATTAAGGTAGTTTATTATCCATTTGTATTCTCACACGCGAGATTTTCCAACCGTTAACCAAGGCGACAGTTTTGTAAAACTGGAATGATTTTTAAACGCTTCGAATAGATCTAATTTGCCCTAGAATTACCAAGAATGTAAATTAAACGTTTAAAATATCTAACGAAGATAAATTGCAAGAGTAAAAAAAAAAAAAAACGGAAACTGCGATGGAACGTTACCGTGCTATTTTTAGAAAACGAGAAACGCCGTTTATCGGACTCATCGATCGAATTCCTTAAATCGCAGAAAAGTGCCGAGAACGCGAACCTTGGGAGAGAGAGAGAGAGAGAGAGAGAGAGAGGAATAAAGAAAGAGCAACGTAGAAAGACTCGCTTCTCGTTTCACGGGCGCTGCGTGAAACTTCTCGGGATCCACGTGGAGCTCCATCAGCTGATTCCCGACTATCGGTGAGTCGGAGTCGAGTCGCAGGTGAGCCTCGAGTCGGCGATGGACGGATGCCTCGAGCATCGAGGAAAACTCGCCGCGACTGGTGATTAATTTCTCGCGCGATTGTTATTGATTCTCGTGTGCCATCGCTCGGAGTCTTAATTATGTCGAGTAGAATGAACTCTGAGCGCCTCGCGCCAGGAATAATAAAGCGCTCGTCGATTCCTCCGTCTCGCTTTCGAATCAAGAAAAGAGAGAGTATCTGAAGTTCTCGGCAGTTCCTCCCGTAGCCGATAAAACTACGTATGATGCAGCTCAAGTGCGACCAGCAACCAGACCGCGGACAAACACTGCTTATCGTATTTAGCGACAAGAATTATATACAATGAGATTTTCCTATTATTCTTCGCCTTCTTTTCTTCTTCTTATTCTCCTCCTTCTCCTCCTCCTCCTCCTCCTCCTTCTTATTGTTGTCGTTGCCGCTGCTATTTTTGGAATTTTTTTTTTGCGCAAAATAATAATATTGTTTTTTTTTTCCAATGAATGCAAAAAGAAATGTAACGGGCAGTGCTGATAATATGCAATAAAAAAAATCTAAAAATGGCGTAATTGATTAATTGATTGATTGGCGACTTTATTTATGATGTGGTACTATATAACCTTGTGGTGAGGAATAACAAAGTAGTAAAACATATTAAAGTATGTAATAACAATGATAATTTATATCTTATATGAAAGTATACTATCTTAAAGGTATAATTAAAAAGATAATTAAAATATAATAAAAGATAATTGTAATCAGTATCGCGAGCATTAATTATGTTAGAGAAAATATTGTTTCATCCGATGAAGAAGAGCGAGTTACTTAAAATAAAGCATTTTATTTGAAAAAAATTTATATTCCCTATTTTTCTTATTAATCTCAAGTATTCAAGTTTATTTCTAAAAATAATTAATACAAATCTTAATTGTAGAGGAACGTAATTAGACGATAAACTTGTTTTCATACATGTAATTAAATTTTAATTATCATATTAATAACGATTGAATAAAAAAAAAACTCGCCCTTTTATATCGTAATTAAATTTAAATACTCTATTTATAGGTATGCTAAAATTTAAAAAACAATAAAATACTATTAACCTCATTGTGTCTATGTTATAAAAGCTACGTAAAACATTTCTCGATCATAAATAATACTTTTATTATCTTTACAGTTATGACCAACGACTAATCTATTATGATTGTTCAGGAGAAAGTAAATATTTATGTATAATTACAGCGTGTATAATCACTAGGTAATAACACCCAATGTTTATTTCAAGCACAATTATAAACTTATTGTTAATATTAGTGTATCAAATCTACATAAAATACAATCGAGAACGAAAGATACCAGATTTTACGCATATTAATAATACGAAGAGAAAAAGTTTGGTAGGCTAATTTAAAGTAAAAAAAGAAACTTTTCAATACATATTTATTAATTTTATCTTTAAGTACGTTTGGGGATCAAATTAATTTTCGATATTTTAATTTTTTATACGCAAAAAAATTATTCGTTTGATTTTTATATCTAATTAAAAAAGGTTTTTTCACAATTATCCTCGCACTTTGTTCAAAATAATAATTCTTGGTTTATCACAAACGCGTACATGAAATGAAAAACATTGCATTGTTCCATCGACTGTTCATCATCGCTGTAATATTGAAAATATTTATTAATTTTATGCATGCATTTTATACTGTCTCAATTCAAACAAACATATGCAATAGTCACGTTACTTTTTTGAAGTTTTTTACTCATAAGTCATTTTATAACATTTGTATTTAAATAGATTTCTGATTGCAAATTTTTATGAAAATGGCATGTAAATAAGTTTTAAGAATTCAGCAATATAAATATAAACTAATATAATGAGTAAACATCGAATATCGCATAGATTTTTCCATCAATTTGGTTTCTAATTTTTTTTTTTTATTAAAAATATATTTTTAATAAGTCGGTAGTTTGTTTTTGCAATTAGATGCTTTTATATTTTATAAAAAAATATTTCTGTAACTACTTTAAACTACAAATTCGTGAAAAATTTCTATCGCAAAATTTAAATTATACAAATTAAAAAAAATTTTGAAAGAAATATCCTTTTTATTTTATGAAAAACTTTGTATCATTTTATGAATTTTTAGTTTTTCAAGTATATAAAAAGATGAATGGAAACGTTGCTGATAAACTTTTACACTTATAGGATATATATAGAGTCTATTGGTTATATATAGACTTTCAACACTACTAAAATTTTCCATACTCATATTTTATCGTCGCTTTTCAGTATTAGAGATTAAATAACTTTTCCAAATCTCTGTTGACCTAGAATTTTTTTCATGTATTTCTATTTCTATTAATTTTTAGATTAAAAATAAATTTTTCTATATGCATTAAAAATATATTCATTAAATATAAGACTCTGATTTTCTTTTAGAAATGTGTCATATAAAATTGATTATTTTTATACATTTAATAGTTTTTGTATTACAAGATATAATATTAATGTATTCCATTCCAAGTGAAATCGCTAAAAAATCAAATCAAATGGAATAATTGGAATATTTTTCGATATAAATAATTGGAAAATTTTACTATATTTAAAAAAATAAAATATACATAATTTTAATCTTATTAACTTCATTAATATTACTGCCAACTGCGTAATACTATTTAAAGAATATTATTTAAACATTTTATTCATCATGTTTCATTGAATAATATAGTCTATACATACATAAACATTTTTAATTGTAGTAATCAGTATAAATTGCACATTAAGAAAATATTCTAAAGTAAACATACTAGTACATGAAATATAATGCATAAATATTTTGAATTTAAAATATTAATTAACAAATTATAAATATATGAATAAATTAACAATCGTGCTTTATTAATTGATAAATTTTTCGTATAAAATATGAAAAAAATTATGTCGCACAAGCGAATATTTTAAACGAAAGAATAAATAATCAGTTATTTTTAGTTATTTTATTTGTTTTTTAATATAAAAGCAAATAATTACGTTATTTTAGTTAAAAATCTATCGTTAAAATATATTATATTATACTAAGAATCTTTAGAAAACTATAAATTAGAGAAACATTTTTTAAAGTAGTTATTTCCATGCATCAGTGTAATCATACATTTTTATATCTTGCCAATGCAAAATAATTTGAAAAGATACAAATTATGATTATTAAAATTTATTTTATATTTTCATATTTATAAAAATGGAAAAAGTATGCATAAAAATACGTTACTGTTTATTGCATAAAAAAAATCTCTGTATAATTTTCTTTCAATTTATTACTCGTTACATTCACAATATTAAATATGATAAAAGTTTAGTAATGTATTATTTATGTTTTGAGCTAATAATAATTTACTTTGAAATCTTCATAAATTCTTCGTATTATACTAGTTTATAATTTATATTAATTTTACGAAATTAAACAGAGTTAAACACTTTTATATAGGAATGCATTATAAAATAATTTTAAAAAAAGTTTCCAAATGCATTGATAAAAGATAATTTTTTAACATACTTATTAAAATATAATGCATTTAATAAATTAAAATTAAAAAATAAGATAACAAATTTTCGAAGTCATTTAACGTTGAATAAATATTCATAGTCTTAAACTGCATTAATGTAAATATACTTATTAACTTTTTTAACACTATTATGAAATGTATCAAAACTTTTTTAGTATTAGATAAGCAATTATAAAAACATATATTTACGTAATCAATTTTTTACTTAAAAATAAAAAAGTTTAAAATGTTTTAATGAACAGGAATTAGGCTTATATATATTTTTTTATAAGATAATCATATATAAAGGTTTTTGTATATAACACAAGATTTTATCTCTTACAATTTCAATATTTCATACACAAATTAAATGTATCTTTTACTTTGTCATTTTGTAATTATAAAATATATTTAATTGTTTTACTTATGGATATAAAAAACTGAAATTTGTAATTTGATATTTATTAATTTTTACTTGTATTAAAATTAATTTGCATTCGATCAAATATTTTTTTAATCGATAAACAATATACTCAATTTTATTTAATTTGTATTAATAGTTAAAAAACGATCTTATACGTTTATTATTACATTATTATTGGAAAATACTCGATGTTTATAAATAATTCAACTTAACTCGATAATATTTAATTTTTTGACATTGAAAATTTTAAAATGTTCAACGTTTAAACATAATAATTATTTATAAATTTTTAATAGAATTCTTTGGAAATTATTATATTTATTTAAATGATAATTCTTACGAAGTTTATGAAATTTGACCATGAAAAAAACAGAAGAAACCATGAATTTCACGGATAACTATGAACAACCAAAGAATAAAACAAAAAAATAAAGCTGTTACGCATTTCTTATAAGAAACCCGATTTAAAAACAAGGTTAAGTGATCCATAAACGATGATTTGAGCCAATTTCACTTTTTCATTTTGCAAAAGCGATTGTAACGCATTATTTTAATTGCAACCACTTAGAGTAAAAATCATTCCCAATTAACCCTTTTTCTCTTCGTTGTTTAATCATTATTATCAGATATTTTAACCTTTAAAAGTATAAATAGTTTCCATACGAACGTACAAACTAACCTTTCTCTCGTATTCACCGACTCGAATATTTCCGAGCGGATGGTATTCATTGAAAATAATTATCAACCGATGTTCTCCCTTCGCATCACAGGTACGCATCGGTCTATTAAATAAAAGCGACGTTCGCTAGTCACTCGACGGTAATAATAAGAACAGAATTAAAAAACAGAAACGCCGAATAAAATACGAACGGCTTCTACATGTGATTCAAGTCGTACATGTACACGTTCAGGTTAGATAAGTCATATTTTTAAAGATTGTTATATCTTGTTTGGCGGTGTTTATTCTTGTTGAAAATTCGTTTGGGCGTTCAAGATACTCGGCATTATATAACATTGAAGTTGCAAATATTCTCGACAAGCGGTCGAAATCAGTGGGAGCGAGAGAAGCAAACAGACGGACAGACGGACAGACACTTTCGCACCTGATACGCGCGGAAGGGGCGGGTCTATTATTCTCTCTTGGAGGCTCGGCTTCGAGGAAAGAGCCGAAAGGAGCGAGGCCTCGTCTCGACGCGGATGTAGGTAATCGCGCGTCTCTCGTTCCGCGAGGAGCGAGCGATTACGTCCGAGCGGCAAAGGTCGTTTCTCAATTTGTTACGCCGATTAACCTTGGCTGCGCCGTATAATTATTGTTATCGGTTAACGGGGCGCTGCATCGCCGCTCGTTGGAGACGATACGCCGAGTGAGCACACCCGTATCGACGTCGTTCTCCTCGAATCCTCGACCCGAGGAAAGTGCATTTGCATCGATATCCTCTCCTGCGTATAATTACCAAAGGTCTTTTTTTACTCCCTCTCTCTCTCTCTCTCTCTCTCATCTGAGATCGCATCCGTCTTCTCTTCCATCCGCTTCCGAGAGAACCGAGGCAGGATTTCGGGGGGAGAAAGGGAAAAACAAAGGTATAACTACGACTACGGGTTCGTACATCCGCTTCTACGTCGAAATAGGCTTATCGAGACGAGATTGACGTGCAATTCGGCGCGTATCGATCGGCTATAAAAACTCCTCGGCCCGGCGACGGATTCGCCTCCGCAGATTAACCGACGGCATTGCATCCAAGCCGATTATCGTTCGGCCGCGGACGAGCGGTTCGCACGCGCGTCGCCGTGTAATCGGTCTCGGCGGCCAGCCACTGACCCCTGGTGTCATGTTCCCCATTGACGACGCTCGGCCTCTATACGGGGTGGCGCTGAAAAAGCGACCGGCGCTCGTCGCGGACTTGCCCCGAGGAAGTAGGCCACCGGTCCATGCGCGAATATAGAGAGTGCGGTTAACGCGATCGCGAGCTTTACGTAATGCCTCGAAGCTCGGATCGATCCTAGTAGCCAAGTTTTCGCTCGGGGGAAAACGGGGAAGGACTTTTTTCGTGGTTCGTATCGATGGTCGAATCGAACGATGAAAGTTACATAAGGATGAAAATTATTAACGTCGCATGCGAGAAGTATATATTATTAAAATGAAGCGTAAGTTCGAAAGTAAAAAAAAACATTATCTTGTTTCAAAATATTATTTTTAATCTTAACAACTTGGAAAATCTTAACGCTACTTTTTTTCTGCGTGTGATTAGTTCTCTGAGAAAGGTCGATTATATTTTTTCCTTCGCCAGACTTTTTAATACTTACTCGATGACTCCTTTCGGCTGATAAAATTTAATCTCGACAAAGTATTATGAATAATTTTTATTCGATTAATTAAAAATTTTCCATGTATTTTCACACTTATATACTTATATACCTACTCACACGACCGGATAGTAATATTTTCATAACTTCTCGTTTAAACATCTTAGAAAAAAATAAGACGTTTATAAATCTTCGTATCGAATCGAATCGTACCGTAAAAAATATTTGAAAATATATCTGTGAATAATTTTCAATTTCTAATAGTTCGAGCGATCCAAAATATTTTATAAAACGCTGATTTAATTGGAAGAAAATATCGCGAGTGGTAAAAATAATTATACTGCTAAAATCGAATCAATGTGTTTGTTTACACGTATATTTTAATTTAAGCAAAAGAACGTTCTATTTTTTCATATATATATGTGTGTGTAAAAATATTTGATTTGTTAAATAATTTAATATTTTGTGTATAAATATCGATTTCAAAATAATGCATATATATTAAATAATAAATATATAAATAATGATTTCAAAATACTCAGCTATTGTAAATTTTCCTGAACTGCAATAATATTTGTAAACTATAATAATAACTATAAGAATACTTGGATAGAAAATGTGTTTATCGTAATATTTACATTCAATTTACTGTTGATCTAATTTACTACTTTTATAATCCACTTTTCAAAGACTTTTTTTTATAAAGGCTTTTTAATCTCTGGGGATGAAGATTATCATAAATCTTCAAAAGTATTTTATTGACTCATTGAAATTTTTTTTTTTTTATTACTCTATGCGAAATCAAATTTTATGATCTTATACTGTAATACGAATAAAATATGCCAAAATTTTAAATAAGTTTAGGTATTAAATCTGTTATTTCAAGGCGAGCTTTATATTAATGACACGTTCATAAAAAATAAACAATTTTTCGACATTAATAGATTAGATAAAATATTGTATCTGGCTAAAAATAGAAATCATTATGGTTTTCTCGTAAATTAAATGTCAAGTAAATATCGCAGAAGTTAATTAAATAATCATAAAAATTTTATAGACACCGTATAAAATCCAAGTGATGGACTTTGGATAACGAAAATTTATATAAGGTGCTTTACCAAGCTAAAAAATAAGACTTATCTTTAATATAAAATAGTTTATGGAGTTGTTTTTAGAGAAAGTTAGCGAATTACCTCATGTCTTTGCTTTAAAAATAAAAATCGCACATTTACAATCCACTTTGAATTCACAATAAAATAGCACGGAAGTGATCAAATGTAAATTATACTTTTAATCTTTAAAGGCTATCATCACGAATATCTATTAAATTATAGGAATTTTCGTACTTTCAGTTTAATTAATTATGTTAATATTATGTTAATACGACATCGTTCAAATATTTGGATAAATAAAATACGGTATTTATTAAAATTACCAACAGCTAAAATATTTTCAATATTATTCAGCTTGGAATAGAGAATTATCAGACAAATATTATTTAACTCGTGAAAGGATACAATATATTTCCCTTTATATCAAAACCGAATCGATCGAATATTCATTATATACTACTTTTTTTTAAAACATAATTCAATATTACGTTCGTATCTTCATTTTATTCGATCGAATGATATTCTACTTCCTGTTTTTCCTACAAAAACTTTCCGCATAATTACTTTGCAATAAAATTCTAATGTCATAAACACGTAGATCCCATAATTAATGGTTATGTAATTTTCTATTCGACTACTCTAAATATTAAATGAAAAGCGAACGCGTTAGAAATTCAATCGAGATAAACTCCGCGAGTATAACAACATATTTCTTTACGGCTAATAAAGTTTCGGCACATCCGTCTCCTATAAAATTATAGCGTATCCTTTTTCACGTTAAAAAAAAATGTTCTTGATACACGATTTTCGAATATCGAGTTAACGAACTAAAGCCTACGAAATATTGGGAATAAAGTGGACATATTTAACGTTCGCACACTACAACCGATAAATACCTGCGTTGAAACGATCGGTGTTATTAATTTATACGTACGAGTGATTCGTCGCTCATCCCAAGGATACGATGCATATTAGCATAAGCAAGAACGATTATAACGTACGTATGACCCCATTACGAAAACCTTTACCCACTTACCGGCATATATCGTTTAGATTCAACGAGCGTATCCGATCACCCATGAGGCACATTATCCGGGACGAAGGTTCATCGAGCACACGAGGGAAATTCTTATTATAAAGAGGCGACATATTATCAGTCGACTGCTTCTATAAACAATGTATTGTTGCCTCGTTACGAAAACAAAGTTATTAGCCAAACGAACGGCGGTCTTTCACTCTCCGTCTCACTCTTATTTTCGAGCTATTTCATCTCGGCTCCCATCGCTCGATTTCGTTCTCCTTCACTTATACTCGTCGCTATTATCTTATCTAACAAGGAGAGAATTTCTAGTTTTTGCCATACGTATAACCTACTGCATATATATGTATACTTTGCCGGAGCAGAGAAACCCGCGATAAACCGACTCGTTCACATATTCGGAAAAAATGATAACAACTAAAATTCCTGCGAGTGAAGTTTACGTGCACAAAAATGCTTTTTGCATCCCTTACCGACCTTACCTTCTTCTCATCGTCGATCCTCTTCCGTCGACCAACTTCTTATCTTATGGTAACGTCGCTCGTCGAGGGGTAAATTGTCGGGCGAATGTACCAAAACAGGTATTCGGTACCGATAGAACCGAGTTTGGTGTCACGCGCGTCGAACTATGGAATCGAGGTGTATTCGTTTTTGCGCTTGGAGTAAAATTTTTGAAGGAATAACGTTAGAAAAATAATTGTTAGATAACGCGAACATGTGGTGATGCAGGTGATATAAGTATTCATAAAAAAAAAAAAAAAGAAATAATCTTATTGCTTCAAGTAATTTATATAGCGTATCAACATTTTTTTTTAAGAACGGAGATAAACCATTGCTGAAATTAAGAACTGTAAGATAGCCGAGAATTCATCCAGTGTAAATAAGTTACTTATATATTTATTATATTGAATTTTTTATTTCTATACATTTGATTAATCAGCGAATTAATTAAAATCTTATAGAAACTAAATTTATTGGATTTCTTTTTGGGATAAATTGTTATCGATAATTTGATAATTGTTTTCATACTTTTTTTAGTTAACATTTTATTTTCTAACTAAGATAGATTTGTCGTGTCTGTAATCGTCACTGATTTCAAATAAAACATTTTTGTAACAAAAACGTTATTCACACGAATTAATTAAATACGAATCGAAAATTTCGAGATATCTTATAAGAATCTTTGCCTAATTATTTATTAATGATGTATCGAAAAAATTATTGCTTAATAATAATTAAAATTTTAGAATAAAAATTATCGATACGAAAAAAAGTTTTGTATTCTTTGCGTAAGTGTATTTCAAAACAGAATAAATTATTAAGTTAGATGTGCATTTTTTGATTCCTAATATTTTACGTACCGAGTAAAGAAATTTCGTTTCCTTATTTGTAAATTAAAATTAACTTCTGAAGAATTAAAAACATTCTTACTTCGTTATTTTAATAATAAAATGCTAAACAAATTCTGAAATATTCATGAGATATGTGTATTTTATACAAAACGTGTTCAAGTATAAATTATCGTCATTGTGTCAAAGTAATTCGAAAATATTTATATTCTGTAATAAATTTGAATAAATATTAAATTACCGATACGTTAATAGTAATATTTTCAACGTTAAAAGTTATAAAATAGATACTCGCTTAATTATAAATTAAAAAACTAAATCAATAAATCTAACTTTTGTGGTAAATTTTGAAGTATATAGAAAGTATAAAATAATAGGCAAAAATTATAAATTTCTTCAAATTTTACATCGGTTATCAACGTCTTTCTTTCTTTACTGTAAAAAATTGATAGCGAAAGGAGTTCAATAGACTCAAAGCTTAAAAGAAAATAACGCTTCATTTAATGTGCATATTTTAATCTTATTAATATAAAATAGTACTTAATAAAATTAGTTTCGATTAAAATATTAAATAATTTAAGTTACATTATATTTCGGAAATCATAATTTCTTTTATTCAACGATCAATTTTCAAAATTAGTTTCGAAAATTCCTAAAATATAAACTGTAGTGGTTACGCTTATGAATGAATAGCCGTTATTTTTTACATGTAATTCTTTTTTCTCGTGTCTTTTCCTATCGAAATCTTATTCTAATTATAATATAAATCTTGTTTTATTTTATCAGTGCTTGTAAACTATCTATTCAAATTTATTTGAAAAATATGAATATAAATATGTTTTATGAAATTACTATAATTATTTAACGATCCGAAGGTTGGATTTCATATTTGCATATACGCCGTAATCGTAATATGTATTTAACAATTAAAAAATTCAACGTTTGATATTAAAATAAAATTTTTATTCATTCGATTTGTTTATCTGTTTTATCATTTTCACAAACCCTTGATGATTAAGTAGGAAAATTAAAAATTTGAAAATTCGATGTTCACAATAATATGAATACGTATCGATCATCACTCAAATAATACGCCAAAGAAACTTTTGGACATTTTAAAAATGTCAAGATTCCTTAATAAAAATGATTTTCTGTAAACTAATTTTATATTATCTCGAATTTGAATTTCCACGAGCGCATCAAAACTTATTCCATTGAACGATTTCTATGAAAACTGCACGCGCGAGATTTCTTTGCAAATAAAGTTCTAGATCGTTGCATAAACACGTCTAATGCAAGTGAAAAATCACGAGTGAATGTGTTTAACTAAACGATAAAATCTTTGCTGTAGTAGCTTACGAAGAGAAGATAAAAAATGTTATTTGTATGTTTGTTCTATACTTCTTAAAAATATGTAGACGCGGAAGTAAATTTCTTTAAATACGGGTACATTATTTTACTCACCAATCAAATTTTAACTTTAAATAAATAACTTTTAGAATCACCAAAATCTATTTCAATAAATTAAAGATACAAATTTGATACGACATATTATTAATCAAAATTAATTATCTGCATTTATAGAAATAATAACACTTATTATATATTTTTAAAACTTCAGTTATTTATGATTTTTTATCGTAACTACATTAATGCAATAGTAACAAATTTAACTTGTGATAAATTAAAGTAACAAGAACAAGTAAAAGTATTATTACAAAGAATTATTGTGTTTAGTATTGATTTTGTTATTAGTCGTTATATGTTTTCTAAATAATATACATATATACAATAAATACGCTAAAAAATTAATTTCATGCGTATATAAATGATTTAAATTAATATTTTAATAGTTGATAAAACTGTATTATTAAAAACAATTAAAAAAAGTATAAAATATCTATTTAAAGTAGTATTCGGTTTGATATAAAATTAAATGCGTACAGAAAAATAAATTTCAAAAATTGCAATTAAAATTCAGTAATCTCTTATTCTTAAATATTAATTTTTTATGCATAATGTTTATTACAAACATATTTCTTTTATCTGGTGACAATTTTCATTCAAAGATAATATTCTTATCTAAATATTAAGTCTTCTAAAAATTGAGTCACAATAGTTTTAAAACTTTTCTTTTGACAGAAATAATTATGCAAAATAGAAAATTCTACACAAGTTTAGTATTAATATATCTACTTATTTAAATTTCTGGATAAAACAATAAATTTCAAAACAGATAAATTGAATAATACAGAGTAATAAAAAAACTACGTTTTAAAATATTTACACTTAAAACTTTTTCATTTAGATTCAAAACTATTTATTACAAATACATAATAAAATTAATTACGATATTCACGCTTAGCCGATTTTTATTTTTGCAAAAATGCATAGTTTGTAAACTTTTTAATCGTGATTTTTTTTATTAGCTTATTTCTTATCTTTATTCACATATGCAAGATTGTTGATGATAAATTGTACAGTTCAGATTTTAATGTATTTGGTTTAAGAAAATAGTCTCGTTTATATTTCAAATTAAATAATTGTATTTCAAAGATAATAAATATTGTTTAACATAGGTAATTTATATTTTTTGTCATTTATATTTATATATGTTTTTGATTCAATCTTTTTTTTTTAATTGGAATTTCTATTATATATTATACACGGCACTTTGACATCTGAATTTTCAAGTTTTTTTACCAGTGAAAAATTGACATCGGACTGAATTTTTTTTGTTTCTCGTATCACATTTGATAAGCTAAAGACAAAATTATTTTTGAGCTATAGACAAAATTATTATCATATGCGATAAGCTACAAAAAGTATTGCAGTTATTCTATAAACATCTATTTAGCTCATTTTCAATTAAATTTTCAACGTTCGTATAGCAAACAATTTTTTTTTATAAAGTTACGATTCGTTGGCTGACTGATAAACGACTAAACTACTGTTCTATTACTTTTGACAGACAAAATATTTAATAATCGCAATCCCCCGTTAAATTATTTTTTTTAGCACTTTTATTGGCATTACATGATAAAAAATATGTTTTCAAATTAACAAATTTGTATCTTTTTAAAAAACTAAACGATAATCTGGGATGGGTAAGACATTGGCAAAAAATGTTATTCGTTTAGTTTCATTTCCACTAACAAATCTCTTTTTGGAATATTAATACTTTTGATTAAAATGTTATAATTAGATTATCGAACATTAAAATAAATCGCATATTATGTATTTAAATTAGATTTGCATCGCAATAAAATACATATTATTTTATTGCAAAAGAAATTTACGTTTGAATATCGATAGCCTTGAAAATTTGAATTCAATATATAATGAATATAAAACATATAAGGTAAAATAATAACAAATAATTTTAAGCAAATATTAAAGCAATGATTTTATATCTTTTATATCTCTGATAGATTTTAATGCATATTAACTTAAAGTATATTGTTAAATTTTTATAAAAGAGAATCACAAAATTTAAAGTAAATTTATTCAATTTTACAATTTTTTAATAATAATAAAAATCTAATTGTATCAAACGAATTAACTTATAAAATAACTTATTAAAAATTGTATTTTTTATTGTTAAAATGCTTTATTAAATTACTCATTTATTATTTATGATCCGCTTAAAATGTTAAAAAGTTTATTTTAAAAATACAATATTTTTTTACATTTATAAAAGAATAAAATAAAGAAAAAATATCTCTATTGTAATTTTTTAGTGAAAACAAAGTAATACAATACTTTGTACGTTTCTTAAGATAAATATTTATAGCTCTTAAAATATTTAACATGTACGTTCTATTATTATTTTTTAAAAATGAAAATTCTTAAAAAATAAACGATGCCATATATTTTATCATATAAATTTTTGGAATACAATAAAAATTTCAATAAATATCAGTGTAATATTCTTATAATTTCATACTAAATAATTTTTATTCCTTTTTAATTTAAAACAGTTTGAAATATCACTTTCTTGGCAGAAAAATGCATAAAATTCATATTCCTACAATAAGTACGCGTAACGTGTACGAATAGTTTTTAAAACATAACTTTTGTAAAAAAAAAAAAAAGCATTCAAATTATTTAAATTAGAAGAATTTATAAATAAATTAAGCATTTTATTCTTATTACAGTGAGATAAGAATGTAATTAAAAGCTAAAGATAGAAATTAGTTTATCTAAATTATGTATTTATATTAGAAAATAAAGAATAAAAATTTGTTCGTCATTCGTTTACCGGTGATTCGAGTCTAAAGTACATTTCTGATATTATCCAACATCAAGATACAAGTTAAACAGTTAATAAAACGAAGAGTCGAAATAAAAACTAAATATATAATATTATTGGATGAGTTATCGCTTACATTAAACATAAACTATAATTACAATATCTAATACATAATTCAGTTGATACTTGAACTATTCTTATTTGTTCGTAAAATATTTACTAAAATGATCGAGTAGTTATCCATTTAAATATTTGATAAAAAATACGTTATCTCGCTTGTTGTACATCCAAATATGCATTTAACAAACAAATATGCAACGATATTTGCTTTCTAAGCTTTAATCGATGTCCATGGCTGTATAAACACAAAGACAGATAAAGCCGTTAAGTTAAATCGTTTTCCCCAGCGTATGCATTCTTTGCTGATGCATCAATGCTAATCGAAGCTCGATGCTGGCAACTTCGCTCTCGCACAAGTACAATATACTTCTTATATAAAATATAGAATATTACTGATGATCGCGGCGGCGCGGTTATTAATAGATCGCAATTATCGTACGTCGTACGAAGATGTGCGTGGCCTGAGCTCGGGAAAACGTGCCTGCCTCTATGTGTCCGTGTGGATTGCAGTGTACTGTACGCATCCACGGCAAAAATGTCTCTTACGAGGAAGACGAGCATAGAAGTAGGAAGAGGAAGAGAAGAAAGATCGATGCGCGCGGAGCGAGAGAGCGAAACGAGTGGAAGGAAGGGAGTAGCTTTTACCAGAGTTATGAAGTCGAGAAACGTCTCAAATTGAGATCTGGGTCATGTAGTATGAGTAGTTGTACTATTGTAAACGAAACGGGGTTGGAGCTGGTAAAGCTACTCGTGGAAAGGGGGAAAAATCAACGAAAAAATCCACCTTGTTCAATCCCTTAAGATTCAAACTGTTATTATCGAAGGAGGTCTTTCAAAATCGGAAAAAAAAACTTTCGTATCGAAACGTTGATTGATATTATCTTGAGTTAGTTATCGATGAAAATAATTATAATGCATTCGTTGCACTAATTAGAAGATTACATATTCTCGTTATTTTATTATTTACTTTTGTACTTGTACGTAGTTTAGAAACGTGATATTGCTAAAGTTGAAGTAAACAGTAGTTTTAACGTTTTTCTAACGAGTCAATCGCTTTCTTGTTTTTAATACGCTGTCCAAGCGATTAAAAAGCTTTTATTATAAATTAATGCAATATTCATTGGAATATGAATCATGTAATCTATTTTAAGATACGTTTCCTTAAATTTTATCTCGGTACTTTTTTTCCGCGATAACAGGTACTCGACGATCGAAAAAAAAACGTAACCGAAACTTGGAAAAGTAAATATTTTTCTGCAAAGTATTCGTAATATTGTATTGTATTAATTTATAAATACGCGATAAATATTATATAAAATTATTAATTTATTTCGATCAAGTTTTGATCCATTTTTATTTCGTATTTGAATTTAAATATGTATAATTACAACTTAAAATGCGTAACGATTATCTTTTTTAATATTCAATTATTAGAAAATTAACTGTAGTAAGAAGCAAAATCGATCGATTCTCGTGAAAATTACGAGAAAATTTTTTCGACGTATTTGAAAAATATATTCGACGATTGCTCGCGATTACGATTACGAATGGTACCGTAATAATTCCAATAAAATATCGATGATACGAAAAACGTACGAAATTACTTGAAATTGGATTTCGGTATTTAGTGTAACAATAATAAAAATAATAATAACAATAATAATAAGAATAATATTGAAAGACAACGATCAAATCTATTATTATTAAGAATTTTAAACCGTTTTCATTACTTAAGATTAATTGCATAAAACTTTTTTGGAATCTCTGTAGCATCTTTTATCAAGGTGATAAACGCGATGACTAACGACGGAGTAAATAAATGAATAATCGTAAATATTTTTTTTATTTTAACTTTACCTTCGACACTTGATACGTTTGGACTCGTATATGCATAATTTTATTTAAAAATGCTCAAATTACGTAGCGAAAGTTTTTTGATCGATATAAACGATGCATAAGGGCAAATTTTATCGCAATCTCGAAGAATACATTTTTTTTTAATTTATCGGCTTTTTTAAAGAAATCGAGAGCATAACTATAGACTGGATCTCCGTTTAATTAAAAATCGCCGTCTCGACCGATATTTAAATTAGACATTTAAACGAATTTGACGAATTTATTAGGAAAAAAAGGAAACCACGGGCGCAAAAATTGTATCCATCGTTAACGTCAGTTTTCTTTCCGCGAAGAAATATTTACCGGCATTAATATTTTCTGGTCTCGTCGACCAATGTGGAAAGATCGATTAGTCAGAGCTTCGGAAAGAGCCAAGAGCTTGGCTCATCGTTAAAAATCTTCGTACGTATACAACAACGGGTTTCCTCGAATTTGTTGCGCAGCAATTCCAACGAGAGAAAAAAAAATAACGAGCTCATAAAACAGGCGCCGGCTATAACCTACGCGACACTGGCGTGGATCACGTGCGAAGGAAAACTTTCCTCGATGGATATACGCGCCACCAAACAATATTATTATTATTATATGCGTGTGCCGTGCGCTCCGAGCGAAAGTAGAGAGAACAAGGGACCGAGCGAGCGAGAGAGCGAGTGAGAGACGGACCGAGCGAGATATAGAGAGCAAGGAGACGAAGCGCCGAGCCATCGATGATAATAATTCACAGAGACAGGGTCGAAGCATCGAACCGTGGGATAACCGTCCGGAGCCACTCTTTGCTATATAGCAAGTGAGTCGGCGACCGCGCGGAATAGTAAACAGATCATAAGCGCGGATGTATTCGTGGTAGTTAAACGGTCTTTCTCCTTTTCCCTTCCCCCCGCGGAGCTCGTTTTACTATTCGCCAGTTGTGTATCGACACCCTACAGGCGTTCCGCGAATCTGCGTTTCACGACGCTGCTTTTCCCTGCTTCCCTGCTTTTACATTTATTTCGCACGAAGGTAACGAATTTTCCCTCCACGATTAAAACGATGATTAACTCACAACAACCGATCGATCCCCTTTTCTATCGCCTGCTTTGGAATCGTCCCAAGTGGTATTTTATTTTTCCCCGACCGTTACAACTACCAGATAATAAACTAGATCGATTGCGATTCTTGTTTTTTTTTTTTGTTTTTTATAAGGTGGTTATTACCTACGTTATTATTTATTGCGAACAAATTATCCGAGTCTGCTTTGTTAAATTGTAACGATTAGGTTCGTTTGGAAAAGATCTCTTAACTTGTTGCTCCTCGCGAGGTACTTTTAAACGAACAGATTTAACGACAAAAGTGGCGCGTTTCGATCTCGGTAGCTGAAAGTTTGGTTTCGTTGGCGCCAAGGACTCGTCGAATCCTCGGGGTCGCGTCGTCCGACCGATACTTCTGGGGCAGTCCGGCGTCGAGAAGACGGGTGAGATAATCTCGCGTCGAATATGGTGTAGCGAATTTTTGTGGTGGTGGTGGTGGTGGTGGTGGTCTGGTTTTAGCGAGTGTTGGTCGATCGATGGATCGGTGATAGGATGATTTCGTCATCGTGGCATTAATTCGCTCTGAGTTGCGTGAATTTCGAGTGTGCGAAATGCACTTAACGTCGACGGTTATATAATTAGCAACGCGGTGTTGTTAGGAGCGCGGATGAAGCAATTGTGTTTATAAGCGAGCATCGGAGGAGCGGAAATAATTAAGGAAACAATTACATAATTACATAAGATGAATCTGTTTCATTTTATGTACAATTTTAATTTTATAATGCAAACATTGACTAGACGCTTAGTTTTATTGAATCGTGAATAACAAGAAAATAAAGCGAATAATGTAATTGCGTTCTTTGATCGTTATCGATAACAAATATTAAAATCGTCTATATTTTCATTCTGTATCCAAATAAAAGAAAATTAATTTCAATCGTTGAAATACACGTATTCGATCGTTTGAGTTAAAGTCTCTTTCTTTCAAAACTATCGAAAATTATTGGATTATACATATTCGTTTACCGTTGCTTCAATAATGCTTACGAAAAAAACTTATTTTTCTCGATACGTATCCTTTAAATTACATAATTGTTAATAAGTATAACGGTAAAAAATTAATATCGTATACAAATCGTATTTACTCGTCCCTTGAAATAAATCGATAAACAAATTATTGATATTTTTTATTTTTAAATTAAATAAATATTTTTATTTTGTTGATTTATAAATTAAACGCTTTTGTTTATCAATTTCTAGTTTAATTAAAATGCCTCAAAATAGCTTTCGTAATCAAAAACGATTGTTTGTCATCGATAATGAATTTGCACCGAAAACAAATTGTACTATCGAAGGAATATTTTAGCGCTGTTTTCTAGATAGCGCAAGTTTTTCATACGCTCGGAGTAAAAGATCATCTGCTAAAACAACACCGTTTAAAAGCCTGAACACTTCCAAAAATCAACAACCGAGACGATTGCCTTAGTTGATCGCGTACCTTTTAATACACGAACGACGTAAAGAACCAACCATAGACAATTTTCCGTACCAAAAGCAAAAGAGCGACGGCCACGACTTAAG
This sequence comes from Dolichoris vasculosae, assembly GCA_018907195.1. NCBI lineage: Eukaryota > Metazoa > Arthropoda > Insecta > Hymenoptera > Agaonidae > Dolichoris > Dolichoris vasculosae. The sequence continues at coordinate 5,290,172 of JACCHY010000009.1, read as the reverse complement.
CTTTTCCCTTGCTTAATCCAAATCACTGAGTATCTCGATCGCTCATTTCAGCCGTCGCTTCATCGAGGAATATGAACGTCTCTACCTCGTGGAAGGTCCACTAGCCGTTTGGGAAATCGCGGACCCACCGAAAGACCCTCGACGAAACCTCGAGTCTTCCGCGATGATCGTCCTGGTAGAATCACCGGACGAAGAAAGGATGGGTTTGAGATATCGACGCTGTGCATATTTATTTTGGTTTTATTATCTTTACTTGGCATCGAATCTCCGATACGCAGGACTTGAAATTAATCGGTGTAATGCCAATTTTTCGTTGTATCTTAACTTGTTCCAAGTGTCTTATGATTTACAGGTATTTTAACCGATGTCTGGTGAGCTTTGCAACAAGGAGGTGAATTTTATGCGTGAATTATTATTTTGTTTAGGTTACGATTTTATACTCGTCGTATTACAGTATTGTTTAAATATTTTTTATTTAAAAGTACATTAAACGCAAAGTTTCGTTCGCTAAAAGAAGTTTCTTAGGTGATATTATTTCAAAGATAGATTTCGATTTGAAGAAGTTTTTATTCTTTGTAATGCAAGAAAGAATAAAGATCGATGCGTCGATGTTAATTTTCTTTTTCAGTTTTAATACATTTTCGTGGCCTAAAATATTTTCAAACGGTCCTATTACCGTTGTAACTATGTTAACGAGAATTATATTAGAAAAAATCTGTAATAAAATAGAAAAATAAATGAATATTTGAACTCAAATTTTCGCAAAATTAACTAAGCAAATGATTTATTTTTAGTCGTTGTATGCAAAAATTTGAAAAAATAAATTCAGCGATAAATTTAAATTATTCGGAATAATTTGTAATTCCGATAAAGCGAATTATATTTGTATTTTTAACATTATCGTGAAAACATTTTTTCATGTATCGATCCATCGGTTAGCGATATTCATAAACTTTAGAGGCAGATCAATTAAAGTAATTTTATTTTTATAATATCAGTGAATAGCTATGATTATTTAATCTTCTTATGCAGTCACGATAAATACGTATGCCAATAGACGTTAAAATAATCCGCAAAAAACTCTTGATTTAGTACTTGTTTATAGTCGTTATACATAATACACTCCTTGAATTAAGCATATTTTTATTTTAAAAGCAGATATCCTATATTTAAAACGCTTGAAAATAAAATCTTTAGAAAGCTAATTTATATTGTGTAATTGTGATTTGTTATTTTCACGTTTTCCTTAATTATTGAAAATGTGAAATCGCTATTTTAATTTAATTAAAGCTATAATTTATAACACAAGAGCATTTTATATTTATAAATGACCCCTTAAGTTTTAAGTAGGTAAAAAATAATGGAATGTTGATATAATTTTATAATTATATTAATTCGAAGGATTTTATTACTTAATTCTTAAACTAATCATAATTTAGAATATGTAATAGAAATTTTAGCGAATAAAAGAAAAATTAGCTTACCATCACAAGTCTAGCACTAATCTTAAATTGAGCGCACTTTTAATTGGATGTTTTTCCTAGCGTAGAACAACAGATTATAAATTTATAAGTGTCAGAAAAAATAAGATACTATAGGCATTTTCAAGAATCGACTAGCGATCAACGGTCAATTTGAGTTCAAGGCGAATGATGTAACCGAGTATTGCGTGAACTGTAATATCCGCCGAATTTTGAGCGCGTGTAGCAAAATAAAGAATTTGATGAAAGACAAATTATAGGTTTGGTTCATTTTTACGATAGAAAGTTTGATCAATTTAAAATTATTGATGCTATTTTAAGTGTGTCTTTTTAAAAAGATATTCATTTTTGTCTGTTTACGTTGAATTTGATTAAGTATAGGAAAGCAAAGAATGTGAAAACGATAAGTTTTTTTTATATTATAATTTAACTGGATCAAAATACCATTACATCTGCTTAAATGATTATATCGAAACGAACTTATTTATAAACTTTTCAATTTTAGAACGTTTGCGAACGATTGACTCATTTATATGGAATTTATCTGCAATAGCAGTTTCGTTTGGGTTTAAATTCACGATGCAAAATAAATTAGTTCGATCAAATATTTTGCCGATATTCGACTCAAAACTATTAAAACTCATTCCGAATATAAGAAAATTGAAAAGATACCTTAAAACTGTCTTTTAAAAAATGTATTTATAATTGAATGTTATAATTTGATTATTTTCATTTTGTCGGTATAAAAAATAAGCAATCAAATTAAACTCTTAAATAAGAAAATGATTGTGTATTAAGAATTGAAAAATAATAATTAATACTGTGAATCACTTTGATATAAAAATTTTGCGAATAAGAGATAAAAGTTGGAAATTTTTTTTCTAATTTTTTTCTATAAATTTATAGACAATGTAATATGTTTTATTTGAAAAATATTTAATATCTTAACGAGAACTATTTGAATAAAAAGTTTGAGTACTAAGTTTTTATATATTTATATAGATTATTCTAAATTTATAGCATAATATATTCCCATTAAAAAAAATTATTAGATCTTATAAAAGTAATATACTTGAAATTATATAAGTGCAAAAGAAGAAGTTTTTAACGATAAATAAATAGGTTACAAAAAAATCGAGGTTTAAAATTAACGATTTTATTTTGAACTGATCCACGTTACTATATATATAAGCATATATACATACATGCATATATATATATATATATATATATATATATGCATACGTTATGAGATCATAATTCATTTGAAGAAATATTCAGAAAAAGATTTTATGCTAAGTGTTATCTTTTTTGATACCGATACCGAAATACCTATGTTTTTTAGTTTTTTTTATCCTTTTTGATATAAGTAATAAGAAATTAGTCTTTTAATTCTAATATATTCATAAAAACATTTTATAAAAATAAACAATAAAATAAATAACAATGTGATTTAATTTTATACGAAATAGTCCTTGTATAATATTAATTTTTATTAACGTTTTAAATAAACACAAATTCAAAAGTAAGATTGCGTTATTATATTTTACGAATGTTTCTCATATTTTAGTAATAATATGTTTTACTTTCAACGAATTCTTAATTATTTTATACACCGCGACAAATTTTGTATTATTAAAAAATTATTATAAATTTATAGCGTAATAGTCTAATAAGAATACGAAAAAAATTTCAATTCTATGTGATTATTAAACGTAAAATATTCGTTTGTAGCACAGAAAATTTGACTTACAATCACATTTTTGAAAAACGATAGATTTCGACCGCATTTTAATTTGTATGAATTACTTTTTCATAAGACATATTTACAACATTATATCGAGCTTGTATACTATATATTTTAGAAAATTGATGTAAACACCGACGAGTTGTCTGTCTCTCTTCTTCTCTTTACACATATATATATTTATACATATTGTCTCACTTTTTACAGTTAGTCATCGCATTTATCCGTGATTATAAGACCGTAAACAAAATTAGTATACTTCTCGTATTTCGTTTTCATCCACGTTTTAAAACTAGAGTGTAACATCTTAAATCATTTTCTCTCTCTCTCTCTCTCTCTCTTACTTCCATTCTTTTTACGATACAATTGATTCCTCCCTTGTCCCAAATTTCTTTACCCGGTCTTCTTTTCCCAGCATCCAGTATTCCAAAATTATCCATATTCCCCAGTCAATCGTTCAGCGGCAGTCGAATATTATTTTTCAAGCTTCGCTCATCGCTGCTACCATACGATACCATACGAGTATTCAACGATTTGATCCGAGATTATCCCACGGATTTTGCAACTTTTTACCAACGTCCAGTGGAATTCCATGAGTAAAAAAAGTGCCTAGAACGGATAAGCTATCGTATCTCCAGCTTCCCTCCCGCTCCATTCATCTATCTATCTTCTTTTTGGACTCGCGGCAAATTTGTTATAGGAGCACTAATGCAGAAGGCGAGAATGCATAAATTTCATGTAGTTCTATTCCATCACAGCCTCTCTCTCTCTCTGTCTCTCTTTGTCTCTCTGTCTCTCCAATAGTTACGCAACTCGCCACCAAACGCTACTGCGATAAAATAACTACGCATGTATACGTGTGCAGGTCATGGCCGTCTTCGTGAGCGCGACGAGACTCGTGTTACCGCCGCCGCCGACCTCCCCGGGCGTTCCAGCGGATGATGTGGATGTGCGATCGGGGGCCGGGCCCGCGTCCTTCGAGTTACGCGCCTCCACCGCTGAGCATCCACCGGGTCCAGCGGACGGACCCCCTGCACTCGAGGAGGGGCTCGTCTCGTTAGGTGTCGAGGCCTACCCGAAGCCCCGGGGAAGGTCGAGGGGTCGGCGTCGTTGATCACCGCGGTTGTTCCCCCTTTTCAATTTCCTCGGAGGTCTGATGATTAAGCCTCGGATTTTTTGTCTAGCGATAAAAAAACGCGATACGATTCTTAGAAAAAGTAAATAGTCCAGCATCAGTAAGGGGCACTCGTTTATCAAGCCGAGAGAATTTTGCTAGATTTTGACCATCTCCCCTTGCTATGAAACATGATTATTTGCATTTGTAATATTTCTTCGTTCCTGATTAGAATCACGTGATTTGTAAATGGCTTTCCAAGATTTCCCTTTCAAAAATATACATTATTGCGAATCAGTCCTAGAAACCGAAGTGGTCTTTTTTTTGTTTACGAATTTCATCCGGTGCGATACAAATTTTCCAGTTTTCCGTTTCAGGCTAATCGCGATATCGTAACTCGTTCCTAATTAAATAATTCCTCGGGATGCAAATTGTTGAAGATCTTGTATTTTAATTACATTAAGGTAGTTTCAATGAAAATTATTCAAAGATTTGTTATTCGATCCGAGCGTACATTTTTGTTTACGGAATTATATTCTCATGTCAAAGTTGTGCAAAAATTAAAATAAAATATAAATCTATTTGTTGCACAGATAATGTGGAAAAATTTTTACTCTTATTGACCCTGTTTTCAAATGGAATAATTCTTCGAGTAGGATATGCGTGTACGAAAGTAAGACAAAAAATGTAAGTTTGTCGAAATATTTATGTATACCAATGATACTAATTTTTAACTCGGCTACAATATATTATTTTATGTATAAAATGTAAATAACGTTTCTTATTTGATTTTATTGAACTTTATAAATGCTGATCGAATATTATTTTCATTTGACTATGTACATTACATGATTGATGTGTGAGGTATCGTGGGAGATGCTCGTTATTAAATGAACACAAACACTTTAAATCGCAGAAAACAAACCTAAAAAGTTTTACTTGTCATTCAATGTTAATGTATGCATTAAATATCAGCAGCTTGTGTTCGTTTAATATTAAGAATTAATTTAGCTAATATTACGAGTACGAAAGTTAATTTATAGCGAATTTCTATCGTTATAAATTTATTTTTCGAACAAAATATCGATTAAAAATTAAGACAATAAAATATCGTAATGCTTTTATTTTTTAATTATTGTATTTAATGTATTATGAAATTTAATTTATATCGATAGACTATTTAATTAATCTAATATTATATTTTTGTTGATAAAATTTTTATTTTAACCGAAACTCGTTACAAGTGATTCATAATTCTATTTATAAAATTATTCAATGGTTTAATTTAATATTTAAACTTAACGAGTCTTTTGATACTCACCACGTTTTTTTCTATTTTTACTCGATCGTAATTTTTATTTACATTTTTGTATACCATTACGTTATCAGTTTACTTCACGAAAACTTTAACGGTAAGAATTTTTAAATAAAAACACTTTATTTAGATTTGTACTAAATTTTATTTAAATGTACATTAAATAATAAATACAGTTATTTCTTACGTATAAATTGTAAAAATACTATTCTATCGATTCGATAAATGCATGCATTTTTAAACGTACGCGTAAATATTCCGATTGGTGATCGTCGATACGACATTTCGACAACGTGTTTTTAACAATTACATTTTCTTTAATAGACAATGACCTCTTTTAATGCTTTTAAAAATTTCTGCTTTTTTAAACGTTGCAACATTAGATATGTCTCATCGCTAAAACAAGAGCTTTCCCATTTTCTTCCTTAATGGCTTCTCTGCAACGCTGTACGGTATTCGTCGCTGCTTTGCCAACTAAAAAGAAATAAATTTTTATCGTTCTTGTGTTAGACGATACAGTGGTTTACAATAATATATTTTTAATAATATACGGTATATTAACGTATGCGAGACTATCTCTTATTTAATAGATGTTTAGAGAGTTTCAAAATTCCCCGAGTATTTTTAATATCGATTATCGTTGTGGAAACGATTGTAATATATTACTGCGATAGATACGACAGTGAAAAACTTAAGAAAACAAAATTTTTAATCTTAGTTGTTTCGCAGAGGAGTATATTAAAGTTTATTTCTATCGTTGTTTTTCTAAAATGTTAAATTTACAATATTACGTGGATTTATATTTAGAAATATACTTTTCATGTTTTATCAAAGTAACGTTTCTTGCATTATTTTGTTCGGTTTTAATGCAAAATTAATTACCTTGATGAATTAACGATCGAGAAAGTTGAAGCTCGCCGAAAAGGTTCATACATTTTTAATAGTAACGATAACTTTTTTTACATTCGCGAATGGGGTGTAAAACTTTACAAAAGATACGTAAAAAATTACGATTTAAAGTAGTATTCGTGATTTAAAGTTAAAAAATATAACAAACCTCTGAAACGCGATGCGTTTTGCACTCCCATATTCAAATCTTTAAGGGCGGCGGTTAATTCAGAGTAACTTTTCGACTTGATTTCGTGATCTCTGATAAGATCGCCGTTGACAATCTGAAGCTGGGTAAGACGTTTCCTCATGTCCTCGACGTTTTCAAGGATTCTTGCGTCCTCGAAACGTATTACTAAGTTCTTTACGAGGTCTACGTTACCTGCTGATTCCGCTTGAAGTCTTGCATCTACTTCCTTATAGCCTTTTGTCAGGTGTAACGGGAAAAATGTATTTTATAGTTAATATGTATTCGTTTGTATTCGTTATTATACAACATCGCGGATATTTCGAATACTTTTTTCATAAGTATGTAGCCAATTAGTAATTTATAACGATAGATTATTATAACTGTTTTGTATTAATAAAAATAAACAAAGCTAAGGAAAACTTGAGAAATATACGAAATTTACATACTTGAATAAAAAATAATATATTCTCGATTATTATATGAATAAACCGTTTTGAAGTGAGCAAACATCTTAGATTCTAGTTATTAAATTACATAAAATTTATTTTTAACGTATATACAAACATAAATTAAATTAAATTTCAGAAATAAAATTAAGGGACGCGTTGTGTAAAGATTTACACAAATTTTAATATTAATGTTAATAATTATACATTTCAACATCGATTATGGTAGAAAAAATTTTTATTATTTATTTTCAAATTATTTTACGTTTTTTAGTTATTAAATTATAAATTTAACACGTGTTTTTATTTTTTGTTTAAAGTTTAAAATTTGAGAAGAAATCTTGTCTTTCTAGAAAAGATTGGTTGCTGTTAAATAGAAATAGTGATATATATATACGTATTCATGAAATTTATCTTCATTGAATACTCAAAAAAAATTTTAATAAATATTTGATAATTTTAATTTTTATCCTTGCATTTTTATAAAAGTTTGTAAATATTGGCTTATTTTAAATGTTCCAGAATAGTTGTAGTCGTTAAACATTTTTTTGGAAGTGGAAAGAATTACATCATACTAGAATACTCTGGAATCGTTTAACAATAATAAAATGTTTACTAGTACAGATAAGTTTTATAAATATTCATATACGTCGAGTAGAAAAAAATTTTGAAAACATTTGTATATTTATGTTCTAATCTTACGAATAAACTTTAAATCGATAAATCAACTGTAAAAGTTGTAGATTCCATTCTTCATTTTTATAAAATCTATCAAACATCGATCTATCATCGTTTACCGTAAGATAGTCCCATATAATAAAATAAAAACATAGAATACTACAAAGAAACGATACAAATAAACGCAATATTGAACGAAACTACAACCTTTGAATCTTTCGAGCGAATCGAGCACGCGCTTCTCCTCCCGAGGAAAGTTCGCCTCGGAGTTGAGCTCGTGCAACCCGAGATACTCGGCCAGAGATTGCACGACGTCTCCGGCGAAGATCGGATCTTCGGTGCGCAGCCTTAGCTTACCCGAGCCGTCGACCTCGAGGCAGTGGATCTGTTCGTCGCGGAGTCCACGCAACCAAACCTCGAGGCATCCCGCCTGGGGACCGACATCCATAACACGGATTTCCGTCGAGAGGATTAGACTCTGGTTCAACCAAAGAGCCACGCGTTGGGCCCTTTCCAATATCTGCAACGTTTGGTACGAGACTCAAGGTTACGATATCGTTAACTTTCCAACTCGGCTTTTACTTTACTCTTTCGCCCATGAGATACTAATCGTGTGCGATATGTGGGATAGTTGAGAATATTTTCACATCATGTTATTTTATTTTTAAAGACAACTTCCGATGTTATTTAAAATTAAAACAAGTATGTATTTCGTATTCGAGCGAGCGTTTAAAATCGTTAAACTATTCGTTTAAGACTTTATACGAGGATAAGTAACGCGTCGCGTTCATAAATCAATGTATTTTCCAGGTGTGTCGAATCTACGATAAATCTAAATTAGCGATCAAACTAAAATTTACTCGCTCGTTCCAGTTGGCGATAAAATGTCACTGAAAATTGAATCGTTCGATTTTTGACGTTTTTATATAATACAAGAATAGTTTACAGTCGTACTTCGTTACTTTTTTGATTTATTATTTTGAAAGAAGTCGAAAACGATAAATAAAAATAAGATCACTCAATTAGAAAACAATGAAAATTATAATTTGAGCTACTTAAATTTAATTATCTACGATATTTTACAACCGATCGACACTCGCATTTATTTATGCAAAATCCAACAACTACTTTTGGTAATGTAGCCATTTTTAAAGAATCGCGGGTATAAAATTACACGTTAAACGAGCAAAATTGTTCGTACCTCCATAACCAAACCGGATTCTTTGAGGGCTTCCGGAGGCTCTTCGGGTTGGGGGATGCACTCGTACATACAAAACGCAGGAAGCTGGTGCGTCATCTCCACGACCATCAACAGTTCTGAATCCGGTGCACCTACGCAAGTTTTCACGTGTATATCGACGGGACCGTTTTTCGGGAGTTTCAACGGTATTTCGACTTCGCCCTGTGGTTTCGGTGGATGGATCACCAAACTCTCGCCTTCGAAAACACCTTCGGCAAATATCATCGAGTAGTAAATCTGTAATGCATTCGTTATCAATTTACTTTTAATTATGTAAAATGGACTAAATTATAGATTATAGAGTATCGTTCGTAAATTCGTTGGCATAAATGTAAAGAGAAGCTAGGAAATATTATTTTACGTTTTATATATAAAATAAAATTGACGAATGTTAAATAAAATGTAGGAATTTTGTTCGAACGATAATTCGTTAAGTAATTATCGTATTTGAATAAAAAAGACGGTTGTATGACGTAAAATGCATAAAATGCGTTCAATGAAATAAACTATAAAGTTTAATAATTAAGGAAAAAAATTTTTTTTATTTAAAAATTTAATAAAGTTTCGTCTTCTTCACTTTTGTCGTTACATTGTCCTAATTCACCAAAAATTTTATCGAATAAGATAAATATTATCTTTCACGTTACGTTCTTAAATTTAAAAATACATCCTTTAAAAACTTATATAAATACAAAAGTAGATATACGCTTAAAAAAAACAGTAAAAAAAACATTGAATCAATAAGGTTATGAAATTGTATACCTATTTTCGATGTTATTTTATTTTTAAGTAATATTATTATTTTTGAGTTTGACCAAGATAAAAATTTATTAATACGATGGTATAAATACGTTAAAGAATTTAAAGGAAAAAATGCGCATCGAGAATTTAAACGCGTCTACCGACTTAAAAATATAATTTAACGATGCATTAAATTAATTTAATTTCCTTTTTAATAAGCAGTACCGATATAAGCTCCTCGTAAAAGAGTTAAAATAATTATTATCGAGTCAATAAAGAGTAATATTAATCAACTCTATAAAATCCGACCGAGATCGTAATATCGGATCCTTCGGTAAATGATTTACTCCTTAGATTTCATACTTACACAACATTTAATAGCCATTACTTACATTAATATTTACTCAGACGCATCGACCAACCATTCGGATACGCTTAAAAATTACATAAGCTATCCCCGGTAAGATAAACAAAATAAACAAGTAAATGGAACGCATGGTAATAAATGCATTAGCCATAATTCTTAGCATGACAAACACAAAAGAAAACAAAGGCACACACGAAAGAACAGAGAAAGATTCGAGATAGCGCTTTTTCACTTACCAAAAGTCCTGGTCCAGACGCCAGTCCGAGACGCACAGCACCGCGAGCCGAGGATATGCTCACCCCCAGTTTAGAGCCCAGATAATAATTCGACTCGGTGACAGATCTTTGGCGCAATTCCATTTCCAGTGCTTGTTTCTTTGCCATGAGTTCGCGGTAGAGGTCCACCGGTTCCTGGGCCTCCGTCGCCGACCCGACGGCGTAGCCCCGAACTGCGGAGTTCGCAAGAGGGAAAATGCATTTTAAAAAGTCGTGGGTTGTCTGGTCTCGTTCGTTGGTAGCGAAGAGCGGAGAAAACATTTTCCCGGTTCTGCGATTTTGTTGTTGATACATTTGCGATATTTATCAACTCCATTGAAAAGAGTTTCCAGAGTAATAAAAGACTTTTCAATTTTACATACGTTTGTAAGAACTCTATATAATTTTATAGTCGCTTTTATAGTCGCTTTTGTAAGAAGCATCGTGTGAAATTCTTAGCTATTTATAAACTTTGAAAGTGAAATATTACTTTAATTGCAAAATATCTCCTTTCGCGAGACCAGAGAGTATAAAGGAATGAATCATAGCTGATTCTAATTATATAAAAAAAAACAGATTTACGTAAGCAATTATCAACGGATTTAATTTCGTATCGAGAAAAAAACAACAAGTTATTCAAATATTAGTTTTTAATTCTTTATCTCGTGTTTCCTTTCCTATTAATGTACATTATCGATATACTACCTTCGCCGGAAACGGTAACGATTACAAGATCCGCTTTTCCGGTCCTTCGATAGTCGGCTTCGACGATTCCCGCGATCGAAGCATTCATCTGAACTTTGAAGATAACTTGACCGTTCGAAGATAGACGCGCGTCCACCTTTCCGCTGCTCCATCCAGTCAAAAGCTCCATGGCACTATCGCCATTTAAATCGAAAGCTCGTAACGCAACGACTTTGTGCTTAGACTGGAACATTCGATTAAAAATATTGCTATTGTTTTTTCCGCGAGACTTTCGAGCCGAGCGTTTGAATGAAAAATCCCCTCATTTTAAGACGCGAAGTTGCGATATTTTAAAGTAAATATTTGTGTTTCTTCGTTGTTCGATGCGTATATTGTTTAGATTTCTTCGATTACAATGTAGCGTATTTTAATCTTACGAATGCAGCGGAAATATTTTTCAAGTTTATTAATAGATTCGATAAATATTTACGAAGAAACGTAACATCCTTGTTGTAAACGTCGTAATTATTTCGATCGATTAATTTATCGAATAGAAATTTTTATTATTATTAAAATTGTTAACCCTTATTTTTTGTTCTCTATAAATAATACGTAATAACAAAAAAAAAGTTAGTTATTTTGGTAAAATGTACCGGTATCGAAACTTTCTTAAAAACTACTTTGTTTTTAATTAATTTAATTGAGTTTTAAAATCTTGTGTAGTTTTAATTATTGTTATCGTCTACAACGAATGCATTACTTTAATGCGCCAAAGTATTTGGCTCGAATTGTAGACCCCGACTGTTCCATTTCCCTCTAAACGAGTCGCATAGGCAAATTCTCTGTCCGAAAGCATATGTAGAGCCACGATTGGTGCATTTTCCACAGTTTCCCATAAAACCGAGTCTTCCTTTTGCGCTCGGATTCCAAAATCCGTAGTTCCCGACAACAGCTTGAAAAAAAGGATAAGCAAAGATTTAGTTGGTTAAAAGATGCAACATAATTTTCAACGCAATGTTTAAAACGCTTGGTTTCCAATTCCTTTGTATTATTCGTTTAAAATCTTTCCTATTTATCTACGATGTATTCTAAAATTGAAATTTCGTATATTTGAAATCCGGGAAGATTGTACGAAGAAAAAAAAGAATTCAATCAGGCGTCTTATTTACATGCGATTAAAACCATAAACGATTTTTCAACAACAGAAACGACTTAAAAAAAAAATGCTCGAATCACGTGATTCATGAATATCGCCGCATATTACAAACAGAATGATCTTACATAATTTAAGCCTGGGTACACAGGCTTAAGACAAAAAAATTTTTCAAAGTTCTAGGAACGAAAAAACTAAAAATAGATAAACTAATCACTTCGTTATCACCGTCCCCGTCGAAGTCAAAAACCACCAGAGCGGTGACCTTTTCCCGAGCCACCGTCCAGAAAACTTCTTCACCGTGGATATCCAATGCGGTGATGGAGCAGTTCCCGCCGATGACGACGACGTGGTTCGGCACCCATCCGAGTTTTCCCACGGTGATAGAGTAAGCGCCGTCAGGTAGCTGCACATTTTTGTAACAGGCTGTAATACGCGACCGCACTTCCAAAATTACTTAACACGAATTAACATTGATAATCCGTCCTTCTTTTTTTTTTTTTATCGTCAATATTTGCAGTTCGTCGAATATTAATCCAACGCTAGAAACGAGTTTCACGGGACGTTCGAACGAGAATATTCGGTAGGTTTTTTATCGATGATAAAATTCGCAAAGTGGAATTGTATTACTGTATTATATTTATTCTGTTATAAATGCGATTGTGCAAACAAAGATTTTATAGTTCGCCTTGCAATTTAAAAGATGAATGTAGATGTACGCGTACTTTTTTATTTTACGTTTAATATTATCGAAAGATTCGCTTACCTCTCGGTAAAATAAATCTGCATTATCTTCGATTTGATATGCGAGAATGTGAGTAGTCGTTCCAACGAATAATAAATCTCTTTCATCTTCTCCTAATCGACCTGTGTACAGTGCCGTGACCTTAGGATTTCCAAAATCGATTTAGATAAATTTTCGTTACGTATCGGTGCGTGAAATAATGAAATATTTACTATCTTACAGGTTAACGATTGAATAATTGGAATCTATGTTACGAGTACTTTATTTTCTTCTTTTTTTCAAGGTATCGATAAGCTTGTTATTGTTTTCTACCAACTATTCAATCGATCAACGAGTTAAATTTAATTTTCATAAATATTTTAAAATCTAATCGTAAAATTTGTTCGATTACTCATTTCGACTTGTTTATCCACTCAAATACGTAATTGATTTCGATCAAAAAATTTTGCAGATGTATTTGGTAAGATTAATTGTTATTTTTCAAACAATTTTTTCAAATACGCTATTATTTATAATTTTATAAAATATTATTAATAATTGCAGAATTTTGGTTCAAATTTTCTTTAATATTTCAATAATCGAACGTACGAATGTTCTGTATAAAATCCTTTAAGCTTCAAGGACGTAGGTGAAAATATTTTAATAAACGAGAAAAAATTAATTTTAAACACGCTTGCATTGAAATTTCTTGAAAAAAAGGGATCGAAGATTATTAAAAATTAAATTTATAATCGGATAAATGATTCGATATTTTTGTATCTCAGCTTAATAAAAACCTCAAAATTATCGATTTAATTCCCACATTTTTATTCAATGTATTCATTTTATATCGAGTATACTTATTTGATCGGATAATGAACGTTAGATTATCTCCGAAATCATTCGATTCAATTTTTGTAAGTTATAAAAGCGACCTTTATCTCGTATTTATAAAAAGTACATCGAGTTCTATAAATAATAGTTACTAAATTGATTATTTATGAATCATCGCGCTTGAAAAAAATGTAATACATTCTATGATATCGATACATTATTTAAACAAAAAGATAACGTCGATGATTTATTTTAATTTTATTTAAAATTGCTATAGTCGAAAACGCGATAACCGAAATTCGAATTTACACCTCAGAACTCTAAAATCCAAAAAAGTAAATATATCTCTTTTATCGCATAAACATCTCGTCAGCGACAAGCAAGATAAAATATTTTTCTTATAAACACAATCTTATCTTCGCCAAGATAATTTTAAATCTTACACGGCACGTTTTAAAGCTGCAACAATTTATAAAACCCCAAAAACAAAAAGACAACAAACCTGCCTGCCGATTTGTAACTCCGCGATTTCACCGCACCACTTCAACCTGGCCTCGGAGTTCGGATCGTAACTCTTCGCGGCATTGATCTCCCGGTGCGGACTATGCACCAAGACGTTCCCTGCCGACGTAGCCGCGGCTATACAAGTGTGCGAACCGTCGAATTTACCGCTGCAGATAAATCCTTTCTCGACTCGACGCTCCAGGTTCAACGAAAACGTCGCCATTTTCATAGACAGCGTCGCTACGTCGACTGTGACCTGAGGCCGGCAGGTGTTCGTTTTTTTATCGATTTTATTCACGATGACCTAAGTTGACCGAGGGTAGGAAGAATACACGCAACATTGCCATCGTGGACTGACCGTCGATCGATTCTTATAAACTTTCTTTTCCGTTGAGTCACGAAGGATGCGACGATCGATCATAGGCTCGTTACGACGATTCACGTCCGTCTAATTATGGTTATTTTTTGGATCGGAGAAAGCAGGGGTTAATACGAATGGTTAATTTAAACTATTCTTATTTGAAATTTCAACTTTTTTTATTTAATACAATAGTAGAGTATAAATTTATTGCATTTTTTTTATAATTCGTTAATCTAAATTTTATACATTTTGTATTTATAAATTTTCGTCTACTAATTGATTACCCCAGTAGTTTTCAACTCATTTATTATATATTACGAATCTATTAAAATTTACATATTTCAATTAAATTAATTCCATTCTTTCGTTATATTCATTCAAATATCGATGAAATTTGCACACGTTCATGATATGAACACTCTGATTTTCAATTAAATATACACGTGTGTAGAAAATGAATGTACATATAAACATGAGGTAGTTACTGTCGCTGAGTGCCTCCGCCTCCACCACCTACTGCACCAGCAGCATCCGGATTCGTCGCCGATGACAGTACAAAGAAAATAAGGGCTGGTACTATGTACATCCACTGAAAAAATTTTATTACAAGTTACGTTTCTAATAGCTTTTATACCGATTAAACGACACAACTTTTGTAAATGTTATTATTATTGAAAAATAAAGGCTAACTATACAAAAAACTTGTCTTACGTATTTAGCGAAAAAGGAACGATTATCTTTAATTTCTCCTGTTTCTCTCGCTTGCTTTTCTCTTTCTAGTTTCTGGATGTAAGTGGCAGTGTCGGGTACCGGGCCACCGTCCGGATATTTCATTTGAACATCTGTAGTCCATAATTCGGTTGTTGGACTATTTAACGAACAAGGACCGCGCGATATCAAATTTACCGCTACAGGTTCGGCTGTGCTATCTAACCATATGTATAATATATCTTCTAAATTAGAGCCTAATAAATTACACTAAAAAAATACACATATATATATATATATCGTATTAAAATTGATTACAATTTAAACAAGAAAATACAAAAATTATAATTACAGCTAAAATAGAAGTAAGAAAAGTGGTTGCTGTCCCTGAAGATGATCGTACTATTGCTTTTAATCTGTATTTACTTCCGTGTTGAGCAAGAACATTTAATTTATTTATATTTACTTTGCCGAGCGCCGGTTGAGTAATGATTGGCGCTCCATTACGTATACTGGAAATTGTAATATTGCCTCTTTCGGTATAGCGAGGTTCTGGCTCATCGTCGAAGGAATGCCATAATCTTATTTGTAACCATCCATCGTAATCTAATTCACTCTGAAACGATTTATTGCACGTTCATAATAATAATATATGAAAATTATTTTATATAAAATCTGTTACTTACAGCTGATATAAATGAAAATAAGCTGAGAAATATTAAAACCTTTACGAAATATAAATACATTTTTAATCTTAAAGCTAATATTTAGTATTATATATTAAAAAACAAACTCTTGACTAATAAATTATAGTCATTATTTTATAGAAATCGATTAAAACTTGTGTCTCATTCTCATCCTCTTCATGTTTTTGAGGTTAAAAGTGTTGTCACTTCAGATTCGCAGTTAGCGCCATCTGAAATAAAATATAAACGCCACCTCAGCCTTTTTCGAATAAGAGTGTTCTACAATGTTATGTAAAATAAGTTTATATGCGGTCGTTTGTGATTCGTGTTCTCGTATTTCCGTTAGATCCTAGTCTCGGATTGGTCCAGGTGTGGTAAAATTGACCAATGTGCACTTCGATATAAAGAAAATAGAACAATGTATATCATCCAAATAGTCATTGTGGAATTATATTTAATATTATCGTTTTAAGAACATTCGTTTATGTACACAGTGATAAAATATACCTGCGAAGTAATACGTAGCGTCTAGATTTTACAACGTGTACTTAAATTTTCTAAATTTTTCCTGGAATTGGTAAAAGATAAAAGGTATTATACACCTTATGCAATTATATGTTATTCGTAGGTAGGCTAAGTCAAGCCGGCATTAGAATTTAGGTTAGTTTTTGTAAATATATATATTGTTTATTTCTTGCCGGTTGAATAAAATGAATAAAATATATACGTTTTACGAAAATAATTACCCGATTTATTTCCGTGTACAAACGTATATTATTTATTTCTATTTGTAGATGGATGATAAAAATCCAAGCAGCGTTAATAAAATGATAAAAGATCTACGTTCTGGAACCGATCCCTATCCAATAAGAAGCAGCAGTACATTTTCTCTGCATCGAGATAATGTTCGTAGATCATCGACTTCTAAGGAAAGCGACGATGCATTTCACGAAACTCCAAAACGACAAAAATTGGATGAATCCTTGAACGGATTATGCGATACTTCCATAGAATCTGTACCTGGAAGTCCTTGGGAATGGCGAAAAATGAAAGGAGAAGTAAGCATATTAGGAATTAAATAAATCTAAACATTCGCTAATATGAAATTTTTATTCTTTATAGATAATCGCTTTAAAAACGAGACTTACTCATCAAGAAGCGACGGTACAGCAATTGCACAAAGTTCGTCGAGAAATAGAAGAAGTTTTTCATAAGGAAAAAAAGGTATTGGAAATACAGGTCGACCAAGATAAACATATGATCAAACAATTGGAATTACGAGTCGACATCGGCAGACGAGGCATTCAGGAAGCTAAAGCTGCCCAGGCGGTGGCTGAACGAGACTTAATTCAGGTTCGTTTGTTTACTTTGTTTTTGTATAAGTAAGTTCGCGTATTCGGATTTTGTAAGTAACGTTACCGTTTAGATGAAAACCAAAATGGAGCAAAAAGTGTTAGAATTGTTGGATCGCAATACTAAACTTACGGAAGAACTTCGACGCCAAGTAAAACAAGACCATAAGTCAGAAGTTAATACCGATGTACAATCTATGGAAGATAAGGTATCGGAGCTTAACGATAAATTAGAAACTAGTAATAAGCGAATCGTGGAGCTTGAAGAAAAACTTCGAGAAACTAGATCGACTCAACAGAAATTTGAGGTGCAGTGTATCGAATTACAAAGCTTAAAAGTAAAACTTGAAAATCTTGAGTCGGAAAAGATTAGATGGGAAGAAGGGAAAAAATTTGCTCACAGAGCATTTCAAGCAAACGAATTTGAAAAAGAATTACAACAAGCGAGAGAAGTAGTTACAACGCTAAGAGAGTCCGTTAAGGGAAAATTGCTTTTGGAAGAGCAAATGTCGATAATGGAACACAAGTGCGCACATCAAATATTTTTTTATTATCTTTCGTAACGATAAAAAATGATGATTTTTCAAATTCATTAATTTTAGGTTAGAACGTACCGAAAATCTTGAACAGCAAGTTTCTCAATTGGAAGTTACTAAAGCCGAACTTCTTTCCCAAATTGCCGAGTACGAGGCGATTGGAATTACCGGTGGTCCTATTGCCATCAGACGAGAAATAAATCGACTGCAACACGCCGAAGCTCTTTTAACTGCCGAAGAAGGTCAGTTAAGGTCTAATATAGAAACCGTACAAAGAGAATTAGTTAGCGTCGAGCAAAAGTACGAAGAAACGAAAAAATTACTCGGCGAAACGACAATTTCTCACGAGAGACTGACAAGGTTCATAAGCAGATTACAAAAGAAGATGTCACTCGTAACGAGAGAAAGGGATAGTTACAGACAACAACTCGATACGTACGAAAAAGAAATAACTGGTTATCAAACCGGTGAATCTCCTAATATAATAAACGAGAGAATTCCAGCTTTGGAACGGGCTTTGGAAAGCTACAGGTAAACTACCTTCCGTACACCTTTAAAGCTCTTTTCACTCCAACAATAAAATAATGTATTCCTTTCAGAGATTTAGTTGCAAAACTCGAATCCGATCTGGAAGCTTTGGATGGAGGAGGTCAACGAGAAGAGTGTAAAAAATTAAGAGAAGAAATCGACAGGTTAAAGGGTGAATTCGAGCATCGCGCATTGAAGGGCGATTTTAATATCAATACGAGGATTTTACATTTTAAAATGAATCCAGCAGCCATTGCTGAAAAACAGGCCGAGGAGAAACAGAAAGCTTTACTGGACGAAGTTGAACGACTGAGATCCATCGTAGCTTCTGGAAATAACGAGGGTACATCCGCGGTTTCTTCGCTGCAAGCTCAAGGTTCGACACCTTTGAAACGCATTTGAAACGAAGAGCTTGCGAAATTTTCTTAACGCCTAAACGCTTAAATTTTTGATTTTTAGAAATTTCCGAGCTTCAGCAAAAACACGAAATTAAGATCAGTCGTTTGAAAGAAGCATTCAAAGCTTCTTCGCACGAGTATCGACAAGCTTGCTACCAATTGTTTGGATGGCGCGTGGATAGGACAAAAGAGAGCCAATACAAATTATCGAGTCAATACGCCGAATCGCCGGATGACTATTTATTTTTTATCGTGAACGAAGACGGCGTCAATATGATCGAAACTCCATTCTCAGCGACTCTTTCTACGCTGATAGAACAACACCTGCAACGTCAGCACAGTGTGCCAATGTTTCTCAGTGCTGTACAGTCCGAACTCTTTGATCAACAAACAGTATTAGCTTAATTTAACGACTGACGTGTTCTGCTGTAGATTTAAGTATTAAAAAAGTGATTTTGTATAATAAAACCTACAGACTATGATTTTGTCAAAGTTTTCCTCGTATCGTTAATTTTATTTTTTATAATAAATACCAAAACAATATGTTTTTACATAGCGTTACTAAAAATAAAAAATATTAAATTAATATTTTGTTATAGATAACTTCATTTACGTTTTAAGAAAATATAGATATATATAAATGTGTTTTCATTGATTTTGATTTTAGATATAACATTTTTTTTTTTTTTCGTCTACTATGAAAAACTAAATTTATTTTCAATAACGTGGATTTATTACGAATAAGAGAAAAATCCCAAATTTATTATAAGATGAACAAAGTTTGCAATAACGTTAATATTTTGTACGAATGTTGGATTTTTTCAAAATATTACAAAATTTATTTTGCTAAAATTCCAATGTTTTCAAAATTAAGTAGTATATTTCGTAAAGATTTATAATTAATAAAAAGCAAACAAAACAAATCCATGTCTCAACAATTTCATTGCACGCTTTATTATGTAGATATTTGCAAGCATTAGTCATGTAGATCCGAAAATCAATACAGCTGAAAAGGGATTAAGTAAACCTTGTTTGTGCCCTATTCTCATAAATCACTCTTAATTTCGAAAATTTTATTTTAATTATATGGTTTACGTTCGTGCGCAATTAAATTATTAATTATAGAAATCTACTGTTGAATGTATAAATCGATTATATTATACCTCTACGACGATTAGATTATATCTTGAAAATAAAATTGTATGTTACGTACTTTTTCATTGTGGTTTATTACTTGCATACATCGGTTAAAAATTTATAGAATAATCAAGTTTTCTGCATTTATTAACTGATTCATAGACGTTTTTCGTCTTCTTTATAGTGTATGTAAAAGATTACGTTTTCGATTAATCTTTAAAACAAGCATTTGCCAATAATAATCGATAATGATTGTATTTATCTATAATGAATCTAAATGGTAAACTTGGATTTAAAAATTTTTTTTTATCGGAATTTCCTTGTAAAATTATAAATTACAATTACCGTTTTAACAAAGGGTAAGCAATAAATTTTATATAAATTGTTTATTCTCAATTTATTAGTTAAATACAAGAGATGAATTTATCAAAGAGATTTGTAAACAAAATTTTTAAAAGTTTGTCTAAAAATTTTCCGTTTTCGCCAAATTAATTTCTCGATTGTGTTTTAGATAATTATGATTCGATGAAATTTTAGAACTTAAACATACATCATCGATAATCTCAATTAATATCTTACAAATTCATTCGTGAAATTATAAATTTAGTCGATCGATGTTTTCCATAAACGAAATAAATTTATTCGATGGAATCATGGAATTCATAATATTTTACAAAATAAAATAATATAAATAAATCTGTGAATAATTAGCCTAGAAAAAATTTTAATCGATCGGATTATTTACCAATTAAAACAAGTTTAAAACAAAATTTGAAACGATTATCGGTAAAAAAATGTCTTACATTCGCAGTAATTTTCTCGACGGCGCAACAATAGATTTTGTTGCTTATTAAATAACAAAATTTTATATTTGCAAATCGTATCGTGAGATACCGAAGATAAAAATTGGCCGAACACACTTTTATCTTAAACGCAAAATGTTTGCTTGTTCTCGATCGAGATAATATTTGGCACATCGAGCGACAACTTTATTTTTCGCTCGAGCGAATAAACAAACGGAGAAAAAAAAGTCCAGCATCCAACCATAGAAATATTTGACGCCATCTCTAAAAACGTTCGTATTATTTCAAGACGAGGGCATCAACGGATTAATTAGCTATTTAAAGTAATCGGAAAAGACAACAATTTGGCGAAGATTTCCTCTTCTATTTTACCTCCCCTTTCCCACTTGGAAATTTCATTGAAAACTTGGCGCGAGTTCTCCTCTCCTCTTCTCTCGCACTCGTTCCACGCACCAACACACCAGAGGTTACTTATGTAGGTTATCGAGTTTGCACGGGTGGAGACTCAAAGAGGTATTCTCGTTTCACCGCAGCCACTAGACACGATCGGAGGTTGCACCGCAATGAGTGCAATTACAAGCTGCGAGAGCGAAAACGCGGTGGACAATAATCAAACGACGCACTCTCCGACTTTGCCGCCTTTCTCTCTCACTCTCTCTCTCTCTCCCTCTCCCGCGCTTCGAGCATCATCTCGTTAAACCGAATACACGTGGATCTATTATTTAGATATCGCGTTCTCGTTGTTGGGGGTGTTTGAACGAGCGAAGGGGAGGAAAATTAATAAGGGACATGTAATTAATAATGTAACGAAAAATAGAGGTTGACATGGAAACTTTTAAAGGGACAGTTGTTTTTAGGATTCGATGATTGTACGGATACGAAATTTTTATAATGTTTATACCAATCGTCGATTCGATTTATGATATTATCGAAGCCCTGACGAATTTAGCGTAACTAAGTTTTCAAGTTTGTAACGTTTTGATGAAAATTTAATTGAATATGGAAATGGGTTCGTTCGGTTGAAATAAGAATCGAAACATTACGATCCGATCGCGGATGTTTTCTTAAGTATCGTAAGAAACTCGCTTCGAATTATAAAAATTAGGTGTAAAATAAATATCGATTTCAATAATATTTTTAACAAATATTATTCTCGTGCTGTGCTTTATAAAATATACGCGTACAGACCAAAAATACAAACTTTATTAATTTACCGTAAAAGGAATATTGAATTTCGTTATCTTTTTATTTTTTGTAGTATAGCGCTAGAATCAAAATTTTTTATCAATTTACTGTAACAAAATGAAAGCTGAAGTTTGAATTATAAAAAGTAACTAAAAACGGATATACGAATTTACGTTTGTTTAATTTTAAGTAGACAGAATTAAAATTCATAAAATTAGGTGAAAATTACACTCGAATTATTCTTGAAAAACTCTCGAGTACGAGTAGTCAATTATATTTTTTAAATTTATTTTTATATTTAGCGCAAATGTACGCACACGTAGAAAGAAATCACTTTACCCAAATACGAAAAACAACTCGATCGATTAATTTTCTTTTATTTAGCATTGATTTTAAGGAATAACTTTTATTTTATACAAGTTCGAAGACTCGTGCAAAAATGTTGTCCTATTTTACCGTTATTTCGTCGCGTCGTCGTCACGTATCGAAAAATAAAAGACACGTTTGTCTCGCGACGCGGGTTAATTTGTTTTCAATCAGAAAGAAGTTACAACGCGTTTAATTTTACTCGATTCCCCAAAAGCTCATCCCAGACTCGACATAAAACGAGCCAACGAAATTGTAATTTCTTTTATCTTCCAAAGAAACAGTTGAAAGTACACCTCGCGCATAAAATTACTCTCGAAAGTACATTCCTCAATTTTCTCGCCAAGTCCTCCATCTCGTCCAACAACGTCCGTAAATTTCGAATTATCGATTCGCAGCCGCTTTCCCGATCGAATTCCAGAGCAAAAGAGTAAGTAGGATACGAAACGAGAGGAAGACATTGGCCGTCGTCGTCGTCGTCGTCGTCGAGCCATTAACCGCCGTATCCTCGCGTCTGGATAATACTCTCGCAAACGCGGACGAGTCGACGAGCTTTCGCATTAGATCGAGGCCTGTCTAAAGATGCAGATGCTACCGCATCACCTTCGCCCGACGAGAGTCTCGTCTGCTAACTCCCAAACCGAAACTCCATTATCCTTAATTATAATCACGTTTAATCGCAAACTCATGCAGGTTACGCTTCCACCCCCTTTCCTCCCCTTGCTTCCACCCCCGCGAGCTTGCGACCGGTGTACCCGAGTATGTGAGCTAGGGGTGCGTAAATGGGAGGCGTTCCCGTGTGTCGCGAGCGTATATCGCAAACTCCTGATTATCAATCAAGCTTCGCCCGAAAGTTATCGCCCGACTCTCGTATACGAGCCGTTGGTGCATTTTTCAAAGGCCGAGCGGACGGGGTTTTGTTTCGACGGGGAGAAAATTACGCGATTATGGGGGACCGCAACGAGGGATGGGGTATCGATTTGTCACTTGGATGGTCTTTTATCGCTCGGGCATACCTGTCGAGCATTGTTGTTGAATGCGGATTTTGAAGGGTGGGTTGTTGTTTTCTTTATGAGAAGAGAAGGAACACCGATAAAATCACCGGCTTAACTTTTTCCACTTATCTGTAACCGCTCGAGTTTCTTTCTTATCCGATTGCTAGCTTACTTCGGTAACTTACAATTATTGCATCGGAACGACATTTACTTAAATTTATAAAACGCATTTTTATACGTTTTCTATCTTTTTACGATGTTGCCTTTCCACTAAATGGAGAGAAGTGTATTTTTAAGTAAACGATAGCCGTATAAAAACCAATAATGATACCATTGACGATAAACCTGTTGAATTTTTATTTTTTATTTCGTACTGTAAAACGATTTTAAATCTTTATTTTATATGTTATTTGGTTACCGAAGTTATATATTCGTATTATAAACTCTAATGGAATCGTCAAAACCGTATATAAAAATATATTGTATAAAAAACTCGCGTTTATTGTATAACATATTCTCATCGTTCGAGTAATTACAGTTTTACCGTATAAGAATTAGATTTCGTTGTTTACGTTGTCGATATCTAACGAATGAAAACTGTTTAAGCGTTAAAGATCGATCGTAAGATCCAATGATATTGTAATCGAAGTAATACGTATGTACACGTACATAATTTTTTTTAAACTCATCTAATTTTAGTAATGCTTTTTTACCGATTTATAAAAAACTTTTAATTTCTATGTAAAATAAAAAATCTATTATCCAAATGTATTAAAGAAATTTAAAAAAATTGATATCTCTATTTGAAAAATTTATAAAGTTGGAATCTATGACAGTTTTCAAAGAGTATTTGTAATTATAAATTAGTATCGATCGATATTTATTTTCGTATTAAATTAATATATAAATATGATATATGGAGCTAAAAAGTACTAAAATTTGAAGAAAGCGATGCAAGGAAATGAAAGGGATTTTAAATACAGCAAAATTCAATCGCATTCAACCGCAAGACAGAAACTTGGGCAGACGTTTGGTTGGTAGAGAACAATAGGAATATGTTTGACACTCCCAATTCTAAACTTTTCGATGACGAGAATGAGGCAGAACTGCGAGTCGAGGCCTTAAACGATAGTTATAGATTAGTTATACAAATCATGGAAACAATATTTCATACTTTAAAACAATATTTAAAATTTTTCTTTCATCTAAAACTATAAGCATATTGTTGATAGTTTTGACAAAGATATTTAGAGGATATTTGGTGTTACGATTTGTTTTTAATTATCGAAGACAATTTTCGCCAAAAAATAGCTTAATAATAAAAATTATTTCTTTCGTATCCAATGAAAATGTAACGATATTAATCGGACGATTTCGGATTAATCAGTTTGATATTATTTTTGCTTAAGATTAGCGTAAGTTTAGTCGAAAAATATAATAGTGATTATGACAGAATAATTCTAGATTTCGGCTAACGTGGTTGACAATAGCGATATCATTTTTTTAATCTTATGCACTGATTTCCATTAAATACGACGCTTATGTCAGTTCAATTTGATAAATGTAAAGCGGAGTAAAATAGACTGTAAATTTTCTGTGTGAATGTGACAGCGTCAATATGATAACGTTGCTAAATTAAAAAAAAATTGAAAATGATTATATTATAATTATAAATATGTTTGAAATGTTCTGACTTAATCTATTAAAATTATAAATACAAGTTAAATCTTACAACTTCAAAGTACAAGTATCTATAATTATTTAAAAATTTAATATTCAATAATGAAATTGCTTTTCACAAGTTTACTTTTAGAACTTTACGAATTTTGATTAACTTCTTTCATGACTAAAATAAATTGTAATATAAAAGATAATGAATTTTTAATGAAATAGTTATTTATTTATAATAAAAATCATCAAATATTATATTTTAGAAATATAATAATCTAAAAAATTAAGTTTTTATAATATTTGTCGCATTATAAAAATATAATTATAAGACAAATTATGCTACTTAAAAAATTGAAAATCTTAAGAAAATTTGTTTTTTTTTGATGAATTCTTATAATTTAGTATCTAATAACAGAGACAAAATACAACTTCTCAAAGTTTATAAATTAAAATAATTTTTTAATCTAATCAAATCGAAATTAATTTATTACTAAGCGTTCAAAAAATAGTTTAAATTTCTTTGTTTTCCAAGAGGTCTAATAACTGCTTTTTCTTATCGGTAAATATCAACTTTAAAATGTTAATTGAAGAAAGAAAAAAATTCTTGATATTTTATACATATAAGATAATAAAATATATACGTAAAATTTTGGTACAATTGCAAAAAGTTAGTATATAAATATTGTATTTAAATTATCTAATTTATTATACAAATATTAATATTTATAATTCCTACAAACCGTTTATACATAACTTAGTAATAACTACAAAAATAATAATAATTTACCTATACAAAATTCAGACACGTAATAAAATTAACTTAATCGATCGCATTTGTAATAGAATATATATAAATAACGTATCAACCGAACATTGATAGTATTTATCATTATTTTACAAGCTAATAAGATTTTTTTAGGTAATCAAAAGAATTTTAAGTTATTATTAAATTATTTAAAATGTGCAAATTGATAGAAACAAGAAAATTTGACCGAAATCTAAATTAATCTATGCGTGTTTCACAGATTTTCTCAAGAGTCGCATAAAATTTCTTACGTAGTTAACGCTCAAAATCTAAGCATCGATAAAAAATAAAGGAATTATACAAACATGAAATAAGAAGTTAAAATCTCCAAGAGACAACTACCGAAAAGGAGTTCACTCTTTGCTTCTTTCGGAGAAAGGTAATCAATGAAGGCAAGAGTAAACCGATATCTTATCAAAGTTAGCCCATCTTCAAGGAAAAGGAAGAAGAGAAAATGAGAGAGTGAGTGAGAGAGAGAGAGAGAGAGAGAGAGAGAAAGTTCACCGATAGCCATGAGGCAGCAATAACCAAACCTTACACTCTCTCTCTCTCTCTCTCTCTCTCTCTCTCTTCTCCCGATTGCCCTTCGTCGCACTCATCCGTAACTTCCGCACAGTGGTTCGCATGTGTGCGCACTTTAGCCAACTTTGCTGATCAGACTTGGTAAGAAAAAGGGAAAAGAAGGAGAGGTTTTCGATCGCTTGAAATACATATTGTCCTAGCTATCAGTGTCCGATAAAAAGCCACCGCTGCCTTGTAAGAGGCGAGGCGAAAATTGACCTTCGGATTCTTAGACGAGAAAGAACAAGTGAAGGAGAAATCGACGACGAATCTGGAGAAAAGGAAGTACCGAGCTTTCTCGTTCTTTTCGAGTGGATGGGGAATTATTCAGACGGAATTCGGAGTTTGGCTAGGTCAGGTATTCCTCGAGCGGGAATTTACTTGAAACGTAAAGTGACGTGGCTTTTTCGCAGTGCATTTAAACATTTTAACGCTTTTTTGTCAGAGATGAATGATTATTTCAACAAATTTCATTCCTTTTTATAAATGGAAGATTTTTTTACCTTATATCGCGGTAAATAAATAACTATCAGATTTTTTAATTATAGAGGGTCGATCGGTATATATATAATATTTGAAATGTGATACCGCTCAGTTTGTAATTAAGAAAAATGAAATTTTATATATAAATAAGAAAACTATCGAATAATAATCTATCTTTTTAGAAAAATAATTTTAAATTAACTCTTTTAATTCCTATATTTTAGTTATTTTGAAAAGTGTAATTTCAATACACTAAAGGTTAAATCATGCTTACGAGCTAAATAATGGTTTTAATAGATTTTTTAATGAAAATTTTCTTACAAAAATAATTTTTTATTAAAAAATATCTTTAAATCAAATATCTGAAAAATAAAAAGTTTCTATACGTAAAATATCAGAGAAAGTAAAGATTTAGTAATAATTTAATCCGAAAATAATTTTTTTAACACACGCGTAAAGTTATATTTGTGGTCTAATTATATTCGATATCAAACTCAAACACACCTATACACATAATTGGTTATATATATATTTAAGTAAACTTATCTTCCGAAAATATATTTATTTAAAATTCTTTTATTAAGTAATTGTTTGTTTTATATTAAAGATAAATTTATAAGTACAGTCAAATAAAATGATATACAGAAATATAAGTATAATTGGTTAATATTAAAATTAAGCGGATTATACATATTACGCAATTATCAAAAATGCAAGTTGAAATAAGTTATTTTTATCATTTTTAATATTGTAAATTATGATTGCACTTGTCTCTTAAAATAATACTTTGAAATTATTGTACTTTATTA
Organism: Dolichoris vasculosae; assembly: GCA_018907195.1. NCBI lineage: Eukaryota > Metazoa > Arthropoda > Insecta > Hymenoptera > Agaonidae > Dolichoris > Dolichoris vasculosae. The sequence continues at coordinate 5,262,428 of JACCHY010000009.1, read as the reverse complement.
TCGTAAACTTATTTTCGTATACAATAAGAAGAAAAATCTGAAGTTTTGTTATTCATTCTGGAAAACGTTTATTCCTTCATTTTAATTTTTATTAATAAATTAGTTTCATTGAGTGATGCGAGCAGAGCTTTGATTGATAAATATTTTTTGATTGGTTAATGAGCTAAACGGGTCGATATTATATTTGATCGAGGAATCAAATTAAAATAGAAAAAAACACACGAGCAAATTACTATATTATTTTTTTCTTACGTCCATTAATCCTTATTAACGATATTAGGTGTTTCAAAATCTCAATTACTCGTAGCATATTTTCTCATTATACTATTTTGATAATTACGATGGTTGTCTTGTAAAGATAACTGTGTATTCTATTTAAATGCGGTATTTTAACTCGCTTTTATTTCCGCATTCCTTAATGCAATGACTAGCAATTCTCTCGATTTCTTTAGATAAATTGCTATAAGAAATTTTATTTACTTCTAGAGTACCCAACGATAAATTTTTATTTTTATAGTCGAAAAATCATGATTGGAATTAACTTAGTCGTCGAATAAGTGTTCTTATAATATTATGTCGCTTAAACTTAAATAATGTCCAGTTACGTGTCGGATGAATCAAAATTTATCGTAGAATAATTAGAAATAAATTCAATAAGCGCCGTGAAAAGAATAATACTTTCCTACTATTTACGTGTTTAGTTTTTTAAACAGATTTTTTATTCTCGCGTTTAATATTTAACGAACACATTATAAAATTGCTTTACAACCAAAAAAAAGGACTAACCTTTGTATTATAGATGCAATAAACTTCATTTAAAATTATATAAATTAAAATTACTACGTGTACAATGTTTTCAAAGTATGATCTTAGGTATTATTTAATTCCAAACTATTTTTTTAAACTTTGTTAGAACAAACTTAAGGTTTGTTTTTTTTTATTTCTTACGTTAAAAGGTAACGCAAAATTGTTATTACTTTCTTCAAGAATGTTTTCTCATTTCTAAAGAATAAAAAGAGCTCGAAGAATGTTTTCCTACGAATACACGTAAGGATACCAACGACACAGAATATAAACTGAAAAGCCAAAGAAAAATGAAACAGGCAGAAAATAACCGAGTCCGAAAGGGCGAGGGAAAGAAAATGGATAAAAAAAAGGGAATTACATGTAATTCCCAACGGAGGTGTCACCTAGGATAATTATCAGTTACATGCTTAATTCCTTCGATCTGGAAAAGCCTCCGGCCTTAAACCCATACAACTAAGGGAAGCGACGGACACTACTTTCGGTCTAAACAAGCGAATGGATATAATGGTACAAACACCGGTGGATGGTTATTCGCTTCGGCAAGCGAAACGTGACGGGAAATAAGAAGGGCTCGAGTACCGAGCGGAAATTACAGGTTCCGCATACACACACGTATATACGTCCGAAAGTAAGGAGTCGACGGCGCGTATATGCCGACAGTTATAGTGGCTCGAAGAAAGGAATGGAGAATCGCATGCGTAGGTCAAGTTTGTTTCTTGAGTTGTCGTGTGTCGATGAGCTTTTCTCACGGGTATCCGATCGTTGCTTATGAATTTTATTTGCACTGTAACAGAGTTACGATTAAGGACGATCTTCGAGCGATTAAGCAATTCGAGGCTCTTAATTTTACCGAGCGTTATTTTTGTTAAAGTAAGAAATACGTGTGTTGAAAAGTTTTCGAATTAGAAAAGGGAAAATTGTTGATAGGAATATTACAAATTTACTTAGATTGATTAAAATTACCGTTGGATTCCTTCGATTTCAACCTTCTATTTTAAAAAATACGAGAGTTAAAACTTTCGTGTACTTGGTAAAGTATATCTGTGTAAATTTGATCGTTACGGATTTGTATTACAGATATTTTAAAACTGACATTCATTACGTTTAATTAACAGTTAAAAAACTTGTAAACTTTGTTTTTAAATTTCTTATTCTTTAATCTTGATAATTTTACAAGTTTATTTTAATTTAAATATCAATTTGTACTGTTTGCTAATTCAAAATCTTGGAATTAGGTTCGTTGTAATTATAGTTATTTTCTTACGATCTTCGTTATTATAGAAAAACTTTCAAATTGGAATTTTCAGTTATCGGAATAGTAATAAATAAAATAATAAACGGATGTAATCTTGAATAACCCATTCGGTATATAGAGATGCCGATGAATCGGTCGAACCAATCGCTTGAATCCAAAATCTTCGAATTCATCTTCCGAAATTCCAATATTCACGAAATTACAATATTTCTTCTTAAAATAAATGAATTATTTAACGTTAACGAATCGTTACGTTAACAAAAACTCATCGATATCGATGTAATGTAACGAATGAAAATAAATTATGTAATAAGTGGAAACGATATACGATATATCAGAAAATCCATCAACGTTAAAAATAAGATTGATTTTATGATTAATGAACGTATTCTAATATTTTTCTATTTATTCTTTCGGATTTTAATTGCTTAATACTCTTTCTAAATAAATACGGTGTTTGCTTTGCGTAACAGGATAATCTCGTACACATCGATAATCCGCTTAGATCAATCTTTTCGAAGTTTCAGAAAAATGATAATGACGCGTATCCGAGCACATCGTCGCTATAATATCAAAACTTTTAAAAAAAGTATATATCGTTTAAATATTAAACAAATTAAATGTTCGAAAAATCGAGTTAACGTGCAATACTTGAAAAAAGGAGTAATTTCTGTGGGAATTCGAATGAAATACGTTCGAAATACGCAGAAATTTACCGAAAGTTTACATTGAACTTGGTTAAATTTAATCGATAATAATTGAAAAATTCAAGTAATCCCATTCTAAAATAGTCGTAGAGCAATTTTGCGTCTCCGAATCATATCCGTCGTCACTGGAATAAAATCAGTCCAATGTTGAAGCAAATATTTTTTGCGTTCCTTCGCACGGGAAAACTAAAATCCTTGCGAAAATGCATTTCAATTTCACACAAAATGTCCAGAGTATTGGAATCGGGCGAATCGCAAATTACGTACAGTGTAATCGTGTACATCGGACGTAATTACGAGCTTGTGTTTGCGAAAGGGTCAATTTCGATATTATGTCAATGTTCCGACTCGTTCGGGTTGTTTCATTTTTTCTTGACTCAAGCGTCGATATGTGATAAATAAAATTTTGAAGCGGGCGACTTGAGAAACCGACGATAAAAACATTTTACAAAGAGATCAGTCATAGCTGGGATAAATAAAACAAGTTAGATTTATCTTTTTAATATTTTATTTCTTTCAAAATTGTTCGTTGAATATTATATGTTTACTTTGTATTCATTGCAAAAATATTATTCCACCGCAAATTGAAACTATATTTTGATTCAGGGAAAGCTTTTTCAATATATAGAAGTTTCGATTGGTTGATACGTGCTCTTCACCAACTTCAAAATTCTTTCGGAAAATTGCAGTAAAGTATATAACGTATAGATTTAACCGAATGGATTTTAAAGTAATTCATTTTATTTGATATAAATATTTTTAATGGATCTCCTGCATTATTAAATACGTGACATAAATTTAGGAAGTTTATCGCTCTTATTAACTTCTATGAATTTTATAATACATAATAATTGTTCGTCCCGTTTTTATACTGAAAATTCGGTAAATTTTATTATTCTTTTAATTTATGAATCGTGTATTAAAATGACTAATTGTCCTTTAAATTCTTAAATTATTAGCTTAATATATATGAATTTTCAATTATCACTAGCTGTGCATAGTTACTACAACTATTTATTTTAATACTTTAATACTGTATTGTATTTGTAGGAATATTGTTACAATTCTACATAATGAACTTTACGTCAATTTATGCCATATATTATTCTATGTTTTAATTGAAAAAAATCTAATTTATTCTAAACCGTGTTGCAAAAATGATTAACTACTACATTTTATAAATTTTTATCACGATCGAATAATTTTAATTTTATAAGATAAATTCAATTCAAATTGAAACAAATTCGGTATTGAAAAGTTAGTTACTTTTAAAATGGAAAGAAATTAAATTATGATATGAACTGATGTAACTATTATTTGAACAAATTAAATTATTTAACAAAATTTTAATATATAGAAATAATTATCAATAATATAGAATACATAAAAAGAAATATCGATTATAAAAACACGTAGCGAAGAATTATAAAAAGGTAATCGTGATATTTTGCTTTAAATGAATTTTTTGTAGTTGCAATTTGAATATCTAAATTATCATATTACGTAAAAGAGAATTTTTTAAGTTTTTATTAAACTGATAAGAACAATACTTTATAAATAATATCTATTTCGATCTTGTAAAGAATAAAATTTATACTTATTTAAATATTTGGAATTATTCGTGAATATTAAACTCGGTTAAATACTCTTTTTATAATTATATTTGATAATAATATAAATTTAAAATAAATTTATGTTAAATAAAGTATTTAATACTTTAATGTATTCATTAAAAATTTGATGTTTTTAAATTAATATTCTATTGTAATATGAAATTAAGAGAAATTTAAATAATAATAAAAAATATTAAACTTACTATGATAATTTCTCTAAACATGAAAGATTTTATCTCGTATCAGTTAATTTATAAATCAGTATTTACTTTGTAAACAATGTTTTGTACATTAAATTTTATAGAGGATTGAAACAAATTAAAATCTTACGTATTGTTCTAATTATATATAAAATTTATAACATTGATTACAAAAATTAATTACAATAATTAATTATATCATTAATTTTCAAAATTTATTTAATCAATTATTTATTTTCATAGAAAATTAAAAAATAAAATAAAATATATAAAACGTTCTTATTATTATAAGACACTTATTATTGAATTGTACAAAATACTTACATAATATACAAGGACATATAACCAAATTAGTATTAAAATTCATAATTTATATCTTTATGTTTTAAACGAGTCAGATTTAAAAAATATTTATAAATACGAATTCATATAAAATGAATTTTTTAAAAATTATTTTAATGTACCTATAGTTTTTTACAAAGAGAAAAATATTGTTTTTTTTCGTATTAGTATTTTTATTTATTTTTTGTACGTATAATAAATAAAGAAATAATGGAACAAATATATACAAAATCTTTTTTGATAAATAAATACAATAAACTATGTACTGTATTTATACGGATATTAATATTTTGTTTTAAAAGTATTTTGTATTATATACATACAGATTAAAAGTATCAATAATATATTTGAAAGGGAAAATATAGCATATAGAATATTATATTATAATTAAACATAAAATTAAATAATTTTTAATTTTTAATTTTTAATTATAAAATTTATCCAAACTGGAAATATTATAGACAAGTGTTTACAAATAATTTATGTAGTTTTAGAAATATTTTTCATACATCTTCTATACGAGAAGATATTTCAAAATAACGAAGGGATAATAAAGTACAAGGGATTAAAAATATTTTCTTTTATTATTAAATAACGGTATTTTTAAATGAAAACTAAGTATAAACTTTTTGAATGATTCAATCAAGAATTTTTAGATCAATTACAAAAATACTGATTTTATATATTTTTTAAGCTTACTATATTTCCTTCGTATATACATTCGATTTATCATTTAACGCATTTATCAAAGACATTTTATAAATAAATAACGGTAAACGGGTAATTGCTTTAAAAATATAATTTTTACATGTAATCAGTATATATTTCTCTATATATTATTAAGTTAATTCATCATAATTTTACAAACATATAAATTAAATGATAAACTCATAGATATCGTAATTTTTTATTCGAATATATATTCGACAGCATATATCGAAGCAAATACTCTGATACTTAGAAAGGTATAGTCTTTATGAATCAGAAACATAATATAAGACTCGATCGAATACAATCGGTTGGTGTTACGAAGAACTGTATTATAATCCACGAAAGTTAGTTACAAAAATACCAGATTTTCTAGCAGCTTCGAAAGTACCCAAGATGAGAAACGAGTAAATCCGTTAATAGACGTATATGCGAAGCTTATATTCAAAGAAAAGACGTTGACTATACGAAACCTTAGGAATTTCCTTTTTCGACGCATTAATATACGGCTTCTAGTTTTGCGCTGAATTTAACGAATCATAATAGAAATGCACGGCAGCGTTCACTAATAAGAAACTCAAATCGATATTCAATATAGATTACGATATTAGATTGTCCTCGGATTAAGTGTTGACATCTTTTATTAAAGTCGTCGAAAGCATCGCGTAAAGCCATTAATCTAAAATCAAAACAATAACGCTGCCAAGACAAATCCCCGCGGTACTTGTACAGATTTCATCAACCGGAACAACTCGACACTTGTTTTCGTGGAAACTAGTTATCGCTCGATGCACCGGAGAGCAAACCTGGGTAAAGCCGTGACCACAGCCTTACGAGCATTCGAAATAGATATCGCGTCGAATGCCTTGCTTTAGTCAAACAGTAACTATAACGACGTTAGTTTCTTGTCTACGACAGGGGATAAGTCGGCACTTAGCCTAAATGAAATAGTTCCTATCGATATCAGAGCGTATCAGCGTATCAGCGTATCAGCGATCGAGTAATCCAACCGGTGCTGAATAATTTAAAGCACAGTTGTAACCGATCTTTTCTAAGATCTTGGTATCGAATTTTGTCATCTCGTAAATTATTAAAATGAATCGCATGCAGGGAGCGGCAATTATAAAAAGAGCTGTTACCCGATGTCAGTGGGTCTCGTATGACCGCTATTATCCTTTTCACGAGCCGAGAGCTTACGACTAGCGAACTCTTCTTCTAGACTTCCCCCCCCGACGAAGAGATGGTGTTTGATTTAGTGCAACGAAAAGGCGCCGGTTCTTTTATAAAAAGCGTGCGGCTCATTAAAGACAAGTGCGGATGAGCGAGATAGTGGATATTCTGTATACACTCTTATTGATAAAGCGGTTCTTTCCAATTTTTTTCTCTGGAGATGAAACGTAATTCTTCAGTCGGGCGATGTTGAATTGAATACTGGAGGCTTTTTCTTTTAAAGGCTATTTTCTCTTTTTTTTTTCAAAGGGTGTTTTATGTTTTTATTCGCTAAATATTTGAAGTTAAAAGGCTGCACTTTTATTTTTGATTAAAAAGGCTAAAATTTACTTTTATAATTTCATAAATAAATAGGAGTATTATTTTTTTTGCGTATTTAAAAATTGAAAATTGAAGATTAATAAATATTTAGAAAATAATACTAAACCGTAAATTTAAAAGGTATAAAGGATTCGTTTCAACTATAATCCAAATAAATATTTTATAGTACACGTGTAGTCGATAAATTTTTGTATTATAAAAGAGAAGTACATTTTTTCGTTTCAATGGAACTTTATCAAAGAGTTCCTCGAAATATAATAATTTGAAAGTTAATTTAAATTGTTTGTATTACAGTTTATTGTTTTAGTAATTAAAATTTTATAAAAATTCAATATTTGTTAAAAAATATCATCGAGTAGAAAAATACTTTTCGTATTTTTAATTTTGATTAATATTCTTCAATCCGTGAAGATTGAAATAAATATTTAAACAAAATTTTCAACGAATAACATAGTTTTATCAATATTTAGTTATTAATTCATTTTTTAGTCGATACAAAAATTTCAAAAAAGAGAACGATGTATCGATCGGTCTCGAAAAAAATTAATTTCATATCGATTTAATTTTAATTGGTTAGCAATAAAAATTCTAATAAAAATTTAACGTTTCTTCTTTAAATAAGTATACGACAATTAATTTAACGTCTCGGTCGATACAAGAAAATGAATTTATTCCTTTACAATGTTTCCAACGCACAAGCTTGAAAATTAGTTTTTAAAATAAAATATAGATACAATTTTTCGTTAAAACAAGATAAATATTTTCGATCGTATTATAATTTGATATCATATTTTATTAAATTTTTTCTTTAAATAATTGTCTTAACTTTACTCCTCGTACTTTTTATGCATCTATAAAACGAGAATTCCAATTGAATAAAGTTGAATATTTATGAAGACTTTATCGGTAAAAAACAAATATGCGTTGTAAAAAAGCGCATAAGCACAAAATGCATAAGTGTCGAAAAATATGCTCACTCTATAAAAAGTAACTCGTACCATTGCGTACATTGATAAAGTACGAAAGAGTTTATAGACGTTTGTCTCGTACAAATTCACTGATAATAATGTCGGTAGTTCCATCAGCGATCAAACTATAGAAAAAAGTTATAGATACATTCTCTCTTAAAATCTTGAAAAACCGAATTACCAGGTTTTGATATCGAATCGCGTTCCACTTCTATTTTCCTTGTATTCACGGGAGATTGCGAGACACAAGTTGATTATTCACGATTGAGTCAATGCCTCAAAGTACAGATATTTTACGCTCGTTAAAAAAAGCTCCTCGTCCATCCTCCGTAGTTTTCCAAAGTCTGGTGAGGGTAGACTACGAACTTTCTCGTATGTACAGGCATTTATCGGTCTTGAAGACATTAAAGTAGCTAAGTGGGGGTATATATAGCGCGTACACACTACTATGTAACATACCTTCGTCTCGAAGAAAGTCGCGTGTCTGATGTATGTTTACGACTCTCTCTCTCTCGTTCTCTGTGTTTTTTTCCTTCGAGGAGTAGTACACCGTATAAACGTGGGTACCTTTAGTTCTCGTGCACGCCGCCACTCCTTCACGCAACCACTTAGCAAAACGACTAAGCAAGCCCATCAAGACGAAGACTAAATAAAAAAAAAGAAGGAACGGAGAGGAATGGCCGGCGAAGAGAGAGAGGAGACGCTTCAATCTGCGAAATAGAAGCTTTACTGCATGCCGCACACACTTTTAAACAAGTATACGGCGTATTGTCTTTCTGGGAAATTAACAGAACAGCTGGACTTGATATTAAGACGAGGAATGGGAATTAAAGTAAATTCTTCTCCGTTTCTTTGTTGTTTACGTTACTTCTTTTATGGCCGGTGTTCGCAGAGACGTTATTTTATGGAAATTTAAAGAATAAATATCTTTTATCAACATCGCGTTATGAAGTAGATGAATTTGTCTTATAATTGTAAGAGGCAAATCAATTGAAACTTATGTGCGATTATAGAGGATTTACTCGTGTGCGAATTTATTTATTATATACGTGAGTTAGAAACGATATTTTGAGTGTTGCATTTGTTGTGTTTACGAACGTTAATTATAGAAAGTTTCATTTGTAGTTCGATAAAGTTTATATGCGTAAGTAAAAAATCTTGTGACTCTAATTTTCTACATTATAATTTTTAATATGAAAACGTGTATACATCGTAACTTATTGTCTAAAATTTCTTTTTATGCACGAGTAGATCGATTATATTCACTGAATTATTATTATCCATATCGTATCGTTTTATAATTTTATTTTGATGTATACCTGTACAAAATAATAATTTCGAGTTTTATATTTTATAAAATAAACTATAGAATAATTATTACTTGATACATAAATAATATCCTTTATTTACTTCGGGTGATAAATTATTATTCCGATTTCAAAAGTATTATCTGATTTACGTAATTTTAACGCGTTTCTTTTAAAATAAAATCAGTTTTTATACTGTAACAAATGAACATATTTTTCAGTGCACCTCTTTTGTCGTAAAATAAGAGAATTTATGGAAATCTCACATCATTCTTCATATAAGCTTGACTCAACAAATAAATTTAAAATTTACGCTATTTACGATTATTATTATAAGATAATTTACATTTATATTTCATTAATAAGATGAATAATATTATTATTCAACCATAATCTTTTACTAATTTCTAGCGAATATTTTAAACAATTATCTATTATAATTATTTTACAAATTGTTGAAAGCATACGAATCTGAAAATTAATATATCGAATATTCGCTATATACATTTTTTCCGTGACAACATATTCGTAGAAAATAAAATTAAGTATGATTTCGATACTATCGATGTATCAAATACCAAACGGAATTCAAGATCCATAAATAAAAAATTGACGAATGATTATCCATCGAAGATGATCGTTAAGGAAGTATAAAAATTATGAAATGGAGGCAACGGAGGAAACGAAAGGTATAAAATTTTTATATCTATTTTAAGTAATATTAAAACATGATGAAACTTACCTTTAATTTCTAAAAGTAACGACATGTTATCATTCAACAGATATATTGCACTTATAATAATATTTTTGTATTATTTTAAAAAAACGTAAAGATATTTTATAAAAATTTATCAAAATATTTCTATAATTTCAAAATTTTATCGTAATTTTTCTAATAAAAAATAAAAATAAAATAAATCAGTAGATTAAAAATAAAGTTTTTTATAAATACGTAATAATACGTAATAATTCAGCACAACGTTTCTCGATTAAACAATTTTTCCTACGTTAATCCTCGTTAGTTAAGCGAAGAAAGTTCTTTCATCGCGTAAAGACATCGCCCACATTATTCCGTCATCGAGAACAGAGCCACGAGTTTCGCGGATTAGAGGAGCAGTAGCAGACGGTATATTAGCAGGGATGGAGACTGACCCTCTCGAATACCTGGACGCTCGCGGGGGTAATCAGGACAGCCCCTTTTGCACGAACGAGGGGTTTAAGTAATAGCCGGCGGTGCGGATGACTTACCGATTCAGGACACGCGAGAACCAAGACTTCGAGGCAAAAGTCCTCTTCTTGGGTGCGGGACGTATGCGATTCGATAGCTCCTTACGTGGATCTCGATGATTTTTGCCTTCGGCTCGCGAGGATGGATCGATCGATAAATATCCGCGTAGCGAAAGCTTCGCTCGAACCAGAGGTGTAAACTCGCGTCGGCTTTCGTTTGTGGATAACTTATGGTACCCCGGAGTAATTTGACTTAATGTGAAATACAATCGCGGTGTTGGTAGAGATTTATCGATCACTCTATTATACTTGGTTCTACGCGGCTATTCGTTGATGTCACAGTCGTACGTTCCTGCTTTTACCCTTGCGTTAACGCGAGCTGAAAGCTTGTAACAAAGGAAGGTAACAAATAGAAGATAGCGGAAGAGAGGAAGAGAATTTCGTACCTTAAATTACAAACCTGGAATTTGGATATATATATATATATTCGCGCGTGTTTATTAGAAATTTTGGGTGCGTACGACCAGAAGTACAACGTATGTACATTTTCTTATAGTAAGAAACTTGTACGATACATAAACTACGTTCTCTACGCGAATTGGTACTCGGTCATTTCATTCGACTCGTCCACTCATATTTATATACGTGTATCGTGTATTATATATAGGAGTTTCATACTGTTTGTGGTCTATTCTTGATTAAATATAGTTCGAAACTAACTTACGTGATTTGAAAGACCGATCGCGTTACGCTATAGGTCGCTGAAACGGATGATAGAAAATTAGAGTTGTGTCAGTTTTAATCTTTAATCAAAAGTGACGTGGAATCTCGGTAGAACGGGAGAAGATAAAACTCGGCACTTCGGGGAAAAGTAAAGTAAAATAAATACAAGTATAAGCGAAAACTTATGTTTCACGGGCAGAATGATATTTTAAAAGTTGGACAATGAACTCGAATATAAAGTAGAATATTTTTTATTTGTAGGATACACTCTATTATTTAAAGCATAAGAAAACTTTAATTAAAAAAATCTTTCGATTACTCCACTAGTTGGAAAAATTCAAAAAAGCTATTGAAGTTCACTGAAAACGGGTATTTTACTAAACTCGTTCTAGATCTACTTGAAAGTGTGGTGAATAGAATTTACGTTTACAAGTCTTTTATTTAACTTTTCTTTGATGCGAAGGGCGAATTTTTTTTTAATTAAATTTTTTTACGAATTGAAATTTATATCGCGTGTAAATACTTACCTTTCGTCGTATCGATATCTTAAGATCGAGAAAAACTATGCGTTTAAAATAATGGAGTTTTTTATTTCATTGTACTGTAAAAAAATTACTTCGTCGTTACGTGATTTATTTATTTAAGGAAAGAGAAATAAATAAACGTACTCAAATATTAGGTACAAGTTACAACTAACGTTATAAATATTGTAAATACTCTTATTTGTAAAGTATCATCATAGATATTATTTTGTATAAGCGGAAAATTGATATTGGAAAATAAATGAAGTTGATACATAAATCCGTTAAGATAGTGACGAGATATCACAATAGCTCAATAAAAAAGAAGCGAAACAGTATATTTAAGAGCGTAATGAATCTAACATTCATTTCTAGATTTATGAGAAATAGAAGTTTAACGATCGCTAAATAACTATATTTTTTACTTACGAATGATTATTTTTATAATTCACTTGAGAAAATATAAGATATTTATTGCGTTTTGTTTACATAATTTTTCGTTCGCGTTTCTTCAAATTTATCGAATTCATTTTTTATCTTAAATAAAGATACATGAAAACAATAATCTGTAGTTTTTTATTAAGCCCCTTCTTTATTTACTTAATACATAATTATATAACATTAAAAGATATTATGTTGCATATTAATAAAAAGTTATTTATATTTTTATCCGTACTGTGAAAATTTACTTAAAAGTAGTTTGATTTAAAAATTTTTTTAGTTGTATATTTCAAATTATAATCAAAAGTTTATTATTATCAAACGATTTAACTAAGATTACTTCATATTATATCAATATATACATAATTAATTTTAAATAAATATTTATTAAAATCACATTTTTTAAATATACATAAATACAGTATTATCTTAAAGACTATTATAATTTTTACAATATAATTTTGGTGCTATAAAGTAGTTGGATATTATAAAGTTATTTATATTAAATAAACTTTAAGTCGATGGTATAAAAGTTTTCACGTGTGATCGCAATATTCGATGATTCATCCCTTGTATGATATTATCGATTAAAATTTTTCTATATTATGATTTGATTTTAGTGTTTTAATATTTTAAATTACGATAATCAAGTAACGAAAGAAAAATAATTTTCAGAGCTTAAAGTTCATAATAATAGATAAGATATACAATATTTTATATAATAAAGTATATATTAATTATTATAAATGATTATAAATTATTATAAATTTAAAAGATATTTTTATAAAATAGCAATTTTTATAAAATAATTCAATCTTCATTTTTCGTGTCGATAAATTATATTTTCTGATTATTATTCTCAATTTTTTAGTCCATTGTATATTTCTTTATTTCTTTTAATGATAACGTAAAGAGTTACTTATATATAGCGAAGTCTTTTAAATATTGAGTAAAAGAGAAATATTAATAAGTAAGAATTTTTCTTCTAATTAAAGAAATTGGCAATATTTACTTTGGTATGTATTTATGTATGTATACCGACTTCTGTGTACATATTTCTGTGTATATACTATAATACTGTTATATTATTGACTTCACTCAAGATGCATATATTTTATTTGTGATTTAATCAATACATATAATTATTTAAATATATTATTTAAATTTCAAAAAATATTTTTATAATTATAATTATAATTAGTAAAACTAATTTAACTGATTCTTTTGATGTCACTGCTTTTAAATATAATATTTAAAAATGGATCTCTATAAATAAAAAAATTACCTTTTAGAATATATTTAAAAATTTTCCAATTCTAATTAATTATTAACGGTAATATTTTATTAACAATAATGTTATCGAATAAAATAATACCGATTAAAAAAATTAATAAAAATAAATTCAGTAAAAAATATTATATTAAACAAATTTTATTTAAGATACTTTTAATTCTTGAATAAATTATATGTATTTAGGAATATAAATGTGAAGTTATCTAATAACCAATATTGAAAGTAGAAAAAGATATAATATGGTCAGGCGGACCGTCTATTTTATTTTCCCGAAGAGAATAATTTTTTTCAATTCGTATCTTTCCAAACGTATAATTAAATTAAAAAAATATATCGCATATAATATTTTACATTAAAGTAAATATAGCAAATACATACGGTAAAATCTGTATTTAGTTAAAAGATAAACAAACGTTATAATATTATTTTATTAAAATAACCTTTTTTAATCGTCCGAAAATAGTTTGAAAAGTTTTCAATGCTAAACAAAAAATATACGAACTAGTGGAATGATGAAATATCGTATATTATATGTATATTTGAATTATTATGCCACGTGCGGACTGCTATAAACTCGATACAAGTTTCATTTTTATATCGAAGTAGTATTAAAACTTTTATTTACTCTTCCAAGAAAAAAGTGCACTCTATTATAATAAAGTTCGAATTTTTATTTATTAATATCACAGAAATGAAACAGTAACGTTACTTAAATTTCAATTATATATTAACCATTTTCCAACGATAATACATATTTCTAGAAAATGTATTTTAATTTTCAGACAAGCTCACGCAAAACTTCCGTAACAACGTTATACACTCGTCCTTCTTAAGCTCAAGATTTTAATACACGCGAAAAGGAAAATGACAAATCATTTCCACTCACGCGCGCACATTTGCACACACATACATACACATACCCGAGCGCATATATATATCCACAGCATTTTCTTTCCGAAAATATACCGCGCTGTAGCATCGGATAAGAGCTTGCTTTTAAGCATGTGAAATATACATATGCGTGTATGCAACGATGGCGTCGTCGTCGTAGCCGTCGTTTTTGTATATACATTTACGGTGTAGCGCTTATACTTTTCCTTGATGGATTCTACATCCACGCGTATTATCCTCGTTAAAAGCTCATCGATCGTCGTCGTGGTGCGATAAATACACTGGCTCGTTGGTACGCGTGTAAATTTTAGTTTTGAAAAAAATCTAAGAAGTCGTTTAGTTCATTAAAGTGGATAAGGTAAGTATAAGCTTGTATATTCTACGAATATTTAAAAAATGTCATATTAAAATAAAATATCCAAAGCGTAAGTAATATTGTTTCAAGCACCGTAATATTACCAATGGGAGATAATAGCTGTTGCTCGAAAACAAATAATATTCTTGTATTATGATAGACAATGTTGCCATTTTTATGGAAATAAGTCGTAAAAAATGAAGAATTATAATGGAGCTGTAAAGTTCAAGAAAAGAGAAATACATTCTTTTGTTTCGCGTTATACTTGGATTTCTCTTTACGTTTTAACAGTCGCTAAAAATTTGTTGCAAAACTCCGCATAAATAAATTCGTTTACTTTCGAAATAATTTTTTGTCTATTTTTCGATAATAAATTTATAAAGTATTAAAATAAGTTCGCAATGTAAAGTATATTATTACAAATAAAACGAAAGTAAGTGGATCAAAAAAGGTCTATACTCGCTCTTACGATTCTGTTCAAAATGAAAAAAGTTAAATGCACCCGATGGTAAAATATTTCTTAAACGTACTAAGCCGTGATAGTCTGATGAAATTTTTTTTACGCGTGAAGATAACTACTTCGAACCATGTAAATGTATTTGTACAAATTTCCCTTTACTTTTCTTATTTTTGGAAGATTCACTCTATTTAAAGTAAGAGATAAAATTGATAGTTTTCGAAAATGGGATACTTGACTTTATCATTATGATTTTCCTTAATTATCTTAGAAAAAAATCTAAAGCCTTTTACCTTTAGAAGCTCTCAGGTAAAAATAAAAAGTTTTTACTCCTTTATAAGCAAGCGTGCATCGTATAATACGATAAGATCATTTTGTCATGATTGTCGATTAAATGCAAAGATATAAAAAAGGAGTTTATGGAAATTTCATACAACGACGCGTTTGATAAATATTTTTTTTTAACCTATAATTTAATTTGTTAGCGGGAAGCTATTAAGTTCTTTATCTAAAAATCTTTTGTAAATATTTTAAAATGGATCTTTCGATATTAGATTAATACGATGATAAGTAAAATTTTAATTGCCGGGATCGTATTATTATTATTATTATTATTATTATTTTAATAAGATATTTTTATACGAAAACATACATTAATTTTATAATTACCGAAGTAGAAATTGCGATCGCAATAATTATAAATGCATTCGCCGATGATAAAACTATATTGTATCTTTTCTCTTACATTTATTATTATTTTTATAACAATGTATTTTAATCGCGTTTAAAATTTATTTTTCTCCATCGATAACGAACTTTGTAATTACCCGTTCGATTCGATAAAAGTTAAAATTGAATATCGCATCGAATATACGAAATCTGTCTAATTTTTAAATTACAGCTACAACCTAATACGTAAAGATGTACATAATTTAAAAAAAAAATAAAATGTTTTTATAATAAAAATCCCTGTACTAATTAACTAAGTAAATCGATCGCATACCCAAAAAATTGCTCGAATCCTTATCCGAATCCATTTCTATTACCAAATCTATAAATATTTTACAAATAAATATATACACGTAGATCATAAAATACAATATGTCAAAGAAGAAAAAGCCTGCATTCTTAAATTACGCGCATATATTATTAGGTTCGGTGAGAGAGATAGAGAAAGATTCATTATATACATATCTCATGCCTCTCACTTTCATGATTTATGCCGGCTTTTCTTTCTCTCCTCGGAGATGCGCGACCAGCATCCGAGGCGAACGATGGAGGAAAAAAGGAAGAATGAAAAAAGGACGAAGCGAATCTTAAGATAAATCATCGACTATCGAGTTTCCAGCTCGAACGTAAGAATCCTAGAGCGAGAAAACAAGGACGAGGAAGTGTAGGAAGTGTGGGAAGGAAGCAAAGGAAGCGAATTCAGCGAAAAACGAACCAGCAATCGGCAATTAGAGAGACCGAGACTTTTCTCGATTCGATCCCTTTCTATCCCCCAGACACGCGAGTATGTGGCGCGCGGGCAGATATATCCCAAGGGTTGCTTTTCCTCTTCCGGCTCGAAGTGGGCAAGGTATACGGGGATGACGAACGATCGTCTAAAGCGACACGGCTGAACGACTGCGTTCAGGGATGAGACGGAGAAGGATGAACGGTGGTGACGGTGTGTGTGGGGAGGAGGGAGGGAGGAAGACGGTGGAGAAAGGAAATTGGTATGCGGGTAAAGAAGCTTCCGCGTGATTGGCAGAGGCCAACTCGGCATTCCTAATAGGCGAAAAGGCAAGGCGCGCGGTTGAGACGTAGTGTACAGAGCCTGGGATGAAAAGGATGGATAGAGGCGGGACCCAGACGACTCTCGCAATCCATTTTCGCTCTTTATTTTCCGAACGGAAAGGTGCCGGTGTGCCTTTTCCTACCTCTGTCTTACTGTCTTATACACTCGGCGCATAAACTTGGCCTTTTTACGCTCGGAGCGTAACGCGAGAGTCGCGGATACACGTATCGAAAGGAAGTACGTACGTAAAGATGGAAAATATGGTTTATGCAGGCTGTATACGCGAGACGGCAGATGCGAGGCTTTTATTAGCGAAAGGAATGCGCACCCATGTGATCCTTCGCGCGCGACCTTAAAAGATATACGCAAAGTGGCGGCGCGGAAAAGGATCGAAGAGGTCTTCCGAGGAGTAGCGACTCGCTCAATCATTCATAAAATGAGCATTTTGGAAGGATCGTTCCCTCGTCTCTCGCTCGCTTTCTCTGTCTCTCCCTTCTTCTTAGATTAAATATTCAGAGCGCCACAGCTTCTTCCACGACTCTCCGCAAAGTTTTCTTTCAAAAGCTCCGTATAGGTATACGCGAGCGTTAAACCAAACAAAGACAAACGCGGACGAAACGTGAGAGCGAGTTGTTTGTTAAAGTATGGGAAAGTGTCTCGCAGTCGTTAAAAAAAACAAACCTGTTTTTTTAAACGTGAGTCACGGTGGTTGATTATCGTTACCCATTTTCTTTGCGAATTAGTTCAATTGAACGTGACGAATAATTACGGATATAAGCGTTAAAAGTTTTTGAATCTGGTACAGAACGTGAATAATGCATACCCTGGAAATGAATGTATGATGTAAGAGATCGGAATGGATTCCCTTGGCCAGAAATTTGAAAGGACGAATTTTTTTTTTATGATAATGGATCTTTAACGGAAATTAGGTCGATGCAAAATTGAAAGTTGTTTTATCGCTATAATGTATAGTTATCCGGAAAATGCTTGGCGTATTCGATGTTGCTCGGAATAATTTAAGGTTTTAATAAATATATTATAAAGCGGAGAATAAACGATATAAGGATGTTTTTAAACGATGAGTTAAGCCAGGATTTTTTATCGATCGATAAGCTGCAACGATCGATATCCGACAATGGATCGATCGGAGAAAAATGATAGTTTTAATAAAATGTGTCGATGAAAAATATTTTTTCGATTAAAACATTTATGGAAAATTATGGATTTTTTATCGATATTATTATCAACGTATTAAAATTTGTACTTATATTTAACGGAAAATATTTTATAATTACATTATTCGAGTATTATTTAAATACGAAAAACGTTACTATTGCGAAAAGTCGGTTTTTCTGTAGAAACGTTGAGACATCGTTTAGTTTGATATATAAAAGTATCAAGTAACTTGACGGATAACAAAAGGCCTTTGGCTCAGATTCGATGAAAGTAATTTTTTCATTCTCTCTATCTTCCGTTTCTTTTTCACTTTTAAGAATTTGATATTTAAATTCCTTTTTATATTAAAAAATACTTGATCATTTATACAATAAAATGCGCTTTGTTATCTCAAAAGTATTTCGGTAAATGGAAATTCGATCAAAGTAGTTTTGTCGTGTAATAAAAGTAGCTAATTTCATAAAATTAAAAATCTCAATCTACTAAAAGAGAACAATCTCACCCAAACTCGTTGAACGTAATCTGCATCTATAAAATGTTCACCAACGGTCGATACTCGTCCGATATCGTCGTCCCCGCATCGATATAAAAATACAATGTAAAAGGATAAAAATTAAAATCGACTCGTAAGTGTAACTGCGAAATAGTCCGGTACCGACTTAAATATAAAACAGTTATTACCCAATCTCTATTTTAGTTAATCCAGTAGTATCGACACGGTAATGGAGCATTCGTTAGCCGCTAATCGGCTTAACACCACCGGTCCTTGTACGACTAAGAGGGAGTAAAAAAGAAAAACCGTAAATTAAGATGCATTAACACAGCGCTGAGAAAGAACCGCGTAAAAAGCATCTCGAGTCCTCTGTTTATATTTAATGCGAGTCGGTGTCGACGTTGTGACTCAGCCTCGGGTATCGTCACGAGTACACTGTATTACCACTACCCTCTTGACTCCTCGACCTCCACTTGTCACCATCATCGGGTACCTCTTCGTAATAACCGGTGATACCGGTACCAGTAACAGCGTACGCCACTCGAGTCTTTAATCTCGTCTCGCGTATATACGTACATTGTTATCGAGCTCGTTTAAAGCTGTATACATTGTGGCTTTACGAGGTACAGTCGACGTTAGAAATTTCGTTCGAGTGGAACGTCACAACGTGAATTATGACACCCGATCCTAACGATTTCATCGGGTTGTCGTGAGATCGTGGGTTTTTAGTTTGGAAGGGTGAATTTGAATTTTGGAAGGGTGTTTAAATAAAATTTTCTTTCACTCGTAGAAAAGAAAATGTTCCCGCTTCGGTGAGACGTTTAAGTATAGCATATTTAACTTTCTAAGTGCGAATAAAGTTGAAAGATATACGGTCAAACTTTGCGCGATAATCTAAAAAGTATATCTATACGTGTATGTAAATATGTCAAAGTCTAACTAGACGACATCGCTTATATATAAATTCATTAGTTGTGTTATTATTTTATGTCGACAACAGTTTGTACGCACTTAAAATGTTTCTAAACTTTATACTCTTAACAATGGTACAAATTTCAATTTTAAACCTTTTTTAAAAATATATTCTACAATATAGTTACCTTTTTTTTTATAATTAATCCATAAATTGCGTATAGATGTAATTATAACTATTTTTCCTCTGAATCTTATTTATTCAAACTACGAAGCAATAAAATATACATTTATGTTTAAGCGAACGCTAAAATTTTTAATAAAATTTTATTTTAATTGTAACCGAGTTAAACTCTTTTTGCGTAGTATATTGTAAAAAGTAAACGAATACAAACGATCGCGAGTTCAAAATGATATAAAGTAAAAATATTTTCGGATCCTATAATATTATAAAAAAACTTGGAAATATTAAACCTCTTTTAATATTCGTATAGATAATTTTGTCGTTTATAAATAAGAAAGAATTTTTATTACAAAACTTTTCTCAAAAAAGCAAACGGTAGAATCCATTTGATAAAAATTGAAAGCGTATCCATGTTAGAATTTGTAGTTTTATTAAATTCAACCGTAGGTTACGTTTACGATATATATATATTTATACCGTTCGACGAAATAAAATATGAAATCGGTGGAATTTCTATTTTATATATTTATATAATTTTTATATTCGCGTTATCGTGCGATCGGTAAATAAACAACTAAAAATCCAGATGAAAGAAACAAAGATGATTTTCGGTTGGAACAAAAGTACAACATGTAACGAATATGTATTAGTTAGAAGAACAGTCGCGTTGGACGTAAAAGACGAAAGATAAACAAAAAGAGAAGGAAACAAGTAGTATATATAAACATTGCAATTGCAGGATCGCCGGTAATAAGTGCCAACGAAGAGGAATTGAAGGTATACAATTCGCTTGAAGTTGTCGAGACATAGGACCAAAGTAAAGATAAAGACACAGAGATAGACAAAGAGAGAGAGGAGAGAACAGAGGAAGAACCTTTAGCAGAAACTCCTAACGAGGGATTCTCAGATTATCGCGTGTCTGTTTGCATTATTGTTCGTTGCCTCTCTCTCAAACTTCTTGCGCTTCTCTCCTCCGTCTCTGGTTCTCTCACTTTTTGCGAATCTTTTTGCCGCTATTCCCTTTCTCGTTCTCGCTCGAATCGTCCATTTCATTAATTTTAATACGGCCAAACGATGCGTCCCGTTTGTCACAATTTACGGGTTTGCTTGTCCTCTGTTCGCGCCCGCGTCCGTCAACCGCTTTGGTGAAAGAGAGAAAGATAGAGATAAAGAGATATCGTTCTCGAGAGCGATTAATTTTTCAGGGCGTTGCTGAGCGACAAGTTCTGAATAGCCATGACTTCTAACCAAACAAATATTTTATTCAGTCCACCTCGTATATAAAACGATCCCTTTTGCATTTTTATGCCTACGCTCCCTTGTTCCATCTTTTCTTCCTTCCTCTCTTCCTTCCTCGCTTCCTTCCTACTTTCCTTCCTTCCTTCCCATCCACTTTCTCGTTACATTTTTCGTTTTATTTTAACAATCACGCGCTCCCGCGCGCCGAAAATGAGCGTTGGCACCGATCAGTATGCGGAGAAGGCGCTTAGAGAAAATGAAAGAGAGAAGCTGAACGAACCACGGGGGTTTTAAAATTTCCCTCGGGAAGTGGAGAGTTGAAAAAAAATGGACAAGGACCTTCCACGGGGAATAGAGCGTACGAGTATATAAACGTTCCTAACCAAGGTCGAACATTTTGCAGATGTGCCTTTTTTCCCATGTAAGCCTCGTGTCAACTGGACCGAAAGCAAATGAAATGTAGTAAAGATTGTTCTTTAATTTAGGCCCAAACGATTTTTAAGGGCTTTTCGTATACGCGAAGAAAACTTTTCGTAGATTCGGTAGTTAGATTGAATTTCATTATTTAAACGGATCTACGTTACTTTTGTTTTTTCTTTATTTATCAACGTTCCGGTAAATGATAGAAAAAATTTCAAGAATGTTCTAACGCGAATGAGAATATTAATAATTAATTTACAAATCGTTAATAGTTTACTTTTGTTACTAGATTTAAAATATGAGCTAGTAAATATTCTTTTATTTTTTCTCTTCTATGAAATCTTAACTGTATAATCTTCGACTGTGTATTATATTTTTAAGTTAAAATTTAACCTAAACGTAAAACTTTTAAATTATTTATCGAATTAAACGATTCGGCAAATTCCTTATATTTTTTTGGCAAAGAAATTTTCAACTACATTTATATTTCGATAAATTTCGTAAAATCGTTGAATATTATATTTTAAATAGAATTCGCTTGAAGATCTTAGCGTATGAACGAAAAATTAACCTTTCAAAATTTTCATTCCAAAAAGAAAATGTGCATCGAAATAAATTCTTTGAGTTGTTTTATTTTTGAACGTTCCGTAAAGAAATTGGTAAAAATGTTTACATTTGGTTATTTAACGATAATTTTGTATTTCCGTTGAAACATCTTATTTAGAATTGCTTTACCTCATAAATGTAAAGTGAAGCCAACTGCAAAATAATTAAAAAAAAACAATACATTTTATTATGGATAATAAAAATGTAGAATTATAAAGTAGAACTTAAATGAGTGTACAATAGTTTATTGGAGGATCTTAATTTTTAATTCTGTATGTGTGTACGTGTGTAATTGTACGTTTGTGAGTTTCTGAATGCATACGTGTACTTTTAATACATTCTAAAGTTGAATGATGCGGTTTTTATCGTAATAATAAAAATTATACTTTTTTATCGATTTTCTTTATTATTACAATATTCTGCTCTTCACTTTTACAAAATAAAAAGGTTTCGAGAAGGAAAATTTTGCTCCATCCTGTAGATACTTTATCGAAAAATGTTCAAAAGTGAAATTTTATTTATCTATTGAACTGGACTATTTGAATACTTTTAAATAGTCATAAAAACAAAATCGATTCTAATGCATATTCCCACAGAATATTATCAAAAACTTCAATATAAACTACTATGGTAAATTTAGTGTGTTATTTTCTTATAAAAAATTTGACTCGTTCGTGAAATACATAATTGCTTCAAATTTTATAAATTTTTTTATATTATTACTTCGATATAAGCGTATATAAACTATAAACGTATATCTGCATTTGTTTAATAATAATTTTATATAACAAAAGATAAAAAGGCGTATATTTATTATATAAATATAAAAAAAATGTACCTTTGAGTATAATTAGAATCTTTAATTTCGAAAGTGAATGGTTTTTTAATTATATTCATTTGGATATTACTTCCTATTTTCGTCTTGGTCTACTTACAAGTCTTCTACTTTTTAGTCTTCGTACTAAAATCTTAAAAGCTTTCCTTTCATTTTCTATACTAGCTACTTATCTAGCTTAAGTAAAGTTACGTATTTTAATCACACTAGTAATATTAAGTGTTATGCGATGATATAGTCTTTTTCATTATCTACTGTATTTAATTCGATTAAAATTTTATTTGTAATACAAATTGTACAAAATTTGAAATATAGTTTTTATAATTAGTATTTTATATTGTTTTTATTACTTACATCAATATATCTTATAAAGTATCATTTTTATATATTTTCATGTTTTATAATAATATCAGAATTTTAGTAAATAAATAATATTAAACGGAAATTTATAAATTTTTATGAACAGTAATCGAATTCGTTAGTTTGTATTTTATTAAATTATCAAGAAAAAAGAAATATGTTTATATTATTAAAAATAAATAAATTCAATTGAATCGTATATAATAAAATAATTTTTTACAATAATTATTTTATATTTATTGAAATATTAAATTTTCTTAGAATGAATCTTGATTGTATTTAAAATTATTTTATAAGTTACTAATTAATCGAATTCCTGTTTCTTGTGTATACCTTTTCTGTTACTAATATTCCAATTCCTTGATTTTTATATTCAGTATCATAAAATATTTCTATCTTTTTCTATAAAATTAAAAATATAAATTATATATTTATATAGCAATACAATTAATTATCGTTATAAAATTTCGTTACATGATTTTTTTTTCTCATAGTATTTTATATTTAAAAAAAGATTATTTATTTTTTAAAACTATTTTCCATATTAAAATATAATACTATTATTAATTGCAATATTTTTTAATTACATTATTTTATAAATTTATCATAATTTACTAATGTAACCTGTACTTTTATTTAATTCATAATGTAATTAATTACCATTTATTTTTTGTTACAAATTCCTAAATTTACAGAAGTCTATAATTGAATACATACATAAATATACGTAAACACTTATTTACGTATTTAATATTTTTTTATACAACCACCACATCGTTTTCTTGTTTATAAATATTTCGTACAACAGCAGAATAATTATTTGTATTTAAACAATAAACTGGCATATCATTTTATAAGTATATCGAAATAACAAACTCTTACTTTGTTTCAAAATTATGGAAATGGAGTTATTTCAAACAGATTTAAAATATTGTACGTACATATTACGAAATAATTACAATTACACATTCTTAAGTTTCACGAATTACTTCTTGGCACAAAATGAACCAACGAAAAAACCGTTATATTTTTCAAAGCATTCTGTTCAAAGTCTATTAGCTCATTAAATTTACAATCACAAATACGCAAAATAATATTACACTCGATCGTATTCCACATAAACTACAACCACTCGTACATTTACGTCTACATTTCCGTGTCGTACGCTTGTATCGGTGATGTATCAACGGTAAATATTTTTTTAGATAATACCGCAACATCGATTTTAACGAAACAAATAAATACGTTTTCAAAATAATACTATATATACATTATGTGTGCATTTGTGTGTATGTATGGACGTATCGAATACCGAGAGGATTATCCAGAGCAAAAACGACAAGCGAAGGAGAGACGTAGCGATAACTTAGCGGTGGAGTCGCGAGCGACGATTAGAAAATAAAGAGGATTCCATTAGACACGATTTGAGCAGAATAATGAGCTCTCGGACGGTTAGAGTTATTAACCGAACAGCGAGGAACTTTGGGATTTGAACGCATTAGAAGTTACCCGTGCCACGTCCGTTTTTCATTCTTCGGCAGGACGAGTTTCGGCCACAATTCCCGCCCCGGATTCGTCCTTCGAAACGCGGAGCGGCTCGCAACTGTCGTACACGTACCCGCGAACAAACCCGCGAACAAGGAGCAATCGCCCGAGCTCGTGTACGTATACGTGGCTCCAGCTTGGCGCACCGGACGGCTCCATCTTTTGTTAATTAACCGGCTTAATTAATAATTCAATAACCGCCATCTCCCAAGGCCGTGACGACGGATAACTGCCTTTGTGCTCGTGTGCGTGTATACAACCGCTTGCCCCGGGCACAAAGTCGCTTTCGCCACACTCGCGTTGTGCACGTGCAGCATCCTGGCCAAAACGGATTGGTCCGGGGCGCCACTTTGTACACGCGCGCGGCTCTTTTGTGTATTAAAAGTTCTTAAGATTGGACGAGGGGGGCTTATTGTACCGGGGACGACGTTGCGTCCGCGATCGCTGATTTTGCTGTGCCCGTGTATAGTAAGAGAGAGAGAGAGGAGGGGGAGGAGATGATTTATGTACAAGTGTAAATAAGAGTTGAAAGAGCGCGGGGGATTTATCTCGAATTTCGTGCTTCTGGATTGTTTATTCTTTGTTTGCGTCGTGGGTTTCCATTCGTTTTGTATCGCAAATTGTAAATGGGATATGCACTCGCGAAACTGCGACGAGTTATTTATTTTCCTTGTGTGTTTGCTTTTTTCTAATGCGGTTGAACGAGAATTTTTTTTCCAAATTTTTTAAAAACGTTGTAAAAATTGTCCATGGTTTATCGAACGGATGATTATGTATTCGTCGAATGTTACATTTGTGTAATAAC
The DNA here is from genome assembly GCA_018907195.1 of Dolichoris vasculosae. Taxonomy (NCBI): domain Eukaryota; kingdom Metazoa; phylum Arthropoda; class Insecta; order Hymenoptera; family Agaonidae; genus Dolichoris; species Dolichoris vasculosae. Next base: position 5,236,707 of record JACCHY010000009.1, on the reverse strand, counting down.
GAACTCTTTACGCTGCTTATAGAAAATGAAATATTCTTTTTGCGAAAGAGGAAAATGAGGGAAAACTTTTCACTCGCTGAGGGCAACATTTTTTACGATGAACATTTTATATTTAACTATTCGTAAGAATTTACAATATTATTTGGAATTTGTGAAATTTAAATCTTTTATGCTCGAAAAAAATTCTATGTAAATGCATACATTTAACTTTTTAAAAATTTCTATTTGTTTTTAAAATGAAATTTATATGAAATTCAAACTATGAATTCAAATTAATATTTTGTTGTATACACACTTAATGGTTGAATCGATAACTTTTTTTTATCGATGAACCAAGTTTTTCAAAATTTTAAGCGTTTTTTTTACTCGTTATCGTATTTTAAAATTGCGTTTGAAATAATTAACGCAATATTTTTATAACTTTTATTCACCGTTATCAAACATTTATTTTACTATTGTACCGTATTATACACTCAAACACGAACGTACACAATTGTACGAATGTAATCGATCGCGTAATATTTTCTCACCGTAACAAAACGTTACGCATTAAAATTATTTTAACCAAAGTTCGTTTGCTTAAAATAAAATTCACGTCCGATAAGAGTTATAAGATATCGTAGGCATACGTTATGTATTAAAAATCGGATTTTTATTCGGAACGGGTTAAAAAAATGATTAAACTAATGAAAATCTTTTTCTTTGTTATCCGTATGTTTTCATTTTATATATATAAAATCGTGGCAACGTATACAAGTATTGTTCATTATCGGTAGTAACTTTCATTGTTTACAGTACAATGCAGAAATATGATATCCGAGTTTAAATTAAGCTGTCTTTTAACTTTTTACGCGGAACAAATAAACGCAATGTTCAGCATTCGAAACTTGGCATATCCTGAAAAACGTTCGAACTTAATCGATACAAAAAATGATTTCATTAGATAATATCCAGAGCTGAAAATAAAATTAATCTCTCAAAGAAAATTTGTAACGCGTATAATTAAAATTCAAGAACGAATACACGTATTATAAAACAGAACAACTTAGAGTTTTCAACGCGCAAAGTAAAATGTGCATCAAACCCCGCATTAAATTTCTACGATAGAGCCGAACTCCATACGTGGCTTTTAGTTTTTGCGGTGGTCCACGCGAGCCCCGAAAATAAGTCATGGATTTTATGATCCAGCTTGTACTTCACAGTAATCAAGTAACAACGTATAAATTTATAACAACCGGAATTACGATGTGCTGAATTTGCGCGATATAACGAGCGTTGCATTTGTAAAGGACAACCATAGGAACATTGCGCATATGCGCATACGGATTTACGCATTCTGCAACAGGTTTGTTTGTCCCGAACACAACGCGATACGCTTTGTTTTTCCATCTCTCTCACCCTCTCTCTCACCCTCTCTCTCTCACTCTCGCTCCAAAGTTCCAATAGGAAAAGTTGAGAACCCACGACCCGAGCCAACGACAGAGGCTTTATCGAGAGTCTGCCGTGCCTTTAAAGCCGTTAATGGGTGGAGGAAAAGAGACGGGGGATAAAGGAAGAAGGGTTTATATCGCGTGACACTTTGTTGCTCCAACGGACCGGGAGAAACGAGCGCGGCTGCATTTTTAATCTAAACAAAAATACTTTTCTTTTTTTCGTTATGCACGAGTTTGCAATACGTGGAGTCTCCAAAAAATACTGCGGACTGCTTTCGCGAAACAAAGGAAGAGATGATGAAGCCGTTCTCGGTCGTATCTTCCTCGAATTAGTTGCGTACGCTTGCGTAAAGTTCCTTTTAAAGTCTATGAATTCGGGTGGAAAAATCTCAGTTTTCTATTTTTTTAGCTTTCCGAAAAGACGATAATGAAGGAGAGCAAGAGGCGAATAAAAAATATTTATCGGTTTTGACATTATGCATTTAGTCAAATTGTTTTCGTTCGACGATATAATTCGTACTCGTAAAATTTATTTGCTCTTCGTGTTGATAGTTATGTAACTCATACATTGCGGAGCTTCAATTTTGATGAAATATTGGCTTTACGAATAAATCGTTTAACCGTAGGTGAAATTTTACGGATTTTACCGACGAATACTTTATCCAAATGTACATTTTTTATTTAACTATAATTTAACTATATTATTTACAAATGCAATCTTATTATTCTATTATTTGTTGAATTGGAAGTTTTTTAAAAAGTTCAAGTTTTTGTTCATTTTTTATCTCTTAACGTCTGGTAATGTATTAAATGTAAATAAGCATATTTTTCTCGATGTTAAATTAGAACACATATTTTAAATTGTACCACACTTTCTAAATTTCTATTTTTTTTATTTAAATGACTGTTTACAATATTTATCAGTAAACTTTTTATCTGTGTGATTTATTGACTTTCCTTATTAATCTGCACATTTCAGGTTGAATAAAATGATACGCAAACTAACGGATAAATCATTTCGTGATTAATATAAATTAAAAACAAGTTGAATGAACGAAGAATGTCTTCAAATTTGAGTAATTTTGGTTTATGCTCGTAATCTTTATTTTCAAATTTTTATGGACTAAATTGATTAAAATCAAATATACTTTTAAAACTCAAATTTTATTATATAATAAATGTCCAAATTATCGATGTTAAATTCTTTGGAAAAAGAAATTATAATTTTACCATAATTTTTAATAAAACATTGATTCGAGTAAAAAACAAATTTTAATAAAAATAAGCTTTTAAACATCGAGTCTTTAAATGATCAAAGTTTCAATCCGTTTGATAAAATATATCAAAATTTATAAAATTGTTTAAAATTTATATTTTTTAATTATAAAACTTATTTATAAATATCGATAAAAATGTACAGAATTATTTTATGCTATTCGATTTTTTAAATAAAAATTACGAGTATTAAATTTTTAAACTGCAATATTTTGTTGTTTCAAAAAAAATAATCAAAAAAAGAAAATGATTGAAATTTAGTTAAATTCAATTTTAATAATAGAAACATTTATTATTGTTCGCAAACTTTTTCGACTTGGTTTGTCTCTGGTTTCTCTTACGAATGTTCTTGACTAAAAGTTTCAAAAGGGACGATATTGTCTGTCGAAACGTCAACAAGTTACAAAGAAAGTACTTTATTTGTTTTCTCTTATACAAATTTTTAACTTGAAAAGAACAATAAGTACCGCAATAAAACATTATTAATTTTATCGATCGATCAGAACCAACGTCCTTCTAAAAAGTATTATTATTATTATTTTCCATTTAAAAATTTATGAATATTCCGTACACAAATTTATAAGATCAAGCTTAAACTTAATATTTATGTGGAACTAATTTTCTACGAGAGAAAATTAATTTGAATTTTTAGGTGAGATCCATAAGAGGTCCAAATATATATTATAAGCAAGATAAATTCAGTTCGTTTAATTGCAAAAGTTTCCTGCTATTAAATTATATAGTTTTATGTCGAGATTCAGTTTATTAGCACGATGGCAGTCTTATTAAGAAAATATATAATCAAAGTAAAATAATTATTTACAAGCCTTCACCAATGATTAAACGATCCGATGGAAGGATTACTTTAGAAAATTATTATATTAATAAGGTAAAAGGCTAATTTATTTTCAGATATACGATTTCATTTGTTAATCATAATTATCATCATAGAACGTGTGATTTAACGTCTGTATTATATTAATCGAACTATCCGCAACAACAAGGATTGATTAAGGTTGCGACACGTGTTTATCGGTATTATGAATCATGTCGTTCGACCATTACATTTTGTTGCATTGAAATTTCATCGACATTTTTGCGCGTAATACCTTTTATTTCTACATCTTTGCATTTAAATAATTACGTGTCTAGGAACCCATAAAAAAATTCTTCCATTCAGCATATTATCGCCACTTGGAAGCCCTAACCTTTCTCTTCCCGCTTCTTAAAAAATGCCCATAAAGTCCTTCTTGGTCTCTCGTAAAAAACTTAGAATCGTCTCAGCACTTCTCCCTACGATCGCCCGAGTAAAAAAGAAGAGTGCGAAGTTGGTGAAAAAAAAAAGTGGCAACGGCTCGTAGTCGTAGAAATATACATATGTAATAGCCGACGTGGGTGAAAAATTTGAACGCACACGCGTTTCGCGATGGAGATATCGAAATGGCTAATGGCGATTTGGCAGGGTATTAGTGAAATGGAACGCGTGAGCTAAAGAGCGACGGAGAAATATGATCCCGGGAACAGGAGTCCATTAGTGGCCTCGACCCGAAGTCTACGTCCTCCTCGTTCCATAGGCTTTGCAGTTCATGCGCGGATCAAAGGACGAAGCACACGGATGCTTCTATAGCGCGAAGTCGAAGGTAGGTAGGATAAATCGATAAAGACAAAGCAAGATAACGCGGGGGAAAATCGGGAGAGAATACGGGGAAGAGAGGGGAAAGTGGGAGAACAAAGAGAAAAAAAACTATGCGAATACTCGATTTAAGATGGTCTGGGTTCTTTCGATAAGTTTCGGCATTTCGATCTCGGCACATGGATATTCTTTCGAGGGTGTTTTGACGCGCGAGCGAAGGAAAAGTATTTCAACTCTTTAACTCTTAGCCCTGCCGTGAGTCTCGAACCGAATAATTTCATTCGACTTTTAGCGCTTTTATTTTTCTTTTTTTTTTATATCCAAGCAACCGTTAAACCGAGCGAGAGAATAATAATACAATTTAAACAATCTTTTATAAACACTTTGGCTATTTATTCGAAATTATTGATATGATTCTCCGAGTAAATACTCGATGTATTATACCTCGGATATTAAATGGTTTAAATTCTACTGTACACAATAAAGACTCGCTTCGAATTTCAACTGATTTTCTTTCCGTTTAAATACACTGATAGTCCGACTAAAATTAACTTGTACTTTACAAGAAAATATATTTAATTAGGAATAAAGATTTGTTGTATTCTGTTTGCGGTAAACATTGAAAAGTTTTTTTTTTTTAATAATTAATAATATGTAAAATTGTAGTTTAATTGATAATATATAATATTGTTTATATAGAAACTATTGGAAAACATTTTGTTATAAAAAATAAAAAGTATGCATGGGAATAAATAAATTTTATTAAATAGTTTAAAACTTGAAGCAACGTAAATTTTGGATAAAAAATCATAATAAAAACTTATCGACCGTTTTTAGTGTATTTATGAAATTTTTTTACGTTTGAAAATATTTGAAAACCCTTCGATAAACATATGAAATATGATAGTGTTCTAGTTCACGAAATAAATGTATTATATAAAATCGAATATTTTTGACCAATTGGATCCATTAGATTTTTTTATTACTGAATTACTTTTATTTACAGTGTATTTAATATTGTAATTAAAACATTATTAAAATTGTGTGTATGTGTGTGTGTTCATCTTTCAATGATAGATTAATTGAACATGTAATAAAAATACTTTGAAAAAATATGAAAAATGTTTAAAGCGATTTAAATAAAACTTTTAAGTGTATTGTTTTATATAAAATATACTTTTTCAAATAATGTAAGGAATCCTTCCTTAATATATTATTAAACAAGAAACAATAAAAATGTCAAGATTTTATTTAATATCAGACTAATAAATTTTATTTTATTCTACTTTATATGATTTGATATTAAATATTACATTGCGTTTTATAGATATTTTATATTTTATGTCTTTATTAATTTGATTTTCACCATTCATAAAGTCATAATTCGAGGCTATGAAAATTAACAAATAGAGCTCCCGCAAAATTTAGAATGAGTTTTTAAATATCTCCGTTGAACGAGTAAAGTTTATAAAAATGTATAATAATAAAAATAATTTTTTTAGAGAAATTTAACAAAAAATTTTAACGTTAATAAATAAAATAAAATTTTTTAAAATTTTATTTCGAATAAAGTTGATCTTATCATTTTTTAAAATGCTGAATATTTTTTCATAAAATAGAAAAACTTTGTTTTATAATTTTAACAATTAATTTAAACTTTAATTTTTAACATACAAATCTGGGATTCGCATGGAATTGATAATTTTTTGTAAAACTAGTACATTTGTATTACACTCGTGTAGCGTAAATAAAGTATGTAAGATAAAGATTTTTTTTATACGATTAATCAAACATAACATATAATATTATCATAATATTATCCGAGAAATTTTCAATAATACAATTTTTTCATTTTATATTCATTTTTTTAATACAATATTTTAATTTTCGAATATCTAGAAAATGTTAACTCAGAAATATTTATTTAAAAATTTGTAACTATAACGTATTGAAATAAATTTACCTGAATCCTGTGCACTGAAAATATTACTTCGCAGCACTTGTACTAGAATAAAACATTCATATTTCTATTTTTAAATTTAATATCTAGTATGAAAGTCTGGATATTTTATACATGACATTTGGGACTAAAAACGTTAATTTTTAAATTGTTTAAGACTTTTAAGAGACAATTTTAGTATTGCTCAGAAACAAAATTACTGCAAAATATAAATGCGTGTCATTAAAATTCATTAAATACGATAAACTAAATCAGAGCAAAAAATAAATTTTAGTTCAAAATGCTTAGTCAGTTAAAGTAACTTACTCAGTTGTTTTAAGAGATTCATTTCCTACATTTTTAAACGTTTTTAAAGTGAGCCTTTTGTTCTAAAAAAATATAATTGTTAGATTGAAATGATAGTACAAAAATTTATTTTAAATTTACTATACTTTAGAATAAATGATATAGAATTAGATTGTGTCATTGAACTTAAAAAAACAAAAGCTTAAATCAAACATTTCTACGTGTGGATTTAGTTATGTTTAACATAATCATTGAGAAAGTAATATTCTGAAATATTCTTGTTACATTTATTCATTAGGATTCTGTTCATTTAAAACTGTATATATTGCATAAATAAAAGTTAGTATTTTTTAGCGGTTTATCTTTTTAGTGTTTGCGGTCTACATGAATCATATTATAATTGATCAAATTAAATATGTTACATTTCAGCTCGCTTAAACTAAATTTTCACTGTAAATTTTAATATATTTTATACGAAAGTGTTATCATATATAAATTTATTAGTTTACACAACATTTTAAAAAGTAATCAATATTTATCAAAATATAATATTTAATATATTTTTTGCATTCAAAAATATCAATTTCCGAAAGAAATATTATTGTTTTATTATTATTTCATAGTTAATTGTTAATATATTTATATTTTCTATAGAAAAATAAACATCTTTACTAAATATACGTAATGATTTTAATTAATGATAATTAAAAAGTAAACTATGTACATAAAAAATTGAAATATATTATTTTCTTAGATTATTAGTATATTAAGAGGTAATTAAAAAGAAAACAGCCAAAAGAAATTATTCTACTCGTAATCAATGTGCTAATATTCTTTTAAAACAAAATTTTAAAATTGAAATTGATTAAATTTATCGGTTATGATTTAGTTTTCATTCAACTATTTTTATTGAAAAATGTAATTAAATATATCATATTTTAATTTGAATATTTTTAAATAATATAGAGAATAATGTTTACAATATGTATATATATTGAATAATTTAAAAAAACGTACAAAATATTTTTCGATCGCTATTGACTTAATAAAATTTATAACGAGATACTTTTTAAATACAATTGATTAATGTTGACGTAGGAAGGATTTTCTTTGATTGCTCGGGGATGAAATAAAAATTATTCATCAAGCTAATGCAAATCTCAATTACCCAATAATCAAATAAAATATAACTTAGACAAATCAATTACAATTAATTCGTGTATGCATCACATATATTAAATAATTAAATTTACTTTGAATAAATCAGAAATGTTCATTTATCCATTAATATATCATTGATTTTAAATGAAAAATTGATATTTAAATAAATAATTGTTATAATTCTAATAAAACAATAAAATAGTCTTATTTTAAATTTTATCTTTAAATTTTAATATTGTTATAGATTTTTATATCAAAATTTGAATTTATAAAGATAAATACTATTTTTTAATTGTTAAAGATTTAATTTTTCATTATAAAATTTATAAAGAATTTTATTTTTGAATGAATCATTTTAAATTTAATCTTAATTTTATCTATGTAATTCATTGCTTTAAATGCAAATACAGATGAAATACTTTGAATCACTATTAATAAAATTCGTGAATTCAAAATTGTTATTCCTTTAATTACTCTCTTGAAAAATTTGTACTCTTTTTTAGGTATTTATAGGAGAAATAAATTTATTTCTCATGCATTATTAAACTGTAAACTTAACTAAATCAGTTATGGTATAAAATATGTAGATAAATGAAGATAAAAATAAAACACTATTTATTATATTCGTAACAAAATTGAGATACACATATTAAGTATTTAGATTAAATATTATTGTAATTATTAAATGATATATTATAAAATCTTTATTTTAAATTAAAATTAGTATAGTATAGTATAAGCATTTCTATAAATTTTAATTATAATTCAGAAAATTTAAATGAAATCGATATCAATAGAACATTAATAAATACAATACATGTTTATGATAATTAAATTCTTCGAGTGTCCTATACATCAATTTAATAACAATATTTTTAAATCATTTTGCTGTGCTTTTAAAAATAATTTATTTATACATAATATTTGTGTATTTTCAAAAAAATACATGTATATTAATAATTACTTTACCCAATGAATTTAAAAAACTATTTTGATTAGTTGCTACGTATGTTTCGATAGATATTACCGATAGGTGCATTCGAAATTCAGTAACTGTAATTACATTTGTTATCCTTTCTATTTATTTTACAATCATTTGTACTACTTCATAATATTTAATACCTACCATTATATATTTCCATGTGTATTTTCATTTCTTAATTCTTAAATATTACTTTTAGAACTTTAGATACTCGAATCACTATTAACCCGAATTACTTTTATACATTTATAGATACGCGGATATATTTATAACGAATAAAACTTAAGACAAGATTAGTTCGTATAATAAGATTCATAGAATTAAATTCTGAGAAATTACGTTTTATTTTATTTTTGTTACCAAATTGAAATATAATTATACAGTTTTTGTGACATCGACGAAGGCTTTTCTTTTTTAACATAGTGCAGAATAATATATTTATCGATTTATAAATATGTGTCTGTATATACGTGTAACTAAATTTTGAAATATAAGAAAAAGAAAATAAAATAAAAGAGTAATTATTAATTAATAAGCACAAGTAAATATATTTTTACTTGCAAGTATAAATTCATATATTTATTATAATGAATATTATCGAAGTTATCAGTTTAGTAATTATACTGAAACCTAATTACTGTGCATACATTTATAAGTATATCAATATATTTTATCTCAAATTATCTACACGCAAAAGAATATTTAATAAATCTTAAATTCGAAAATTGAATTTTATATACGCAACGAGTAAAATTATCGTTCCAAAATCAAGAAATCTAATTACTTACATCGATCAAAGAAACTAGTAAAACTTCTAAGAATCTTGTCGATAACTTTTTTTTTACAAAAACGATCGTATAAAACACACCAACACCTCCAAGGTAATCAAGCCACGTGTGTTGATATACAACCTACGCACTATTATCTTACCAACGAAGCTTCTCCGACCTAACAATACGCCCGTGACTCAATGCGGAAATAGGAAAAGAAAGAGCTCGAGGATTAACAAAATTTGAAGAAGCAAGGGCGAAAGTGTAATAATCAAGCTTGGACCAAGAACGAAGCCAAGGTAAAATCCGGCCAGGAAAAGTTAGCGGTTCGTTTATGGTCCCTCTTCGTCTTCTCGGTACCCTTGCGATACTTTTGCTGTCCACCTCGTGGATATTGCTCGGAATTAATAGGTTTACGGTCATTCCGAGGAAGGGCGGAAGACCGAAGCGCACGTGCGTATTAAATACTTGATGGTGTGCGTGTGGCAGAGGGAGTGAAATGAAAATTGGTGGGGGCCAAATACCTTACTCATCAAATGCACATATGTCGACATATTCTTAGGAAAGTAGTAAATAGGCGTATGTCCGTAGGCGTAAATATGAGAAAGGCTCGATTTATGGCTCCGATCTGCAATTGAAATTGAAATAGTCTTTTCTTCCTTCACCGAATTAACTGCTGTTTTGCCATTTAAAACTAATTTTATCGAACGAGAAGACAGGTTTAAATTTAAGGACATAAAATTTAAGCAATACATTCCGCTTTTATAGATATTTATTTATTATTATAGTCGTTATTGTAATGAATAAGGGAACGTTATTTCTAAATTGAGTAATGTGTACTTATCGACAGACTTTGAACTACTTTCCCAATGATTTTAAAAATTAATTATACAAAAGCGGTACGTACATTTTATAGTTACGTGATTTTATTCGAGCGTAGAAATGTAGCTTTTGAAATTTTTAAATTAATTTATAGAATGTAAAATATCGATCTAAAATCATTTTTCAAACAGTTATTTTCCAATTATATTGAAAACTTGTCTAAAAAACGTGGATTAAATTTTATAAATTCCTGTAGACTTTGATTAGCCGCACAAAATAGAATTTGGTTTACGCACGTTCGTAAATATCTAAATCACTCGATTAAGTAATTTTATGATAGATTTCAATTTAAAATATCTTTTACGCATATTGAATTTATCGATATTCCTAAATTTGTAATAATAATTTACTACAGTCGGATAATGAAAGACAAATATTCTTGAATATTTTTCTCTCGACATTGTATTCTATATTATAATAATAATGTGTATTATTATGTAAATAACTTTGTAATTATGTATGAATCCAGCATAATTCTACCAAGTTTATTAGGGATGTACTCAAAGAAATCATAGGATATATGACGCAATAAATGTAAAATAAGTTACACGCGAATAAAATATTATGTAAATTTTCACTTAAATATTCAAAGAGATGTATAGAAAATTTGAAAGACTTTGACAGTAGCAATTTTGAATAATGAACCCACGTTTTAAAAAATCGAGAGCTTTTAAGTTTCATCAAAGCAGAAATTCGAACTGTCCATAAACAATGGACGAAAAATTTCGTCATTGTAAATTTGCAATTTAAGTCTATAAAATTTTGATTAAAAAAATTTTTTTTCTATTTAAAAATAAATTTTTACAAGTTTATAAGAATATTTAAATTTTATTATTTTTATTGTTTTGTTTATTAATTTTTTTAAACTAATAAATATTCAAGAGAGACGTGGAACTAGTGACGACCGATATCACGTCAAAAATAGATTTTAATTTCTTTTCTTCGTAAATTAACACTTGTTTGAACGACGTTTCTTCGATACACAGGTAAAATATTTCATTTTACATTCGCGTATCCAATACAAAACGAACCTTCGATAATATAATAAAGTAACATCTTCAAAGTCGATCGATAATTAATACGAATTATCGCAACGGTAAATCGTAACCAACGTCAAATGAAAATAATTTTTATAGAAATTCAGCTAAAAGTAAAAGAAAACGAAGGTAAAAGAAGCTGTTTTATCGATAACGTCCAAAGTAAAATAATAAACAAAGATAAACGATATAAAATTCATCTACATCCCCGAAACTCACGAGTCGAGAATTGATTTGAAAAGAAGAAAAAGCTCGAAAGGATAATAATCCAAGTACATCCCCGGTAATATTGTCAACACGAATTTAATAATCGATATCGAGCTTGAGTCGGTCAATATTTTACTGAAATCCAACGCGATTTCTTGTCAGCACCAAGACTACTAACCGATTCGTCCTCTCTCCACTCGAGTACACCGAATTAATCGCAGCGGCTTGTAAAGCAATCGCTTGCTCCTCGAAGCCGGGCCTAACTCTGAAAAATCGCCGAGGGCCTGGACGCGTGTCCACCACAAGGGGGACGTCCCCCCGACGCCTCCGAGCATGCGCGGGTGGGAGTGGCGTCGCGACGAGCGTCGAACAGCCGCGAGTCCTCGGTGATCGGGCACTTGTACGTCGTCCCGACTACAGCCACGTTCTCTCCTCGTCGACACGCGCGCGCCTAATCTCGAGCCCACGTGGATGGGAGTGCGGGTCGTTCGAATGTGCGCGCCTTGAGCAACTGGGGTGGAAGAGGAACCGAACGCTCTGAACACTCTCAACACTGAGAACAGACAGAGAAAGAGAGAGAGGAGATTATGGCCCGAGGGCCAAAGTGAGTGTCGTGTCCCAGGTGAAGGTGTGCGAGACGTCCGACCGGAATGCGGCTCTTACTACTGACTTCGATGCTCCTCTCCGCGTTGACGACAGGTGACTTTCATATTTTAAGCGAGTAAAGTGTCTTTTTCTATTTTGCCTTCGTGGACGTTGACGTTTTTATCGACAAGGTGACTCGTGACCGATTTTCGGTACTTTGGTAGTTGATTGTTTCAATTTTAACGTTCTTTTTTTTACGCTCGGTCGAAATTGATAGATTTATGCGAAAGCTTCTTCCGAGACTCACTTTCCAAGAGTAGAGCGTCAATTCGGAAAAAAAACTTTTTATATCTTTAGCATAAACTTTAAGTGCTCTTATTCGTTGTTTAAAAATTTCTTTCGTATAAAACTATTAAAGATCTACAAAAGAGGTTAATAGTTTTAAACGGAAGAACTCGGATGCGTTAAAATTAATTTTTTTTTAACGAGCTTTAAATAAATTAGCTAAATATTAGTTCGCTTCGTTCATTGTAAAGTATAGAATCGTCGTTATATACGTTTAATATTATTGCACGAGTTTATGGATAATTTCTTCAAAATTTGAGTTTAAAATCTATCGTATTGATTTTAAAAACTCGGATCGTTAACGGATCTGAAACCGAAGAAGTTTTCAAAACAAGTAAATTGCTATTATATTTATCGGAATTACATTAAATTAAATAAGTATTTTATCGAAAATTTAAACTCTAGAAGAAATATTTGTTTTAATTATTTAATTACTAAATATTTACTTTCAATTTCCAATTTCTATATTTGACGATGGACTGGTTAATCAGTAAATGAATTTATGTACTATACCGATACATCGTTATAATCAATGGTTTTTACTAAAAGTTCTGTACTTCTTGTTTTTTATTTCTTTTGCAAGTATAAATATGATCTTTTGATTAGCTTTATCGGCGTTACAAAAATGTTCCATTTTAACTTTATAGAACTTTAATTTTGCGGTACAAGTTTTCCATTTTTTTCATTGCATTAATTATCGAAGAAATTTTCAAAAGAATGCATTTAAAATTTATTATAAATACAGTGTCGGTATAAAAAGTAAGACCTTCGCATTTATATATTTTTATATGTATTTATGGAGGCATTCTCATTTAATTAAAAAAGACAGGTATTACAAACCGTAGAGCTCCAGTAGTATTAAATCCTGCCCCAAGAGCTTTCTAATCCTTTTGACAGCCAAGAAAAAGTACATGTTTTAAATAGTCCGATCTAGACTTTTTTACATTTATTTACAATAGTTTTATACGTAAAAATGATGCTATTTTATAATAAAATTTTAATTAATTTTTTTAATTTTCATTATAATTAGCTGTAACATAATTTCTATTACATTTAAAATATACGTGTGAATTTCACAGACATTTTAAAATAAATTTATGCGTACGAAATATCGAAATATCAGAATAGAATAATAAAAGTTGTAAAAAATCAATCTTTCGATAAAAAAATGTTCATGTTTTGAAAATATTCGATCCAATTATTTTCGATGTATTTATTTAAACAAAATTTGCAAAATAAGTACGTTTGTAAGTTATTGGAAATAATGTAAATGGTGTATAATAATATAATAGTATTAAAACGAACTCTAAATGCATTACCTAAAATCTGTTAAAAAGATTTTGAAAAAAAGTAATTAAAAAAAAACGTATAAAATATGGGAAAATTTCATAGTTTTTATAAACATGTATTCGTAGGAAATGTTTACAAAGGTAAAAAAACGGGAAATTTTAAAAGAAAATAACGATCTCTTAAAATAAAAATAAAAATATTTCGCAAAATACGGACTGTTTAATATTTAGGAAAACTCTGTATAATATATTCAAAATGAATAGGAATAAAAATGTTGAGTACATTTTTACTATCTCGTAGTAAAAATATTAATACTTTCGTTGAACCGAGCTTCGACCAAAATAAAAATAATACCCGCTATTTCGCGAATGTCATCGTTCCATCTTTTCTTAATTGTTTGATTCAAGCCAGCTCTAAATGATTCGCCCAGGAAAATCGTCTTCGCGTCACGCGTAGTTGAGCGACGGCGACGGCCGTTACGATAAACCTGCTCAAATACCGCAAAGTTGTAAAACGCTTTCGTGCCTTTGCACTAGTTTTACGAAACGTGGGACGCGAATCTTACGATAGAATGAAAACACGCTTCGATCGAGTGGCTTAAGTGAAGTACCGATCTGCGAACGATTAGGCGTTTGATCTTCTCGATGGTTAAATCGAAAAAAATGTGAATAAGTAAGGAATTAAAAGTTCTCAAGAATATTTAGAGAGTTTTAATTCGTCTAAACAATAATTATTTCAAGTGTTGTAAATATTCTTTTAATTACAGCGCGTAATAAAAATGATTCATCTACTTTCGTAAAAAAAAAATGAGATTATAAAACGATCTACCGTTATTTTCCATTTTTTGAGATAAATTAATTTTAATATTTTAAAGTTCCAAGTTGAAACTTGGTTCATTATCTTTGATGTAATGTAATTTTAATGCTGCCCTCGAACGATTGAAAAATTAAGTTCAAAAATTAGTTTTAATAATTGAAAAATGATGTTAATAGCTTGTGAAATTAGTGGGATAGTTTTAAAAGACTTAAATTTTTGGTGTAATTAGTCAATAATACACTCTGGAATAAATTATCTATTTGAAAAATATACTTTGAGAGTATTTTTATCTTAAAACGCGTAACGTTGAGTTTTTGACGTAGGAAAAATCTAATATGTTGATTAAAAATTTGATCTCTGTTTTAAATTATATCATTAACTTTCATTTTTACGTTAAATCGATATTAAAAATTAAAACAAAATTTTAATAAGAATCAGTTATCACGTAATGAAAGTAAATGGTTAAAAATTTATATCGTAATTCGTATTCTTTGTGAAATATTAATAACGAAAATTTAATACCAAATAAAGAAAGATGAATTAACGCTAATTAAAACTGAAGGAATAAATTTATGTTTTTAATTTAAATTCACTCGTTGTTAATA
The DNA here is from genome assembly GCA_018907195.1 of Dolichoris vasculosae. Classification (NCBI taxonomy): domain Eukaryota; kingdom Metazoa; phylum Arthropoda; class Insecta; order Hymenoptera; family Agaonidae; genus Dolichoris; species Dolichoris vasculosae. The sequence goes on along the minus strand of JACCHY010000009.1, from coordinate 5,221,441 downwards.
ATCTATACCAAGAATATTTGAAGTACTACTTACTACTATTAATTAACTGAAAAGAACTTAAGTCTAATTATCTTTCATAAAAAAATTTAGATTTCTCGTTTAATCATTTATAAATAATGTCTTTTAATAGTAGTCGAGAGACTTTTTTATGATAGGTTAAGTTGACGAAGCTCATAAATGTCTATTTAACCCTAGTAAATAATCATTATAAAAGTGTTCAATATTAATAATGGGTGAGCATCATAAAATTTCTACATGAAATTACACTCAACTGACATTTCAAGGATAAGTAATAGAAGTATTAGTCAGTTATCTAATTAAGCAGTTCGTAGAAAAAAAAAAAATTTTAACCGAATAAACTAAATTAAATCAAAATTGGATTTCGTATAACTTTTGGGAAACAAGTTTTAATTGTTTTCGTTTCAAAACTAAATATATTTCCCCATTCGATAAAAAATTAAAATGTAAAATCAATTTATTTTATATAATAATAATACGTTACGTTTGTTCGATCGTTACCAAAAACAAATATAAAAGTTATCAAATTTTCGGTTTTTCAAACGCTCGATAAATAAATAAATTCAAACGGAGCAAATTACGGATACGATTTCATCGACAAAAATTGTAATTAAAGAAATTGTTGTAGAAATGAAAATGAATATTCTTAAACGCGATCCGCTCGAAAAGTTGAAAAAGAAACGAAATTGCGAGGAAAATAATTTATCCGATTCGTCAGACGAACTCGCGAAAGAAAGACGGAAAGACTCGTAGTGTGAACGATCGTGTCGTCTCAACGATCGTGTATCGGATGTAACGAAAGCAAAGGTCCACAAACGGAAGAGCATTGAATAACGGAAGAGATAAAGGGCAAAGAAACATAACGAGGCCTGGGATGAAAAAGAGAAAAGAAAAGTCAAAAGAAGAAAAGAAAAAAGTACAGAAAACGAGCGATGTCATAAAGAAGAAACGAGGCCGAAGTACAGCAGCACCGGTAGCCGCCACAAAAGTAGTGGTATGGACCTACCCCAGCATCCACAGCATCCACACACGTAAAAAATCATCCCTGTGTGCGGATACGTATGTGTATACGTGTACAGGGTACGTACGTGCCCCATTGCTGCAGATTATGCAAACGGCAGCCAATTCGATTCAAGTGCACCGCAAATAACCGCTCTTTTACCCATTCGACTAAATGCGAGGCCGTTTATACGGAGGCGATCCATTAGAATATCGCGTGTAACGCTCCTACGGTTGTCCTCCTCCGCTCCCAGCTCCTCTCGTACCTACAGACTCCCTTTGGCTTTTCCGATCTCGTTCCGTCTCCTCGTTGTGCAACGGTTCCGAGACGATACGCTGCTACGTTAATTCCGCGTTTTGAGGATAGAACGGGAAACTTTTTGCGGTGACTCGGGACTTGGTGACTTTGCGGCTCTTTTAAGAAACTTGGGGGCGGTGTTTCTTACTCCCTTCGCTTTTCCAAAACAAATGTATTTAGCAGAGCTTCGGAGATGAAAAGTTTTATTGTCGCGTTGTCGGGGATAAACTTAATTTTTAGATTATTGTTCGGCTGGATTCGAGGAAAGGAGGAGGAACCAAGATAAGACCGTAAACTTGAAAAAGAACTCGGAGATTACGCGACGTTACTCGTTACTGATATCAGTTTCACTGCTACTAAATTGGTGCTAACGATATCGAACGAAAATAAATTTTATTTTTTCGATCGGCGGTTATTAGAAAGGTGTAAAATTCTGTTGCTAAGGCAGCAAGAGTTTACGCGTCAATTCGTCAATTTCAAACCAACTCGTTAGCTGAGAAAGCAAAACCTTTCGGTTCGAGTACGAATATCTATCTGGTATTTCAGCTAAAGTTTTGCTGAAGCAGCAGATAAATTCCGATCAGTGCTTGGACACTTTTATAAATACGCGATAAAGAAGCACTCTAAGAAAAGAGTTTTTTAGATACAAATAAATGTACCGTATTTTATGAACTTACTTAAATCATGAATATCGAAATATTTCATCGCGTAAAATCATAAAATTTGTTAGCGAATAGCCAAACCGACTGCACAACGATACGTTTAAAAAGTTAGGTTGACGATATTTTTAATTATGTTAAAAGTCGGATGCACTTTCAATATTTACCGTAAAAAAATATCTAAAGATCGACGGACAATCCTTGATTTCGTAGTTGAAAAGAAGCAAAATTAAATATCTTTCATGGAGATAAAAATTTTCTGAAAAGATATTTGTTTGCTTACATTTTCTAAATATACATAGTTTCAATTTATTTATGCTTATCGTATTACAACTTAACCGATAATACAATTTTAATTAATTAAATAATGGTATTCAAACTCTTAATTTTAGTTTTATTTTCAAAGCTTTTTAAATTTTTCATGCTTTCGGAATCGTACAATTTTTTCTAAAATATGTCACAGCTCTTGTGACTAAAATAATATAAGAAATATCAATGTACAAAATATTTTATTACATTAGAATGAAATACGACTCGCAGTATAAAGCTATATTCATTTATCTTTATTAAAATCTTTCAATATGAAGAGATAATGTATTGTATATTTGATATAAAAAGTATTCATTTATCCGTATTCACATTCGTGTACATTAATATTTAATATACTAAACTTATTATGCATACTTTTTCATTTCATACTATAATTAAAATTCTATTTCATTCGATGATTTTCATTTTTGATAAAATATAACAATAAAAATCATACGTAACGTATTTTTAAATTAAAAAAAATTAATAAAAACTTTTATAATATACTTCCAACTTTTCTATCTCTATCAATTATCTATTAGAATAGTTTAAATACCTACAAACGAAGTTATTTAGATAAAATTTAAATAAGAAATATTTTATAATAAACTTAAAATTTTTTTTTTAAATAAAACTGTATAATATAAAACTAAAATTGAAAAATTATAACCTTTTACATTTAGTGCGTTACAATATTTTTTATAATATATTTACGTTGTATTAAAAAGTGAAAATTGAGTTTATTCTACCGAATTGTATAGTAATATAAACCTTTGTCAAACGCGTAAAAGATTTTATGCAGAAAAGTAGAAAATTTTAAGTATACTAATAATTTTGTGTAAAATAGTGCAAATTCTATAAACAAATTTAAGTAATAATTTTCCAAAAAATAAAATCTTTAACTATAAATTAATATCGATTCTTGAATTATTTCTACGCGAATTTATGAAGCGTAATAATATATTATTTCGATAAAAGTAAGAAAACTGTATTTAAATAATTCATAATAATTATAATCTTTGAAACCTAAAATTAATCAATATATTGCTTTATTAACGATTTTTATTTCAATAATTTATCTTGAAATTCTTCTAATTTGAAATGTTTTAAATATTTTTGAAAAAAGATTTCTTTATTAAACGTCACATTGTACGAGATTTATAAATTTTAATTTTATAAATTTAAAAAGTGTAAAATTAATATTTTCTTTCTTTTAAGTTATATTTGCAAAATGATGAAAATAAAAATAAATAACTAAAATAAACTTATAATTAGTTAGACATTCTAAACTGATATAATATTTACATTTGAAAAAATTAATAAACAAAAAATATTTGCTTTTAAAACATGTTTAATGGCAAACAGAATTATTATGACAATACTTAATTACTTTAAAAAATTTAATTAAATATTTTAGATTTTTTTTCTGTCACATAATTTTATAATTTTCGGTATTTCTTGTTGAATAATTGTATAAAATATAATAATATTATTACGAGATGTTTTAATTCGCATACAAACTTACATAATAATTCACAATTTTTATATTTATTAAATTAATAACCTTCATTCCTGTATGCACTCGTAAAAGAAGAAATTGATATTATCGTTAATCCAATAATATTATGTTAATTTTGTTTGATTTAATTAAAAAAATATATATCACTTCCGAATAATAATCCGTACACCAAAGTAACCTCCCGTTAATTTTAAAATATCAAAATATCAAATTTGACATTAAACAATACTCGAATACATAAATTCATAATGTTTTAAAATCACGAGAAATAAATAACAACAATTTTAAAAGTCTGTATAATGCAAACACGTATCAGTTATGCATTTCGCGCACTAAAAATTGAAGAGCCAAGGTCTAATCGGATTATATGGAAAGGTCCATTAACAGCCGCCTTAACGAGAAATCACACTGATATTTGATTGGAATTACATACACTTTCGGAGGTGAAAATTATGCAAACGACACGTTTTCATTCACAGTCGAGAACGTTCATCATCCTACTGCCAAGTTTCTACAAGCTTGAAAGGACTACAGAGATTTCGAGTGCGATATCCTTGAAAAAAGATTATTTAATTAATGTCCGTGGATATGATTTTTAAACGCGAAATTATATTTTAAATTCGATAATAACGCGATTTTAAACGAGGGATACGATTGGCAAATATTTTTAAGCGAAAGAGCTGCAATTATAGTTGATGACAGAGTTTGGGAAAGTAAATACAAATTTCGAATTAATTTTTTTACATGCGATAAAGCAATGCAAGCAAATGCCATATTTGTTATGCATTCGCGTACCGTCATCGTAATTTTTACGAGCAAGTGGGATGTACTTGTTTTAGATTCTTTTCCAGCGCAACATTTCGCTTTACTTAAAATAGTCGGGAAAAAATTAAACCTTTCATGGAATTATGGATAGAATACTTTCAACTATACGTCGTTACTTTTACTACGTTGATAACGCGTTTGCTCAAATCGGTGGTCGTTGAAACCTATAACTTTAGTTTCGAATAATGGAAAGAAAAACACGACCAATTTATTGCAAATAAATTATCGTGTATCGCGAGAGAAGAAACGATAGTTGGAGTATGGAAAGATTAAGAAAGAAAGTAAGAAAGTCTAATACTTTTACTTTGAAAATCGCGACTCGGAGTTCGCTATCGTAATTTTGATAAAGATCAGCCAACGGAAAGTAAAAGTACGAGTAAACTAAAGAACCCGGTTACAACGAGAATGTAAAATCCATAAAATAAATAACGCTAATTGAATATACTGCCGTTGAGTAATCGATATCAGCACTCGGAAAGGTTAATTAAATTATATTCGATACGGTATGATACAAAAGAACAAGGCGAAACAACTATGCAACTGTATAATCATTTGGATGGTCCAAGGATTACGAGCTCCAAAAATCCTTTGTACTTCCACAGTCGCGTACGGTTAGAAGTATACCCGAGTACAAAGCCAAAGGTAAAAAGAATCCAACGAAGAGTTTCGAGTACTCGAGTTCTTTTGCGCAGCTATCGATAACCCGAACAAAAATAACAAGCGGCACGCAAATAACAAAAAGAAGAAGAGAGCGAATTACGGAAGAAAATTGTGGATACACCTGAAAGCCTGAAAGAGAAAAGAGAAGACGAAGGGGAAGAGAAGAAGAAAGGGAGTAAAAGCGTGAAAAACATTGGCGCTATCGCTAGAAACGAGTACAATACTACGAGGCACCCGCAATAATTAACGGCTCCCCTCCATTGCCGTTTCCATAATTGAGGTATCCCGTTATAGACTCCCACGTGCGCTCCCCAACGAATTCCCGTCGCAGGAAAGTTTGAGAAGGGCGACTATCTGCCTACCTTTTATTTCTCCTTGCCCCGTTTTTTTCAATTTTCCAATTTTCCTCTTCATATTTCATTTCCGTTTGGCTCGAACCCGCGTCCACGTATATAAAACTTCTCACGGCTTCTCTCGCTTTAATCCTCTTTGGATTCTACGATTATCTTATCCGACGAGTGTACGTGTGTTCCGTGTGTATGTAGCGAGACGTTGCTCCGTTCAATGGATATGCATAAGAGAGATATAATAAATTTCTCTTCCAGATCGTTGCGCTATTCTCTTTTGGATTTATTTGTTTCGTATATCGCGAGCTTTGATATCTTCCTTGCCTACGATCCAACGGGGCTCTGCAATTATTTTTGGCTCTGGGTACGTAACGAGGACGTACCAAGTTCTTCTTTCGTTGACGTTGACGCGTTAGTTTGGGTAATACTTTACTATTTATTTTCGTGTACATTGTGTACTTTATCGCGACTCGAATCGTATCGTTATTATTTGAACGAAATATCTTTTTTACTCTTACCTCTTTACGCACGCGAAAATTAAAATAAGGGTCTAATTAAAATCAAATTCCTTTTACCTACTTGGGTTCCTACGTATCTTCAGACATTTTTTTAAACATTACTGCTTCACGAGTATCCTTGTAATCTTTTTTAAAAATTTTTCATACGTAAAATAATTACCGTACGCGAGTAAGGATATTAATTTTGTATTCGACGATGATTATATTTTTCGGTGATAATTCGAGACGCGAAGCGATAAATCTTTTAAGCGATGCAAACTTTTAATCGAATAAAATAATCCGAATCATCGATGCAATCGATTAAACATTTGATAAGTAGGTTGAGGTTGATTTAATTTTACCGCAACGAAACATTTACTTCGATAAACGAACAAATCACGGTACATAAAATACACGTAAGAAACGCGCGTTGCAATAAAAATAACGTTACGGAGTTTTATCAAATCCGATTTACATTGAAAAAAACGGACGTTCAAAATAAAATGATCCATTGAAAGGAGAAAGACCACCCGTACAAAACGACTGTCCGTACAAAACACACTCGTCAGCCACGAGTCCCTTCGAGTACCCGGAACGAACAACTCGCAGTTTTCGTACAATCGTCCTCCTCGTTTACGTTCTTTTACCCCCTTCCAGTGCGCGCACTTAACGCGTCCTCTCAACGTCCGTCCGACCCAAGCACACGTACACGAGACAATGAGCGATGTGAACGATCCTCGTGGACCCCGAGTCCGGTAGTTTAAGCTGTCGATCACACGAGCTTGTGCAAAAAGCTGTTCCAAGCTACGCTCGTGTCTACCTCTGGAGTTGGTGTCGTCACTGCCGATTTAATTAACTCCGGCTTCGTTTGCGTACAAGCGGGAGAATATGACGAGAATATGACGTCCGGAGAGGGAAACTGAACTGATCGAAAAATCTTGCTCGATCGTTGTAAGCGCGTTAAGACACGACGCGTCAATGTCACTGTCACGGGATCGTTGCCGTCTCTTTGTCTCCGAATCGTCGGTTGTCATAATATTTGCGAAACAAAAAAATAAATATCCGATCCTGTCCTTTTGTTGTAAGTCTTCTCGGTCCAAGTTCGTTCGCGTGGATTTTGAAGCATGTGCGAATGCTTTATCCGCCATCGAGTACCGCAAGAGATGAAAATGTGATTTGTTCCCTCTCCAACAAAAATGGATGAAGAAGCGAATTGACTCCCTCTAAAGAGCTGATTCCGAGAATTTTCCACTCTGGCGGTTTCGAGGCCATATATCGAGAGTCCATTATACACAAACCTCGATTCTATTTTACTTTCGTGAAAATCTAATAAAAATGCAAGCCAAATAATTTGGTAATGGTTCTTTTGATGTGCATCCAAAAGCGATTAAACGATTACCAACAAATTATAAACTTTGTTTATTATCTCGTCTTTTAAATACGTCCATCCGCGTAATTTTAACACACCTCGAGCTGCTTTGTACATTTTTCCTTTTTAATATACGAGTACTGTATTAATTTTAGTGCACAGCGAACCGAAAACTAGGATCGAGTGTCGAGATAGTTACTTTTTTTTTTTCAACAAATTTATATCGATCTTACTTTTGAATAAAAGTTGACCATAAAAAACTAAGTTTAAAAAGTGTCGGTTCTCAAAAAACAGCTTTTAAAATAAAATAATTCTTAATTTTATGTTAGAATTTTTATTTAACAGCGTAATTAAAGGAAAATATATATTATAAAAATGCATCGATCTATACGATACATAAAAGTTAATAAATATCTAATGTCCATTAATATTTGAACAAAATATACGTTGTACGCGTTAAAATACATATTTAATGCACATTTGACGACTGTTATTAAAATATAAATTTATAATAAGACCTTAATAACTTTGTACACTTGACGTACACGCGAACTTTTGTAAGAAAGAAACGCTTTCATCGAAGAATAAAATTACCAAATAGATTTTGAGATATCGAGTTCGGAACAAACATAAAACTTGTATAATGGATACATGCACCTGTTCTTTATGAAGTTCGAGATAAGTATACGAGGTAATTACTCTATTAACGTCATACTTGAAATATTTGAGTAGGTTCATTTTGAAGTACAATTTTCTTTAATAGCAACGCACGATTAAAAAAAAAATACCAACGAACAAATGCTCGACTCGAACTGCATTGACATTCGCATAGAGCTATTGTATCGGAAGAAACCAAGAGCTCGTTCTTCTTAAGCACACAATTTATTCAGCGATTTTTCTCTCGCTGATCGAGGAACGAGAACGCGAACTCGAACCCCCGTCGAATGCTCATGAATAGCTTTCCCCTCACTTTATGGAAATATTGTTTAACACGAGGCTGCTAATGGTCGCGAAATATTCTCATGAAAACGGTCTAGACGATATTATTACGAGGTCGTTTTGTCGCGACTGGGATAAGTGAATATGTGCGACCTTGACTTTCTCGAGGCGCGTTTGTTTCTCTGTTATCAGGGAACCAACGATTTCTCGGTAAACGATTAATCTTGGCTTATTACGCGTTTTATACGGACGAGATTCCGTTGTATCGGCCGATGCAATCTTTTAACTCAGTGCTTCTGTGGCGTTTGTCAACGCTGTATTTCCATTTAAATAATTTGACGATGGCAATCGATGAATACGGTATTTTGAACAATGAAACACGATTTTGCACTGCAAACATTAATCGGCTTATATAATTGTTAGGCTACATAAGCTACTGATTGTTACTGCGATATGTTCGTAATTATACGTTTCCGTGATTTGATTGTTCTTTAAATACGTGAAATAAACAGCCGCGTTCGAGTTGTTATTATTTCTAAAATAGCTGTAACCTTTTTTTAATTATCCACTGTTTTCATAATACTATCATTGGCTTTTAAAATAAACTTATTCTTAAAATTAAGAATAAATTTTCTCCGATGCATAATGTATAAATGAAAATGTACTTTTGCACGACTATTCTATAAAAAATACTTGATGCTTGATACCGGTATTAAAAAACACTGTTGTAAGAAAATCAGTTTTTAAATTTTAAATTTTATTAATTCTAAATAAGAAAAAAAGTATCGTTAACTCGATTATATGCGACGGAAGCTTTATCGACTTTGTAAGTAGTGATAATGCATATGTTCGAAAAGTTTATTAATTTCTATTACTATCGATTATTTGGTAAATATGTCTTTAAATAATTTATATCTGTTACAGTTAACATGGATAAAATATCGAGTAAATAGGATTGTTATTGGTTTTAATTGAAAGGAATGTAGAAAAAATCAAATAAATAAAATTTATTACTTCGAGTTAAGAAAAACCTAAAAGAAAATGGCGAATTAAAATATTAACGTTTGTTACATCTGCAATCAAGTAATAACTATTTATATTTAAATCTTTTATTTGCAAATTTTAAGTTTATTATATATAATCTTTAACACGGAGTTTCTAAAAAATCAATTAAAACATTTGAAAATGTAATTATATTAAATTGGGTTAATTATTGATTTTTAAAGTCTTAAATATTTTTTTTAATGTGTGAATTAATTACGTAGAATACATTAAAAATAATGTAGAACTATCAATTCCAACAACATCCCATGTTTAAAAAACATTGGTTTAATAAAGTTATTTTTAATTAATGTAATAATTTCAATTTTGCACATATCAATAAAGGTTTTTCTATTTACCTGGAACTCATTATTTTAACCTCGCTTCTACGTAACTTTCCGATATTTTTTCAGTTTTTCCCATCTCATTAGTCGTGCCGAATCAAATCGAAATTCAGCACTGCTGGAGTATTTTTTTCAAAACAGAACGCTAATTCTAATTCTTGCAATAGACCGAGTAAAAAGTTATCTCGTATATTTATGAAAGGAAAAAGAAAATGTATTAAATAATTTATTTATTTAAAGTAAATTATGCACATTTATATTATCAATTTAACAATAATTTCGAAAAAAATAAAAAATATTCTACATAATATAATGTCTAAATAGTCTTTCAAATTAATTGAAAGACAAAATAAATTTTACTATACATATTAAATACACAGAATGGAAAATAATTTTTTCTATCATAATTATTTTATTGTGATTATGTAAAATATTTTTGTTTTTCTCGATTATTGCTTATACGATATCGTATAATGGTGCAATAATATAATAAATATTATAAATTTTTGCTAATCGAATTCCGTTACTCGCTCTTACCAAAAAATAATACTACTTTTATCAAAACTAATATTTGTTTCAATAATCATCGTTAGCAACTATTTTTATCAAGCGAACTATTAATCAAGTAAATGAAACCTTTAAAATTTATTTATCTAAATGTTATTTACAGTATGATTAAATTTTGGTAAAAAAGACTTGGTAATATAAATTAATGTAAAAATTCCCCTAAATAAGCAAATATTACGCTCTCGTAAATTTTGCTCGCGTTACTTAATTTTTTGGTTTCAAATATTAATGTTTAGAAAAAAGAAAAGTTGTTCCTGCAACGTAAGTAGTCCCTTAAACAAATGCGGAAACTTGTCAAGGCTTAACGAGGATGGAAAAATATACCCTCAGAACTATGAGTATGCAAAGCAACGGAGCTAAAAGAAGTTGCTCTCGAGAGAATAAAGAAATAAGAATAAACAACGAATCTGCGCGATGCTTTCCGCGTTTAATAAATTCAGGTAGCGGAGAAAATACTCGACGAGTATTCGCTGTAAGCATTTCAAAAGATTCAACAAAGAATAGCGTTACAAAAAACGATGAAAACCTAACTTTCCTTCCATATCTTTTATCTTTGGACAATCAACGAGGGTCGTCCAATAACGCTGAATCGAATCCCTTCGTCTCTTCCCCCCTCTCTCCCCCTCTATCAAGATTCGAACCAAAGAATCAAAAAAATTAAAAATAAAGGACAGTCATTGGCTCGCAGGAGTCACGGAATTGCACGAAACACGAAACGAAACGATATTGTTGGGCATCGACGCTTTAATGCGCTACGACACGAGGCTTCGAGCTACCGATAAAAAAAAAAGACTCCAAGGGCCAATCGAACGGTAATAGACGCCGAGTATATTCTACATTTTACGTGGCACGGCGAGGGTTTATCCGGAGGTATAAAAAAAAAAAGAAAAAATGAACCGACGGGGGAAACAATCGCGTTCGTAGCTGAATGAGAAAGGGAAGTAAAAGACTAGTTTATACGGATTGCCGTTGGTCCCTTTCAAAGAGATTTTCGGTTTATGCCGCAGCGATGAATCTCGAAGCCTAACGGTCGTATTTGAATAGCTTGCATTATGATAATTGCTTAATTAGGAATTATTAGCTGTAGCTGCCAAGTGGTTATTAACCGGCTTAATACGCGTTAAGTGAATCGTTATTCGATTCAACGTTCTTTCGCGAGCAAAATAATTTTATGCGCCATAACGCGAATAGTGCATATATTGCTCGTAATCTCGGCTTTTACGACCTCTCCAAACGTTCGAGCTTCATTCGTCGTTATTTCAGGTTGTGTAAAAAAAAATTTTGCGATTTATTTGACGAATTGTATAATAATTTTTACGCTCCCTTCGACTCGGAGAATGGATTTCTCGCACCTCACCTTTATCGTTCGAAAGCAGAATACGATAGCAACTAACCAACCTCGAGACTCGAAGCAACAGGCGACCTGGACAATAAAACTGGGAAGAGGATAGCGAAAAAACAGTTTTAACCTCGACGTCAATTTCTCAAAATTTACAAGCGAGTCGATCGCCTGGATTTAAGGCAAATAAATGTACGGGGAAGATAAGTTTTTTTTTGAAATCGTGGAAATCCAGGCGTCGGGGTGTAATCGGGGTGAGAGAAGGAAAAATGAAAGAGGCGAAGACGAATCGAGCGGAAATCATTTTTTAAGCCTCCGTCCGTCTTGGCGGCTGGGAAAAAGGCCCCGAGGCACTCGACCAAAGTCACCGGCTGGACCAGGTAAACTCGCAAGCAATTATCCTCGTATCTCTCTCGTGGGATGAACTTTGAAAATTCATGCGCCGGGAGACTTTGGCTGGCGGCGTCCACTAGTTCCTTCTCCGTTCCACACCGAGCTTTCCTCCAAATCTTGTGAATTCTGCGCTCGATGAATGGCTAATCGGCTTCGCAGAGAAGCGACGCAAACTTTTCCGTAGGAGGCTGTAATATCGGCCGATCCAAGGCGCTTCATTATCTATTAATGCGCGCATCGAAACTCGGCGTAATTATATTATCGAAATCTCGTTTAGCCGTGTTCACTGGCTGCGCGCGTCTCCGATCATACGAATATACGTATATAGACGTTATATAGAGGTGATTTATATAAGGGATCGAGGGGTTACTCTACATCCAACTGAGTTACATCCAACGGAGGCTGAATAGTCAGGTTTATAGTCTTACCGTTCCGAGCTTTTATACCAAATTCTCAATGCAATCATTTTTGTATATCTTTTTAATATTGGCTTTTTCTTCGAGCTTTCATTTTCTTCGATTTATTAATATACCCATTGTAAATCTTCCTTCTTTTTATACTCTGCAGACGTTACAGTTAGAATCGTGACAAGAATCGAATATTATTTTTCCTATTAATCCAACGATTAACTTTAAACTGTACTTGGTATTATTTTTTTTAAATATCTCGAATAAAAGGAGCTAAAATCTTACCTCGTTTAGTATTGAAATAGTTTTGAAAATTAAAATTTCTTGATTATATAGAACAAAGTCTGATAAACATTTTTTAATAACGGTTCGAATTTGGTTCGAATTAAAACTTTCTTTACATTATACTTCATTTTGATAAATTTTTCTCGTATTTATCTATTCGTTAAAATACTGGAATTTTATGCTTGGAAATAGACTAAAATTCGACATAAATTTAATAACCCACATTTGCTTTCTTTAATCTTCGTTATCCCAAAATAACGCGATGCAGCAACAAAGTCGCGAACATCGCATCGATTAGCATAGCATAGTACTTAATTTACTAACAACAATCTAAATCCGCGGTAACCGTTAAGACAAACGCGCTAAAGCGAGTTGCAAAATTAGTTTGCTGCAAAACTCAGTGATAAGAAAGAAGGACGGACCGAGATTTACAGAGCGCGAGGATTCCGACAAGATTCAACTGCAGCTTTCGGCGACGATCATCCAATCCAGCGACGCGTATAGTCACTCTCGAAGTAAATTCAATTTCACGCTGGGATATTCGCTCGCGAGGTATGTGTCTTTCAATCAACCGAATGCCCGTATCGATTTGCTATTCGCATTAACCCTGAGCAAATGATTTACTCCCTAGGCGATCGCGTCGCGGGGCTTCTCGCGATTTTTCTATTTTATCGATTCCATTTTCCCGGTGTTCTCGACGATGGTAATTTACAACGCCGAGGAAATTCCTGGACGTAGTCGCGAATTATTCGTGCTTGCGAGGCTTTCCAAGGAACCTTTCGCGAGTCGAGGAGTCGAGAATGGAGGGCAAGATATTTGCTTGCGAAAGAAATTTCCAGGTGAGCTGATGAGGGTAATAATGCTTACGTTGCTTTCTTAAAGACGAGGGGGATTTTTTTTCCCAGGCGGTAACTTTTTATCATAAATTTTCCGCTTGGAAAAAATTTTTAGGATAAAATTAACGTTTCTTTTAGCTGTCGATGTTTTTCGTGATATGCGACGATAGTTTTTCGGCCGTATAAACGGATCTATTTGGTGAAATATTTCTTTTAAAGCATTTTTCACGATAGCTTTAATAGCTGTATCGTTCATCGATGGTATAAAATTCTAGTTTTCGGCGAAAGTCATAAAACAATACGCATTAACGATGCGCGTCAAAAATAAAAATATCGCTCTTTTTGTCCAAATTCTATGCGGGATTTTACAAAATTTCAAAATATTTACGTTGAGCGCGAGAATATATACGAATACGGTTGAACCAAATAAAATTTATGAAGCTGTATTGTTACATCTACGTATTCGAGCTTAATAGAATCTCTTAGATGTCACATCGAGCGATAATCTATTGGGATATTACGCAGCAGTGATGAAACCAATCTAACGTTCTAATTAATTATTCTCTGTTGAACTTACGGAGTATAATTTACAAAGATTATTTTATTATGTATATTATCTAAAGTACACTTTCACTTTCGTAGTTCAATTCTATAGTTATAGTAATTCGATATTAACAACCTTTGAATTTGAATATTAAATTGCTTTGAATTCGACGTTAATCGCATCTTAGATTATAAAGCCCAAATGCTTTGCTTCTTAATTAATAAATGGATCTAATCTTGGATTAACGGAAAATATTATTGTTACTACGGAATAAAAAAATACCGTTATTTCATCAAGGTATATATTTGTCGTAAAACGCGTAATCTGTATTATAAAATCCAAATGTACAAAACAAAACCACGAAACTCGATTCTTTCAAATTTTTTTTAATTAAGGAATCCAAAAAACGATGTATCGCTTCAAAATTAAACGAAGATTTTTGTTTAAATAGAAATTTTGAGATAAAGTATTTTAGTATCAATGCGTACAAAATTCACGACAGTTTTAAGATTAATTTTGTAAAAATAAAAAGGAAAGGAAATAAACTTTGTCAAAGAGCTTCGCTTCGATCTTACGTAATACATTTCAAAAAGTTTTACAAGTTGACGGCAAAAATGTTGTAAGTTCCGTCTCCGAATAATTACGGACAAGATTAAAAAATTATCTTTGCAACATAAACATACATTCATTTATTCATACGATAAAAAAAAGAAGTTCCGGTATTCCAATCAAGTTTCCGATGCAAGTTTTAAAATACGCGAATGCATTTTCGAATAACGAGTTCTTCCTCGTAAGCATTGAAATTGCAAATATTATAAGTAAACTAATAGAAAGCGGTAACAATGAATAATAATGTACTCGTCGGATGGCATCGAATAAATATTAATTAATTACAATTTTCAAACGCGAAGGTAATAATAAAAGACGGCGAGTACAGGAAAACACAAGAAAGGGGAAAATCGTCGGAAGAGAGAAGAAAGTTTACAGTAGAATAGAAATCCCACTAAGGAAGCGAAGTAACGAGCGACTCCTTTAAATCTTGAATAACGATTGGTTTGCCCTCGGAGATATTCGGAATGTCCTCCCTTACCTTCGTCGAGTGCATTGAAATACATTAAATTCAACAAGCCTCCAACAGATTTTTTCTCATCCCCGAAATCCAGGCGTCAGGATCCGCCCCCTTACCCCCGTCACCCGAAGAGACGACCATCGTCATCGCAACCGTAATCTTTGGAATTTCCGACGCGAACCATCGAAAGTTCCTTTCGTCCGGGCGATCGATTATTCTCTCACGGCTTTTCCTCCGCGTCCGCGTCTCTCCGCTCTCCTGAATAAATCATGGGAAATTCTATATTCATTCGATCGCTGCCACGCTCAGACCTCTCGACTCGACTCAGTCTCAGCGTTCGGGGAGAGATTCCTCGTCCTTATCTCCGGCGCTCAATTAATTTTCCGCGCTTGTGCCATCCTCCGAGGCAGCGTCCCACGACCGCGGCATCGAATCCATCGCGGCCAAGACAAAGCTTTTAACCGTGCAAAATTCAAAGGTTCTCGGGACGCGAGCGCGGAATTCAAAAATTCCAGAGTCGCGCTGAGCGGCGGACGGACACAAAGGGGACGACGGGACAACGAGAGACAAGTGGCGTCTGTTCGCCTCGGAGACAGAAGCGAGCTATTTATTTTATTGTCCGGGGGACGAGGAATCATCGCGCGACATAATGGAATATATCGCGAGTGACGGCCATGTCGTTCCGATCCGTCTCTGTCCGTCTCTCTTCCCTCGCTTTTTAAATAATTTTCAGCTTTCGGGCGAGTCTCTCGTTCGCTTTGTATTCCGCTTAAGCAGTAGTTAACTGCGATACAATGTCCCCCATCCGTCGCTCGTTTTATATACTTTTTTATTCCCTCTGTCGTTGTTCCTCTTATAGAAGTAGCAACGACTGCTACTCCGCACTGCATAAATAAATTACGGTCCCGGTTCTCCCTCATCGTCATCGCGTCGCTTCTGTTTCGAGCTGTGGAGATTCGTTCTTTTTTTTTTTTTTGGCGTCTCTCCTCTCTCTCTCTCTCTGTCTTTCCCTCTGTACTCTTTCTCGTACGATGAGCTAACCGGAGAGTCAACGAGCGCGATATAAAAGAGGGCAGAGGAGCAGACGATAAAGTTACTCCCTTCCTCTTCCCTCCCTCTTGAGTCTCCGCGGAGCCACAGGCATGGAGAAGAGATTCGTCGGGCCAATTAAGCCTGCAATTACTTTAATAATTAACGGATTAATTAATATGCCTTGGACCGACGTCAACGAGGACTAGGACTACGGGAGCGCGAGCGGGACAGAGAGAGAGAGAGAGAGAGAGAGACAATGGGGTTACGAAGGGGATGAATTCTCTTTATAGAGAACGAGAGAGAAAGATGTATGCACTTTCTTGCCTTCGAGGCTCGATGTTGGCTTGGCAGCGGCGCCGATGTTGTACGGAAAAGAACGCGGAAAGGGAGAGAGAAGGAGGGAGGGGAAGCCGTTCGTAAGTTCGTTGACGCGTCGATTCTGACATTAAAAACGGCTTTATGCACCCGCTGTACGGAGAATTATGAGAGATAATGGACAACTCTGTGGAACTTGGCTGGCTCATCTTATAACGCGAGTTATTGTTTTTGCAAAACATTGGGATTTCTTGTGATTTGCGCTTTAGAAATATACGTTCTTTTTTATCGAAGATTCGTTAAAGTTCTCGCTATCTTAATAAAACTGAGACACGAGTGTTTTTTTCGATCGAAAAATTTTTCGATACACCGCGATTATTTCCGCCGAGTTACTCATTGCACACTTTGTGGATTTTATAACGATACTTTTCACCGAGTTGATTACTCGTGTCCGATTAATCTACGAAAAAAATATGATTATTAGATTTAAAACTTTTATTGATAAATCCTGAATATATTAATTAACCCATTATGAATAAATACCGCAACCTCCGTTAATTTAAAAGACTGACCCTTCCAAGGGGTAACTCGAGCACTCGATTATTTTAAACTTAAATTAAAGTCAATACGTTGCTAATCGTGAATTATATAATCTAAACGACGAGTTACGCCAACGAAGAACAAACTTACAAAACGTAAAACATTGCAATATTGTACAACCGCGAATCACCGACGGTGTAATCTAATATAATCGCAGGTCGGTTCTACAAAAGTAAAAAAATATTTTAGCAGCTATCAAATAATTGATTCGCTAAATTTTGTTACGGTAAAAAAAAACTAGTCTTATCAATTTACAAATTCCACAGCTATTTTAAAAAATATTCGCGATGTTGTAACTCCTCTCGAAATACCTTTTTTTTTTTGCACGCAAAGGAAAATACGTAGTTCGACGCGTGGTTACAAAGATTTTTTCGCTCTCGCAAAAATTTCAAATAACGATATAATTCTCTCAGCGAACTCTGTTTGCGCATCGTATAAATAATGAAATTCCATTAGCAATCGGCGATGTACGCATCAACGACTCGACAGGGTACTTCGGACTTTGCTAAAAAGGTAGGCAAACGTTTGGCAGTTACGTTACTTCGTTATTCGCATGGCCGTTATCCTCGAGCACGATCGAAAGAAAGCTTTTCACCACGAGCCTCGAGCTCTTGTAAATCGCGAGCCCCGACTCTAAGCCTCCGAAGTTCCACTCGTTGGCAAGTAATAACCAAGGACTTCCGTTGCGGGGATGTAAATTCGACCTCCGGTTTGTTTGCCCGACGCGAGTAGTTTAAAAGAACGCCCGAGATTTTTGAATTTCGCGCTTTCGTCCAGTGGGAAAACTCGCGAGCGTCGTATCAATCACGTTATTTGCGCACTAATTAAACGAACGATAAATTCGAGTGGTATTCGGAGCGACCATTTGCTCGAGTCCCTTTTGCGCTTTGGAAGGAGAAAAGGACGGAACGAGGTGGAACGAGAGGGAGAACTTTTTGCGTGTGATTTCGCGATAACCTACGGCTCTTTTTATTATGAAATTCGAACTTGGTTCCAATTGCACTAAACGCGTGTATTCTATTGTATTCGCGGGGTTTTAGAAACCGATCGTGAGAAATTTGTATATCCATGGATATAAATGGGTATATATGTGATATCGATGCGACTTATCGCGTGATAATGTTCGGAAGTGGAACGTTTTTACTTCTCTATGAAAAACAGCTTCACGGTTGATCAGATCAAAGTAATTATTTCAAACTTATAAACCACATCGATAAACAATGAAATGGATAAAGATTACGAAGACTATGAATTTTTATTTATTCTATGATATTGGTAAGCTTTAAAATATTACTAGCGATACTTTTACGAATTTTCACCGCTGCGACAAAACGATGATCTCTTAGACGTAAACTTTTAATTTTGAAGCATTTTTCTATTATTCTTTACAGTCTAGTTTCTTTGTTGTAAAATTACATACGTATCGTTATTAAAATTGATTGTAATAGTTTTAATAATAATATCTTATTTAATCCGATGGTTATAACTTGGATAACTTTTATAACGTATATAACGATCTTATTTTGCAACGTGTAATAATTTAATCGTGGAAGAAACTTTATTAAGAGTAAAAGATTAAATCTAATAGGTACTTAAAATATTAATAAAACTTTTAAAACGTATTTATTTACATAAGTATATCGGAATTATTATTCGCAGAATATTAAAACAGACTATAATTTTAGCGTATTAGCTTTTCTTCTTAAAACGAATGATACGACGGTATAAATACGTACACGTTATACAAACTATACATTCATAGATAGAAATATTTACGCATTCGACCAAAAGTACATACTTCTTTGACTCATTAACCCGGATTTCTTGAGTGTAAATAATCATTTCTATCCAATATGCATAGAAATTCGTAGGAAACTATACCAAGTTTATAACGCACTTCATAATGCGACTATAATTTCGCATTATCCCCGAGTAATAAATAAATATTTTCATTTTAAGCGTCGACTAGTAGAGCAATATTAACTTTCCGCGTAAACTTTCGTATTCCCCCCGAGGAAGAAAATACGAGACGCAACAAAAGAATATTCGCATTCTCCTCCAGCTTCTCTCCTCTCTCGTCTCCCCCGGACTAAACTATCGCGCACGCGCATCCGATCTCGGGAATTGGCGTAAATTTGTCAAACCGAGCAGATGCGCGTGGCTCGAGAGAATCCTTCCGTCTCTTTCTTTCTCCCACGCGGAGATAGAGGACGAGCCACGAATCCAAGCGAGGGCGAATGGACCACTGTAATAACCGCCGCGGATATGTAGAGCAAGACGTCGAGTGTCGCGTACGTCCACGCATTCCATTTACCATCTCGCGAGACGAGAGTAATTGGCTTTAATGGAACTTTATGAGCCTCTGCGGGACTTTTTCTGTTCTTCTCGTCCGTCTCGGGCTAAGCTCGTATCTTTATCTCTCGGGCAGATGGACGAAGATGTAGAGTTTCGTCGGCTACGCGCGGCTTTTCTCGTTAACGGTTTTTTATGAGCCTGGAAACGGAGAAGCGCTTTGTTGGGGTGAAAAATAACGTGAACAATTTAGCGATACTTTTTTCGAATCAGGCTGTATTTAGTTTATTGCGTGTATTAAACGATACTTGGAATTTCCAGTTGTGCAATCTCTGGCACGTTTGAGTCTCTGCAGCTGTCGTCGAAATTTTTAAACGAATTAAATAGATCGAGTGATAAATTGTAGGTGAATGTATTTTAATACTTTCGATATTTATTTTAAACGTATAAACTTATTATTTCTTTTTCGTTATATCGTATCGCAAGGGGCCGAAGAATTACCTTTCGGTTTTACGTTACAGGTTTTCTAATTTATTTTTTGCTTCGATATCTTGTATGTAATTTCAATGGTTCCTACATTTGTAGTATATTATCCGCAGTATACATATATATAATAAGTTCATGCAAATTTGCGTTGGGAATCTTCGTGCATATAAATTTAAATATAAAAAGCTGACTCGAAATGAAATGGTTGACAAATGTGAAATAAGTGTAACTAAATATTAAATGAATTTTTTTGCTCGGATTAATATTTCGTGAAATTTTGTAAAATAACGTATCATTTTTATAAATAAACGCATATTTTTTAAACTTTTCAAATATATTATATTAAATTTTGTAACGTAATTTTACGAGTTAAATTTAAAATTCGTTTCGATACGTTACAAATTTTGTACATATATAAATAACGAAGAAATGAATTTTTCTCGTTGATATTTAACATTATTCATTTTACTATTTGTCTTTTTGATTCGTCTCCGAAATTTCTAAGAAAATATAGACCAAAGGCATTAGTGGTTTGCCTTCCTTTAATGGTCAGCCACTTTCGTCCTTTATTTAAAAAGAAATAATTAGCTAAACGAAAATAAAGGATAACTTAGTTAAACTTACCGGGATATATTTTAAAAATATGAATTTTAATAACCTCAACGTAAGAAAATATCGAATAATAAATAAATATAGGTCATCGATCGATGCAGACTCGTACAATATATTTGTCAATGTAATATTATTAAATTAAAAAAAATGTAAAATGTAGAATAATCACAATTGGATAGTAATTTTAATATATCAACTATCAAATTTTTAGTTTTCACGATTATCCGTACTATTCTTTCATAAGCGTAGCTTTAACAATTCTTTAAATAGCGCCTACCGAAAACATTAATTCAACCTCTTTCGTATAAATTTTTTTAGTCGACAGCTATTCCGTCCGTTGAAACGCGATGCAGAATCTAAAAGACTGCCTTCTTATTCTATGTAGTTTAGAAAGATTACTCATTTATTATTTATGTATGTCAGACATTTCTCTCGAGTCGTCCGAAGAACGTAACGCGTGAATCGACCCGCCAGATTAGATTAATCAGAAGCCCCGTTCGTTCTTCCCTGCTAATAATCTTTAATTCCTTTAACAACGATCCGAGCTCGGCGGTAAAAAAAAAGAGAAAAGGAAAGAAAATAGAACCATCCACGCAAATCCAATCAACTTTCGCGCTCTTCTCCCTTGGACCTTTAATCGTCGTTCCACGAATTTCAGCTCGCAAACTCGCTTATGCACGTTGTCGATTCTAGCGGAGCTCGACTCGCGATCTACGCACAAGTGGTTATTTATTCGCAAAAGTTATTGCTACTCGTGCCGAGGTACTTTCGCTCGTTTGCTCGCTCGCTCCCAGAATGTCGCAGCGTCCGCGTTAATAGGAGCCGTGCGGCCGAAAATTTATGACTCCGCGACGCGTTCTAGTCCGGCCACCGGCAATCGTTGTCCGGGGGTTGACCCTTCGGCCTCTTGTTAATCGAATACTTTCAATTAGTCGGCTATCGCAGTTTGCGAAACTATCCGCAGCGTCCGGTGCGCTAAATAAATAATTCGGCGCGTCGCCTTTATTGCCGCTGTAAAATCGCCCCCGCGTTATGAACTGCGTCGTTATTCCGCGTTTCACCTTGGAACTACGTTGGGAGGTACGTACTTTTCCAGCGGGAAGGAAAATTAACGCGTTACGAGCTTTTTCCGACACGACACATCCACCGGGAGACGAGGCGAGTGGTACATCGGGACGGGGAAGAAAACACGCGCAAGAAATTATCGGGTTTCGATATTTTGGAAACGGCTGATAGTCCGCGTGAATGAACAAGACGATGCGACTTTTAGGAACATATTCGTGTAATAAAAGAGAATTACTTGGACTTTTTTACGATATGTATTGCGATGTTACTATTAAACGATTTTAAAACATGTCTCTGATGCTTTTTCTAAAAAGACATTTTTACGTGTTACTTTCCCATTTTAACGGCGAATTTAATGCAAAGATTAGAGAACTGCGTACGAATTTACCGTACAAATATAAAATAAATTTTATTTAACGAAAATAGGTTACATTTTTTAAAAAGAAAATTTACATCGTCGGTTTGATCTTGATAGAAATTATTCAAACGTTTTTTATTCCTTGCGTAATTTACATAAGCTTGTAGAAATAAAGTAATTTCTTTTTGGTAAGTTTCTATTATGATACAGAAAAAATAATATAGAATATTTTTCTTGCAATTTACAATAAAATATTTTTCAAATATTGGTAAATATTTAATTTCTTTAAATTAATAGTAAGTTAGAAATCCACTTTACATTTTGAAAAGTATAAATTTAATTAAAGTTGTTGGAAATTTAAGTTGGACGTTTGTGGAGAATAATATTCTTGATTAATTATAATTGAAGATTTGAACGTAGAAAATATATATATTGATTTTAATCAGTTTTTATTCCTTCTATTTTTTCTTTTTGTTCTATTTGTTTACGAAATTATTTTGTAAGATTGAAGTCACTCAAATTTATTTTTACTTTAATTAGTTCGATTACGATATTAAAATATTTTTGTCTATAATTCATAATAATAACTAGTTTTTGTTATACAATAAAATAAATTGCAAAATTGTTTATTTCTTCTAGTACGAAATATTTTACGATTGTGAAACGTTCGATAAAATGTATAATTCGCGAAATTTCAAATTTATCGATGTACTTTGTATCAAATTAATAAATGCAAAGGAAAATATATTTTAATTAATATTTTGAACCAAAACGACACAATGATGGATAAAACAAACTTTTATGGCATTTTTATGGTTATTTTTATAGCATTTTTTTGCGGTCATAACCAGTAAAGTTTATATATTGCGATCCAATATCTATGATATCAAAGACTATTAATCTTACTATCATCAAATACACTGCTGCCATAGATAATTAATTCAACTCAGTGACAAAATTCGTTGTATAAAAATTTTACGTTTATGATATGATAAAAGATATTCGGCAATAAAAATATATAATCTAATTATCATAGTCGTGAAAACCAAAGTGTTCTTTATTTTTCGCGTAAGCGTTTACAATAATCATAATTTAATAATTTTCAGTAAAGATATTATTTAAATTTCTATTATTCAAATTTAACGAATATATAATTTTAGTGGAAATTTATAATATCGATTGGTTATAAGTAATATTCGTATCATAATTACAAGTCTTACTCGAACAATTTTCCAACTATAATTTTTCTCGATTTCTACAGAAATTCAACAATATGTATAATTAAACTTTGTATACTATACTTTCTTATATTTATATTCATGAAAATTTAGATGAATAATATATTTAGAAAAGTTATGAACGGCGAAATATGAAAAGTGTTCATGAATATGAGAAGCTCAGTTGGAAAGTGATGTAAATTAGATTTGTATTTTTACGTAAATTTCTAAATTCAAAATCTAAAGATCTTACGTACAACAAGTAACAGCTAACTTTACTTACTTAAATAAAATTTACAATAAAATTATTTAAATAAAATTTGAAAGCTTTAAACGTAGTTATTATCAATTCGCAATTGCAAACTTCGCGATTAAATTAGAATTTTGAGAAGAGTGAAAAACTTTTCTTCTATCGATATCAAAAGCAAAAATTTCTAAATAATATTTTAAATCAAATAAATTTTTCGAAATTCACGAGCGCAATTTATCAGCGTAACTTTTTGCAAAAGTATTTCTTCTTAAAAAATTTACTTAGAATATTGTTACGAGGATAAGCTTTTTGCAAGGGATGCACAGAAAACTAACCTTTATCAAAGTTTCCTTTAGCCGGATACCAAGAAATTCATACACGTACCGAGAGTTAGCCGATGAAAAAATATACGGGTTGAAATCATAGCGAAAACTAGAACGACACTTATATACACACCCGCATCGCGTGTATCTCGGAGTTTCCGTAATTACGAGATGATCTCACTCGTAACGTAAGACGATGTTGCTTTCAAAACTACACACACCCATTAAACAATAGAAAGACAGAGAGAAGGTCGTTACTAAATTATTCTATTTTCTCGTGTCTCAGGTCGAGCGGACTTGAAGCAGCAGCACATGGTTTACAAGTTACACGCGCCGTCGATCGTCGATCCCCGCAACGACCGGATGGAGATGCGCTGCGACTACGATCTTCACGGGAAGGAGCTTTACTCCGTCAACTGGTACAAGAACGACAAGATGCTGTTCAGGTACTCGCCGAGCCTCGCGCCCAAGGGTACGGTATTCCCCGGAGAGACCGACGTGAACGTCAGCCTCGAGCACAGCAACGGCGAGCGGTTACTTCTTCTCGGATACCAGGACTTTCGTAAAAGTACGTATACTCGAGGATTTATACGAGACTCGTTTATTTATGAAAGGTGTTTTATCGAGACAAACTTACTTTACGCTATTAAATTAATTGTTTCCCAAGTATTTTAATCATTAGGCATCCGATCTAACTTTTAAAAACATTTTATTACGTCGATGTTTATTTGGGTTTTGGAACGATGATTAAAATACGTTTAATAAACCAACGACGTTAAATTGGGGATATATCTGGTATCTGTAAAAGGGTCATCTGTTACAATGAACTAAAGTTGGTTTATTTCATCATTTAGAGTTAGAAAACATCTTCCAGAGTTTTATCAAAATGCATGACCCAAGGGTGTCACATTCTCCTTGTAAGCTACTTGGGGTGACCAAAAGAGTTTTATACCTTTGAAACGTCAGTGTCGCAATACTATTATTCCCATTAGATCGTCGAGTCAATCACAATGAAGTATATTTTCCAAAGAAAAGATTGGAGTAACAATATGTGCACTCAAATATATTTATAGAACAAGTTTATGATGATATTGCGGACTTTCGTAAGAGCGGAGAGTTAAAACTTTCGTTTCTGTATATGCGTACTTGTGATTTTATTAAAGGGTGTGGGTAAGTGCAGACGTTGTTGTAGTGGTGTATACTCTAAAGAAAAGCTGTAAAGCTGATATCACTGATAAGAACAGATTGCTTTACATCCACAAAATATTTTAATGTTTGAAATTGAAAATTATACTTCAAAAATGTTTACTAAAGCTTTTATGAGTTTTGAAGTACTATTACGTGTATGGTAGTGTGTGTGTGTGTATGTTATACGCGTTTGTGACTGCGCGTGTGTGCGTCCATCCGAAGACCATAGACTGGACATTTTTAGATATTTTTTACATTACGTAAGAGTTTCTCGTGAAACTAGTTTAAACTTATAAATCAAACTTTAATGTTACCTTATCCATGAGATAAGTAGTAATGAATTTTCTGTATAAATATCGCAGAAATTTACAAGGTAAAAGGAAAAAACGAAAACTTGTTTTGTCGCATACAAATTAATTTTTCCAATGTCTAACACATTCGCGTATATTCACGAGAATTATCTTATAGATGAGCGTTTAAGAAGAAGATGCTTTGGTTAAAAATGTATTAGCAAAGTTACGAAAGTCGGGATTTGCAAACTTACCATGTTAAATTTTACAAACTTTTATTTTGATACTCAAAAACTAGATTTCGGAATAATCAGTGATGTATTTTTTATGCGGTTGATCGTTAACTATGTTGTACAAAATTTTATTATAAATATAATTATAAACTACGTACAATATTGATAATTTTATAAAATATTATATAATTAATAAATACATTTGTTCGGCAACTAATTATATTCTTCATAAATAGAAAAATCACGCGTATTCTTCCTGTCGAATCACTATTTTACATTACATTAAAATTTGTAAAATTTACATACGTTTAAAAACAATGTGTATTAAATTCTTTTGACTGTTAAATATTATTGAATTATAAAATAAAAGCGTAATAAGTAGTAAATCGAAGCTATCGTTACATATCCATAGAACGGTAAAAAAGTTGTAGGGAAAGTTATCATATAATATTTTACGATAAAGGTTAAGAGTAAGTTTTTAAGTCTTTAAAAAATTAATAACCTAAAAACCGAAAAGTACTTGGATATTAAGCAATACGTGCGTTAATTAAAAATTATTTTTGAAATCATACTAATTAAAACCGAATTACAACAATTAAAGAGATTATCGATAATAATTTTAAAAGTTTGGTTAAATCTGGTTGAAACTCGAATTCTCGCGTACAACTAATAATTTCCTACCGAAGCATTTTTAAATAATGCAGAAATTCGCAAAGTATATTTAACCCGCCTCGCAATCAAGCGAAAGTGGATAATAACCATTTTTTGAAACTTTCCTCCTTAGCAAAACACTGCAACCACTAAGCATAATTTTATCGAAGCGTGTTTTATTAAACAACACACTTAATCAACATCCCCGAGACTCAAGGAAGAAGAGAGAAACGTTTGCCCACAGTTCCGCTTCTGTCCTCAGATATGCAGTCTTACGAGGGCACATACCTCTGCGAAGTGTCCACGGAGAAACCCTTCCTCACGGACTACGCGATCGCCAATGTGAGTGTCGCCATCCTACCGAAAACCAACCCCGTACTCGAAGGACTCGCCCACAATTATCAAGTCGGTGAACAGCTCGACGCCGTCTGCACCTCGGCTCCGAGTTTACCTCCGGCCGAGCTCACCTTCTACCTCAACGGGGAAAAGGTACGTCGGAAAAGCCTTATTTATTGTTTTACATGTATTCTCGGGAAGTTATTCTAAATCCGTCTCGGATTTCACTCGAGAGTCGAGCCAATTTTTCTTAACCCGATGTGAAAATTGCCGGGCTCTTGCGAAACTTCCTCGACTGTCGAGGGAAATTTACTTTGGTTCCTAAGTAACTTTTAAATACGTTACCAAACTTTTTAACGAAAATTTACCCTATCGTAAGTAATTTGTCATTGATTATTTAAAAATTTTGTATACCAGCAGCGTAAACTTGTCATAAACGCTTCAACCGTCGTTGAGTCGGTGGTAGTTTTTAAATTCATCGCATCGATTAAAACAACGCGTTTAGAGGTAGAAATTATTCCGTAAATTAAAATTAGGACTCGATCGTATACTTGGAAACATTGTTGAAATAAAGAAACGCGACGACAAAAGCTATCATAAGTGAATTTACGAGCGATCCGTAAAATATCTTTAAACTAACTTACTTCGCGAATAGAGTCAAGTTTGTTTTCGATGAGTTTTCGTTCGCATACGGTCTTTCAAAAAGACATGAAACTCCTATTTTCTCATCGTTTAAGAATCTATCTTTGTCATCGATGGAAGCCGAACGTCCGAGATTCTGTCGATATAAAATAAAATTATAACTGCCAGTATTCGCGATTTGCTTATCTTAATAATGGCAAAAATAAATCTGGAGTTACTTCGTAAACTATTAAAATTAGTTTTTAAATTTAAAACATGTCTGTCAATTCTACGCGAGATTGGATGCGCGTATATTTCGTATCGAGTATATGAATACATATCAAAAGAAGAGACAAGCTCGCGTTATTAGATTTTAACAGACGTGTCTCTTGAATTTTCAAACCGAATATTTTAAATTATAAAAATGTAATTTCTTCTCTCTTGTAATATAAGCGCATAAAACATCCGTTTAGTAAACCAGGATGAAATCTATTTAAAAACTCGACTATCTTTACATTTAAATTTAAACTTTCGTTGTACGCGTCTATAATAAATCGAAGCGCTAATTTTTAAATTTCGCGCGATCCAAGTAAAACTTCTTTTGGAGCAAAACTTGAAAAATGATCACAGATCGTTTTTAAAATATATGGTAAAGATGAAAATTTAAGAAAATACATATTGTATCGATGAATTTGTGTAATAAAAACACAAAGAAACTTACGTTATTTATTTGATGAGTATTTATAAGATAATATAATATTTTTTCCTATCGAGATAAAGCACTTGCTAACTCACGTTAGAAATAGAAGGGAAAAGACGGCTTGGAAAAATCCGGTACCGCAATAATCAACTAATACACATTTCATCTTGCGAATGGAGAGAACTTTCGACATTAATTGACCAACTCCAGGATTTATTACATCTACTTTACCCTAATCTCTCGCTATATATCTGTATATCTATAAACATATATATATATATACGTATGTATATGAATTTATACGACACGGCGACACGCACTTCGGTCTTTCATCGACCCTCTAATCCAACAAAGTTTCCGGAAGTCAACACCCCGCGATCGTTCTGGTAAGGGGTTGAAAGTGGGCGAGAGTCCGGTCACTAACGCATAATTTTCTTGAGAGTTGACGGACTACTCGAGCTGCGATAATTTCGCTCGCGACTTCGGAGCGAATTCAATTCGAGCGATAACCGACGGAACAATGGCGAGAAAGCGAAGGGCAGTTTCGGAACAGGCGACAGCTGCGATTCTACCATGATTTTATATAACCGCCTTTGCATCTAGAGTCCGACAACGAGTTGGATTTTCGCTCGTTTATTCGCTCTACGGTTATTCGTACGCGGAATTTTTACATTTTCAAGGCTGTCACGAATTTTGATTACTCGTGATGCAATGTTATGGGATTTTGTTAACCGAGACGAATGAACCACTTTAGAGGACTGACCTTTGTTACCGTATTTCGCTAACTCAGAAAACTATGTTTCGTGTGAATTGTACGTTACGAGCTTTGATTAGTGCGTAGTTGATATATTAGATATAGGAAGTGCTTGGAAATATCTCGACTCGGGTACAGCGATGATGTATATCTGATTCGTTAATTGCATTGTGTCGTGATAGCGTGAAATACCGAAAGACAATGTATTAATAGGATACCGAAGCTAAAAATGTGACGTAATATTCGACTTTATTAGATAATAGGATTTTTAAAAAAACTTTTCACCCTTGTTTTTTATTCTTGAAAACATGGAAAAATGAGAAAAATTATTTTCTTTTTATAAAAGTGATACGAAATACCTTTTAAATTAACATAATATTTATTCAAATTCTTTTATAAATCATTTTTAATTCAATTTTTCATTTTGCATTTTTTGAAATTGTAATATAAATAAATGTGATAAATAACGGATAAATAATGGCATAAATTTTAATTTTTTATTATCACAATGCAAAAAACGAACAGCTTTAATTATTAAATTATAAATACGGTTTACTTTTAATTATACTATATCATAAATTTTACCTTAATGTAGAAACGTTGGTTTCTTTTCTTTAATCTATAAAAGTTTTATTTTCTTTTCTGCAAAATCTTATTTTATGATAAAAGTTTATACGCGGTACGGAACTTATTTTATTAGAATTTACACTGAAAGTTTTACAAAGTCGCAAAGACCATGAAATACAAGAATTAGATAAATTAATTAGACTTATTTATTATCTTTCTAATTTTAAAAGAAAACAAAGATATTTGTACCGGTCGATCGTTTCAGAAAAAAACAAAAAGATAAAAAAAAACTAACTAAAATAAAGATACTCGTAAAATAAATTTTCTATCAAAATTAAGGCGTTACACTTTTATTTTATACACTCGGTAATAATATTTAATTTACCAGAATTGTAATTCGACTACCGACGTATATACGCTGATAATTAAACAAAATACAGATAACTGTAAACTTTAATCAACGGCAATAATTTGCAATATTATTAAATTTCATTATAATTTCGCTTTGACTTCGGCTCAGGTTAGATTTTACAGCCGCTAACCCAAGCACTTTTGAATTCCCCAAAGAACGTTCGCATCCCTTTGCCGAATTCCAAGACAGACGTTAAACCCCCTTAAAA
Source organism: Dolichoris vasculosae (assembly GCA_018907195.1). Lineage (NCBI taxonomy): Eukaryota > Metazoa > Arthropoda > Insecta > Hymenoptera > Agaonidae > Dolichoris > Dolichoris vasculosae. The sequence goes on along the minus strand of JACCHY010000009.1, from coordinate 5,191,667 downwards.
TTTCCTTCCAGATCGACCGAGCGTTCACCCAACGAAACAAGAGCCTTCACACGATCGGCGAGGCGTCGGTTACCTCGCGACTCTCGGTTTCCCTTCGCCTGGAACGTCACCACTTCCCGGGTGGAGGACTGAGACTCGCTTGTCGCGCGACTCTCCCGACCGTTTCCACGGCTCTCGACTTCCGCACCGAGAAGTCGGCGACCTTGGCCGCGAGCAACCAGAGACTGGCACAGGAGCCTCCGAGGTTGCCGTCGAGCTCCGATGCGGACATCGTCAACGTCACCACCGGGGCGATCATCGCGTTACTGCTGCTGCTGCTGCTCGGGATCCCGAAGCTGTCTTAAAAGAACGTCTACGAGGATCTTGGATTCGATCCCCCTCGTGATTTCCTTCTTCTTCTTCTTCTTCTTCTTCTTGCGTAACGATTTATTCGGTTGCGATACGATTTTGAAAGACGACGTCACTCGTCGTCGAGTTTTTTATATTTTTTTTTAGTGGGTTTCGAAGGCGTCGAGCAATAATTCGCGTATTTTGACTTTCGTTCGGATTTTCGTGTCGAAGGATTTTTGCACGTTAAACTTTATCGTGGAATTAATAGTAAAATTAAAGTAAGAGATGCGATTTAAATGCGAATGATTATGATTTTTATTTAGAATCGATGTAGCGGAGAAAGAAAATGTATAAAGCGATACTTAATTCTCTATTACGATGTTCTTTATGAATCTATTCTCGAGACTCGTGCGCAAACAAATTGATACTAAACGTCGAATGATTTACGGTTAAAAAGCTGAATGATTTATATAAGTGTTAATTTTATTATTTTTTGTAAGCATAGTTTATTAGATTCGATAAAAGAAACTTTTATATTTAAACGCTCTTTACTTATGATGTAACGAATGATGTTGACCGTATAGTAAGTAATACGTCTGTTAAATAGCCCAATACAAATGTATGTGATTCTCTTGGTTTCAAATCTATTTAAGAGCCAATTATTAAGGGTATAATAATCAATCAAGCTTATTCGTTATATTATATTCACACCGTTTACATAGAAACACTATTTTTATCGATACGTAGTAAAAACAATTGGTAAAAAAAAAAAACCTTTTTTTCCTCTCGCCGTTGAGGCAAAACGATGTATAATTAAAATATCTAAAATTCATTGCTGTATAGATTGTAAAAAAATTTCACCGGACCGACAAAATACTATTCCACTTTATCGCAAATATTTGTCCGTTTTTACGTATCGGTGAAATTTTTCACCGTAGCAGCGAACTACTGTAAACTCCAATTTTCCTCTATCCTTTCGCCCCACTTGAATACCTCCCGGTATATAATAACGTCGGTGACGTAACTAAACGCGGAACTCGAACCGCTTGTGTATATAGTGTGTATATTGTACCCGATTAGAAAAAATTCGACACCGTCGAATTATCGCGGTGCCGCCGATTGTTCATCGAGCCAACCGCCAACACCTTCGTAAAATTATCACGAACATCTTTATATAAATATAAGTGCAAATTAACTGTCGATGAGAAATAACGATCTGTGTAAGTTGAAACTGTTGCAGAAGATGACTATTAAATCGATGGAATTTAATCATTATGCGTTTACGTCTATTTATTTATCCCTTTTCCCATCTCCGCAGTTGGTAACGAGTTTGGAGGGAATAATATTCTCCAGCGTTCGACAAAGTAATCACCCACGAGTGAAACATATTTTCCTCTTAAAACAAAGAGCGTAAAAATGAAATTAAAAACTGGCCGGTATCGGAAAATAAGAGTATATCTGGCATTTTCGTTGGAGAAAAAAAAAACAACCCATAGAAAAGTAGAGGAACGACCAACAAAAATAATAAAACCAGAGTCAAGCGTATTCTTGAAGCAAGGCAATCCGGCAATACGAGAAAACAGCCGGCAATTAAAATTTCATGTGGGCGGCTTTGCGGCGCCCTCGTCCAGAGTAGGACTGCATTTTCTCACGCGCGGACGTCTGTCTCTTTAATTACGCGTCGCCGGCTGTCGATAATACGCGAGTCCCCGGGGAGGAAGGGAAAAGGGGAGAGGACCGAGTTCCCAGGTTTAATCCCTGAGCGGCGCCTGGAAAACTGATACAAAATCAATAGCATCGAGGCGCGGCTGCGAGAAATGGATTCCGGAGTCGCGTTGCGGTAATCGAAGAAGCTTCTTCGGGACGCGGATCGCGATCGAGATTAAGATCGAGGAACTTTGGTCTTGCTTCTTGCACTTGGTTCGAGTCAGCGATGTTTCCTACTCGCGTCTTTTTACGGTTATTACGAGTCTCGCGAGCACTTTTCGACCTCCATTCTCCATCCGCACATCCGTATCGGGGCTCTTGTAAAATTTTAAGAGCGCCGAAAAACTTTTCTACGATCGAACGCGGATTTTTTCCCGTTCGTAACTTCGTTCTCGTATTATTACGGATCTCGCGGTTCTCGAGAAATCGATAATTATGTTTAATTTTGTGTTGAATTCGAAGACGATTCTTTCGAACATCTTATGCTTGAATATTCGCGTGAAAAGTTTACTTACTAACTCTTACGAAGATTATTGGTCGTGTGATATTTAATTAGAGCATAGAGGGAAACAAAATTTTGTTAGGAGTAATTTCGTAAGATGGACTGTGAATACCGAATTATTTTTTGTAACAAGTATTTAAAAAAACAAAGTTATTTTATTTATTATCGGATTTTTTATAATCAGGCGGATAAACTTAATGATACTTAACGGTATAACTTTTATAATTATCGGCTGAAAACATCTCGTTTCTAAATAATATACGAAATAAAAAATTAATTTTTGTAATTAGTATTATTTAAATTTACGTAATTATAAAAACATTGCCTACTTCTATATAAACTCTTAAAATATTATTTTCATTTTAATAATACGCGAATGTTAAAAATAATAAGCGATACTGCAAAAAATGAATTCAGTGTGTAGCGAAAAAAAAATTCTCCACTAGTCAACGAGATGAAAAATGTAGAGAGCTAAAAGGAAAGTAAAAGAAAAAAGATCCATGTACATTTATAATTCAATCTAACGTGTTTTGTTTCTAACATTTTAAATCTGAAACTGATTACGATACTATTTCACGCATTCCCATAAGAAAACTAATCTTTATATTTATTATTACGTATATGAAACTATAATCGTTAAAATACACGTATATTCGTTTTTTTAAAAAACTTATAATTAAAAGTGGATGAATGACGATTTATTTATCAGTTTACTTCGCTAAATATATATTTTTTTGGCAATTTTATTAAAATCGAATTTTCACGAAAAATCAATAATTGTATACTCTTAGTGATATCGATCTAATTTTGTAATGAAACTAATGATTGGTTACACAAAAACTTCTAACCTTCGACAAAAGTACTTCATTTTTTGACCAAGGCTCAATTTCATACTACGATTCGATTGCCGTAACTCGGTTAACTTTTTTTATCTCATACTAAAGAGAAATACAAAAAGACAGATAACTTATAATCTTTTTTCTTTGTACTTCGTAAAAAAAAGTTCCTTCTTCTAGTCTTAAGATAGTTTTAGCGTGACGATAAATCTACTGTTACATCAGCTATCATCGACTGAAAAAATATACGAAGAACAATTTTTACATTATAAAGTAAAAGTTCTGAATATTTTGTTTTTATACATTGGATAAATCGAAAAAAACTTCACTAAGTTACAATGATGCCGATAAATATCCCGTGTAAACGTAGAATAAAGATTTACCGACAAAATTTCAAATACTTTATTCGTCAAGATTTTCGTTACGATTTTATTTTACTATTAATAAGCACACTAATTACGAGTAACGAGGTAAGGTAAAAACAATATTGAAGAAATACTTAAATGTAGTACTTCGTTATATCCTCCTTTTAAAGAGTAATACTTTCGAAGTAAATATAATTTGCTTTGAATATCTACAACCGCATTAACTCGAGCGTTAATTCGAATACTCTTCCAAAGCATAAGTCATTTGTACTTTGTTATTATACACTGACAATTGATATTAAAATGATTTTAAATACTTTCATAGTATAAATAAATTCAACTTTATTTTATTATCTCGATATCGTTTGAATTGTAATTTTAAAGATAAAAAGATTTTTACAAAATAATTATATTCGCTAAAAGAAATACAAGTTTATTTTTTAGATATAATTCTTTCAAATTAATGCATTAAAAAATATATCGTTACACTTAAAACTAATCCGATAATGTCCCCATTAAAATGGAAAATTATAATAGTTATTTATAAAGTTATTAAAATGCCCGTTACAATATAAAAAAAACTGCGTTTCGGTAGTAAATTATCTTACCCTATTAATAAAATTAAATAATAATAGGCTTTACTTTCTTCGAAATGAAAAATTAATTTATTAAACGTTCGTAAATAATTTGATAACGAAACCTCGATTCAAAACTATTCATATATTAATTTAAATTACAATCAACCCCATTTTCCGTTTTAACATCGACAAATTAAACTCGGGAATGAGAAACGACGCTTAACCCAAGTGTTTTTTAGGTCGAAATATTTTTCACGACACACGGATGTTTGACTCGAACGATAAAGAGAGAAGAAAAAGATGGAAGGCGGAAAAAGCTGCAAAATAAAAATGTAACAGGTTGATCGACCTCAGGTCGTACGGGGAATAATAAAAATCGAGGCTTCACGAGGAATGGATGGATGGATGGATGGATGGATGGATGGATGGATGGTTGTGGACGGAGGGGGAGGGATCGGGTAATAAGAACGAGGGAATTGCGCAGTCGTGCGTAATTGCACGCGAAGTCGGAGGCCGATCCATCTCGTCGCTTCCTACGGATCACCGAGTGGAAATACGAGGACGTCGCACTTCGTCGAGGATGTGTATATCCGCGGGAAGCCGCGAATCCAAGTCGCGATTTTACGCAAGATCGATCTTGGGCTTTATTTTCGCACAGCGAAATCCTCGATTGGTCTTGTAATTTCGGACTTTGGAACGGTTTCCAGGAGCGTTGATGGAACGTTGAATAGTTTGATGACATTCATTTGCTGGGAATGTCGATATCCTTGATTTCCTCTGGATGGAATATTTTCTGATGCGTGGAATCGCAAAAACTCGATTTTTGCGCTACGTTTGATAGTTTACAGCATAGCTCGCATTCAATTTCGTAAATATTAATAATTTTGAATGACCGTCGCTGCCGTAACCGAAATGGGAAATTTCAAATTTTACTATCGAACTCTTCTGAAAACTGGTTTTCCCGCAATAATTCAACTTAATTTATATCTTCAAAAATAGTTAAATTTAGAAAAATATTTTCTCTCGCGGCTGCAATTTTTTTTATTTTTCTATGGTTAAAATTACGTTCAGAAATTTCGAATAGCATCCGTTAAAAATTTTTTGTAGCCAACCGTATCGATAACAAAAATAAAAATGTTGAATAATTTTATGACTTAGAATTTATATTATATTTTAAATATTGTACTCTGGAGAAAAGAAAATTAAAATAGCTAAAGTTATGTTACTACAATTATAATAAATCGCGTATAAGGTAAATTATGTCTTGTAAATTTTTAATAATTCGATATTAAATCTATAAATTTATATTATAGAAATAATATTTGAATTATTTTTTCATTTTTTAATAACACTTCTGTATATCGATTCATTAATTTCTCCAACACAAACATATTTGTTTATTATCGTTAATTTTATTTTAAAGCATTTTTACCGATATCTTAAATTTATTTGGTTTCGGAGGTCATTTGTACGTATAATCGTATGAAATAATATCTAATAACTTATAACGGGTAAGTTTCCTTCCTATGCAACGTATACTGGACTATAATAATATCCAGTTGAAGGTAGCCAGACAAAATTGTTGGAACGAATATATTTTAAGTTAATGCGAGATTACTTGAATTATTTTGAATTTTACAACCAATGGCTCAACGAAATTGCGACTTACATCCAACAGTTTTGCAAATCCCATTATATATTAAAAAAATTACGCAGCTTATGACTAACGGATTTACAAAGAAAGTAACTTAGAATAAAAGATTGATAAAGTAGAATCTGCGAAAGGCAGATCCTCGCGAGACAAGAAGGAAGGCTCGCGACTCTACAAAAGGTAGATCCTCGTGAATCAGGAAGAAAGGAACTCGCGAATCTGTAAATGACAGACTTTCCTAGAGGAAAGGAAGGAGGAGTTCGCGAACCTATAAGAGACGAATCCTCGTTATCTAGACACAGTATTCGGAATACCAAAGGAATACTAATTGTCCACGCTCGGAGATTATCGTCGAGTAAAGACTTGGAATTTCTTCGCGTAGTTAATTTTCTTATCTCGTCCATGTCTTCCACACTCTTATCGCTTTTCCGGCGGCTCGAAGGCTCGACGGCAGATGTGCAGATGTATTATGCGCATTCTGTACCCCGACTACCGATGCTCTTATCTTTTTTTGGATCGTTGGTGGTGGGCAATGCCGGAAAAAGAACTCGTTATCTATCGATGTATTCAACGGAGAAAAATAAAGTTGCAAAAGGAAGTGAACGCGAAAAAAGCTGTTATTAATCGGTGAAATTTTACGGCACTTCTTTCACGACCATTATTTCTAAATAAGTGTTTAAAATAATTATTACGAAATATTCGAGGTGATTGTTATACGTTTTAATCGAGTTAATTTAACGTCGTTACTATTAAAATTATATACAATGATTTTTCGTGGAATGTATTCTATGTAACCGATATAATACTTTACACGTGTACCGAATGTAAAAATAAATTTTTTAAATATTTTACTCGGTATCGTTTAATACGATTTATCAATATATTAATTAATTTAGTGCAATATTACCGTAATAAAAATTATAATTAACCAATCATTATTAGGAATACGATTTTTAAAAGTAACATATATATTTATCGAAAATATTTTCTTCATGCTACTTTCCTTGAATGTAACTTAATATTATGCTCCCACCTTTAATTTAATAATTAAATATATTTAATTAGTTATTCGATTAGATAATACTTTAAATTGTACAGTTTTTAAATTCTACCCATTTTTTGTACATAAATAAAACTGCAAAATTGATATAAAAAAATTTGTTCTACCGTAACAAATTCTCGAAAACGCAAAAAAAAATCTTATCTAAAACAAACCAAAACAAAATAAATAATCTGTATGACTGCGATATTTGCATATAACAAGATATTATTCATAAGTATTTTACTTTATGTAAAATCATCGTCTGTTACGATTGAAAAATAAAAGCAACATTTATTTGGGTACAAATAAATAAACATTAATAATAAAAACGATTCTTTAATTTCTCGTTTCATACAGGAATTCTCCGGAAATTGGAAGTGATACGAATATCTACATAATTATTTACATATTTTCGATAATATTTTAACCGCATAAAAGAATCCTAAATTTTAGAGCACATCGAATATCAATTCGCTACTATCGGATGGTTTCAAAATAGTTGAAATTAAAATATTTCTCTATAAAATGAGCTAAAATCCATCGGAACTCAGACGTACCTCCGACTCGGAAATATAATAAGAAAGATAAATAAACAACAAATGGTCGCACACGTTATCCGAATCGCTACAATGCGTCGAATCGAACGAAAGGTTTCGTCGAGGGTTATTATATATATCTCTCGGAGATGATCGAATCTAATAAAATATCTGGATATCAAGTTGAATAGAATAATTCGGATAACTAATAAATATTTATTAGTGTCGCGCAACGGCAAATATCTCCCACCGAATTCGCTAAATATATCATTGGACGAGCTAATCGATCCCCGATAAAGGAGAAAAAAGCCGCAAAACTCGAACGTCATCGCTTTCGGTACAGCTTACGGTACAGCTTACGGTACAGCTTACGGTGACTGCCGGTGGAAAAGGGCGCGAATTCCCCGCTGGGCTTACGGATTCAGTCGCGCAGAAAGGGGTCGAGGTATCGAGGTATATCCGAGGCATATCGCGAGGCAGCCGCGAGATAAATGCGACAGCGGCCGATTGTCGCCATTACTGGATGTATGTATCCTCAACAGGCGCTCCATTGGGAAACTCGGGCTCGGAGGATTTTTATTTTCCCCGGGAGCGTTCAGGAATGCATCGCTCCCGGGTGATAAAACGCGTCCGACCGATGTAACGCCGATGAAAAAGTCCTTATTCGCGGATCTCCCGCGGAATCGGATATTTTTCCTCGGCAATATGTCGCGCGATTCGGTTTCGGATTCGAATTTCCGTGGCGGGGAAGCGACGCGCGTCGATAAAGATCAGCGCCGGGTGCTTTTTGTTTCGTGGGTATCGATTCGTTGCGACTTTTGCTACGATACCTTTCCGCGATAAACTGGGCGGGTCGAAGAAAAAAACTTTAATTAAATCTCTCGGCTCGATTGGGCTAAAGTGGATTCATTCGGATCCCCGACCTCGAATTTCGGCTCGAGTTGTCCAACCAAATTTTTACCGATAATTTTCGCGCGGCTTATTCGATGCTCCCGATAATCATCGCTCACGGAAGTCGAAGAAAAAATAATTATGGTTGATTTACGAAGGATGCGCTCGACGATTCGATATTTCGTTGTATTTTTTATTCGATCGATATTAGATTAACCGCTATAAAAACGAATCAAATTTTTAGTCTTCGTAGAATCAGTCCCGTTAATTGAATAATTTAGTCGATCGAAACGAGATGATACATTTGATACGCTTCGTTTCGTAATCGATAAGGTAAACGTTCCCATATATTGTCACAAATCTTTTTTACATTTTATCAAGACAGTCATTTTTTTTTTGTACGAATATTAGATCAATGTAAACTAAATTAATGTTTCGATATTTATTTTTTTACTTTCGGGCCAAGCGATATCGTAAAAATTTAGTATAGATTTATTATACAAAAATACGCATATTTATTTGCATTATCAAAAATCGATAGTATCGATCGTTGCAAACTATTCACGGTCTGAATATAATTTAACCTTTTTAATTTTTCGGTCGCGAGGAAAGTAAAAATTTCCGGCTTTTTAATATCGCTTTATAATAAATAAGCTACGAATGTAAACTAAAGAAAAAATTTTAAAAGACATTCCTTTTTATAATCACACGATTTAGACGTTTTTCGCAAAATATCACGAAATATCAGGCGAAAAAATAATAAATCGATACGCAAATTAACCAGACGACCACGAATATCTCGTATTTCCTGACTTGCGCGAGAAAATAAGGAATAATAAAAATACGGATGTTGGTATGGAGCAAATCGCAATCGTACGCATCCGAGACTCGAGGAACGGTTGCCAATGTCACTTAACAACGATCCCGGCGATCGATAGTCGCGTCTCGGTGGATCAACGCCGACTTTGAGCGCGAACAAATAGACGTCGGGTGTTTGCGCGACGTGTTTACACGTCTGTCGGATGCTCGGTCCCCTCGGCGTTACACTTTCGATGATAACGACGTTTCCATCCACGCGAAGACGAAATCCAAGGTCCCCGTGATTTATAGTCGCCCGTTTATTAGGACTTGGAGTCTCGAAATCTGTTCCGCGACAAGGATGAGACCAGAGCCTCTTTTCACGAGCTCCGCTGGATCATGGGCTCGTGGGAACTTGTCTCGGGGATTTCTTGCTACCCGAGGGTGAAGAAGAAAGGAAACTAGTAATCGCGAGCACCGGATCTTGATTGATAGAAGCTGTCCGTCTGGTTTTTGGACCTCGCGCCAGGCGCTGAATATTTTCCTTTTTTATCGGCGTTCTCTTTCGCTTTTTTTCCCGATCGGCCCTGATAAGATACGTTTTACGAGGTAGCCTGTAACTGATTCGTCGGAAACGTTTCGAATAATTTCTTCTCGGACTCGCTCGGTGTAATTAACCTTTGATAAAAAATTTGTCGGTGTCGTAAGTTACGATTACCTTCCAAGATCGCCGCTCGTTCTTAAAACCGATTCGAGTTTTGATCGAAATTAAAATACAACGCAACGTTAGATAAATATTTCTGTATATAAATAACCGGTAAATAAATAAAAAATCGATCGTTCTCTTATCAATCCGAAAATGTACCGGTGTTATTATTTATCGAGCGATGAGAGAACGCATCGAAGGAAATATACGGCAGGACATTTCAATAGGAAGAACAAATGAAAAGCAGTCGAACGTTTGATACCGTTTCCACTTTGCGAGCACAGACAGCGAAGCGTAAATACACGACGGGATACGTAAGTACGTACGAAACGAAACGGGACGGGGGAAAATTCGCGAACTCGTTGGTAAACGTCGGGGAGTGTCGATGCGGCAAATCCACTTGGCGCGGAATTTATTGTCTCCGAGAACAACCCCCGGGCATTCCGTGCACGCGCATCCGCGATATTACGGCTGTAGTGGTTAATGCGTCTTTCGATCGCCGCGGGAAAAGTCCGAGGGATTTTAATCGTAGACGTAAGACGACCATTTTCCTTTTTTTTTTATTCCCCTCCCACCGCCGTTGGCATAATTTCCCATTCGACGATTCTCCGCTTGTGCAGGAACTTTGAATTTCCCAAGCCTTCCCGGAGGCTTGCGACTCGCTTTACAATATTTTCCACGCAAATGAATGCGATCCGAGCCTTGCGGTAAGCGCGAGATGAAATACCTTGTGTCGAGGCTGCGTCAAAGGAATCGCGTTCGCGAGTACGTTGTATCGTTCCTACGGTATTATGTACCTTGTAAATTGATAGACGTTCTTGGGTGAAATGGGTAAATGTACAACCGAAACTACTTTTTGTATAAATGTCAATTCTAGATAAGGTAAAGTAAAGCGCATTACAGCCGAGGAATTCCGGATGCGTAAAAGACAGGATTCTCTGAGAGGAAAAAAACTACTTGCGATGTGAAAGAGGTGAATTCGATATTATTAAAAAAACGTATTTTTATTACGAGCGATTCGCTAATTTAAGTTAAAATTTTGGAGAAAAATTAATATTATGTTGATCGAGCTTCTACAATGTTCAAAGTACAAGTTTTAGTATCCGTTTACTATTTGCATTGACGTTATTCATTTAATATGATATCTGAACGAGTGAAGAAGTTTTCCTCCTATATTATCGTGAAATTTTAATTCTTCTTAAATTTTTATGAATAAAGTTAGCTTCGACTCTTTGACTTCTCGTTTTTAAAGTAATTATTGGAAAAAATTGACTTTTTGTAAAAGAATTTTCTTCGTCCTTTACTTAATTTTGAATATATTACAATATTATACATAAATAAAAGTATGTACGGAAATTTCGATAAAATCTATAAAATATACTTAAATATGTATTCTCGTATTAAAATATTTTATTTTTATATTATTTAACGAATTACCAAACGATGTATTCGCTTTAAATTTTTCGTTTTCGTTTGAACGTATCCTTTTAATTCTACTGGTTTTTTCAGCTATTACGCATAATTTTATAAATACTTAGCTGTTGAAAAATGAAAGTACATACTTTTTCATAAAAGAACCCTTGTTGCAAACACGATGCTTTTATACAAGAATTTTTAAAACTCTGATTTATTATTTAAATAATGTCACATAAATTTATTGAGAATATAATTATAATTTACATATTCCTTAATAAATTATCGATATTTTACCCATTTTTTAAATAAGATTATACGTATTAATAATGAATAGCGCATAATGGAATTATAAAACAAAAAATCATATTTACTACTTTACTGATATTTCAAGACTTTATTATTGAAATCCATTCGTAAAATTAAGAAGATTTTTTTGTTTCCTATGAAATATGTACACGAAATTTTTTCTAATAAAAAAACTCATCAACGCACCCCAATCTCTAAAAGAAGTCGGATAATAGTTTTCCATAATTTATTTTTTCTGTTTACTTTATATATAATACTAGAAAATTCGAAATTATAAATATTATTAATGTTATTCGTATTAACATAAAATATTTATCCTATAAAAATTTACTGGAAAAATATGAAAACAAAATATCAGAAATATTTGATAATTAATCATTTTATTAAAATATATGTAATTATAAAATTAAATTTATTATATCAACGGACAATCGGGATAATTATTAATATATATGATTTTTTTCAGTTAAGATTTTCTATACTTTATTCCGTAATATCCTTGAACAAAATAATACCAATATTTATTTAGTTTTAAGGATAATACAGAAATTATATATTCTAAGTAAAATTATTGAAAAAATGTATTTAAAATACTTTTAAAATCTTTTAACGTTAAAAAAATATAATTTAAATTATTTTATAATCAAAAAATTATCTTACAAACGACAAAGTAATAATGATATAAACCGAATATTAGGTATTTTCTTTTTATTTTATCATTTCTTTTTATAAGAAATATATTACTAACAACGGTTCGTTTGAAATATTAATATTTAATACGTGTATTATAATTATTAATATTAATTTGTCTACAATATGTTTCATACGTACTTCTCATTAATAAATTGATTTAACATATTTTTGAGTTAATAGAAATGTACAAATCGGAAATGTCTTACATTTTTTTTATAAATATGTACATAGAGAACTATTTTCAATTATAAAATGAAAATAGAATTCACTATTAACTCATAATTAATAGTTAACGTATCAATAATTCGAAATATTCCGATTCGATAACATTGTTCAAATATTGATTTATAAACTAAATAGTTTTTACATTAAAAATCTCTACGTATTAAAAAAGAATATTAAAAAGCAAAAAAATAAAAAATTCAGCTTCTAACAAATTATTTATAAATTACCAAAATCACAGTGTCTTTAAAAGTTAAAGATACGAATAACGTATTTTAATCCTTAGACTGGAAGAATCAACGGTATTCGCGAAAACAGTGTACAGCTAAAAATGGAAACAGAGATAAACGTATGAAAATGTCAGAGAAATATTTTCGTAACGCGTATTTGTACTTGAGCCATTGTACGTCTAAAAGAATAAAAATACGCGTTAGGAAAGTACGAAAGGGTAAACGCTCAAAAGAATATACAAGTACACGTTTAAGTAAACCAATTTACGACACAAACGCTAATTCGAATATAATTGGAAATCTTCCTTAATATTTCATTTATTTACTCTTTAAATAAACAACGAAGATACACTCTAGAAGTCTAATAAAATATGCAATTATAATCGCGGAAAGTTTATCCTAAAGTAAATTCCTCTGCAAGGTCTGTGAAACAAAGAGCAAACAAATTGCCCGACATCATCATCAAGCCCACACACGAATCCCCTGTCCAATAACAGAGGAATAATCTCTCGAATCTTCGGGGCGCAATCGTTTAATTTGCTCCTCTCACGCGTCGGTTCCATCGAACGAAGAAATCACATACATCCCGGTGACTTAATTTTCGCGCGAAGGGCTCGTATATTAATAGGAATAAAGCTGCACAGTCACAGGATTACACTAGTGTATTACCAGTCCAGGAAGGCAACGACCTCCTTTCTCACCCTCTTTTTTTTTCTCGTCTCCTGGCAGAGAAGTTGCTCGACTCGATGTTCTTCGAGACGTTCGAAAAATTTTCAGGTCGCTCGGTCATCCCCTCGGTTCGTACTTTCTCGTGTACTCGTAAAAGAGTCTCTCCGCTCGACGTACACACCAATTTTGCCCACTACCTTTCCAAAACAACACACAGGTATTCGCAGCATCTGGCTTTACCGCTTCGAGGCATTATAATGTCTGGTCCTCGCTTATTCTATTACGCTCATTTAAAGCGGCTGCTTCGGTGCGAGGCAGTTCCGAAGCTATTTCCTAATTTGGCTTGATATGAAATACTGGAACTTGTCGTTTAAATTTATGCGGTGTACTAAATATCGTAAAACGTATTAAAGTCTTTAAAAGATGCACAAAAGTTTAATGTCTTGCTGTAGTCTTTCTTTTGCAATGGCACACGGGACCAAAAATTAAAAAGGTACCGTCGATGGTTGTGTTTTTCAAACGACTTGTCCGAACTTTGGTTTTTTGGATACGTATATAAATATACAGCTTTAATTGTAAATTAGGTACCAGTGGTAAATATATAGAGTTAAAATTTAAAAAGTATAGTTTTATTTTATAACCTTGGCTGAATATGCTAAAAATTATCGCTTCGAGCACGACTTTCTTAAATTCGATTCGCGATACCAACTTTTGCAATAATTTATATTCTAAAACATGGTTTACATTTTAAGCTTTTTTTTATAGAAATATACTTGGAACAAAACTACCTTCGCTTTTCATCGTTTAATATGCTGCTAAGATGAATCAAATTCCTTTAAGCTTTCGATAGTACAGTAATTTATATGCCATTTTCAACGGATCGTTTCGTGTAATTTATAGCATTTTTTCGTATCCGAAAACTGATATATTTTAATTTGATCATCTTGAATACAAAATTCTCGTATTTTTAAAATAATTTTAGAATATATATATATTAAAATTATTGATAATTTTGATATTGCATTTTTTTCTCGAAAGACTGATATATTTTAAGCCGATTATCTTTGAGACAAAATTCTCGTACTTTTTAAATCATTTCAGATTATATGTTAAAATTCTTAAAGAGTTTGATATTTTGTAGGATAAGAAAAGCGTTTAATATGCCAAAGGTGCCAAAACCACTCTTAAATCGACGTAACAATTTATAAATTTGACTTGAAATGATGCTTGCACTGACAAAATTGATCAATCGCTTGAAATTCGATTTATTTTAATATAAAAAAATACATTTTTAAAATAACCTTATCAATCAAATGTAAATTTTATAAAAATATAAATAATGTATTCCTTTTAAATTAGTTTCATCGTTAATATTAATTCTATTTTCTCCTATTACAAATCATCGATTATTTTTTAAAGAATTGATAACTTAATTTATATTTGTAACCCTCTTTTACAAAATATGTTTTATTAATCATTTTAACTCCTTTAATCATCGTACTATATTTCAAATAATTTAACAACTAAAACGTATGGATGTATGCATATATTTTTTTAATATATATATACATATATTAAATATAGGTTAAACGCGCTTAAATTACTTTTTTACCCTTTCAAGAAAGTAACTTGTAAAAAAACTTGTAAAACATATTAAATTGACTTTGTAAAAAATATTGGATAGACCTTTCATCTTGTAACAGAGTGACAATAAGATACTTTAATCTACAAATTTGAATTTTCATTTAAGATGAATTTCATTTATATTCATATAAAGTATACTTCTTTTAAAATACATTAAGCAACTCAGATGCGAGTATATTAAGAGTAAGATTAATGAAGCGTGAATAATAAATATTTTGGTTGATATACAATTGTTAACGTTGCAAATATAAAAATCTCATTTTAGTTCGTAAAATATAAATTTTAAGTTACAATAAATATTAACAAATAAGAAATAAAATAGTCGCACGGAGAATATCTAAGATGGACAAGATAATGAAAATCGTCATTTATGATCGTAAATGTTTCACACATAAATCTCCCATCTAATTATTCGTAAAAAAAAAAGGAGAAGAAAATTGACGTAATATCCCGTTCTTTATTCAATAGTGCACTTACCGAAGGTGTCAGACAAGCGACTGTAATTGAATTCGTTCGCGTCAAACAGCATAAGACTTACAACTCGCGACTACCGAGTCCACCTTCCGTACTACTAGTCGACCTAGTAAGGAAGGAAAAACAAAGAGAGTCTAAAAGTTTTTTAAAGTTTCCCGTTCATTAGTACCAGGACAATCGAACCCCACGCGCGTCTGTCCGGGGAAATAGCGAAATTCTCTAGCAGTTTGGAAAAGTTCTCCCTCTCCCGCCGAAGATCGTAGGACGCGTAAACGGAAACCGTGAGTGCAAAAGTCACCCGTAGAAGGAAAAAGTGCTTTACGAGCGATTTAAGACACGGGGCTGGGAGTAAACGAGGCGTCGTAAAAAATGGCTCTGGGGGTTCGCTTCGGGAAGTACTAATTAACTTGTAGCCAGTCGATCCGGACCAGGAAAAACAGCGACGAGCGCATCGTCGAGCTTTTCAGGTGGAAAAAAACGAAAGTAGCGTCGATGCCGAGCATTAGGGGATTTCGCATACCGATCGTTAAACGTTTCTTGAAATCCAAGCTGCGAAGGAAAATTAATGTTACCAAATCGACCGTTTATAGCCTTTTATCGAGTCTCTTGATTTGTTCGATAATTGCGGACAGTTTTTTAAGCACTTCAACGGATTATGGGATTTTTTCAGTTTTTAATTTTTTAATTTATGCTGGTTGTGTAAGGAGAGAGAGGTACGGAAATGTTAAGAAAGAAAAGAGATGAATATACGTGACTTTGTATTGATTTTGGATGATAAGAATTATAGAGATACGTTGAATTTTTACCTGCATTTCCTTGGATTACAGTTAATTTTTTTACGTCGTAAAATTATTAATTCTAAATAAATATGTACAATTTTATAAAATACTAACAACAAATTTGTAAGTGAGTATGTATATTACATTTTTTAAATTTGATAACTTTTACGAATCTTATTTCGTTGTATTTATAATATTTAAATACATTGTTAACAAATTAATATTTTTAAGATACGTTAATAATCAAATATACACCTTATTTATTATTTTACTTATTTTATATATCAATTCAATATAATTATTATAAATTTCACGTTTTATATAAGATTAGAACTTTGAAGAAATTTATATCATTTTCATCGTTATAATCCATCCAACGCTAGAAAATTTCTATTTACTTCGTATTTACTCTTTCATTTTATATTAACGTAATAATTTATAAATAGAAAATAATAGTATTTACTTTATATCGTAATAATATTTGCATTAAAATAATAAATCAATATACGTGATAAATAATTACGACCGCAAAAACAGAGTAACTAATGTACCTGTGAATCCACATAAGACGAACATTACTCGACGAATCCATAAAGATATTTTTATGATAAAATACTTCCTAAGCTAAAGAAACGTTTTCACTTGGATTTCGTTTACAGGTGTTAAATGCAAAATAGACTGCTTCAAGGTAACAAAGAATTTCGCGATACCGCTCGAACGTTTTAAGCATTCGGGTAAACGTTAAATAACGTAAACATTATTCTTATCGGCAGGAATGAAAACGTGTTCGAATACTCGTAATCGTACAATATCCTAAGTTACGGAAGATATACACGTGCCTACAACACATCCGCATCGAAGGGAGAAAATTTATTCCGTAGTTATCACGTCTACGTGACATTACTTTAGAAACAATCTAACGAAGGTCGTTATTAATATAAGGTACAGGAGTACAACGTAAATCAACGCCCAGAGAAAGGACGTATTCCGTTAAACAATAATCCCAGTGATGAAAGCCATTTTATACATGGAGAAAATTAAGTGGACCCGACCGAAGCTGCGAAGGTAAATCAAAGTTACCGCGAAATCCCATTGCTCCGAGACAACGTCGGTATCCCTCTGCGATGTTTTATAGATCAGGGTTTTCTCCAGTTACGAGAACACGAGGTTGCGAAAACTAACGCACACCCCTGAACTCTGAAAAGAAGAGGAAAAAAAAAAGGACGGGTTCTCCCTTTCTCCCCATCTATTACAGAAATTTGCATACTATTAAGTGCAAGAGGTACGACCTTTCCCGTTGTAGCCTCGGTACCGAGGAAAATAAAAGCTCCGCCGCACTATTAAAAGTAAACGCGCGCATTAAGAAAAGGGAAAAAAATTAAATCCACGCAGAGGATGAAAACGAGGCAGTAAAAGAAAAGATGACGGAGGAGAGCTGAAGAAACGTAAACCGCATCGAGAAACAACGTTATGTAACAAACAACAACCTACAACAAGGATTTGCCTCGCTTCGAGTAGTGCGTGTAGTATAGGAACATCACCGACGCACACGTTTGCTTCCTCCGCTGGATGCCGGTCACTCGTTTTATCTTGGCCCCGCGAACATTCAATTAGTTTTATTTTCTCTGAACTCGCGGCTTAGGTTACGTATATTCCATATTTTAAAGCTTCGCTTTATATTCATGACGGAAAACCTACGCGTATATCGCGTGGTGGGAAGCTGTGTAAAAATGTGCATTAGAAGCTAATGACGGGAGTCGTTTGTCCTCCGCTGTGAAACTTGCTATTTTAATGAAGCCTTAAGGCTCTCGTAGAAAATAGTGCATCTAAACAAAGTTTGGGCGTTAATTATAAATTTGATATGCTTTCGTGAAATAGAATATTTGTGTCGAATCTTTGGTAACGAAAAGTCGATACCGAAGGTGCCAGTGATGAAAAACCAATTTTCGTATCAATGCCAGATCCTCTTGACTGATTAAAAAATAAACAAAAAATTAATTAATCAAAATTTATAGATTTAGATAGTGATTCTGATACGCGCCATTTTTTAATTTTCAAATGAGAATCTTGTTACTAAATATTACCAAATAGATTCGACGACTCAAAATTGCAGCGTTTCATTTAAAATTATGTATTGGCTAAAATCAATAATTTTATGTACATATCTTCTGTAATCGTACCAAAATAAATATCTTTCGGTTAAAACGAAAATATCCTAGTCTAAAAATCATGTGGTTATTATTATTAAAGATACGTATTCTACGGTATAGTAAATGTGGAGCTGGAATAAATATTTGCTAAATACATTTCAAATATATACGTTCTCCTTAATTTAATAATCCTTTACATATAAAGCTTTCTATTTTCGTTAAACATGCATATTTATCTCTTAAAATAAATGACTCGGAATGTATTCAAAGATGCGCGGAAGAATTTTTTATTGTTATTTATCATTATTTTACTATATATACTTTTTTATTATTTTGATATAATATGTAAAATATTAGCTTCCACTACAGCTTATCTTCGTAAATTTCAGTCTAGTACCTTTGTAAGTCTTTGGAATTTTTATAATATCTTCAAAATTGAAGAAGACATAGTGCACTAAAATTTTGCGATGTTAGTCCGTTTCTACGGCATCTTATAAAGCTAAAAAAGAGTCACGTAACACAAAGGAATTTTAGTAAAATATAACTTTTCTGAATTTACCTTATTTTAAAAACTATAAAATTATTTACGTACTAGATTAGAAGTTTTACTATCACTGTACATAATAATCATAAATGTAATTTACAACTTTTCTAATACATGTAAATTTTTGACAAATTTAAAGAATAAATAACTCGAATTATTCTTACAGACAAAATTAAATATTTTGTGATTTATTATAGATTTACACCAATACATTCTTATAAAAGTTATAAATTAAATAAATAAATATATATATATTAAAATAATATAATGTAGAAATATACTTTATATCCATAAACAAAAATTTATAGTTTACATTTGTATTTTCTACATTAATTATTATAAGAGAAATATGTTTGAGAAATAATATTTGAATTGATATTGCCAGTATGAAATGATGTAATAAGTTCAACTGTTAGTAAGAATCATCGATCTATTTACTTTAAACATTCAAATTTAATATAAATTGTTAAAAAGAGTTTACATAAATAAGTAAATGAATCATTCTACAATAAAATTCACAAAAATAATTGAATTAGTTTATACTAATTTAATTATTCATGAATTTTGTTTATCTGAATTATTTCTGTTACATAATCTATTTCATAACTTGCATCCTTTTTGCTATTATACATTCTATCGATTAAATTTCATTTCATTGAAATAATAAAATAACTATATATATATAGAGAAAGAGAAAAAGAAAGATTAAAAATTTATGATGACAGTATTAAACAATCTAATGTACATGTATACGTACATTCTTTTGTAAATGTGTTTATATATATAAACGTACCTTTGACTATGTATAACATTATTAGAATATCGAACTTGTAAAACAATTTGTTTCTTAATTACGCTAATACTATTGAGCCTTTGAATAAGAAATTTCAATCATTACAAAGTTCTTTAAATGAATTTAAAAATTAATTGGCATCTTCTTGAGACAGTAGATCTTAATATTCCATTATTTAAAAATGGTATTTTCAATTAGAATATTCAATTACATAAGACAATTATAAAAAGTTTAAAGAATCAATCATAGTACAAAAAATGCTTTTCAGAAATAAGATATTGAAACAAAGAAATGCAAAGTTCTATCGTTATAAGCTGACAGAATAATACACCATTATTTCTTATTTAAACCATTATTTTTGCGATAAAAATTAATTCATAACTTATAATTATTTAGAAAATATTAAAATATTAGAATTTAAAAAAAAATTTTCCGAGCGTATTAAGAAATATAAAATGTAAGAAATTTTCAGTAATGTAATAAAATGATATATAAAAATATTTTTAAAAATCTGATAAAGAACTTAATAAAAATTAATAAAATATTCGATAAATAACTCAAACATTGCATATATCTAAATGAATTTTAAATATTATTATATCTCCAATAATAATAAAGAATATGCTCATTCTAAAATCAATTTACTTTTTATAGAAGGAACAGTTTTCCAATAAATCAAAACAATTTTATGGGAATTTAATATCTGTGAAAACAAACAAAATTTAGAATGATATACATTGATAACATTATAAAATAAAATAGTATATATTGTGATGAGTTTAATAAAAGAATAGAAAAAAAGTGTAAAGTATTTATAAAAATATCTTCTATTTTTTATAGTTTTTATTTATATAACCTATTAAATATTTTAAATAACCAGTAATATAAGAATTGCTTTTATAAATAATATTTTAAGTATTGATAATATCTAATTATCAAAATTATTTTCCACACTAATTGAGTTTACTAATGAAAAATTAATATTATTCTTAATTATTTTGAAATTTAAATACGTATGTATAAATTAAGCAACTATTTGTAAATAATATAAAAAAACTCTAAACAGAACTATTTTCTAATTTATCTATAAATTAGCAAGAAATCTCAATAAAAATTTTTAATAGTTTTAATAAAACTAAATCTTCATATTTATCTTTGTATCAATATACGAATAATTATTAAATTTCACTGTATATTTTCTACATAAATTAGTTATATACGAGCATCCATTTATTACTACAATTTTCAAGTAAGCTTTGGTACCAACAATAAACATAAAGTTACAAATATATTAAAATTATTTAAATAATATTATTTTATTTTAATAGATAATATTTTAATAGATTAATAAAATATTTGCTTATATAATGAAATCTCAAAAGTTCTTTAAAAAGTAAATAACGATTAAATTACAATATTTAATGTAATACAAAAATTTCATGGATAACTGAATTATATTAACGTATCGAATACTTTGTGTTCTTCTGGATAACTAAATGTATAAGATAAAAGATAATACTTACTTTATCTCGCAAATTAAGAATTTTTATAAATGTAGAAATAAAAAAAGCTTATTTCTTTTATAGTTATTAATTCATCCATTCGATAAGAATATATAGTTAAATAATATTCAATTATCGAATAAATATTTCATTTATTATATATTATTGAAATTGTATTAAAGTATTCAAAAATGTTACGGATTCGTACGTTATACTTTTAAAATTGCCATCAACATCAGACTTGAAAAAATTTAATACCGCTTATGATTCTGATTTATAACTTTTCCATTAGATCAGTATAAAAGAAATTCATAAATTTCAATTTATTATTCTAAGATGGATAAGGCAGATGTGTCAGTTACCATACTCATTAAAGTAACGTACAAAGTTTACGTTGTTTCTTCATCATTTTTCCAAGTAATTAAATTACACTTTGATGTTGTTTCAATTAATCGAAACTTTATGTAAAAAAAAAAGGTACAAAGACTCAAACTCTGCATCGTAACGTCGGATATGTTTAAGTATATTAATGTAAACTTAATAATAAAAAATAAATGAATATGTCGGCAACTATATTTTACTTTGGAGCTTTTAATATTTGAGTTCGTATTATAATTTTAAAATATAGTACATTTGTAATGCATTTATAATTTTTTCAGATTTTTCTTACTGAAAAGAAAGAAAATCAATGTTGTAAAGAAAAGTATATACAGGTATTGTAAAGTGAAAACTAAAATTGCTTTCGTTGACGTAGTTATTAATAATAAAAGTAAAATTTATACATAATTTTCTTCTAAACTTGTGTGTTATATTTAGTACTAGAAAATTTGATCAAATAATCTACTTGTTCATTTAATCTAACTAAAATTAACTACAAAGTAATTTTAAAGTTTTATTGCAAACTAAATTTAGATTTAAATTGTGAACAAACAAACTTAAAAATATTTAAAGTGAGAGAAATTAATGGAATTAAAGTAGATTTTTTATTTTATGATATTATTATTCCAAAAATATTATTCTAATTGCAAAAAAGGTAACAAATGTAAAGTTTCGATCTATACTAAAATATATAGAATGGATATTTGATTAAAATATATGAAGATGAAAGTTAAAAATATGAAATTAAGAAAAAATGAATTCTGGATTTATTAAAAATTGAGAGAAGAAAAACAAATTATTTTATTTTAAAATATTAGCTCGATTGTATCTACATGAAAATATTTTATTAAACAAAATGAAAATCAATGAGATAACTAAAAAAAGGTAATAATAGTTATAAAGTAATTAATAAATTTAAATGAAATATATATGATTTTTAAATTATTAAAATACAAAGTTACTTATACCCGAGGATTGAAAATTATTTATACTATAATTGATTATTACAATAATTATATTATTGTGTATATTATAATTTCGAAAATGTTTGTATTTAAAATAATTATTTAGATAATAAATAAATAGAACAAAGTGAAAGGATTAATTATGTTGTAAGAAAAAAGAAGTTATGGCGACTCCTTTAATTATTATAGAACTAATCAATTTTCTATTAATAATAAAAAAATTTAAAACTGGAAAGTAAAAAATAATTTTTCAAGATATCGGATTTTATTTCTTTATATTATTGAATTAATTATATATGTTACAAACACTATACATAATACATTTTTAATAATATATTAAAAATTAAAGAAAAAATAAATTTTTTTGTTGAACTTATAACGACAAAAGTCACTGGTTCACATTTTTTTATGAAACATTTAACTTATTCAAACAAAACTGTTGTAAATGAAAATTTATTAATATAAATTTCATTTTAAATAATATCGTTAGGCAGAAATTTTAACAGTAGCATGATAAAAACGGAAAACCCTGCCAAAAAAGAAATAGATATACGTCATCGTATAAACTTACCGTTAAAAATCTTCTTTATTACTTATAAGAAAATTGTATTCTAAATCTGTGAATTACCTGCAGAGCTTAAAGCAGATGAAAGTAAATTCAAAATAGTATAAAATATTAAATTTATAGTAGCAATAATATTTAATTACTTACTATTATATATTTATCGTTTTAAGTCTACGTTTTAAGTATTAAAAATTCAATTTTTAATGAATTTTATTTCTGCTTCGCTATTTTTAGTCCATTATTTAATTTATTTTCGAGAAATACATTATTCTATGAAAGTGATACTTTTTCCGAATATATCTTTCCATTAGTTACCATACACTTGTTAATAGTTATTTATTCACGAATAACAATTTGTGGTACGTCAGAAGCTTACATTTTATTACTTATTTTATTAAATCTTCTTTTTATATCGAAGTTTATTTAACATCTTGATAAAACTACATATAATTTATTAGAAACGAGTAGTTACCGAAAATAATATATTTTTTCATATATTTGCGTAGACTAATTTAAACTTATAAACTGAATATTTGTACAATCATTTATAATACATTATTTATAATTTTTCTTACCATCTTTACAATAAACATAAATTTATAATCAACTTGTGACGTGTATTAGAAATTAAATCGATTCGAGCAATAAAACCGAAACTAACAAGACAAACGATGCGATTGGTATTTAATAATTAGTTCGATCACATTACGTTTAAAAATTATCAACGAGTTAACACTCGTAGCGATTAAAATCAGAGCGCAATAAGTGAAAAACTGGAGTACGGTTGTAATTAAAACAAGAAGTTTAATTATAATGAACGAATTACTCGCGGTATAATTATTTAATTTTCTCCTTTCCTCGACTCTCCAAATACATTCGTCTTTAAAAATTCACGCGTTAATAATTCCAACGAAAAGTACAACGTAAAATTCGCAAAATACAGCGATCGAATTTCTCGGTGATTAAATAATAAAGTTAGCCGAATATCGAAAGGCGTGACCCACTTTATCCAAAAGTGTCCACCTCTAAGCGGTGAAACCAACTACAAGCTTTGGTTCGCCGAGGCTTACGATCCTTACCCCAAAGACCCAATCAAGATTCGCTCCTCTCCTCCTGAAAGGGTGTAAATTCGAAATGTAAATCCTGAACTCGCGCGTATGTCAACGCATACATTTACCGGTATAATGCCCGGAAAATCTCGCGATGGCGAAGACAACGAATCCTGCCGTGGCATTAATGGGCAACGATTAGAGACGCCAGGCGCCGAAAAGCTCGCGACGCCCTTTCTCCAAGCCGTCGACGACGCCTCTTTAAACATCGAGGAAGACTCTCTTAATGGGATATCGATATATTCATGGAGTCGCTGCTGCTGTTGCCCGACGCTTACAACTACGACGTTCCGACCACTTACGCGAGGAGGAACTCCTGGATAATCGAGGAGAACTACGTCGGGTCTTTCTTTTCCGAGCCAGCCTCGCCAAAATGTACATGAATATGGAAAATACTGGCTGAGTTCACCTTTTTTCATCCTTCGACGGGGAATCGAAATCGTCCCCAGAGGTCGCTAGTGTCGAGTGTTTCGCTCCGGTAGAGTGAAACTAGGGCAAACGAAACTAGGGGGTTTCTAGTCACTCGAATGGAGCGAACATTTCACTTTGAAATTTCGAGTACGACTATTTTTACGCCGAGGTAAGAAATACGGACATTTGGTAGTCAACTCGTAAGAGAAACTCAACAGCTGATTCGACAAAGGGAAAAGGTTTAGCTTTAATAAAAAAGGGTTTTGCCCTTTCTTTTTATTATTTCGTTTTACTTTGCTTTTTACGGAACGGAACTAAATTACTCTTACGCGTTACCTCTTGAAAAACCGAAACAACTGAATTTTTGATAATATTTCTTAAATGTTTTTATCCAAGAAAGCTTCGTAATTATTTTTATATGTTTTAACGTTGCTTTGTTAACTATTGCAGTTAATATAGTTGAGTTTGCGTTTGATCGAATCGAATCAATCGGGTACCCGAGGAAAATATAAAATATAATCGTAAACGTTTTTAAAAGGAAATTTAATTTAACCAAGAAAAATATTTAAAACCATAATGTATTCGTTATAAAGGAAATTTTTTAAAATAACAATGGAAGCATTATTTTGTTATCGTATACTAGAAAATTGCGTCGATCCATTATTATTCACGGCTATTATGTTTACTTTTCTTAAACGATCGCAACCTTTTTAAAATATTATACTTTTAAGAAAACAAAAAAAAAAATGAAAATCCTTTTATAATTCAGAGTTCGATACAAAAAAAGATAAAGATATCGAATATACATCAGCATAAAAATATATTACCAAAGAGTATGCATAGTAAAATATCTATCTGGAATCTGTATAAATTATCAAATTATTTTGTTTATGCTCGAGTAATAACTACATTTAATTAAATAATTAATTATTTAGGAAATGCATAAAAATTTGCCGTATCGTAAAATCGCGTGTATCGATGCAAACGAAATATTTTATGTCGCTACGAACGGATTCCTCGTAGTATCTCAGAATTATACACAGTTTAGACTATAAAAATTTGCAATCATCGATCGTTTACCTTATCGCGATACAAGATAACGAAATCAAGTCATAATTCTTAATACGTTGGAACAATCGTAAAAATTCTCAAATGGTACTCGACCCCATCCGAAAAACGGACACCGATGTAGAGCCATTGATCATTCCCTGGTTTTCTTCTCCTTTGTCTCGAGACGTTCGCTGACTAAGGGAAGAAAAAAGAATGGAAAAACGTTAGCCATAAAATAATAAGCGATACGTGCATTATTACTTGTATATTATGCTTGTAAAAATAAAGCGCACTCGCGGAGACTCTCGGAACATGGAAACATCGGAGCTTTCGTTTCTTTTAATTTTATTTATTTTTTTAAAGGGAATATAGAGCCGAGTTTCCAACCGCAAATAGTTGCGTGACAGCATCGACAGCCTCTCGTTTTGCTGGGAATTAAAGCAAAACAAATAACGGAAAATATCGCGGGTCCGATGTATTGAATCGAAACGTTACATAGGCTCCGGCTATTTTCCGCTGCCACCGCAATAACAAATACACGGCGTGAAATGTGAACGGCCATATGTTTCCTACTCTCGTTGTTCTCTACCTTTTATTTTGTTAATTTTGTTCAACGACTGTACACGGAGAAATGACGAGCCATCGCAAATTACGCCGACACGCCATTTTATTGTCATCGAGTGTATTTTGTCGTGACTTTACGAATTCCGCTCTGAAAAATGCTTACCATCGCTTTTGTAATTAACATTTTTTCGGGCTCTTCGAAAACGGATTTAATTTTGAGGGAAGATTAAATGATCGGTGTAAGTTTGTTCGGATTTAATAAGATTTTTACGTCATTTTATATTTTATTGATTAACTAGAGATATTAGAGGGGAGAAAATAAAATTTCATCGGTAATGTGTTTCTCTTTTATTAAACCATTTATTTTATACAAACGTAATATAAAAATATTCTAAAAAATATATTTCGTTTTCTCATTCGAGATAAAACACCTATAAAGGTATATCCTCGTATTTTGGTTAAATAAGGAATTTTGCAAAAATTACTTTGCCTGTAATCTATGAATAATTTTTTTTTATAAGCTATTTACTTTTGACGTTTTTTAATATTAAAAAAATTTTTTTAATACTGTAAATACTTTCTAACTGTAAATTAATATTTTTGTTTCAAACGATTTTGTACAATTGTTAAAAAACTAATGACATATTTTTAAATTTTTTCTATAAGTAATTGTATAATCAAGCTTTTTTAATTATAAAATTCCATACGAACTTTTATAATATTACATTGATTCGCGTATTTGCCGATACATCTAAATTCCGTCGCATCGAATGATATTTTTTGAACAAATCTTGTTGTTCAATACTTAAATTTTATATTATTCTTTCATAAAAAAATTTATAGTATATTTAATAAGTAAATATTTTCATAAAAAATTATATACTCGAAACTCTTAAAACAGAAAATTTCTAATCTTTTTAACATTGATTAGAAAATAAAAATTTAAGGATAACTTTAGGTTGACTTTCTTGAATATAAATGGCAAGTTTTGATCGTGTAAATTGATAAAAGGGAATTAAACCCAATTTTTAGAAGAAAATTAAAAGAAAAATCCGAATATATAAATAAATATCTTATTTTATCGAAAATAGTGATTAAACTTATTTTACGTATACTACACAGAATACACAGGACACGTAAGTACGTATGCGTGGATTTTCGATACATGATACTTTATATTACCTACTTTTCTACGCTTTTCCATACTCGCTCGAAAATGAGATCATAATATTACGCGACGTATATACCACTTCTTTTATATTCAAATTCTTGGCGCGGATGAAAATATTTCGAAAAAAGTCACCACCTCCGGGAAAGCTAAGACACCCGTACAAAAGATTTCCCATACATCCTCGAGGATTCCGGCTATATATTTTTCAATTGGCGAGCGACGAGATCCCAATTCAACGAATGCACCCGCAAATACATCAATTTACTTATAACACTGATATAACTCCTCCGACTCGGCGTCGAAGAAGATAGCAACTAGCAAAAATAATTTAGTTGTCGTTACCCAGTGATTTCTCTTAATCTTCTTGTGCAGGTAGATAGTAAGGCAGCTCGAATAGAATCGCTCGACTGTTCAACTCGTTCCCCCCGTCTCTTCCACCCTACCCTCCCTCCACTTTTAGGCTCACTCGCGCACAGCCTGGCGCTCCGCGAATTTATGGGACTTTTGAACGAACCCTCCGGTCCACTCCATTATTCGCCGAGAATTACCCCGAGCTCACTCGGATACGACTATTCTCCGTCTATCTCGCAAATTCGCCTCCTCTCGCTCTCTTTATCTGTCTATCTCATTTGCGCCGAGTCCTTTTCCGCCAGCTGTAAGACCGCCTATCGAAGCTGAGAAGACGCGACGAGTGTGGCTATAGAAACGAAAGACGAAAGACGTAAGTGTTACAGGGAGTTGAGAGAGAGAGAGAGAGAGAGAAATTAAGAACGAGTGGATTTTTAGGTTTAAAAAGTAATTTACAATAAAGAAGGACGGAGGAAACGCGGGAATTAATTGACGCGACAGAAGCTGCAGGTACGTAATGAAATTGAGAACTGTTGAAAGGAGCATTAAAACCAAATTCACGATCATTACATCCCTCCTCCTTTTAAAATTGAAGGCGAACGAATGAGCTTTATATAAGGCGTATGAATACATCCATTACTCGTCCGTCCTCTTGGTTCGTCGATGCGAGGCTTCCTACGATTAACGCGAATGGAAGGACCGTGAAACTTGATTAACATATTTCACGAGTCGAGATTGCGTTCGATATCTCGCGCGTACTCACGTCACTGGTTCCACGACCAAAGTACTTATATCGCATCTCGTCTCGACGTCCAAGGTAAAAAGGAAGCGACGAGTCGGTACATAGATAAACGCTAACTATAAAACGGAACGCGGGTCATTCTTCATTTTAGTGTCTCGTAGTCTCCTTCCAATTATTTTAGCAGAAATTAAATCGGGAGTAGACGCGGAAATATCGTTTCTTTAAAAACGTTCTTTCAACCCTTCCGAGGAAAAAAGATGAAATTTAATACAAACTGTGTCGTGCTTTACTCTTTCGGCGATTAAGTAAATTTGCAAAAACTGTTACTCGCGTTGTTGTTACAAGAATAAATTGAAACGCTGCGAAGAGGAAGCTCGTACAAAAATACAAAAATACGTATCTCAGCGCGAAACTGGTCCGATCGAAGAAATCGCGAGGGAAAAATTCCTCGGCTGTTATTTCTAAAAATGAGCCAAGAGGACGGAACAATGGTTCGTCTCGGTCACGAAACGTTTACGATACAGCAAAACCGAATCTCCTTTTCTAGATGCGAAGAGATTCGCGAAAGATGAAAAACAAAAGAAAAGAAAAGAAGTAGGGAAGGATTTTGCCTCTTTTTACCAATCGAATTATTTCGGTAGGAGAAAGACGGTAATTGTAAATTCGGTGGAGCGGGACTTGTATATTTTCCCCCGAGAATTAATTAAAAGTATCTTGACGAGTGTACCGCGAATTATTTTCAAAGCATGAGATTTTATTATTTTGAAAAACATTAATACTTTTTTACGATAAGACGCTTATTTTTCAAATATAATAGTTTTGTTATCGTATTATTGATTTTTAAAAGACTATTGGTATTTGATTTTAAAATGGTACAATATCGATATAAATTACCGAGTCTGCAATGTTTTAAAATATCTGTTCTGCCTCCGTATTTTTTATAATCGAAAGCGCGTACGTATTTCATTATCACGGATATCAATTGTCGAACGATCGCTCAACCGAAGCGCAACGATAATTTTTGTACGGTGTCCGTCTTCCGATAAAAATAGTCGTAGCGATAAAAGAGTGATTTGATACAAATGTATAAAAATTGTCGCGTTTTATCGTTTATCCGAAGGAGAACGGAAGATGATCCTAAAAATGTATTCGCGGAAATTTTCGTAATTTAAAAACGCAAGTTATCGGTCGAATTGGAACGGATCGCATTTTTTGATCGGAAAGTAAGACTGATTACAAAAGACCAACGAGATTTTGAAGCGCCGAGAAAAGTTGTTACTCGACTCCTCACGGAAGGATGAAGAAAAGAAGAGTACAATGATGAAATAACTATAAAATTACATTTTACGAGGATGGACCATTTTATTGGCTGGAGAGAAGATTTCCAGAGCTCGCGGCAACCCTCGAATCCGCATCGGCAATTTCTTCGAGTGACTCGGTTTCGCGTGAAGGGTCCGCTAGGGATTCCTCCCTCGACCTTCTCCATATTTCTCTCCCTTTCGAGTTGTACATTCGCAGCAGATTCTCACGTATACGTTTATACGTAAGCACGGATGGATAAAGTGGCTGGAAGACACTACGAGTTTCGTTACGTCACTGAAGTCAATCTTTCCGAGGGGGGCTTGCGATAGAAGAATAATCGTAACTGCGAAACGATCGAAATGTCAACGGATAACAACGTTATTTCAGTCCATTCGTCACATACGAGCTTTCCACTAAAATGAAAAATCTTGGGGAAGGTACCAAGTGCGAATCCTCGACCGTAGTTTAAAATTGAATCAAAAATTATTAAAATACAAATTTCGCTCCGGTCTTTTTACTTGATTAATAACCGAATTTTATACAACATTCAACTTTAATTACCTACTCTCGTTCAAACTAGTTGTAAATCTAAGAAATTACGAAATTTATATTTGTAACATTTTATTTAAAATAAATCAAATTTTACTCAAATGATATGTCGGACTAAAATAGCTATTTTTCTTTTATCGATTTAAATTTAAGTTAAACCGCTGGTATGATTTATTATTATAAATTTCTTTTGTACATTAAATTCTTAATATTAATAGTTTACTTAATTAATATGATTGCGATACAATATAATTTCAACTTGGAATACCATAAATTGTACGGTATTAAATTTATATGTATTTATGTGTGGAATTTAACTAAATAACTTCCGAGCAACATTCGCGGGAAAATATTTGATGAATTGATTAATAATGTAAACATACGCAGCGTCAGTAGTTTGTTATGCGACCGAAGTACCGTCTTTTAGAAATCCGTTAGGTATTTTAATCGAGTTACTAATATTTTTTTTACCGAGATCTAATAACATCTCTTTCGAATCTTGACAACAAGATACATAAAAAAACGGGTATTTTCGAAAAATTTTAAGCTTCTTTATTATATCTTCAATATATACGGAAGATGGATCAAAAGTTTCGAGTTTGACAATCGAAAATATTTGACTCGCGAACCAACAAAACTTGGAGAAATTCTAGCCGCGATGAAAATAATTTTTAATAAAGCTTACAGTTTATATTTAATTCGATCGACTTATAGATAAGACTCAAAATCTGACTTATCGATCCGATGACGCTTTTTAAACTCGATAACCTTCCATTTAATACTTTTTCTGTATTTGAAAACTCAATTTCTAAGATACTCTGAAATTCTAACTCCTCGCGACATCCCATCGAAATAAAAGCAGTTTACGCAAAAATGATGTTCGTTCGTTTTATAGTACGACGAAACATCATTTTTTCAAGAGCATCCATACAAATATACCCGATGAGAATGTAACATTCGAAAAATTAGACTACCGTTACGCGTTTCGGTTATAAGGCGAACAAAAAAATAACGTTGTTAACGTTACTCCTGGATTCTGTAGGAAAAGTAATACGAAGCATGTTTTCCTTTGAGTATGCTTAAGGAAAAAGTAGCCGAAAAGAATTTGGGTCAAGAAACAGAACTCGCTTCCTATAGATCGCTCAAAAAGGGATACACACTCCAAGCTCGAAATGCCTCTCCATCTTCTCGTATCCGACTTGGTTCAGAAATCCCATATGTATGTATATAATATACATTTGGAGTCATCCGGCGTGATCCGCAGGGAAAAGGGATACACGACTCTCCCCTCCTCATCCCATTCGCAGACTCTCGTCTTGGAGCATAAAGTAGGAGTCATCCAGCAGCAGCCGAGCAGAGGAAGTGCCACTTAGCTCGTCTCTCTTCCGCGGCATCCGCGTCTGATCGGCCCCAATTTCCGGCTCCAATGTCGCGATGCAGTATACACACACGCACACCGACTCCGGATTTATACGCGTCCGTGTATATATACACGGGGAATCGATCACAGGCCTCCGCTACTCGAAAGTTCAAATTCTCTCTCTCTCTCTCTCTCTCTCTCGCTCCCTTACTTTATCTCTCCATCCATCCACCTATATAGCTACGAAGATATCTGTCTCGCTTCCAAGTCGTGATTTCACGCGAGTCTGGGCACAAATCGCGCTATATGTGCAGGATCCCCGACACCGTTGCAGGTTAGCCTTATATCGCAAGCTGAGCGCGCAAAATACCGAATAGAGCAGAGGCACCGTAGAATTGCGTTGCATGCGGTTTATAAAGAGATGAAACGAGAGTGAAAGAAACGAAAACTCGTTATCCTTATGGAGGATAAATGCGCGTTGAATAATCAAGGTATACGCTGGAATCGGAAAGTGAAACTTGTAATGGTTCCTACGAATTAACGC
This sequence comes from Dolichoris vasculosae, assembly GCA_018907195.1. Classification (NCBI taxonomy): domain Eukaryota; kingdom Metazoa; phylum Arthropoda; class Insecta; order Hymenoptera; family Agaonidae; genus Dolichoris; species Dolichoris vasculosae. The sequence continues at coordinate 5,159,245 of JACCHY010000009.1, read as the reverse complement.
CGGAAGAAAATTATCGATGTAAATAAGAATCGGATCAGAGGTAGATAAATAATTCGGAATAAAGCGAATATTTATGGAATTTCAACTTCGTTATTCAGCACTTCTAACCTTGGATGTTATATAACGATGCGATTCAAACCGAGAGATAATTACTTTTCTCGCTACGTATTTCGATGATTAAATTGAAATACATTCAACAAGATTTTATATCGCTCGTTTATTCGTAACATGATAAAATACAAATTTTCTTGTAAAGAGTCAATTTTAAGACTCGAGTTGTTGCTTTAATATTTTTTCTAATTATAGCGAAATTTAATTCGGTCGATGATAATCATTAATTTACTTCGTGATTCATGATAGTGAAAAGTGTAATAAAATTATAAATTACGTACGAATATCTCATGCGTACTTTTGCAAATATCAACTCTAGAATATAAAGATCGAGTGTATTTATTCGTTTATTTAAAAAATTAAAGGATAATAAATCGGATAATTACTAGTCAACGACTATTCTAAACTGATTTTAAGGAAAAAATGCTTTGATTGGATGTAACAACGCGAATATAAATTGAGTACAACCGCTTAAAAGTTTTCAAAGCTTGGGATATATTTTCTTATTTTCTCGTGTATAAAAGAAATATATCGATATCTAAATGCGTAAAGTTGAGAGATCGGGTAAAATATTTGCAAAACAATGGATAAGAGACTTATTAAAATAAATAGCTTTTTTGATAACTAAAATCATTGTATTTTACAATTTACGATTTCCTTGCAAGAATTCTCAATGTTAATTTAGTAAGCGTTATACGTAAGTTATACATAATGCGCAAGGATAAGTCATAAATCTGACAGAGAAAACCCATTATAAATGCGTTATAACGAATATAACAATCTAGAGAAGACGATAGAGAATAAGAAAGTAAAATGTACGAACCGATAACCTTTAATTGGTCGGTTCTAGTTTCGACACTCGATCGATGGGTGTATATATAAAGTTTGGATTAAGAAAATGAAACCATGTAAATAATTCTTGTGTTGCTGATTACTCCAATAATACATCTAATTTCAGTGCAAATTATTGGAATTAATTGATTCGGTATTTATAAGCAAAAATATATAGTCGATAAAATATAATTTAATTAACGAATACAACAATTTACGTGAATTCTTATTATAAAAGATACAATTATTCGAAAATACGTATACATTATTAAAAACATTAATTGTTATTTCGTTTTTAATGCGCTGTATCAGAAACTTCTCGGAAAATTTTTCAATATAGATTATTATCGCATGAAGTATATCGATAAATAGAGATATTAAAACGAAAGAAATTTAAATATTAACTTTATTCGTAAATAGAAGAAAAAAACGAAAAACGGGATGTTTCAAAGGCATGTCTATATAAAAAAAAGCAATCCATTAAGTTTAACCGTTGCCTCCTCACAAACGGTCAAATAAGAGCCAATCGAACTCAATGCTCTGTGAAAACCCAAGAGTTTACGACGCGACTTTATAGAAAGTTTATAGTAAGGTAGTGAAAAAGTAGTAGGAAAATAACCTTTTTCTTGTCAACATCGATAACATCATTCATTGATTTCGTAAGAACATTGTACTTTTTCTCTAAAAATTAACTAGGAAATATCAAGTGCTTGGACAAAATTTATTTACAACCTCGCCAACCTTCTATTCGAGAAGAATGCATACGTGTGTAGTGACCGCGTTGTATCGACGCAAGGTACAATGTCGCTTTCACGTGTATTTTCACACGCGAACGACGCTTATGAACTTTGATACAACGAGAAGGAAACATAATGCGTTCGCCAGTCTCTAATTTGCAAACAGAGCAACACTGTTATATGCATGTTTAAAGTGTTGTGTAAGTATCCACTAGAAGAAACTTATGTTTACATAAAGTATTTGAAGTAGAAGCTGCGACTGTTGCTCGAAAGAAATATTCACTACTTTGTCATTTTTAAGATTTTTTCTCTTTTATCTCGGTGTCTGTTTCGATACAACGAATCGAACGTGCAATAAACAAAACGAGCCAATGTTTCTAATTTTTAAATACTAATTATCAACTACTTTCGCGCATGCAATTACAGTAGTTTACTAACGGAGAATAGACACAACTAATTGTTTAGTCTTTCGTAAAATACTGTCTACTAAGCACATTTAAGGTACGTGAAAGTAGCAAACTCGCGAAGTCCTTCCAAATTTCGCATTTTGGGTAAGTAGCGCTGCATAGAAGTACTCATTTCATTAGTACCAATCTATTCAGTTAAATATTCCTTTCAAATACAAGAATAGAATTTATTTTAAATCCGTGCAATTCTATTATAACTTCATTTTCTTGTATAATCTGAATGTATTTTATACATTTATAATATTATAAATGGTTTATTATACGCTCAAATTAGTTTTACAAACTTAACGTGTATCAAAAATTGTGACGAACGTATGATTATTTTAAAGAAAATAAAGAGTATCAAATGTATAATCAATGAAATTATTTAACGATCAAAACTTTAATAATATAATCAAATTTTAAATTTGGCGATTTAATCGTAAATAATATGTTGAGACAAATAATTAATAATTAATTACAGCAGTTCGGTACGCAATTTAACTAACTTGTCGGCTATGATAATAATACAAAAAAAAATTTTATTTATTGTCAATTTATTTATAAGTTTGTATCGATTTAATATTAATTAATTAATGCAATAATTATCTATATCTAAATACAAAATGTCTTAATTAAATATTAAATATTTCAAGTTCTACAACGCGATAAAAAATTTATTTACTATCAGTGTAATATACATGATATAACGATCAAAATTTAATATAAATAATAATTAATAATTAAAACTATTAAAAATAAAAATTAAAAAAGTTTTTTCAGTTTTAATTACTATCGTATTCAAACAGTTCTCAATTAAATGATAAAACCTTACACGTATTTAATAGATTACTCGATAATAAAATTTAATCAATAAAGTCTTTTAGGCAGAATTTTTTATTATTATTTATAAATATATATATATGATAAATATAACGTTAGTAATTGAATTTACGATCTTTGATTATAAAGTAGAAATTAATTACCATTTATAAATGTTACTATTTTTCCTAATTAAAATTGATGATATCTAAATTCTATTCAGCTGTATATTAATTATAAATATGAATATGTCAATACTATGGTAGATGCAAAAATCTCCCTTATTATAATAACTAATTTTAATATTTCACAGATACGAAATTTAGTGAATCTAATTATTTTGATAATAATCTTTAATAAACCTTCCAACTTTTATATGTTTCGTTATAAGAATACTTAAATTTAAGATTTAAGTATTCTTTAAGGTTTAAACAGATAACCCTAAAACAAAAATTCTTTTCTTAAATTGAAATGCACTTTCTTAAATATTTGTATATATATCCTTGCCGAAAGTTTGAGACCATTTCGTAGGAATACAGTGTACATCATATTCTTTATCCGAAATTGCCTCGATATATTGACAGTTTTCCTAAAATATTCAATTTGATATTGCGACGCTTTTCTGTTAAGAAATCGATATTTATGTCTACGATCGCTCTTGAATTTGGTATGCACATCTTGAAATACATAAATGAGCTTTATAAAATCTTAAGTGATGCGTATTAATATTTTATAATTTTATAAAATTATAATCTATTAAAATATTAACGCTAGAGACACATTTTATAACATTTTCGATTCTTTAGCTGAATTTTCTTCTTAGTGGTAGTCAATAATTATCGACATTTAATATATTTGCATATTCGATTCTAATTTAATGTCGCATTATGAAAATAATAAATCATTTAACGCAAAATTTTAAATATATTCTTCAATCGATAAAATAAATTAAAATCGTAATACAAACAGAATTTGTAAATAAATTTATCAACTTTCTCGTTATTTCCAGTTTAACTTTTACATTGTTGATTTATTAATTGTGTAATAACTTCCTTTAGTTTTAATACGTAGTCATTCGTTGAAATAACTTATAACTCTTTATTTGAAAGAGGTAAATTTTCAATTTCTTAGTTTAGTATACAGAAATTATGGATGTAGAATTAATGAATCAATATATTGGAAAAATGTTTTAAAAATATATATTTAACATTAATATCAAAATTAAAAAAATACAACGGATTCTTTGTATCGAAAGCTCAAATTCTTCTATCCTGTCTAATCAAATATATTTTGAACGCTAGATGAATCAAAGAAAAACAATCGATCCTATTTTGCAATAATTACATTATTTAAAAACTTGAAAATACAATAACATCGACAACTAGACAAATTTTCCAGGCACTTTACGATAAAAAAAATGAAAATAGGGAAAAAGCTCGGCAGCTTGATTAGCCATCTAAGAACGATGGAGAGCGGGGGACTGAGAGAGAGGCGGAGAGAGAGGCGGAGAGAGAGGCGGAGAGAGAGGCGGAGAGAGAAGATGAGCAACAAGCCTGAGGGTGATATTTTAATCGACTACGGCTGCGGATTCCCGAACTCCGACAAGGCGCGAGTTACAGATGGATTACACCCCCAACGGAGAGACGAGCGAGTTCGAGACAGGGACTTGGCTTGGAATGCGCGAAATGGAAATTGATAGGGGTCTTAGCACCGTGGCGCTTAAGTAAGCCACCGAGTTTACAACGAGGGTAGGGAGAGGCAATAAATGCCAGTCGACGATATCCGGTGGCGTGTCGTCGAGATTTACGAACGCAACCGTAACTGGACAATATCCGAGAGCTCAGCTGCAAAATTTCTAAACGCAAGCGATCCGATTCGACATCGGCTCGGATTCTATTCGCTCGATATGTTTGAGTGATTATACGCGAGGTTGTAAATACGGTGCGAGATATTTGCGTTCGATATCGCGATTTGGTGAAAACGTTTATTGCTGTATGAGAAAGTGTTTTGCTTCGATTCGAAGATTCTGTCTTGTCTTGCTCCGAGAAAGAATAGCAAATTTATTTTTATTCGCGACGTTTATAGCGATCGCGAAAATAATTCCGAATAAATTAGACGGTTAAAGTGAATTTAATTAAAATTGTAAAATATACGGTATTAACGATATTTACATATTAACTATTTTGACGGTATGAAGGCAAACTGTAATTAATTTCACGGAATTTCTTTGATTTAATTATTTTAATATCATTATCTTTGATACTCTTAAGATTAATCATCGACTTAAACGTAATTTTCTAAGTCTATTAAAATGTAAAAGATTTCCTTATCGGGTAAATTTATCAATCTCTTGCAGCGTTGAATAAAAATATGGGACCACTTTTTTAAATAGATAATTTTCCTATTATATATCCTGAATACTTATTTTACACTTTTTATAAACCACGCAAAATTAAGAAATACCACAAATATAATATTATACATCCCTTTTTATAAAATTAAATTTTAAATCAACAAAGTACCCAACCAACACCATCGTCGCTTTTTATATCAAGCTTTTTACAGAAATAAAGCTTTAAGCCACTTTGTTCCTTTAATTTTTTGGTAGATGCTCGCCCTGAAAATAAATCGACACACTTTTTTAAATAATTATAATTAATTATTATACTTTCTTTCAGCGCACAATTTTTAATTACAAATATTTTTTATTTTGCGGTTATAATATTTTTATTTTAATAAATGGGTATAAAATAAAGACTCTTATTAAAAAAAAATTGAATTTGTAATTATTACATCATTTTTACGTATACGTCGGTTTTTTTAACATTGTTTCTATAATTATGTTTAATACGGTAACAAAAAAAAAGCCTAAAAGCCCTGATCCAATAATACGTATAAAATCTATTATCATTACCAGATAAGATATCGTAATAATACGAGTTTGTATCAAGGGTAATTTGTTAAATCTCCTGAAATTAAATCCCACTTTTTTGTCATAAATTATCATTCGGTACAACGAATAATCTATTATAATGGAGGAGATTAAACGGAAAGTTCACGATTTACCAAGAAAAAAGAAAAATGGTACAAATACAAAAATCACCGCTAAGAAAAACAAATGAATCTCGTTATAGCTTAGGACTATCTTATATTACTTGCATTTCTTTAATTTGAAATAACCAGAACGAAAAGGCATCTAAAACGACTGAAATCCCACTCTAAGAAGTTAAGCGGCAAAAAGACATTTTCCACTTGGACGAGCTCCGATGTACAACCCGGCGTTTCAACTTCGATAAAGTTAATGAATACGTAACGAATTTAAAATTTAAGCTCCAACGAATTTATTTATCAGCGAAGCCGCGCCAAGAAAAGCAACTCAAGATCCGCAAAACAAGGCTCGAAACCAACACCGAGTTCTCGAGGGCCAAAATCGGGCCCTGAATCAAGGGAAGGAACAACGGGAGGAACAACGGAAGGAACAACGGGAGCAATAACTCGAACCGGGACGAGGAGAGTCGCCCACCCGGGGCGTGAACGAGCTTGAAGGATGGCGACTCGCTCCGGATTCAGGGGATCTTCGCCGGGTCGTCAATACGGATCCTAGACATTGTCTCTAATAAATTACGGGTCGCGGCAGTCGACTCCCGACCCGCGTCCATTGTACCCGGTGGTGAAGACACGAAGAGGAGGATCTCCCGGTCGCCTTGCGCTTCATTACTCGCTTCACGGGGTCTTGATTAACGGGACTCGGTGAAAGATGCGAAGACTCGTCATCGGCGAGTGGTCAATTTTAATTTCGAGGTCGAGCTAAATTCCCTTCGCTAATTAGTTTGTATCGCGAGACAATGGAAAATTGCACGTCGATGCTGCGACGATGAAATCGGATAAAGGAAGGTTATTAATTTTCTTCCACGCAAAAAATAGAGCGTAATTTCATTTTTAGTTTTTTCACTTATTTCGTTAGGGTGGAAAAGTTGCAGTAACGTAAATTGGCTGTATATTTCATTTTGTGTGCACAGCAGGAAGGGACGAGACTAGACAACCAGAAAAGTAGTACAAATCTTTATTATGGATGATAAATAGCAACGATTTTCTTCAAACTCAAAGATTGCTCCGACTAATCGGATAATAACGCGATAAAAATATCTGGGATTATTTTTAAACAACGCGGTTTAGGTGATATTATTATTCGTTGGTTCGTTTAGCGAATTTCGGTGTCGAAGATAACAAATGGACGCGAATCGATACGAAAATGTCGATACAACCGTTATTAAATTCTTGTACGAACGCGTTTCCTTTCAAATAGCAAGAATAAACGCAAACCGAAACGAATTTGAATAAAGTACGGTAAAAAAAAAAAAAAGGATCGAAATCGGTTTATTTTACGTGGTTTAACGAATCGATACTTCCTCCAAATTTACTTTAATTAGCGCTCGGTAAAATTGCGTTTGCCGCTACCGGAATATTCGATAATGAAAAATCTGCACCGAACGGAACGTCATTTCCCGCTTTCGGTGTCTCCATCTCTATCTTGTATCTCGTCGCGCGACTCGCGATACACCCGGAGCCGAAACTTTACCTAGAAATCGAGTACACAAAGGCGATCATCTTAGAATAAATTTAATTCTCCTCCTATAATTTTAATTAAGTTTTTCTAGACGACTGCGCTCGAAGCCGCGTCTCGTTCGCGTCTCGATCTTCGACGCACCGACTCTCAAAGACGACTCCTTTTAGAGGGGGGAGGGGGAAGGTGTCGCGCGGGTACCCGCAGGTTAATTCTCACCCCGACTCCCACAGCTCTAAATATCGAAATAAATTGCGAGGGCGTCGGCCGCGCCCCGACAGAAGGAGAAACAGAGAAGGATCGAGGGATCGAGGGAAAAACTCGAAGGGTGGGTGGCCCTTATCGCTTGTCCGCTCCACTGCTCTTCCGAGTGAAGACGAAGAGCGAGGCTTTATGCGGAGACGACGTCCTCGTCTTCTTCTTCTTCTTCTTCTTCTAGTTCTTCTCGTTCTTGTTCTTCGCGGAGGTTTTGGCGCGTTGGTGGTCGGTGGAACCTCGACACGAAGGACGAGCCAATCCGATCGGCTGATCGATCGTAGCGAATTCGCATTGTTGCGCGTTTCGCGCGTTACATTCGATCTTTGTGGCGGACGTCGAAAGATTGGCAAACGTCGGTTGCGAGGAGAGGGGAGATATTTTGGCGAAGGTAGCAAAAGTTCGCGACTACTTATGCTTCGATAGAGCTGGAAAGTTCCGTTGCCAAATCAGCAGACACATTCGGGAATAAATTAGTGAAAAGTTTTACAAACTGTACGAAGCGCGAATGTCGATCTGTTATATATTTTTTGTCTTGTTTGATTTATATTTCGCGTTATTTCAACGTCGAATATTTTAATTGCCTATGAAAGTCATTCGGTTCGAAACGATAGAGTTGGTTTTATACGATGAATCATTTAACTTTGCGCGAATAACGTTTCGTATTAAATACGTACGATCGAATAATTCGACGCTTAAACGGAATCTTATTGTTCGAGATTACGTAAGGTTGACGATGGAACCGAAATAGGAAAATTCTTGTAAAAACGGGAACACTTTTATTATAAATCGAAGCGATTATTCGACTTTGTTTATATCGAACTTATTTACGGGCAAAAATTTATTTATTAAAATGGATGCGATATATAATTTTCTAATTATAAATTGAAGAATAGCTCAACATTTATACCGAAATTTTTTGGAATGGAATTTCATTCATTTTTAAGAATGATAGAAATATTCAAAGTGGATTTTTTTGTACTTTGAGTGAAATCTACTCTACATGAAATGGATTTTTAAGCTCGTACTTTGCAATTCTACTTTCATTTAGGGTAAAAACAGTGAAAATTCGACTACGGTGGAGATACAATCGATCAATATAATGAAAATTCTATTCTAAAAGATTTAATTGGTGGAATAAAAAATAAAATGGAAAAGAATAAATTACAAATCAGATGCAAAACATGCCTAGAGGAATTAAATTTCAAATGCAGAAAATTCAAGTCGTCATTCTCGAATTACGTAAAATAATTAGCTGCTAAATTTAGTTATAACGAACATAAAATTTAAGCTATTCTATTATATATTTAAATCCGATATTTTAAAAAGTGGATTATATATAAAGCAATTTCGAAAATGTATCCGACCTCGTGAAATTACAATTCACAAATCCTTGACCTCGTTCTCGTCTATGAAATATGTTTATTCAAACATAGTACTTAGATTCGCACAATGTAGAGAATCTAAACCTCGTTATTACAAACTTCATAAACCTAGACGCAAAGTGTCTAAGTTTATCGTTTAGATCGATTTGCAGTGTCTACCGAAAATTCTGTAACCGCGTCACGTACGTACAATAACTGCATCGCTTATACAGGATTCAAAATTTTATCCGAATATTTCAGCAAATTAATTCTATATAAAAAATGTCTTTACATAAATTTCACTCGAATATATTTTATCCCATTAAAACAACGTATCACTCGCGCATCGACGTACCAGAATTTACCTAAATGTACAAGGCACGTGCTTTCGGTAGTAATAATGTACAAGGTTTCACGTACGTTACAATCACGGAGATAAATTTTACAATTTACCATCTCAAATTTTATCAGTTTAATAATAAATGCAAATGCGTGCAAACAACGTGATTTTAAATACAAAAGTTTCTCGCTGCAAGCTCGAATTTTTAAAGTGTTCGAAATCGATGTTTACCAACAAATAATCAACATAGAACGCGAACAAAAAATTACCCAAGACTAATAAGTGATTTTCGTGAATCGTTCCACGATGAGATAAGGATAATCATCCTTTAACGCAAATTACAGCAGTTTTATCGCATCGTTATCAGCTTAAAATCGTTACTACCCGCGAATGAAAAATTACCCACGTACGAAAGCGAAGGAAAAAAATTAAAGACTCCTCGAATGTACGTAGAGCGAAGCAAACCGATGCACAATATAGATATCGCGAATATCCCCGATTATCGATCTGACCCTCTCAAATTCGATTTCGCTTTTTCATCTCTAGCGCGCTTATCCCATAAATCTGGTCCGCGTTTGGTTCGTGCGCGCACACAAATATATATACCGGCGACGCGGCCGAAGGAAGAAAACCGGAATAGCGAGAAGACGCTCGACGTATCGGGAATCCGGTTTCGATATATAAGGATATACCTGGAGAAATCGAGCGGAAAGATACGAGCGAATACGTAATATCCGGGCCGAGTCGAGGATACACCCCTTGACCCCCGACCCCTACTCGCGCGTACCTTCGCACACGTACGTCCGCGAGCAAAGGCATACCTCGAATGCACCGCAGCGCATCGTTGACAGCGAGAGAGAGAGAGAGAGAGAGAGAGTGTGTGGACCGAATAAAAAGGACGACCGCTCGCTTCGAGAACGAGTGTCTGGGCACGAAAAGAAAGGAACCGCGCGCGAAGGGAAAGAGAGATGAGGAGAGGGTGGAATAGGTACTCCACCCCTCGACGGTACCAGACATCGATCTCTCTAGTCTTCCCCTCTCTTTATCATTCGACTCTGCTCCGTTCTCTGTCGCGAGCGTCTGCCTCTCTATTTCTCTCGAGAGGAGACTCGCGTGCATCCCGGCAACTCCTTTTATCGTTTTATCCTCTCCAGTTCCGCGAATGGTACAGCGTGCCGGGAGGGATGTAGCGAAGGCGGACGATTTTCTCCTTTGGAGAGAAGGAAGAGAAAGTGTGTCTCTCTCTCTCTCTGTCTCTTTCTCTCTGTCTCTTCGACGACGAAAGATGCACGCGTGTCAAAGATTATGAAATTTCGCTCGGTGCAAATCGAATGCGAAACGTCCCACCCCAGCTTCCACCCCAGCTTCCACCCCAGCTTCCACCCCAGCTTCCACCTCAGCCCCTCTCCCTCCACTTTAACTCGGAGTATACGCGCTCTTTCCCTTCCTCGTCCCGTTCGACTGCTGCCACTCCCGTTACTCTTGCGCGCATCACCCCTCCGACTTTCTCGCAGTCTCATCGCGTTCCTTCTTTTTTCGTAGCACCGCGGCGCTTGTACATTGTATTGCCCCTGGCTTCGGTTCTGTAAATTGGACGGCTCTTGGCTCCGATGCCGCCATCCACACCCGCGAAGTGTCGAGTCTGCCTTTCGCCCCTCTGGCGGAACCCCGACACGCTACACGCGATAAGGAACAATCTACATTTGTGATTTCTTCGGAGACAATCAATCCCACGTTGTTACTTTCTTTCGTTTCCGTCTCCCCCTTCCGGTCCACCCACTTTCCACCCTTCCCGCAGATACGACGGTTTTCCCATTCTTATCTCGTACTTTCTCGCTCGAACACCCCTTATTTTACATTACTATTATTTTATTTGTACTTCGTTCCAACGCGATTTCGGTCTGATTACGATAATATGCTCCGTTTCAGAAATACAATTTAGTTCGTTAAAAAAAAAATGGTAGTCGTAGATTGTGAAATGATTTATTTTATTTAAATGTATTTAATTTAAGCGTACGACCGATATTACTATTAAAGTTTTGTCAAATATCGTTATTCGTTCTGTTAAAATAATTTACGATATATTTTCAACGCGTTTGCGTGTATTGAGTCAAAATTCTCTTAAAGAATAAACTTAAAAATATATAATAAATAACGTTAACGATGCGTATAAAAAAATTAATTTCTTTAAATTCATATATAAATATTTTTTTGCGTTATTGTAATAAAAAACTTGGGTGTTACGCTATTGAAAATCTTAATGAATTATATTTATAACAAAGATTTAAGACGTAATTGTTATATAAAATAATATTTTGTTTGTAGTGGTTTTTAAATTTTTTAAACCTTTTTTTTAATAAAGAATAAATATAAAATATAACTTAAAAATGAAAATAAATTAGACATTATAAATTTATCGATAAATAGATCTATTCCCCAAATTTATGGAACAAACATGACAGCTATAAAGAAGGGATAAAGATAACACCTGAAAAAATTCAATGACTGAGAGAAAAATGTAAAAGGTAACGGATCCGTCTCAGCTTCCCTGCAAAAGATAAAAGGAAACCCATCGAGACCTCAAAAGTAAGAAAGAGCTATCGGTATTAAAAGGAACGAAAAGTTATACTGAAAAAGAAATCAGTCATCGAACGCTAACGAATCCACCCGGATCATTGTTGCAATTACCATCATCACGGCGAGCAGTCAAAAGACTGACAATTTCTCTCTCTCTCTCCCTCTCGCTGTATCTCTCTTCGGAAAAAAAGATTTCCAGAAAAAGATTACTACTCCACCACCACCGAAGAATCCAACCTCGATCATTTTTTTTTATTCCCACTTCTCCGTTTCTTCTCCGCAATGCCAAAGGATAAACGCATTCGTCCTTCTCTGGACCACTGGTCAGCAGATCTGCCATGGTTAACGAAGTTTGCTGACTTTTTTAAAAGACAGTTTTAAAACGTTATCGCCCGCTTTTCTTGATACCCGCGAGAATTATATCTGACCGGCTGTAAAAAAAAAACAAAGTAAATTGTGGTAATTTAAAATCATTTCGTTCGTTTAAGATTTCTATATGAAGTAAATATATATATTTTATTTAGCCCTTTAAATAATTAAAATTTCATTAATAATCGTATTTTGTTATTATAAAAATCTCGTAAATAAAAATGATTTATTTTTTTTAAAATCTCTAGATAAATTAGATCAATTTTTCTAAGAAACGTACAAAATATAAGTCGTACTCGTTTATTAAAAAATTAAAAATTATAAAACATTTTTTGTATAACTTTTGATTAACGTTTTAATATATCGCTTGAATAATTTAAAAGTTTTATTTACACAATTATACGACTGCATTTCGGATGCTCATCGTGTAACCTTTTTTCGGCGGCAAAAATTTTAAAACTTGATAATTGAATTCATTAGAGTATATCTCATACCGAAGACTCCTAAGCTTTATTACGAAGGAACACGTTGACTCTGTAAAATAAGATAATATAAAAATAAAGGTTACAAGTTTTACAGGTTTTTTTTAAATTTAAGGTTTTTAGATGTAAAATAATTTTTTGAGTAAACGAATGAAACGATGTATATTTTTACTATCGAAGAATTAAAATTAAATAATCAAATTTTCTTACATATATTTTACGTAAATTTAAACTTAACGAAGTAAAGTACTGAAATATACAGTAGATGAAATTTTCATTATATTTTTAGTCTAATCTGTATTCGTGTATATAAAATATTTTCTATTTTAATTTAAATACCAATTAAAACGGTGACTTTTAATTAAATGAGTTTTTTCCAATCAAATTTTCATCCGGCACTTTGTTATTGCTAATAGACTTTATGTATAGAAAGGTACAAAAATATATTACAAACGATTCGAAATATATATAAATAAATGTAATTTATTAAATGTCTTTGCGAACGAATAAATAATGAGATACAAACGGAAAGAAAACAAATGAGACGGAGTTGATTTGCTATCGAATACCGAAAGGAATAGACAAATAGTTTATCCAACTATTTCAAGCATTCGCAGATTTAGCATAAAAATGTTTGAAAGTGGGAAATCCCTGAGGAAAGTACACAATCCTTTCCCAAGAATTTTTCGGGAGAAGTGTCTTAAATTGGAGGTTCAAGACTTGCGCACCACATATTTTATTGTTTTTCAACCCTGCACTCGAACAAGGCTACAGTCGAGTAGATTTTTTAAGGCGTATATCTGAGCTTGAAGTTTAGATACGCAGTGATGATTTATCGAGCTTCCGTATTTTGTCCATAGAAGCACGCGATGTTCGTATCATAAACCTCGTAGGGAAGTTTTTATTTATTTAAAACGAAGTTTGAACGTTATATTTTATGAATGGATAAAACTAGTGATAATTTTAACAAAATTATTCCAATTGTGATTCGTAATGAATGTATAATTTATATTATATAATATACGAGCATTTTAATTATTCAATTCATTACGAATGTATGCGATAATTATATTTCACGAGACGAAGAAAAGTTTGTACGATAAAACATTTGGTTCGTATGAATGCGTATACGAAGTTAGAAGTAGATCAGTTTTTTTATGGACGTCGAGGATCTTTTATAACTAAAATATTTGGCTTACAGATTAAATAGGTCGATATTTTACAAACTAATATACTGATTTGAATAAAGCTTTTAAACAAATTATTTATAAAAAGAAAATTTTTTATATATTTTTAATATTTATTATTCTTGTTTTATTCGTTTAAAGATCAATGTACAATAAAAGTAATGAATTTTATGCTAATATCAAGATATTACTATTTTTAAATTTATATTAAACTAATTTTAAAATAAAAATTAGGAACGAAAAAGTAGTAAAAATGAAAAAGAAATTAAAATATTCAAATTTTTAATGTTTTTTTCATTGTTTATAATCCTTAAATTAAAAATAAAATTTTATTTTATAAACAATAATGACACTTTTAAAATCCTTAACTTTATATATTTATTTTAAAGAATAAAGTTTCATTTTTGATCCGAAATTTTTATATAAATTTGATTCTAGATTAATTATAATTATAGAGAAATTTAAATTATATTTTACAAGTTTAAAATCAATTTTTCACTCATATTCATAAATTTTTAAATAGTATTTTTATGGACAATTATTGTTTCGAAATGAAATAAAAGGGAAAAGTTTAGATATTCTAGAGTTTTTCAAAATGAAAGAATAATTACTCGAGTAGAATATTGACACAAATCTAACCATATAAAGGAAAATTAAAAACGTTAATATTTTCTTTAAAATGAATACATTTAATAATTGTAATTGAATACATAATTAACCAATTTTGTAAATAACACGTTTTATTACTAGAAAATTAAAATAGAAACATATTTTTCGTTACTTTGATAAAATTCATAGATAAAATAAAGATATGCACGACCGAAGAATAATTTTTCTGAAACATTCGTAAAATCGAAAACTTATTTACTACAAATAAAAATATATGTATTAAGTATACATATTAAACAATTATGTGTTAAATGTTTATAAAAATTACTGTTTTATTAAATATACAAATAAAATTATAAAAATAAAATATAAAAGTACATTGATAGATTTAAATATTTGAAATTGTAATCTAAATTTAAAAAATATTGTAACCATGAAAAAATTTTAACTCTATTAAACTGAAATTGATATTTGATCTCAATAATTTATTAAACATCCAAACTAATAATATCCATAATAGTTAATTTTATACATAATAAAAGTATTGATTTTCGGCAAGAAATTTTCCTTTAAATAAATTACGTTTTTTATAAAACTTATTATTTTTAGTTTAATTTTTGAATAAATATCTAACATTAATCTAATTTAATCTCATCTATAGTATAAATCTCTATTTTAAGAGATCGATAGACGTAGAATTAATTTTGTTCCAAAATTTTTTCTGTATTATTCCGATATCTCTTATTTAAGATACAATTTAATTAGACAAAAAATTTATAATATTAAATATTGAAATCTTTTTTAATTTTTTTTTATAATCGCGATTCTATTTTCTTCAATAATAATTACCATATATTTTAAAACAATAATAAACAATCCCTTTTTGAAAAAGAATTTCCACGGAAGTATTTATGGCCAAATAGCGTTAAAAATTCTACAGATATTGTAATATCTTCATTATATAATCTCGATGCACAGAGCTTTTATCGAAACTATTAGGAGCACAAAGTAACAGTTGCAAAATAACAGAACACATAAAAACTTTTACCTGTAACTGAAATCTCTTTGAGGCTCGTATCTCGAAGAGGGAAGTCACGCGTAATTTTTTTTCAGCCGTGCATCGTCATTTCTGTTTCTCGTTTTTACAAACGAGTTATTTACAATAAAAATATTTTTTTTAAAAATCAAAAAAATGTCCGGCGTTTCCCATTTAAGTAATATAAAGTTTACTATATTTACAGAGATAATAATCAGGCGAAAAAACCATTTACAAAATAAAAATGCTGATTCCACAAATTCCTACATCAAAATGTAATCCTTAAAATAAATTTATAAAATTTAACAAACATAAAAGTAGCACTTTTCTATACGAGCTTACTCGACTTATAATAATACGTTGTATTTCATTAAAAGCTTTCTAAAAGCCGAATTGCCGTATACTCTTACTTTCACCTTTAAAATTTTTATCGTCTTATCCCGATTAACTTCTCCTATAAACATCATACTCCTAAAGACGTACAGAAAATAAACCCTCGTCCGTAAAAATATTGCATTAATCACAGAAACTTACGCTTAGAAATTTTCCTCGCAGCGATACGAGGGAGAAACGACCGTAAATAGTTTTTTCTTCCAAGTGCCTCTAATTCCTCTCGGCGATTCGCGTCGGAATCGGTACTAAAACCAATCGCTCCCCAAGGTACAACGGCCTCGGAGATTCCAGTGACATCGGCACTTTCACCCGCACTCGAGGGCTCAACCCCAACACAACCTACTTACAACTTACAACCCGCACATGCTTTTATCGCTGGTTCGCGATACTCGAGTCGCTTCGTTTCGGTCGTTGCGTTATCGCTCGCAAATCAGATCGCGAAGATCAACGGGAGGCCAGAGAATAACAAAGGGACCAGTCATCGAGTGGAAAATCGTACGTATGGTCAAAACCAGATTCCCGTCGAGATCGGATGTTAAATAAGTTTGGACTT
Organism: Dolichoris vasculosae; assembly: GCA_018907195.1. Classification (NCBI taxonomy): domain Eukaryota; kingdom Metazoa; phylum Arthropoda; class Insecta; order Hymenoptera; family Agaonidae; genus Dolichoris; species Dolichoris vasculosae. Next base: position 5,142,569 of record JACCHY010000009.1, on the reverse strand, counting down.
TTGATTGGAATCGAGAGAAAAAAAGAAAAGTACGCGCGAACTTTCTTCGGAATAAAATCGATACCCAATTTAAATTCTCTTAACCCAGAACTTGGATAAATCCTTTGGTGAGTTCCTGCGAAACTACTTATCGGTAATGGTTTAACGACGCGTCTATCTTTTGGTGGCACACCAACCGACTACATCCAAACTGATAATCATGGATGTTTGAAAGAAAATTAGACGCATTACTTTGTAAAAGGAGAAAATACGTTATTGGTTTTTGGATTCGCGCTCGTATTTTACTTCAATTTACTCGGTAATCTCTCGCTGTTTACGATACGCTCTATCGTATCGCTTACATTTTTCGTAAACGGATAAGAGAAAGGTCACACATTTTCCGTCCCATTCGGAAAGTACGCGCGCGTGGTTTTCATAACACTTATCCGTGACTGCGTAATGCGCTATTCATCCATTCGGAGATGTGCACTCGCGCAAAATATCTATGCAGCAACAACAAAAGCATCGGCTCATTCGCGAATACATTCGCGAAATGATATATATATCCACTTCCGCCATCAAGCCCGCAGCAAGTTTTTATGGAAAAAAATTCAGATCAACTTTCAGCGACGGACGAGCTCGGCAAGATTCCTTCCTGCGCACCGGTAAATAAAACGACTCGCCCACTCCGCTTCTATCCTCCATCCGCTCCGAGGAAAAAAACGGAACGAGACGTATACACGAGTGATGAGAGTTCGGGTAAAAAGGTCGCGTACGAGCGAAACAACTCGCCGGATGGAAAAAAACAGCGAACGCGTCGAGGGTAAAAAGAGAGGAGCGCGTGTCCCAGTGGGAAAAAAGGCGCGCGCATCGATTTTCCAGCGGAAAAACGCTGAAGAAAATAGAAGGCGACCTACGCGGATTTTACGCGCTAACACCAGATGAGTTAGTCCTTTGGCTTTCTTGTGGCTTTCTTACACCCGACCTCCGCTCCTCGAGGAAATTCGCGAGCCTAGTTTGTAACGTGTACAGAAAATTTTTTAATTAAACGGTAAATAGCCGAACTCGCGGGAGAAAATTGTAGCCGTTTGTCCGGTGGACGTGAAAATTTCATTACCGTAGGACCGAATTCGAAAGGAAATAAAAATCGATGAAATAATAATTTTTGGAATTTAATTGAAATTTTTTTTTTATCGCTCGACTTAACTAACTCAAATTTCGGTAATGAATATGGCGATGTGTGTTTCAAAACGTAACTATGGTTTTTTTAACCCTGAAATATTTCAACGCTGGCTTATAAAATATATATAATGATATCGCTTCTCGCCTGATTGACATCAATTTCGTAAAAGAGTCCGAGTACATTGTTTATCGAATAAACTCTCGATAAAATATATTTAAAAAGGGAAAAAGTATCGGGGAAATAAATTTTTAAAAAATATACGCCACCCGACGATTCTTATACGCTTTTTCAAGTACAAAGAAATACCTTGAGAGCACCTGAATGTACACGTATATATATTGAAAACTGCGAAACAAAAAGGGGTGAAAAGGTACTCTAAAATATCGTCGAAATACGCACGTTTACTCTGCCCTGCGTCTCGCTAAGAACCATTTCGGCTTATATATAAAAAAAAAACAAAAAAAAAATACACCCGACTCTGACCTGGTAAATGTATAGCACTTTTGGTATCGGATAATCGATCTCTCGGGGTTTGGTAACCCACGTGTTCTAATTGCTCGTAATCCGATTTTTGTCCGTACAAAGGAAAATTAAATTTCTTTACTCGCTGCTTTCTAAGGTTCGGAAGTGCGATACCAACCCGATGGTTTTCTTGCTACACCTCCGACGAGGAACGTATTCGTATGCTTGTATATACGTACTTTGATATTTCCGGGAGGTGGTACATTTTTTATTTTCGCTTTGAGGAGAAATTGTGCGAAATATTATTACGTGTGCGATTTTAACTATTTTGGAGATGTTTGAAAGTCAAGTTTTCTATTAAAGAAATATATGTGTACATTGGTAGCGATTTTACAGGTGACCTCGTTCCAATGGATATTACAAATTACAAAGTGGAGAGTTATCGAAAGAAAAATTTGAATCGTATTATTTTACCCGTTTCTACGAGCTTTTTCAATATTGAATAATTTTTTACAAGCATTAATATTCTACGTCTCGTTTTCTAAAGATCTTGAAATCGTACGATCGCTGCTTTATTTATAATATTGATAAAATTATTTTTTAAGCAATTGCGTAACCCAATATTTTATTTTCAATATATAATTGATAAAAATTAAGAAAAGCAAATTCGACGAGTAAAATTGTACTCGTAAAAAATAAATGATCGGATATTCAAGGTATTGAAAAGTATTGTATTATATTTATCGGCGTGCTTTATCGAACCTGCAAACATAGTTTATAGAATGAATATCGATGCGCGAGATGAACAATAAAATTGTAAATAACGTTCGTTCCTACGTAACATAGAAATAATCGATACAAAACTTTAATTGCAGCCTTTCAACGTTGCCTATGTTCCGACGTCATAATATTCACTTGTACTTTACAAACTCAAACAGCATCCATTTCCAATATGCATAGGTGCATTCATCGATAAGCATCGTTCGACGAATACGCTAAAGTTCAAATATCGAAATTGAAGTTTTTGCCTGGAAAGAATAAAAAACAACGTTACGTGGATGGATTTTAATCCAGTGCGGAGCTTGAGAACTTGGGACTTCGCATTGATTAATTAATTTCCTAACTTGAGCAGATAAGTTTAAAGAGAATAACAAAAGCGAGAGAGAGAGAGAGTGAGTGTGTGTAAGATTGTTATAGAGAGAGGGGAGAGAAAGAGAGAGATAGTGTAATGCGGTAATTGGATTTGCAGGGGCGATCGTCTAATGTACCTTTAGAGCATGATAACGACTGAAAGAGAGAGAGAGAGAGAGAGAGACGGATTCGCGCTCTGTCCCTGATTAAAGGCACCTTTATGCACTAGCGATTGATCCTTCGAATATGAAGGATCGTAATTTTGATTTTAAGTAATGGCTGTTATTTTTTCCTGTCATCTGTAATGAAAGATAGTAATTATTCGATAACAAGTTGCCGCTGTCTTTCATTTTCTTAAATTAAAAATGTTGATAACAAATGTTATAAAGTTGAAATTGATTCTACTATAATTCGTTATTTGTACTTGGTATCCAATTTTCAATTGTAAATACATAGAATACGAAGCATAAAAGGATCGAATGAAATAAAATAAAATATAGTTTTTAGAATTGTAAAACATTATATTTACAAAAATGTAATCTTTTATAAAGTGTATTCGATTACGAATCAGTTATTTAAAACAATCGTCTGTTTTCGTAACGTCTAATTTACGCAAATAAAATTGTATACGCGAGTAAGATAAAGGTTAATTGGATTTTCTTATATTTTAAATTACAAGTATTTATAATTGTTTTCTTCGATTAAAGGAAAATCATGTAAATAAATATAAAGTTAATAATACCACGTGGAAGGTGATGACACCCATTTGTGTTAAAATAGCCTTTGATATAAATATAATCTAAGAGTATTTTTAAAACGTAAGAATGATTAATACAAGTATCCGGAAACAATTGCATTATAATAATACACGTTACAAATTTAGGTGAATTATGTAAGTACTGCATAATAAACGCGTGAGACGAGATTTAATTTTCATTTTGTACAGGTAATAAAATAGTGAAAATTAGCAAAGTAGAGTGTCAGCTTCATAGTTCACTGCTTCACTCACGTACTTTATAAAATTATGTTAATACACGCATAAAAAGCAGAGAAGCATAAAGTGTGACGATAATCAGCAAAAAAAACTGTAAAAGTGATTTTACTTGTGGAATATAAGTGTTGTAAAATCATTAATTTTTGGTCGCGTAAAGTCAACTTTTTATTTTATTTTCGATTAATAAAATTTCACGGATAACGAAAACGAAATTTTCTTTAATACGATAATAAAGATTTTTTTTTGGAAATATGTATAAAAATTATTGACCAACAAATTTATAAAATTCACGGTTAACCTGTACAATATGTTATCGTTAAAATGATTAAAAAGTTTTTAGTCGAATGATCAATATAACACGGAAATCTTGTAAAATTGAATTAATTTACGTACGTTGTTATTCATAATATTAATATAAAATTCAAAACGATTGTCAAATATAAAAATATAAACCGTTCCTTTAATAATTTAAAACAACGAATAAAATTATAATCTTTCGAAAAATATTAAAAATTATTCGTATTTAAACCTTGAATAATTCATGCTACGTACTTTTTAATCGATACAAGTCATAACTGCAAATATTACATAAATTATTAAAAAAAAAAAGAAAAAAAAAATTCCATCAATTACAAAACAATAAAATATGTATTAGCTTACAGGAATATATAACAATTTGGAATTCATTACGTCCGGTACGTCGATTACTTCGTAATTTATTAACGGCGAACGAATCATTGGATAAAATTAAATTTTAAGAAACAGCCTTACAATTGTCATAAATATTTCGGTAGAGATTACGTCGGCCTCAAACTCGACTTTCCTCCCCAAGCGCTAATAAAATTATATTAAGACCGATCGGTAAATACAGATAATAAGAGCGATCGAGTAAAAGACGAATAGTAGCTAAACGTATAAAATGAGACGGCTAATCGATGCCTAAATCACCGATCCGTGTGGCAAACAAATATTACACAGCTTGAATTTACAAACTCGCAAGGGGGCGAGAAAATAAAAGGGAGAGAAACTAAGAGAGCAGGAAGCGTAGATCTCGGGACTTTCGTCGACGGCGGAGTTACTTCCTGGTTAATTTCGTTGGTGCTCACGTATGAACCATCCGTAGACCAGACGTAGACCCTCCCTCGACTTTAGCCATGAATCCGTCATCGTCGAGGCTGACCAAAGCCGTTACCGTACCGAGAACATCGACGTCCTTTAAACCCCCGCGCTTATTTACTTTTTTCGTCACGTACGGAGGTCGTTCCGTAGTTCCTGTAATAGACGCATTATCGGAGTCGGGAAGGAGCCACGAGGCGAGAACGGGATCCTTATCCCTGGGACGAGGATAAGCCACTCGATATTGGAGGGGGGGAGAACGAGGAGGGAGAGACTCGGGTTCACCCCCGCCCGACCGAAACAAAAGGAAATTTCCCGAAAATCATGATCGGCCATGACCGAACCGTGGCTAACGAATAACGAGAGACCGTCCGTGTGTTTGGGGTGAGCTGGAGAAAGTGGCTTGTCTGGGCAGACGTTGGAAACACGATATAAAGAAATGAAATCAACGACGTGGAAAACAGGGAATGAGATTTTATTTTTTCGGCGCTGGGACGAAGATCGACAAAATTTTTCACGTCTTTTTTTTACGTATCGCTAAAAAGGGTAATCGAATAAAACGGCTTTCCTATAAAATAGTAATGTTGCATTTGCAAAATTTACCAAAATAACAACAACAATGAGGTAAGTCAATTTTATTTATCGAAAATATTGTTTTAATAACGAGAAAAATACGTATTGTTCTTTCAACTTTTATGGCTTATATTAAACCGTTTCACCTCGTTTATATTTATATTTTTATTTACTTATACTTGATTACGCGCGATATAAATATATATATAACAAATTCTGTGATAACCGTAACCTATATTTAATTTTTTAATGGACTCAAATATACGTTAAATAATTATTATTAAAAAATGTTCGATAAATTATAAATATTGCGATACTTCGATAAAATATTATTTGTTTTTATTTAAAAATATATCTTTCGTTCCAGATGATAACTTTACCCATATAATTTAAGATACATCCGATTTTTAAAAAATATAATAATACAAGATGTATTTGAACAACGACAAATATTTGAAACTTTATTACTTTTAAATATTTGTATAATATTGTTAAACTTAATTGTATTTATTAATCGATTAAAGATAATATTTTCAATTATACGAAAAGTCGTTACCGATAATAAAAATGTGTACGTATGTATTTTTAATTCGTAAAATTCGCTTAAAATTTTTTAAACGTTATTAAAATATTTATGAATCATTATAAAAGTAATTATAATTTTGTTTTTAATTGGAAAGACTAAATTTTAAATTAAAGTACTAACGCGTATTATTAAACTAAATTGTGTACTTTTTTCTTACATATAGAAAAAGCATAGTCGCGCATAATATAGATGTGATATAAAATAATCAAATTTAATAAGTATATTCGTATGCAGCACATTTTCAAAATTCAATTACAGATCCTCTCGTGGTTAAAAATACTAAATATCAAAAGAAAATGTTTGCATTCTTAATAGCTGAATACACGATTCTTTTCTATGACAAATATTTAAAGTGATAAATAAAAGTGAAACTAAGTAAATAAAATCTTGTAAATTAGTATTATTATTATTATAACTAAATAAATAGAGAAACGTAATTTTATTTGTATTCGAATAAAAGTTTGTCAATACCGAATATTACTGGAGACTTTTGACCATCCAATTAATGTGAAAATATTACCGACACTCGTTACGACGAAAAAATAATTAAAAATTACTTAAAACTTTAACGGTAAAAGATATTTGTTCGTTAAGAAAATTAAATTTTTATTCGTGTCAAGAGATAATATTACAACGCTTACAATCTTCGATTTATTCGAAATGCACACTATTTTAAAATAACATTTGTAAAGACTTGGAATCAAAGAAAATCATTATTGAAACTGAAAAAATCCCACATTATTTTTAACGACTTTAGTCATACGAAAAACTCTCCATTAATCGTTTTACGACTCGACGCGCGAAGCGTCGCTTCGTTTGTTCCACATTTCGAGTATCGGAATTAAAGCTAGCATACAAAACAAGTTGGCTTGTCTTTACTCCAGTAATCGAAGATTCTTCAACCGAGCAGTGCAAATTGTGGCCAGAACAATGCTGCCTTTTAAATGCACTTTTATACAATGAACCAGCAGAATCGTTGTATCAATTACAACTCGGGCAAACCCCTTAAACACGGATTAATAAAATAAATAAGCGGTGGTAAAGTAAACTAAATTACCGACGACTAAGATTAATCGTAAGCCACAAACTAATAATATCCATTCGGTTTTATCGTCTCTTCATTGAACGGCGATCGATAAAAAATCAATGCAACGCATCAACGAATATTCGAGGTTAAGTTCAAAGGTCGCTCGTTAACGGTTTCATTGTCGCTTTATGTGTATCTTGTAATGATTTTATCATTCGATAAAATCTACTTAACGATCGTTCCGTGTCGTTTATCACTCGCGCATCCCAAGCGAATCCACACGATTAACATCGTCTTAATTTAGAATCAACTTTGCCGCATTACACATTGACGCGTGAGTCAAAATCGAGTCGGGATTGATGTATTGTTTATGCTTTTGACACAGCGGAGCGAAAATTTGCCGAGATTCGTCTATACATCATACGGAAGTACCGTTCAAAATTATTATCCGATAAAAAGGGATCAACGGCTCATTTTACGCCTCGGTTGATTTAGGTAAACACTTTTCTTTACACGTTCGATTCGGTTTCTGCTGACACTCGAAAGTTTGGATTTTATAATCTGTATTTTTATACAATCATTTTTAATATACTATCACGAGTAATATCGATTGTATATTATCTCCGTTGCCTTCGTATTATCTATTTAAGCTCGGTAAAATGTTCAAACTTGTTAAAGTGTAATAAATCGATAATTTATAATTCATAATCTAAATCTTAATTTATAATCCACAAATAATATTACAGAAAACAGTATGTATATATAAACATTATTTATCATAATAATGTATAAAGGAAAATACTCGTTAATTAATCAGTTTCAAATAAGTACGGTAAAATGATCATTTAACTTACTAACAAACATCAGAGAAATAACTAACAAATAACTTTCATTGTTCTTAAAATTAACAAAGTTCTGTTTAAATACTACCGTTGTGTAAAATTAAGTTTAATTGCAACTACATCGCGATAGTATAACAAAAAAAAAAGTCTAGAGGACTCGAATTAAAAAAATGAAGTTTTATAACTTTTGTAATTGAAGTTTTTTTTTAACACATTATCCAAACTACAAAATAAGTTTATCCAAAAAACGAGATTTTATTCTTCGTGAATTTTCATGCTCCAATTTCGTGATGAATTATTTTAATTTTCTCCGATAATTCCGTAAAAACAGGTAATTCTTCACAGGAACTACGACTAAATCGCTACAAGAAATCTCAGTGTTTAGCGGAATAAAATATCTCGCGCGCAAAGAAACGTTAAGTGTAAAGAATCGCAAGCTTCGCGTATAATTTCCACCCTCGAATCCCTTAATCCAAGAGAGCGACGTCGGTGACAACGACGCGAGAAGAAACGCGCGTTCAACTTTGTCTCACCCCCCCCCCCAGGAAACCGATCCCGCATCATCGGCACGTCCACCGAGACTCGACTCTCGGACCTCGCGGCGACAATTAGGTTAACACCAAACGACATCGAGGCACAATCGTGACAGCGGAACGAGATACGCGGGCTGGACCCAAGGGAGTCGGAAAAGTAACGGCTGATTACATCGGATCGATACTCCCGCGGTCGCCGGGGGTTAAAATTTGGCGCTTGGCCGTTCGATTATTAGTGCGGAGTCGGGCGCAAATGGTCGGGAAATAATTGCACCGAGACGCGGCCGTTATTTTTGATCCGCGTGCCGCTTAATTAGGGTAATGAATCACCGGGTCCTCGTTGAGCTTCCTCGGATCGATCGCGAGCTTTTGCGGCTTTTTCCTTCCTCCTTGTAAGCAAAGAGCAATTTTATGCTTCATTTACAGAGCGCGAGAAGAGTTGTATCGAGCAAATATTCCAAACGCGATGGAAGAAAGTTCGAGGTTCTATTATTTTTTGTCGCTCTATTTACTCGACGTTACGCGTAATTTTATCGCGAACGTTATCGCGTCGTTGTAGCGATGATAATTACATTTCGAGTCGTTCCCTTTATCAAAAAAAAAAACGAAAAGTCTTGAATCGATCGTTCGATAGCCGTAAACAAACGCCCTTTTTTCAATAAAACCCAAATGCATATGTATGACGTTAAGACGACAGGCTACAGAGAATAAAGTTCACGATTTTATTTTGTCCCAAAGAAAGTCTAAATTCCGTTCCTTTAATGAAAGTAAATCAATTCAAGCCGAGAGAATCCGGTAGTCGTACGTCGAATGCAATTTAACCCTCGGAATGAAATCGCACCGTAAAAAATGGAACGCGCACCGAACAGGGAATAGAGAAAATTTATCGGCACTGCGGAAAGAAAGCCAAGACACTCGGCGAACGTACGTCATTTAATTCAGGGAAATTACGAATTCCCCTGATAAACTTAAGGAAAATACCGCTGCGTACAATATTCGAGGCACCGGCGCATAATACCGACGAAAGCGCGATATTTCACGTCAAATTATCGCGCTTCCCTTTTGTCGGAGCTACGCGCGATGAGCTTCACCTTAGACGCCCGCGAAATCGAGCGTTTACGCTTTGTTCCTGGAGGACAATGCAACCCACTTGGAATAATGCTACTTTCGTTGGTGAGGATTCGTGCGAACACCACCGGAGAAAATTCGACGGCGAAAGAAAGGCAAACAAAGTTCATCGACGCCACTCGCTTATCGATTTTACAGTGCCGAGTTAAAACGAAAGTGATAAGTCCGCGTGTCTTGTTTCGCATCTGTTGCGGATGAGGAAACGAGAATGAAACTTCGTACCTCGATACTTCATTTATTTAATCGAGTACTCGAGCGTTATTGTGTACTTCTCGGTGTAACGGTGCACGAGTGCGCGAATTTAGGTCGATGTTTCAAAGCCCACGTCGCACAATTTTACCTTCCACTTTCAATTAATCTCTCAAATTTCGAGACTGGAACTAGTTACGTTTATTTTTTTAATATCAATTTATTTTTATCGAAGAGGTACTTGGATTTGGAAGCCTCTACGTTGGTACAATTTTTTATAAGCTTTTAAAATTTGGTTGCTGTAGAAAATACTGTACTCTGATGTGTAATCTTAGGTATTTATTCCGAGTACAGGTGAAAGTTACTCGTTGTAAAACTTAATATGACGGTAATCGAGAAATACTTTTAACGATTTTAAGATAAAATGCAAACGATGAAATACGTTGGTATCATTTAAATAGGTGCAACGCATCTGAAATATTTTTTAGATTTGAAACCCATCGCGTTCGATAATTTAAAACCAGATCGATTGTTAACCTGTATTTGAAAAAATATTTATAAAAAGTTATTTTGTAATGAAAACTTTCTTACAAAGAGTTGATATCAAAAGTTATTATAAATTTTTACAACGTCTTTTATTTCAGACTAGATTTTTTTTTTGGGTAAAAATAATAATATGTAAATACTGAATACTTACAAAAAATAACACCGAGGCATCGATGACTAATACTTTTGTGTTTAATAAAAAGAAGCAAATTGTTATTAAATGATAATAAACGTAGTATGTACGGAATATTTGAATCTGTATTTATTAGATACGATACACGAGAAATTCTATCCGTTAATACAAAAGAATATTTCATACGAGACATAATACAAGGTATTTCACGCCTAGAATATATTTCTCAGCAACGTAATAATACATTTATACTTGGATAAATTATAATTCGTGTAATATAAAGTATAACGTTTAACATAAAAAATAAACATTTTATTACAACACATTTTGTAAATATGATTCTACTGTATTAAGGTAAGATACAAAAATCTATCGAAAATATTTAAAAAATATATTTCGTTAATTGTGTCGTAAGAAAAAAAATGGAATTGAAACAAAATTAAAAATAAAATACTTGAACTTTGTATTTACAAGATTATTGATTTTACCGTTAAAAATTTTATTTTTCACGTTACTGCACGATTAATATACAAAGAACTAAGGTTATCAAATTTTAAGTTCTTTTTAACTTGAATCAATTATTCAGAAACAACTATCGATTAACTACTTCCTTAAAAAACTTTGATCATTCGTCGCGTAGTCTATCAAAAATTAAAATGTACTTCCGATTTTAGAAACAGCTTTATAAAAAACTTTAATCGATACCATTTCTTAAGCTAATAAAGGAAATATAATGCGAATATACATAATCGTAGAATTTAATAGAAAAGATGTAAGTAAAAGAATAAAATAATTTTTCAAAACGAAAAACCTTGCATCCAAAATCCAAGGATTGAATTTTCCAGTGGCGCAACAACGAAAAAATAAGTTCTATAATCCAAGCGAGAAAATAATAAGAGAGAAAATAAAAACACAAGTGACTTTAATAAACTTTGTTTTTACAAAAGTAAAGGAAGGCGGATCCAAAGGTTGAGCACAAAATAAAAATCCCTCGTTATATTCGTTTGAAATATATTCCGTATGGAAGACACGATGACATTATCCGCTTTCTATATCAAAGCAAATATCATAAAAATCTACTCGCTCCATCCGTATTCGAAGCTCTCCCCAAAATAAAAGACGCACTAATCTATCTTTTCTCCTCTCATCGCGGCTCCTCGGTGCGCCAAAGTTCACCGACTACCAAATCCATTCACGCGATAGTCGACAAAGCGACTATCGACTAACGAAGAATTCTCATTTTCCAAATATATCGCCTACTTCAACAGCGAAAGGGAAAGACAGAGAGAAGAGGACTCCGATAAAGATTATCGAGGCGGACACGTCGGTACGAGATTAATTTTACAGCAGCTCCGCTTATTCATCCCTACGATGTATACGCGAACACCGAGTGGGCGTAAGAAGTTTTTAATGTTTCAACGAAGGCTCGGATTGCCGTACGTCAGGGAAACAAAGTTCAGCACTTTGGGCGGAAAAATGGTCCGATCGCGCGACCGAACCGAGTAAAGTTGGAAAGCTACGGGCCACCAAAGTCGCCGCGAGGAATAGGACACCGATCAGGGGGAAAGGGAGAAGGGGGATGATTCCCCAAGGACCCGTAACCTTTGGCCACCCTTCAAAGATCGAGAGCTTGTAACGCGAGTCCATTGTCGCGTTCCTGGACCCGATAGCGTCTGAAAAATGTAACCGAGTCGCCATTATCAATTCACCGGTTTTCGAGAACCTTTCGCCGTTTTTCTTCCGGAATAATATGATCTTGTATATATAGAGGAAGGCTTGCCGCGAGATGACCCGAAGAACGAAGGCTTTTCTATAGTCGAATGATTCGATTTTCTTATTTCTTTTCCTTTTTTTTTTCGCGCCGAGTCCATTTCTCGTTGGCTGCGTTGGATCGTGAGCGTGAAAGGTAAATCCTTTGGGATGCATTAGGTTCAATCAGCGTCGCGTGACTACGAGATATATGAAAAGAGAATACGTTCGGGGATTTTCTACCTCCGAGTCGCGGTACCGAAGGGAACTACTTCGGAGGGTTAAGGGACTTTTACCGTAAAGACATTGTATCTCTGTGCGTAAGGTAGATTCGGTCGTGGAAGTAATGGAACGAAGGTGCAAAAAAAAAAGTTTCGGTGACTATTGGATATAATTTATCGTTGATCGTAGGGTGTTACGAAAATTACCGAAAAATATCGCGTGTGCTTTCCGCTTGGTAGTTTCGGTTCTGATAACTTCGAGATAAAAAATGAACGTTATTTAAAATCCAGTAAGGATAACGATTGAACGGCAACCGAATTTATTTTACGCGAACGAAGAAAACAATTGTACTCTCGAAAACGTATCTTTCAAAATAAATAAATACTTTTAAAAAGGAGTTTATCGTATAGAAATTGATAATTTATTTCCCAACTTTTCACGTTATTTTAATCCGAACTCGCGATTTTTTACAACTTTATGGGGAGTGACATCGAGTGGTAATTTAGAAACGTAATCTTTAAAGGATGACTGGTTTAACTTTAAGACGAGCATTCGTATCTGTTCGAAGTGAATTTATAGCAAAACAACGATCATTTTGTAAACGTTACTTTTTCCGTTTAGCGAACGAATACGTATAATTTGAAATGTAACTACAATCTCGGAGTACATTGTTTTGTCGTCGTAATATCTTTTTATATTCGATGATAAATAAACTGGATATTTTTCTTCGCCGGCAATTCTCGATTTTCTCGGTTTTGCGCGAATTCGACGTACGAAACGCGAAATGTAATATCAATCCGTGAAAACTAAAAATCACAACACCGTATACGAAGCTTACGTTCGATTTAAAAAAAAAAACAAAAAGGTTGATTGCCTTACAAAAGAAATCAACTTAATAAAAACTCGATGAAACGCGATACGCGCGAGTATCGATGCAATTATCGGGATAAAAGAACGTATTTGAAATCGGAAATAAATCTAATCCATGCGTAGGAGATCTAAGTATTATTTATTATAAGAAATAACGAAGTTTCCAACGATACTGAAAAACAAAAAAAAGAAAACTAAAAAGACTCGCGCTTCTTGGTTACGACAGCGGTACGCGAGAGTATTAAAATGCTCGTAAATACAAAGAAGGGAAAAGGTAAATAAAGTTCCTAATTCTCATCCAGCTTATCGAAAAAGAAAAAAAATGAATATACGCTTTTTACCCCCTCCCGCGAAAAGTATCGGCCCCTACTAGCCAAAACGATATAAAAGTGGAATAACCTCTTTCCATGGCAATCCCCTTACGCGGTAAATATCTGAAGATGATATGATAAAATTTCGGTGTAACGAACGAGACCATCCCTTTCTCCCCACCACTACCACCTCCACCACCACCACGCGACGCAGTAATGCACTTACGAAGATTACTTCGGGCCTCTTGCCGCCTCCCTCATTCGGGTCAAGAAGCTTGCGCACTCGGCTTACGGTCTCGAAAAAGAATCGAACAAAGGTCCTCTCGCCGTTGCCTCGCCCTAAAGGGGGACTTGCTGCGCCGCAATAATAATAACCATAAATAACGACGATAAAAGCTCGTCAAAAGGGATGATGCGATGTCGCGGGGTGAGGGGGGACACCGATGAGTCTTTTACGAGGAAGACGGACGGACCCTCGGGACTCGTGGACTCGTGGACTCGACTCGCGGTCGGGATCGGCGAATATCGGATACCCCGAGATTCCGACGAGTCGGCGAATGGAGATCCGAGTGTAACGACCGGGGCGCTTGTTTCGTGCCTCGATACCGCCTTCGAGGCTAAGTGTTTCTCGATGGACCGATGTGTCATCCTTCCCGAGGCTTTAAACTTAAATTATACGGAGATGAGAAGATATCGACTTGGCTTTCCGCTCCTTTCGAATATTGCTGGAGTACGAGTTTTCTTTTATCTTAGACTCGGCGTAATTTACAGAGTTCACGGGTCGCGCTTTACTTTCTGGAATGCTAATTAAACGTCCACGAGCTTCGATATCGTTCAATGTTCGCAAAGAGAAATGAAAATATCGAGAAAAATTCAACGAGATGTCAAGTTTTAGCTCTTCGACATCGACTAAGAATATTACTCGAGCGCTAAATCTTTTTTCCGTGATGCAGAGATAAAAATTAAACTGTGATCTCATCGGTGAATGATATAATAGATACGAAAATTATTCGATGTAACTTGCGTACGTTCACGAGTTCGAAAGATGCCTTGATCCATTCGAGTCGTTCAACCTTGAAAAATTGGACGCTTCATTTATATCAACCGGAATTTTAGGTTATCCATTGATTTTAACTCGTTACCCGTACAAAAAGTTAATTATTTTACGATATAACTCCATCGATACGAAAATATGTAATATCTATACTTGCGAATATAATTTTACCTATTTCGATTTTTCCTTAAAGTTATTTTAATTTCGAATACATGCATTTTTCATTTTTCGCGAAAAACTGTCGATTCGAAGGGCAAAAAATGCTTTCGAAAATCTTGTAATTTCCACACCGCGCAAATGGCACAAAAATATCGTAACGAGTATCGATTAATAAGTAATCAATGGATATCGATAGCTGATAATTGATTTTTAAGCGAATTTTTTGGTATTAATTTAAATAATAAATACAATTCAAATAATATTAAATATAATTTAATACTTTCCACGCGAGCCAATTTAATTCTCATCGAGCGAAAAAAAACCCGACGAATATTCTAATTATACCCGAGCAGCGAATTCAAAAGCTTAGAGGATGAAACCGTGGAGAATCGGTGGTTCGATGGCCGTGAACTAAGCGCAATAATCCGAGGCATTCGAGATCCGATCTCTCGAGTATCGTCTTTGATTATTTATTTAATGAAATTCGTCCCAGTCTTGCACATTACCCATTTCTGCCCTTTCGCGTATTATAAGAGACGAACGAGGACGAACGACGTCCGCGGGGAAAGGAGAATTAGCGAAAGTGGAATTTAATTTATCCGAACGAACTTTGAAAAGAAGCATCGAGCGATAACATCTAGTCGTTTCGGGAGAGTAGCACAGGTGCAAAAGTCGGGGAGGTTCGAAATAGCGTCGAACCGCGAGAATCCCGGGAGTTCGTTATTTAACGTATTTTTCAAACGCGATGTTCGCCCAATTTGTCCCGAACTGCAAACAGCCGAAGATAGGGAAGCATAAAAAGAGGCTAACTCACTCCCCCTGGGATTAATGGAGCGCATCGGGGCCTGTTAGGGTTCGGTTCCGGCAACGCGGATCGATCGATCGACTTCCCCACCTCGAACGCGATTTATCACGAACTCGCGCTCCGGCATTAGCTGATATCGCTTATTGATTGATACTTTATACGTACACGTACGTGCGTGGAAAGAATGGGCAGGAGATCATAGGGCAGACCTTAGCCGTAACAATTATGGATTGGGCGTGGGTCGGTGGAGGCTCTTACCCAAAAGTCGACGAGGCTAATTAGCGAACTATTGACTCGCGTGAGCGACTCGACTTAACTTTTTCACGAGAGAACTTTCTGGAATACGTAATTCGGAGTTTAATTTCCTTCTGCTGGTCATAAAACTTGATAGGCCCTATTAATCATTTCTGTAATATAATTACGTAAACAATGTTGGATTTATAACGAGGATATAATAAAAAAACAATAAGATATGTTTCTGCATTTTTTTTGCAAGTGTTTTTTTTTGCGTGATTTTGCTTTTTATCGTTAGGATTTTTTAAAACAACGCGAATCGTTCTTACTTTTCTATGTTATAAATTATACGCGTAATACAATCGCTTTTGAATTACGCGTCTTTTGGAAATGTATAAATGATACGAATAAATAACGCGAGAAATTTTTTTATCTATTATAATTAAAGGTTGAACGTTCATTAGAATTTATCGATGTTTGCGTTGAATAAGGTGAATTGTTGAGCGAATTAATTTTTAGCCGCATGAATTTAATTTCAATGTAAATTTCGATTTAATTGTTTAATTTAAATATCTTTAATTTCGTTTGTTTTAATCGATTCGAATTCGATTTTAAAATACCAATTTCGGAAAGTCAGTGAATTTAAAATTTAGTTAAATAAATATGGCATTTATATCACTTTCATTTGTTAACAATTTCAGTTAAACGGAAATCGATGAAAATTATAATGCACTTAACGATTGCAATTGATACACTAAACTTAAATTAATTAAAAAATTAACCATCGTTGTAAAAAATAAAAAATGTAAATAATTATTGTGATTGGATGAACTTAGCAAATTAATTAACTAGAAATCATAACTGTCTATCGTAAACGAGAAAAAAATTTTGTTACGTTTCAAATTGTAGCGAAATATGTAAAATAATTAATTTTTCGGAGATTCCAAAAATAAAAATTATAATAATTTTATTCATCCTTCCCAAAGATATAAAGCAATTATAATCGGTTCGTTACAGTATTAAAAGCTATTAAATAGCTTGAAATATATTATTTATGAGATCCAATAATAAAAGATTAATAGTTCATAAATTGTCCGATAACGCGATATATTTACAATTTCCCTTGACATTTTTGGAATCTTGGAAATAAATATAAATGTAAATTCCATTTACACATACTTAAACATTTATAAATGTTTGATCTTTGAAGACTATTTACAACGCCTTCAATTTTTTTATTCGTTATTAATTTATGATAAATTTATTTTAAAAATCTCAACATTCGTATCGTGAAATAATATTAAATATTACAAATAATCAATAAATAATGTTATTTAATAATAGATGTTTTACCTTTTTTAATTTTGACGTTTAAATAAAATAATATTTCAAAGAGAAAATATCAGAATAATAAAAATAACAAAAAAGTTTTTAAATTTTGGTACATGAGTATTATTTTGGGTTAATAATCGATACTAGTACTTTACTTTTAGACGTTTAAAATCAATAAAAACTATCGGATTTTTTTAAAAAACAAAACAATTTTTTTTCGTTAATATCCAGAAACTAAATCTATTTGAAACTTTTTAAAGTTTTTTTTAAAATTAAATCTTTGCTTTATTAGCAATATCAAGTATAGTGGATCATTCGCTTACACATGTGCAAAAAGAATTTGTCTTTTTTTATCGTTTTAAATAAAAATAATGGATAGAATACGTATAAGTATTTTTATACAATGTTATGCCTATTAATATAAATTCTAGATATTTATTTTATTCCATTATTAATTATATATATATAATTTAACTCCATTACCAAATGAGTAAACAAAAAAATTTTTATTATCATCAATTTAAAATTCTTTAAATAAATGAGTGTCACGAATTAACTTTTCAGAATTCAACGCTCCGTAACTCAAGAAAATATAGTAATATATTAAACGAACGTCAAATACTATATCTATTTATTAATTCAAGAATATAAAAAATACCGCTAAAATTTTGAAATTGATATATTTTTGTGTTTTAGTAAAAAATGGTGTTCCGACTTTCGAAGTGGCAATTCCGATATTTACGATGAAATACATCGTGAAACGCTAACAAAAATTGAAAACAAGAAATTAGAGTAACTTTCGGAAGAAAATACCTTCCAGACAGAAGAAGAGCTTGGTCAGCAAGTTCGAGTGAGCCAACAAGCGATTTCTAGTCGCTTTCACAAGCTGAGAAGAATTCAAAAGGCAAGTCTTTGGGTTTCGTAATTCCACTACGATGAAAGCAACAAAGGAAATCACGAGTGTCTTGAGTTCGAAACTTCTCCCTCGTACGACTCTTTCATTAGATCTAGAACCTTTGGATTGCCACTTTTTTCTCTCTGCAATATCATCTGATCGATTCGCGATTCGGAGTGTTTGAAAAAATTGTCCTTGACGTTTTCGATTATGCGAATAGTCTTTTCAAAATGATCTCTACTGTCTGTCAAAGTGATAATGTAATAAGTTTTTTTTTTCGTAAATTTTAAAGTACTTGTAAAATAAATTACAAATCTATACTTTTTAAATATCCTATTCTATAAATGCCTGATGGCTATGTCAAATCCATCAAACAACGAATCGATAGATATAAAAAAATAGATGCTTTCATCGTAGGCTTTCAAATTCAAACTCTCGTGTAATCAAATTTTTGAATTATATAAATGTTAAATTCAAAGTAAATAAATACAATTAAATTATTAAATCATTATATTTGCTTATTTTTATTGAATAAACAAATAATTTAACATCGCTTCTCTTTTTTTTAGATTTTTATAATCTCGGTAAGTGATTAAATTGTAATTCATAGTTTTTTTATATCAAAAAATATTCTATTATTTAATTATCGTAAATTTCTAGCTTAATTTTATACGATATAATACAATACTTTATATTTATTACTTTATGAAATATTTAACATTACATATCTAATATAAAAAACAAAAATTTAGTTGACTTTATATAAAAATAAATTTATAAAATATACAAAAGAGCGTTTAAAAAAGAAAATTCATTAAAAAAACATTCGGAAAATCTAGTAAACTCGAAATTTACTTATCAATCGTCTTTTTTCAAATTTACGTAACCTTCTAAAAGTACTATTTGTTACAACTTTATTGTTAAAGCGATATTATTTATAATTTTCGCTTCAATGACGCAAATAATTTTGAAGCAGTCTATTGAGAAATTATAAAATAGTAAAGTTTTATTAATTTGGAATAATGTAATAATTTGATAAAACAAGTTTTAGTAAACAAATTAATTAGACGAAAATTGAGTTCTTCGTGAGAACTCCACTTGAATTTATTGCACAAGGAAGCAGTAAAATATTTTGAACATGATTATTGTTTAAATAAATTTACTAATAAAATTTAAAAAATCTTTTTTCTTCTTCATCCATATCCTTTTCATTCTAATTAATTTATATTTAACCTTAAGCCATTCCTTAAAAAACAATTGCATATATTATTTTTAAAAATATAATAAAAATTAAAATAATGTTATAATATTAATCAAGAAATTTTTAATCAACAATGATTTTAGGATGTTTATTTTATTATTTTTTATAAGGATATATTAAAAAACATTATTAGATCAACAAAAAAGTTTTAGTTCAACGTATTTGCTTATAATTCTTTACCTTGATTCTTTTTCATACTTAACATAGTAAGTTTTTTAATATTTTTACGTAATTCATATTAATTTAATAAAAATATTGTTATTATAAATCAATAGAATTACTTATTTTAAAATAAATTTATAAAGTTATTAATTACATGGAATTACATCGTGAAAATATTATTTATACAATACTTCCTTCATGTTTGTTAAGTTCTTATTCGTATTTATACGATTATCAGATAATATATACTTTTGATTATCTGTAATGCATATATGATTTCAAATTTTATATTTATAACTTAAAAATAATTTAAAAAATAAATAAATACTTTATTTATTTAATAATAAATAATTACTTTTGCATTTATAACTCAAACACATAATTTATCGATTATGATACAAAAATATGTATATACTATCGTAAAGCACAAAAATATATGCGATTATTTCTACACATAAATTGTTATAAATAAATTTTATTCATTGGTAATTTAAAAGAGTTTGGTTTTTTTATTATAGTATTAAGATATATATTATATAAATAAAAATATGTATTTGAAAATCAGTTTTTTCTGGTATAAATAACAAAAATATCATTATCGTAATAAAAAAATTATTTACCTCTAAATAAAAACTTCACCGATTTCTTGTCATCCAAGTAAAATATATATACTTTTTATTATTATGATTTCATATTATTAATTTTCATTGAAATTTAATCTCGGCATGATACATGCATTTACTCTTTATGGATAAAATAGATACTTTATCGACATGTGTCTTCTAGATTCAAACAGTTACACTGGATTTAAATATAATAGTACATAAATAATACTTGAATAAGGTTTAAAAATCAAATCTTAACGAACTGTCTAATTAAAAAATCTCAATATTATTCTTATATATTTATACATTTATACAATCTCTTAAATAAATAAAATTTCAAATAACGATAAAATTTGGTCAAAAGTTAATAAACCTCTAGACATCTTCGTGAATTATTTCATTTTTTTTATTAAATACACAGAATAAAATATGTTTGTAAAAAAAGAAAAAAGTAATTCAAGATTAAAACAGTCTTATAAATTACAACTGGAAAGATAAATTATATCTCAAGGTATCGGAAGACAAGGGATCTAAACGTGAAAAAAAATCAGCATTCGAAATAAATATATTGGATCAATACTGGTCTTTTACTTTTCCATCCACATAAAGAATCACAAGGTCGATAACCAGAGTAGCATCGAATGAGCGAATAAGATCGAAACAACTTGGGAATAAATTGACGGGGTTCGGATAAGGGGAAAAATGAGAAGAGGACGGAACAACGTACAACACACTTACACACGTTCTTATGAAAAGGTTGAATCTGGATAAAAGGAGCGAATGGGCGAGATAACGGGCCAAGAAGTCGATGATAACGCGGAGAAAAAGAGGTAGAATTGCGAACGCATAGCGAGGCCAATTATCGAAATGATTTTCCTTATATTGGACCAACGAGGCGACATCGTCGTCGTCCTGGCTCGTATCGACGATATCCGGATGATTCCTAAGGTAGTAGTGACGGTGGTTTGCATTTCTTCTCCTTCGTTCTTCTTCACCGCGGGAGAATGGCGGAAGTCTCGAATGGGACGAACGTCGTTATTTTCAAATGTGTGCAGAAGCGAACGTTGCATTCGTGTATATGTACATTACCACGGACAAAGACGAGTATCAAATTGCAATGTGTAGAAAAGGATAGACCTTGATACACTTTACTCCTTGTTACAAAATTGCATGTGCAATTACGTAGTTGTACTATTAGTAATATATCCTCCTCGAAAATTCGATTTGCCATTGTTTCTTTAGGAAATGTAAGGCTTCTTTTATATTTTAAAATTGTCCAACAAATACCGGAAATAGTGGAATTAGACATATATTCCGATGATACATCTTTGGAGTTATATTACCGCTAATAACTCAGATAAAATCGGAATAGATAACAGCTAAGATAAACTTTCGAAACTCTTCTCTGAATAAAACCCGAAAATTTAAAGCAAGAATTCGCGTTGAATTTAAAGTTTATGTCGCGAAAAGTGCGAGTACATTTTGTTATGTTCTATTGCTATTGTTTAATTTTGTTCTTAAATGCTTCTTAATTTAATAATTATTTTACAAATAATGGTAAAATACAAAGAATAATTTTGTTAAATAATTACTAATTATTAAATTTTACGACATCTTTTAAAATATTGTTATCGTAAAAAATTTTATTATTGAAACAATACCACTTAAGAAAAAAGTTTTAAAATATAATTAAGATAAAAGTACTGAAATTTTAATTAAAAATTTCTTTTAATTATAAGTAATATTTATAATCCTATGTTCAAATATGCTTTCTATGGATTTTATTTTTATATTGTTTATCTAATAAAATTTTATTTTAATTACGTTTGCGAAAATAATTTTAAATGGAAGGAAATTTTTTAAAAAAACCCAAGACTAATACACTTTTAATAACGACAAATAATAAACCTTGTGCAAACGAATATATTTAAGACTATCAATTGATACTTTATAAAAATGTTATTTTACGTAATCTTTATAAAATATTCTTCAATGTCGGTTCAGAAAATAGAGGATACTTTTTATTCTTAAATTGATTTATTAATGCCTCTAATTGATTCTAAAAACACCAATTGAATTTAACTATTTTTTAAGTAGCTTACAAGTAAAGTGAGTCTTATAAAAATCGACTGTATTTTCTCTTTATTGAAAAGTTAATATGTGTATTATTCTTTTTTAATTAATCATAATAAATATAATAGAGAATATTAACGGAACTTTTACGTGACTAAAAATATTATAAAATTTAATGAAATACATATAAAAAATTTAAATATGTAAATTGTATTTACCTATTTAAATAAGTTTTAATTTAAAAGTAAAAGTACTTTTTTGCTAAATTAAAAACAAGTTCAATGTTAGTTTTAATTTTAAAAATTTCTTAGTTTTTTAATTAAATATCAAAAATACAACGTAAATTTCGCTTTCAAAAATTTTCAGACGAGTTTTTCGGATCGTGATATTTAAATGATATCGATACGTGTGTTCAGAAAAATGTTGCAATTATATTTATTATCGCAAACCACTATTTTATTTTATTACACTTTACGTTTGAGAGATAATTAAAATCGAAATTATAAAAAGGTAACCCTATATTAATTTTAGGTTTACCGTGTAACTTAAGAATACTTTAATGACACTCCAATATATGATTACGAATAGAACAATAACGATGCTTCAATTTGAACAGACGATTAGGCTTATTTTCATCGGAAATTAGAAATTTCTAATAATTATAGTAACGTGTCTAAACGTGCCGAGCACAAATTATATAAATTTATTGCTTATCCCCCAATCCTTGTTATACTTCGCAGGTAAAATTTGCATATGCTACAATACACAAATATTGTAGGATATGTAACCCAAATTGAAAGCTTTGACCTTAACGGTTAAATGTAATTTTTATACAGGTGCATTTTTAATTGGATAAAATTTCTAATTATATTTTGTTCTTCTAGTAAACTTATTTTGATGCCTATCCTTTTATATTGTTTCACTCTTAATTTTTAATCATTAGGAATCAAATAATAATCAATGACCTAATTTTTGCAATAACTTAATTGCAAAATAAATTAAACAAATAAATCGTTTTACGTTTTTTTCAAACTACATTTAATATCGCAATACATAATATCGCATATTTGAAACGAATATGTCCCACTAAATATTATTTTATCATCGTACACAGCAATCATTTCTAGATGAAAAGTACATCCGAGATTACTATACATACAATCGATATAGACTACATTTTCCGCAATTTTCCGCAAGAAAAATATGCCACTTTTCCTTGAGGTTTAGCGTGGAAACAAAAGTAAATACCGGATGGAAAACATTAAAATAAATTTGCAACGTTGCTTTATAAAATCTTCGTCGCGAGTCTCGCGTTTATTTTCAATTTACGTAAGAATCGAAACATCGATTGCTTCCATTTGCAATTATTCCAAGCACGAGGACAAAGTATCTCCGGAAAGTAAATAAATATAAAAAAAAAAAAAGGTACCGAGCACCGCGAAATAATAGCTATGCATAACCCGATGAAAGATTGCGCGTCAGGCTGAGGATGGCGCGAGGAAAAGCGGAGAAAAGCCCCCAAGACTTCTGGAATTGAATAAACATTCATCAAAAGTTTGTTTTTCGCGAAGCTCGCTCGATTTAGCATTTAGCGGTCGGGTTTTTCCCACGGGTACAGCCTTTGATGAGATTATGAGCCGGGACCGTTTCTCTCAAGGGGCCGCCGTTACACCTTGTTAGCGAGTTTGGCCCCGCGGAAAAATGATAAGCGCATTAATTCTTCGACGAGTAATTCCTTATTCCGGAATCATGGCCGTTGGAATAAAGCACGAAGCTGAGGAAGAAGACGATCGGGAGTCGGTGATAATCTGTTGAGATTCGCATTAAGTTGTCCGTTAACCGGCGACTGTCCTAAGAGGCGACGATTAAGATAACACGGAGATTTTTAGAGGTAGAGCTTTTTTATTTCGAGAGGGTTTATCTCTGTGATTTTATAATTATTCGATCGTTGGCTGTTTAAAGTTTTGCATTCTTGGATTTATATTTATTTTTGTGGAGAGGTAAATAATTGTTTATTTTACATATAATCGGCAAATTAATGTTTATGTTAATATAAAATAACTCGAATGGAGACAATTAACTTTTTTCTCATATTTCTATTTATTATTATATTCATTTTATATTTAATATATATCGTGTATCCGTAATGTGAATATCAATAACTGTACGTTTTATGTTATTTTCACGCTTAGATTTATGAAAAGTCAATACACACGTATGAATTTACTTTAATATTTACTCAAATCTTATATAAAATAAATAAAAAAAATGTAATCTATGGATTCTTTGATATTATTTAATAAAATATGATGCCCACGTACGGAAATATTAATAAATTCTTTAAAAATACATTATAATGAAAATTATTTGATTTATTTCAAGTTACAATTATTTCTAAATAAATATATTGCGGATGGATAAAAATTTTTCTGTTCTCCCTAAATTAATTAAGAATTTCAATAACTTGATTATGATGACAAACTTATTCTCAATTTCAAATATATTTATCATTTATAAATTTTATTCACACTATTATAAATATAATTCTACGGATAGAACTTCTTTTAATTTATACTAAAAATTTAAAAATAGTAAAAACTATACTAATATCGATGAACTAACTATAAAATGCAAATTAAACTTTACGTAATTTAACTTTACATAATTAATGGTTCAACTGCATTTATTTCAAGCAAAAAATACACAAATCTAAAAAATTTTAAATAAAATATATTAAAAACAATCTTGCTAAAATTTTTGTTTATATTTTTTATTGGTTACAATTTTTTTTAATATCCAATAAATTTTATCATATATTTTTTAAATATTAAATATTAAGATATCATATTACTTAATTTATTGTATAATATTTTTTTTTCATTCATCGATACATAAAAAACAGAATATTAAATTTGCGAGTGTACTGAACTACTTTATGTAAAACTTGGATTCTTTTTAATAACATTTGAAATAAAGAATAGTAAAAAATAAAAAAATATATAAAACCATCTTTAATTCTCAATATATATTTTAACGGATTTATACACAAAAAATTAAATAAATAAATTAAAAAAATAAATTAAATAAATAAATTCAATAAATACTTTCATGGAAAAATAAAAAATACAATTGTAAATTAGAAATAAGAAGTAACGTGAAATAATAGAGCGAATAAAAAAATATCGATAAAATATAAAAAAAAAAATAAAATGTAAGAGGTTTATTCAAGGAAGATATTGAATTTCAAATTAAATAAATTCACAGAGATAGTTAAAATAAAGTTTTTGATTTCTACGGATTTCAGTTTTAATTTCATCCAATATTTTTTAAAATGACTTTACATTATTGTTAAATTATTAACAACCATAATGAGATATTTTATAATTAAATGCCAGTTATTTGTTTCATCGTTATTTTTTTATACATAATAAAATTTAATGTTTTATATTGCCTTCGATATAAATTTTCGAAAATAGTAAACATTTTGTTGTAGAACTTAAATCTGGTAATTTTATACGGATAGTATAAGTAATTAAGATAATGTTCTAAATAGTTAAAGTAATATTAAATTTTCATATTTAACTATTAATAGTTAAAAATTAGATTAGAATAATCATCAAACTTTACCTATAAAATCTTTATCACGATAAAAGTTTTATTTTTAGAAATAAACAAATAGATGTAAACTAAAATAAATATAATTTTAGTCAAATATTAATATTTTTATTTTTTTATGTTGACATAATGTAGTTGCATTATCATTAAATAATTTGGTTATAATTATTATATTACAGGTAGTTTATATAGTTATTAAATGTGATCTCTTATGCGATATAAAGAAAACGAAATTATGATAATATTGAAAAATACAGTTCTAAGAAAATTATATTAGATAAAAGAGGATCATATTAGTGGAAAATATAGAAAATTATATACTCATGAGATAGAGGAGGTTTATGTTTCACCTTTTAATTAAATTTCGGAGAGTAATTAAATGTTAAAGGTAATTACGTCACGTAGATTAATTTGGATGGGACAATAAAAGATCAGCAAATAGGGTTTTAGTAAGAAAAATGAGAAGGTAAAAGATTTTATCCAGACCAAGATGAAGATGTAAAGATAATATCAAATTAAACTTTCTTCTTTTATATAGACAATATAAGTAAATGTCCCGAATAAAAAAAGTATGTGATAGAAAAAAATAACATTCTTTATTAAGCATATGATTTTTAAATATTTAATATTGTTTTAATTATTCGGTATAAGAAGTATATTACCTATGTTACTTTTTATTTACAAATAAAAATAAAAAATATGTTTATTCTTTTTTTTTAAATATTGAATCCATAAATTTTTTAGGAGATGTCGTTAAAAAATTCCTTAAAGATATAAACTTGGATAAATAAATAAAAAAATAAAAATATTTTTTGTAAATATACTATTTTTGTAAAAAAATACTCTTAATAAAATTAATTTCGATAATATATATCTAAATATAAATAAATTGTATTTTTATATAATTTTATGTATTTTTCATTTTTAAAGAATCAAACATTCAAACAGAAATTATTCGCGTAATTTGAAATTTTTTTTAAACTATCAAAATAAATATTTTTTTCAAGAAATTTTTATTAAAAATAGAATACTATAAATACATCGGAAAATTCAATTAATGTTTTTATTTTTAAGAATTTACTCGAAGTATAAACTTTGATAGAGAAGAAAAATGTATATACATGATGTGAAAATAATCGTTAGCAGCATATAAAAGACAACAATAATAATATTTATGACAACATAAAAATAGTTTGATTGTGATATTGTTTCATACTACATAATACTTTTATTTATGACAACATAAAAACATCCGAACTTAATATATTTCCAGTGCACTGCATTCGGTAAAGAAGAATTATGATAATTTCATATATCTTCCGCGTAATTACACCAGAAAGAAGAGTGACTGTAATAGGTGACGAAATGGGTCACTCGATGCTTACAATTACCTTATCCTTTTGATAGTAAAACTTATATACCTATTACTAGTTAAATATTTAGTCAATGTTGAATCCATAATAGTTAACTTGTAAATAGTTGACTCTCAGGAGATCGACACAGGAGTTTCAAGACGCTGAAACATTAAGAAAATAATTTTATCAATTTAAATTTATCAAAAATTATCTAAAGTACGTTAAAGAGAGACTCTTAATTTCATTTAATAGATATAGATTTATAATTAATTGTCCGATGAATATATATATATATATATATAAACTTTCGGATGATTAATTCGATTTAAAAGTTTTAATATTACTTGAAAATTTATTTCACAACGTTTTCATAATAAACTATTCTTATCTATATCGTTTAAATTCCTAAAATAATAATTGTTGTAAAATATAACAAAGTATAAACTGTAAATTAAACAATTCTCAATTCAAATATTTTTCTTTTTGTATACTTTTAAATATTATAAATAATCGGACACAATTTATATCCGGAAATAGTAAATACTATTTGCATAATTTATATCATTTTAAATTATTTTATGGTGTCTGTAAAAAATGTCTTTGTAATAATCGTAAAATAAAAATGGAACCGAATCATCATAAATTAAATTATATTATTACATTTTACTATTTTAAAAATATGCTATTATCGTACGATTAGAAAAAATTCTTTATTTTTACTCTACGATAATTATATCTATTTAATGAAATTCATCCCCTTCCAAGTTGAATTTATATACGTTATCATTATTACATTATCTTTTTATAACACTGCATTTTAATTCTCGAATGCAAAGGACTTTCGCGTTGTATAAAAAGAATATAAAATATAACTTATGTATCGTAAAATATTTTTAGACTGAAATTTTAAGCAAAAAAATATCGATTTCGATAGATAACAAATTAGATCTCATACATACATCATTCTCCACATTTTTATACTCGAGCGTACGATTCAGGCCAATTAGCAATTTTAATTTATTTTGAACTATTAAAAATCCATTAATATCTATAAAAATATATTTAAATATTTTAGATAAAATTTCTTCTCGATTTATTAATTCTACCACTATAATAAAATACAATTCGGATAATCATAAAATGAGTTTTCAATTTCGTATTAAACAATTAGTTTAATTAAGCAAACGTATTTAAATTCAATGTAATTAACGCGCATAATTAAACATCTATTAACCCATTTTATTAAAATGTAAAACATAATTTTAACTTACTCAAAAAATACACTCTTATCTTGTACAACGAAATTTTAAAACAGTGGATTCGTAGAAACGATAAGATAGTCGCGTTTTCGCAAAAGGACATTCGCAGAAGCAAAGCAAACTCTCAAAATCCCTCGTCTCATGGTTAAACTACAGAATCGAGCTCATCGAATGCTCACGAATCCGCGTACGACTCGAGCCTTGGCAGTGACCCAAGCAAGTAGGCAAATGTCACCGTAATCAGTGCAATCTTGATCCATAGTTGGGAGAACCCGTTAATAAGCGAACACAAGCATCGAGCATCGAGCTTCCGAGAAGTCCATCTCGGTTTAACCAGTTAGAATCTGTAATGTTAACGTCGAGCTTTAAAGCTTGCGTCGCTCTCACGCAACTCGGAATATTAATACAGTAGGTCGAATTAATATTTACCGATCACGATCGCGTATTTCGCATTCGCATCGTCGGGATGTTCGTTACGACGAATTAATCCGATCGCTTGATTAGGACCTTAAATTTATTTGACTTTCACCGTTGAAAATTTATGCGAAAGTTCGGGTAATCTTCCCGTCTTGCCGTAAAAGCTGAATTTAATTTTTTGTTTAAACTGTGTACGTTAACTAAATACAATCGTACATTTTCGATGCAGTCTAAATAATTTTTAATTAAACGTAGGATTTTCCTACGCTAACTTGTACATACTCGCGGGAAAAAGTAACCACGAGAAAAACTTTGCACGCATAGAGAAAAAAACCATCCTTCCCGATTCATCGGAAAATATGAAAGCGCGGTCCATCGGTTCGTACAAGATGAGAGAAAGAATAGTAATTTCACCACCTTAACGCATCAAAATCTTGAAACAACGATCCGAAATTAAATTAAGAGTAA
The DNA here is from genome assembly GCA_018907195.1 of Dolichoris vasculosae. NCBI lineage: Eukaryota > Metazoa > Arthropoda > Insecta > Hymenoptera > Agaonidae > Dolichoris > Dolichoris vasculosae. The sequence goes on along the minus strand of JACCHY010000009.1, from coordinate 5,113,301 downwards.
GGGTATTTCGTATTCGCGCTTATTCCCCTGAAAAAGAAATAACGCTTCTTCGCGATACGACGATACTGTCAATCGTTTAAGTTTAAATTCACGCGGTACCGAATAATCATTCGACTTCAACACTTTACACCGACGGAACCATCGGTATTAATGCATGGTGTAAGGTTTCGGTGAACTCCGACGAAGTTATACCTGAATTATCGAACCTGTCGCGATAAGAATGGTTAAATAGTAGTTCTCAAACCTGGTATTGTAATATTACTCGATCTATAGGAAACAGTCAAGGTTTTAAGCCTTGGTTTAACCTTCGTTTAATACACGTAACGATACTTTATCGCGAGTTATCCGTTTCTAGAACCAATAAACGGAGATGACTGGTTTAGTTGGTCGATCCAGATAAAATCTGTCCACAGCGATACGTAAAGAAAGTCTTTGATTAATCTAAGTCTAACGATCAAGGTTTAATCCATCGAAAGAAAGGAAACGTTACGTCGAGAAATGTAAGAATAACATTGGATTAATCGCTCCTCGATTATCATCTTAAAAGCTACTAAATAATGCGCTGTTAATTTTTTAAAGAATGGACCGCTATAAAAGTGGTAAGAAGCGAGAGAAAGATACAAGGAATCCTAGTAAATACTAAGGTAGTCTCTCATTGATGATGTACGAAATTGTTAATGTACGAGAACAACTGACTCGAGTTAACAGACTCTAACTCCTATTAAATACTGCAATTAGTTTAAATTTGCATTTATGTGCAACGTATATCGATACCTTGAAATTAAATTATTTCGAGTAGTTTGAAGTGTGCCTCCTACAATATGTGCAAGATAATACGTAAAGAACACGACCGACGACGATTCGACAAAGCGACTCGTTCGACATCGTGTTCATAAACACTGGTATAAAAAAGAGAGAGAGAAAGATAAAATACACGAAAAAAGTGTATAATTGTATGTGAAATTGTTGTTTTAACTTAAACTATTCGCTATTTTATTTTAATTTCAACAGTGTTCGATTTTTAATACTTTCCATCGTTACCGTATAGAAAATTTAAAAAATTTGGCTCATCGGTAGCATAAAATTTTCTAAAATAACGATCAAAGTTCTCTAATATAATTATGCATTCATTGTAACTACTACGGATGACAAAATAGAAAGGAATTGGCTAATATTTTAACGGAACACCGAAACATTATTATCGGATTATTCTGTATCATAATAACTCGGAAATGTTTAAAAATAAAAAACTGTTTTATTACAAGCATGAAATTTAAAAATGAATAATGCAAAAACCGAATAATAATTTTATGCCTTATGTATAAAATATTTTTCAATTTTTTAAATTTCATATTTAAATAAGAATTGCACGTTAATTAATTCACGAAATAGAAAATTAAAATTATTTTATATACAAGATATTTATAATTTGTGAATAATAATCATAAATTTACAGTGTAAACAATAAAATTATACCGACAGATCATAATTTGAATAAACTAAAAATTATACAAAACTAAATATTAAGAATGAAACGATAAAACAAACGTCTTAAGCGAACAAACGTCTTCCACTCGAGTAATTTATTTTCTTTTTATTATTATTACGACTGTTAAAAAATTATAAAATAAGATTTATTATTTTAAAAGTTTTAAATTCAGACTTAAAAGTATAAATATGCACATAGATATTATTAAAATTTTCTTTCAACTCCGCGTAATAATAAGCAAACAATAATCTTACCTTCGTTGAGAGACGAATAAAAGAATAAGATTGTTCCGAGATTATTTATCGTTACTATTACATTATTTTCCATTACAACGTAAAATTGGCAAAGATGCATCAACTATCGAATCACCGCCATCCTCATCCAAAGAAACGCATTACGATAAAGCTTCGAATCGAGTTTTTACCTTCGCTGTCTCCAACGACAAAGCTTACTATACGTCAACCCAAGAGTTTGCATCAACGGCAAGAGAATAAAACACAAGGCCGTTTCTCCGAAAGGTATATAGAAGGAAGTCACCGATGCGGGCTTGAAAAGAAAAAAAAAGGAGGCAAAGAACGAAAGAAAAACCCATCGTTTCCCGCGAAGCTCGTTGTTTCTATACCTCGGTTCGAGGTACCGAAGCTCCGAAACGCAGAGGCGAAAGCTTAACGACGACTCGCAACGGCAGTGGTCGAAATAAATTAAACAGGCTCTTAGATATCGAGGAAAGCGAGCTTCTTCGCCGGATCCGACGGCTTTGTTCCGCGCCGCCTCCTCCGAGGATGAATCCGCCACCCTCCGCTTCCCTCCGCCTCCACGTCTCTACCTCGCTCCTGTAAATTAATAAGGGCGGGTAAACACGGGAAAGGTGCGCCGGGCGACAGATTATAATAGCTCGGCTTTGTGCGGCTAACGCGGGTATCGACTCGACGAGTCGCGGATTCGGGATCGCTGAAACTTTCCGGGGAAGCGGGATCTGGACGAGAATAGACGACGGGCGTATTCTTCGCTGACGAGCTTCCGACAACGGTTCAACGATGATAGCGAACTTTCAGGAATTTAAGTGCTTTGATCGGTAATTGATTTTATAAAACCGGAATAACTTTCTTTTCCGACTCTTTTATAATCCGTGCATCATCGGTAACGTAATTTTGAAACACCGATCGATACATGTTTAAGGTGTAACGGATTCGACGGATGCAATAAATTTCGTCTTAAAGTATTTTTAAATCTTTTAAATTCGTAGGAAAATAATTTACTTAACGCGTACGATATTTTTAAGATGTCGTAAAGGATACCGGGAATCGAGATTTTTACAAATTCCTATCGTAAAAAACAACGATGAATTTATCGAGAAATATATTAAAGTTGTAAAAGATACGGGGAAAGATCGTTTACTTTAATCTTTTCCATGAATTTCAATTAATATTTATTTTCTTAAGCATCGTACCGACTTTCTTTCAAATTTCCGTTAAAAACGTATCGAACTCGGTTTTATCCAACTTTCATCCAACGTCGGCAGCTTATCCAAACATAAATTATAAAACGCGAATTAAAATACAAAGGCGACGATTTCGTTGGAAAGCGTCGCATCTTGGAGTTGGCGCGAAATACCACCTACGAATCCACGGATTTAAAGATTCGAGATCGCGTCGAAAAATGTATGCGCATAAAATGTATAAACGTTTTTAAGTCGGAGGTCTTACTTGGAACTTACTTGGATCCAAGTTCGCGTAAACGATACAAATTGCGCGACGAGATTTATCGCGATTCGACTCGCGATTTTCGTAGAGCGCAGACTCGAGCTTCAGTTTTTCGGGACACGCGTTTCCATCCGTTTCAACCCGTTTCCACCCGTTCCCACCGCAGGACCGCGAGGCTGATGATTAAATCCGGAAAGCCCGTCCGACGGAGACGGAGTACGACCTCTCGCTATTGGCGAATCTAATCCCGGAGAGAAGTCGAGCGAAAGGGGTGAAAGCGAACGAGTTAACGAGGCGCCTCGTTCCAAACCTGCTCGCAAACCTGTCTGAGGCCCGATGTCGTGGATCTCGTCGGATTCTCCCTTTCGCCGTTCCTCCAGCTACTCTTTAATCCCTCTTCCACCTCCTCCTCCTCCTCTCTCTCTCTCTCTTCGTCCGTCCTTCCGTCGTTTGTCCGCGTTATTCGGAGGTGTTGTGTTCGAGCGTCGAATTTTTTTCCTTTTTTTTTTCCTTCGCTTGCAGAGGTGACGTTGATAACGAAACTTAACCTTCGAGTGGGATTCGGATTTACGATATCTTTTTCCTTTATTCGTTCCTCTATCCGCCGTTTCGCGTACGTACGATTTTCCTAACTTTTTGATACTACGACGAGGAGCTATCGAAATCTCGAAAAATATTACCAATTTGTAGTATTGATAAAATGCGTAAACTTTCTTCCATTGTATTTTCTAAGACAATTACCCGATCGAGAAAGGAAACCGAGATAAAAGGGAATGTTAGGATGAAAAAGTCTGGAAGAAGTCGCGATGTAACTCCAAAAATGCGACGTAACGCGTTCGGAGTGGCGAAAAGCTGCGCATGAATAAAGGAAAAATTGAGCGCGATGGTAAAGTTGGCTCGTAAAAGGAAATACGTACCCGGTGAAAATTCGTTTGTCTCTCGCGTGAAAGCACGAACGCCTCGGTATTGTCTCGGGGTAATAGAGAAGAGCCGGAGAGAAAGGGCAGGACGAGATAAACAATAGGTGCGCGCGACATTCTCGCTCCTTCCTTGGTCCTTGGTTGTCCTCGCCCCGGCTTTGGTCCACCAAACCTTTGGTTTCAGCTTGCGACAACCATCGCGTCGAGCAAACAGAGCCGTACCCTCGACAACCGACGGTCAAAGTTAGGGAAATAGACGGGGATAATCAAGAGCAAAAGTAAATACTCCTGAAAATCTGAGCGTCTTATCTCGGTGTTATTACGATTTAAAAGGTAATTTTACCTTGTCTTTTTTTTTCTTCTACGAACCGAATTATTATCCTTTCAATTTATCGATAAAATTACGAGCGGTTTCTATTTTCCTGCAACTTAACGCGTATACAAACGATGCAAATATTTATACGGTACGTCGTTGACGAAAGTAATCGATCTTTACGTTTAGGTGTTACTTGTAACTTTATTCCGGATGCTCGAGCTTTTGTATAGGACCCATAAATGGATCAACGCTGTTTCTTAAATCGAGATCGAAGAAACCAACCCATCGATGAAGTTAATTTTGAACGATCGATGATTTTTCGGTACCAAAAATCGCTTCCGAATTTATCGATCGTCGATCTCAAATTTATAAACGCCCGAAAATTCCGTGTAAAACCAGAAGTGCGTAAAATGTAATAAAATATGAATTATCCATTTATCGCTTAAATAATCTACAAGTATCTCGTTGAGAATATGAAAAAGTGGGGGATCGACTCGTAAAAATATCGAATTTCACGTAAAAGCGTTTACCTTACAAAAAAATAGTACGTACATTTTATTATCGTTGCACCATAAAAAAACAAGTCATCTTCCCCCAACATCGATCGCTCGATAGTAAGAGGCGATCCTTCTCCCTTTCCCCTCCTCGTTGGACTCTTCGTTATTTTTCGTTCCCTTTGTTTTATCGAAAATGGCAATTTCCCAGCGATTGACTGGGATTCGACGTTGCGTACGTACGCGAAGAACGGCAATAGGCAAGTTTATACCTTTCCCTCTCGCGACTAATGCCCAGGATTTCGCCCGGTTGATTTTTACCGAACGCAAATCCGTGAGTGCGCATTTATCGCGAGCCAGAAAGTGAAAAAGAAAGAGGAAGAGACCGAGAGGGATAACATGGAGGGAGAACGGAGAATGAATCCGGAAATCCATCCAAGAGGTTTTTAGAATGGAAAATAGAATTCCGTGTCGACGTTGCGAAGAGAGACGAATCGCGAGGTATGGAAGAGAGAGAAGGAAAATCACTGGTGCATTTGAAAGTTAAATGGGCCATGGATAAAATAAACACGATGGAAGAAACCACTTGCCCTTTCTCTCTCTCTCTCTCTCTCTTTAGCCGGGTGAATTTTTACTAGCTGGCGCATCTATATGCACTCGCGTGGAAGAGAAGGAGGGGAAAATCCCGTATACCTTATCTCGGGTCTTCGTATTATTCTTTGGGCTCGGCGAAAGCGTTCGCAAATTCCCGACAATTAGGAAAGCGGAGAGGCTGCGAAGGGAAAAATCGGCGCGGAAACAGTCGGAACGGAAAATGGGATAATAGATTATGAAAGACTCGCGACGCGAATTCGCGCTTTTGATCAAAGAAAAATGTTATAGAGAACTAATGAGTGCACCGAGCTTTTCTCCCTTACATTTTATCCTAGTTTGTGATTTATTACTCCGCTCGTGAAAGCAACCGATGCACTTCGATTCCGACTCTGCGTTGCGAGCAAAGTTTACAAAATGACGTTATTGTGTTTCTGGTGGACGTTTCCGATTTTAACGAATTCTTCTCAACGCGATAGGATTAAATCAAAATTAACGGTATATTTAATATAGTTCACTATTTATTTATCGAATGCATAAGGAATTTCATAGCGATAAATACAAACTACCAGCGAACATAAGCTTTGAATTATATTTATTAATTAAATCAAACGATCGATCGAAAGAATAACAATTTTAAAAAATTTGTAAATAGTAACTTCTATCTAATTTTAAACGATGAATCAATGGTTATCCAAAAAAAAAACATAATACTGTAAATGAAAAGGTTGTCGAGTTTACAATTACTCGTTCTTTATAAACCATCGATCGATGCGTACTTTTCATCCATCGTACCATAATTTACAAGCAAATTCGTAAAATATCAGATTATTAAAATTAGCGTACAATATAGGTTAAACGAACGAGAAATTTATAATCGTACTTTATAATTAACGGATAGTTGTGTAAAGTATTGAATTTATATTCGCGTCATTGTGGCAAGGCTTGCATTTAAAACGAATTCAAGACGTTTCAACTTGGTCGGCTGCTACTCGAAAAAAGGAACGTTTGGCCAACTTTCAATACTCGCTTTCAACGTCGTTATCCGAATTCTATTCTTCGAGTCTAATTCCTTTACTATTCACAAATATAACTCTATTTAATTGTAAAATTATTAAACGCGTCGTATACGGCTTTTATATATACGAACCTGCATTACGATGCATTAATAATTAAGCTTCTCAAAAAAGACACACGATAAAGTCTAGCGTTCAGTTTCTGAAAAACGATTCGTTCAAAATTTACGGTACGCGGTGCATAACTGCTCTCAAAGTCGTAAAATAAAAAAATAAAAAAGTCTCTCCGACGCTCCATATAATAATGATAAGCTTCCCTCTTCTTACTTGCGTTACCCCTAAAAACTAAAAATCAAACGTCGAAGCGATATCAAAGCTTATCGTCCATTTAAAATTCACGCGAATCGGAATTTCACCGTCCAACTCGGACCCGAATAAACAGACCATCCAAGAAAACTAACAACGCCGTAGACCTTTTTTTAGCACCCCAAGACCACGTAGTCGCGGTATCGCGAAATAATGCAACGCTCGAAACCAACCCGACATCCCCGCACATACGTTTATTCGAGGAGTAAAAAAGGGCGGCGCGTGCAAGGAGCCGAGATGGAGGGAAAGAGATAGGATCTTTCCTCCTCGGGATATCTCTTTTTAATGAGGTACTTTAACGGAAGAACGCCTGGGCAGGTACATCGTATACTCGGCTACATAAAAGCCGGGGAATCTAAGAGGCCAGGGGTTGTACTCGTGCATAAGGTGTCCCCTCTCACCCCCTCCCTTTCCACGTCCGGGAAATTTTCAAATCGGATCACGTCGGTGGCGGTAAAACAGCGGCGGACTTTGTGCGTTAAGCTAATTGCGTTCGAGAATTTCTTTGGCGCGAACAAAGGATGGATCGTTGTCGAGTGGAGTGTAATAGTCATCGGAGTTTGCGTATTTGCGTTTTTTTATCTTTCTAATTCTTCGTGGAAAACTTACCTGGAAGGAAAAAGCGATACCTTTTTTTTGCGCGGATAGAAGCTAAGAAGAATATTTCCGACCGTGGACTATCTTTCATAATGTAGGCAAAAGAAACGAATGCAAATGTTATACGTGATCGAAATGGACAAAATATCGTTGCGAATGAAAATATTTAACCGATCGTAACTCGATTGTATTACTACGTACATTCGTACGTACGCGTTTGCGATGTATCCGAAAGTATCATTTTCGGGATCGTTACGATCAATTTTAGCAATACTTTCTTATATTTAAATAAGTTTTATAATGTAATACATTACAATTTACAACATCGACGGCGTAAAGTTTTTACAGGGTGTTTCCTATTTTATCCACCCTCTTTTATATTTTTAGAAGCATTTGCCTCGTTTTTCTCTCTAAAAATAAGCGTTGAAGAAGAGTAAATTAAGGGAAGGCAACCAACGATATTAATATAATGTAAATCATAAAATTTTCAATATCGCCAATAAAACATTCTTTTCATCTTTTACATATTTTACGTAGTCCTCCAAGTTTTTTTAAGATACGACTTTCGCCCTACTCGTGAAACGTTAAAAAGCATCAGCGATATTCCTCTCGAATGTACATCGCGTAATGCATCTTTCCCTCCTCGTCGAAAAATAACGCTCCATTGTGAGAAATTTGCGCAAAGACTTTAACGAAGCGATCGAGTTTTATTATAAATACGCGCGAGTCAAAATCCAAATTTCCAGGGGGATGATTAGAAAATGCAGCAACGTCGAGGCTATAAAGCGACGAGGTTAAAGCGCTGATATCTTCGCTGAACGAGTCATCCAATAAATTTAACATTATACAAATGTTTGCCGCGTAAGTATGATGTATAAAAGCGCAAGCTCCATCGAACAAGATCCGTACGCGCACGAACGTCGAGCACGTTACCGCCATTTTCCTTAAAACTTCCGTTATCTCGTTACCTGAGGTCTCGGGCGGCTCCTTTGCTCGCGTATTCTTCGGCGAAACAAGAAGGGAGCGAAAGAGAGAACCGCAGGGAAAGAGACGACCGAGGAACGTAGGCGTAAGAGACGGCGGTGATAAAAGTACCGTTGCAACTCGTCGCCGAGGGATGGAACAGGATCGCACGGCTGCAGGACTGAAGATAAAACTGAAAAGTAGTTTTTCGATTAAACGCGACGCGAGAGGCGAGAGGATAAAACCACGGAGGCATTTCGATTTCTTCGAATTAAAATCAAGGGTTACTTAACCGCTAACGAGTAACGAGTTTCTTTCCGCGCGTCGCAACCCTTCCACCTAGAGACACAGAGAGAAGGATAAGAAACCGGAGAAAATCGTTTGATCGCTAAATTGCCTTTTATTCTTTTCCGAGGCTCGAGAGGCAAGAAGAAAGCGGGAATTAAAGCTTAGCCGAGCGACCCCTTATTTTGTTTTTAGGGGTGGAAGCAGAGATTCTTTGATCGTAGGAGTGGCGCCATCGAACGTCGGACTCGTCGGAGCCTTTTTACCCACCGAAATAAATCCGAGTTGTTCGAGTCCGACTCCTTTTTTTATAAAGAGCCGTCGTTTCTTTTGCTCGACTCGAATCGGTGCGCAGAGATTTGGTAAACAGTTTTGCTACTATCGTTTGCGGCGGCTTGTGTTCAACGTTTGTGACAAAGTTATCATTTCTATGCACGCGGGAGTATTAAAAATAAAAGGAAGCTTTGTTTTATTAAAATGTCGAAAATATTTTTCTATTTTAGTCGCTTTTATCGATATTCGATAAAAAGAGTGACGTATCCTAAGAATTCGAATGATCCTTTTTTTTAATAAATAAATATTCGCGAATGTCTTAAGCGATATTACAGAATCGTTACATTAGATTTCGAATTTAAACTACGGCGTCTTTCTAATTTATATAGATGAGAGGAAAAAATAAACACGAACGAAACTCCGACGAATATACGTTCGAATTTTTACGTTCTTACCGAATAAAAAAAGTTCGCTTCTTCCAGTATAACAACTTCGATTCTTCCGATAAGTCGTCGCGAAGAAATCGAATCTCTCCTCCCATGAAAACCTTCTTTTGTCTAGCGTCGAATTTGCCGCTTGGAATTTCCCATTGATCGCAAAGATTCGCCACTGAAATCGATTCGCTTTCCGATTTTCGCGGTTCCGTTTCCTGTCCTCGGCAACCTTTCGGTTTCCTTCCTCGAACGCAAAGCTCGCGAAAAAAGCTCCTCGTGTTTTTGCAAAAGCGTTTCTGCGTACATTTGACTGGAAGAACGAGTCTACGTATTTGCCGATAAGAAAAGCGAATAGACGAAAGTTTGATTCACTTTTGCTTTATTTTCTAGGCATTTGTTAAATAATTCTTCTAATTAATGACCGAATCGGACTTCAAAATTCTATTTTTACGTTTCATAAATTACAAATGAAAAATTTTATATCGAAATTTAATATCGACGAGAGAAAATTCTTTTAACCGAACGAATCTTCTATTTCATTTTTATATTTTCTTATTTAAAAATCGATAAGCGAATGCACAATTTGTGTTATTCTAAATATCGAATAGAGATTTTTACACTTTACAAATATTACGTACCCAATAATAAAAAATATTTTAAAAATATTTTTATGATAAATAAAAGAAGAATATATTATTTATTTTATTTTAATAACGAAAATGTTTATCATAAATATATAAACGGATTTTTAAAATCTTTAAAATGTTTTTCCCAATATATTCGTATAGAAAAAGCAAACTGTTAAAATTAGAAAGTATCGATATAAAAATGTTTAAATCTTATAAAAAAAAATTTATTTTAAAAACGAAAAAATTGATAACAAATTAAAAATATATAAAATAAAGTATTGGTTGTATTTACTATAAACTCAAATATAAATAAATTTGATAATGTATACTATATTTCATAATAAAAATCTCGATACAATTACTTTATAGGTTATAATTAAATAGTATTTTAAAGTAAAACTCCAACTGTAATATATTATTGACTTTCATTCAAATCGATTATAAAATTATTGTTGATACTAGTAAATGTTATTTCATTGCTAAAATATTTTCGCGATTTATAGTACTCGAATTATGTTTGAAAACTTGCAATCTATTAATATAAAATTTGAGCTTCTTCGATACTTTCGTAAGTCTGTGTATCCTAAATCTTCTTATCGCGATCTTGAAATCTATCACCAAGTGTGAAACCACTGATCGATCAGGGAAGCAAACCTATCAATACCTGACTATCTTAAACTTATTCCCATTAATATAAACTTGATGTTACGTTCAAATTTACCTTTTCCAACAGATGTTTCACCTTCAACGAAATGTCGGACTATATTACCGACTTCATCGTGTTAAATGATGCATCGGAAAAAATAATAAAATCTACTCTTATCCTTATAATCAATACCTGGATACTTTAGAATCGAGTTAAACATTTATCAAAATCCTCTATCCACCGAGAAAACTGACAGATAGTAGATCGGAAAGTAACCTTTCATTTATCATATTCCGAATAAATGCGACCTTATCCTTGACTGGATACAACCAATTCTTCTGTATCCATTGATCTGTGTGTAATTGTCGAACAAATTTGCAACTATTTTGCAATTAGGTATTTATAATGCCGGGAAATTAAATAATTTAAAGAGACGTTTATCTTGTATTTTTCATATTGTCCTTATTATAGTTTGAAGGGAGTAGAGAGTCAAAAAATCAATGTTTTTCTATTATATTTTGTATAGCTGAAACTGTTTTCAAGTATTCTAACGGAATTTTATAGTGCGTTACAAATTATTTGATGCTTTTTAAATCTTTATTTAGTTGATATTTATTTGTTGGAATCTTTTTTTTTTATTTCGACGTTAATTTTTTAAGGAGATTAGATTAGATTCTATGCAACTTAACTAAACGGTTGTAAAAAAGAATACCAACGAATTCTTTAATTATGTAGATTTAAAAACAAAATAATATAAACCGTGGAATAACCTATAAAATTTTTGTAGTTTTTTATAAATATATAAAAAAACTTTTTTCCTTCAAAAACAATTTCCAAGTTCCTTATACATTAATGCAGTATTAAATTAAGTGGCTAACGCAAGTTTCCAAACAATTATTTCCAGTTCACTTACGATAGATTATAATCTAGAAACCGTTTTAAAAATATTTCAAAGTATCAATTTTCTCTTTGAAATAAATCAATTTAATTAAATAATTTTAAACGGTATTTTTTTGTTAAATATTCTAAGATATAAAGTTTACTTTCATAATCTATAATGATATAAGTATCACATAAATATCGATGAAACAAGACAAACTTTTTTAAGTAGTTTTAAATTATAATTTTAACGTGGAAGATTTAATAGCTTGCATCACAATTAAAAATAAATTATTTAAAAACTTTTCAAATCGCATTAAAATAATCCCGAGTCGCGATAAATTATTATTCAAATAAATTGACGAAACTTTAATATTTTCAAAAATAATATTTTATGGAAATATAATCTTATCTTCGAGTATACAAAGGATGAAAATGGTACACTGAGTAAAGCTAAATAATATTTGTGATCGAAAATTTAAGAAAATAAGATAAACGATTAAAAAAATACCTTAGCTCTAAATTTTTATTTTAAAAATCGATATTTATTTGAAAATAAATTTTCCTCTATTTATAAATTAGTATTAGTAAAATAAGTTTTAAAAAATGAAAATAATAAAATTCGATCAAACGCATTGATTTGCATTTGTTAAAAAAATACGACTTGTAACTTATCTTATTACACGACGTTAGAAAAACTGTCGGTTTCTTTCTTACATTATAAATTTTACATTATAAATGGGTATGACTTGTAATAAAAAAAACATCGAATCTTGTATTAAAAAAAATTTTTCATTAAAAATCTTAAAAAATTTATTATTCTTTTGCGTTATAAAAGTTGTTTATCATAATTTTTATAATTATTCAAGGTGTGGACGTATTAGAAAATTATATAACTACATATAATTAATTAGAATCACAGATATGAATACACCAATTATAAAAACCATATTTACGCGTTGAAATTCACTACATATGCTTACGTAAAATTAAAAATACTTTAATTATGACTGGAATTACAGACTCGTATCGATTTATTAAAAAGCTTGCTACAAGCTGGTCTTTGGCATACGGCACTATTGCTATTACACTTTCCTTTACCAGTTGGGAGAATTTGATTTTGTCGTCATTTGACTAGTTGGAGCTGAAACTTGACTGGCTGATGCACTAAAAATCAATGTTAAAAAAAACACGTTTGATTTACAATCCTCGTATACAAATTCGTAAAATGGTTACCTCCAAGCAATCAACGGTGTCAATCTTTCGGTTAATCTCTGATAATTTCTTTCTAGTTCGCGCTGATAATCTCGTTGATCGGGTCCAATCAAATTTTTGTTTTTGCGAAGCGCATCCAAACATTTCTTCGAAAAATCTTTGAAGCAAAGGCGTAGCTTATGTTGTAGCTTCGAAGGCTGAATTCCTTGTTCTCTCAGTCCAGATAAAAACACGTTGGCAACTTCCGCGGGTCCTTGATTAACGGTTGTACCTATGCAACCTTGCAATACCATTTGCAGCATCTTAGCATCCGATGGTTCTTGAACGGTAGCCGCGGCGAGCTGTAAAAATATTTACCACGCGAATAAATAAACATATTTTTAATACCGCGGTCGAAGCAACGAGTTGGAATATTCGTATCGCGTTACCTCGGCAGTTTTCTTTTGAATGTCTTCGATGGCCACTTCGATAGGACTGAGAACAATTTGTTTCCTTGCTACAACTCGTATTCTTGTTTTCAAATAGGGAAAATGCGTCGCTACCGTTAATATCGTTTTACGTTTGCATTGTTCGCGTAATTCGCCATGAGCTTTGCCACCAGGAGTAAACGGTGTCGCGTACACGAACCGCCCTATAAATATTACAAATTAATCTATTTCATAAATACAATATCGATATTTTGATAGCAAGATATTTGATTTTGATTCAAACTTACTTATATTGAAGTTCTTGTGAAAAACCGTTGGTCGGTGTCTTAATTCGTGAGGCTCAAAAAAAGGTTCGACGTAAGTAATTTGAACGAATGCCTTGTCTATTTCCAATTTACTTGAATCTACTGGATTTGAGTCTTTGATAATAACTATGTTATCCGTACCAAATCGTTCCGCATAAAAATTTTCAAGTCTCGAAAATATTTCTGGTAATTTCGTTAGGGTAGGTTCTTTATAAATAAATTCTTCTCCGTTAAGATCACCGAACCTCGTGCCATAAAATCCAACCCTAAAGTAGGTTCCGAAAACGCGTTTACCCGCGAGTTGTTCGATTCTGGTGTAAGCTTCGTGAAGTTTCCTGAATGTGAAGTAATAACGATAAATTTAGTTCAATTTATTTACATAGTAAGAGTGTAAGAGTAATATCCAAACATCGCAATGGTAAAATAAAAATCTTTAAATCAGAAGTAAATTAACGGATTTACATTCTAACATTTTTGTCTTTTTGATTAATCTTCTATTACGGCAAATAAATTTGTATTCGCTTTTTGTATCGAAACTTTGTGTGTATTATTATCGAATAAAAATATTGCTAAAGTAAAATTTGCGCACCTGATAATATTTCTACAAATTTATCGTTTTTTCCAAACTCCTTATTAATTTTTTACAACCACAACGTATATTAAAATTATTTATTAGCGATCATAAATTTGCGTAGTAATATCATAAGCGATAGATATAAATTTCTCGATATACGAAAAAGTAAAAATTTATATTTATATTCCGATCATTGTTTATATTTTCCATAAATTATCTAAATATATATTCTAAATTAAAAATTTCCACGAGAATCTGTTATTCGAATATTTTATTTTAAAAAAGAATAACGATAAAAATAAACTGATAAAAGGAAAACTAATATATTAGATTCTTGTACATCAACGAACAATTTTTGCTTATTTTTTCAAAAAACTTCAAGGTAACGTTGATTGATTACATTTTATCGGTAATATATCGTTTACCATTCTAATTTTCATTATTTTAAATATAATTTTTTTATACGTTGATAAGCGTATAAATTAATTTCATATCATTCGTTTCATTTGCAGTTTCCTTTATTAAAATATTTAAGCATCTCGTATCAAATAGAAGCACTAGGCAAACCTTCAAAAACGTATCAAGTTTATTCTTTTTCGTTCGTAATCTTGCAACAATTAAAAGTACGAATTCAATATTTATAAAGGTTACATAATAGATCGTCAACAATTAAAAAGCGAAATATATTCAACCCACTTCTTTCGCGTCCTTATTAATCAAACGATACAAATTTTCTCAATATAATAATTACAAGCGTAACACTTTTAAACACTTTAAAATTATAAGTTTGAGTCGTCTAATTTAAGAACGTTCAGGTTTAATCGAACAGGTAAAAATTAAAATAAAAATCGCAAGTATTCCCAAAACGCACGACTACGTACCCGTGAATATTGGCCAACTTTTTATAATCGTGCGCGGCCTCGGCGATCGGCAGCAGAACCTTATAAACATCCGGTATAGCCTCGTACATCCCGGCAGCGTGAAAAGAACTCGCCGCGTGTTCCAACAATCCAGCCAAGCCACTCTCGGAGAAGTCCGGCCCTAAGCAGAGACCTTCCTCCCTCCTCGCGAGGACGTCGTCGCCAACGGCGCTCTCCTCCAACGCGTTCGGGGATATGGGACTCAGGGCGACGGCACCGATGGGTCGACCGCCGCTCCCCGGTTCCAACAGGTGTAAATACTCGGCTACCAAGGCTGCGCTGTGCACCAGACACATGGCCGCCTCCGTGTGATTCTTCCGCTCCATGTGCTGCTGCGCCATATTCGCCAGCCACGTGAGTCTCAAATCCGGCGAGCTCTGGTAACCCTTGGCGATCCTGGGGACGACGATCAACGGGTAATTCAAACCAATTCGAGAAGAAACTTACTTGTTCAAACTTACCTGTACATCAGGTCGAGTAGCATTTCCGGGTCCTCTTGGAATTCTTTCATTTTCACGGTGTCCGATAGAATCATGTGCAGATTGAACAGAAGATCTTTTACCTGCTCCGGAAAACTCGTGTCCGCCAACTCCGTATCCTTCTCCGCGTATACCAACACAGTTTTCAAAGCTCTGCGTAAGGCGCCTTCGCTCGGTGCTCTTCCCCGACCGACGAGGGCGGAAAGCGAAATGGTCACTTGCATTTTCACCCTTGCGAAATTCTACGGACGAAGAGATACGACACGATTATACAATCTGGTTCGATAGCCGTCGAGGAAAACAGAAAAAAAAAAAAAGAAAATAACTAGTTATTTCAACGAGCTTAGATCGATTCTAGTCACTTTTTTTTCCTTTTTTTTGTTTATCATTCGGCTTATAATCGACCGAAAGAGGTGTTAAATTACGTTGCCAATTTCGAAGTTCTGCCTCATCAATAAGTACAAACTCGCGGCTGCGTGACTGCGAACCGCGCTCAGAGGCGAGCTACACCTGGTGAGCAAGGTCAAGCATAGGTCGCCGCATCTCTCGCTCTCCTCCTCGTCGAAGAGCGCGCTGTGATACTTAAAAACTAGAGCTCGTTGAGTATTGAACATGTGCTGTAGCACCAAGGTACTTTGGTTTCTCGCCAACGCCCGCAGCAATACTTTCAGGACTCCGCCTACGACGACACCTCCTCCACCGTCGGCTTGAACGATCGTCTCCAAGGTGTCCAGAACGACGAGGGAGGCTTCCGCTGCAAGGGCTCCCTCTATGTGAGCATCCTGCTCCACGACCTTACCCTCGGGCTGCTCGGTGAGTCTGCGGAAGTGAATCGCACTGAAGGTCTCGAAAAAAAAAAACGATTCCTCGAACCAAGTAAGAGCCAAGGTAAGGGCAACAACGATTATCGTCGGTCGTACCTGTAAGCCATCTGATCCTTCCTCCATCTGAGTTTGTCGCCGCTCGCCCGCTCCTTCCGTCTCATCATCATCTCGCTCCTCGCGCTCCCCTGACCGAGGATAACGTCCTCGAGCCTGGACCTGATGTCGCTGGTGGCGGTCGCCTGCGACGGCAACCTCTTGAGCGCCTTCTTGCCCTTGTACTCGAACGCCGCGGTGGAGATGTTGAGCAGCTGGAGGATGCTGAGAACGCGTCTACTGCTGAGCTCGGATATCCACTGGGCGACCGCGGGTTTCTCGAGCGACTTCACCAGCCAGAGGACGCACATTAGGAGATGCCTCGTCGCCTCGGAGCTCAGAGAAACTCTGCACTGAGTCCCGGCGACCTCGGCTGCGCCTCCACCAGCTATAGCCAACGCCACCGACTGGGTGATCGAACCCGACTCGTCCGTGTACACGCTCCGCTCCTTCGAGTCCCAGTGGTAGAGCTGAGGCAACGCGTTCATGAGGATGTTGAGCAACGGAAGGTACAAGGCTGCCACCCGGGCTTTGGCCATAGGCTCGGCGTAACGCGGATCCGCGTCGTGACAACTCATCAGGTAACGCACAGTGCCGATGGCTTTGTTCTGCAGAGATGGGTTGGGTATCTCGAGGGTGTTGGAGAGGTCGAGAAGCACCAATCCGACGAGGAAATGCTGCTGGCGGAACTCCTGGCTGAGCTCGGTGAACCTCGCGCGTTCGGCTGGTACGACTGTGGAGATGAGGGACCCGGAGCTCCCGGTCGAGGGACTCGGGGATGCGGGTGCCGAACCCGAGGTGTAACCGGTCCCGAAGGGTAGATTCAGCGCCACGTAGTGTTCGTTCGAGCAGACGGTGCGCACGAGGTCCAGCTTCAGGTTGAACAGAGCGGCAGAGTCCGGTACCTGCGGACCGATGAGTTTCCAGTTTTACGGTAAGTTTTAAATTTAAATATCGAGCGAGTTCGTATAAATTACGGTGAAACTTTGTTTTTGAACCTAGTCGATCCAAACGATCGCCGATGAAATATCAACGATATCAACGATCCTTTGTTATCCTTTCGAAACAAAACAAAAAAGTACGTTCAACGTAGAGAAACGAGTCTGACCTGCATCGAAGCATCGGCGAGAGAACAGCAACTGGATCTTAGCAACGAGAGAACGAAGCCACGATCCATGACGGAAAAGAGATCGGAGAGGAAATTTCCGAGGCTGGAGGTGAGATTGGAGGCGATGCGATTATCCTTGCCGCATCGAGCGATGATCTCGTTCGTGAGGGCAGCGACGAGGGTCGACAAGTCGTCGCAGAACTGAGGCGAGAAGCGGTTCTTACGCGGTGACTCGAGCAGGTTGAACTCGGCCAGGGTGACGACCATCGAACGAACGATAAGCTCCAGAAAGAACCACGAATAAGTTATGGCGAGTTCCCGAGCTTGGCCCGTCGATACCACCCAATGCAACGCCAACTCCTCGTGAAGTAATCTGTACGTTGAAGGTATGCTGAGAGAAAGAAAATACGCGGAGTGAGCTTTGGATCTATCGATTCGATTTGCAAGATTAATCTTCAATCGTTTAACAATCGTTACCACTGATTATTAAAATGCATCGACTCCTGTCTCATAGACGCGGTGCGATCGAGTCCACGCGAATGGATTTCCATCTCCAAGTCCTCGATCGGAAGATCCGGATTGCTCTGAGCCCTCGCGACTCCGGATCCCTGAGTCATCCGTGGCAAGGAACATTGATAAGCCGCGTAGGTGGTGAGCAAAGGATGTCTGCCGTGGTTGTCGACCTGTCCGTCCTGCATGTTGGTGATGTTGCGCACGAGAAGACCGATAGCCTCGAAAACGGTAGCCGCGACGTTGAAGGGCTGCGAGGGTAACGTCGGCGGACGCACGAGCAACGTTATCAGCTGGTCGAATATCTGGGGCAGTGACCGGATCAGGGCGGTTTGAGAGGTTCGAGCGAGTTCGAGGAGAGCTGCTTTCAACTCGAACTCCATGCCTGCCTCGCCGATTCGAGGAGGCACTTGACCCAATTCTAAAGCACCGCAGAGCGATAGAAATCTGAAACGAGCAACGGAGGTTATCGATTATATTCTTAATACTTTATTTAGAATACTCTCGCGCGAGCGGGAAAAAATAAAGGTTACGTTCGATGACAAAATTGTAAACGACGAGAATCTACCTGTCGATGTATTTATCTTGAGGATGTACGCTAGAGACGGGCTCGAGGATAAGCGTGAAAACACCTCTGTGCGCGTCTACCCATCGAGTTCCGGGTAGAAGAACGTCCGGTGCGATGTAGGAATAATTTGCGGGTGGAGGATCCAACATCGCTGGCAAACTGAATTCTCCCGATTGAAGATGTCCATCTCTTAACAAAGGTAACCACTGTAAAAGAAAAGGCGATCGTTTACAAACTATACGTTTGTGGATACAAATTTGTATCGATTCTAGTGCGTTGAATATATATTTATATCACCGTATACGCGACGGGTGTTTCAACGTTTGGTTGCTCCGCTTTCTTCTGACAGCTTATGTGATAAAAGGTAAAAAGTAGATGATGTCTAGCGCTTAAATCCGCTGGCATTCTTATTTTCACTTCGTCGTAAAAATTAGGATTTTTATTGTGATACGATACGGAAGTGAAATATTCGTGGGTCATTTCTGGACAGGAAGACCGACCAAAAATTGCGGTCAAGGCTTCGCTTTCTTGTTCGCCGCCCATTAATTGAATACGCACGGCGATATTACGAGCTGAACCAGTTCTGGAGCTAAAGTTAACTTCCTAAAAGGTGAAAATTTGGGTGAATTATTAAAAGCGGCTTAACGCGTACAAGTTTTATTTAAAAAAAAAAAACGATAAGAATTTTACTTTTGGATAAATGAAAAGCAAGTTACGATAGGTAAGATCCGGTGAAGTTATTTCACTTGGAAACTCTAAAATTTCTTTAATCGGACGGCTTTTTTCATCTGGATACGGCGATAATCTCCGCAGATCTGGATCCAAGCATCGGGACAATTCTTCCGGACGCGGACTTAAATCTAATTTTAAAATACCAGGTAGGCACTTCAACCTCTTCAAATTCGATCCTGGTCTTTTTAATTCTATTAAAAGTTTGTAAAGATCTTCGTCTCGCAATCTTTCGCTTTCTTGTTTGAAAAAACTAGACACGGTTAAAGTGATTGGCCTGAAACGAATAAAATTATTTATCCAATCTTTGCTCAAAGGTATTCTTCGGAATAAAATATATTCGTACTTTAAACACCTAAAACTCTAATTACCTAAAACTATCCAAGCAATTTGCAAAATCATCCGGTGACCAACTTCGTCTTTTGTCCGAGCTCCGACGCTCGAGAGATCCTCTTCGAACGGGAGGGTCGACTTTTTTACGCCATTGTTCCAAGCTTCCTGATTTTCTATCCAAAGATCCAGCACTTCCGGTACTATCCGCGTCTCCTCCGCCTCCTCCAATAACCCCGGAAAGATGAATCGCAGTCCACGCGAGCGGCATTCTATATCGACCGAGTCTTTCGCAAGCTGCGGTGGCCGCGGCTCTTACCTGCGGGTATCAAGAAAATACGATTATGTACGCGTTCGATGTTGAATTTTGAATACGCGACATAATTTATAGAATTATTGTAAAAGGTATTGTCCGAGTTGTAAGCGATACCTTCTCCTTATTTTTATCTTCTCTCATGTAAGGCTCCGCACATTCGGAAATGTCTCCTTGCAATACTTTCTCCAGTCGAACCACGAGAAATAAATCAGGACTCGGCTTACTTATGTTCACTACGCAACTTCTTGCTAAAGTACTCGCATCGCTGTAAGCTATGTGACTTCCGAGCATTCTTTTCAAGCCTTCCGAATTCATGTCAACGTAGAAATTTTCCGAGACCTACAAATTTTACGAATACGATTTAGAAAACGCTAAAATATTGTTTCCATCAACGATGCTTTACCTTTTTTTTCTCCTTCGAGTCGTACAAAGCAAGAGTCGCGAATATAGGTTCTACTTCCAACTCTAATTTCAATTGAAGACATTTTACAAGAATCTTATGAGAATACGGTTCGGAAGGTTCCGTCGCAAGATTAATTTCTTGCCACTCGTCATCCGATGGTGTTGGTAAGGCGTAAAGTGGAAACAGTGCTTCCTTTTAACAAAAAAAGTTCGATACGTTGTATATATTTATTCGTTTATTAAAATTACGTAAGCAATATTTTACTTGTCTATCTTCCAAACGTTTCTGTTCGTTCAGTAAATCTATTGTTTCGGGAGACACTCTATCCAAAAGACTCGGTAAAAGTGGATCGTGTTGAGAATGACGAAGATCCAGACTCGCCCAAGACCCTCGTGGAGTATCTTGTGATCCATATTGCGAAATATCCGATTCTTCGTCGTTTGGGGTAATAGAGCCGTTTATTCCTTCCTGATCTACCTAATAGTGTATTACGTATCGTGTTTAAAATAACGTAGCAGTTAGAAAATATAAGCTATAATTTTCATCGTAATTAAACTTACTTCGAAATCTTGTCTCGGTGTATCTTGAACTAATTGATCTCTAGCTATGGGCGAAGCTCGTCGTCTGAATTTTCTGTGCACGACTATCCAATCGGAAGTAAAACTTTTGATACATCTTTTAACGTAAGGTGATACCGATTCGCTAAAATATACAATATTACAATCTTACCGTTCGTCTTCGAGGATTATTAAGAAAAAAAAAAAAATATATTAAATATTAAATATTCTGTTACATAGGTTCGAAAGGAACTACGGGTTCTTCGGTACGAATTTTTCTTTTAACGATTCTTAGTTCAACGTCGTTCTGTGGAAAATCTAGAATCGATTTTAAAGGGTCCCGATCCAACACCGCTTGATGTTGAGCTAAAAATTCTTCGTAATCCAGTGGTTCGACTACGTCGCACAAAGATATCTAAAACGAAAACGATTGAAATAGCGAAGGAAAAAATATTTTTTAAATACAATATAATTAACAATTCATAAGTACCGTAGAAGAGAATCCAGAAAAATTGCTTCCACTTTTTGATAATTCTCTAGAGTAAGATGTGGATGTAGCTATTTGTCGACGAACATCCGCAGCGTGTTGTTTGCTCAACTTGTGAGCAAAAGCTCGCTGCACCGAAGACATTTTCTTTTACTTCGGGTGCAGTCTATCTAATGTAATATTCATGTACTAAAAATACATTAAAAACGATTTAACACAAGTCTTCATTTTGAGATAACCTCAAATAAACTACGATAATAAAGATTGGAAATACTTTATTAACGATAAATGGTAAGAACAACGCTTCGAATAGAAACGTATAAATATTATTTAATCGTGCATTCTTCGACAGCGAATGAAAAACATCATTTAAATTTATCGTTAAAAAGTACTTGCAATAAAAATTCATAAAGAAATGTCGGTGTTTTTGAAATAATTCTTAAATAGAGCACAACGATATCGAATCAACGATCCATCAAATACAAATCGTTTTACATTTGCTCCTACTATCGATTATTCAATAAGTTCTACACATATTTCGAATAAAAATACAAAAAATTTGATGATTTTAAACACTTTTACGCACCTGTACAGTGACGCTGATTATTATTCACCGCATTTCCACGTACAATTATGAATGATGCATCGTACGTACAATGCATTATACTCAAATAAATACTCGCACATGCTTTAAACAATAAGTATCCGCTCTTTCTTTTGTCAGGCTTGAAATAGTAATACCGTACCTTATATATAATTGTTGCACATTTGCGTTACGAGACGAATACCTTATTACAGGTGCTAAGGAAATTTCCGGTCAAAATCTATTCCTTATGGTTCGGACACTTTATAAACGAAAATTTAAAAAAAGTATACGAAATTCGCAAATATCGAGATTTTATAATTCGCTAAAATTAATATTTCGAGTGAGAGCATTAAAAACAATTCAACTTTTTATTTATAAAATTGACGGTATTGAAGATGTCCTTGAACCGCATAGTCGCATATTTGGAACTGATGCGTCATTCAAAAGTAAACGTTTGTAAACCTTTTTTAATTTATGCTTTAAGAAATGTATTATAAATATTGAAAATATTTATAATTATTATTAATTATACTACGAAAGATAATAAAATACTAAAATGATATTTTCAATGAATAATATAATCGTTTGTTAAATATCTTATATTTTGACATTTAGCTGTTAAAACGTAATAAATACCGCATAAAATAAACTATCATTAATAATACTTATCTATAATGATTCTAAAAAAACATTTTCATATTTTATTATTGGATGGGTTTGAAACATTACATTTATACTGTTTGAATTTCTAAATTTATTTTGTTAACAATTATTTTTAACAATCTTAACATTATTTTCTTAACGATTAACTCGTAAAAATATAAATATTTATGAAGTCAAGATTGTTTAAAGGGAATTAAAAAATAGTATTTACAATCTCAAAATATTTTTCTCAATTTCGGAAATTTATAATTCTTATAAGATCTTAAATAAATAAATGTATTTAGCAAAAATTAAATAACTCTTATCGTACGAAATTTCTAATGTTGAAACTTAATAATATTCACTATTCAATTTTTTCTTGTAGTAATTTAGTCTTATTTTTCTTTATACGTATTAAATTCATTTTTAATTATAAATTATTAAGTTACTATAAATGAATACTGTAACTAAATATTTTTCTAAGTTCTAACATTAGAAACGATCGATTTAATGAAATAAAAATAAACGTTTTAGGAATTAAAATGATTCGCACAATAAATATCACAAAAAGTTGATTTCAAATTAACGATAAATTATTATTCTTTTGTAAATAAATTTGACCTCTCTTAATAATATTTGACTATTTTTTCTCGATCTTTCTTTTTTTTTTTTCGTAAAGAGAGTTATTGTTTTCGTACAAGTACTCGTAATAATAAATTACGTAACAATAACTAATACCCAAGGCACAATATATAGATGTTAGTGCTAAAGGTAAAAATGGAAATTTATCGCTGAAAATTATTTTGTGTACAACAGTTTCATAAACTGTAATAACAGGAAGGAATCCAATATAAAATTGTTCGTAAACATATAATTTAATACTACCAAATTGTTTCTTAAACAATATTATGGCTTGTATTACATATGTAAACCATAAAATTAACTTCAACGGCATTAATTCGTTTGGATAAAGTAAAGGGAATAACGCTGTATGCCCTACCGAACTTAATAGTATAAAAATCTTAGCGTCGAATGCATCGGTCGCAGCAAGAATACTGGAATTATAATTTATAAAGTTATTTATTATAATTTTTAAATAATATTAAGTAAATAAATTTATGTTTACCACAGTGGAATAATCGCTGTAAGAATAGCTTTTTCGTGTACGTGCCAACCGAACATAAAAGAAGATAGTCCGCATAAAATGATACATTTTACAAATTTTCTAGTATTATCGTATGCTTTTGTATTAAAAAATAAAGTCCATAAAGCGGGCTGTAAATTAATTTATCAAACATTATTGATAGTAACTAAACTATTTAAATAATTTTTAATCGTTTATAATGCGTACTATCATTGATAAAAATGTAAGAACAAATGTAAAAAATGGAGTAGGAGTAAATAAAACAGTGAAAAAATCTTCTTGAACCAATCCACCGCTCATCGAAGCAACTTTTACGTTACGAAGCCAGCCAACTTTCTTCCATATCACAGACAATATCTTATCGGTACCTGCGTATAAAGCCCAGAAATTAGCAGCCCAATATGCGTGAATAAGGCCTCTTTTAAAAGGAAACAGTCTTGATAAAATCTAAATAAAAATATTTTTGGCTATTAAATTAAAAAAGGAATCAAATTATAGATACATTAATAATTTGTATAGTACCTGTGGTAGATTATTAATAAATGGTCCAAACGATAAAAGAAATACAGAGACTACAACTATTCCAAGTTGTATAAATTTATAAAAAAAATTATTATCTTTTAAACAATAACTTCTTAAAAACCAAATTCCATAGGCTGGTGCAATGTATAAATAAATGTGTTTCAAATTAAGTAGTATTGCAAACCACATAGCTCCTAGTAAAATTTGATTCTGTACAAATAAAATTTGAATTAATAAGCGATAGTTATAGAAACTATTATTTATAAGTTGTTATTACTTTATTCGATACTTTTGAAGATTTTGCTATCGATATTAATAATGTACCGAGAAGGAATCCATTATATTGGAAATGTATATGATCAACGATCAGCAATCCGATATTACATAAAGAGAGTAATACTAAAATTACGAAACTTTGGTACGAATTACAAAAAGTTTGCGCCACTCTAAAATATACAATTTATATTATTTCCATACCATTGATAAAATTAACGGTATTATTTTCTTATTCTTACTCTCTTATACCATAAACAAAAATTATATCCGAACATATAACTGTACTACGTTGAAATATTTTAGTTTCGATAGAAGCATAGTTAAAGTTATTAACATTTAATATTTCTGTATCAACGAAAGCTGCTACTTTGCTCAAAATGTATTCGAACCAAGCAAAAAAAGGTGGATAATCTAATGTCCATTGTGATTTTTCAGTCTTATACCATTCATTAATTGGTAAACTATGTGTAATTGCAAGCCAGTTTCGATGTACTTCAAAATCTGTTGAATGACTATAATGTAACACATTTTAGAATATTTGTTTAAAATTGAAGATAATATAATTATACGCACTATGTTGGAATCAAAAGAATTTTTATACAAGTGATTAGGAGAAAAGTTTTTATAAGAAATTTATCACAAAAATGTGTTTCCTTTTTAAAGGATTCCGATTTATTATCATAATTTTCATTTGATAAATCCTGCATTTTTTACGCGCTTTTAAAATTATTTAAGGTTAGAAAATCTACTTGTTATACTTAACGCGTCATCACATGTTTAAGTTTGAATTTACTACCAACAAAAGCGATCAAAGTAATTTTTTGTTAAGTTTCGGACAGTGATATACGAATGATTTTTCTTTTTAGTTAATGTTAACTCGAATATAATTCTTTCTTTTTGTAATGAAACTAATAGTCGATGTTGTATTTATATTTATGTAATTATGTTTATATCTTACGATATTTCTATTCGATTCTTTACTATAATTCTATCTTTATTCGTTAATTTTTATAATCACACCATAAAAGAGAAATTTTTAAATTTTACGTTTAAACATTTTATAAATTTATTCGATGTATTCTGAGAAAAAGGTAGAATTGGTAAAATAAGAATTTTTCAGTAAAGTACTTTAAATATACTTATCATTGAACAATAATTTTTCTTTTATCATAAGAAAAAAGTATCTCTATTGAATTATTGGTAAGTGGTAGTATTAAATTTTTTTTAAATTTGCGATTAAAAAAATACATAAAAAAAATTCTCGTTTTAGATTAAATCTAGTAACTTGTTTTCGCATTGATAGGTATAATTATTTTACCACATTTTTGTTATATTCTCCAATAGTTCGCTAATATTTTTTATTTTGTTTTCATAATGCTCAAAAAATTTTTATTACAAAATGCAATCAAAACTTTTGTAATACTTATTTACACAAAAAATTCGTGAATTTAACTAATAAAATACAAAAAGTCTTAAAAACATTCCAACGGTTAATTTTCTTTATCGCAATCAATTAACTTGGCTTTAATAACTGCTATCGAAATTCATCGCATCCAAAACCTTAAAATATCGGCAAAGTAACTTTCAACGGCTTTCATCAAAATTTACGCTCGATAAATATCGTATATTTAATAGTACAAATAAAATCTGTAGCAAATTTTATACATTATAAATTTGTAGTATCATTATAGATAAAAAAATGAATTAAATTTAAAATGTGTAATCAAATTTACTGTCGAGAATTTTAATAAATTGATAGAAACTTTAAATTACACGATCTTTTATAAAATAAAGATTAACGAGAATTTGAAAAACCAAATTACCGACAATATCGAATTAAAAGAAATGAACAACTAAAAACAGCAAACATTACAGATACAAAAGCGATTTTCTTTAGATTTTTATAAAAATATATTTATTTATGTTTGTAGTTGTTAGAACTTTATAAAATTATTTTGTATTTTAGTATTCAGTTTTTAGTATAAAAGTTAATACAAAATGAAAATTAAAGTTTCACACCGTTTGATTTCTTAACTTAATATTTAAATAATATGGGTAATGGAATCAATAAATTCATGAATAATTAGAATCTTCAAACATTCTGCTTATGTTTATAAAAATGTATCAAAAATGTAGTTACAAATACATAAAATATTCACTTATAAATATATACACATATATATTTATTTACATTTACAAGATAATCAAGATGAAATAAAATTACTTAAGACACTAGAAATGACATTTGAAATAAAGCAAACCCCAAATTTTTTTAATTAATAACAAATCTATGAAATTTATCTACAAAATAATATTACTAAATTTATATATAGATTATTTCGCTTTCAATGCGTAAATAAAATATTTAAATAGATCATAATGTTGCAATTTGTATATAATTATAAATAGGCAATTTAATACCGAAATAACGAGATTTTAATTGTATATCTTTTTAATGCATAAGAATAATTAAATTTATTTAAAATATAAAAATTAAAAATAAAAATTTGAATTTGCGTCAATGTTCAAAATTCTAAATGACTTAAATTTGTTTAAATTTACAAGGTGTATTAAATATACTTTTAATGTTAACGTGCACTTGTTTACATATAACAAAATTTAGAAAATAGACTTTTTACAAATTCTATGTTGGATAATATCTTGCTAGTTATATTAATTGTGTTTAATTTGTAGTTTGTTTTATACATTATATCTGCTTTTTATACAATAGACTTTATTTTATTAAAATTAATTATAATTTAAAAGATAATAAATCTTCGATAATCCTTAACAATTTCTTAAAGGATGAATTGTTAATATATAAATTTCTATTTGTAATAAAATTATAAATCACGATATGCGTATAAAAATATAGTACATAAAATTCAGATGTATAATATCAAGGCGATATAAAAATCCTGTCTTCGAATAATTTATCTTTTTAATAATTAACAGGTTTTCAAACCCTTCAATTCGCTTATGTATTTCTCAAGTTCTTTAATTTTTTGCGCGCGATTTCTACATAATTCCTTCATCCAATTTCTTTCTTTTTCCATTTTTTTTAGCCTAAGATGATCCTGAAATTTACGATGATTATATTAAATCGTTAAACTCTTTCATTTCAATTCTTTAAAAACAAAAACAAAAATATTATCTCAACTTACTTCAACGATTCCACTGCTCATACCAGTCAGAGAAATTTTCTTTTCTGGATTAGCTTGAACGCCTTGATCCCTTCTATTGTGTTTTCTAAATCTACAAACTTGACATTCACGAGAACTATCTTCCATCAATGCTCGTTGCAATTTTTTAATCTTCAACTTTAATTCTGAATTCTAAAAATATCGATAAAAATATCAAAGTATTATATTAAAATGTTACCGATGAAAACAACGAATTAGTTTTAAAATAAAAAAAAGTTACCATAGAATTAGCATCCAACAGATTTTCCTGTAAATTGTTATATTTTATCTGATAAGGGAACTCTTTTGACTGCAGCTGAACTTCAAGCATCGTAATTTTGTTATTGCTCGATACGAGATCGACTGACATCTCGCGAATACGATTTCCAAGTTCAGCGCATGTTTGACATTCCTCGCGAATAGAATCAATAATTGGAGTTGGAGTAATCGACGGTGATTCTGAATCAGTTATTTTGTCGCTATTATTGTCTTGATCGATACTTCTATTTTGATTAAACAGGTCATTTCGTTTATTGCGTCGCTTCATTTGTAATATCGGACTATTACTCCTGGAATTACTCCTGGAGTTACTTCGGGAATTATTTCTCGACTTAAGCTCTGAAATTTTAATATGTAGATCTTCCATTTTACTAGTAAGAGACTGTTTTTCTGAATTCAATCGAAGAATTTCATTTTGAAGATTGTTACAATGTACTTCCGAAACTCGTAAATCAATTCTAAGTCTCTCGTTATCATCTTCCAAAATTTTTAATTTTTTTATACATATTTCGTTTTGTGGTCCTGTAATCAATCGATCTTGCAAATCAGCTATTTCATTCTCTTGTTTGTGTATATGTTCAACGAGCTCATCCATTTCAGTATTAAGTTCTTTATTTTTGTTTGTAATCTGAAAAAAACAAAATTGCGATTACTCGAAAGATTTACAAAATATTTTGTACGTGTATGTATGCGTGTGATAAAAACTTACGTCTAGAATTTCTTCTCGGTAATTTTCAATTTGGATAGACATTTGATTTTTTTCTTCCAAAGTCGCTTTATACACTTCATCCTTTTCACTATCGCGTAAATCTGAAAGTTTATTTTCCAACATGGATTTTTCCACTTTAATATTTTTCAATTCTTTATTAAACGCCTCCTTTTCTTTTTTCAAAGTATCGATTTCTATACAATATTCTACCAGTTTTTGATCTTTGTTAGCAATCTGCATTTTTTTTTCATCGATTTCAAGGATTACATTATTTTTCTCACGCACGAGTAATTCATACTTGTCACGAAGGTTCTGCAAATTCGTGTTATTGTACTTATCTCTCAACGATTCCAAAGAGATTTTAGTGGTATTGAGTTCTTGTTCGAGTAACGAATTTTTTCCTTGAACTTCGATCAGTTCCTTTTGAACCTGAGAGTTTGACTCTTGTAACGCTTTGATGCGGTTGTAAGATCCTTCCAAATGATTTTTTAACACACGACTTTCGTCTTGTAAACATTTTATCTCGCTTTCAACTTGATCTTTATTCGTACTATTCCTCACCTACAAACAAAGATTTCGATATAATAAAATTATTTATGATACAAATTATATTTATATTAAACAATAAAACCTTTCGTTTAAGACTTCCATTTTCCCTTTCAAGTTCTTCGCATCGATCTTTACATTCTTCTAAGGTACTGTGTAAAACTGTATTTTTATTCTTTAATTCGCGAAGTTGGTGATTTAGACCTTCCGATTTAATTATTTCGGTTGAAAGTTTGTCTTGCAATATATCCATTTCTTTTTTATTGTTCATTTTTAAGCAGTGAATGTCCTCTTTGCGTTTTTCTATCTTCATTTCACACTCTGCAATATGCGACTTTAAACCTTCGTATTCCGGTTTCATAGTTTCAACTTTGGTTTTGTATTCGGTAAGTAAATCGCATTTTACTTTTAAAAGTTTAGTGATTTCATTGATATGTTCAATTTTTTCAGAATTCTCATTTTTAAGTTGTTGATTTATTTCTTGTAAGTGTTCTAAATCTTGTGTAATCGAATCAATTTTACGCATAGAAATAGTAACTTCGTTAGTTTTAATATCAATGCTATTTTTCAAAAATTCCACGTCAATTTCTAATGTTTCGATCGTATTTTTAAGATCGTCGATAATCAATTTGTCCGATTCCAACTGAGCATTCACTGCATTCAATTTGCGTTCGTATTCTTCTTTTTCGAGTCTTAAACGATTTTCCCACTCTTCTTCTTTAGTTCTGGCAATTCTTTCTTTCTCCTCGGCTGCACTTAAAACGGCATCTTGATTAATATTCATCTTAGATTTTTTTTCCAATTCGTTATGTAGAGAATTCATTTCCACCTCCAAATTATGAATATTGTGATGCAACTGTTGATTTTCATGCTGTGCTTCTTTCAATCGTTCTTCAAAAATTGCTACTTCGTCTTGAAAACGTTTATTTTTGTGTTCCAGTTTTGTCAAATCTGTTTGAGTCTTTTCATAATCAGTTTCTAAAGTCTTAGCCCAATTTTTGGTTCGTTTCTCCAAATCAATACTTTGCTGTTTCTCTTCTTCGAGTTTTCGTTTAGTTTGTTCGAAGCTCTCTTGTAATTTTTTTACCATTTCTTGTTCCTTGGACATTATGATATTTAAAAAGTGTTGGAAAATATCGATAACTGATTTATTTGACAATTGTTTTCGCTCATTTTCGGGAAGACTAGTGAGGCCTTTTATTTCGTTTATAATTACAGATTTTGCTGATTCAATTTCTTCCTGCAATTTTTTTTCTAAATAATTTTCATTTTTTTCTTTTATCTGTTGTAGAATATCTTCGAATTTTTGTAACTCATTTTTCAAATTTACATTTTCCTTATCACACTTTTGTAAAAGAGCATTGCAATTTTCAATTTCTTTTTTGTAATCTTCTTCTTTGTCATGCATAGATTTGATAAGTTCTTCGTGTTTTTGTACAAGGGCATTGGAATTTTCAAGTTCTTTTTTATGATCTTCTTTGTCGCGCATAGATTTGATAAGTTCTTCGTGTTTTTGTACAAGGGCATTGGAATTTTCAAGTTCTTTTTTGTAATCTTCTTCTTTGTCACTCATAGATTTGATAAGTTGTTCGTGTTCGTGTACAAGGGCATTGAAATTTTCAAGTTCTTTTTTGTAATCTTCTTCTTTGTCACTCATAGATTTGATAAGTTCTTCGTGTTTTTGTACAAGAGCATTGGAATTTTCAAGTTCTATTTTGTAATCTTCTTCTTTGTCACTCATAGATTTGATAAGTTGTTCGTGTTCGTGTACAAGGGCATTGAAATTTTCAAGTTCTTTTTTGTAATCTTCTTCTTTGTCACTCATAGATTTGATAAGTTCTTCGTGTTTTTGTACAAGGGCATTGGAATTTTCAAGTTCTTTTTTATAATCTTCTTCTTTGTTATGCAAAGATTTGATAAGCTCTTCCTTTTCTATTAATAAACTTTCTAATTTAATTTCGACTTCCATTTTTTGAACTTCAATTTTTTTCTCAGTGAGATTAGCTGTTTCCACTCGGTCGTATAAACCTGACAGTTCTTCTTCCAAAAGTTCAACTTGTTTTTTATAATTTAATACGTCCGATTGAACAATATCATACTCTTTTTTCAAATTTTCATTCGATAATTTGAGCGATTCGATCATTTCGTTTTGTGTTTTTTTATACTTTTCAACTTCTAATGCTTGTTGGACTCTTAAACTCTTAGACAAGATACTCGAATCCAAACGTTTGCTTTCCTTTTTTTTAATCGGGCTTACAGTAAAAGAACTCGTATCCAAGTGTACATTATCCGATTCGTTAGATTTTTCCTTGCATTGATTTGCTAATATACTGTGATTTTCTTTAGATTCTTCCAATTCATTTTCCAAGTTTCGAACTTTTTCTTCCGTTAACGATAAACTAAATCCATCGCAATTGGTGTCATTAAAGCTAGAATTTATTAAACTATCGTTCACCCTTTTCTTTAAAATGTCTGTATCGATGCATTTCTGTTTGAAAACTTTTTGAACTTCGGCAAGTTTTTTAGACAATGACTGAACCTCCAGTTTTAAATCTCTTCGATTTTGGTTTATTTCCTTCACGTGAATGCATCCAGTACAATTTGTTAATCTTTCATCGATCAGCTTTTTATTGGTAAGTTTTAAGAAATCCATTTCTTTCTCTAAACTTTTATATTTTTCATTCATATTTTCTTCGTTAATACTATCTTCGAAAATTGATGAATTTATAGTTCTATCGTTTATGATTAAAAACTCATTGCGTTCGTTGTATTTATCAAAATCGTCCGTATTTCTTACCATTAAGTTAGCATTTGCTTTATTTAACTTTGTTTGCATTTCAATCAATTTACACTTCAACCGTGTATTTTTATTCTTCAAGATATCCGCATTATCATTATCGGAATTTTCTGCACACTTTTCATTTTTATAAACCTCCAACTGTTTCTTTAATACATCAATGGTCTCTTTTAAGATATCGCATTCTTCAATGTGGTTAGTCAAGTCACTCGATAAGTCAATATTTTCCTTTTCTATGTATTGTAATTTCTCAACTAAACTTTCATATTTTTCTCTGTACGAACACTGATGATCGTAGAGTTGTATTTTATTTTCCTTAACCTTTTCGAGTTCTTCAATTTTCTCCATTAAATTTGCGGATAATTCAATATTTTCTTCGTTCAAACTTTTTATTTTTTCCTCGTAATTTGAGAATTTGACCTTGATCTCCTCATCCATGAATACCGGAGTAACAGAGCGGACATTTTCGAATTGCTCGTTCAATACCTCTAATTCTTTTTTCAAAGAAATTTTTTCTTCGGTAACCGATGTCAAACGTTCCGTTAAAGTATCGATTTGTGTTTGCAAATTTTTAACAACCTCTTCGTTCTGTTTTCTCGTGTCGGTTAATTGTTTTGACATTGCTTCATTTTCACCATTCAATTTGTAAACCGTTTGCTGAAGTTTCTGAAGTTCTTGATTAACATCGCTGATAACGCTATGAAATTCTTCAGTTTCGCGAATCTTCTTTTCAAGTTCGATACGTAAGTAGTTTATATTTTCCTTTTCGAAATTACTTTTAATACTTTCAAACTCCTCGACGGTGTACGATTCATTATTGCACTTAACCGGAGACACGACTGCAACATTTTCAAATTTACTTACATCTTTGCTACCGGCGAGTAATACCGACGTATCGCTTACAATTTCGTTTACAGCTTCATGATTGATCTGAAATATTTAATCGATCGATATAATTTTTGTTCATTCTCGGAAGCATAATTGATATCTTACCTGTTGAGTATTAATGCACGTCGATATATTTGAAATATCCCTGGTTTCGTCTATCGATGCAAAAGTTGTACAGTCTTGTGCAAAAGATTGACTGATATCCATTTCGTCAAAGTAACTCATATTTACAAAAATACTACTGGATTCTAACTCGGATTTTTTGTTCGTCGGTTTTACAAAACCTTTATCATCACTCGCTGCAGCGGATACGTTTAATTTTATAGAAGAATCTTTATGTTCTGCTTTTAATGGACTCATAGGTTTTAAAAATTTATCCGAATCGAACGACGTGTTTAAGTTTTCTTTTTTCACGATTATGGATCGTCTGCAATCCTCTAATCGTTCGATCGAATTATTTACAAAACTATTTATGCTATCCATTGTTTTTCTATTTCTCGATTTCTCAGGACTTTTTACAACCGAACTCGTTACAGATTTATTATGTTTAATGTTGCACTCGGTTTCAACCGTTTCTCTTTGATTCTTCAAAACATCATTTTTCAATTTCAATTTTTCGATTAGTCGTTCGATATTATTTTCCTCTTCAAAATTTTGCACCAAATCGTTAGAGTACAAAGAATCAAGTTTGTCTTTCAACTGTTTTTTTTCCAATGCTATGACATTAATTTTTTCTTCGAGTTTTAGCACTTTAATTTCAACAACCTGTTGCAGATTTGACATTTCATTTGTCTTATTAATAATTTCATCCTTTAGAATCGAAATCAAGGAATCTAATTCTTCGATACGTTTAAGTTTTTCATTCAAATCACTATTTAGCGTCGTAAGTTTATCTTTCAATTCGGCATTTGTTGTAAATAACATTTCGATTTTTTCTTGATATTGTAGAATCGATACTCCCGAATGATTCGTCATTTTCTCATTATCATAAATAAATACGTCTTTTGTCTCGTCTTCGTTAGGTGTACATTCAGATTTCCGTTCGTTAATTTTTGTAAGTTTTATAATTTCATTATTCTTTTGTTCGTTCTTATTATCGTCAACCAACTCGGTAACGTCAGAAAAGCATTCCGTTTGACATTCGCTCGATGTTCGTTGAATATTTGTCACAGTATCGAAGCACGAACGCTCTAAATTCTCGATATTTTTTTTCATTTCTTTCTCTGTTTGCTTCAACTTAACGATTTCAAGACATTTTTCTTCGACAATTCTTGAAAGTCTGGATATTACGTTATTTTTTTCTTCGTTATCCTCATCGTTCTCCACAATATCGGAAACACATTCGGTTTGACTTTCTACTTTTCCACATAGGATATTCGTTGCATCGTTCAAACGTTGTTCTAAACTTTCGATCTCTTTCCTTTTGTCTTCGTCATTTTGCCTAAATTGCGCGATTTCTAATTCTTTTACCTCGACCATTTTTATTAAATCGAACACTTCGTTTTCTTTCTCTTGATTTAAATCAATCTCCGTTTGACAATCGATGCTTCTCTGTTCGATCGTTCGAATATTATCCAAATTTTCCCGAAGGACTTTAATTTTCATTTTCATTTCTTCTTCCATTTGTTTGTATTTTTCTATCTCTAAAATACTGTTTTCAATCATTTGCTGGCCTGACAATTCATGAACTTGATCTTCGCAAGAACTATATTGTTCGGTAAAATCTTTTGTTTGACACTCTTCGGATGTTTCTTCCATCATACTAAGATTTTTCAAGCATATTTGTAACTGTTCGGGATAGTTTTCTAATAAATCTTGTTGACTATAATATTCTAATGTTTCTTTTCCAAAAATATCTTTAGTCTGACATTCTATAGATATTTTCTCGATTTGTTTTTCATTATCTAAACAGACTTGTAAACGTTCTATTTCAAGGGATTTTTCTTGAATTATATTTTCTAATCTAGAAATTTCAATATCCTTCTTTGAATCATTGTCTTTATTTTCTTCGTGACGATTAAAATCAAATGACCGGGATTTATTAAGTAATTGTGTGTCGTCGTTTCTTATCGAAGTATCGACATTCTTTAATCGTTCGATTTCTTCTATCTTTTCTTCGATCGTTTTTAATAAGGTAGCAATTTCAGTATCCTTGGATTGAATAATCGATAAACTATTTTCGTCGTTACAGTATTGTAAATAGTTTGTTTGACATTCTTTAGACATTTTTTCAATTTTCGAAGCAGCATCTAAAGCTTGTTTTAAAGATTCATTTTGCACTTTCATGTCCTCCGCAAACTGTTTATATTTCATAATTTCTACTTCTTGTGTATGAATTATTGCATTTAATTTTAATATTTCATCTTCTTCGTTTTGATTTGTATCACAGGTCACATTTAATCTTATTGACAGATCTGCATCGGAGTTTTCTTTTATTGCAATATTAGATACGTTTACAATAGATTTTTCAGAATCATTGTTTACTCTTTCTAATTCCACTAGCCTATCTTTTAATTTAGATATTTCACTATCTTTTTGTAATAATTTATTCATGAGACAATCGGTATCCTCTCTTAAAACATTCATCGCAGAATCTGAAATTTTCAATTTTTGTGATTCTTCGGAAAGCTCTTTTTTTACTTTAATATTTTCCATGATGATTTTTTTATTTTGAATTCGAAGCTTTTCTAAATCTTGGAGACACGAGTTATAATCATCGGTTAATTTTTTTTCGAGAGGAGTCAACGATTTTTCTTCATCATTCGTTTCATTTCTTAAGTTTCCAAGCAACTTATAAAGTTCTTTCAGCATAATCAATGTATTCGCATCATCATTTTTATCGTTAAAAAGAGTATAATTCCACGATTCTAAAATTTCTGGTATTCTTAGTATTAATTCATCGATACACTTTAAAGAAAAGCTTAAGTTTTCATCAAGATTTGTTTGAATTGAGATATAATTTCTAAGTCTTTCTATTAGTTCATAAATTTGTTTCTGCATAAATACTTTTTCTTGGGATGTTTCAAAATTTTTTTGCTCCTCTAAAAAACTTTGTTTTTCAAGAGTAGTGAATTCTTGTAGAGCATAATATTGTTCGGTGATATAATTTAACTTTTCTTGTAATAGATTCTTTGGAGTATTCAGGAATAATTCGTCTATAGCTATCAATTATAAATAAATTTATAAATAAATAATGAAATTAAAAATAAAATAATGCGCAATCAAATTTAAATATAATAAAAAAAAAATAGATATAAATTATACTTCGATTACGTATTATTTTATAAGTTGAAAAGATATCACAAAATAAAATAAAAATAATATATACTTTGAGTTGGAATATCATGTTTTTCAGATGTTGAAACTTCACTGAAACTACTTCCAATACTAAAACGATGAATTTGAACGTTGTCTAAAATTTTTACGCGATTTCCAGTCTTTAGTATTCCTTTTCGACATTGTTTCCTTTCTTCAAAATCCGAAGTAGTGTTCATTTGGTCTTCGCGTTCTTGTATAACTTTTATCATATCTAATTCAAAATCTGCGAAAGCTGTTTCAAACGAATCGTTATTTAAGTCGACTGTTTGAATAATACTTTTTCTACTTTTGACATTTTTATGTATTTCGATATTATTCGACTTAGAATCAGGACTAAGGCAGGGAATTTCTTTAATCGTTGGTAAATTGTCCGAGCTTTTATTAAATCGATTATTCGATCTACCGTCGCAAGCCCACGTTCTTCTTCTTTTGCTTCTGCTAATTTTTTTATTATGATCCACGGAGATAATGCCATTCTCCAGTAAGTAAATTCTTTCTTCCAATAACTGATTTATTCTATCCGTTTCTTTCAATTTGTATTCTCTCTCTTGTAATCTACTTTCCATTTCCTGTACATCCGCTATCCTATTTTCGTGTTTCGCTTTTTCAAGTTCTTCGTGCAATTTGGAAATCTGTTTTTTATAACGTTTTAACAAAGCAGCGTCCGACATAACTTCGTTCACTTGTGGCTCGTTCTTCACACTTTTAGCTCTGGATGCAAACCACAAAGTACACTGCGTTTCTTCGAAAGCCGCTGGTGTCACGGCACAAATGATGACTGTCATTGTATTTCCTCCGAGAGACGCTTTCAACAATCTTGTCAGTTTACTATCTCGAAAATTAACATGCTTAGTCGTATCCAAAGATTCGCTGAGTTGTTTTATAACGAGTCCAAGCGTCGACAACGACATATTTATATGAGTTCCTTCTTTGAATCTTTCACCCGTCGAATTGGTTTGTCTCGTTCTTTCGGAACCCGCGAGATCGACTAAATTTAACTGAGCAACTTGAATCGCTCCGTCGGAATCGCTTACCAGATATCGGCTTTCGATAGTTATCCTGAAATAATAAAATCCTGTATGTAGTTCGATAACTTCAAAGTAAATTAATGGTTTTTAAATAATACTTGCGGTATAAATATTAAACTACAACTTATATAAACGTACCTGAATATCGTATGACTTCTGCTACTTCTTTCATTCATATCGGTTTCACCGATTCTACGGTTTTTGTCCCCTTTTTTCATTATAGCCATAATCATATCAGGACTATTTACAATTTCTTCTTTACATTTCATAACTTGCACTAGACCGTTATTATCTTCGAGAAGTTTTAGATCTAGGCGAGTAGTATCTAATAAATCGTTTACCTTTTCATTATATATCTCTAAATACGAAACCCTTAAAAGAAATTCTCTACCACTTGTCTCGGAGATGGAATCGAACATATGATCTATGGCCATAGGAATGATTCCCGGTTCTTCTAAAGTTCCCAACATAGTATGAGTTTTGCCGGAACTCGTTTGACCATAAGCAAATACGGTACCGTTGTAACCTTTAACCGCGGCATTAACGATAGGTTTAACAACAGTTTCAAAGACATGATTATTTGTTTTATCGGAATCAAATATGTGATCTAAATTGAAAAAGAAAAAGAACATTTAAAACAACGTTTTAATATTAGAACATGCGATAGTTTGCACGTTTTGGTATCAACAAATTACAGATAAAGTTATTTTATAATTTACCGAATTGAAATCCGTTGTAACCACGTTTCTTCTCGGGATCTACAGGTACAAGAGTACTGTTTACTACAGTCCATTGTACTTGAAGGTTTTCGTCCTTTTCCCTTTTAATCAATGGTCGAACTTTGATAGCTACTTGTATACTGTCAGACATTTTGAGAATAAAAACACTCGAAAGCCCCTTTTTTTAATACCTATAACATTATTTTGCGCAGAGAACATTAGTTCCTAACCGTCGAGATAAAGGATACGTTGTTGAGAAATGCCGATTTTTAGACCCTCCGGTGCTTTTCCGTTAATTTTCAAATTCTTGGTACGGATTGGCTGATCAGTGACGCTTAGATTTTATTTGAACGTCTCGATGTCTCGTGGTTTTTATTTTGCGTTCGCGCTATTTACTCAGCGTAACCTTGAAGGACAAAATAAATTGTGATTTAAACAATGATGGATTATACATTTCTCGTTCGACTCAAACTAAATAATTGTATGAATATTTATAGCGAATAAATAAAATGTGTTTATTTACAGAGGTTCTCAAATCGAAAACATTTTTTGCGCCTGCGCTTTTGAAACAAAGGCGCAATTAAAGCCGAAAATGTTCCCGCGTATAAAATTATATGTACGTATTATTATATATACATACGCAACAAACGTATTATTCGCGCCTAATTCAAATGATAATACATTAAATCGACTATAAGATATTGCAAATAAACTTATAAATCAATCGATGCGTTAAACTCCGTGAATACGTAATAAAGAATCGATCGTTGACGATGAAAAACCAAACCAGTGATCAATTTATAAAGATTAAAAATAAATTGTCGGGAAAAGTAAAAATTGAATTAAATTAACGAAAAAATTAACTATAGAATTACGATAAAAATAGAACAAAAATAAACAGAAACTTTTTTTGTACTTACTTTTGTACGAGTTGATTCGTTACAAAATTTATCAAAAATTTAAAGAAATTTTTTAAAAAGGTATTTAATCGTTATATCATCTACTCTAACTGTAAGACAAATCGAAATTCATTATTGTATTGTTCCACAGCTTTGGAAATTATAATTCACAATGCGAAAAACGAAGCACTAAATTTTTTTTATTTTGCGTACAAATTAAATTTAATAAATATTTAAAGATAATAACAGTATTATAAGAGTTTTAAAAGGAAAAGTAGCAAATTAAAACACAATACAACATTTCGTTAGGCAATTTCTTCATCGAGTTACAGACTCAACTATGAAAGTACTTGTTTTATTAACATTTATTCCTCGACGGTTCAGTTTTTTGCGTACAACAAAATAATTCCGCACTCATCGGCTCGAAATCGCCTCTGGAGTAAGAAAAAAATCTGACTGTCCTCCGATACATACATTTATATATATATATACCTTTACTCCCTCTCGTACTTTTTGAACTTGCCCATTTGTTTTGAAAACTCTGTTTTCCATTCATTTGTTACTTTAGGTTCTTTTGTTTCGTGTCCCAACAAGGTAATCATTGTCCTGGACACGGGATTCCTAGAAACCTTAACGGCTTATCGCTTCCATGTCACGTAATACTTCCTCGAATATCATCATCTCGCGTTAGTTTTCATCGTTACCTCCCTTGGAGTGAAACCAAGTAACTCATTACCCGGCGATCGACTTGGTGATTTATGATCGGCTAATATCCTTCGCGTCATTTAATAGTTGTTGTCCTTTGCCTTTTTGGAATCCGATATCTCCTCGCGACACTCAATTTTCCACGAAGTTTTCCGGTAGCAACGTAAAAGTTGCTTTTCTTTCTATCAGGGGTCAAATTAAAATACATGTTATTGTACTTTGTTACTGTTTACTTACTTTTTGTATTTATATTAATTTCTTTCGTTTCAATACCGACTTACACTATTCGGAGGTTCTATTCGAAGGATCTGCTCGGTCAAATCTACCTGCTTTCCGCTTTTCTCCTATATTTGTATACTCGGTTTCTCTCCCCGTATCTTGACTTTTTCCTTTTTCTTTTGTTTTTCTCGATTTTGATTTCGTTTCGTATCTCTTTTCTAAAAGCATCAAACTACAACAAGTTGTTTATTAATTTCCGCGTTAAAGTCTCTAACCTTGTGCTCGCGACTTCCCCCTCATCCTCAGCAGGTGAGTCCGCCACCAGACACTCGACGTATTTTCGCGTCTGCGACTCTCTCTGTTATCTGCTGACAAGAGATAACGTCCGGTGTCCGTCTGTTACATGGATTCAATGAACCAAGTCCTTCGCATATACATCTATTTTAATTTACGATCACTTTTGTCACAGTACGACGTTCATCGAAATTAGCAATTTCTCTCTTATCGGTGATATTTTCCGCCCGTTCGCGATCTAACTCGTACTTTATCTCGTTACCGGTGGAAGTCCACCTCGGACCCGATTTCTCATTCCATACATTACCGAGTTAATTCTTTCTTATCCACAAACTTTATCTCCTCGCGATTCTGTTACTTTTACCTTCCTTGTAAAATTTTCACGTTCCTCTCGAGGAATTTTCTCTCGGAATTATCATTGCGTGTCGTCGCGAGAAAAACTCCGCGAGTGACCTTCGAATTCAAACTCGCTTCTCCGAGTTCGTGGCGTACCAATGCCGTGTGTTTATGGATCCATAGACTCGATCCATAAACTCGATGTACCTTCGAAGGTCGATACTTTTCCGCTAAATTCGATTACTTTTGTATTATAAATTGTTGCTGTTTGACGCTTTTCTCGTCATATTGTTATTATTTTTTTTTTTGTATTCTACCCATAAAACTTTCGCTACGTTATTTATATGCTTCGTATCGCTATGTTTTTTTCATCGTACCCTTAAAAATTTACGAATATCCACTGCTCTTTCGTGAAATGGACCGAAGATCGTACGTACGTGAAATTCTGTTTCTCGAATTTCGCAAGATTGTACGACCTCTAGCTTTAAATAAATTCAAGTTTCTTTCTTTTCCAAAACTCAAATGGTCGAAATATTTAAGAATTTTCCTCGGTAAAATCCGAATTTAAAAAAGAGAATGACTAGTTTTTGCACAATGTAAAATATCAAAATTTTATTATTTATTAAATCATTTTTGTTTATACGAGTATACTATTTTCACTTTGTTAAAAAAAGCAGTGAGCAATTTTTCAATACCACTTATGTTCGTCACTCGTTGAACGAATTTTCGAGGATAAAAGAAAAAGTGCGTAAGAAAACGAAACAATGTTTCTGCATTAATCCCATCAAAAATTCCATTATTCATAGAAGGAAAAAAGGCAAGTATGTCTATCTTTCGTACGAGTGAAAAATTGTTTTGTAGCGCTTCTTCGACATGAATAATGCGTAACGTAAAGTGTAACCATAAATATAAATACATCCGCAATTATTTACCCGGTTCATCTTATCTCTACAATAACAAGTCTCAAAATGCATTATACCGCGGGATTACGAGTATACGCGTACGATCGTAGAAGCAAAGGAACAAAAGAGATAAAGAGATACAAGGAGAGAAGATACACGCAAGTATGTCAGGGAGTGAGCGAGAGATCGAACGAGAGCAAAATTGAGTTTATGGGGAGAAGCCACGTCATGACAATTCAAAGTTAGGGTGCGTTTCTCCCGAGCAATAAAGGAAAGTCGTACGACCGCATGACTAAAAAGTTTGAAAAAAATGGGAGAAAACGATACTTCCTTCCTTTTTGTGCCTATCGTCGATCGTTTGTAGATCGTGTACGCGAAAATAAATACGATTAGCATTTGTAAAATTGCTTACAAGGCGATACGAGAGAAAAAAAACAAAATTTAACTTCGATTACAGACAGAATTAAAGAGAACAATTTTATAAATACGAAGTCGATGATATCAGCGATAAAATTCTATTTTTCCTGTGATTTGTTTGATACGAAAGAACTCGAATTTTATACAGATATTAAATAAGCGATTTAAAGTCCACTTCGCTCGATTGAAAAAACGTATCTGGTTTTTGTTGTATTTTTATAAGTATACATTATATATACATTGTATAACTTGAAATGTTGAAACGATCTTTACACTCGATGGTTTCATCAAATTTCCTCGTACCGAATCGAGGGTACGAAAGTTAAGTGTTTTTTTTTGTAACTCCAGCTTTTTTATCCTCGAGTGTTTCTCTGACAAAGTCAATCTTTGAAACCATAAATTTCGACTCAAGTACGAGTATTTAATACCTCGTTTTATGAAATTAGGAATCAATTTGTTCTTTGTAATTACCCGAAGAAGTATTATACCGTTAATAATTGCCTATCGTAATATAATGTCCCGCGATAAAACTTTACCAGTATCAAACGTTCGATGATTTATCGTCGTAAAATAAGTCGACTCCGATAAGCAGATTAAATAGCCCTTAAATAATCGTACCAAGGATCAGCCAGCTTAATATTTTCGAGCAATTTTATACGCTATAATGGAAAGTTATCGTTGATCTTATCAAGTATTAGTCGTAATATTGCTATTTTAATTTGGCGTTTGCCTTACATTCAATTTTTTTTAAACTTGTTATTCAATTCCCGAGAGCACGACGGACATCTTTGCTCGTGATACAACTCAATTTATCACTCGGATTCGCGGTTATTACTTACGGATGTGAATCTGAATCTAAAAGTACTTCACGATTCTTTTCTCGGTAATCGTACAAATAAATCATAGCCGTTTCTCTCTCTCTAAAAATATCCGTTTATTCCCAGCTTTGTGTTGTATTTGACGAACTCTGATATTCAAGCCTATCGATTGCTCGAATCATTATAATAAATTATTCTTTCTGGACGAAGCTACGAGTTATTTGTTTTCGTCGCGGTTCGTACCATAAAATTCGTTAATAAAATAAATTGACTTATAGTTTGAATAATCGGAAACCCCGAGTTTCTCGGAGGTTAAAAAGTGTTTGTATTTTTAGTTTTAAAAATAAAACATTAACAATAATTGAATTACAATCTATTCGATGTTTATATACTTTGCTGATACGATGAAGTTTTAAAATATTGTTCTCCGTTACATTTTTACTTCAAAAAATGGATATATTGTTTCGCTTACAATCATTGTTGTATATCGATCAGAATTTTCAAAAGTAAATTTATAAATATTTAGCAAAAAAAAATATTGACCGTACAAACTAGTAAAGATTGTGACAGGAAATAAAAATGAATCGATAATAGGCTATATGACTTTATTGACAGTATATTAAATACAATAAATCACTTATCGGCGCGTCGCAATTACAATAATCATTTCAAAATTTATTTATGTACTGTAGTACTACGTGGTCGTTACTGGTATCGGCAAAGATTTTTACACTTGGTATTTATTCTCGAAAATACATACAAACGTAGGTATAAACACGCAATTGATCGACATTTAATATCAACAAGTTATCGACAAAAAATAAACGAAATTAATGTATCTTAAAAGAACGTTGTATAGTATATCGAATACTTTTTATGCGGAAATGAAAAGATTCCGTTATTCACTTGCTTCTTTTACCGATAAACCAGTTGGCTACAAAGACAGTTTCCCGTCATAAATACTAATTTATCACATTGGCGTGAAAGTAATAAATTAAATTTAATCA
The DNA here is from genome assembly GCA_018907195.1 of Dolichoris vasculosae. Classification (NCBI taxonomy): domain Eukaryota; kingdom Metazoa; phylum Arthropoda; class Insecta; order Hymenoptera; family Agaonidae; genus Dolichoris; species Dolichoris vasculosae. The sequence continues at coordinate 5,069,621 of JACCHY010000009.1, read as the reverse complement.
GCGATGTAAGAAGCGATCATGATGACAGAAAATAATTAATGATAATAATGATCGTAATAATATTACTTATAGTATCAGTTATAAAATAATTGTTAATAATTCATAATTGTCAATAAGTCTTTATATTGTGTAGAAATTATGTGTTCGACAGTCGAATTTGTGTCGACGCGTCGGATCACAGCTGCGGACGAAAGGCGACGTGGTATAAAAAGATTTTTTTTTTGTATATTTTACAGATTTCAAAATAGTCTATTTCACTAATGATTTTTAAACATCTAAGATAAAGTTGAAAAGTTGATTCGATCGAAAATTTTATGAGATGCGTTTGAAAATACATGCGAGAGCACTACAAAATGTATTTGGCAGCTTTTCACTTGTCCGCGCGATTAAAAGGCAGTGATTGCAATTATCGCGAATACGAATCAGTTTCGTTGCCGTATAGAAAAAATACTGGTCGTGTAATATTGTCAGTCTATTAATTTTCCCAGTTTGCTACGGGATGGACTTACATTCGCGTAAAAATGTCTTACAATTAAATGCGTTAAAATTTCTTTTTTTTTTTTTTTATCATAGATATAAAACCTTTCCGCTTTGTTTCCGTAAAAATGGTTTAAAAGTCTCTTCCGCAGAAGCGATCCAACAAATATTGCATTTACGAGGATGCAATCTGTTCTATTTATTCCTAAAAGTGCCTTTATTATTTTCATAACTTTTTTTTTTTTTAATTACGCGCTTAAACGTGGCGAATCGATAAACACTAACGAATTATATTCTCATAAACTTAAAACTAACTTACATTTAAAACGAGCAGATGCGACGCTTGAACAGCGATGAGAGTTCGAGATATTCATCGGTGATACTCTCAAAATTGTTGGAACGCAATTTATACGCTCATACCTTGTAAGAATATATGTATATATACACATATACATACATGTATATAATCAATGTATTTCCTTATTTATTCTTTCCTAAGCTAAGCTTGGTTTAATTCTCATTTTCTTAGCATATCTTTGCCACCGCAATTTTCTTTGCTCTAACGCACATATATACGTATACATCCACCCCGATAGCAACACGTGACAAGCACGGCGTGAAGCACTAAGCTAAGACCATTGCTAAAACAAATTAACAAAGATGACAAACTTCAACGATATAGGGGTTATTTTCAGAATTTTTTTTCTCTAAATTATCTTCCCGTGTACAACACTTTAACAAATATTTCATATATTTTGGATTTCAAGGATCCTGTCTTTGTCACGCCTATTTATTTATATATATATATTTTTTTTTTAATCTTTACCGATGATACCGTTTTTTCGTACGCTATGGTAGAAAATAACTTCGTATCGATTTATCCGAGGAAAATTTGTACGATAATTTTAAAAGGTAATTCCTTGTTTCTAATTCTTATACTTTGCACAAGTTGCTATTTCGACGGATCAAAACAATGAAAACTTGAAAGATAGTTTAAATAATATCCAAGTGTATGGAAGGAGGATCCGGAATCGAATTTTTCAAGACACCAAACAACAAATAAGATTATTGATGGAAGATATAAGAAAGAGTATCGTTAAAAAGAGAAATGGAAGTTTGTTGGAAAATCCGGCAAGAGGGATCAACAAAATCTAAATAAAGAATTGTTAAGTAAGTAAAATTGTGTATTTATTATAAATGAACACCCCTACAATAAAAAAAACAATTTAAACATTTAAAATTAAAATATGTATCGAGAAAAGTTTGAAGGAATTATCGTTAATCGAGCGCGAATCGAATAAAATGAAATTTCTGATAAAAGTATTTGTTTCGAAAGCAATGCGAATCAATCGAAGAAAGATCCAACGAATCTGTTAATGGTGTCGTTTCGACGTATTAAATATTCACATAATGTTCGCTTTGTTACCATCGCATTGGTAATAATCGTACGACGCGTTGTGCCAGCACTGTGACGTCACAATGACCGGCACCAGGATGCGGCTGCGACGACACGTTGCTATCAGGGCTTGTACAATATATCGAGTCATATATAAATATACATGTATATATGTGTTATCAATCATACCTAGTTTCTTTCCTCGCAATATATTACAATTTGATTCACATTTATACACATACATATTAATAATTATTATGTCTTTCCGACCGCACACTTTTGCTAAGAAGCATACGAGAATAATCTGTACAGACAGATTTACGTTAATATGTTTCAAATTTACGAAGTAATCTAACTCCTAAATTCTTAACAAATTTGTTTTGCATTGCAATGATTAAGAAACCATTAAAGTATAACTTCACGTTCACATTGTTATTATTCACAAAAATGACATTGTTGATCCAAAGCATATTTACTCTTTTAAAATTATTAAAAAATTAATTTACAAAATTGTAGTCAATGTCAATATAGTAATTCTTTTCTTTATAATACTACATAAATAATATTTAAAAAAGAAAATGATAATTAGAATTGACTTATCCTTAAAATCAATGTGATGTTGTATGGCATACACAACGAGATTGTTGTCGACAAATTTAAAGATTTTTACCACTCGAATGATTTAAGTATAATCTTAAAAGTGCCGGTTTGGAAAGCTATTATCAAATCAGTCACCGATAACAAATGACTATACCAATTTGCTAATAAATTCCAAAATCCTTAATGAAGAGTAAGAAAATTCAGATAAAATATAAATCTACAAATTTCTCAACGGTTTCGAAGACAAAATTCTTCGTGGCTCGTTTCTATCGATCCAACGATCTCTTTTCAAATTCTACATAATCCATGCTTTGTCACAAAGAAGTCGATCGAACGATAAACACTTAATCCACCCTTGCGTATGCCGGGACGATCGCCTTGTCGATCCAAAGTTTGCAGTTCTCGTATCCAGCCCTCGGCAGGACATCCTGGTCGACGATGAGGATCCTTTTACCGCCGTCGGCCTCCTTCACCTCTCCATGCCAGACGAAGTGATTGAAGAGCTGCTGCATCGCCTGTAGATGCCTCTTCTGCTCGGGCGTCTTTGCCGGGAAGAACCCGAGGATGGCGGCGGCGTCGCTGTCAGCGTCGGCTATGACGTCCCGGGGGAAGGTCGAGATGTAAAACGGAATGTCGCTCTTCATCGTTGCGACGGTCATCAGAGGGCAAACTACGCGTACGTCCGAGATCATCGTGTGCAGTCCTTTCAGCGTTGAATTATACTGGCTGTAAACGTATTTTATTTTTATTTTATTATCGACGGTTTATTTATTCGTACCCAAATAAATGTTGTTTTTGTTTTCAATCTTAATAAACAATCGTTTCGTGTAATAAATTACTTATGACTAATATTATTTTATACACGGTCTTTTGGATTATTTATTTTGTTATTTTTTTTTGTTTTAATTAGGATTTTTTATCGTTTGTGTGAAAATTTGTTACGGGAGAACAAAATTTTGTTCGTAACAATTTTGGGGTTTTATTTATATACGGAAAATGGGTAGATTTGAAAACTGTGTGTTCGATTTCTTTATAATGTGCGTGTGTGTGTGTGTGTGGTTGCGGAAGAGAAAACGAAATTATAATAAATATTTATTTACATATTTAAGGATTAATTACAAAGTCGTTTAATTTACGAGGTTTATTTTTTAATTATATAATTATCAATTAATTTGTGCTTGTTATTTATTCAGGAGTTTTTTATTTATTTATATATATTTTTTGTTTTTTTATATCTTTAGTGTTATATAATTATGTAAGCTACCGATATTTTGTCGTATTTTTTCCGTGTTTCTCTTTTTCATCTTTTTGTGATGTATCCATATAAGATTGATACGATGTGATAATTGGAATAATCATAGGTTCGAGTGGATACGTTTAAGTTTCATCCACGTATCGAATTCGTAAGTACCGCGTATTATTTATTCTCGGTGTACAGAATGTGAAGCATCGAGATAAAGAGTAAAAAGCGAACAGAAATCGAACTTTGACAAGGTAAGCTAAAAACAATTATAAACAAACGAATTAAATTACCCGGACCCGGTCGAGAGACGGACAACGAGTCGCTCGTCTCCTCTCCTCGAATTACGAGTCACGGGGACGCTCGCGACACGTAAGAAATCGTATAAACAAATTCATCTCTCGGAGCTCGGAGAGGCGAGGAGTAACGAGATACCCTTGCAGGACTCCGCCCGGGGCGAGGAGCAATACTAGCCTAGTGCTCGTCGCCGTGGGGGTCTTTCGAGGAATACACGCGCCACCGTCAAGTATCTTTAACGAAAGGCACGCGCCGCTGGATCAACGCGGCTACGGAAAAAATGATCACCCGAGGAATTATTCCGAGGACATTGCGAACTATTCGGAGTCACGTACAGTAAACCAAGAGTCACACGCGTGAAAGACAACGAGGGATCATCGGTCTATAGACGAGCTTGTCATTGCGTTGAAAGGAGGAGACGCGACCCCGAAAACGAAGGCACCAAGGGGTTGAGACGCGGACCCTTCAAGGCACGCGAGCACGAGTCTGGGATACCAAAGAGCGCAGACAACGGATGCATCACGGAAGTGGAAAAATTACAACGGTATGACGCACGGATAGGGTCCAGGAAATTATGCGACAAAAGACGCCTTGTCAAAGTTCGATTCCAAAAATATGATAAAAAAATGAATATAGAGAGTCGGAAGGGGAAGCAAGTATATGTAAGAGAATGTGACTTAGCGACGTTAGATTTATAATTTATACACGGAAATTATATCTTGTTATCGAACTATTATACGCGACAGTTACATACGTATATTATTAGACATCGTTATAATATACACGGAAAACAAGTTTGTTAAAATACTTGTAATAAATAAATAATTGGTATCGACATCGAGTGAAATGCTTATCATTTCAACCCCGACACTCGAGTTAACTAAAGAGATCGAATATTAATTTTCTTTATCAACGGAAAAAAATCCCGTTTTTCTACGATTCGAGATCCATTTTATCGGTACGACATCGAAAGTTCCCGATATATTTATTCCCGACTATTCGGTTGTAATTTTATTATTAATTATTGAAAAAAGGCGCCACGCGTAAAATAGTAATATTCGTCGATACACTTACGCGAAAACTTGATCCTGTTGTACCATGGATGCGAGCAACGAATCCGAGAAAATCTTCTTTATTTCCTGTGGTTCCACTGTACGGTTATACGATAACGATTTCGGTAGTTGCCCAGACTGCGCAGTCGTGCCCATAACAACTTTGACGGGCAATTCCTTTTGCGAGAAAATCTCGCCGATATGCTGTTGAATGATAATGTCGTCCTTGACGAGCCACTCGTGCTTCGTGTTGTTTATCGACTTGTAGTCGGGTAATCCAGCGCTGATTGCATACCACGAGGGTGGCACCATCTCCATTACATCTTCGGCATTCTTACTCTTCAGGCAAGCGGCATCTCGGCATCTGGAAGTTTCATTTTTCGACGTTATTCGCATTCGCGAGAGACTCGAGTTGGAAGTAATTTAAGAATTTATTAAGTCGGAGGTACAAATAATTACGTGGATTAAAAGTATCCGTACCCCGAGATAATCACGGTTTAATAATTCAATTGTATCCAAAATCAACGATGCGAATTTAAGTATTCGAAACACGCGGTGGATACAAAAGTAATTACGCGAGGAAAGGAATTCGAGTGCTTTGGAAGTTTAAAGAATTATGTACAATTGCATTTTTCCGATACTCGATAATAACTCGATAATACTTTCATGCTTGAATTCGAAACATTTATCGATCGGATATTTTAACGAAATCATCCAATCTTGCAAATTTTATTCGAGCGTTTAGTTTTCGGTATTCCCAACAAGAAAAACGAATGCTACAAAATTCAATATCCAAATCCGTAATGCAACCGTTGAATGTGATATCAGAGCTGAAACTGTGACGTACTTAGCATGGAGGAAGGCCTCGTTCTGCTTCTCGGAGTCGTGTAGATCACGAGCCGGGAAAATTGCACTGCCACTGGAAATCCAAGCACGCGCAAAAAGATCTTTGGCGCGTCGGGCGCCAACGAGAGCAGTTACCAAAGTACCGCCGGCGCGATGACCCCAAAGAGTCACCTGTTTCTTGTCCCCGCCGAAGTGTTCGATGTTCAGCTGCACCCACTGGAGAACGGTGATTATGTCCGAGAGTCCGTAATTACCGGAGCTCATTGGGTGAGCTGCTCGGGATAGAGGCTCGACAGCGAGGAAGCCAAACACGTCCAATCTACAATTCGAGTGCACAAAGAGATATTACAATTGCATCCGTGTCTAGAAAATAAATCACTCGTTCGTTTTTCATTCATTATTTAAAAATACGTTTACTCGAGTAAATATTTTTCTAGAAAAACAATTGCTCAAAGATTTAAATAACGATCCGGCCATTTGTTTAATGTTTACGATCTTTCAATTAATAACGCGTATGGATTATTATTTTTAAATCTATCGAGCGTATCGAAGTGGTTTAAACAAGAAAATATTAAGCTACGGTGTTTAAATAGAACCGCGATACGTTAAATAAGGTTATTTAATAATAAATACACGCGATTCCATTCAAGCAAAATGCACAAAGGAATATTTATTTTATTATTTTATATATAATTCCGAGACGAACCTAAAGTTAGGCCTGACGTAAACCATCTCTCGAACTCTCGCGAGCTTTCCGGATGGGATCATGATTCCAGGGGATGGACCGCTGAGAGTGTCGGCGCCGATCATAACGACGACCGGCAAAGGTCTGTCGTACAACACCTGAGGCGTGTACACGTCCAGGTAGAGACAGTCCTCGACGCCGTTGATGCCGTTGGAGGAGTTTCGTTGCCAGCACATCTCGGAACTGTTGTGGGCCAAGTAAGTTCCGTTCCAGCAGTGCTCGATCTTACGGAGCGGCTCCGACGGCTGCCAACGACGATCGTTCACCGGTGGCACGGCGTACGGGATACCGCGGAACACAAAAGCGTCCTCCTCGAGGAGACCTTGCACGAGACCGCAGGAGGTCTGAGTCTCGACCTTGCCATCCTTGATCGGTTGGGCGACGATGCGACGAGGTCCGACGCAGGCGATGCAAATTATCACGACCACGAGGAGGAGAACGAGAAGCGTCACGGCTGAAAATTCAATGTTTTTACTTTAAGAGAGAGTTACAAGACGAAATAGAAAGAAGTTTTACAAAGCTTGTGTAAATTTTTCTCACGTTTTTTGTTGCGTGTGTGATGAGATCGGATAGCAACGAATGGCTTTTGAGTTGTTTGTTATTCGAAAATTTTACGTTGAACCACGCGAAAATTGTACAACGACGTAGTATCATTTACAAGGATATTTCAACCTCGCGTTATCGCATTATCTTAACAATGTAATCACAAGATATATAAAACCACGTAATTATTTTCCATGCGCGAAAATACAATGGTTACGGAGGAGGAAGAAACCGTCAGCGATAAAATACAGTATAAAAGCCACGAACGTACACTATTCCCTCGCGAGTTGAAATTTCCACCGCAGAGTGTAATAAGAAAAGCTTTAAAGACTCCGCAAATTCGAGATGAACCTTGCGAGAAACTCTCACCTGTTCGCCAAGTAACGACAACCAAAAAAGAAAGTCGAACTTACCACTGACGACGACGTTTCTCCTGGCAGCGGTGAGACAAACGATGAACGGATGCGGCTTGGTAAGAGCACCGTCCGCAGCTTCCACGTCTAGGCGTACAGTTTCCATACCGTCGTCTCCACCAGCTCCAGCATTATTGTTCACTTGCGTACCGTCGTCCAGGGTCTCGACGCTCGCGAGGCCGGCGCCTCCGGTAGTTCCCAAATCGGTGTCGGTTTCCTGCGCATGACCAAAACGAAACGCCGGTTATTATTGGCTGAGAAATAACATTTTGCAATCCAAGTTGCTCCAAGTTACGAGATAGGAAACAATATCGATGCGTGCAACCGAAATAACGTTGAGCGAGTACTCGAATCTTGACTTAAAGTAAAAAAGTATCGAAAGGTGTTTAACCTCGTAGATCAATTCTTGTCCGATGAAGCTACGCATATAAACTCTTCCTTTTCCCATAACGTGTTTTACCGTATTCTTCTAGACTTACTAATTTTAGCCGATCGAATCCGAGCATGCTTCGATAAAAATTTTAAACTTGAATGTATCGTAAATACAAGTACACAAATCGTAAGATAATGTAATTCACGTTGGAATTAATAACGATTTAAAAGCAATATTTTACAAATGGACGTATTATATTACGTTTAGGCACTGGAAATTGTTCCTTCTCGAGAAGAAAACGTTTTTCTTTACATCTGAGTTGTGTTTGAACTTCTATTGTGATATTACAATAGAGATAAATACAATATAGAATTCACTAATACCAGAATAAGCTTGTGTAACGTAGCGTGGAAAACAAAAAAAAAAAATAAAAACAGCGACGTCCGTTGGTATTATAATTACCACCGTTAAGATATCTCTAACTCTCTACAAAATCTTATACGATAACTTGCACAGCTCGAGGCTAAAAATTGAGGAAATGACAAAAACCCATATCGAACGAGGGTCAAAATGGAGAATCGGCTGCGGTCTGTCGATACTTCAACGACTAGGAACGGAAAGTTTCGGCGTGCCCGCTGGAAGGACGCGAATTAACTGGCGTCGAGGATAAAGTCGAGCCCGAGTGTCTCGACGAGTTGCAACAGCTGCGAAATCCACACCTGTGCAGAAAAGCGCGTCGCCGGTGTGCACGAAAATTATACCTCCGACGACGACGACGACGACGACGACGACGACGACGTGGGCTCGTGTGCCATATCGCTCGCGAGCGAACGAGGAAGAGGAACCGGAGATAAGCTAATGGGAGTCGCCGACGAGGTGAAGGAGGAAAAAAAAAAAAGGATGCTATACTTGCTCGAAAGGTCAACGCGTAAGGCTTCGGCTGTTCGAAGGCGAGAGCCGTTGATGGTTTACAAGTCGGCGTTCCTCCTTTTTTCTCTCTCCCTTCCTTTCTCATTCTCTTTTCCCTTTACAATCATTCGCTCTACCTAATATCGAGTAATTTATCGCGTCGGGCTTTCGTGACGAGATCGAGAGAGAGAAAGAGAGAAAGAGAGAGAGATACACTTTGATTATTATTTTTATTTCGGGATTTTTGGCCCACGGAAACGTTCGATCGATAATGGAGACACTGAATGACGCTCTTGTTTTATACGGTGAAATTTTACTCCTCCCTCCAGTTGTAAAAACTTTTTGCATTTTTATATCATAATGCTTCTTTGTGCGAACGTAATTATTGAAAAAGCAAGGAGGGAAAATACGATAACATCGATTATATACATAGTTTATTCATCGTACGATTATTCCCATTGTCGCGTGCTCTTATTTTTATTTTTGTGATTTATTAAATCAAATGCGATGATAAATTTACGAGTCATTGCGAACCGATGAAGGAATCCGTGCGCGCGTTTTTAATACTTAAAAGTCATTGCAGTCATTTTTGCTTAACTTAATAAGCAAACATTTTTATAAGCTACTCCGTTCTAAATCAAGTTAAATTTATTCAGATCATAAATTCCTTTGATTATAGCAGTTACACATAACTGTCTTGCCAAGCATAATTACAAAACTAATAAAATATTTTATAGGCAATATTTAAATTTATATATACTTCCATTTAAGGACTTTTATTTTTCGTTTGCTACTTCGTACTTTTTGTCGGATATTTTTTGATATATTGTCAAGTATGGTGTGTACAGAATTTATCTTTATTTCTTACTAAAGTTAGTTTGACCGTTTTTATGCACTTTACAGTTATTTGCGAATAAATGCATTATTTACGTCGTAAAATACCTTTTACCTTAAATTTACTATAAACTAGTACAAATATTTATGATGCTTTCGGATTTTTTACGTCGGCGTAAAATAAGCTCCACTTACGATAAAAACTTTGATAATTATTGTAACGACGACGATGACGATACGACAATAACCTAAAAATATTCACCATTTTCGCGCGTCTAATTTTATATCGAACGCCGAAGAGTCGAAGGAAAATATTAGAAATATCTCCCAAGAGTTCCTACGTCCGAATCGGGAAAAGGAAGAACTCAGGAACAACAGGAATTTACCTTCTTCTTCCTCGAGAAAACCGAAGTCAATGGGAGGCGAATGGCTTCGAGGATACCCTTGCGGCCTTCCTTCTCCTTGGCTTCTTTCACCGGGGTACCACCGCCTGCCTTATCGATGGGAATACTCTCCCCATCCTTGGTAGGAGCATCGCCGTCACCGGTTTCCACCGGCTTTGTATCCTCCTCCTGAAACACAATGCAAAGGCGTGCGTTAACGTTTACCCAGAGTCGAGGCAAATTTGTTTCTTATTGTTCTTTGGTTCTATGGCTTTCTTAACTTTGCAATTACGTTAGAAAAAAATAAGGGACTTTGATTTGGATGTTGCGGTGGAAAAGTATTTTCGGTGCGGAACCGAGGGGAAGTTTTTTTTTATTTCAGTGTTCGGTTCATTATAAAATACAAGGGTGAACAGAGAAAATGTAGAGCGAATAATGTTATTTAATCTAATAATTTTTTTTTGTTGGAAAGAACGATAAATTATACGTTATACATCGATGATAAAGAAAATTATTATTCGAGTAAACGGAGAAAAGTTTTAAAAGCGGTGAGTTCTTTTATTAATTGTGATTAATTTATTAACAAAATTATTACGTAAATTATTATTACTAAAGGCAGCGACATTAATGTATATCGAATGGCTGTTATGCTTTTAATGGGTGTTAATATTTTTTCAACGAGATATAAATAAAATTTTTATTACAACATCGTTAACTTTTTATCCATTTAATTTAAGTGTATTTCGGAACAGATCTTAATTATGAAACAGAATTTTATATATTGAAAGGTAAAGATATTTTTATATACTGATTATAAAATTAAAAATAAATTAGTCTTAGAATGATATATTTATTGGATCGTAATGAGAAAAACACGTTAAAAAAACTGTTGGTTATTTATAAAATTGATATAATTAACGTCGTTAGCAAATTAATAATCGTTTCACCATAATTCTAAGCGATGAACCAAAATACGTGAATTTTTAGTATTAGCCCACGGTGTAAAAAGTTTTTCAAATAAATGGGGTAATAGAGGTCAAAAGACTATTTTTAGTTATATTCGAGCTCGTATTACAAGGGGAGAATTTTTTTCGATCATTCCACACGACATTGTGAATTTAATATTAGGGTTTCACGTTAACATAAAAATCGTTTTCACGTCTATGTTTTATTATTTCTTTCAAACATAAAACAACTTCGATATAAACTAATTCGACTGCACCTAAGAGTAGAGCTCGATGTTACTAGTAATATAAACAAAGGGTCGTCTCTACGTAAACAATTAAAAGTTTATTATCAATCAAGTTAGTCATTATGGAGAATCTTACATGGTTATTATGACTTTTATGCGTGTTGAATTATGCTTTTAACAAGTTACAAATTATAACCAAAAAAAAAAAAAAAAATTGAATTAGTCATATTGCGTCAAGTACTTTGATTAGAATAAATATATATTCTAATTCAAAAGGTTTTGTAATTATGTTGATTAAAAGTTATAAGAGCGTAATTATTAGACATACGAATACCATAAATCTTATCACGAATGAATAACAAAATTGTTTGAAAAATAGTTTGGTAAGTTATACGTTTTTGCTAATCAGCAGTCAATTATTCTAAGTTGTTACTTAAATACAGAAACTTTAAATAGTAAAAAAAAGACGATTACTGGATCATACTTGTGTAACTTTTTTAATCAAGCCACTTAAGATACGATGTATCTCTTATAAAAGAAATTTTTACAGTACCGTTGAGTAGAACGAGCAAAAATATATTCTTTATTTAAATTATAATTTGAGTCGTGGTGAAAAAGTTTTGCTTCTTGCACGTTTAGAAAATTCAAGTTTATTACGAATAAATCTTTATATCCGTTTTCAACAAGGATAAATAATATTTAATCATATTTTTACTGGAAATATGATCGATAAAAAACATATTTACGTTACAGCTTGGAAAAGGGTCGAATGGAAAATATTATCCGTATATCCTTCGACGACGATTCAATTTTTTACAAAGTACACAGTTATTCATCCTCGAAAAGAATACCTTATTCTTATCTCGAAAAAAAATCTTTTCTATTCGTGCAGAATCTCTAAGCAACAAATTTAAAAAGGGAAAAAAAAACATTGCTTTTTTAAACACGAACAACGAATGTGTAAAATACAGTATAAGAACCGCAAGCAACGTTAAAATTCAAATCGCACGGTTTAAATCTCGATACTTTTCCTCTTGCATAGATGAATACAATCTCGGTATGTACACACGCTGTACATTCTCCAAACAAAGATGTAGTTACAACGTATGCAGCGAGGGCGTGACGTCATAATAAAAATATCGTCGAGACGTTGGAGTAAGTTGAAAATAGTGGTTTTGCGAGTGTATGAGTGGAAGCGGGAAAGAGAGAAAGCTGGTATCAAAGTTAGCCACACTCGCGTCCTTCTATACGGGTGCATTATCCCTGACCGCCGAGACTTTTCAAGTGCAGGCGGACTGCGGTCTGGTGTATTTTCGGTTGGCGAGGGCAGTAAAAAGAAGAAAAAGAGGGAAAAAAAAGAGGAAAAAAAAAACTAATACGCGCGTGTCTAACATCTCCGGCGTCGGCGCCTCCTTGGCAAGAATTCAACAAGTCTCCAAAGCGTCGCGCCGTCCCCGTCATAATTTCCGATCGCGAGCGCCTCCTCCTCCGAGAGAACCGATCCTTTGTGCATCGGGCGTGAACGGACTCGAATTTCCACCTTCCACCGACGACGCCATGTGGGTAACGAGATTTACCGGGGTCGCGAGCGATCTCCTCTCCCACGCGTTCGATTTATGGACGTTTTATGGGTTCCCGGCAGATACCGGACGCTCCAGAGAGAGAGAGAGAGAGAGAGAGGAGGAGATAGAGAAAAGATCTACGCGTGTGCGTTGTCTCTCTCTCTCTCTCTCTCTCTCCCTCTTTCCCTCTCCCGGTAATCCCGAGGGGCCTTTTAAAAGGCCCTTTTCGCTCGCGGCGCCTCTTTTTTCTCTTTCTTTCTTTCTTTTTTACCCAAGGCTGTAGTATCGTTACACCGCGACCCACGCGTTCCTTCCTCCTCGACGATTCTCCGACGTTTCCTCGTTTTACGGACGCTCGCGACCGACGTACGCTGAGTTTCTTTGTAACTTGGCGCGAGTGTGTCGGAGTTGGTTGCGAGCCGAAGGGAAGCGACGACGATCGAATACGTGGAACTATTGGACCACGGGTTATGGATTACGGTTAACGAATTTATTTTCAAACGCGAAATACGATCGTCTGGGGTCCCTTTCCTTTTCTTCTCTTCTCCATTTTTTATTTCGTATATCATCGTATTATCAATCGGTAATATGCGGAATATATCGAACATTCCGTGTAACGAAAACGGCAAAAAATACCGAGTTCCTAGTAGAGGAAACATTTTGCGCACTAAGTATACACTTTCCAGGCTAAAATACTTGTTAATCGCGTTACTATAAAAGCCATTACGATTATGGTATGCGTGCCGGTCCGATAACGCTTCTTTCCCCCGCGTCACGAATGAATGGATACTCTGTAAATACGAGAAACCGTAGTCCTGACTTTTTCCTCCTGACCTGTGCGCTCCGGGATCCGATACGACTGCTCGTATTTAAGAAAAAAGAAGCGAAGGAAGAAGAAAAAGAAAGAACAAAAAAACGACCGAGTAGAAAGGCGCGGAAGAAAAAAACGAGGAGAAAAATGAAATAAAGAAGGAGGAACCCGAAGTGATTATCGAGGATTTCTACGAATCGAGCAGAGCCCGATGACTGTCGGATTCCTCGTCGACCTTCGAGTCGTCTCAAGTGGAAAAACGTTTCTCTCGAGGAAGACCAAGACGACGACGACGACGACGACGACGACGACGACGACGACGACGCTCGAAGAAAAAGAAGAAACACGCGCGTTAGATGCAAGTTCGCATGTGTTACCCTGGCCGTCGTCATCGCCATCATCGCCGTCATCGTCGTCGTCGTCTTAACCTCTCCCACCTCGAATCCCCGAAAAGGCTTAGGAGAACCGACGCCACAGGCGCCCGTGGCTCACTCCTCCGACCCGATCGCGCCTCCACACGCGTGATTCTATATTTGGACGGGCTGACGAACCCGCGCTTATATCCTCTCTCTCTCTCTCGCTTCACAGCCCCTCCGGCATCGGGTCACGTGTCGCTTCCTATTGTGAGCGCGCGTTATTATCCTTGTTGCGCCGAGGACTACGGAGATTTTTCATTCCCCGGGAGACGGGGAGGAAGGGGTGAAAGAGATCGTTCTCTCGATAAGCGAGCAAGCTGACGGGGTGTTAAGCAAATGTACGGACCAGCCGCTCCCGGTAATCTCGCTAATGCGGGGTACACAAAGTACGTGATCGGCCTCTGCGATGGCGAATGATTTTACATACGGCGTTTTATTCCTCCGAGTCTTTTCGTTAGGGGGAAGCTATACGTTCGTTTTTTTTTTTGTCTCTCGGAGTGCGAAATTGCCGAACGATGGAAGCGTTCTTGCGATACCGACGATAGCGAACCAACGCTACTCGTTTTTCGTTCCACTGGGAAGCTGCGTTTTAAATAATACGAACGATAATTGCGCGGTTACCTTTTCTGCTTCAATCTATAGATATACAACGTAATGTTGTTAATGTGGATAAAGCATGTTTTTCTTTTTTCTACGAGTAACACCGCAACCGAATTGGTATCGCACCCAAGACGAAAACCATACACACGTAATAGTATTAAACGCACCTTTTCGTTGTTGCAGATTAAGAATTAAATAGTATTATTTAGCGAAAAATAAAATTTTATCGTTGTTTCGCGTTGCTAATTTATGAGACTTGCCTCGCATCGTTAAACCAAGGATATTCCGTTACTTAAACGATAAATCCTTCCCTTGGTATGTGCCGATTGTAATTTATCAAAGGTTGATCTTGGGGATACGCGTAAACTTTACGTTAACTCTCGCACCGATTAAAAAAATTGTATAAAGTACGATTTTTTTATTAATACCGAAAAAGCGCTACGTTGTTGGGTCTCGGAACAACCGACGAAACAGCTTTTAAGATAATAAACGGTACTACTATATAAACTAGCCGCGTCGTAAAATTTATTACGTTGGAAATAATAAAACCCAAAACTGTTTTAATACTACAATACTTATATTCTTAAAGTAGTCGATCTAACAAACGTTACTTTAAAAGCTATCAACTCGAAATTCATTTATATATTATTGGGCATAATATTAGACGATTGCGAGAATATAACGCACTCGAGCTTACGTTGTCAAGCATTTTTATCGTCACTATCAAATTTTACGATTGAGCGCAAGGAAAGTGTTTAGGCAGTTCTGTAACTTATCTCAGGGTAACAGGCAAATTTTACCACCGAGTCTGAAAAAATCAATTCGCGTAAATTCATCGTTGGATTATTTTCTTTCGAACGAACGTGTTTTTTTTTTGTATTATTCGCGATGAAAAATGGAAGGGAAGATATACGTTTTTATCGCGTTACGCGTACGATATTTAATATTTTCTATTTTTTATTCGCGAACGTAAAAGTGATCGTTATTTCGGACACGTTCGGTTTAAACAGTAAATTTCTATGATTAAAAAGAAAAAGTTACTAGTCCTGCTATTCGAAACGAAAGATGGATTATTATTTACACGAAATTCATTTCCATCTGGTGAATTCCCGATTCGGTTTCAGCTCTTTTTTTCTGATAACGTAAAAAAGCCTTTCTCGAACAACCGCTTGTAGACGTTATCTCGAAAGCCTCTCGCTACGCTTTTAATAGAGTTTGTTCGTGACATCCGCGCGACAGCGGACTCGCGTTTAACCGAGAAAATTTTCCTCGTTCTCTCAAGCTCTCGGGCTTACGTAGGACAAAACGGGTTTTAAGAGAGGAGCGACGATCAAAAACGGATCCGCGAAAATAAACAAAGGGTATCGAGTTCGGGCATTGTACCTAGGACTAAAAATATTTGTCGTTGGGTGACCTTCGTGCCGTTAAAGCTGTATGAATTTCCAATCTGCCGTTTACGTAGGAGGGTTATATCGTGTGCACAAAGTTATGACGCATCATTGATCGCATTGAGAATAGCTGTTATGCCTTATGGTGTGGGTGGAAGCAATGGAAGTACGAATCGACGGAGTCACGGCTTAGCAATTTGTCTGCCGATCGTTGTTGAGATACGAGTAATTTTCTTTTCGTTTTCTCGTGTACGCGTTCTACAAACTTCCCTTTTCGTTTAAAACGGATCGTTTTTTCTTAATTTTCGAAACAAACGAACTTTCGGCTTTTTTTTCTCTCTCTCGAGCCGTCGAGAAATACCGACACTCGCGAGCTGGTAAAGCAAATTTTTACAGACTCCTATACGTCCGTAATAACACGATCGTCGGATACGATAAAAAAACTGCATACGTCCAATAGTTGAACGATAAGTTAATTATTGTAATTACAATCCCTAACGCAAATAAAGTAAAAGCTTTAATTTTATCTTGGCAATGATTCATTCGTTTTGTCCCGATTAAAGTAAACAATTCAATGCGTGAGTCAGCGAAGATTCTTTTAATCAAAATAAAATATTTTATAAAGTATTAAAAATCAGCGAGTAAACGAATCAAAGAGAAATCGTAGGTCCGTTATTTTGTATACTTCCTTCGAATAAAGTCGTACAAATTTGATTAGATCTTTTACAGGTGTGCGCGGTAAAAAGACCACCAAAATGTACGGTTCTCCCTCGCCGGCTTTTAAATATGCATCTACAACTCGATTAAAAAAATAAAATATTTCCCCCGTACGAATAGAACAGGTTAAATACGCACGCAAATGTGCAGAAACTCCGCATTAGGTATGCGCATACCTAATAGCGAAAAAGAACGTTGAGTTGTTTAAACCAACGTAGGCACATTTTTCAGCGACGAGTGCAGTCGAGTTTCGGGCATTCGTCACAGGTGGACAACGACCGCGACGACGTACACCGGAAGTTTAAGTGGCGTCGAAAAGGGAAATTTTTCGGTCCGCTGGTACGCGAACGTAGCCCAAGATTTCCTGGCGATCGTTTACGCAGACGCAGTGGTTCGTTCGTTCGTTGTCTTCCGCGTTTTAACCGATTTCCCGAGTTATCGACCGAGATTGAACTTCCAATGACTCGCCGCATAAATTTCCCAGGCTTCGATCGCACGCTTATTAATAAAGAAGAAAGAGCGGAGGATGATGATGATCTTATAAAATTATCTCCCCGGAAATACAGGAAGTTTTAGGGAAGTGATCTAAATAAGCCGCGAGCGTGAATTTTATAACGGTCTCGAAGCTCGCGATGGTCCAACTTAATTTGCAAGAATTAAGAATTACAACAGTCAATTAAGACAGACGGAGAATCGCGATAGTTTCCATCGCGCGTAATTCTGGATCCCTTTTTTATTACAGCGGATTTATTATGCGCGTAGGGCCATTGTTTGCAAATTACAGAAGCGAGCTCGAGACCCGCGGAGTAAGAGGTTGTTACGCCACTGCGACGCTTCCGGTACGGAGTAGTATCCCGTTGGTCGTTACGGTTTCTCCTTTCGAGCATTCGCCGCGATTGATTTCCATCGATCCCCTCGGTCGAGAGTCGCGCGCTCCTTTTTCACCCCGTTGATCGGAGATTATTTGGAGACGCGCGAGACGCCGGTGACACTGATCCCTCGTAATTAATTTCATCCTCGGGGATGCTTATTTGTTTGTCCGGTGGCTGTGCGCGCGTGTGTGGATACATCGATCGCCTCGTCCCAACGCTCGTCGAACAACCTCCGACGAAACGACGCGTTCGGAGATCAATATTAATACCCGGCAGTGCTGGAGTTCGACTAGAATTATTTAAGGGGCTCCACGGCACTTGTTCCGACCGGATCGGGGGAGGTCGTACCGATACGCTTTTAATAAAGCCGGGCTCGAGTGCTTTTAAAAATGAATCGCACCACTTACCGGATTCTTTGTAATTTTACGTTTCGTTTTTCTTCCCCTTTCCATCCTCATCTCATTTAACGGATGTACGCGTTCGATAAGATCGAAATTCGATCGATCCTCGAAAAAGCTCGCTCTTTCAGGTAGAGGTAGCGTTACAACCAGGTTCTCCGACGTAAATACTTAGTTGCGCGTTGCGAGGAAAGGCAAATCACAGCTATAATGATAATCGAGGAAACGCTTGTCTTTAAAAAGTACAACGTAATCTTTTCTTCGTTTCGTTTCTATGGAAAATAAGAGGAAACATCTGTCGTTTACAAAACGAAATCTCCAGAAAAGTGCGACAATGCATCGCGTTGCGTAAAACGTAAAGAAAAGAAGGTTTGGACAAAGACGTTTCTCGTCTCGCAACGAGAACAAGCGAAGAAAAAGCTCATCGAGAGGCGGTAGTTAAAAAGAAATAATTTTCTCCAATCGCGTTCGAGCAACTTTTCCCCGTTTCTCCGCCGCGATAATCAGCCAAGACGAAGACGAAGACGAAGACGAAGACGAAGACGAAGACGAAGATGATGGAGAATAACGAAAAAAATAGGCTTCCGGTGGGCCGAAAAATTTAAATGATAACTGCTCCGACATATTTTATAATAGCCGTGCGAGGCCCTTGGACGGACTCGACTCACGCGATCTCTCTTCACAAACGAAAAGAGAAGCCCTCCAGTTCCGTCTGTTCCGTTGCTGCGTGTTGCCGGTCATTATGGCGGTGCGCAAGTGTACGGCAATTTCTATTGATTTTTCGAAACGACCAGTAAGATGGCGAAGGAGCGAAGGGCTGAATTCTTTTTATCTTTTCGTCCATTCGCGAACGTTACCTCGAATTCAGCTATTTCATCGATAACGGAGTTTCATCTCTACGACTCCTCGCGATACTCCGAGGCGCATCCACTACTCGAGAAAATCCGAGTCCTCGCGTTAATTGGGCTGAATGTTTTTTTAAAAAGCGCGTTATCCTAAGAAGAAGAAAAAAAAGTGGCTCGAAAAGGTTCCATTTAACGGGACGGTGCAAATAAATGTGATTAGCGCAATAAAAATTTATGGAGATCGGAATAATTCTTGGTTTAATGACGGGGTAATTTCCATCGTATTTCTCGACGCCTAAAGGCACGCCGTGGAATTATCTGGATTTTAGCAAGGATTTATAGTTCAAATAAATATTCTCTTATTTATCGTTGCAGCGGCAAAACGCAGTTTGGCATCGACCCCGGGCATAAATTCGCTTTTCAATTCCAGCGGTCGTTCGTTAAGTTTACCCATCCATCAACAATGCCACCAACAACATCAACATCAACAATAGCAACAATGACAACATGAAAAACTAAGTAAACGTAGGAAAAGAAAGCGAACTAAACTTGTCCTAAACTCAAACTTCCGTTTTCCTCCCCTCCTTCATCCCTCGATACAACGGAGCTAAATTCGCGAAAGAACTTGCAGCGATCGTCCATTGTTTCGCGATACGCGCTTACGTTCACGCATCTACGAGCACGAGTCGATCGCACTCGAAGGCACCGCGGGAGATGAACGATTCGTACATGTAAGACACACCCATTCGTCGGAGGCTTCGAGAACTGGAAGCGAAATAAGGGGGTCCGCGTTGGGTTGAGCAAGGGGGGATGATGTTACGCTGTTGTGTGCACCCGTCGATGAGCTCGTAGCTAACCCTCGAGCGTCCTGCCATTGTTCCGGGGACGACGACGACGACGACGACTACGACCACGACCACGACGACGACGACGACGACGACGACGATGACGACGAAACACCCCACTTTGGAGCGTTTCATCCCCAGCGGTAACAGCAGCTGCCTACCGTTAAAGAATCACGAAACGCCTCTGTCTCTCTCGCTCTCTGTAAACCACGTTAAAGTCTCTTTTTTCGGTGTACGCGTACGACAAGCGCAGAACTTGGTTATTCGAGGCAGGAGCCTTTGCCTCCGCTATTGGAAATTTATTTTCGTGGTTTTATGGGGACTTTTGTTGTTTCGTGTCAGGGGAAATTATGTGTGTTGTGTACGTAACTTTTTGAAATACCGACATAATTTTTCTTTTTGTCAATCCTGGTGTAACGTAGCTAAGCCTAGAACGTAAATTTCAAATTGGAAAATGTTATGGAATTTATGAGATACCGAGGAAAGCGCTTATTAAGAAAATCTTACGCGTTGAAGTTTCGCTCGGTTCGATATCGCGTTTGGCCTCTTGTTTGACGCCGTATGTTTTGACGTTCGCTATTAAAAGAAAATATATGCTTTTCAATGGGATAAGTAAATAGGACACATCGACTCGGAGGTAGCACGAAAATAAGATTTCAAAATTCAATGCGAACGGTAAAATGAAACCAAGTGTTACAAAATTGGGGAAAAAATTGAACTGTCGTTGAATATAAAATATTCGAAAAGAACTCGAGCAATTTTTCGACTCGTTATTTCTTTGTTGTTGCCTATATGTAATAAAGTTATAGCGGACAAAAGGCAATTTTCATTTTACTATTTGCATAAAGAGGACAAAACATCGACTTTCTTGCGCGATAAACGCCTCGGTAAAAATTTTTTTCCTTGGGTATTCCTTCGTGAAATCTATGATTATCGTATCTTTACGGATCTTAGTGAAAACCCGTATATAAAGGAAAAGAAAGAACGCAAAATGTTTACAATATCCGCGAAGCTTCGAAATCACAGCCTCTTTAATCTACGTAACAAATTGATTTTCGTTGAAATCCACTTAACGCTTAAAAGCAGGGAATTCCGTCGTCTTTCCTACACGATTTGTACAAGATTGATGAAGAATACATTTTACGTATTTACAAAGACGAAAAAGTTGTCTTTGTAAAGTTATCAGATGTGCAATGTTAAAAATTGTAGGTCGCTTCGAGAGTTGCAGTTCGCACGAGTGAAAGCGCTTGCGACGATAAGTCGGTCGTTCCGTTTACGCATTTTTTTTCTCTTTTTTATTTTTTCAAAAAATCTCACCACTCGCTCGTTTCCGGTATTACTCTTACACTTAAGCGAGAATCCGTAACGACCGGTCAAACGTAATTTCGATCTTTCGTTTGAAATTGTAAAAAGTTGCGAGGATAATTTCACGCGTCGATCGGAAAAATCAATATATCTTTTACAGCAATTTTCTAGATCAAAGCAGATTATATTTATTTTATAAAACTAGTTTCGAGCGCAAAAACCGAATCATCGTTATTTATATTCTTTTATCTTATTCATTTATTCATATTATTCAAAGTCGATGCGGACTATTTTATAAAATAATAAATTCGCAATATTATCTCGTCTTTTGAAAAATAATAGTAAATTTCTTCTCGTAAACGATAACAGCCTCTCGCAAATTAACAATGTATAATTTCTCATGATTATGTTATTCTCGTTCCGCGAAAATAAGACAATTAAAAATGAATTCAGCTGTACTTTAGAAAGTATGTTAATTTTATTATCCCTTACATTAAAATACCTTGGTATTTATTAGAATTATAAAATCTAATTGTAAAACCGTACAAAAATAAAATAGCGATTTACAAATTATACTTGCGTCTTACAAAACAGCTACGCGTAATATTGTATTATATATTATTATTATTATTATTATTATTATTATTATAATCATCGTAACAAGACAAGATAACGATCGCGATCCATTCTTCTCGAGATTGATAAAACGTTTCGCGCGTAGCAATTTATAAGTCAATTGTCATATTTTCTTTCTACAGCTCGAGTCAAGCAAATCCATAAAAAGAGGAAACACCGACGCATCGACGGATTAATTTCGTCCTTGTTAAGCCATTCACCGACGTATCGCATGTCGCGAATCGTCTGGCACGTGCACACGGACAAACCGATTTGCATTACACAAATTATTCGCTTCCGCGTGTTACGCGAACGTTGCACACAAGTACTCGGGTACGAACCCGGAGAATCAACCACGAAGCGATGCCAAGAGCAAACCAAACGCCTTACGACTAAACCCGTCGATCACTGAATTTAATATAACGGAGATATTTTATTCGCCGGTTAATCTCAAACCTAATATTAGGACGCGAGTCTGTTTTTAACGAGTGCACGAATGAAAAATGGTTGTGTGGTGAGTTAAATTATGTAGTACGTGGACTCGTCAATATTGGTTTCTCATTCTATACGTATACTGTAGAATTAAGATGGTAAGAAACGTATCCGCCAAACGTTTACGGAGATAAATATTTTTTATTTTATTTCTAGCAAACGCATATATCTTACTTTCATAAAGCGTTATTATAGTGAAATATATGTGAAAGTACATGCAATAACAGAGAGAAAGAATACAAAGGAAGCTTTAATAATTTATTTTGAAAGCGAAGAAATGTTTTATTCACGGTATTCCCGTGATTTTAATAAAATGCTATCCGCAACTTTCTAGAATCTACGTGTTTTTGGATACACGAAAGCAGCCTCGACATTTTTCATGACGTCAAAGAGAGAAGCTCATCCGATACGAATGCAAAGTTTCCCGGATAACGCGAACAACATTTTTAATAAATTAGCGAGAGCCGAAGAGACACTGCTAAAGCGAGAAAAAAAAGTACCAACGCGAACAAAGTCGCGTTTCTTTTTGTTTTTTTTTCGAGCCAATCTCGCCGAGTATTTTATTCCTCTGGTTCTCGCGGGCGCAAACCGACGATTATCGCCCAACAACCCGCGCTCGATCAACGAAACATCATGGAAAAAACGAAGGAGCGAGACGTAAAAATAAATTAAAACGAAATCCGCGCAGCATCGCTCGCGGCGTATCGCACGGGCCGCATAGAAACAGGTGATGCCTCGATTCGCTTGCCGCCATTTCTCCCCCGTCAACCCCCCGGCGTTATACACTTGGGCGAAGGGAAGTTTCTCGGACGCCCTCGGCCAAGTAATCGATATCATCACCCGGGACTGAGCGCGCAACTCTACCGACTCCCTTTCCCTCTCCGCTCTTTCCCTTTCGCTTAGCTTCCCTTTCGGACTGACTGGGCGAAAGCCTCCCCGAAGCGCGCACGCGAACTCGGCGGTGGTGGAGGAGGAGGTGGAGGAGGAGGTGGAGGAGCGGGAGGAAGGAGCGAAGGCAGGCACGAGCGCAGCTGTGAAGCACGCATTTTTTTTTTTTTTTTTTTTGCCACCGACGACCGATATTCCGAGGCTCGTTGTTTCCCCCGATAGCTAAATATTTCCAGCGATAACAACGTTTAAAAGTCGAGACGCGTTTTGTCCGTGAAAGTACCGATTCGATATCGCGCTCCTTACGAGGTATCGATTATTATTATTATTATTCGTTCCGGGAGTGTCGTTTTCGATCTTGCGATCGCGCTCTTTCGTTGATTGCGTTTTCTTTACGAGCGGGGCTGCGATGCCCGAGTACCGAATTTAATTGAATTTGAAAATTGTATACAACAATATGCATTAATGGCATTAAATGCGTTGTACCGGTTTATTTTAATTTCAAAGGACGATACAACTGGTGTTTTTATTCGACTGGTCGTCGTACGCGTCGAACGGCGTTTCGCATAATGCGCATGCCATTTTCCCGGGCACGTTTCAAGGTAATTACAAGGTCACGCGTATACCCTTCTCTACCCTACCCTGGATTCGCCCCTCGTCAAAGGGGGAATGCCACCACCGGATCTTCCCGTGGATTTCATGCAAACGACACGACCAAGAATGGTACGATGATCGAGCGACTCGATCCCAAACGGACCTTCGCTTTAAAAAGTATTTCATTTTTCGATCTCTCCTCGTTCGAATTCACGGTATAAGGAAATAATGCGATATCGAAAGCATAAACGTACAAACATTTTCTCCGTGGACGATAGACTCCGTATTCGTCTATATCGAATTGAATAATGGTTATTGAATTTTTAATTGAAATAGATATTGTGTATCTCTTATTAATGAAAAATCGAGTATCTATAAATTTATATCTCGTAAACGTTAAACGTTAATTGTCATTCGATTTTAGAAAAGTAATGGTTAGATCGGTAGCGATATCGTAGTCGGCGTTCTCTTAAAGAAATAAAAAAAAAAATACGTAACAAGATGAAGCTGTAGAAATTAATTTCGTTCTATCGAGGTCTAGTGTATATCATTTAACTTTCTCCTTTGCTCCGATTTCGCCGTGAAATACGTATGTAATCGTGCCCACCGCAGAACTACGCTTACGCACGCGTGAGCAAATCTTTATAAACAACTCGTTTTCACAATGCTTACCGTTGCCCGTATCGTGGTTTTACTCTTCCGGGATCGATCGAAACCGGCTTGGTGGAAGCTGCCGAGAGAAGATCCGAGCGCGAACCGAACTCTAACACGTTGAATAAGCGGTGGTGATTGTGAGCGCGACGATCGAGCGAAATGATAAACAGGGTGAAGAAGATGAAAAAAAAAATAATAAAAGGGTGGAGGAATAAAATATGAATGAAAGCTGCGAACTTTCTCCTCTCGCGTACGAAAATCTCGGCTCTAATGGCGCATCGGTGAATCTGCTGAGTCTGGTTAATCATAAATTGCAAAAAAAAAAAAAAAAGAAAAAGTAAGGAGGTTTCGTAAGAGAGCAGAGCGAAGAATATATATCAAGCCGGGAAGGAAAAAGGTTGGGAAGTAGGAAAAGGAGAACGGAGTATAAGAGCGAGGTAGGAGAATCGCAGTCCACTGAATTATGCATCAGACCGAAGAAAAGTCTCTTGCGAACATGTTTCGTTGAAAACAAGACGAGCGGGATGGAGAAAAAGGGAAAGAAACGAGGTGGGCGGACAGAGAGACGAGAAATCGCTCGGAAGGAGAAACATGCAAAGTCTTGTCGAAATTGCATTGCCGAATAAGAACGTTATCATTTTTTTTTTAATAAAATTCATCAGCCTATTTCATAACTTATTTATAATTGTATCCTTGCGTACGTATAAATTCTACACGCTAATATCATTTACATATAACGAAAGTCATTTACATTTCCAATCTAAGAACAACTTTGGGGTTGAAGTTTAAAGATAAAATTATCATACGCGTATAATATAAAGAGATACGCATGTAAATTCGTTATTAAAAAATTTAAACGAAGGTAATCGTTGTAAATTAAGGTTGGCGAACAAAGAAATTCAAACCTCCGATACGAACACCACTCGACCACTGATACGGGGACGGTAATAAGTTTAAATCGTCGGAAAATGAATAAAAAAAAAAAAAATAAAAAAAAAAATATCGAATATCGTTTCGACTGGAACGACGTTCGTTAAGATCACCGCTTAAACAGCGATATTAAATCTGTGATAATGGAACGTACGCGTAGCGGAACGAGAGTGGAAAGGGGCGAGAGAGCAAAGTCAGAGTACACGCGGAGTGTTTTGGTCCAGCGAGAGTGGGGCAGGAGTTCGAAAGAGGGATCGAGAACACAATCGAGGATGATCAGGGTATTTCTCAATCTGGTTGTGTGCGAGACTCTGCGGGACTCTCCGAGAGAGACTCGGCAGTATCGGGAGTAGCGAGGCGTGATTAGAAAGCCTTTGTACGATAATCACTCGACGGCCGAGGTCCGGAGCTCGGATGAAGCAGTTTCTTAAATCTTACGCGAGACTCTGATTGGGCTCGAGCTGCGTGACTTATGCGGCGATAGATGCGAGCCGACCGTATTTATGGCGGTATTATTCCTTCCAGCGGTTTGATAAACGCCCGTGGAATTTAGAGTGAATAGGTGAAGAGGGAGAAATTTAATAATATGTGATGAATTTTATAGTCCAATAAATTGGAAGCCTCGTAAAACGTGGGGTCGATGAC
Source organism: Dolichoris vasculosae (assembly GCA_018907195.1). NCBI lineage: Eukaryota > Metazoa > Arthropoda > Insecta > Hymenoptera > Agaonidae > Dolichoris > Dolichoris vasculosae. Next base: position 5,043,744 of record JACCHY010000009.1, on the reverse strand, counting down.
GAACCTCTTGAAATAGTACGTGTTTTATTTTTACGCCGATGTCAATGCATAACTTAATCACGAGACAAAATCCTCTTAGCGGTAATATTTTATACTCTTTATGTACCGGACATAACGAACGATATTATACCAAATCTAAAATTATACCAACGCTCTGTTAAGCCATTTCGGGATTATTAAATTACAATACGATTCGATGTAGGTCGGAAAGAAAGGCGGGATGATGGTCCGAAGAAACGAGAATTTAATAACATCAACGATGACTCTGCATTTATATATCTTATAATTTTTAATGCTCAACGAAAAGTCCGCGCTATATTTTTCTCTCCCCCTCTCGTCCTCTTTCTCAATAACCTGTTACGATAAAGGAAAAATTCCCGAAATAAGAGTACGTTAAGAATTAAGGAAGAAACGGTGCGCGTCTAAAAAAAATTATACTTTTTAAAATAATGATCGTTCGCACCGTGGAAGTGTATTTCCTCGGCTATTCGCAACCGAGTATTTCCGTGACCTACTGCATCCTTTCCCAACCTAAATTTTACTCGGAAATCATCACGCCACTTTTCGAACGACCTAAACGCCACCGTGTAATAAAGTTAGCGCGCGACTCGCTTCCACTCCTCGTCTCTAGACCGCTCGCAAAAGTACGACTCTTGCGCATGTGTGTGCGTTGCCCCCAACGAGAGAGAGAGCGAGAGAGAGAGAGAGAGAGAGCATACGTGCGTGCGCAAGATAAGACAGACGGGATGGGAACGTCGGCAGGATGCGCCATCCCCGTAATACTCGTGGGAGGCGCCAAAGGGACGCCGACGTTTGCGTCGTCGTTCGCTCGTCGTCAAAGTCAAAGGTTACGTTGACGTCGTACGAGCTCGGCATCCCCGAGGATCGCGAGCCCCGTTGCTCCGCTTCTTCGTGGAGGATAAGTTTCTTTACACGGAGCTTTCGATGATATACTTTGCGGCCGCTCAAACTTTCGCCATTAATGTTACCGTTATTTGCCAATCACGAAAGTATACGAGGGTGAAATTCTCGAGATTTATGTTAAGATTTACAGCGATTAAAACTTTTCTTCTTTTCGAACCTTACTCCGCTATACTACATCACCGTTCTCGTTACCATAATTGCCTTTTCGAGTATTATATTAGTAATAATGGTAATAAGAATAGAGAGAAAAAAAGTTTCCTTTCGCGGGAAGAAAGATCCACTCGCGAATTTCAATGCGAACGCGTAAATCGTAGAAAGTCAATTTTACGAGTTTGATTATAAAGCGAAACGAGCGAATAAGTAAATTTCTTTGATATGTAAACCGAAGCCTCCTTAAAAATCCGCAATATTAATCCTCGATATTCGTACCCGAAGGAATAAATAAAAGGAAGGCGTCGTTTAAACGGCCGGTCAACGAAAGCGGAGCAAAGAATTTCGAACAGAAGCTATTAATAAATTAAGGACTTTCTCGTATTCTCAAAAACGGTCCGCGAATAGGACAACGAAGCGGAGATCGACTGGATTCGGTAACTGGTGAGACTGTACCTCGTGCTCGGTGGGGCCGTGAGCCATGTGGTGTGGAGTCGCGGCTCGAGGTTTGCGTGGAAGGAGGCCGGCAGGCTCGTTGGGAGGGAGGAGGGAGGGAGGAGCGCGATCGAGGGTTCCGGTTATTCTGGTTCTGGCCTTCGAGTTTCGACCCCCAAAAAAGCGGATCCGACGAGCGAAAAAAGGCTGGAGAGGAGGAGAGCAGCGAAGGAGCGGCCGCGTGCAACGGAAGACAGCGCGAGCGGAAAAAAGGGCCGCGTAACAAAACGACAAGCAAGGATGAAAAATCGACGAAAATACGCGGGCAAGCAACGGTAGCATGGAGGAAGATCGTTGGACCGAACGCCTCCGACTGCTCCCATTTGAATTATACGCGCGCGTCTTTGGGAGCCGGGAGAAATATAAAAATTTCGGCGATGCAAAAATCGTACGGCGAACTTGGAGCAGAACTTGGAGTGATACACTAGAGAAGCGAGAAACGAGGCAGCGGAGAGTTAAAAAAAATGTTAATGCGATGACGTACTTTTCGAACCGTTCGATCCAATGACTCCTTTTTTTTCCTTTTCTTTTTTTCTTTTTCTCTTTTTTACGACGCCGTTATTTCGCGTTAACAAAAGCAAAATTTACCGTAGGCATAAGCCGTATTTTTCGCGGAGCCGCGATGTACAATTTTTTTCAGTTTTTACGGCGGGAATGTTTCGTAATTTTCTCTAATTATGAATAATGGAGAGGCTAAATAGATATTTATAATATTGCAAAAGTAAGGAACGCGCGATAGTCCAAGACTTTTCTAGCTTTCTTTTTTTTCAATGAAAAATAGACAAATTTAATTTTAACCGAGATATAATTTACGACGGCCGGTAAACAACAACAAAAATTCAAGTACTCGTCGTTCCACTTTACGAGCGCGGAATCCAGTTTGTTTCGAGGATACCTTCGTTCCGAGGATATTTTTATATCCAACTGTACACGGCTACCGCGTAATAACAAAAAAAATTTCTTCGTTATATCATATTCCTTGATAATTGTTATACGAAATAAGACGGGGTTAAGCTGTGTATTTTCTCACGTAATGAAATTAAACGATATTAATAACTTTAGGTTTCATTTTGCCACACCCATACCATACCATTATTCGGCGCGATTAAAAAATATTGTACAATCTGTGTTGATGGTGTCGAGTATTGTGTCGGTTATAATAATATGCTTCTACGATCGAGGCCTTGTATTTAACAATTTTATAAAAGCATAAACTTTGAATAGAATTACCGCTTGGATATTAATTCTTAGGATATAAATAAAAACGCCTTTAAATAAAGCATAAAAGAGATTTCCAAGCTTGAAAAGTTGAGAAAATTGAAATAAATTGAACGAGTATTCTATACGAGACTTTGTTCAACGGTGTACAACCTAAAGCTTATAAAAGAATTACGAGATACTTATCTTTGGTTGTTTATAACCAGTTATCTCGTAAGTCGCACCTTCGAAAACCTAAGCTAATATCTCAATTTACGAGATTAATTTTCCATTTTTTCGCAAACGCGATAACTTTTAATAGGTAATATTACTTTCTCGCGATCGAAGACGTCGCGAATTATCTCGAGACGAATCCAAGTTTTTGCGATCCGTGAATAATACCGGAGCCTCTCACTCACCGCTTGCAAAACAAACAACTCCCCGCGCAACTTTTGCGAATCCCGCGCGCAGCACAGTTATCCCGCGCATTCAGGTACGAGAGAGAGAGAGAGAGAGAGAGAGAGCAAACATCGCGTGCGCATTTACGCTCAATGGAAAGTGAGAAAAAGTGGGAGCCTCGGCACATCGCGCCCCTCGAGGGAGACCCTTAGTACAGTCCGGGTAGAAAATTTTGCGAACGCGACGCTTCGGTGCCCCTGCGCGAAAAGTCGGGTTTAAGAAAGTCCTGTCGCCGTGTGTGCCGCGATGTTTGCGTATAATGGTTGAAAATGGAGGAGAGCGAGGAAGTAATGAAAATGCAGATTCTAAATTATCAAAGCGTTTAAATTTGATCAAAGTAATTAGATATCGAAGATGATGGAAAGTAATTGCTTTTAGACAACGCGGATACGATACGTAAATTACCGTTAAAAGTCACCTTACTCGTTTCTTGATCAACGTTGTAATTAGTTTACAACTTTTACGCCCTGAAATACTAAGTCTGGCGTTAGCGATACTTTCCAGTTGACAGTTTTACTTTTGAAAATGATGGAGATCAAATGAAATTTCTAGATGCACGTTACGGATACGAACGAGAAAGAACCAACTATAAATAACTTTATTTTAATTTGGCGTGTCGTATTCTAAGGTTAGGATTAAAACGAACGCGTGGAAAAAATTAAAAAGTCTCTCCCGATCCCTGGCATCTAAGAATCGTGTGCATTTGAATTTTCGCGATCGCGTGAAATAATAGTTGCGTGAGCTCCGATCGCTCGCGATTCATAAAAATTAACTACCCCCTATTATACCCTCTTTCTCTTCTCCGTCATTTCTCGAAATTCAACCTTTAATAAATATCCAATGCGAAACCTGCGGGATCAAAATGCCGGTAATACAACACTTTGAGCCCGACTGCGATATCCCCTTGAAGCCACACGTCCAGCGCGTGTATTAGTGCGCGTGTATATTTGTGCACGCACACGCGAGCGCGAAAAGATTGAAAGACGGACGCGAAGACGCTTTATTAGAGCAAGACGAGCTGCAACGCCGAGCGTGAGAGTTGGACGAAGAGGAAAGGAGCCAATGCTGCAGATGGCACTCGACTTTTATCTCTTTCTTCCTCCTCTCTTTTCTGCGGCTCTTTTGCTCGTGCCATCGCGGCGATGCTTCTTCCTTTTCAGGCGGCTGCACTGGCTTTGTCGAAGACGACGATGACGCCGAACCAAGTCGAGACTACGACGACGTAGACGACGACGACGACGACGACGACGAAGACGAAGACGTAGTCAACGGCCCACGACATAATATACATACGCACGTATGGAAAGAATGGTCGACGGAAAAAAAAAAAAAAAAAAGTACGCGCATTCAAAAACGAAAAAATAACCGCTTCTCTCGGAAGCCTTTGTTGTAATTTAAGGATATTTCGATAAGCCTCGTCGAGTCGGGGCTTACGTAAATTTCGAAAGATTCATCGTTGCGTTATTCTAACGCGGCGGGAAAATTCACGTATAAACTAATGAAAGGGAAACGTTGGATATTTTTAGTGGCCGAGAGGAGGGAAATTTTTCATCGTGATGCATCGAAAATTATATTGGATAGGTTTTTTTTTTGTTTTTGTTTGAATTGAAAATAAATTTGTCGTAGAAATGTTTTACTCTAATTTAATGCGTTAGCTTAGTTTAAGAAACGATAAAAACATGAGGGTTTTATAATATTTATCATTGGATCGTAAACATTTATTTTCATTAGCTGCGATTATAATACGTTCGTTATTATGATCGAATCGATATTTATTTTGATGACCGCCGAATGTTTGGTTAGTGTCCAGTGAATCGATTAACTTTTTCCATCCACGTATTCACAAAAAAAAACACTTAAAAGCTTTTTAATTGTATATCGACTATATTGACTTTTCCAAAGTCCACCGTGTAAATACTCGAATGAAATATTTGAAAGCCCATAAATCCAAACACCGATTCTGGCTATAATCAATCACTGGGTATTTAGAATCTCTTATCGCAATGTTGAAGTACGCTACATCGTTGTCTTAACAAGACTACGTACAACTTGAAATTTATTCGAAGGGCGAAGCATCGAACTACGGGACGTTATGTATTTAGATCATGTTATCGGATAGCAACGTGTTCAGGTAGCAACGCATCGCTTACGATCGAGAAACGTTCTCATAAATTTATGGATAACAACGTTCGAACCTCGACATGGATGACTTTACGTATAGAAGTCGAAAACAACTGAATATCGCATTCAAAATCATGATACGGAAAACTACGATTCGCTCTCGCCAAGTTTGCAATTTCAAAAGAATTCCAGAAACTTATCCAAGTGCGCTACGGATGAATAGTAATATCAACGGTACTGGATGGTTGCATTTTTATATTTCTAGCAGAAAGGTTTTTTCTTTCGATGCTCGATTTTCATCTTTGATTCCGAATACATTTATAGTCTCTAAAAATAGTTTAAAATTAATAATACGATCGATACGACTCGTTCCTTTTATCGGTAATTCCTTTATAAATTTTTAATATCAGTCATTATTAATGAGTAGAGGAATGTTATCAAAGGCTGTTACATTAATTAAAATTTTAATTAACTAATTAAGTTTCGAATAATATTGCCTTTATAAATCATAATACTCGTATATTACTTTAAATTTAAATTACGTATCTAAGCGCTTTTCACCCTTTCCCGTTAGAAATTTGAGTCCGTGTACCCTCTTATAACGATATAAGCATCAAACGTACGAGGATCCCCTCTACCTTCGTAATTCGGTAATCGATAAATGTAAAATACTAATAGTAGAGCACCTGATAACAGTGACTGAACTCCATTAACTGTTATAAGTGCAACTTAATGCTTCTTCAACGTTTCTCAAAAGCACACACATTATAATTCTACGAGCGACTATCGGCTGGTTTGATCTACATGAGAAGAACAAAAAAAAAAAAAAAATGTCCCCTTCCGGTTGAACGCTCCAGGTGCACTGTACTCCAGGGCGAACGAACCAATCCAAGAGAGAAATGAAAATTTGTCATGACTTGAAATTTTACATTGCCTAACTGGGCGTCCCGGTATTTCTTTATTCCTCTCCTTCTTCCTCCTCAGTCTCTCTCTCTCTCTCTCTCTCTCTCTCTCACTCTTTCTATTTTCCTATCGGTACACCGGGAAACGATGCCCGTCATTATAATTAAATATATAGAAGTACCCTTCTAAAAGTATAAGTTATGAACTGGGAAACGTTACTCTTTTTTTCTTATCTAAGCGTTAATCGTAGAATATATTTATTTTTACTTAGTTACTTTTCCTCTTTCTATTCGAGATCAAACTTTTCAAAAAATATAACAGAATTATTAATCGGATAAGCTGCAGAAATATATATTATAATCGCTACTTCGATATCTTAAATATATCGCTAGACTCTACGTTTAATTCAGTTATATGTACAGTTGCACGATTGGGAAAAATCAAACAATAATTATAACTTGATTCGCGAAAAAATCCTTGGATCAACAGACATTTTAAAACGCGTATCAAAATTTCCCTGCGTAATTAAAATAGACGCGCACATTTCACTTGATACTTCACTAATTAAATTTTAATCCCGTACGTGAAAAATTATACAAACTCACTCGAAACACTCGTTACGATTCCAAGAGTCGATAGAGTTCATTAAATTAAGAAAGTCCGGAGAGATAGCTATTCTTTGATGGGCGTGAGAAAATCTGAGCACCTGCTATTTCTTCCGTACCTGAATTTCGGAAAGTATAGTTGTATGAAATCGGAAAACGTGAACTGTTAGACGATGGTAATAGCCATTACGTGACGATGCTCCTTCCAAGAGTTTCGTGATAGGAATATAAAGCGGTGTCTTACATGCCCCTGAATGCCTACAACAATTATACTAATTCCAAGCGAATCAAAGTATATACATCCTATAAAAAGCACAATCTTCCGAATACATTTCTTGCGTTCAAAGGCGAGCGCCGCGCCAATTCAAGCACGTCTAAAAATACACGATGTTATATTCCTTTATCATACTTTACGAAGCCTTTGCCCGATACATTTAAAATGTTCGCACATATTTAAAATTGTTAAAGTTCTCTTTGCGTAAGTAATTAGTTTGCATGAGGCTGTAAGTCGAGAATCTTTAACGATCGCGATTAAACATTGATTAGAAAATCTTTCGAGCGATGAGTTCGAAAAGTTTTACATCTTAAAGAGTAAATCGAAGCGGTATTAACCGTTGTAGTTGATATTATAATAATTAATCAGGAAATATCGACACGGGTTTTAATAATTTTATTGCGATACACGCGGATATAATTACCGAGCTAACAAAATCCTATTTATAAATTACATTGTAATACAACCATCGATATTTAATATTCCATTTAACGATCAAACTAAATACGAGAAAATGCCTCGCTTAACGCATAATGAGGTTGATATACCGTTCGTAGCTACGATCGTAATTTAAAAACACACAAAAGTATAACGTATGCAGCTCATCTGAATTTATCTTCGAAGAGCAAAAAGAAAGAAAGAAGAAAAAAGAAGAGAAAAAAAAAGACCCAAGTATTATTCAGATGTATGCACCTTTGTTTCAATGATCGATTATTTACAGGCGCACAATGCAATTCCATTTTCCGTAATGATTCCAGCACCGAATGCAGAATAGCTCGACGTTTACCGAAGAATAATTTCACATAAACACGGCTGTGTCAATGGCCTAATATCGACGCCCACCGCGTCGTTCTTTCTCCCAACGCTTCTAACCTACGACCGGAATTACCTCAGCCCCGTAGACCGTAGACCGTAGACCGTAGACCGTAGACCGTAGACCGTACCGTACAGTAAATATACGTATGCGGTAACGGGGGTTTAATGCTTAAGCACACAAGAAGACTCTACCCTAATTTCAGACGGCAGCTCGCGCTCGCACTTTTATAGACGAGAGAGAGAAAATCGTCGCGACGCGCGTCGGTTCCCGAGCGACTCCTACATTAGCGATGCAGGGGAAAAACGCCGGAGCAGATGGCTTTGATGTATTAACGACTTATGTTGGTGTTCCTCTGCTCACGGGCGAGAGAATCGACGCCGAGGAGAAGAAAGCGTTCACACGGAAGATACAGGGGGTAAATGTTCGCGCGCTTACGCACGAGTCCGGAGTATTCCCGCGAAAGCTGTCGATGCCCGAGGAGAATCGATCACGACTCGTTCAATTTACCGAGGGGTGAGGATAATGTCGAAATACATGGTTATGGTGCAAGATCGATCGATCGAGTGAAAAATACTCCATCTCGCATCGATTACTTCCGCGTCCTTCCGTTCCTTAACCAGGAACGAGCTCCGATCGTTCTGACAATCTTATTCGGGTTCGAAATGAAAAGCCGAATCGTCGTTAGCGATAATGTAAAGTAGTTTGCTCCTTCGTTTTTCAAGAAATTAGAAATTATACGAATTATAAACTGTTCTCTAGCGTTACTTCGATAATCATTCTATCGATTGCTTTTATTGGATAATATAATACTGGTGAGATTACTTTGGAAAATTTGATGCAAACGTAATAGCGAGTCGGAAGTAATATTAACTCAACAAATTTTTACGTGCTTCCTACTCCATTCTTTATAACAAAAAGATGAAAAAAAAACAAAAAAAAAAATTCGAAACAAAATCTAAAAGAGCTTGGAAATGGTATTTCCACGATGCTACAGCAGCTCGAAAATCCTTACTCCGGTTATCTATGGTATTTTTTTACAACCCTGTTTGGTTGAATACAGAAAAAAAGGATGAAAAAGAGATGAGTTTCGTAATGAATGTACGATGGGTTTGAAAAAGCGCGGGTTCGTAAATTAGACGCGTGCCCGTCTGGTCTATCGTCTCTCTCTCTCTCTCTCTCTCTCTCTCTCTCTCTCTCGGTCTTTCCCTCCATCTAAGGGCATTAAAAATACAAGTGGTCTTTACGTGTGACCATCGCCTTTTCCATGTCGCGCGATACTCTTCGCAAGAAAGTGGAATCTCTCGGTTTCTAGGCGCGAGATGACGCCAGAATATGTGTGATACACTTCTCGAATAGCAAAGAGAGATAATCATCACCGTCACTTTCTTTTCCAATTAAACTCTCCGTGCGACAAATTAAACCAATTAAACGAATTATTCGAGAGCAATGACTCTTTGATAAATCCTTCCCTTATATCGCTAGAAATGTACTTTTATTTTTAGAACTTTGACGGAGGGGCCAGAAAACTTTTCGAGGCTTACACTTGCTCGTATTATCTGAAAAAACATCTCATTTTTAAAACTCATCCGCTCGATCGATCCGTGAAACGTGACTTGCTTTTTATGAAAATATAATAGTTACGGAAATTTTTGGTAATAACATTTTAACTATGTGTCAAAACTGGAAAGTGGATACGATTACAACCCGTAACTTTGTACATTACGACCGTCGTTTCCATTAAGGATACATTACAAAAAAAAAAAAAAAAAAGGAAAAAACACTCGAGATTTTTTGCGAGATTGGTAAACGTATTATAAATGGGAACACCATTGCTTGGATCGATTGAAAATCTAGCTCGGTAAAAAACACGAACGGAGAGTTACATATTGTAAGTTTAACCTTAATTAAAAGATTAAAAAACGGAAAGATAAATAGTTATCAATTTAGAGAGCAAATACACATGTCAGTTTTCTGTTTAATCGTAATTAAAGAAAGAGAAAAAATGAAGAAAGGAAAGGCAAAACAAGAGTCCGTCGGAGAAGAATGGACGAGGATTGCGGGAATTACGTTTTGCACGAGTGGTTTTGCGTTATTGCATTTTTCTACCCAACTGACCCACTGCCGAGGAAGCGAGCGAGAAAAGAGAGAAATAATCGCTTGCAAACGAGCTCGAACTTGATCGTGCGAGTCGAGATTGTATGTGCTCCTAAACAGTCGAGGAAGAAAATTAATGCATACGGTATCTCAACGCTCGCGCCTCGATAATAACTTTCGAATGGCGAATAATTAATGGATAGGTGAGCGAGTTCGTATTAGCACATCCGACGTGTACGGGATTTCATCGAAACTTGGCGGCGAGATTATATTTTGGAGCAAGTAGTCACGCCGCTTTCGACCGGCGAAAGTCGTCTATAAATATCCGATTAATTATGCTTTTTAAATAAATAATAGAATTATTGTTTCTTTGTGGTTTCGATCAGGCTTCCCTTATTAAACTTATTCAACGCTTTTATGACTTTCTTTCGGACTCGATGCGCAATTCGATTTATTTCTTACAATCAATTAGTAATTTTTACGATTTAGAAGGAGATAAAAATCGGTTTTCTAACGTAGATTTCTCTATTCCTGAAAATGGAATGAATCATAGTTTTTCCTTACGTTTGCTTATATAAACGTCGCATTAATCATTTTGTACGCGTTCTACTATAAAGATATCTCACTGCAAGGTATTAAATTTTAAACGTAAAGGGGGAAAACTTCGATTCCATGACAAACGTCATATTTGAAAGAAAAGAAAAAAAAAATTTAAGTTCGTTACCTTAGCGCAAGATTTGGTTAATGTGCGGTCAACCGAATCATTACCATAAAAATAGACTCAAGTCGCGCTAAATAACACGAGCACCGTTTAGAAATACCCATTAAAGTTTAGTGCAAATAAGAAAAATAAGTTCCTCTCGAATAAAAACGTTTTTAAGGCTATTTGCGGACAGCATCTTACTGGAAAGAAAATACTTAACGATTCCACGCACTTCCAATGACTATGGAACAAAAACGACGTTGAAAAAAAAAAAGCATTGAATAAATCGTGGAGGCGGTAGTAGAATTGAAAACAGGAAGAGCATCCAAAGAGAGAGAGAGAGAGAGAGAGAGAGAGAGAGGAGCAACCGCGCGAGGAAACTGAAAAAGTATTAAGTACAAAATGCAACGAAGCCTACGACAGCTTAGAGTCTAGTAGACGGCCACGTCTAGTTCGTCAAATGCGTCGGAAATGGTTTTAGCCAAGGTTCATTGCGAAAAAAGGATCTACAACTCAAAAGAGAGAGAGAAGGAGTGATGGAATAAGAGGGAGTAGAAAGAGAGAAACATTGTTCGAAAGAGCGTAGTTGCTCCTACAACGAAGCAGGAGCGCCGTTCGGTATACAACTTGGCTAAGCCATTTCGAGAGAGAGAGAGAGAGCCTTTGTTCGACTGTCCCATTATATACCACCGGGGCTCTACGGACGTAGATTGTAGTAAGGTCGACGAGAATGTATATAGAGGTATAGCATGGTTTTTCGCAGAGTATAAAGTTTTATTGCGCCGGGTAGTCGTGAAGATCGGTACGAGATCTGCAGGTATAAGAAAGTGCCTACCTGCGCCCTTGAAAACTTTCCTTCTTATAAGGATGGCGTACGGGGGTGGGAGAGGCGCAGGTAGATCGCAAAATAAGTGTCTTCCTAGGATAAACTGCGGCTCGGCGGTTCGGCGGCTCGCATTTGCGCTCGTAACCGACGACGAGTGCGCGGTGTAAAATCGATGGGTAGGTTGTAAAAAAGGAAGAAGGAAATTTTTCCACACTTTCTTCGAGTGGAGGGTTCCTTGTTTACCGAGCGTGGACACAAACGCGTCGGCGTTTATTGTGCGTCTTGCCAGACTGCTTTAAAAGAATAGCTGAGAACGTTTCCTCTGTAATGGATACCCTCAGTTTAGCGCATTTTTTTTTACCATCGTAAATTTTCTCCTAAGTTTGCGTTCGTACGTTAAGCTTCGAGCGACTAAAGCGGCACGAAAGAACTTTACAATAGCTCCGGTGGTATCGGTCTGCTCTTATTTGTTTTCGTTCGGTCAGATAAATATCCCAAATTTCGCGTCTCTCGCATTTCAATGAAAATATCATCCGTGAACGCGCGCCTCTTCCTCTTCCCATGAAACAACGGGCAACATCGGAAAACAAACGAACCCGATTCGCAAATCCGATTCAAGCGATGAAACTATTTTCCCGGCGAACACCAACAACACCTGCCGCTCTTTTAACCATGGCGAAATCCCGAACCCGCGCACCGACGACCAAAGTGTCGACGTACAGCTGGAACCCGGAGCGAGAGAGAGAGAGAGAGAGAGAGGAGAACCGGAAAGCGCGCGCTCGCTCGCTCGCTCGCTCGCCCAGTATTAAAAAGAAAGGAAGGGAAAAAAAAAGTGGAAGCATTAGCGGGCAGAGGAAAGGCGCGACAATGGCGTAGGGGCGGCTTCCGAAAAAATGAACGCAGCGGCTATCGGCGTCGACTCGCTCGGAAACTTTCGAAATGGAAGCGGCGATGATGTCGACAAGGAGGAGGAGGAGGAGGAGACGAGGGGAAACGGGAGGTGAATTGTACGCGTACCGGAGCCGTGACGGCAATCCGTGAGGACGCGTGCATACAACAAAAGAGGCGGAATCAGGGTCCGCGGGTCTGTGCGTCGAGCCAACCGAGCGTTAAACGGAACGACGTCGACGCTCGGGCCAACAACTAACTCGTTCCGTATTCCAACGCCGATGACTTTTCCTTTGCGGGAAACGCGGGCCACCGTCAACGTCGCCCCTTTCTTTCTCTACGGGAGTACGGGATCGTCGTTAGCTCGGCTTTTCGCTCGAGGCTTCGAGAGCGAATCGATTGGCTGCGCACAAACGCGCGACCAACTTATTCCAATTCTTTGCGTAATCATGGCCGGTGATATCGTAGCAGCGCTTTTATAAGAAAATATTAATAATTCAGGGAGGAAGATCGATCGGTGCGATATGACACGTCGAGCCCCGTTTCTCTTCCCGCTTTTAAGAATATTCGATATTTTTCCTACTTTCGTCTGCCCCTTGGAACCGTGAGACAGTTATAATTGCAAACTGGATAAGTGCGGTTGAATAAAAAATTCGTTTTCAATTTTATATAGGTTCGATGTACGATTGATGAATTATTGATGCTACGAAGGAATGGATCGAGAGAAAACGGTTTAAGCAATTAGTGACCCTCGAGATTCGATTACTATGCTTTTCATCGTTCTTTTATATTCCAATGAAATAATTAATAATTTTAAATGCGCGGATTTTACATTTGCGTTTCTGCGTGAGAGATAAGTTTCTGATTTAATACTCGTATCGGATACTCGATTAAACGAATGTTTCTAAAACTAAACGTTTGTAAAGATCCGCTTTAATCGAATGCCGTTAAAAAATTATGCGTATAAATCGGTCCCGATCGACTTTTAAACGAGTATATACGAAAACGTTAATAAAGTTTTATTGTCGTTGAAAATTGAAAAGAATCGCTCGTAATTGTATTCTTATATATATATATTTGTAAACGTTGGTAATATCGAATTCGATTCTATAAAATAGTTTATCGCGATATTTATTAAAAGTGTATTTTATGTAAAATGAAATTTCATTGCACGGTTGAAATATTTATCGAACTACGTTATTTTTACCTACTTTCTACGATATTTCTTTGCTTCGATATACAAACGTTGTTTCGATCACTTTATTTCAACGATTTAAATTCAGAATACGAAAACTTACGCGAACAAAAAAAGGCTTATTCGTTAATTAAAATTAATTAACGTGTACGAAACGAAATAATCGCAATTTAATTGGTTTATTTAACATAAACGTGAAAAAAGTTTTCGTTTCAACCGGAATTAAATTATGATTTTTAAATAACGCGCGATCGATTACAAACAAATTTAACGTATCCGAGTGAATTATGGCCAACAGTTCGCTTGTCTTATATCCCATGAATTACTTTTATTTTATCTAATTCAATATCCTATTAGCTATACTTTATAAGGTATTAGAAATTTTCTCAAACTAAAGTTATCGATCTTTGGTGAAAGTATAAAATGATTTACGAAGTGAATAATTTACTCGATATTTTTTTTTTTGAAAAAATAGTAGGATTTATTTACGGAGCGGATAAAAAGGAAACGAGTCGTTATCTCGGAACACGAGAGAAGTACTCGAACGAAACAAAATTTGCTCGCGATAAGTAAGTAGTTTCTTTGGTAGTATCGAAAATTAAACCATTTTATCAAGATTGCTTATTGTCTCAACGTCCGTCTGGGATAAGAAGTTTAATCGATAGCAATTAACCAGTCCAGTGCAATCGAATTTTTTTTTTTCAACCGCCTCGTTCGTAAATCGTTGTTTTACCGAGGCAAAAAACATTCCCATGCTTACACCGAGACGAGGTGATATTGTCCAAACGAAAGACGATATCGTTCCGAGGTGAAAATAAAACACTATTTTGCAAGTATAAACGTTCCTTTGTCGCGGCGAAATACTCCAAGATCGTGAAAAGGTAAAAATTTTTAGAAACTCTCCTACAATGGGATATTTTCATAGGCGCGGGGACATTTCTCATGATGCACCGGAAAGCTGTTCCCGTGAGTCTAAATCTGGTGAGAAAATAAACAAAAGAAGGGTCGCCCTCGCTTTCTCGAAAATTTCGCAACTTTTTGGCGAAAGTCGGACACCCGCGGTTCGATAAGGATCGCCCCAGTGGGACTCCGCATCGGAGTAGAGCACCGAGAAACCGCAGCCCTGGCCGAGATACGCTCGCACCGGGGTGTCGAATCAACGGGGAAAACAGGAGAATCGTGCATCGAGTGCATCGGATGAGTTGTCTTTGATTCGCGCCGCGTGTTGCGATAAACACAAGTGTTTTAGATAACGAGCCGTGACCGAGGAATGCTAATTGACGCCAGCGCTTCCGCATTAGGAACGAGAAGTCGCCGTGAAAGTCATGCGACTCCTTTTATCGCGTTCTTGGAACAGTTGGTTAAGCGGAAATTCGATAAATTAATTGGCGGATCCTAATTTTATTACCGGTTCGTTATCCACTGTTCCGCTGCGGTGTCTTTCTGCGTCTGGCCGTACTTTTTTTTTTTTTTTTCCTCCTCTTACGGAACACTTTTATACGGAAATATTTCCCTGTTTGGAAAAGAACGCGGGATCGAGGTTTCTTTTGTAATTATCGTACAAACTACGAACGATAACTCGATAACAACGACGACAACAACAATAATAATAATAAATAATAACTAACCAATAACAATAGCATAAGCTTACATACGATACACGATAGCGTCAACAATTAGAACTGTGGCAAGATTGTTGGCAAAGCTCGAGGGTACTTTTACAGCAAAATATTTGTACAACAAAACGCTGTATTACAGAGGAGTAATACGACTATTAGTTTGATCCGTAGTGCGTAAACAAAATATATAGATTGTATCAAAGTAAGATTTCATCGGAGGTCATTGACTAAGTTTGATGAGTTGTTAAACACGATCGTCGTAATTACTGGTATCGATAACAAAAAGAAATCGCTAACAACCGTAACCCAAAAAACATTACGTCTATTTTTAAAGAACCTCGTCCCCCGAATCTCAGAAAAAAAAAAAAAGATATATCCTCCTTTGCTCGTCGACGCGAGACATCCCCGTTCGGGCGCGAAAACGAGAAGCCCCGCGTCTTAATAACCATCGATACGTATCGAATCGGTCGACGGTGTTATTCCTCTTCCTTCCCTTCCTTCCTTCCCTTCCTTCCCATCCTCGAGCTCCACGCCAAATACGCTGGGAGCTTTTTCCCCGGTAGGGAAGGGGCGAGTTCGCGTCGAGTTCGCGTCGCTCGAACGAGGAGTTCACACGAGGCGTTACGCCGCGATGGCCACCCCAAAACGATCGTGCGATGACCTCTGACTCTGTGTGCGTACGTGTGAATACGCACCGCCGCGAAATCACCATGGTAGCTATTACGATTAGCAGCTAAATATGCTTACGCTTACGCGTATTAGCCCATCGCCATGGGAACACTGTTGTAATAGACCCGTTCGATAATTCTTCCCTTTTGGCTAATAAGTTATGCTTTTCGGGCTATCACCGTAAGAAATTTTGGTATCTGCTTGCTTTTTGCTCGATTACTTCGTTAAATTACCTTCGTTTCCATTTTCGAATACTCGCGATATTTCATTTCGGGCACTTTTCGCGGTGTTTAAAGGGAATTATTTAGCAGGGTACAATTTTGTTTTTCCCACGGAGTTTCGAGCGGAGTATCGACGAGGCGACGGTCGCGCATCAATAAAACAGAGTTTGCAACGAAATAGGAAATTTAACGCTACACACGCGCGTTCCTCGTCTTCGGCTCGTCTACCGTATCAGTTTTATTACGTATAAATAATAATAAGAACGCGATACGATCGCGAATCGACCGCGGGATATCGTTCGCGTAAAATACGAAAGCGACGAGTCGCTGAATAATAACTCGCTTTCAACGAACGGCCGAAATAAAAACATCCCTTTTCCAAATCGTAAAATCGTCGCGAGAATCCAAGGTCCGTCCGTATCTCCCTTTTATTACGACAGCGAAGGCAGAGGCGCGAAATACGAGCAACTAGGGATACGAACGAGTATAAGAAGAATAAGAAGAAGAATAAGAAGAATAAGAAGAATAAGAAGAAGAAGATGATGACGACGATGATGATGGTGACCAAGAAAAAAAGGCCGGGTATCGGGTTGGTTGGTCGGCGTAAGAAAACGAAGCTGGAACTAACCTTGCAAGGCTCCTTGCTCTTGGATCGGCAAAAACCGGGCATCTTGATACCGCCGATGGGTATTTTCCTTTTGGGTTTGTGATCCTCGGCCTCGAGATCCGGTGCCGGGGCGGCGCCCGTGTGCTTCGTGTTCTCCGCGTTGAGCATCTTCTCCCTCTCCTCCTCCGCGATCTCCTTCTTATCCATGCTCTTATCTTGCTCTTGCGGCTGCTGTTGATCCGTCTGGCTCATCTTGTTCCGATTCCTTTTTTAGCTGGTTGCTCTAGTCTGCTGGCTCCCGACCCTGAAATATTATCGGAAATAATCAACCGTTATTTATAACGCCGGAGCGTAATCTCGTATCGAGGATCCCGCGCGCGTTTCCACGACGAATAAACGAACGGCTGAGCTGCGGTATAAGAAAATGTCGAGTAATTAGAGACGAGACCGAGACTCGGTTCGGCCGGATTATATTGCGAGGCTTGTCGTTTATTTCATACGTAGAATCCACTTTTACGCGTTGCGAGCTTCTCGGGTGTTTCGAGTTTCGAGTCTTAAAACGAGAAATAATCGTGTATTCGTTATCGCCGAAGGTTTATCATCCGTATTTCTACGCCTATAAAAGCGAGAGACTTAGATTTTCGGCTTAGTTTTTGTAACGAACTTGGCGATAATTGTCGAACCGCCGATCGGCAATTTTATTCGACCATTGATCGAAAACGTATTACATTGTAGTAAACGCTCTCCTCGTATAATCGAATCGAATTAAAAAAAACCTTAAAAAACGTAACGCTCGTTAAACGTTATTATTCGAGTAATGTTTTCGGAAATAAAAACACTTTTTTTCAATTTAACAGCCTTAATTATATCTAATACATAAATCATTACTTTAATTCTTTCCATTCTACACGCGAACGAAACAATTATCAACGTATCTTTATCGAAAATTCACGGCAAGGGTCCTTCAAAATATAAATCAAGTACCGAACAGCTGGAGGAACGATTAAATCTCGTTATTGTATTTTGAATATTTACGAACGGGCCAAGACTAGACATTGATGCATCGATGTTCACGATCGATTTTATCATCGATGCATTTTTATCTCGAATACGGTACTTCTGCGATCGCATTTTCGAGTAAATATTTTTCCTTCTCTTATAATTATATTTCTCGAGTTGACGATATAGTTCCTTTCTCGTCGACGATATTTTTAAATGCACCGATAACAAAAATAGTCCAACTCGCGTTGTTGGAAATTTCGAAAGACGGTTCTCCAGCGTTTAAGCCTTCGTAGCCAGATCTTCCGAACGTATAAAAAGTTACGGTTCCTTGGCCCGATCTACGTACGTAAGCTATTGCAACGGACCAACGATTTAAAAATAGCTCCCTATCGACGAAAAACGAGGTTGGTTTTGGGTCCCTTATCCGCTTGGAACATAATGCAACATCGAGGCCGACACTGGTAGAAACGAAAGGCTACGAACTCGACTCGCGCGCTCCATAGAACTGCACAACTTGACACCTTATACTCGGCTCCTAATCTATAATCCTTGAGCTCCGCGTACGTATAATCTCTCTTGGATCTTCCCCCGTTGGCTCGCCACTCTCTCTCTCTCTCTCTCCATCTTTCCGCTCGGACTCGGTAGAGAAAGAGGAAGAGAGGGAGACGGGGGACGGGGTACGGGGAACGGAGAACGGGGAATGGGGAACGGGGTACGGTGGGACGGGGGGACGGGAGGGAGAGAGGGAGAGGGAGAGAGAACGATCGCAACATCTGCCGCGGTCCAAAGCGAACTGCGAGCTGTGGCTTCGTATACGTAGGATATTATATAGTGCGCGCGTGACGTGTCTTCCGTCTCTCTTTCTCTCTTTCGATTCTCTTTCCTCGCATAGACCCAGCAGCATCGCTATAAAGTCAGGAATAAGGAAACAAATCATCCCGCTTCCTGCAACTCCAACACTCGCGATCTCTCTCTCTCTCTCTGTGTTTGCCCCTTCGGAATCGTGTCTTTCGACATTTATATTCTTTAGTCTATGAATGCTCGATGCATCGTCGCTTAGCTCGTTTATGATATTTATTGTCGTACGAATAACTCGCTACATCGTTCCTCCGTACCCCTGGGCTATTTATCCTCTCGACTTACAAACGCTACCTTCTTCGTTTATACGTTTTCATCTTTCCGGCTTTCTTACACATATCGCGTGGCGCTCACTCGAGAATTACGATTAATTTCTTTTTAAACGAATTAGAAAGCTCATCGTGAATCATCCGACGTACGAGTGCTTTTATCGATTCAAGTAAGATTTATTTTAGGTAATTTTCATGCTGTCAGTCCAACTCGTGAGAAATTTAACGGAGCAAAGTATCAAGACACCGGAAATTACCGCATCAAATATTTCGGAACGAACGACGGCGTTTGCCCTATTCTACACGAGTTTTATCAATGCCGCGATGCTCGAGAGTTTTGTAGTAGCTTAACGACCTTTTACGTGTAATATACATATACATATATATATATATATATATATATATATACGTATACAATTTAATACCATATAATACATACGCACGTATATAAATTTAATTTAGGTTGTAAAAAATGAGACAATCAAATCCTGAATCGCGAACGAATAGTTCGATACGCTTTCTAATAGATTTGAACTTTCGATACGAGCTATCGTATTCCCGTTTTCTCGGCAGCAACGATTACGAGCAACGAGCCGAGTCCGAACCACCGAGTATTGGGAAGCTTTTAAAAAAGTTGAAAAATAAGAATTTGAAAACAATAACGAAGAATCGTTTGCTTCGGTTGCGAATTCCTTATTTCTTAAACAAATATTTAACGGTACAAAACGCACAACGGGCATTACTCAGCAACTGACAAATGAGCAAGGAATTCAATTATTTTATAAATAAACGGCAAGGAACAAACGCGCGATACAAGCGGTCGCGAGTAAGCGCGAGCTAACGCTCATTTTTCCACGGGCGAGTGAAGGAGCGTGGGAGGGAGGGAGGCAAGGAGAGAAAAGAGCAAAAGCCGAGTGGCGAGCGAACGTTAAGGAGAGATTCGAGGGAACGATCTCGCCGAGAGAAAGAGAGCGAACGAGGGCAATTTCGTCCTGACTCATGAGAGCCATTCAAAGTGAATTTGGGACTCGAACACCGGTATTGTAACGCGAGGACCGGCTCACCGAGTACTCGGAGTACCCGATACAGAGACCAAGAGGTGGCTAACTAAATAATCGCCTCGACATTCAAACGAGATTAATTACGTTTCTTTCGTGCAACGGCAGAGTAAGAGCAACGGCACCGCCGACGCCGGCGGCTGAGTCACGCTCTTCTCGTCGCTATGACGAAATTCGTGCCGAGCCCCACCTACTCTCTCTCCGATTCGGGATCGTTCGTCAGGGCGGAAGGAAATAACCGGGATCCACGACGACCTCCTCCTCGCGAGGTGTAAATAAATCTCCGGGAGAATGGAAAAGTGTCTCTCTTTGTCGCGCACAAAGCTCGGGGTCGATTTCCTCGAGTGGGACTGACAGCTGGAGTCCGTGGAAAATCGCATAGGTGGTGGCTCGTGGCAGATGCGTGCGACACGCACACGCGCATAATACGCAGCGCTAAACGGCCACGGGACGAAGGACGTCTTTTTTTTTTTTTTCCCTTAGGTATTGTTGGCCGACTGTGGATTATTAGCGAGATGTTAGGCGCCCGGAAAATCCCGAGGATATTCCGCGTTCATTTTTCTCTTTTCTTTCTTTGTTCCGTTTCTTTTTCCTTCGATGATACACTTTTAGAATTTCATTTCGGACGCACGCGGGTGTATTGGATGAAAATGTACGCGAGGCGATGACGGTTGGGAAACTTTTTCTCTCTTATTTTTTAAACGCTCGTTCGTTGCGCTTCACCGACGCCAACCATTAAATCGCGTAAGGGTCTTTTTCCGATATACAATGTTTTCGATCGTAAAACGTCCAACGGTTTTATATTAAAACGCGAAACCGTACCTCGCAAGAATATTGCGTGTTCGACCGAAAGTAAAACCTAAGCGCGGAGGTTGGTTCTTCGGTGGAAGCGAGCGATTCTAGGCGACGAAAGAAATATTCGGTTGTGAGATATGGATGAGGTACTTCTCTTATAACGAGAGGAAGGCGCGAATTAATAAATAATTTCGACGCTCGTTTCCCGCCCGATACGGTTGAATTACCGCGATTACGAAAAATACGTACAACGGAATTTTATAATTTACGCGACGAATCTCCCAAAAAGTAAATTGATAATTCCCTCGAAATCGATTCGAAATCCAAACTATTTTAAACGAATCGACTCGCGTACAAAGCGAACGAGTTTTCGCCACGGCATTCTTAGCATCGATAGCGCGAGAAGCGAATATTTACTCGGGGAGGGGAAAAGAAGCAATGAAAAATACGCGAGAGCGCAAGAAACTACGTGTAGAAATAATTTACGGTTCGATTCGTACCGCGAGCGTAAAGCAAGCGGTTTTTGCTTTATCCGAGGCCGTTTCTTTAATATTTCGCAAATAAAAGTCGCGACTGCGCTTCCAAAATAGCGTATCGCGAATTCTCGGACGACGGGTTGCGGGCGCCAGAAGAGACGGTCCGACGGTCGTGTTGCATCCTCGTCGCGGAAGGAGCGACGCTAATGGTCCATCGTTAGCGCGGGCAGCTTCCGCTCGGTCGCCTCCGGGCACGAGCCGATGGAGGAAACCGCGAGCGCGAGTTAAAAGGCCGCGGGGGTCGAGGCCCTCTTTATTTAGCCGCTCGCCGACGTTCGCTATTGGTGCTACTGCCCTCGAGAGCTCGAGAGAAGCCGCCTCGCGAGGGAGAAAACGATTCGCGTCTCGTAACCCTCGCGAACGAGCGCTGATTTTATTTCCAGAGCGGGGGGGGTTGGGGAGGGGAGGAAACACCAAAGACCAGTGAGATCGCCTTGGAATTTTTCTCCAAACTCGTTCAACCGACGCGTTCGTCTTTTTTTCCTTTTTATTTTTCTTTTATATTTTTCTCCTTATTTTTTTTTTCGCGAGCTCACTCGCTACCACCGACCATCGCTACGAAACCGAATACGTTCGCGGCTCTCGAGGTTTATTTCGTCGATCCAAGCTGGAAGCCTCGCGGTCGGCAGAGTTTCCAACGGGGTCTCTTACGTTTCCTCGATGGAAAAGTACTTTCGCGCGAATAACTCTTCGCTCGCGTCATCTAATTCAACCCAATTCAGCGCGTCGGAGTCTCGAGCGTCCGAGGAATTTCGCAAAAAGTGGCCGAGGGAACCCATTCGACAAATTCTACCGCGAAGGAGAAACGTTTAAATGGATCGAGTTTAAATCGTCGAGCGTAAGCGCGTGCCATCGCGAAAGAACGTCGAGGGAGAACGAGAGGAATTTATTTTTCCCGCGGTGCTCGTAAATTCCCGGGGAAATCGCGCATCTCCGTAAAATCTGGAGCTAACGAAATCGGTGCTCGGCCGAGCGCGCGATGGCATTTCGCACTTTGATGCATCCGATAAATAAGACGGTGGCCGCGGTCGAAGTGGAGCACTTTGGATCGACGTAAATTTTTACGAGCCTCCGTTCCTAGTAAGCGAAAAAAGCGACGACGGCGACGCCGCGGTGTTCGTGGGCGTCGCGGCTGGAAACAAAGGCAGGAAAAGCGCGTTTCCACGCACGCACGGCTAGGAGAAGGCGAAAGTGCCGGAGGGAGAGACTAGAGAAGGAGACAGAGAGAGAGAGAGAGAGAGAGAGCGGTGAACTAGCAAGCAAGGCGATCGATCGGTTTACGTCTGGGCGTCGGGACGCCGACAAAGTCTTGGCGTGTGCGCGAGATCTCCGAGCCGCCACTTGTTCGCCTCCGCCACGGTTTTAATTAGCATCCGCGCGTCTTCGGTCCGCGTAAACACGAACGGACGAAGTACCGTTTCGTGCACCAGCTGCATACGAACGTGCCCTGCGTGGATCGGAGGTGGGGATACGATCGGCCTCGGACCTTTTCGAATCAACTCGGGAAACACGAGAAGCCCGACCAACCGACCAAGAGGGACTTTTAATTCCGACTCGGCCCCGAACGCAAGTGCTTCCTTTGCGCCTCTCTCTCCTTTCTCTCCTCTCTCTCCGCTCCCTCCCCGAGCGCTCTCAACCGACAACCGAGCTACGCTACACAACCCGACGTAGAATCGTAAAGGTCACGTCGGGCCCTCGGACCCCGAGGAGCAGGTATGCGAAGTAGCGATGGAACGACGGCCGCTGTTTTTGGAAAAAGAGAGTGATCCCGTCACTGGCTTCCACCGTCTCTCTCTCTCCCTCTCTCTCTCCTTTCGTCTCTCTCCCGTTCGTTCGCTCGCTCGCTCGCTCGTTCGCTCGTGTCGGTCTCGACGGTGAGGCCCGCGAACGCGGGAGGGAGGGAGGGAGGGAGGGAGAGACACACAAAGAGGAGCACAGAGAACGAGCGTCTAAGAGTAACCATCGCTTCCTCCCCCCCGGGGCGTCTTACGTGTGCGAGGACGATTTTCGCGGGGATTTTCCGCGAACCGGTCTGCGAATAATTTCCGTGAATAATTGCTGTGTATAATTTCCGCGAATAACCGCGATCAGGACTAGAGATCCCGTAAAATCGAACCCGGACTCTTGAATATCTGTATTCGGGTTTTCTCCGGACGATCAGCGCAAGAATTACGACGCGAAGCGCAGGAAACGAAGGAACGAACCAACGGCTCTGGCCTTGGTTATCCTTAAACGAAAAAAAAAAAATCGGAGCGCGGAACACGGAGTAAGCAAAGAGTAAGCAGAGAGACGCGCGTGCGGATCTCGGAGGGCGGTTTTCTCTCGCTGCCTTGAGCCTTAAAAAAACATCCGAGAACCTTTCTCTCTCTCTCTCGCTCTCTCTCTCTCTATCTCTCTTGGCGCCCTTCGGCACTCTCCTTTGTGCCCGGAGCCCGGGACGCGGCCGGACGAAAGAGAAAACGGAGAGCGGCACCACCGAACGATGCGTCGTAGGTGCGCGCGTCTCGCTAAAAAATACGTTAAACTCCTCGAAAGGCTTCCTCCTTTTCCTTCCCTCTTCCACGCTGGACCGCTTCCCGGTCTTTGGCGGTCTACCGACGCACTTCTCGAACGCGGGAGAAAAAGAAGCAAGGACTTACGAAATCTGGACGCAGCTTAGCCGGTCTTCCTCCTGGTCGGTGGTGTCGATGCCTCGCGGTCGTCCTTCGCGGAAGAGTCCGAACGGCGTTGGCGCACTTTCACCAAGAGTAAAGAAAAAAAAAAAAGGAAAATTAACCGGAACGAAAGGCACTCGACGTAATCCTCGGGGAGACTCGCTCGCCTCCACCCGTTGGAAGCGGTGTCTGCGTCTCCGGGTGTCGATGCTGATGCTGCTGTTGATACCGCTGTTACCGCTGCTGCTGCTGTTGTCGCTGACTATCACGACTACGACTACGTCTACGACGACGACGACGACGACGACGACGACGACAACGCACTCGTTTACGCACACGCTGAATCGCGACTGACAGACGGACGAGGACGAGTGGCGGCGACCGGCGCTCGATTTCGAATCTCCCCGAAGCCGAAGCGAACGAACCGAGAGAGCCGGAGAGAGAGCGAGAGCGTAAGAGAGAGAGAGGGACGTTACGCTCTCCCACCCCAGCGTTTCCTTATTTTTTTTTTGTCGCACGCTATCGAGGGCGACATCTAACGTACGAGCCTCGAACCTTCGTCGATCTTTTTTTCCTCTCTCTTCCTTCTCCGACGATGCGAACACGTGCGATGATGCACTCCGCACTTTTTACCTCTCGTTTTTGATTCTGGCATCCGCTGCTGCTGGAACTCTGGAAGGTTGGAGAGGACACCTCGGGCAGGCACTGAAAAGGGAACGATCGAATCCTGGAAAATAAATCGAATAAATCGTTTCGGGAGTAGAGGAGAACGCGATTTTACCGTTCGCGTGATTTTGTGGAAGGGAATAATAATGGCAAGGCGCTAAGTATATCCGTAATCGAGTCGGAGAATCGAAACGAATCGTTTTTATAATTCCGATAGGTACGAAATTTTATTCCGAACTCGATTTACTCCATTCGTTAAAAATCCGCATTAACCGTACGAAGGTTATATTTGTTCCGGGTAATTATATTAATGATAAATTTAATCGTGGGTTTTATCCTACGTATTTCCACGGTAAAGCAATTATTCGATTCGATTTAAATGAATAATCAAAGGTGCGATTAGGTGTAAATGTTTCAGTAAGAATTATTTCTATAATCGGAAATGAGAAATGTCTGTTATGATTCTTTTTAAGGATAAACTATCGTATATGGAAAATTTAACAAATATTTATAAAAGTACGTAAACCTGCAAAATATGGTTGACTCAACGATCGATATAATATAAAATTTCAATCCGATAATCAAAATGATGAGTATTTGGTTATTCCGTATATAAATTAAAAATTTAGTCTGCAAAAACTCGTTTCATTCGTACGTACCATCGATAAATATTGTATAAATAACTCGATACAACTTTTATTATGCATATGTATTCGATTCATTCATTTTATATATTCTCTATTCTTTTATATTTTTCTTTTGTATATAAGTACATATTTAATAAATTTAACGATGTGATCGCCTCGGTATATTATAGTCTATTCAAGAAATCATAAAAGTATCAATATCAATTTGTTTTAATTGAAAAATTGTTGCTTTTTAAATACTTTTGAATGGTCCAGTGAAATCGATGATCCATTCCTCCCTGGGAGGGAATTTCTTTTTAACACAAGATTACGTCGTAACGATGCTCCAAGGAATTATTCACCCTTACCCACATATGATTCAGACTTATTTTATTAATCACCTTTGTAACACTGAATCACTCGAACCTTTCACCAATCCTAAATTTCGCTATTGATTTTTTCGAGGTGTTAATTTCGATAATACAAAAGCATTTTGGAATTTTTGAGACCGACGAGACAAAAATGACTAAATTTACGAATATTTATTTATTTATTTATTTATTTTATTTATTTTTACAAAATATCGATTGTATATAATTAAATTCGGATTTTTAATCCAATGATTTTTTGTTTACGTAGAGGATACGGACGTTGAAAAAATAATAAGATAAATTTAAATTATAATGTTTAAATCTTTAAATAACTCTGAATGCTGTAATTGTTGGGAAGAATAAATCAACGAACTTTAAATGAATGCTTTCGAAACTATTAAATATTTTATTTAAAATAGAATAATACTTGTATACGTTTAGAATACAACGAGACAAACGAAAGAGTGGAAGATTTGAGGATTTTTTCAGAGTAATAAAAGCTATTCAAATCGCGTATATATCACATAAACAAGAATAAATTTACATTATTTAAAATAGTTAAAACTTTTAATTGAAATTTTAAACGATTTGGTAAACATCGTTGAAAAATAGCTCTTAAAAAATTTTTCATATTACGAGGCTCGATATACGTTTTTTTTTTATTTAAAATACTGTATAAATTTGATTTTTGTTTATGAAACATTGCAAAATTAAACATTTATTTTTTAGCGATTAATAATATATTAATATAATGTAAGGAAGTGTAAAATTATAATAATTTATACCGAATAATTATAATTTATTATTAAATTCTCGAATCTATTAATTTGAAAAATATGATTATGATTCTACGATAAGAATGAAAATATGTCAAGTGTTAATTCGGTCAAAAGTGCTAAAACTGTGAATATTTTAAAATAAATTAAAGACATTATATGGTAAACAAGGAAGTGTACTAGTTATAAATAATGTATCGAAATTGTTGGAAATTCACGATGATTTAAAATTTAAGTCAACCTTCTTTTATTCCATTTAATTTCCAAACGAACATTCAAATGCATGCAAAACAATAACAGAGAATTATTTTTAAACAGAATAATTCGAGTATTATAAATCTAATGTACGGAAAAAGTAAAAATAAAGGAAGTAAAACATTAAACTATGTCCACCGAGAAGACAATTTCGTTACATTACGAGAACGTTAGTATAAATACAGCTAATACGGTTTTATTAGAATAAATGAATTAAAACATTTTTTTGTATTCGAAGCATTAAGTACGGAATAATGGATGCAATGAAAAAAGCATTACATTTAGAAATATAATATATAATCTACAATGTACACATTTTTGCTTTCAAATAAATTAAAACTTTAAAAGTTAACGCTTATAAAATAATTATACTCGCGAAGAATAAATTTGAATTATTTTAAACTCAACTGTTTAGAAAAGTATTTTTTGATCAAAATGAACCAAAGTACGCGATGACTACAAACAAATTATAAAATAGAAAAACTCAGGGACTTTATATTTTGTTTAATATTTTATGACGAATAAATGAAACGATAGCAATTGGTATTTTAAAACACAAAAAAATAATAAATCGGATTCTAGTTGAAAAGTTACATAACGGTAGAAATTTACATAACAATGATAAAGAGGGAAAAGTAATATCAACCTGGATTTATTATAAGGCAGAATGCGATAAAAATATCTTGGATGAATTAAAGCGTAATACAGAGATAAGAATGGATCGATGCAGCAAAGCGACGACATTCGCCTGAAAATAGTGAAATGCGCAGAAATAAGATACAGAAACGGAAGCGTTTATCTATATATTTTTTCGAAAAGTTCTCTTGTGTAAAAGCCACCGGAAGTAAACCCAGGAAATTTTTTTTACAACGCTCGGTACTCGGGCGCAGTTCGGAAAATTATTTCTCCCCTAGGCGCAACGGATTACAATACCCACCCGAAGAAAGTCGTGGAAAACGGGTCAGGTATAGAAAGAGAGAGGATTTTTCGAACCCTAGCAAATGCCGACCTACCGCACGGTCACTTGCTCTTTGCTCCTTGCACTAGAGTTTATACTCCAAGGCGTGATAATGCGACTTATTAGACATACGCGCACTGCGTATCGAGTAATGGGAAACGAACTCGGGTGTCGGCATTTTTGACGGAATCCCAGCGTTTGACTGAAATTCTAACGATTCGATACGATCACACGAGGAACAACGCGTAACCCTACCAATGTCTCCTGCAGCAACGTTACTTATTTTCAGATTGCTTTGGTGTATTTTATTTTAGATTCCAGAGAAATATTATTACGCCGGAAATATGTATATAAGCGATGTATATATTCTGTCATTGTTATTGCGATAAATACAAGAGGCGTAAATGCAATGTTTAAAAAATATTGTCTCTTCGTTCGACTTTTCTTTGTTCAGAATTTTACCGTTAGACGTTTGTTTTTAAAATAACCATCGCTTATAGAACGCAAAGCCTTCGATGTCTTTCTTCGGGCCAAAAATTAGTCGGATTTTAAACGAAGGTACTTTCTTCGGAAAATGGACTTTTCTTTAATAGTATTCGAGTAACAACTCCTTCTTGGCTTTCTTCCGGCTTAATACAAAGTATTTTTGCAAGCCCTCGTGGAGCTGAAAAGTGGTTTACAGAGAAATTCCAAAGAGAGCCAATGTTAATAAAAGGGCTTACGCGACAGGTGTTGTCAGGTATTCGTGCTTGGACGTCTTTTAAAACTCCCACTAAGATCGAATTAATCGAGGAGCGTCGTTTTGTGTAAGATGGTAGTTGAACCGAGCGAAATCCAGTGGTTCTTATATTCGTCGTATTTATTTATTTAAAGGGTGAATAGAAAAATAAATCATACGTGTATTTGTTGTAGCGTTTCTCAATAAGCAACTTAAAAAATTATTGGGGTAGACGAAATACACCGATCCGAGTCGATCCTCGATGAGAGCAAGTCTGTTTTCTTTTATGTAAAGAAATCAACTGATCTCGATCCTTTCTATTGTTCCTTTTCTCAAGATAAAAATATTAACAATTGACAAAGCTTATTTCTTCCATTGATATTCTAATGCGAGCCTCGACGACGACAAGTAACTCGAACACCTGATTTATAAATGTACATTTGCATTGTTATTTGCATAATTTTCTTTTTCTACCGTGTTAGAAATTTACTTTTAAACCGATAACTTTCTTTCGATATTTATCGATTTTGCAATCAATATAAAAAGTAACTTACGCGATATATTATCAAAAAAAAATTAATTTTTTATATTGTATTTGGATTTTAAGGCTGTTTAACGATTGTTCTTAGGTATGAGATTGTAGAAAACTATTTAAAATAATTTTACTTAACGTGCCATTACAAAGTAAAGTTGTATGTGTTTGCAAATTAAAGCGAAGTTTAAACGTTTTAGTATTTTTTTTTAATTAAAACTTGTGATACTAAGGTTAAAATTTTCATTAAATTTATTTGCAATTAATTTCGTTTGTATATGCAGCGCAATAATCAAATTATAAATTTAATTCAAGGTACGGAATAATTTTAAATAAATGAATAAAATTTAATTTAAATTGGAATTAAAAAAATAATTAAAATAAATTCAATCGAAACAATAAAAAAATAAATGTACTTCAATCATGACATTTTTATCAAAGAGCGAACAACTCTTTAAACTTTTTAATTAAAACATTATTTCTACCGACAAAAAAGGCGGAACCTCTTTTTCTAAGTAAGTTATGTTTCAACCACACTCGGAAAAAGGAGAAACATCGGTACTTTAAGTTGATAATTATTACGCTCTTTCTAGAAAGTAGTTTCTATTTTGAAAAAGTTAGATAAAAGGATAATATCAATTTAATAATTACATCGAATTTTCTAATACGATCATAATTTTATATATAAATTAATTAAACTTTAGGTTACACTTTTAAAAATTATTCTTGACATTCGGATGAAATTACCTTCGATAAATTATATTTTCTATTTTACGTGGTATTTTTAGTTTAGATTAGAGTGATGGTGCAAAAATAACCTTGAAAAACAACTCAACAAAGTAAAAGTTTTAAGTAGAACAAAATCTATTCTCAACGGATCAATTCTATTTCTTTTTTTTCAAATGAGATTGCACTTCAAACAACTGAAATTATTCACACACTATTTCCAGCGTATTACGTACACTTATCTATGTCATTATACTTATAAGTCTACTTATTTTTATGACGATTTGAAAGGCTTTGCACGTATATCGTTTTATTAGAATCAAGGATTTGCGATATTTTTAAAATTGTTGCTTTTACTATGTATCGATTATTAAGCTTCGAAAGTACAGTTTGCAATTTCCAGAGAATTTTTTAATTGAACGCGTGTAAATTGTAATTAATTTTTCCTGATTTCGTAACATTGCAAAAAAAATATTTAAGGTTTTATAAAATTGTATTGTACCGGTTTATTCGATATGGGTTACTGCTATTTACTTTGTGCAGTGGAAAAACGGAAATAATACCAATAATATTTAATTTGACATTTTCAAAGGCTTAATACACGTGATATTTTTATGTTAAGTTAAAAAAATTTCAGCGTAAAACTACTTGAAAATTTCAATAAAAATAAATTACGATTACGGATATATAACTTTTTTTTCGTTATATCTAAACTAAAGACGAAAAATATTTGGCACAAAACTACTAATTATATCAAATAGCTGATAACATCCAAAAAGATTTGATCGGTGCGATACGTCGTATGAGTAATTAAAAAAATTTTATTTCATAGAATAAATTTATACGCTAAAACTAACGATAATGTATAAACGATACATAAGTTTTTTCAAATTTCCAAACAAATTTTTTTAAAACTAATAATAATATTCGAAAATTAAAAGCCTTCTCTTAACGTTATTTGTATAAACATGACCTATGATTATATAAAACTTAACGTAACAAGATACAAATCAACTACCTGGATGATTTAATATTACATGCTTTATCAGACAAAATATACAAACAAATTCCTTGTTAGTATAAATACCAGTATCGTTATTGCTCTGATTATTGAAGAATGGGAACTAAAAACCAACAAACATTGTATTTTAAATTATCTTTATCGAAATATTTTATGTTTTTCAAAAATATTTAATCTAAAAAAATACACGTAACGATGTAAACTTAAATACATACACTTAAAATTTAGTTTTGATAACGTTACGAAAGATTAAATTTTTTTAATATATAAATAATTAAAATACATCTAAAGAAAATAAAAAAAACGTTTAGTCTACTCGTGAAATGCGTTTGTCGATGATCCATTATTTCTAATGATTTTTGTTCGTTCGGTTAGGAATATCGAAAACAATTTAGATGGTATCTTTTTTACGTTTATGTTATTATCTATTTTCGTGAATTTTATAACTAGTATTTTAACAAATTTAAAATGCCGGTATCTATTTTTAAGCAAGATTAACTTATTTATCGAAAATTTGATCTTTTAGTAAAATTCAAAAGACGGAATATCGTATTATACGTAAAAGTTAGCTTTTGTTACATTGCATTATATTTAAAAGTAAATTATTTTAATAATACAACCATATAATTAATGTACTTATTTACCACAGTTTTATTGGCTTATTATGTTATTGATAAAAGAGGAGAATTTTTAAAATTTACATTTTAAATTTCTTTTAGATCTGTTAAGGATGGGTCTAAGCTTTTTATATTTATATTGTTTGTAACGCTATAAAAGATAAAAATCTATGTAAAACACATATTTAAGATCAGATATTATATTTTAAATATTTTTCAAGTTTTTCAGTTACTTTTTTTTCGGTATTTTGAATAATAATATCTAAAAAAGAAAAAAAATATTGGTTTCATTTACAAGCCAGTGGCTGTTATTAAACTCTTCCCGAATTTTGTCGTAAATTATAATACAGAAAAACATCGTTGAAATAACATATAAATCAAATTTTTTCAAGTACTTTTTTATTATTAAAACGGTTTTTCGATAACTTGAATTTCGTTTTTGAATACGTAAAACTAGTTTAAGCTCGTTGCTCACAAAATTTTTATGAAATAATAAACCTGTAGTGCTACGTTAGTTTACACAAAAGTGTAACGCTGTAATTCAATTTTTATGCAGAAAAGGTTTTGAAAAAGGATATTGTGTGTATAATAGTCTTGTGGCACGCACAGGAAAATTATTAAAGTTCAATGCAATTCTCATCAATATTTTGTCTCTCTTTTTAAAAATGCAGCTTTACAGTCTAGTAAACAATATAAAATAACGATAAAGTTGAAATTATTTATAAAACATTTTACTATACTTTTTTCCTTTTATCAAAGAATTTTTAGAAGCAGTATTATTCGTTATCTTTGTATTATTCGACGTTTCCAATTTTTAAAACAAAGTTTTTAATATCATTTCAAAGTTTCCGAGTCCTCGTAATCTTTCATACATATTTCTTTTATTAAAAATTGTTATCGATACGTTTGTACAAAATAATTTATAAAGAAAAGTTCACCTTTGCCAACGTCGTAAGGTTAACGTAATTAATAATTTCGATATCGTTTTTACTCTTCGATATTATAACATTTTTGTACTCGAAGACAATTTTAATGGCGTGGCTGATATCGAATAGATGTCACTGCATCCAAGATATAAATAAATTGTTCGATAATTCTCTAAATTTTAAATGTATATCGGTAAACTTTGCAATACAACGGTAAATTGTTTCGTACAAAAAACTTTAATAATCTAGAGTTCTCGTACTTTGGAAGCGAGGAATCCTCTCAAATGTTACCGAACTATACTTGTAACGTAACGCTTATTACGAGAGGACTTGGACATAAATTTGAACTTTGTATAGTTTCACGGAAAATGTAAAGTAGTATTCAAACTTTATACCCAATCCCTATCTACAAATCTAATGGGAAATTCCGTATTATTCCCGAGTCTTAGGTTCACGGAAAACGTAAGCATTCGTCGGAGACAAATCGCCGAAAAAATCGTCGAAATTCAATGGAATCGATGGCTGACCATCGAGACGAGAATCATACTCGAGAATAAACTCGAACAAGAGTAAATTTCGAGGAAAACATATTTTCCTTTACGGAAGTATCGATCGGAAACGTTATCTTTTCTCGAGTAAATTATCGAGCAAACGTTTTTACAAACGTAGAAAAATCGGGATTCTCGTACTTCAAAGTGAAACTAGTTTTATAGATATATATATATGTACGTGTGTGTGTCTGTGTGTGTGCATAGATATATTTGGACGCTAGTTGTGCATACTTGTTTATATTTAACGACATTCGGTGTACATACGCCGATAAGACTCCCACGGAGCGAACGATACGTCATAAAATATCGTAAAACCATTCTTTGTTACTCCCGAAACTAAAGTACCCGAAACTATTTCCAAAATATATAAAGCTAAGAAACCTCTCCGGAGATATCGCGAATATTTGCGTTAAAGATTTGGATTCGATCCACAAAGAATATCCCAAGACGAGCTTATCGTCTCCTCTCGTATCCAAGGCTCGAACGCGCGCCGCGGAATCACCTTAAAAGAGAGAAAGAAAAAAAAAAACGTAAAAACATCTCCGAGTACCGGAATGCTATTTCGGATCGTCGGAGCGGAGAGTTTTCGAGGGAAGGAGGCAGAAGCGGTAGTCCGTGGATAAAACCCTGGATAGGATGGAGAGAAAGAAGCACCGGGTGTTGTTGCACTGCTCGAAGGAAAGAAGGAAAAAAAGATCGTCGGTAGTGTTGGTTGGTGGTAGTTCGGCCACTCGAATCCCTCGCATCCTCAATGTATCTCCGCTTGCGCGGGTCCCGGCTACTCCGAACGTTCGCTTCTCCCCCATCGGCCATGCGCCGCGACGTCGACGGCCGCACGCGCGGTTTCGCATCCGTCTCTCTCTCTCTCGCGTTCGACTCTCTCCCTCCGCCCCAAACGTCGTCGACCGCGGCGCTCGGTTCATTCTCGCCGCCGTCGTTGTTGTTGCATGCACGTAGCGGAGTCGCGCACGTACACAACGTCGCGGCAGGTTATGTGTGGGAGCGAGTGAGCCGCCTTCAACCGCCGTCGGTCCGCGTCGTCGTCCTTTGGCTCGGTCAGTGCGGCGAGGGACACTGCAGCCGCGCGGCATCCATTCCCCAAGCGCGACGACGAGGATGGGCCAGGGCACCGAGTCCTCGGAGACCTGCGCCGACCGCCCGACCGAGGTCAGCGTCATCAGGTTCGTGTCTAGGAACCACACCATCGAGGAGATCGCCCCGAAGAAGGTGAGTCTTTTCTTCGCCGTCGTCGTCGTCGTCGTCGTCGTCGTCGTTGTCGTCGTCGTCCTCCTCCTCCACCTCCACCTCCACCTCCACCTCCACCTCCTCCACCTCCACCACCTCCTCCTCCTCCTCCTCATCCTCCTTCTCCCTCTCCTTCTCCCTCTCCTTCTCTTCCTCCTCCTCCTCATCCTCATCCTCATCCTCTCCCCCGTTCCCCTTTGCATCCCCTTGGCACCGCGAGTCCGTCTATTGCGTGCGCCGCGGCGTCCTGCCGTTGGGCACGAGTTCAATGACCTCTAATCCAAAACAAACTGCCCTTCCTTTTGCGACGAAATAGTCGAGGCCACGGGGAGTTTTCCTCCACGAGTCAGCCTCGAGTTGCCCTCGGCCGTGAGACCCTCTGGCCTTACTCTTGAGATTCTTGCGGTTTCAAGATCGCGTTCGGTGCTTTATTTTTTACGTCGCAGTGTTTAACCCCCTCGAGGCTTTTCCGCCGCTCGTCTCGTCTTTTCTCCCCCTCGACGCCTTATCTTATTTACTACCTTTTGCCCGACCGAGCCTTCGATTATAGCTGTAGCTTCCCTTCCGAGATCGATAATCGGTTTAACGCGCGTTTATCGCTGCGAGATATTTCCTAGATTTGCATTTAATCGCGTTCCACTAAATTATTCGGTTCTTTAATTTTAGATGGAGAGTCGTCGATTAGAAACGAATGAGTTCGATCGAGCAAATTATTTTCTACAATTCTATCGCGTGCACGTTTTTCTCGTCTAATTAATTGATTAGACCTTTAATTTAATATAGATAAATTTTCCAATGTCGTTTTATTTCTTCCTATGTATTATTATCGAACGCATCCGAGTAATTTGGATTAAAATTTAATTCGCTCGAATGCAAGTTTTTTAAAAGAGTACGTTTGAAAGAAAACTTTTTGCTTTTTATTCTTGTGTACCGGGTGATGAAAAGATTACGTCGATACTCTTGCAATTTATATGTAACTTTGGTAGCTTATAATTTTTCTTATTTCAGGAGGTTTATATTTGCAAGCAAAGAGGATGCGGCAAAATATTCACCAATCAAGACGAGTATAAAACTCACGAGGCTCTCGAAGCTTTGAAAATAAGATTTATGTAAGTCTATGATTTCGATGGTAGCGACGATCGTTTGAAATTATTCGATAACGCTATAAATTATAGTTGTAGAGAACCAGGATGCGGAGAAGAACTGTCGGATCCTGGGAGTATGTGGAGACACTATCAAGAGTGGCATAATAACGAGACGAACGTATTCGTGTGTCCGTACACCAGCTGTAGTTCCGTTCACGCGACCAGTGAAATTCTAGAAGAACATATAGAATCTTCCCACAGGCAACTTCCGACTATTCCCACCGAACCAGAAATTATTTATTTCGAAGGTCCGGACAATGTAGTCGACGAAGATATTACTAGGGTTAGCGACGATGGAAATGGCTTCGACGATGTTCGAAATACTGTAAAGGAAGCTGCCGACAACGGAGTTGTGAGAAAAAATGAATATTTCTTGAGAAACGAAGCCATCGGTACAAAGCAGAATAAATACAATGTCAAGGAAGAAAAGAGAATCGTAAGCACCAATGTTCATCAGAAAGAAGATTATAGCTTAGAACAATCAAAACTTAGAGCAGCGTTGAGCTACGACGATTATTCAAAAAATAACGATACGTTAAATAGAGTCGGTGCTAAGTTTCCCAAAAACAAAGACTTACTGATAACGAAAGAGAGTTTTCTCGTTAAATACGAAGCCAGGTCACCGATATGCACCAACGAAAATGTGCAAATCGACAACTGTCCAGACGGCAATAACGCAATCTTCATCAACAGTGACGTTTCGTTAACGAAAAATCTCAATCAAGAACACAGGATAGAGTTAACTAATTTAGAAAAGATATTCAGAAATGGCTTTGAACAAGAATCGATTAAATCTGAAGAAATCAACAACGAAGCTAAAACTAATTGTTCCGACGACGAAGAATACACCCCTAAAAAGCAACGAATGTCAAGGTGTAAGCAAGAACCGTATAAATGTGAAATTAATGGTTGCGGTAAAACTTATAAATATATATCCCATTATCGTCATCACCAAGATAGTCACAAATTAATCTCTAATCCTGTTACTACCAATTCGACAAAGTCGTCGAAACCAAAATTAAGTAAAGCAACCACCGTTAGTTTTTTCATGTGAGTCAAGTTTATCGTATACTCTAGAAAATATGTTTTCAAATAGACATTTATTTACATTTATTTCTTATCGTAGCTGTAAAATGCCTGGATGCGGTGCTCAATTAAGCAATGTTACAACTCTATGGAAGCATTATCAAGAAACTCATGCTAACGCCAAACCACCGGCTTCAGAAAAATGTAATGAAATTTATCGGTAAGGTTAAAAAACGTACAAGTTATATTTTATTTTAAATTATTATTTATTATTATTATTATTCTCATATATTTTCATACATTTTTTTTGTACAAGGTGTAATACTCGTAATACCCAAAAATATATTAACAACGTTTATCGCTAATGTTCTTTTTAGATGCAAAATCACAGGATGCGAATTAGAGTTTCCAACATCGACTATGTTATACAAACATTTTAATGAGGTGCATACAAAGAATTCCACGAATAATACTAGCGCAAATATTAAGACTGGAAATGGGAGTGGAGTATTAGTCGAGCAGATGTTCCACGATGATACCACTACCCAAAGAGTAAACTTTAAGACTGACTTAAAAACCAAGCACTCACTTAGCTTGAATGAATATGCCGATAGTAAAGATAAAAACATCCAATCATCTACAATTAAAGAAGAATCAGGAGACTGACTCTTATTCGATTAGAATTTCAATAATGGTACTTTTTCGTATGTATCGGAAGACGCGTCAAAGTATTTAGCAGAATTTCTGCTTACTGTTAAAAAAAACAAGCAGTGTACGTTGATAATTGATAAACAAGAATTTCTTTAAAAATTTACTTTGCTTAATTTTTGAAATATGTTATTTTTAATTAAACGTATTACACAAATTTTTATTTATGAAACTTAACTATTATTATTGGTATTACTACTGGTATTATTATAACACTATTAAATTATCACGTATATCGTTTTTAAAAACTTTGTATTATTAAATGTAGCGTATAATGAATTTGTGGATTTTTAGAGAAATTTTATAAATAAAAGTACTTTTAAAGTGCATTTTAGCATTAAAATTACTAGAATATTTAAAACACCAAAAAAAATTTTTGGGAACTATTAAAACTTTTTATAAATTAAAAATGTAATTGTTTTTAATATTCAATTAAAATTCAATGAATTAATCATTGATATTCGAAATTTTTAAAATACAATGATAAAAATGCCAGTTTTGTAAAACGCTTCGAATCAAGTTTGATACCTATAAGTTATAGTTTTAATTGCTTAAAAAATAACGTATAGCTACAATTTTATGTGGTGGTACAATATTTTGTCAATTCTCGATTATTTTTTTTTTTTTTCATCAGTTTTGCACAAGCGTAAAAGATTTAAATAAATCGAAAAAATTTATCACGTTAAGTATTTGTTTTAAAATCATCGATAAAAGTTTCAAAAATTTTTAATTTTTATTATTCATTGTGTGAAAGGTAAATATCATTTTTAAAATAAGTATAATAATTAATAAGTTTAGATCGAAGCAATGAAAATTGATTACACGAAAATTTGAATATTGAGAATTTATATATTCTCCGTTTTTATATTGATTTATACTATTGACTGTCGTATAATTTGAATGTAATTTATATACTGTAAAAATTGTTTATTTGCCCATAAAAATGTGATTAGAAACTTATGAATTTGAATATATTGTTTTCAATTGACAAAATTAGATCGATCATTATTTAATAAACGAATCTTATCTATAATTTGCAAATTATGTCTTTGTTAAAAATTACACGATTTCTTCTTGCAATATCAGATTTCATTTTTTAAGTACAATAATTATCCTATCATTCTTTTATATTCTATATCTCCTTTATCCGATACCAAAGAACTCGAAATATTTTCAGTGATGTAATCGTAATTCGAATCGTTTAAAAAAGCTTTCGTTGATCGATGGTTTCAATCGTACGAACTAATCATAGGTTTACTCGTGTTTTTCCACTTTCATCGTATTTTTTTTAGCAAACGCTTATTAAAAAATTAATACTTTGCAGAAAATTTATCGGAACTAAAATATCATTTCGTTGGTTCGATCACGCGATATTTGTTACTATCAAGTCTAAGGTAAATAAACATTCGGTTCTTAAATAAACAACACCAATAAATAATTGAAACGTAGGATTATTTTAAATATAATTACGTTTGAATTATGGCAACCGGTAACGCGATTACCAGTTATTTTAATACAAATCTATAAATAAATGTAACTCGGAATCTATAAACAAATTTTATTGCGATTCGTGTAAATGCTAAATCATCGTATATCCGTGTACGTAAGGTGCGAAAAACCATTCGCGATCTTTCGATGAGTCAAAATTAGGTAATTTGGCGACGAAACGATTCCGAAACTCAAACGTATTTGCTCTATTAACGTCGTTTTCACGCGAGATTTCCTGGTCGATTTATCCATTCGCAGTGAACCATATAAAGTTTGATCGATGCCTTTGGCTAATTCGATATTCCAAGACTATTTTTACGAACTAATAACTCGTTCGATTTTAAATTGCACCCGAGTTGAAATTTGGCAAGCGAACGGTGTACAGACTCGAACTCAAAATTTTTTTTCGAGCAAAGTTACTCGAGATCGCAACGCGAAATTTCGAGCTTTCCTCCCGATCGCGACGAAGAAGTTGGATCGGAAAAAGAGTTTCGTTGGTTCAACCGGATTACAATATAAGGAGCCTTCGATAATACAATCTTTACAAGATAACTCGCATGGAAGATTATATTTGGCATACGTCGTCTGCCAGGTTTCGTGGATCTTCTTGGCTCGCCTCCAACGAAACGGGATCGAAAGTCCGACGAGAGATCGGAACACCAGCAACTATAATTCGAATTTTCTTGATTTTAAAATAAAGAATCGCGAATGTAGCATTAATTAAGAATTCTTGGAGCCGGTCGTCGAGGCGTCGTCGCACGCGTCGGATTTACTTCCGATCGACGATAAATATATTCGTTGAAATTTTATCCATTCGCCAAAGACAGAGTCCAAGCCAAGAAATCTCGCGACGATAAACAACCCCCGTCGGTCCGTTCAGAAGTGTGCGCGACTCGTTCGTTTCACCTACTTTATAACCGTTGGAACAAAATTCATCGCAGCTCGTTACGATTCGGACAAAGTTTGCGATCGCTCAAAAATAAAACGAGCATTCGTGTAAATTACAGTTATCGCGCACACTTTCGGTTTGTAAAAGAAAAAGACAGAAAATAAAAAAACAACTTCGCGACCTTCGGTGTGCGAAAACGAGGAGCGATTCTCAAGGAAAATAATAAAGACAGAGAGAGAAAAAATAAAAGAAAAGAAGGTAAGGTACGCGAGAGAAAAAAAAAGTAAAGGAAAAAAGAAACGATAAAAGCTCGGCAATGCCATTAGTGCACGGGAGCGTTTAAAAAGTTTTGATTGGACTCGGGCGTATAAAAAGATCCACGTATAGATATATAAATCCGGAGAGTCGATCGCTGGGGGTGGGGAGGACCTCCTCCACCCCTCTCTCTTTTTCGCCGACTATCAGCGGTGAGAAAAAACAACGCCCGGGTAAAAAATTTTATTTCGCACCGAAGCCGCGCGTAAGGACTTTCCCGACGATCTCTCGGGAAGAGAGACGAGTTTTTACCGAGATCGTTGCACATGCACATGCGCATGCACACACCGACGACGTAACGCGTTTGTTTCCAATTCTCTCTCTCTCTCTCTTCGTCGCGTGGTGCGCGCGTGTACGTATCGACCGGGAAGAGAAGAATAAGAATAAGAATAAGAATAAGAAGAAGAAGAAGAAGAAGAAGAAGTTGTTGCCCCGCGACGAGCGGGAAGACTTTGGCGGGTCCGAGAAAGGCAGGGTGCGGAGAGGGAGGGAGTCGGGAGTCGCGACGGGGGTTGTCGTCGATTCTTATCGGGACCGACGAAAAAAAGTTGCGCAGCTTGCAGCCCGCGAAAGAGACGGAACGGGAGACTCTCCGATGCGATAGTGTGCACATTGCCAAATAAGGTGTTTCCCGAGGGTTTCCGGTTTTCCCGACAAAAGCGCCCCGCCACGGAGCCGCCAAGAGATACTAATTTTGAGCCGTTTCCGCGCGCGTGTATGGGTGTGGGTACGGAAGGTTGTGTGCGCCGGCAAAATACACGTTATTCGCGAATCCGAGGCTGACGGTCGCGAAGTTACGAGACCGTCAACTCCACGTTTTCCGCATTTTCCGTTTGTTTATTCCCATTGTTGCGAAGGAGGCGAGTCGTCGAGGGAACGGGGAACGCACGGGAGAAGAGATCGCAATTTTTCTCTCTCTCTCTCTCTCTCCTTTCTTCCCCGACGGACTCGACCTCGGATGGAAATAACGATTTCCTCGAATGCAATCGATACCGTTTCTTCGGATTCGGTTTATCGCCGCTCTCCTCGCCGCTCTCCTCGATACTCTCGCATCGAGGCGGAGACCGGGCGAGAAGCGTTTCCTTATCGCCGTAAAAAAGCGTTCGCGGAAAGTGAGCGACTCGGAGGTGGTGGAGTCGGAAGGTCGGCGGCGGCCGGTGACCGTCAGGTTACGCACGTGTAGCGACTATCGAGTCGCGCGCCTCGCACGTATCCCCCGAGTTCGAGGAATCGGCCGAAGGTAGCCGAGAGCCTCTCGCGTTTAAAATTACAAATCGCCCGTCGTCGGCGAGCGCAGCGTGTGAGAGATCGCGTATACGTGTGTTGCCCGCCCGTCGCGCATCTCGCGTGTCCGCTGGTGTTTCGGGCGGTCGTCGTCGTCGCGCGGACGGACCGTCGGCCGTCGGGGAGTAGTAACGGATCGCGGCAAGCCCGAGGAGAAGTAGCGCACGATGCGCCGCGAGACCCGGACGTCGTCTGTCGGTTCCAACTCCTCCTCCTCATCCTCCTCCTCCTCCTCCTGCTCCTCCTCCTCCTCCTTCTCCACCACCTCGTTGTCGTCGTCGTCGTC
The DNA here is from genome assembly GCA_018907195.1 of Dolichoris vasculosae. Taxonomy (NCBI): domain Eukaryota; kingdom Metazoa; phylum Arthropoda; class Insecta; order Hymenoptera; family Agaonidae; genus Dolichoris; species Dolichoris vasculosae. The sequence continues at coordinate 5,002,676 of JACCHY010000009.1, read as the reverse complement.
GTCGTCGTCGTCGTCGTCGTCGTCGTCTTCGTCGTCGTCGTGGTCGTCGTGGTCGTCGTGGTCGTCACCGCTACCGCAGTCACGAGCACGGCTCATCCTCCCGACTTGGAATTTCCCGATGCTCGTCGCGTGCGTATCCTAGTTCCTTCCTTCCTTCCCTTCTTCCCCTCTCTCTTTCTCGCAACGCGCGTCGACCCGGGTCATCGCCGTTCTCTCCGAAGTTTGCTGTGAGTCCAGGCCGTTGAAGCCGATCGTCGTCGTCGTCGTCGTCGTCGTCGTCGTCACCACCACCACCGCCGCCGTCGCCGCCGCCGCCGCCGCCGCCGCCGCCGCCGCCGCCGCTTACGAGGTATATGCACCTGTTGTTATTTATCGTTGTTTTTGTGGCATCTCGCGCGCCGATCGGAGACGTTCGCGCTACGTGGCCAACCTCGCGGGGAAGAGGTTCGTTTCCCTTCTCTCGCGCGTCTCTTCCTTTTCGCGTTCCCCCCGAAGTCGAAGGTCCAGGGTTACCCTCCTGGTAGCCTCGGTCGTCGGTTGCGCTCGCTCCGCACGCGAGGAGTCATCGCGTATTTTTAAACCGTAGGAGCCGCGTACGCGTGCGAGGAGAATAGTCGTTATTCGAAACAAAGTGTGAGTAATCGCCGCGCTGGAACGCTATAATATAACGGGTAGCGAGGGAGAGAGCTGGAGAGAGAACCGGAGAGAGAGCCGGAGAGAGAAATAAAGGAGGAAAATTAAGGGCGTTCGGTGAGGCGGGAAAAGCGCGGTCGTGGAATGCGCGTGTGGCGGTTTTGAAAAGCCGATAGGCGCGATAAGACGAGAGTCTCGAGTGCTTTTCATTGACACCGCCGCGAGTAACGACGAAAGTATGCGGGCGAGACTCGCGAGCCGCGTGTCATACGAGCCAGCATTTATTACGTTCGGGAGTATTTCTTTTGTCGTGCTTATAAAGCACGTATCTGACATCAGCGGTTGGAAATGCGCGCACCGAGCGCCGAACGAGAGAGAGAGAAAGAGATATGGATGACTTTTTTCCTCTTTTCTTTTTTACGGCTCGACGCTGTCTCTTATCGCTTTCCCCGCTCGCGCCTCCTATTCCGCTGATTCTTATCGGTGTCAACCTAAACGCTCGGTCGTTCGCTCTTACGCCCCTTCGGCGATCTCGAGCTTCTTTTTTTTTTTGTTTTGTATTTTTGTTTTTTTTTTTTGTTCTTGTTTCTTTTTTGTTTCTTTTTTTTGTTTCTTTTTTGTTTTTATTTTGTTTTTCCGCGCCTTCGCCGAGATTCGCCGATCCACGAGACACGCGCCGACTTTTCTTCTCGGAGAGATTCGTGTGCACCGTCGAGACTGCCTCGAGCGTTTCCCCGAGAGACGTTTTCGCGGATCTGGCACGGATATAATAAGCGAGTGGTTCGAATGTTTGTTTTTTTTTTCTTTCTTTCTTTCTTTCTTTCTTTCTTTCTTTCTTGCTTGCTTGCTTTCCTCTTCTTCTGGTTTTTTAATGAGCATTATTTTTATCTAAGCGGCTCGTGTACCGAAAGGCGGCTTCAAGGTTCGGGAGCTAAAAATATTTACGCGTAGCGAAATCGTTCGTTTTACAATGTTTTGGGAAATCAGTTCTCGATGTGGACGCTCTTTATTTATAGAACGGATTTATAAAATAAGATTCAGAGGCATATTTGGTGGCGTCACACTTATTTTTTTGCGGAAAATTTGGGACAAATATTTTAATATCTTTCGAATATTTCGAAAGCCCTGCGTTGCGACATCCGAAAGTCCGTTCGTATTTTAAAAGACCTCGAGGTTTCGTGGGTTCGTGGTTTCGCGATCGACTCGGCGGCGAGTTCGCGAAAAACGATCTCGTCTCGGGGAACAACGTTTTTATTTACCATTACAATTTTATTAGCTCGACCTTTGGTCCCCTCCCGAGCGGCGAGTATCGTTTTCTCGAATTCGCCTCCCTTAAGCTTCGTTATCGAGCTTGGCTCTTATCCTTCCCGCGGGAATTTCGAGATTCCGAATATTCGGATATTTGCTGGTTGTGAAACGCGGGGAGGAAAACGCGGGGGGAAACGCGGGGGAAAAAGGCGAGATTTTTGGTGGATGATTCGGCGAGCGCGTGTGTACGTGTTTATAGATGAGTATGGCGGTGCGCTAACAATTGGCAACACTGACTATAGCCGAGGAGCGAGCGAAAAGAGTCGAGAGCGTCTGCGTGTGTAATGGAGAGAGAGAGAGAGAGAGAGAGAGAGAGAGAGGGACGGGGCGAGCGAGGAAGAGATAGAGAGAAAAAAGAAGGAGAGCTTCTCAGCTCTCGCGCGCACACTCGTTCCGTCGCTATTAAAGGCATCAAAATCCGTGCGATTCGAAAATATTCTCATTTTATATTCGTGTCCGTTTCCCAGGGGCCGAGGGTGGGGAATTCTATTTATAAAAAAAAAAACGGTCGGGGGATGATCCACGCGACACCCAAGTTCGTCGGTGACCACGTAACGAAAATACGAATTCTATTGAAAAAATAATAATAATAAACCGGCATAACGGTTTATTACCACGGCTGCACTCTTTCTCACTCTCTTTTGTAGGTTATAACATTCTCACACACACCGCTCGCTCGCTCTCTCGCTCTCTCGCTCTCTTTCTCTCTGTATCTGCCTCTGTCTCTTTCTCTCTCACCACACACACTCTCTCTCTCTCTCTCTCTCTCGTTTCCCTCTCGGTCGTTCTCTTCCTTTATCTTCCTTTATTAGCATAACCGCGGGACCTTATATTAATTAGTTGTTTCCTCTTTTCTCCGCCTCCTCCTAGTCCTCTTCCTCCTCCTCCTCTTCCTCCTTCTCCTCCTCCTTCTTCTCGTTCTTCTTCTTCTTCTCGTGTTTTTCTTCATCCGCACGCTTAACTCTCGATCCCCTGCCCCGATCCAGTCGCGCTCCTGGCCTACTGGAACGCATACGGCTGTCTCGAATACATCGGTTACAAACAACATGGGATTATTTTAGGTCCAGGTGCAGAAATGTCTTTTCGCGTGGTGCGCAGCAGCAAGTTTCGGCACGTCTACGGAACCGCTCTTAAGCGCGAGCAGTGCTATGACAATATCAGGGTATCCAAGTCATCTTGGGATTCGACTTTCTGCGCGGTCAATCCCAAGTTCCTTGCGATTATCGTCGAGTCGGCCGGAGGTGGTGCTTTTATAGTGTTACCTCACAACAAGGTAAGCGAAGAGATCATCTTTTCATTCAACCGAGGTCCGATCTAGCCTTTCTCGCGGGATCTTCTCGCGGGATCTTCTCGCGGGATCTTGTGCACCTTAGATTTTCAAAGTCGAGACACATTTCTTTCGATGTAAACTCGTTGGGGGAAATTCAGTTGAAAGGAAACGTTTCATCGATGGTCCGGATTGGGTTTCCAAGCGAATCTTGTGGGGCTCGTCGAGGATTCCCAATCTAATAAGTTTGAGCCATCGTCGGTGGTGAACCTTTCCAACTCTTGGGCTACGCTCGGACAACCTAAAATAACTCGTGCTCTATTTTCCATCTTTGGCCTGTTTCTATTTTGATATCCGAGCCTTTCTCTCGATTCTCCAGGTTGGTAGAATATCGGCCGATCACCCATTGGTGGGTGGTCACAAGGGCCCGGTGCTAGATATCGCTTGGTGTCCCCACAACGACAACGTTATAGCGTCCGGATCGGAGGACTGCGTCGTCAAAGTATGGCAAATTCCGGATGGTGGGATTTCCAGGACTCTTACGGAATCTATAGTAGACCTACAACTTCATCAGCGAAGAGTCGGACTGGTTCTCTGGCATCCTACGGCTCTCAATGTCTTACTTACGGCTGGTTCCGACAATTTGGTGATTATCTGGAACGTCGGTACCGGAGAGGCCGTCGTGAAGATCGATTGCCACCCCGACGTTGTTTATTCGGCTTGCTGGAACTGGGACGGCTCGAGATTAGTTACTACTTGTAAAGATAAGAAAATAAGAATTATCGAGCCTAGAACGGGTAACATCGTCGAAGAGGCTATAGCTCACGAAGGTAGTAAAGCTACCAGAGCCATATTTTTAAGGTAAGACTACGAGTATTCTATTACGTAACACCTTAAAATAGCCATCGATCGTGATTCCTTAGCTTACAAGATTCTAATTATAAAATCTCTTTGCTCGTTTCAGAGGTGGTTTAATATTCACGACAGGGTTCAGCAAAATGTCCGAAAGACAGTATTCTTTGAGAGCTCCGGATATGCTCGCCGAACCAATCATTATGGTAGAACTCGATACTAGCAACGGAGTAATGTTTCCTTTGTACGACCCTGACACAAATTTAGTATACCTTTGTGGAAAAGGAGACTCGGTTATTCGCTACTTCGAAATAACCCCCGAACCTCCTTTCGTTCATTACATTAACACTTTCCAAACGCCGGATCCTCAGAGAGGAATAGGTATTATGCCTAAACGCGGTTGTGATGTTAAGAGTTGCGAAATTTCGCGATTCTATCGACTGAATAATTCTGGTTTCTGTCAGGTCATATCTATGACCGTTCCAAGAAAGGTATTCGATAAATATAATCGGATGAATCATAGTTTATTAAAAGGACGGGCAATAAAAAAGCTGATGCGTCGATAAAAATCAATTATCTCGGACGCTCGGATCGTTGTAAATAAATTATTAGTAATTCTCGAACCGAGCCTTTCGATAAACAATGATTCGTATTTCTCATCGTAACGGCAATCATTTTTTTTAATCATTTTTTTCGTCGCTTTTTTAGTCCGTGCTATTTCAAGAAGATCTGTATCCCGACACCACCGGGGACAACGCAGCGATTACAGCGGAAGAATGGGAAGCGGGACAAGACGCCGAACCCCTTCTGATTTCCCTGAGGGGCGCTCATCAAGCATCGAGTACCAAAAACGATCTTAAAGTCCATAAGAAAACCAATCTTTTAACTAAAGGAGCAAAAGTAGGTGCCAATTCCACGGGTGGACAACAACCCGTGTCGGGTGTCTCTGTAAGTAAATTTGAGGGTGTCGATGGAACGATCGAAGGATCGATAAAGAAAACATAACATAGTAAAAGAAAAATTGAAAATGAAATTTTGCAGGAGGACATCATCAAAGAGTTCTCCGAGGAGATTCGAAAGTTGAAAGCTATGATAGTTAAACACGAAGGACGAATTCGAGTGCTCGAATCCGCGGTATCGCTTCAGATGAAAGAACAGGACAGAAACGAAAAGTCTTCCTCGCCGATAGATAAGGAGTCGCTTGCATCGGATGAAGTTTGATTCAGCTAGCGGTTATATTTTTATATCCTTACCCACGGAAACCATTTAATTGTGTAATAAATGAAACGTGCGTATTATATTTTGATATGATAGCTGTGTATATACTAGGTAACTTAGCATAGTAGCGTGCTCTAAAATCATCAACAGTGTCTTGATTATTTATTGTACATCCAGCGTCTTGTATTTTTTTTTTTTCTTTATTTCTTTCTTTTTCTGCTTCTATTTTCCCTTTTCTCTTTTCATTCATCAACATATTCACATTTTTATAATCTTTTACATAATTTACCATAATAATATATCGAATCATTCATCGTTACCTGTTAATAGGATTTACGTTTATGTTACATTTTAGTGTTATGTTATTTTTTGAGATTTTTATGTACATGTGCGCGCGCCTTGGAGGAAAAACTTTTCATAAAACATGAGTGCCTTAATTTGTACAGAAAAAATCTACTGTAAAATAACAAATCTAACAAGCAATTGTTCTATTGATTGTATTTGACATTTGGAACCTGTTAAACTATTATGAATTGTCTAATGATCACATTTTATACGATGCAAAGATAAAGTTTTACTGTATTTTTCGAATTTTTAAAACAAACTGTTACTCTCTCGCGAGTTTCGCATATTTAATACACGGTTGACAATTCATGATGAAACAAAAATTTACTCCCTTGTCTTGTTAAAAATGCAAGAAAAAAATAAAATGATTTTAAAAAAAAAATTTCGATCGTCTTATGTATCAGCAGAGATTCTTTGGTTTCTTCAGTTTTATTTACCCTATCCTTTATCGTTAACTGTATCGCGCGTATCGAAACGGAAAAACAAAAAACAAAATCGAAATGTTCATCGCGCGCTTGTGTTTTTCAAAAATATATATTTAAACTGACGTCAAATAATACGTGTGACCATTTGTGACATTGTAAACGAATGCATTATCATGATACACATTTGCGATCGTGGAAGGGTTGGCAAAAAATATACTGTTGCTGTCGTGTACAGTGGAAACATGGCAATTCTAAACAAAATAACACTTTTATTTTTAAAAATTGCTATCATTGGATGTGTTATTGCCTATCCGGATAAATACGAATTTCAAGGTTTATACGATTTTCTACGTTTTGAGAATATTTAAGTTATCGAGTTACGAGTTTTTACTCGATTTTAACCTACCACATGTATAAACAAAATCAGTTGACAGTTTACATCAACGGTTTACTTTATTCAATTTGAATTACTTAGTTCTCTTGTTAAGTGGTTTATTACATATGTAATCATCTTATTTTCAGATACCGATACTAATATGAAATTCAATCTGTTAGATATACTAAATGATTATACAGAGAGCGAAAAGGAACATCGTAGAGATTCCATCGATGATCCGTATGAAAACTGGGGTGGTCGATGGTTACCGAGTCGAGCCGGTGAACCTACGCCACCGCCCAAGGTCTTACCCACTGTCGTAGAAGAAGAGAAGCCCCACGGTTCTCACGTACTTATGGGTGTTAAAACCGACGATTGCGACGATGGAAAGGTATCAAAGATACGAGACGTTGTTTTCCTTTTTTTAAATGAAAATTGAACGTGTATTAATTTAAGTAATTTAATTTAATATTTTAGACTAATTTGACAGTCGATTATGATCATTCTCCGTCCAGTCATACTTGTTACGGTCAGAAAATAGTTCCCGATGTTCGAGTAACTCCGGAGATATATTGTGAAATAGTTCCTCCAAATTATAGGGTAATTACGATGTTTAAAGTAAAAAATTGTATTAAAAGTTTCGAGCAAAAGTTTTATTGTTGTAAATTTTTAGGCTATACACAAATGTATGGATGAAACGATCGAATACGACGATGATATTCCGACATAGTAACTATCGACTTTAATTTTCTATACGTAAATGTTTTTGTAAATTTTGCAACCTATAAATTATCGTGAAAAATCTGTTTCCATCGTTACAGTGGATTTCATCGCCCGATTTGGCCAGTCTACGGCGAATATAAATTTGCGCCGAAACAAAGATGGATTCACAATTTAGAAGTAAAAATTAGAATCGTATAATTAAATAATTTAGTTGTATAATTTATGTCGTTAAACTTAACTCGAATTTACTCGATTTATTTAAAGCACGGAGCTGTCGTTATGTTATATCATCCATGCGCGAATCACTTGGAAGTGGATCGTTTGAAAACGTTGGTGGAAGGTTGTCTTCGTAGGCATATCATAACCCCTTACAATCTTCTGGACGAACAGAAAGTAAGTTTAGCCTTTGGTTGAAGCTATCGATTACCGGTAAGGAACGTTGGAATAATATTTTTTATCTTTACCTTAGCCCTTGGCGTTGGTAACGTGGGGTTGCCGTTTAACCATGTCCCACGTCAACAAAGAACTGGTTACAAAATTCATTCGAGAACACGCTTTGCAAGCTCCGGAAAATGCCGTTTATAGAGATGGAGATTTCGACGACCAATTGATAAAAAAAGCGAAAATCGTGTCCGATATTGAAGACAGTTTAATATGCGTAAAATCAATGTGATTATTTTATAACTTATCTTTAATGGATTAATGTGTAGGATTTTAAAAATTACTTTATTTATATTATCTCGAATACGTTAGACTGTGATTATTTTGTAATTTCAAACTTATTTAAAAATATTTTTCTATCTATACAATAGTTTATTTAGTAATACTGTTAAAATTATATAAAGAGTATGTAGAGAATATATAATAAGTTATATCCGTATTTTGTACATAATTAATTTTCTCGTACGAATGGAAATAAAAAGATATGGATCGGATAAATTACAAGACAATCAGTGGAAGATGTTTTTAAGTTTACTTCCAATCTCGAAATTTACATTTTACAGCAGTATCTTTAAAATGAATCGAGTACCTTTAGATTATTGATAAACGCAACGAACTTCACATTAGGACTGCGATAGGTTCCATCGTTAAAACACTCTGGATTTTGGATACGAGTCTACAACGGTTCGAACCTTTCTTTTCGTTTGTCACTGATTTAAAACAATATTACTCTTAATTGTGAAAATGTTTGCTCGATCTCTTTGATTTATCGTCTACGTGGCGCTAAGATTCTTCGGTTTTTAAGTGCGTTCGATGATCGAAAGCGACTTGTATTTACAAGTGAAATCGGATAAACGTCTAAACTTACACGTAAGACAAATGACACAAGCGACAATTATATGCGATTATTTTTTCGGTGTTTTATGTGTAATAATTGTGCATCGATGTTTATATCGATTATTTATGTTGACATATTGTACAATGGTTGGCTGTTTCCTTTTATTTTTCAGCGGTGTAAGCGTTGTTTCGTGACAAGAGAAAACAGGATCCGAGTGATATCGATCTTTGCGTTAAATCACGCGATGAATAAAAATATCAGGCAACTTACGAAATCTGTACCAAATCTGTTTTCTCCTTTTGTTTTATCAAGTTCGAAACGAATATTCGATTTATTTTCTTTTGCTTTTTATGGAAGCCTTTCGACAGTCCCAATAATAAAGTTGTTTGATATCTTGGGTGCACTTGGAGTAATAGAAGATATCTATTTAAGATCTATACACGCTTTTCAATGAATAATATTGTTCCAGCGGGTATTTATCTGACTTTTTGTATTATATTACGTGTACATGTGTGTTTTTAACAAAAAGATTTCCATCTTATCTCTTTTCTTTCCAACACGGTACAAAACTTCATAGTGAAATCTTGATAATAGTATCGTAAAACACTTAATTTTTCTAACAAGATAAATAAACTTTTTTTTTCTAAGATATTTATTAAAAACTGTTAGCTTTGATAAATATAATACAACTTTGTAACACTTATAGCAATTTAAAAGCGACTTTGTAATATAATTTTGTATTTCTTTTATCATTGGAAAAATCAAGTCAAAACTAAACGGGTTTCCGTTAAAATTTAAATTATTCTAATAAATATTAAATTATTGTGTTTTCAACGATGATTCATTTTCTCACGTTTCTTTTATAAATTAATTTCATAAACGGTAATGGCATTTTAATTACAAAATTCTTCAACTTTTTTTTTTTACAATTTTGAAACGAGTGGACGAATTAAATAACACCTACGTCATCGTATAATTTAATTCGAGCGTTACTTCAAAGATTAATTAAAAAAATTAAAAAAAAAAAAAAAAAAAATTCAAAGTAATTATGCTTTCCTTCGAATTATTTAACACGATAGCATAGAACAACGCTAAAAATTCGAACGTCGTTTCATTCGTTATCGTAAACATCGGCAAAAATGGAATTTCGCGTATTTCCAACAACGAGATACACGAAACGGAAAAAATCTTTCGAACCTCCAGACCAGAAAAACCGACGCACCCGAGACGTCAATTTTCGTTTCGACGATTACACGCGAATTTTTCCAATTTTCAATTAAAATGCCATTAGCTCGAGGAATGGAGCGTTGCTTTGCTTCTTTTTCTTTTTGTGCTGTGATTTACTTTTTTATCTTTTTTTTTTTTTTTACACGCGACGAAAGGACACATTCACTCGATGATCACAATGTCTATATTTCCTGCCGTGACCGTCAGCGTCTCGTTTCGCGTTCGTCTTTTCGCGAATCGCGTTTTGTTTGTTTAAATTTTCGTTCGATCGAAATATTTGTCGCGAAAATCCGAATCCGTCGCTTTTGGATCGCGGCAGGCTTTTAAATTATTGCCAATTTTGTACACAATTTTGTAACTTATATACGTTCGCGTGTATAGATTGGATGTCTTCGTTCCTTCGTTTCTCAATAATTCAATAATTATTCGTGTTAAAACTGAAAGATAACGTTTCGTCTCGTTATTTCTTTTATTCGAGAGAAAATGTACATTAGTCGCTCGACGAGAGTACGAGATATTGATATTTATAGGCAGAAAACACCGTTGATTTATTTAGATAAGTCATCATTAAATACAGAATTCTTAAATGTCTTATGAACTTTGTTCGTCTATGAAATACCTACAATAAAAAGTATTCGTAAATTTTTTTCTTTCTCTCAACTTTATTTTCTTTTCGCTTCTTTCATTCGTCTGCGCTACAATAATTTAGTTCTTTTTTTTCTTTTTCTTTTACTGCACGCACTTTTAACCGTTACTCATCCCACTTTATTATTTTTTTTTAATTATATTAGCTCATTAAGTATAATCTCACTTTGTCGCATGAAATTCACTTATGTGAACCGTTTTTTTTGTTTTTACTTTTTTTCTTCGTTTAATTTAATTATAGTTACAAGTTTCTTCTCTTTTTATCTCTTCAACAGCGCACCATTATTTTGTTGCTTCATTTGTTGATCTTTCACTTCTAAAAATTTTTCAAAATTATGATTTAGCTGAAAGTGGAATTGACACTCATAAGGTTATTAAAGTAGCCTTTCTTATTAGTAATTGTACCGATGTGACACCGACCCATGTACATTTTTGACGTCCCAATTTAAGCGATAAATTTGATCGAATTTTCAAATACTTTTCTTCTTCTTTTATTCTTTTATTAAACGTCGCAATTTTACGCTCGATTGTTTTTAGTTATATATTTTTCGATTATACTACAGCAAAAACCGTTTACTGGTTGGACTTCGTTAAGTAAAGTCATGAACACGATTTATGTAACAAGAATTTATAAAAATATTCAATTAGCTTTAAATAGTTTCATTTAAAAACAAAAAACAGGATACGTTAAAATTCGAAATTCCTCGTGTCACTCAACAAAATAAAATCGTTTCAAACGATTTCATACTATTCATTCGAATACTCTTTCTTTCTTTCTTTCTTTCTTATTCTTCTTCTTATTCTTCTTATTCTTCCGCTTCTTCCGCTTCTTCGCAAATACATTTTCCGTTCGAGAAACATAAATCTATTAATTATTAATTGAAGTCACGTTCGATTGGTTAGCGTTACCACCTTTTTCTCATTTTTTATCGTTTTTGTTTTCACAACTACAAAAATGCAGATGAGTTCAGCGTTTCAGCAATGCTATCCGGTATATTGATAACAATATTTATAATGTGTATAATTATATTAACGTACTCGGTCGTGCGTACATTGTGAGGCATTTTTTTCTTTGTTTATACGGTGTGAAAGTTTAGTGCCGAGGTTGAACGTTACGCACACTAGTCTCTTTGGCATTAGAGAATATGATTTTTTTCTATTATTTTCTTTATCCGCCGTTTACGTTTCTTTAACGTCGTTACAATATTATATAACGGTTTAACGCACGATTCTTCTCGTTATTTTATATATATCTATGTATAATTCAATTTTTATAATTTTCCGCGTGAGAAACGTGAACGGAAATGTATTTTCTACTTCTTATTCTTTTTTTTTTTTGTTTTTATACAATGCGATCGCCGACTTGTACGTAACGACGATCGATAATAAATGTAATTAATTCAAAAAAGATGTTTACAAAACAACGACAAAATTCAGGAAGACGTAAAACGTCGAAGGGATTCGTGAATGTTTCTTCCCATCGATAGAGAGAGAGAGAGAGAGACGGAAAGAGAAAGATGGACAGAGCCAAATGGAGAGTAGGAAAGCGAAAGGGAGAGAGATACAGAGAGAGAGAGAGAGAGAGAGAGAAGAAAACTTTTATCGTATCTTCCCCGAAGTTGACGGAAAAAAAAAGTTTGTCTCGAGTATATATATACGCGTAATAATCATATTTTCTCTTATTTCGAAGGATGCGAAACTCGATAAGATAAACAGGTGGAAAACGTACCGTGAGAATAAACAATCGGAGAAAATTTTATCTACGATTCGCGTACACACGCGTATGCGAACGAGGAATAGGTGCGTTTTTAAAAAGCAATTTCAACCTCGATGAAAATCATGATTATTTTTCCCCTAGCTGTATTTTTTTTTTTTGTTTGTTTGTTAGGCCAAACTCTCTAATACAAGTTCAATTGTGCTTTGATACAACGTAGTATAATTAATTATATTCGATTCGTTACCTCGTCACCGTTATTTATCCCCTTTTCCTTAAACTTAGCCTACGAATAAGAAAGTATTTATTTTTCTCTCGCACTCTTTTATTCTCTCGCTCTCGTCAATTCCTATATAATAATTATCACTAAATTCTATGTATACTAAGATCGGAGACTTTGCGTAAGCCGAACTCCAAACAACTCCAACGAGAGTCGCTAGACGCTGGAGCTAAACAGAGCTCTGACTAGAAATTCTTTCTCTCTCTCGTATTTTTACTTGTATCTCCTTTTCTTTCTTTCATCAATGTTTATACGTTTATCTATCTCCGTTCACAATGTACGCGGTACGCGTATGATCCATTTCTCTGAGTTTTGACGTGATTTTTGCCGGTATTCGATATTCGAGTGCATCTCGCAATTTTCGCCGTTCGATCGTAATAATACAATTTTCAAACGCGAATTCGTAATCGTAAAATTTTAAACGAGATATCGGAGCCACGTCGATCTTATTTACTTTTACCATTCACCTTTTTTTTTTCTTTTCTTCTTTTTTTAAATACGTAAATGTAACGAATTGTAACGCAATTGCAAAATTTCTTTCCGCTCGGGAGAGAATTACGACTCGCGAAATACGATGCTTTACTAAGACTCGCTTAATTAACATTCGATCTTATTTTATTACACGATTCAGGCGCGCCAGAAACTTTTCGATCACAGTTGCTTGAAGGTATAATTTTTTTTTTCCTCTTATTCTTCTTTTGATATATTTTAAACGACGAACCGAGAATATATATTCGCATGGTTGAAGACCCGTAGATACGATTAGTGCACGTTCCACGTAAAAATTTATCGTACGATATTCCGTAATTAACCTTAGACTTTTTACAGTGAGATTTTTTTTTTTGTTTTTACTTATCGCGTTAAATAGAGCAAAGATAGTTGCGTTTGCAAATTATTGAAAGTTATCGTTGGAAAAAATATATTAAAGTAGGTCAACTAAAATTATCGTTTCGTTAAACGAGTCTAAATGTTGCATGCTGAATTATTTTATAAAATTAATTATCGTTTAAATCTTGATTCACTCTTATCTAATACTTGCGCTTTCGTAGCGAAACACAGTGAAAAACTTGCTTTAAAAACTACCGAGAACGCGTCGAATTTTCAACGGTGCATCTTCGATCGGTTAACGAGATCGATCGACCTCGATTTATTTTTCTTTAGCTAACTCTCCGTCGTTATCCCGATACAGACTAAGGATACGAGGCGATTCCCTAATAAGTAAATAGTAATCGAATACACACTTGCTTTAAAAGTTTTTCAATCACATTAAAATGCACAGACTTGAAAATTTGAATTTTAAATTCATCGAGTTAATACGTTATTTTTTTTATTTTTCTATGCGGACGTTCGAGAAACCGTCGAAAAGTTTTCCCCTTCTTTTTTTCTCCAACGTCCGACGCGTATATATTTTTTTTTCGAACGACCCGTACGCGTAATCGCACGCAACGCGTCGAAGACACAGGATCGGATCATAATTATTACAAATTATTTTCGTTATTATATAATAATATTATTATTTATTTCACGCCGATCGATTTTCAGAGCGAAGAAGAGAAATTTGTAAATTTTAAACCAACTGTAACTCGAACGTACTTTACAACAATTTTTTAATCCAAGGTACGAACGGAGAGGGTAAAAGTACGAAAGCAAAAGTACGAGAGAAGGAAAGAGAAGAGAGCGAGAGAATTCGTCAATTTCCCGTGCCTTCGACGACGAGCGTTTCGAGTACACATATATACGTATCTTATGTTTGTCTCTCTCCATTACGCGGCACACGTTTTTTTTTGTTAATTATAATTATAATTTTCCTCGTTATCGAGTCGCCGTTGCATCAGAACTTTTACGTTCCATTTACTTATGCAGTTTCTTTAGTTTAAATATTTTGCTGTGTATTTTCGTAACTCGTATCGTTATTGGAATATAGTTGATAATAATAGTAACGTAGCTACCTAAGCTAACAATTACACTTTCTGTACAATGCGTAGAGTTGTAAGCTTCGAGTTTGACAATGAACTTGGAGAATTTTCCTTCCTTTTTCTAGTAACTTTTTTTTTTCGCACGATCCTCCTCTTTCACCCTACACTCGCGTACTCGTGAACAACTTTTTGTCCTTTCGCGCGAACAATAACGCACACAATAACGCCTCGAAGAATTTCATCGCGGAACCCAATAAGTCGAGGATACCTCGGCACATACAACGTACGCAACCTTCGCATATATATAATATCTCAACGAAAACATTGTTTAACGTTGCGTACTCGCAACTTTCGCAGCTTCTTATAATAATGATTCCTCGGTCTCCGTCCTCCTTCTCCCCCCCCCCATCCCTTCATTGCCAAGAAAAAGAAATTGCACGGTGTTTACGCAGCGTTCGAGTTTCGTATCGAATTTCAAATCGGCCTCTTTACTTTTTTTATTTTTCCTTATTTTCCAACAACGTCTGCTGCGTTGTATCGTATTTATTGCTGTACTTAGACGCGGTTACCTCCTTCTCCTCCTTCTCTTTGCATTCGTCGCGATCGACGAAACCTACGCTAAAATTTCCTAGCCTACCGGTCGAGGACTAAGTGTTACGAACGTCCGCTTCGGGGTTGGTGCGGATGTGAGTTCGAGTTCCTCAGCGGTTGCTTCTCGTGGTTTACGGAGGTCTTCGAGGGTCTGGCCGATGTGGGTCGACTCGTGCGTTAGCGTCGCGGCGATGACGTTGTAGTGGTAGTGGTAGATTCCTAGGCTCGTCAAAAATCGTGCACGCTTTCGACGCCTTCGTTTCAACCTGGAAAACCAAGAGAAGGAACAAAAGTCGAGGGTGTCTTGAATTAGGAAAATATTTCGCGACGGAGTTTGGATCGAGTGGGAAAGTTTCCGCATACATATTTTAATGCACTTTGTGGAAATTTTTAAAGTTAAAGGAAACGCGATTTTCGGACAGCTTGTAAATAAATGAAAAGTCATACCTGAATCGAGGGATTCACAGGCCAAGGTATCCGCCGATGCTGATAGCCACGATCACGGCGAGGATGGCCACGCAAATCATGATCATGATTTTCTTCTGTTCTCAGCAAGGAAAGCAATTATGACAGATTCACAAAAAATATATTAGTCGAATGTTGTTTAAGCGAATGGAAAATCAAACATCGTGTGCACATAATACGTATACATTTATATTTATATATATATATTTTTTTTTCTATCCTAGTATAGTATTTTTTTATTTTCCGAGCATATATAAATTTTACATTGTACTATTCGTTTGTCATCTTTCTCGATTCCTATTGTCTTTTTATACCTCTACGATATTTCTGTCCAATACTGCTACAAAATACATACACTGATAAAAACACGTTTATAACAACCTGAAATATAAATATTAATTTTTTTCCAATCGATACCAGTATGACAATAATTTTTTTTATACAAGGCCGATATACGTATTATTTCGACGTTGATTCGTAAGTCTTCCATATATTATAATTTATGGATAAGTTATTGAGTTCTAAACAAGGTGAAACAAAATGATACAATTTAATTGTTAAATAAAAACATTTATTTACACGGCGCATCGATTAATCAGCGATGATAATTATAATGTTATAATAATAACAATATTAGCAAAATCACTGTTATTATAAACATGATAGCGGTAATGTAATTACACAGATATATAATAGGTTAATTGTATTAAATATAAACATCTGTACAGTTTAAAGACTATGCCAGAACTATAATTTTATTTTATATTTTTTAAATTTCTAGTGCTTCCTTTCCTTTTGCATACAAATCATAATTTAAAAAATAGTTTGACTTCTCACAGGCAAATAGTAATTGCCCAGTGTTTATGATTATAGACTGCCAAGCGAGTTTTTGCACTAACAACGAATATATTAATTTATCAATTATCTATCGTTGGAATAAATATCGCTTTGACCATTATCCTATAATACATACATAAACACAATATTCGTGATTTTTGTTAATAATCGCTGATGCGGAGAATACGGAACATGCGCGGGAAAATTTTTTTCAAAGCTTTACAAAAGGAAAACTGCTCAAATCGAAACTACAAAATAAAAACAATTGCGAATGATTTACATGCTCGCGTTACGTTAAAAATGTATTTTACTGGATTAAGCGTTTTTTAAAGTAAGACTGAGAAAAGTAGAACTGTAGGGTTATTTTTAGATTTTTAGAGTCGAAACGTTACGGAAAGTTTGTTGAAAGACTCGTTCGTAGTTTGTACGTACGAATAAAAGAAAAGAAAAAAAAGAAAAAAAAAGAAAAAAAATAATAATCGAAGGCTCCTGAACAAGAAAGTAAAAATTGATATTTTTAAGCGTTTTGTTTTTTTTTTTTTTTATGTAAACTTTATTATACAACAAAATGTCGTTACTTGTTCCAAATTTTCGTATTTTACAGATTAAATAATACACATTTTTGTAAGAGTAACGCGTGATAAAGTTAAAAAAAATAAAGATCAAGGAAGAACATCGGTTTATAATATACACATTAAGCGTATGATACGTACGATAAATAATAATAAAAATCGGTAACTGCTCCATATCAGTGCGAAATTTGTATTTCAAAGCCAAACCGATCGTTCGCGTAGTTCAACAAAACAGAATTAGAAAGTCAATTTAAACAAGATTGAAAAGCATAAGAATTTCGACTTGTTCGTCTCTTCGATTTACACGCAAGTTTTTTTACAATTTAATTATAATAAAAGATCGTTCACATATTTGTTCTTACAAGCATTTTGAATTTAAAAATCCAATCGAATCGATCGTTGAGCTTCGATCGGATGAAACAAGGTTTAAAATTCTTTCGCACCGATATTGTACTACTACTGTGGACACATCGATACACTTAAGAAAAGAAAATGCATGTAATAAACAGTCGGATAATAAAATCGCATTCTTATTGGTGATAGAGGGAAGGTCACTTTTTGTTTTTCTCCATAAAACATAAGAATGAGAGAGAACCACTTCGACGAGTACAACAGCAAGAGTGGAGCTATAACATCGATATATATTGTATGTATATTTATGATCACGGCCAATGCTGTTTGGTTACTTACTTTGCTCGACGGACCCGGAGACGTTAACGATGATGAGAGATGGTCGATGACGATCTAAAGTACGCAGATCAAATTCTCTTCCATTCGTTTTCTCGTCTCAGCCTCGTCTCGTCTCCCCGACTTTTATTTTCCTCGGACACCGGTTTCTTTCCATTTTCGGTCAACGCGAATTATTCGAAAACTCCGCGGACGTTTTCCACTATGTTGAGTTCGTGTGCCTCTCTTCCTAGATATTTCGATACAACCCGATGATAACGCGCAAACGCTTATCGTTATTTCCTTTTCGTTCATCGCCTTCTCCCTCGTTCGAAGCTTCCGCGTCATTTTTTAAAACCCTTCTTACAAAGGAAAAAACGTATTCTTCTCTCTTCTTTTTTTTTTTTTTTTTCATTATTTTACACGCATAGATATTTTCTTCCGTGGGTCCGTGTTCTGTTTTCTTCTTCCTTCTTCGATAGAGACTTTGATATTCGTGATCGAGGTTCGTTATCAATTCCGAATCGTACGCTTAATAAATTGCTCGTTGCGCGACTCACGCATTCTTAATTTCAGATACTACTTAAGGTGAATCGCATAATAATTTCTTAAAAGCTTCTTTTCCTTAAATTCCCTAATAAAGTTACTTTTTTTCATTTTCCTTGTTTCGCATCATTTTCTAAAGCTCTATACAAATCGGAGTATTTACAAGAAAATAAAGAGTAACGACGCTTTCTTGGTTTTCGCTTTTGATTTTTCTTTCCTATTTTCCATGTTTTTTTTTGTTTTGTTTTTTTTTTTGTTGCTTAGACGAGACGCGGAAGAAGGAAAAGAACTCGACGATAATTCGATACACGAGGACATTTGCTACAATCGAAAGGCTTTCCTGTATCCGCTTTTTCTGTTTCAGACGTTTTCTTTATTATTTTTTTTTTGTTTTCAATTTTTTTCGATTCGAGTAGTTACGGATAATTATTTTAAAAAGCCAACGGCAAGCAAAGGTATTCTTTACATCGACGAGTGAATTTCCGCAGAATACCCATGCGAATATCGCGCTCTTCTTTCTTTATGACGTCACGTGTTTTATACGCAAATATATACGTACACACACACGCAATGTATGTACGTATACATATGAATATATTTATGTATCGAGGGCAGACAAAATAAACGAAAGGCAGTATCAACGCGCTCGAATGTATTTATATTTATGTTTATTATGTTTGCTTCATTTTACTTTTAAAGCACCGATTACAACTACGAAATTATAATAATTACGTAGCGGCAATGTGTACTTTCAAATTGGAGGCATAAGTTACACGAACCTCCGTTGCGTGAATTTAATCGCTGTATCAAGATTTCGCTTATTCCAACGAGAGAACGAAAGACGAGGAAGATTCAATCGAGAATTAAATTTTTGTATCGTTATTATAAGTTAGAGGTTGATCGGAAGTTTGAAAGAGAAAACGACTCGTTTGGAATAAGAGATTCTTGGATAGCTTTGAGATAAGGTATTAACAAATTGAGAAACAAAAATACGGTCGCATATGAAACGATTCGCCTCTTTTCGATGTTACTTCTGTTTATGACGGAGAGAAATTCGTGACAACAAAATGTAATCTTACAGCGGTGCTCAAAAAAATGCCTCATTTTTTTGTGTGATGTGATTATATTAGCCAGGTACCCTCAATTTCAGGTCAAAGTTTGCACCAATATAATAATCAAAATGATGACCGCCACTGTTAGACAGATTACGATGAAGATCAATTTCTGTGAACAAAATAACGTTAACATCAAACGCGCTTATCGATATTAAAAATTTTGCAAGCATCAAAAAACGCAATTTTCATGATAGCTAATACTTTGAGATGAAGACTTTAAGCATTATTTGGCACTATGGAAAAAGATACCTACGCATTTTTACTTGTAAAAAAATCGCGTTTTTTAAGGCATTGGCTTTCGATTTTAAAGTCTATATAAAATGTTTATTAGTTGAAGCGTTCGGTAAGAAAGAGAGATTACTTAGAAAATGTTATTTGATGCAGGAGTGGGCTATGAAAAATTGCAATGTGGACTAGGAAGTAGTTCATTTTTAACAAATTGCTGGATAATACATTCGATATACGATTAAATTTTTAAAGCGGTGATCGAACGGATCGTCGCTATTACCAAATTAATTACGAATGCAATTGGTTTATTCTGTATTTAAAAAAAATGTATAACAATAAATAATAGTCTTTCAACGCGGAAAAAATAAATTTCTTTTCGCTTTATTATTTCCATCGTCGATCGGTATTAATTAATTTCGGTAAAGCGACGTCCATGACGATTTTTTTTTGTTTCAGTGCGCAACAGATTCGTTGTATTCAAAATGAGAAAAGCATGTAAATACTGAGTCGAAAAAGCGCATACGTATGGCGTTTGTAGCTTGAATTCGTTTGCGGAATAAGCCACGGGGCACATAAACTGGTTCTTCTACGGAAAACTGAAACGAAGCCTTCGGTTTTAAATAGCGGCAAGTAGCGTTTTTATCTAAGAACACGAGCAACGTAATTACAATGAAATGCCAAGAAAATATTTTCAAAGGCACATTTTGATATAATTGAAGGAATATTACAGCTAAGCTCCTGATTGCTAACATAAAAAAAATTGCTTTAACCATTTTACAAAATGGATAATCTTTTATGTGCGACGTGTCGTGATAAAATTTTACTTTTTCACCGATGAACCGACGGAAGAAAAAAAACGGAGCATTGATGGAAAATGTGCAAACGCAAGTTATAAAAACAACGCCACAATGGTCGGCAATTATTATTATTACGGGCGTTTTACATTGGTTTCGATCCTAAGCATCGAATCGGGTCATCCTCGGGGAATTTTTTCACTTTTATCTTTAATTCTAGTACGGATCAGAATTCGGGTATCGGAATTCGATCGAAAAATCATTTACATTAACTTTCGAATAGAAGCTTGGATCACCTTAAATCACCTTAAATCACCTTAAATCACCTTAATAATTATATTATACAGAAATTAACGACCGAGAAACCACACCAAACGCGTTATACTGATTATGAAAAAATTGTTCGTGGACGATCTCGTACAGATAAATCGTGTACTTTTGTCACAGTCTCTCTCGTGATGACGATTTTATTTCGTTATCCACTTTTTCTCGTACGTACGTTTCACCTTAAACAATTTTTTCGGTTCAGGTCGACATTATTTTTTTTTTTATTGTCCATTCGTCGATCGTTAGGCAACATATATACATATATATATATATATATATATATAGACATATATAGGTTGCAATAGATATTTCCTCGATCGTTCACGATAACAATGTTTCGTCAAAGTGGCAGTCCGTCCTTTTCCACGCGTTTACCTGAAAGCTGTAAACTATTACGATTTGTGTTCTCGTCGAATTTATGCGTCTAGTCTTTGTTTAGATTTTGCAACAATTTGTACACAAAAAGATAAAGGTGATAAATTTCGCGTCGTCGACAATGCCACTGTTATACTTTCGTATTTTTCCGGAAATGTATATTTTTGTACATTTGTGGTTGTTTTTGCGTGCGTCGCGTTCTTTTTCTCCTGCCCTCCCCTTACTATATCTTATAACATTTCTTTCTCTGTTTTTTTCTACGCGTATACGTCATAATCTTTCCTCCGATTTTTTTTTCTAATCTTCTCTTTTCCTTTTTCTTCCTACAGTCGCTTAGGATCCCGGAAGGAACGCTATAGTAATGGAGAATATAATGACGAACGATACTGCGATACAGGTCATTATAAAGATCATTTTCTGTGGACAGAAAAAGACAAAACACACGGCAGGTAAGTCTATGGTTGTATATAATGATAACGTACAACACTCAATCGTCGTATCATAATTTGTTCGTCGTAAATTTTATGGATCGACTTGATCGTTTAAACAGGTATCAAGAAATTTTGAAATGTTTTTTTTTTTTCACACAATAAAATTAACGTGGTTAACCAAGGATAAATAAGCGACGAAGAAAAAAAGTCCGATCGAAGAAACCAAACAAAAGGTACAAATGAAAATCTTAATCGTAATATTTAAATGAAACGTGCTCTACAAGATATTTGCACTCGAGGTGTGCTGCCTCTGCCGAAGCTCTGGGTGTTTGGTTTTTTTACGGTACTCGTGAAAAATGAAGCGAGAATATTATGGAAAAAGTTTGTCGAATTCGTGTACGAGGATCATGCATAAAAATCTGTACGCGTCGTTAAACGTTAAGAGTTCCGTATTTATTTTCCATCGCTGCAATAACTCATAGGCATACTCGGTACTTTCCGAACGCGATAATTCCAACTTGCAACGTTCGACCAAAATTTAAAAGCGTCTTTCCTCGCCCCGTTACGAGTGTCATCAAACTTCGCGAATGAAAGTCGCGAGCGATCGGAGCCTGCCTATGTTTCCTTGCAACATTTTCCCCCATCGCGCGAGAGACTGTGAAAGTGTTCACGATCGTTGTTCGAGTGGAATTTTTATAGACCGTTTCGTTAGAGTTCGCGTATTTCGATGAACGTATTTTCGGTGAAGAGACGAGAAGATTCGCGTTGCAAATACTTTAGCTGATCGTGTCTAAACGAACAAAATTACAACAAACATGCGTACGGTTCCAAATTCAACTTTATCGGCTTGAAAGCACAGTTACAAAATCCGCGAATCGATCAAGCCCCGCTCAAAGGAGCTCGATCGTTTCGCGACAGGTAAAGCAGTTTTAAGCTTTTACTACGAGCTAAACATCAACGCTACGACCAATTTTCTAGCGGGGAAAGCCAAACGGGCAAAAACTCGAGGCTACGAGTCGAATCGAACGAATCGTGTCTTACGTTATTTTCCCCGGAGTCTTCTCGCTCTTGTTTCGGCGCCATTTAAACAAGCCGTTGGAAAGCTGACGAAGAAAACAAATTTATTCGTCGATACGGAGCGTCGCTGCGTCTCCGAAACTTAGTCGTATCGATCGGGTTAAACAAAAATTATTGTTGGCTGCAACAGCCGGAAAGTTTAAATCCAATCCGAGTTTCGAACGCGCTCGAAAATCATCCATCACCGATCGGCTACGATTAACGTTTCGATCGATAAAAAATCTTACGTAAAAAAAATATGTAAGACCGGGATCGCTATTATAAAAACATCATATTAGTCACGAGTAGTTATTATACGCAAGATCACCGTTCGTTACGACTGGAAAAAAACAACAATATATCGTGTAAATAAATAAACGTTAAAAGGAAAAAATCAAAGCTTCGATCGCGAGTTCGAGAGTTTGGGGCTCTTATCGAAGAAACTAAAAAACGTACGTTTGCGCGCTTAAAAAAAACTAAGAACAAACAAAAGCATCGAAAGTACCGGAAAGAAAGACGAAGAGAAAAATAAACGAAAGGGGATATTTCCGGAGAGCAACGCAGCGGGGCTTTAGAAATTTCGATAGAATAAAGCAGAATCGTGGGACCTTGTTCAAGAATGCAAAGAAACAGCGAACTAAACATGCGTCGTGCTCTCGTGCAAATAGATATACACACCCGTACAGATACGCTATCGCTTTCCCATCGGGCATTGTTGCGATTACCGTCGAAGCAATTACCCGTGGTACAGCGAGCGTACGTACACAGAGAGAGTGAGAGAGAGAGGCTGCTTGGTCCTTTCCCTCTCGTTCGCCCAGGCTTGTTTCCTCTTTCGCCGGGACGGCTTAATTGCTTTAGCCGCGCGCGTTGATATACACGTACGTACGTATACAAAGAGACAGACAGGCAGAAACGGATGCATGGACGGGAGGCGAGTGCGCCAACTCCGATGGATCTTATGCGCGTTGTTATCTATCGGAGTCGCGCGATCGCCGGGACATTTACTACCGTCGAGCAACGTGCAAGTCTCCGATGCCTCTGACTTGCAAGCGCGCAAATAACACGCACACTTAGACAGAGAGAGAGAGAGAGAGATCATTTTCGCCGGTTAAATCCCGGACTGCGACTCGTCCAGAGATTTCGGACTTGGTGCGAGCTTTTTTCATCTTTTTCGTCGGTTAAATCAACGCGTCTCTGGTTCGTTCCGTTTCTTTTTTTTTTTTTTATTTTCTTTTCCATCGTTTTCGCGTACGCGGTAATTAATTGGTCGATCAATTAAAGTGAGCTCGTCCGAGTTCTCGCAGCTTTTGTACCAACGATCGCAGTGCGGGTTTTACTCGGGCCTAACACATTTCGGTAAGCTAACGAGTACTTAGATAATAATAATAATAATAAAGATACGTATAGTGGGAGGATCGGAGGAGAGTGGAGGGGATGCGGGGATATTCGGAAGGAGTTATTTTTGTGAGAAATTTAAAGGTTCCATGAAACTTTTACCGTATCTACTTATTAAATTGTACGCGCATCGTAGGCGATCGATGTCGAAAGTAGAAAATTTTCAGCATCGCAACGATGTTAATATTGAGGATGTTATCCAAGCATCAAATTAGTATTTAAGTATTTAAAGGTGGGAGCTGTGTTAAAATTATGGTAAACGAAAATTCGGATGATTATTTACGCGCGTGTCGAGCATTGAAATATTCACGATAAAACGAATTGTTTTAAATCGAAAAAATACGAGTGAGCGTGAAATTGTAAGGTACGAGAGTTTGGCTGTTTCGGTAAACCTGATTTTCAACCTCCGTACGAATCGAGGCGTCAAAGTAAAACGTTGTTTATTCATCTTAACGATCGTCGCGCAATTACCGAACGAAAGAGACGAAGGTAATCGTTAGACCGAGCCAGAAAAAGAGAGCGCGAATAATAATTGGCGCTCGTCCGATCGTGAATACCAGTTTTTTAAACTCTAGCTCGTTAACCGGGAGACAACAATTTACTTTTTATTTCTTTACCTTTCGAGCTTTGCTCTTATATTCCTCGGCTTTGAGGAGCTCGCCCCGAGCCGAACCGACGTGGTCGCCGGTCTGAGTCACGCAGTATTCTATCTGGTCCACCAAGTCGCCCTGTATGTTTGTGTGTGGCAGTAGCCGAGGTTGGTCACACGGGGAGGGAAAGGGTTGGAAGGAACGTCGGTTTTCCATTGTTTGTTTGTTTGTTTGTTTGTTTGTTTTTTTGTTGTTTTTTTTTTCGTTCCATGGACGCGTCAAGTTCGAGCGAAATACGGGAGAGGGAGGGTTCGATTTTTTTCAAAACGCCGTATACAGATATATAACATTTAAGGGAAAACAGACAACGGAAGAGACAGAGAGAGATAGAGAGTGAGAGAAAGAGAGAAGCGAGCGAGTCACACGTGGATTTTTCGCGAGTGCACGAGTAAATACGCAAAAGTAGTGTTGCGAATTGGCCGCGTTTGTTTTTTTTTTTTTACGTATTTACGTAATGCACACGCACGCGGGTTCAACGGTTTATACACACACAAAAACACACACCCACGCACGCACACACATATATATATATAAAGATAGGTAGAGAGAAATAGAGGTATATGTACATAGTTTACCAAAGAGTCGTCGGATACAAAGTATAAACACGCAATTGTACAATACGCGCAGCACACACCAATGTAGAATATATATTGCGCGAAGAACGTTGTATTTTTTAAATATGTTAGTCAGCGGTTAGTATAGACAGAGCAGCAGTGGACAGAGGCACAATTGTCACACCCATTATATACCAAATTACGAGTCGATCAGAGAATTCGCTCGAAGAAAAATCAGGCGCGCGAATTCGTTCGTTTATTTAAATTTATGGAATGCGTTCCAGCAACGAACAAAAGACGCGAAAAGGTTGAAGTGCGCAGGCGAGATTTTTTTTCAAGTGGAATTCGTTGATTGAGATTTACATCACACATTTGGTTCGCAGCGAACGAACCCGGTATTTAAGAAAAATGTACACGTAATGAAAAATGCATTCGATGAACACCATTTTAAAGACGACGAACACGACGACGACGACGATGATGATTATGATGATTATGATGATTATGATGATTATGATAAGGATGATACGCGTCAATGACGAATAATCAAATTAATAATAAAGCGTCGTGTGAAAGGACGAAAGAGATAAAGAAACGAGGAAGGAGAGGACCAAGGGAAAAAGGGACGAGACGTGAAGAGACGAGGAAGAAAACAAAAAAAATTGTGACCAATTAGACGCGAACGAATATGACATGTTTTCGCATAACGTATGGGGAGGACTCACCCGTCGGGCTTTGCTTTGATACTTGAGTGCTTTTTTGGTGTCCTGCGTGGCTGTCTGCACGTAGTCGACCGCGTGTTCCACGTGATACTCTATGCGATCTATCATCTCGCCCTACACACGACAGTGGCGCAGCGTGTGTCGTTCATTCCCCAAGAATACCAGAAGAAGGCCATTGACAAAGAGAACGGAAAGGTGAGGTTGCAAGTTAGTGGTACAGTGGGGGCGGATAGACAAAAGATGCAGTGGTTCAAGTTTTTATAGCTTCCAACGTTTTATTTATAAGCCGCTCAAGTTCGTCCTTTCTAATCTCCAAGGATCTATTCACCGATCTTTTACCTTGTTCCTTCATTGCCAACGTTCTTTTATTGCTTTTTACCTCGACGAATCGATTCGTCCCTCCAAATACAAGCGACGTACGTACGTACTTTCTTTACCCGACGAACAAAAAATTTCAAATTAGATTCGATATTAGCCGCGCGCGTATAAAAGTAAATTAATAAATACAAATTTGACGAAGGTAACGCCAAGTTTAATAAACGGAACAAAAACTCGAGAGACCGGATTATTAAGTTTAGTATTGTTTGTTATTTATTACGTATGAAGGACCAAGAGAAAAGGAAACTGCAAATTTTACGCTTACGACGGCAACGTACGAACTTAAGGGCTGAAATCATCTACTGTACAGAAATTATCACGTAAAATGAAACAAAATTAATTTTTCTCGAGCTTCGACTCGTGTTTCGTTACTTTAGTTTTTTTTTTATTGTTTCACTTTTGGATTGGTTTTATCATAGCGTTATTACAGCTACGGACGAAACATAAAAGACTAATGTTATTAATTAGTAAGTAACTAAAGGAAGCGTTATTCGACAGATTTCAGATTTGTATTATTTTGGAAAATTTTAGTTCGATAGTGAAAAAATACAGTAAAAAAAAAAAATCTTGCCAAAACATCGCCGCGCCCACTGCTTACTTTTTCTGTTATCTTTCGTACACTTTACTAGATAGTCACTCAAGAAATAAAACTCAATTGTAAAATGTAGTTGAATTTTTGCAAGCCACTCTGGGTTTATTACACAGGGAAATATATAAATATGTAAATATATAAATTGATTAAAATACTAATCGCAACGCGAAGCATTTGTTATTCGATCCGTTATCGAGGATTACGAATAAATGTAATAACAATGTACCGTTGCGATTAGTCAGCTGGAATTAAAGTGGATTAAATTATTCTAATTAAATAATAAATTCAAAACTGCTATATCAAAGGTATTCCGGAGAAAATGGAATTGATAATTTACCTGACTTTCCACTAACATGGCCATGTCCATGAACATGTCATGGAGTTCCCTAATAGAGTTTTCTAATTTTATGATGTCAGCGTGACGCGCTTCGATATCCGCTAAAGTTTGTTTGGCTTGTTGCGTTTCCATGATAATCTGCAATGATAAAAACCAGTGAGAACAACAATCTAAAATTAAAGCATTCGATCGTGAATAATAATTTGCCGCTGTACCGATCAAACTGCTCGGTTAATAATATAATTTGATCGGAGCAGCTTACGAAGGCTTAAAAAGAATAGTCGTGTGAACATTTGGAAAATTAATTGTTTCGTTCATATTTTTTGCCCAACGATTATTTTACCTTCTTAAATAAAATTTATAATATTCCTGGATACGTTACGATGTTATCGAGCGAAACGAAATTGCAACCGAAACATTTTGACCGAAAAAAAAAAATTGTATCAAAGTAATTCGTTATAAACGAAATTTTATTAAAGTTTCGATAAAACCGACGGAAGGAAAAACATTGAATAAGTATCGTTTCTAGTATCGCGTATCGAGCGGATTAGGATAAAGAGCGTTCGAACGAAACAAGATAAAATGTACTTTCATTAAACGAGAAAATATCAACGTTATCCCGAAGAAGAAAAGAGAAAAAAAAAATATATATATATATATAAAATAGGTAAAATACGGTATAAAACTAAGCGTAATGGTTGCATATCTATTCAGAAATCGAGCGAACCCGAACGTATAAAAGTAATTTCACGAGTATTTTTGGCCGTTATCAAAATAAACTTAATTGCTAATTCAACGACTCGAGCGTTGCGTCGGGGGTGTAACAGTTTTTATATAGAATTGTGTAGAAGGGCGCCTCGAGGCTTAAACGGGGAAGAAAAAAGGTCCTTGTTCCCGAGTCGCGAGAGTTTCGTAAAAGCCATTAGAGATTAGAAGTAAGCCGGGCACAAGTGCAACTCACCCCTTGCGTGAAGACCGCCGGATTGCCTTGTTCCAGCATCTCCTCGAGCTCCTCGTTAGTTGTCGTTCTACCCGCTGTAACGGACACGAGCGTTAGAAGCGAAGAGGGTGAAAAAGTCGAGAGTCGTATTCGATGCTACAGCGTTACGCTTTTTCATTTTTGCTACGATCCATCGATCCTTATAAAATTGATAGGAGGTATTATTATCGCGTTTACCAACTCTTCGTAAATTGGCACAACTTTCGATCCACGTTCAAGCTTTAAAACCATATTTTTCCTTTCGTTTTTACCACTGATAAACAGTACCGATAATGCCGATAACGTCTCTTATTTTACTTACCGATAACGCAATTATATTAAATTGCGCGAACGCGAGAAGCGTTGTATTATATTTAAAATATCGCGACGCGAATCTACCAGATATAATATCACGAGTACTTACTGATTTCCAGCTGTCGTTGTATTCTGCCCTTACATCGTTCCCTGTAATCGGTTTGTGTCCGATTATACTCCGTCATTACTTCGACGAACTTTCTAGATAACGTCGAATGCTGAGTTTTGCGTATCCTTAAGTCCGCCGATGATTTGTTCGTGTGCTCTTCTTGTTCGATATTTTGTTCTATCACTGTAAAGGGGACATGGACGATAACAAATTTACGCAAATTTATATTCCTTATTGTTCTGGTATCTGTATTGCTTTTACTTTCCGCGTTCAAAGATTTACGGTTTCACATTTATTTATTAAGTTATTTCAATTTTTCTAAACAGCTTAAACTCGATGCTTCGGGTAAGGTTACGATCTTTTCAATGTACATTTCGATATTAAAAAAGATACATCGGTGTCGAATTTAAGTAAACTTTTGTATCGTTGATCGAAATCCATAGAATTAAAAAAAAACTCACCCTTTAACTTGGCTCTGACTTTATTAGCAGTTTTCTTAATGTCAGCCATCAAGTCTTCCAACTCCATTTTAACTTCTGTAAAAGACAAGAAAATTCATTTCTTTAATAAACATCGTACGATATTAAATAAAAGTTGTATCGCGACAATTGCGAATTAAAAATGTAAGGCAGCTTCGTACGAGGCTTACTCGCGAGGTTACAGAAAAGTGCCTATTAAATAATCGATGAGCTACTCTTTTTCTAAGTTATGCTAATCGCAAACCCGACGCGGACGAATTTAACATGCACGGATGCATTTTCATCGTATCGATGCAACAGGTAATTATTACGAGCGTATCGAACCACGTTTCCCAAAGGAAAAAGGAGTTTCGACTTCTTTCTTTGCTTTGTGCACTGGCCAATACGAATTAGAAGATACGTACACACGTTTATGCGGTCCTCGTATCCTTGCGGTTTCTTACGTGACCAAAATACAAGAATTTCGCTGTAAATTGAAGATACGGAGAGAATCGAGGTATCAAAAAAATGTCAAGCGCGTTAGAAAACAAAAGAGTGGAATCCATTTACAAAATAGAAGTCAAAAGGATTGTCCCGGATAATCGTGACGCAGCTTTACATCGCTCGGTAAAAATGTCAGGGATTTTCATGAGTAAACATCTGGCACACGATTAATGCAACTCATACATATTGTACCGTCTAACGCCTTTATAATTCGCTTTTTTCTGCCAGTCGCAATTTGCTCTGTCGCAAGCTAAGCGTCCGGTTTATCAAGTTTGGCTGCGCGGAGTTTGCGTTCGATAATTTTTGAAAGCGAGTGTCCAGTGGTTTCGTTTCCAAGTTTGTTTTTTTACGAATATCGAGTGAAAGAAGGACTTATGATTTTTACGCGGAAGCTCTCGGTGATATTAAATAATACGGGGATAATAAATTCCGAGCTGGTTTGAAAAAAGTTACGAGTAAATGCGTCGAGAAAAATTCAACGCAGTTTACAAAATATTGTTTTTATTATGTGTATTTATTATGCGTTGGAAAATTATAAGCGTAAACTTAAAAATAATCGATCGAGATATTTTCGATATTAATTATAAATACTTTATTGGTATTCTTGGAGGTTTGAATACATTTTATAACTTTCTCCGAAATAATAAGCATAGTTTCCGAACTTTTGCTTCGATACGTTTTAATAACGACTAATTGTTCTTAAGTAAATCGAAATACATAAATTTGTATGAAAAAAAGATTTTTGCGCCCCTTAATTATAAATAACGTACACTTATTTACATTTTATGACTTAGATAGGTTAGAGGTCTAAATGATACTTGTACACGCCAGGAAGGAAACAATTTTTGACCTCTGATTTATAATGAACGTTGGTAGATTAAAGATTGATACGTTTTTAGTTTGTTCGATAGTTTTTATTCAACTACCAAATAAGTTAATATTTCGAAACTATTAACTTTTACTGAAAATTAAAAACTTTTTTATTTAAAGACGTAAAAAGAACTGGTCCAAATAATAATAACACTAAATTAATTAATATTTTAAATACAATTTTGAAAATTACTCTGGAATTAAATTTGAAAATTGACATTTTAAAATAATTTTATCGCGTTGCAAAGTTTTTCATAAAAAAAATATAGAAATATACGTAGTAATTTTTAACATTTTTATCACGCTTTTTAAAATTATCATAAAAAAGTATTTTTTAAGTAAAACAGTTTATAGTATAATCAATTTTTTAAAATTTAAGTTTTCGTTAAAAACCAAAAATTTAAATTTTTTAACGAAACATCTTAGCAAAATTTATTGCTAAACAAATGCGATACGATCGCTTATCAAAATTAAAAAAAAATTTCGATCCTGCGTGCAATCAAAAATAAATTATTATTATCCAATGGTTACAAGTGCATACATTTTTTTTTTAATTCGATACTTACCGGATATAAAATATTTTTATTTTGAGGTAAAAGCTTCTTTATATCCCGTATAATTTTCTTAACTATTGAGCCATAAGAATTATGACAAGATGAAAAGCGTATTCTTTTATGGTTAATAAATTGCGGATATCATTTCTTTTATTTAAACGTTATTTATCACCGACGATCGTAGACTCGGATTTCCTACCAGTTGAAAAAGTTTGATGGTCTTTAAAGATTATTGTAAACTTATCAATTAGATTGTAACAAAGAATTTATATTTTACACGTATCGTTATAAAGCTTAAACCACACTCTAAAAAGTTTGTGTAACTGGAAATAGTACAACGTACATATGCTTAAATATTCGTCAGGGAAATCGCGCGGATGATTTATACACGAGGAATATTTATGTTAATATTATAAAATAAGCAACAACGATAATTCGGTGCTCGCGAAGCGTTTTTAATATTTTACACATTTTCAGGTTTTATAAAATCGTGCTGATGCGGCAAAACTCCAGCATAAGTAACTGGTCCTCGAGAATATTTTATGCGCGGTAAACTCTCTTCAAGTTCTCGCTCTTTACCTTTGAATAATGTTTGATTCTTTTCATCCAGAGTAGGAATGAGATCCGGGCTCATGCTAAAGAAAGTGCGAAGAGAGAAAAGTTCTCGACTCGATGGGGTGAGCTTGCAAAGTAAAATAGCCAGGTGAAATAGCCGAAAGAATGGAGAGATAGTATTTTACCGAAAGAGGCAGAGGGAAAGATAAAATGAACGAGGAAGGAAGGGCGGAACAGAGAGAGAGAGAAAAGACACGGCGCCCTTTCGACGCGGATTTTAGTAGGTCATTGACGTCTCGTGGTTTTTCTCGCAGAGCGACTTTCGTACCTTTCAAAATTCTAAGCAGCTAACTGTGTTTAGTACGAGGATCAGGCGACGTTTCTAAAAATTATAACAAGTTTTTTTCAACCGTATACAAGGATAACTGCCGTATAAGTAGGGATCATCGTTACAATAAAAAAAATGAAAGGGAACGTTTCTTATAGAAAACAAATCACCATCTTTTATACGTAAAAAATGTATTAAACGCATTTATAGCTATTTTATATATATATATTTATATATTTTTTAAACGACGATTACGTACTTTTACGCCTTTACAGGTATAATTGAGAAGCGGGTAAACATCCAATTTTTGGAATAACTAATATTCTTAAAACGGATACTCGTGAACTTATCCTTTTAATTACGTAATTAAATTAAAGATTTTCGAAGGATTCTCGATCGTAGTTTATAGAAGCAAAAAATATTTTCCGTATAAACTTGTTTATCGCGCAGATTATATACTTTTGTCGTAAATTGATTAAACGATTACAATTTAAATAGTCGGGCATAAAACGATAATAGCGTCGATTGCTTTTATACGGCCACGTAAGACAAATAAAAATATTTGAAAGGAATAAATTAAGGAACGAATTATGTATGCTAGACAGCTTCCAGTCCGTAATGATAAAGTCGAGAGAAAAACAAATTGGCGAGACTATACGTTGACTGTAACTACTGCCGACTTCGCGTCTCCGCAGACGACCAGACTGAAATACTACTCGGAAAATAAAATTCCAAAGCGAGTATTAAAAAAGATAGTGGCCTATAAAAATATAGAACATTATCGAAAATGTAAAAAGTTGTAGTGCATTTAAGGTTACGCGTACTTTGCCGTTCCATTCGGGTTTTATTATTAATCTCGTTTTTCAAATTTTACGCGAAAAAAATGCCGAGACTCGAAAATAATTGAATCCAATTCGTTTGTTTCGACGTACCGCGAAAATGCCGCAACGCTGTTTTTCGTTCGATAACATGCGGTTGTACCGTACGAAATTGAAACTAATCAAATCGCGATAAGCGAATCATCCCGATTATAATAAGTAAGAAAATCATTTTACAGGTTCGTACAAGAATAATTCAACGGATATTTCGAATACATTTTATTCGTACGGTACTTTAAAGTACCCTAAAGTTACCCTAAAGACGAATGGAATTCGATTCGATTAATACATAAATATAACCGAAATACGTAGATTCTAGCGCTGTTTTAAGAGTTGAACTTTTCTATTTGCTTTTTCGTCTCTCTTCGCTCACCCCTTTTCTCGTGCCCTAGATACGGATAGCCGTCCTAATAATGGACCTTAGTGTACGTGCTGAAAGCGACGCGTTGTACGTGTGTGTGTGTGTGTGTGTGTTCAGACTTACTCCATTCTACCCAACCCTATTCATTCTATTTATACAAAGTTTATAAAAAATTTATAAAGAAGTCGGAATACTTTAGTAACGGGCTGAAAAAAGTTTATAAACGTCGCGTAATATTTTTCTGCCGCTGTTAAATTTTAAAAAGCACGTACATAAGGTAAAAAACGCGAGTCGAGGAAACAAAATCCTTCAGCCTCTGCACGGAAACATAATTTTACCATTGTAATTAAATACATTTCTCGAGACTCGTCGTTTACCGCAAAGTACACATCGTCGCGTACACCACGTAAAATTATTCGCTAAATAATTTATATTTAGCCGTAAGTTTACCCAGGGCCGAACAACAATACCCTACGAAAGCCGCAGGAAAATTCAAAGTTTCCGAATGCGTCCACGATCCGAGGGAAAAAAGCGAAACACGTTAAGCGGAGGATAAGCAGTGCATCAAGAGGTTTTGCACCCGAGGGCAATGGCGTAGCGAGTAAGTAAGCCTCTTAACCCGCAAGCATTTGGAATCCCCGGAGTTCGGAATCTTCCCTAGGTCAGCCGCGAAATTGCAGACCCGCGTGTCGGAAATAACCGCCGCGGTGTTTCTCGTTCTCCGTTCGGCCCATCGAACCTCGTCGATCGTTCAAAGCAACGCTCCGAAAAACTCGAACCAGCCACGTTCCTTAACGTCCGGGGAAATAATACGACCGAGCGGACGAAACATTATTTTAGTTCTTATTTTATAGTTTATCGTATCGTTTATTATACGATAGAAAACACAAATTGTTGTTAACAAATTGTAAATTCGTTGGCGATATCCGTGAAAAATTGTATTATTATCATCATCATCCTCGACCTTGTTTATTTATTATTCTATGTATATTATATCACGCGTGTCACAGTCGAAGCTAAAATAAGTCACACCTACGAACGTCCTACAAAAATAAGGTAAAATTTCAACGCCGGCGGAATTTGCATTATTTACAAATACAGGTGTATTATAATTGTATCTTTTTTTTTCTCGTCTACAATTCTCTTTAAATAATTAAATTCTCGTCCGGAGAAATCGTTGGGCGTTCGGTGCATAAAAGTCAGTCCTCGACAATCATCTTCATCGCGGAACCCTTGGAACCCCGTTGTACTTGTATTTTACTCGTAGCCTCGACGCGTGCGTAGGCGCTCCGATGATGACGCGAGCGGGTGAGTCTCGTCTCATGAATGAACGATAACGGAGGCGCCGGGCGTAGTCTCGTGCGTTGCGTAGGCGCCGAGATTCCCGGCCAATCGCGGCCTCGAGTTCCTACCACAACGGGATCGACGCCGCGACGGAGATCCGTGGGCGTTGTCCAGTGTGACGTCGCGAGTTGGACTCCATTCACCCGGCGCCGCGATGACGTCGGTCCCGTGGACGACGGCTGCGACCGGGGATTCGTCGGTTCCACGTGGAATTATTTTTATCTGTTGCTCTCGCGCCGGCTTTGCTTTCGGTGGATGGAGATTGGATTTACGATGATGCGACCGAATTATGATCGTAATTGGGAGTTTGTTTATCGGCTGAGAATTGCAACGCGATTATCTCGCGTTGTATTTATTTTCAAGCGGCTTTCTCCTATCTACGCTCGAAAGTTAAAAGACTTTACGGGAGATACGAACTTCTCTCCGATAAGACTGTAACTACTGGGATTCTCATTTTTTTTTTTTTTGTTAACGTGGTTCTTACGTTACTTATCTAGAAAAGAGAGTTTTTCCCTCTTCCGTGGGAGAAGTAACGTCTTAATCGGAAAAACGAAGTGGCTTTTGTTTTGTTGAGCGTTTGGAACGCGTTCGTTGAAAGACTCAATTTACAGCTTTTCCAGTAATAAAATGCTGTCTATAAATGGAACTTGTTAAAATTGGCACAAATGTTTCGTATAAAATTAATGCCGTTTCGGATAATTACGTGCTTTAACGTTTCTTTATTTTCGATCTTTGTTAATAAGTATTAAGAAGTAGGAAATGGGTTGAACGAAAGTTCCTTCGAGTACAATTGAAAGAGTAATTTTAAAAATTAATGATTGCTCGTATCAAGCACGAAAAAAACCAGCGTACTTTGGTACAATCTGGTTATTTAAATTCGTTCGATGTATTACCTCGGAAGCGTATTAAATTTCAAAACACGACTGCAGCTGTCGGAACGTGAAAAATGGGTTAAAAAGAAAAAAGGAGGAATAAGTAATTTTTCCTATTACCTCGTACGTCTTACCCTTGATTCTCTAAATTATTTCACCAAAAATTATAAGTACAATATGCTTTTAAAAGTTCGCTCTATTAAGTTTCGGCGGCACGAGTCTCAACATTTTCCAAGCATCGTGTAAACCGAAGCCCGGATTAAACGTAGTTTCGGTTATTTCATCACCGAGTGTTTATTTAAAGATTATTAAATTAAAATTTGTAGACCGTTAATTATGATTTTTCAAATATTAAGATAATATTGGCTCTGATCTTTGCCTACGTTACAGATATACAGTTGTAGAAAAGAACTTTTGTCAAGGACTAAAAAAGTAAGAGCAATTTAAGAATAGATTTTCCTAGTACTTTTTTCTTAAATTATCAGGATTATATCGTTATACTTTTCGAGAACGTAAGGTTACTACTGCAATATTAGAAAACATAAATGAACTTAAAGGTAAGTTCGTAAAAAATCGTACTTGTAAAACAAGTCAGAAAGAAAAAAAAAATAAAGTCCAACAAAGTTTTTCTTGCGCGCATATTATTCTCAAATTGAAAAAGTTCCCGGTGTTATTTCGTTACACCCTCCTCCGTAAAATCCTCGATTCGGTCCATTCCAGTGAGATTCTAAAAAAAGAAGACATTCCTCGATGAAAACGCAATCGAGACGGGGTCGACCCCTTTTTTCCCTCGTCTCCGCGCAACAGTCGCGATGCATGTATGCAGATTTGGGCGGGAGGCTGTCGCGATCCGAGGGAACGCGATAAAAAGCGACTCGGCTTTGCATAACGCAACAAGCGGTCGTGAGGCTCTTATACTTTTATAGCTCTTTCCCGCCGGGCTCGTCTCGGCCCTACTTTCCCTCGCAGCCGAGGATCTCCGACGCTCTTGCGCCTCTCGCGGATTCTCCCTTGGAATTATCCGGGACGGGTTGAGCGAGATGAGCTCGGTGGGCTTTTAACGCGCTCGACGAGCTTTCGAACCTCTGACCTTTTCGAATCTTCGGGGGCGAATAGTTTTTCTTTAAAGCCGGCTATGAGCTTTTGTTTTTAAGAGCGGAGCTTATCTTCTTCAAATCAACAATTTCCAAATGGAAAGATTATGTAAATTTACTCGTAATGCGTCGAGTCGCGATGTTTTTACTTTGGGGCGTAACAAATACCCTTTTCAACTTGTGCACTCGACTTTCCTTATCTTTGCGTTACAACAACCAAATACACTGGCGATCTTGGAAAAGATTACTCGCTTTTCCGATATTAAAATATTAACAACTAATTTTAAGCCTTTCGAACGGTAAGGTTAAATTTATTTTTCAACGGGTGGATTTAATAAAATATGAAGGTACGATTAACGTGGATAAATTGCTTTGAATAAAACATTCCAATGTTTATTCAGATTTCTGTAGCAAAAAGTAGGTTTAAGTGCATCTTTTTATACTTATACTATCGTATTTCGGAACGTCATCTTTATTATCAGATTATGTCGTCCTCGCTTACAGTTACGTTGATACGAACGTGAAATGCTGTTTCTTAGACAAAATATTATTATATTAATCATATTTTATAGTACTGCTTAATGTCATATATAGTTTACGGCTAAATATTGCTTTTCAAATATCTCGAAAAATTATCGTTTGAAACGTATTATAGTAATTCAAAATATCGCAATAGTTATATTATTAAATATTTTATCTACGAATCTTTAATAGAGGTAATATATTTCGTTTACGTCTTGGTTCGATCGACGGAATTAGGATAACTCGTTCCGTAACTATTTTATCAATTTTTTCAAAAACATTCTCCGTATCATAAGACAATTATTTTATATAAATTATTTAAATAATATCGATATCGGAGCTTATTACTCTTAAATCGTTGATTATTATTATTATTTAAAAATGAAAGTAAAATTTTTTTACGTACTTAAATTAATCTCGTAAGTATATATAATAACTAACATTTTCTAAAGTAATATACAATTTCTAAAGTAAGATGTATACCAGGGATAGTTGGAAAAGTCGTTTTTATATATAAGAACTTTTTACTTAGAATTTATTACGTTTAATTTTTTCTTCTTTGAAAAATTTTTTAAATATATGTACATATATTTATTTGAGTTAACATTTTTATTTATCAACCGTTTACAACCGTTTGTAAATTTTCTTATACGGTATTATAACATATTTGACGAATAAAATTCGTGTCTAGAAATATCAATTTCATCATTAAATCCTTGAAAAAAAATGTAATATCTCAGAGTAAATAGAGGAAATGGTAATAAGGGTCGTTTCTTCTGTTCCTATTATATCATCACATGGGATGTTAAAAATATCATCTTTATAATCATGCAATAAAAAGCAAAAGTAGCGTGACATTAACCGAAGATGGCTTGAATATTATCGTTTCCAGCTACACCGCGTTTATTGATAAGAGCTTATGTATTTCTTTTATAGCTAAAAAAGAAAGACCGAGAAAAAAAAAGAGATGTTATTTGTATTCGAGAGATAAAAGTGCCGAGTATATTATGCGATATAACGTAGGTTTGTAGTTGCACTAGGCGCGAAATCTTGGCTGCTCTGCCAAAAGTGCTTTAATGCACTGGATCCAACGATGCGCTATTTTGTAAGAAAGTGGCTAACCAATTTCGAGTTTCCAAGCCTGGAAAAGAGAAATTCTTTCCATCTGGATACGCCGCAGTTTTTCATCGTTTATCTCGGTATATTAAAGGCCAGTTACGTTACAAATGCGCATCCCGGTGCGAAGAAATGCAAAATTTCACTCTAGCCGAGAAGCTTATCTGAATTTCGAAGCAACATTTTAAGTTTTTGCGCTCGGTGCCGGGGAAAAATAAATATTCGAAAATAAGTAACCGGATTTTGTACCGGATTTTCAACTAACTAATAAAACGAAAAATACCGATCGATATTTTGGATATTTTTAGATATCAGAGAGCGGATTCCATTATTTTACGACTAATTCGAGCTTTTATTTTTCACCGAGAGCAAAGTCGATCTTAATAACTCGGTATCGTAAAAATACAGCTTTTTAAATAAGTATCGCTCTTTCGTTCTCCGTATCTCCCCCCAGGCGCTAATATTGTATATTCTACTTGCATCGATAATAAATCATGCGTAAAAGTAAGCCGTATTTTCAATCTAAGTGGAAAGAAAGAGAGAAAGAAAGAAAGGGATGCCAACTCGATCGCGGAATCGAGAGTATCCGGCGATTACCGGAAAGCTCGCGTGGGTCGACGAGGTTTTCGTCGTCCCGGGAGAATCGAAACGAGAAGAAAAACAGCGACGTAGGCGAGAAAGGAAGAAAGATGTTACGTCGAGTTGATCGATGG
This sequence comes from Dolichoris vasculosae, assembly GCA_018907195.1. Lineage (NCBI taxonomy): Eukaryota > Metazoa > Arthropoda > Insecta > Hymenoptera > Agaonidae > Dolichoris > Dolichoris vasculosae. The sequence goes on along the minus strand of JACCHY010000009.1, from coordinate 4,964,265 downwards.
TTCGCGAAAAGGGGAAGGGTTTCGTTCGATCGTCAAAAATTACGTCTAAACTTTGACTCGGCAGTCAGAATTTTAGGGGGTTGAAGGAGGTGGTGTTTGTACCCTTGCGTGGGAAGAATAATAGTTCGGGGATGCAAGAGACTTCCTTCGCCGTTTTCTTACGCCGGTATCGTCGTTGTGGTTCAACTCGCGAACATCGATACGAGATTCGCCTCCGTTTTCGTCGCCTCTGTCTCGACGTTGCGAGGGCCGATATATCAACCAAGGGATGATTTCTTAGGGTGGAAAGTTGCGACGCGAATTCGTTGTTTCTTCGTAGTTTGTTGTACGCTACGATTAATCGCGAATATTTTAATCAAAAGAGGCAATAGCGGTTCGTTATTTATTCGCACTCGATATCGATACAAATATTCATAAATACGCCGAAAATATTTTTAAGCATATTATCAAGAATTAAATTTTAATTACGCCGAGTATATCTAGTTCACGATTTACGTATTTTTATTCCGTGCTAGAGAAAATAACGTATAAAATCACACTGTAAAAATTCTCTATTTCATTTTCGTCTTTTTTAAACTAACGGATAATTGCGTTATACAATATCGAGTAAATTATCAATGTATACATTGTTATTCTCTTCGCGTAGACTCGCGACGAAAATTTAATGAAAAAAAAAAAAATTGACTTAAATTAATTTTAAACGAATTAATCTCAAACGTCGCTTTATTCGCGAGCTCTTATACAAGGAATTAAATTAAAAGAAAAATCATAATTTCATCTTTGCTCCATAAGCTAAAACACGAGGCAATAATTTACATTTTATCCTTCCCACGAGCTCTTTAACATCACCGATAAATTCATCAAAATTTATCGTAAATACCCACCGATATTCCATATTTTTTTAATTAAGCATTGCCTCCGGTGAGCGAGAAGAGGCGAAAAGAGGCGAAAAGAGGCGAAAAAAAGGCGAAAAAAAAGACGAAACCACGTCCGTGAAATATCTGCGGGAAACGTTTCACGCAACGTACATTCGATGCTAAACAAACGAGATTATTCTATAGAAAAAATTAAAATATTATCGCATCGGAGCGATCGTTTTTATTATTATTTTTCCCCCGCATCGCTAAGGGTGTTCCATTTTTTTTTTTTTTTACATACATGTGTAATCAATAAACGGCCGTGTCATCGTTCGATCCGAGCACGAAAGGCGGAAAACCGAGGGAGCGAGTGAGAGAGAGAGAGAGGGTAGACGTACTCGTGGCGTTGGCAGCGAAGCCACACGATCGAGGCAGGCTGTATATAATCGGCTTATCCGCACGCACGAACAGCGTTTCCATCATCGATACGACTGTCGGCCGGTCGGTAGGATTATCCTGGCGAGTACAATTTTCGGAAGCCCCCTCCCCTCCATTACCGACAAACATCGCGTTACTCCGAGTCACGTGTAATTGCATCACACGCCTTTCGCCGCGATACAAAGCCAACTATACTCGATGCTTTCGATACTCGAAAGGACGAGAACGCTAAACAAAGATAAAAAAAAAAGAGGATGCGTTTCTACCCGCGAGTCTCGGTGAGCGTTTAGCGTTGAGCTTCGCTAATAGGCTCGGGACTTAATTAAGTTTTCCCAAAGTTAAGTAATTTCATTTTGCACGCGTGTAATCCTCGCTAAATTGATGCCCGTCGAGTCGCAAGAAACGACGCTGGAATGGTTTTTCAAAGAGAGACGCTAATCCTATTAAAAGAGTTTCAATGGTGTTAATTTAACGTTGAGGAGCCAAAGGAAATTTATATCGAATTTATACGCGTAAACATTCGCGGGGGAAAAGCGATCGAGCGCTTTTTTTACCAAGAAAATATTTTACACGGATGCGTAATTTTTATTCGACCATTTTAAAGGAATATTTTATTAACGTCTCGTAATTCAAAGCTTTACTTCGATATTTTATAGGATTTTTCATCGATTCGCGTCGACGTCTTTATAAAAATCGATCGCTCCATAAAACTGCAATCAATATTTAATCAAGCAAATTAATATACCTATAAACGTTCCTTCCGTCAAAACTTAATAATACACTCTTTGTCCGGTCAACGACTCGACCAAACAAAGACAATATTTCGTCGGGACTAAGCAAATCCTATTCCACCTCGTTATCATCGGATAATTAAATAAGCGGAAAGAAAAACGCGGATCGTTCGATGCGTCTTATCTCCCCGTCGCTGATGGTCCGATGCCCTGGGAACACTCGCGATTTACCCTGATAAAGGTCACGAGTCGCCTTGACTCTCGAGGGAGACGCTCTAAAATGCAAACTTCCAGACGCGGACGAAGAACTATGGAATCGAGTCGATCTCTATCCTCCGCATCTCCGCATCGGTGAATCGGGTGGTGGTCTTTATTCCCCGCGGTGGCAGCCTATTTATTAATACTCGAACCCTCTTCTTCCCCCTTCCCCTTACGGTGAGTGGGGACTTCGCGCGCAGACTACCACCGATGAAATACGGTTCGGTTCGGTTCGACCTATTTCCTATTTCCCGCCGCAGCGTCGCAGCCTCTACGACGACCCTCCAGAAAGCAGTCGTATTTTTGATTTTCCACGGAAGTAGGCTCGACCGTTCGCTCGTGCGCGGCGTTATTTAAGCATCGTCGATACATCGAGGGTGACGAGGGGCGGGATGATAAACGCGTGGGTGAACGAGCTCGAAAGTACCAAAGTGGGTCAACAACGACGCTGACTCTTCTTCTTCTTCTTGTTTTTTTTTTTTTAAATTTTTTTCCTTCTTTTGGCCTCGCTCTCGTCAAAGACTCGTCGAGGGTATTAGACACGCCGAGGCTCGAAAAATTCTGCTTACCGTGTAGCGTCGGGTCGTCGTGTCGGGTCGTAGGGGGAGTTTAACCACTCGCGGAACTGCATACGACGGAGGAACGAATCGGAAGGAAGGAAGGAAGGAAAGAAGGGCGTAAAATGTCGGGCTCGAGATTTTTTCGATCGAACTCGAGAGAGAGATGTTTTATCGGTTAACTAACGATACCGAGGTCCTCGGTTGCTTTTGAAATTGACTCTAACGCGACGCTTAATTTTTTATCCGGACGTCGCATCTCCCGACTCGGCGCGTTCGTAATTTTACGAGTTTCCTTGGTTTTATCTATCGTTTGAAGATACCTTTCCGATCTACGATACGCCGCTTCGAGTGTTACGAGTGAGCTACGCAAGCCTATAAGATACGAACGACACGAAAGGGAGGAATTACGGCTTAATTTTTTGCAAATATTTCAAGAAGGTATTATCGATTATAAATACGAGTATAAATGTATACGCGAAGAGCGCGGATGATAAAAGATGTAAAAGATACGTATCGATGCATTTTCCTATGGAAGAGGTTCTTCTATACGTAGCTTACCGTATAAATTCCAAATAGACGTACAAATTTTCATTTAAATATTAAAATCCGCGCCTTCGACCGAGTAACGCAGTTCGCGTAATGCTTTCATTTTATATCATCGTCGATGGTATAATGCGCGAGTAAAGCTTCTAAAATATTCCACATAAGTCTAAGGAGTACATCCGTTACAAGTTTTACTTATTTCTTAAGTTTCACGGTAATAACTTTGTCAGCGCGACTCGTAAACTTGACTCTCTACACAGCGTGTCAAGTTTGCCATTGCGAAAAATCCAATAATAAGCGAAACAACGGCGTTTCTCAATTTGTATTCGTCGCCGTTCTCGATCACCGATAGTTGGACCTCGCGTCTCGTTATCAGCCTCCGAAACTCGCACCTCGTCGATTTCGTGAACGATCGCAGCAGATGGAGGAAAAAGTGGATGGAAACTGTCTTTGGTCCGTCGAGAGTTTCTCGCTTATTTCGCGAACGCGAGGAAGCGATAAAGCGAGTCTCTCGCATCCTTGATCCTAGGACCGAGGTCAAAGGGTAAAAAGATCTTCCGGGAGCGGTGCGAGATCAGTGGTGAGATCCGGGAATGGTCGGACGACGACTTTCGTTACTTGCGTCACTCGTACGATCCGAAGAGCGGACACGTCCACTTCGTCGTGGGTTATGGACGAAAACTCGAGCGTGACTCGTCTCAATTTTTCTCGCACGGCAAGGTCTTGGAAATTACCTTCCTTTCGGCAGATACGCGAGGAAAAGTTGGAGTACGCGCTCGAATACGCGATTTCGCGACGACCATTTTCACGCTCTATTCCCGTCCCTCGGACGTTATTCGCGGAAATTCTTGGAAGGAAGATCGATCGACTTTGGCCAATTTTTTTTTCCTCGATGCTCTTCTTTGCTCGGAAAAGGACATTGGAAGGAATCGCCGGGTTTTATTCGTTAGAAATTTGACGGCTATGGATGCTATTTCTCTCGGGGGATGAACTTTGATACTTTTTCCTTTCTCTTTTTAGCGCTCTGACCTGTAAAGATCGTCGAATAGCGCTTGATTTTCCGTGAAAATTGACCGGCGAAAATTGATCAGGAACGTACGCGATTCCTTGCTCTTTCGAAAGAAGCTGGTCGGAGGCGTTGGTTAAAATTATTTACGCGGGCGATACAAAGACGATAACCATCGTTCCTAAATTCTATAGGTAAAGTTTCGTTTCGTTTGTTAAATTATATACGCAAAGCGCATCCAAGATTATTAAAAAATGGAAAAAAAATCTCTGTAATTTTAGATCCTGTTTAATAAACCGAAAGCTCTCCGACTATTTATAAGAGTAACGTATCGAGTGCTCGTATCGTCGGAGCGGAAGCTCGAGAAAATATATTTAAAGCGAAGTTTTAAATTCTCTTTTTCCATTACGCTCCAAGTCGCGTCTACCAAAATTTCCATAACAATAGCAACGAGAGTTGGCGCACTTACGTCTCCATAAAAGACGGCATTCCAACACGGAAAAGAGCTTCTCCGTAACGGCGGGGAAGAGTTAGAAGCATCTCATTTCCGGTGTCACGAATCGAAACGTGATCGAAAGGAAGGACGACCTCGACTCGCGCAACCGCAGCTGCCGCGTTAGTTATTGGACGGCTAAGGATGGGAATCTGCTCCTCTCTCTCTCTCTCTCTCTCTCTCTCTCTCTCGCAGCGTATTAGCGCGAGTCCGCGAGGCGATGAGCTCGATGCGAAAGGGAACGTACAGGGCTGACTTTGCTTTTTAAGCAGGGGAGCGGAGGGTCGGGTGGAAGATCGATACGCGGCGAGTCGGGAGGGTCCGGAAGGAGAGGCTTCCTCGACTCTGGTTCCTTCGCGAAGCTCGGCTATGTATTATTTTTTTTTTTTTAAACTACTCCGATGTCGCGGTTCGTTCGTCGGGGAGGGGGAGAAATCGACGAGATCGCACGGATTTATAATCGATACGTCGAGGTGTTCCCGATACTCATGGGAAATACGGGAGGAGTTTTACGAATAAGTTTATGAAAATTTTGCGGAGACAGTCTCTTAAAATTGCGAGCTTAAATTTACGGCCTTCGCGTCCAATTATAAATAACGTTGATATAAACTGCTCTCGGTAATAGTTAAGTTTGATAATAAAACAAAATATTTCTGTCGGAAAAAGGGACGGGATCTATTGAATTTCGATAAATAAGCAACCGAGTATACGGAGCATCGGAGAATACCCTCGGGTCGTAAAGTGCCTGAAATCTCAAACCTGCATGTAACGCCTGATCCAAAGGTCATTTCCCATGAATATTTATAGAACATGCGGCTGACGGGATTGTCGGGCATGAAATGTATATTGCATTAATTACGAACTCGAATCACGGAAGAGAGGATTCGAGTTATTACAAAAAATAAAAAAAAGAAAATAATGGAGTACAAGAATTTTCGATCGGATAATTATCGGCGGTGTCTGCTTTTTCAAGACGCGATAAAAAAAAATTGTTATCATCGATGGCGGCGGTACGAATATTTTCAACGGGGTTTCATTTTTACGAGTTAAATCCATTTGTCCGAAACATCTAAAAATTATCCGATAATCGCAACCTATTTTTCTCTCGAAAGCTTCTTCCGAGTACATTAGACGCTGAAATAACGTACGAGCTTTAAAATCTCGATTACGATCCGAGTCGACGTATCGCATTCCACGATCTGCAAAATTTTAACGAGACTCCTCGACAACGGTAGTAATTAAACGATCGCGTACTTTACTCGGAGTGAAAATGAAAGCCGAAGAAAAAATAGGCTTTTCCAAAGCCTCGAATCATTCTGTTTAATTCGCGAACGAAAAAGAGAAAAAATTAATTAAGCGTAAAGAATAGTCGGGGGACTGGAACTTTTTTTTTTTTTGTCACCAACTACGGAATAATAATTCATCCGACCGCGGAGTTTCAACTTCGCGGATAAATAAAAAGTTTTCCAGCAACTCGAGCAAACTTTGATTGGTTTAACGCGATTTCGGTATGATACAATCATCGCGACGAATGCCCGAGTACGAAAGCTCCTTTTTGTCGCTCGCAATTTTTCATTTCTGCCCGAGTTTACCAACCACACCGACGCGTCGCAGCCTTGGCTTTATAATTTTCCCATTATAATTTGCTCCTCGACGAGCGCCCGGACGCCGTCGCCTCCTTCGTGACTCCGACGCTCGTCGTAAAACGAGGTCGTAGGCAGCGTCGCGGCGCCTCGAGAACTGGAGGGGATGGACAAAGCTTTTACGAGGAGCGTTCGCGTGACGCCGCTTCGAGCTGTAAAAGCCTCCGTGTACACTTTTACGGGAGCGTGATTAAAAGGAAGGATCGAGTGTACTCCAGGTGCATTCTGGGATGGACGATGTCCTTTTACAAGGCGGAGGATCGGAAATCGAGGCATTTACGAACGAATCTTGGGAGTTGATAAACACCGAGGATCTTCTTCATCAACGCGTCGAATAAATATCAACGAAACAGTTTACATTCTCGTGTTTGATAACGACGGCGTTTCGAATCTTTAGGTAGTTCTAATTTTGTGATTTCGTTGAATTTTAGTACGAGCCGTGATATAAATCGTCGAAAAGAATAACTAAAGCGTATAACGAGGTATGATTTTGTCGGGTTTATGAAATTAAAAGCCATTCGCAGTTTAGATTATTTTGAGAATTATTAGATCTCGATCGTAAAATAGTATTAGAGTTAAAGATGTTTTTTCGATAAATTTTTACAATTTTACGTACGATTATTTATTGTACAAGTATTTTTGCAACTCCGATTATTCATAAATTAAGCGAATGTCTTTGATTTAAATTACAGTGGAAACGAAAATTGAATATAATTAAATTCGTTAAATTAATTTCGAAACAATTTCATCCAACGACATTTATTAAAATTAAAAATAATTTCTAAAGAAGAATAAAAATGATTGATTAATTTGTAAGCTTTTTAAATGGAAAACATTAGGTTTTGGTAGTATGTAAATAAATTTACATGAAATGAATTTAAACGAAGTTAACGCGAGCACGAATTTAATACTCGCAACGATAAGAAAATTAAATACGACCGCGATAAATTCATCCATCGAAGAATCCGAGATAAAAATCAGAGACAAAGTTGACGCAGCCAATATTAATTTAATTTCACCAAAAAAATCAACGCGTTCGCTCCGAAGAAAGAATTTCCACTTTAACGCTTAAGAAAAAGGCAACGCGTTCGAAAGTCCGCGAAAACCGTCGCGAATCAACGCAGGGAATGAAATTTCGCTTTGGGTGCGATTCGAGAGCTGTAAAAAGTTAAAAGTTTCGCGAGATTCGCAAATTTGCTTTTGAGTGGATTCGTCTATGCACCTCGGAATATAAATTGCTTATTTCGCTTTTACCTCCCCCCGCCTTCTTTATTTTTCTTGCGCAACTCTTTTCATCCCTTGACGCTCGACATGTGCAGCTTACGACCACGAGTACATACCGCTTCGTTTATCGTGGTTGCACGTGCGTGATCCAACTTATTGGCTACGAGCACATCCACCCTCACCCCCTCCCCTCCTTACCCGTATCGCAAAAATCGACTCGGTGTTTACTTACGTGCGCCGTAATAAAATGGAGTTTAATCGCGGTAATCGCGAGTTTTGCGCCGCGTATATCGAATACGTTTATAGTTTCCAATGCGCATTTTTATTGCGGGGATAATATTGCGTTACGACAAATTATTAATAACGGCTTTACATGTAAGTTTGATGCTATTTTATCGACGCATAATTTAAGTCTTTATTTGTTCTAATGTCTCCTTTTTTATCGTTATAGTTTTCTAAAGTTTTACCGTCGCATATTTGTTATTGTTATTACGATTCTTTACGGCTTCGTAGTTGTAAACTTATATTTTTATTGTATTTCAACTTATATCACGTCGTATTTATCGTTAAATAATAAATTACGGAAAGGTAAATATTTTACTCGCTGTATTCTATAATTTTTCTTCTCTCCGAGATTATTGGAAAGTAAATTACGAGTATTCCACTTTTTAATTTTTTTCTTTACAGCGGTATTATCAATCCTTCTTCCATCGATAAAAAGTAATCAAGACTTCGATATTTTCACGATTTAAAAATATTTCCTAGACTATTATAAATTCTTATTTGTTCGAGTGTATGATTATTAACTTTCCGGAGGAATACGCGCATTTATAAAAGTTGAAAAATGTTTAAAAGAGGGCTCGTGGTAATATTTTCGGAATAATTCATGCGAGACAACGAAAAACGGATCCACGCTCGTTGTAAAGGTAGGAAAATAAGATTTTTCGACGCTATGGAAGCGATAAGCGAATGAAATTCCACAGCCTTTTACCAATCAGTGTCGTTGCTCTCGTTAACCAAGTTCGGTACTTGATTTTGTTTTATTTGGTGCAACTTTGCTAATCTTTTCTTCGTGCAGCTAAGACAAACTTCTTCAATGGAAATAATTTTCTTTCGAGTTACTTCCAAATAAATCTTTTAAAGTATCTATATTTATCCGATTCTTCTTCTTCTTCTTCTTCTTCTTCTTTATTTCCTTTCCATCTCGTTTCCTCGTTACATCCGTGTTCGTTTATTCTCCAGAGCTAACTTTATAAATGTAAAATAAAATTGCGACCCGAAACTTTAAAATTTTCCACGCGTCTATTATTATTTTAAAAGAAAATTGCACGGCGTGTAAAATATGCAAGAAATTATAAATAAGTAGTTCACATTTGACCGTCTAACAATCTTTTTATGTAATGCATAATCGTATTCGACTTTCAGATTCTACTTAAGATTCTACGCTGCATCAGAGAAAAATTATTACAATAGGAAACACAAGTAAAAGACATTTAAAAATTTGAAAATATACTCTTTAAAATTTTTATATATAAAAAAAAAACGGTGTTACATTTGCATAATTGCAGAGTACATTAACAACTTTATTCGAGTAAAACTAGAATTTTTATTTAATTATTTGGTAGCTCCGCTTAATAAATATTTTCAATTAAAAAAATTTAATTTCGTCCGATACGCGGTTACGTTTAAAACTTGGTTAAATCGAGCGTACAAAGTCTCCGAGTACAAAATTATCCGCGATCTTTAAAAGAAATAACAGGAAAATTCTTGGGTCGCCACACGAAAAAATTACAATAATAAGCGCTCCTTTAGTTTTTTAAAATTTTGGCAACGACTAATCTCCCCCTAGTTTTCAATTAGCGCGGCACAGGAAAGTGCGCAAGAAAAAGAGCAATTATTTACACCCGAGCATAAAGCTTGAAACGAAGCAAATAATTATATTTTCTCAAGAGCCGCTGTGGAAACAATGATAAAGTATCGGTAGTACGTCGCCACTAGTATACAACTACACTCTCCTTGTGCTAATGAAAAAAACAAAAAATAAATAAATAAAAGGAGCGAAAGGCGGGATACGGCAGAGAAGAGAGAAAAAAAAACGCGCCGCATTCACCGCAAGAATCATGATTAAAAGTTACAAGCGTTTTCAAAGGGTTGAGCGCTTGCTGGAAACGCGCTTTCCTTCTTCCTCGTTATTAACGTGCACAGAAAGCGGCTCCGTTAACCCGTTTTCCTGGTGCCCTAGCTTCCTCTCCCCTCCCCTCCCAACGTCTCACACTCTCTCTCTCAATCTCTCTCTCTGCCGTATACCAAAGTTCATTGTACACGAGGAACCTATAAGTCAACTTATCACTCGTGTCAACTCCTTGCTCTTTTTCTACACGGCCATATTCTAATATTCTAGGCTTCGTAATTTCTGTTCCTCTACTTTTTTTTTCCATGGTGGTTTATTCCTTTAACCCTTTGTGTTCTCGTTTACTTTTCTCGGTAGTCGTTAGCTATGGAAAGTTGGATAAGCGAGACTTAAACGAATTATTAAATGCAGGTTCGTTGGTTTATCGAATACATTTAATTTAACGCTCAATTATTTAAAAACATTTAATTGTTCAACGTAGAATAAAAACTGATTCGATTATTTCCGAGGATTCCAAAATCACTCGTTGTAAAAAATGTATCTACAATTTTGCATACGCGTATCGAGTGAGAAAATGTCATTAGAACCGAAATTGTAAATACATTAACACAAATATAAATTCATCGCGAGAGTTTACGTTACGTAAATACGCGATATCTTACGATATTTTATGCGGAATTATCAACGTTAGGAAAATTATAAAAAGCAATCGAATATTTCGCTATTCAACGTTTCATCGTTTTGGTTGATATAAATTTGTAATTTTTATTAGACGGAAATCGATAATTATTAAGAAACGTCTGCTTTTTTCGCCAAGTTTGCATTTAATTTTTAATTTCCATATCTTGAGCAACGTAAAATATTGGATAAACGATACTCTCGTAAAAGTCATAAAAGGCTTTTACCGCGGCTTTGAAATACTCTTATGTACGTTACAATAAAAGAGCGCTGTGGTAAAATATTTGTACCTTTCACGTATATTGCAACGAAGCGAAGCTCTTTTACAAACGGGCTTACTCGAAAAGCAAAAAAGTAAGTCCTTAATTTAAGGATCTATTCGATTGACAAATCAAAAAATCTTTTTACAATTTTTAAATAAAGTTCAGCTGTGCGATCAAATTTTCACAGGCGCAGTCGTAACAGGTTTTTTCGGTCGCAACTCGAACCTCTTTGAATTTTCGACGACTCTTATATCAAAGCCAGCTTTCAAAAAAAGTACAAGTAAAAATAAAAAGCGTCGGAGTTTCGCGAATATCTTCCTGTACGAATATACGTGTATACTTTGTAATCTGGTGCGATGGTTAAAGGGCTTTATACTTCCGCGTAACAAATACTGCAATTGTGGTGAGAATTGATGGGATCGCAAGACAAACATCGCGATAGAATAAAAAAAAAATATATATCTATATATATATATATATATATACATCGTGACACGTAGCGTTTCTGGAAAAACTAATCGTTCCATAAATCAATGAGAAGGAAAGAGACGTGAAAAGAGAGAAAGAGAAAGCTATTTAAAAGCATCTTGAATAGACCGTGTTTTTTGTACATCACCTCATCCATCATATTCCGACTCACCGTTTTATAGATTCGGGAGTATTACCGTGTATAGAATACATCTCGGAAAGTATTTGGCATCTACGGTTGCCAAATTACGCTTTAAATTTTTCTAGGCAATGAAAACCAATTTTTTTTTATTTGGCGCGCGTATATCAATTACAGAGGAATTTGTAATTACGATTACACCGATCGATACTATAATACTTACAGTTAACAATTAGCTGCAAATTTAGCGTAGAGATATTTGAATTTCATAATCTGACCGATAATTCTATTGATCCGGTATTAAATACAAACGTTTTAACCGTTAATAGTACATTTTCATTTTATACGTTTGAATGTACGTCAAAAAATTATTTATCACAAGTTATTTGTTGCAAATATTAAGAAAAAAACTTCATTTTTTATCAATTATTCATTCAACATTGTACAAATTAATGATTATTAAGAAAAGTCAAATAAATAAATTCAATATCCACTATAAAGTAAGATTTCAGCCGATGAATATCCGATTTAAAAATATATTATTCTATTAACGATTCGTTAAATCGAATGAATAATTTCGGCAAAATATTTGCGTAATAAAAAATTTGTTTTAACGCAGTGCAGTTTTATTAAAAATATACAAATACAACGATGAGCGTAGAATTACGCGGACGGTAACAAAAAGCGAACGTACGCAACGAATTAAACCGAAATAAATTTACTTTCCTACGGCTAATCCCGAGGGACCAATTTTAACTATTAATAATGACAGCTGAAATCCGAAATTTAAGACCAAATTCTCAACAGACAAAAAAATGTTTTCCAGGACCGAACGATTTGTCTTTCTAGACGACTAACGGATATACGATGTCTAACATTCAGGGTACTTTCGTTCCCTCTTCATCCCTTATCATCGATGGGGATGACATTCGAAGAGATAGAAATACGCCGCAGTTTGTACATCTATTTTTGGTTCGAGAAATTATGCCGTACTGTTTATACTATAAAAATGTTTATTCAACGTTCAGTTTCATCGGGAATTTGTACAATTTAATTTCTTTCTTTTACGAATATTGTAAATTAGCGTGACTTTATTTATTCGATAGAGCAATTGTAATCTTATAAAAGTTGGGTGTTCTCGAGAGAATTTTATTAAAATCAATAATTCTACGTAGAATTATAGAATTAAATATTCTTTTAAGTTTGTTTTACTCGTTTAAAAATGTAAATCGATCGCGAGTTACAAAATCTTCACTTATAATTTAAATAAATGTACAAAATATACGTAAATGAAAGTTACAAGCGATAAAACAAAGTTTCTACGTACATAATTAAATATCCTCCAATCAATCAAACGATTCATCATTTATTTCCCAAAACTTCGTCCCTTTTCCCATATTTTCTTTAATAAGTACATACATCCGACGTCAACTTTAGATGTGGAGCATTTCCCGAGTCACGAATCGACGGAAGTCAGGTAGAACGATTGAATTGGCATTGAAGGACATTTGCATAGCGGAGAATCGTTGCCACGGCATAAATTACTTTATTGCCGCAGGGCTAACACGAGTATCGAACTCGACGCTATTGCGGTACATTCGATAGAATCGAAAGAAATTCTACGCGTTTTTCTCTATTTCTCACGCGGGTGAAGTTAAGCTGCATTTGAATTGTAAAACGAAAGTCTTTTATACGATTAGAGGACACGGAGTTCGAGGAGTGTTATATTTACCTGGAGCGACGAATATTATACAATAAGTACTTTCTGATATAGCCGCTGCGAGATAATCGTTTTTTTAGCCAAGGAGAAATGGGTAATAAAGTGGTTATTGATAATACGTTCGAGGGTGTTGGAATTTTTTAGAGTTCGAATTTTCATTTCTTTAAGAGTACCTAAAAAATTAAACAATTTTTTTGCGAAGGTAATCTAAGTAAATTAGCTTTTTTACCTTGGAGAATAGCGAAGTCTTAAAATAAACATGTTTTATAAGTCAATAGCTTTAAACTTTAATGTTTTTAAGAGTTGAACATTTCGCGATACATCTCGTCCAATTTTTATCGGGAATTTTTCCTTCGAAATAAAATATCGTATTGTACAAGAAAAAAACTATTCTTTAAAATGTCAGAAAATTAAAAATAAATCATTTTTATATAAATTTTTTATAAGTAGTGTTCGAGTTAATATATTTTACCAAATTGAAACGATGCGCATCGATTTTTATCGATTTTAAATAGAATAAATAATTTTACCGTATTGTTTTACATCTCGATAAGCATTTCAAATTTAATTTTACAAAATACATCGAAATTTCAAAGAACGATACGTTGCATTGTATTATTTTTAAGAAAATAAACGTGAAAATTTTACCGCACTGCATTTACTCGCGTAAAGTCATCGCATAGTTGACCGAGTTTGCTTTTTGGATGGTTGTGTAATTGTACTTAATTTTGGTTTATAGACACTTTCCAAAGTTTCTCTATTTCTCGCATCGCTTTTATAACCTAATACGTTCTTTTGTCTATGTTCGCACAGTAAAGTGAATATAGAAACGAAAGAAATTATCGTCGATACGTAAAAATCCTCCCTCGAAAGATTAGAACGAAAAAGTATCCAGTCATCGATTTTAAAAGGATCGAAAACCGTTTGTTACGTCGCTTTATCCTTTCGAAAATGCAAATTTACGAAAATATTGTTCTCACATTTAAATCAAAATTCCCTTTAAAAGTATTTAATTAAAAATTTGTAATTTAAATAATACCGCTTATTATTTTTACACGGGTGTAAAAGTTACATTAATTCATCGGGTCTGTACACGCGAACACGGTTACATTGATAATTAATCGAAATACCCTTTTAAACTCGATGCGTCGTTACAACGCCTTATTATTACAAAGCATTAAACATCCGCAAACTTTTATCGCTCGAATCTATAACGAGCGAATACACAGTAAACGAGGGAACGATGCATTTTAGAATTAGCCTAATCGTCCCGGTCAACTAAATTACGTATTCTCGTCAGATTCTCTTCGCTCAAACTAGTTGTAAGCGTAACTAACGTACGACCAAATCGAACAAAAGAAACCCAACACCGCAACTTAAACAACAGCCGGTGATTTCGGTTTATCCCAAGCTTGCCAGGCGTAATCGACGAGGAACCATGATTCGATCGAGTCGCGCGATGTTATGCAAATGTAGTTTGCATCCTCGAGATATTCGGACGCGGAGCGAAACTTGGAATCCCAGGATATTCCGAAAGTTCACGTACGAGGGGAATACGCACACTTGTACACGTATATAGAGACGTAAAAGGCCGGGCAAGTCAATATTCGCGATTGTCGCTCAAGCGTCGAGTCTCGGGAGAAAGGCGGGAGAAAGGCGGGAGAAAGACAGTGTTTATCAACGATTTTGTCTCCGACTAGTCTCCGTCTATCCTCGGAGGTTTCTACGTGCAGGCAGCCACGAGAGCGACTGTTTACGTGTGGGTGTGTGCGTTTAAGCGGGACAGCCGAGGCACTTATATTTTCTTCGGAGACTGCGGCGGTGGAACGCGTCTTTCGAGGATGTAGGAAAGAGCCATCGGGACCCTTCCGTTATTCCTTTCTCCATCTTTCTCTCTCTTTCTATTTGACCAACTTAATCCACCCTAGATCAGCCCCGATGTCCTTCTTTCTCGGCAAGGTCTTCTCCTCGTTCGCTTCATTCCTTTTATTTTCCCTTTTTCGTATTCCGACTTATTAAATGTTCCATGTATTTATGATATAATGCACATATATATATATATATATAAACTTTTCGTGGCTTCTATCGTATCAATGGAAACAAATGCGTTTTCGTTGTAAGCAATTTTACGCAATGCTTTTTTTTTGCCAATACAGAAAAAGATGTAAATTTTATTTTCTCGAATTTAATCTTAAAGTTACAGATTTGCTATTTTAGGTAAGCTTTTGGCGAACGATCGAGTGTGAAAATTATGCAACTTGTGTATTCGATCGGGTTATTAAAACTCTTCGGTAGCGATATAAAAAACATACGCGTTAACAAGAATATTATCCGAATTTTATTTTAGTTTAATATCGATCGTTACACCGTGATCTTTTATGTCTACCGTTAAATGCGTATTAAAGATTTAAAATATAAATTATGTTGGAGTATGATAAATTACTATTGGAACGAGGCTTTTAATTTCTTTCTCGGTAATATAATATTTTAATTAATGAATCTAAATTTGTAACAATTTAATACAAAATGCTTTTACATTTCATAAAAGTTTTAATACAAAATAATTTATAAAATGAGTTTTCGTAGTAAATACATTTATCATTGAAATATTTTACGAATGGCACTTTACATTTCTCTTGAAAAATTTAAATGTATTTATATATTGTTAATAATTTAACTTAAAGGAATAATTGAAATTTCGGTAAAAAATAATTCTTTTCAACGCATAATGCATTCGTTAACTTGGTTTATTTAAAATATATATCGACACGATTCACGATTCGCAACGTTATCATAACATTATAAAATATTCCTGTTCTAATTGACGTAAATGCTTTCGGTTTGAAAGCAAAATACAACAAACGGGAAAGCAGAAGTTGTTACGCGTACATCGTATTCAAATTTTGTATATTTATTTTACACGGCTTATTTTATCGCACAGATTTATTTGTGTAAAGTTCGTTGATAATAATTGCAGCTAAAGTGAAATTGCGAATCATTGCGTAAAGTTTTAGATATCGATTGCAAAAATCCTTAACCCTGCTTTAAAAAAACATTCATCTTGATTAGAAAATTCTGCAACCGTAGGTTTAAAAGCCTTTCATTGGACAGACGTTCCGTCATCTTTCTTATCGTGCACTTTAGCAAGTCTAGGAAACGATGTTTGATAAGAACTAGTAGGTATTGTCGTAACGAGCTTACACTGTAGACACATATATAAAAGCTAAGATTTACTAATGCAGCCTGTTGCATAGCAAGTGTACAACTTTCTCTCTCTCTCTCTCTCTCTCTGTTTATTTTAATTATGGGCTGTGTACGTTATAACTTAAAAAAAATAATTAAATTGCTTTACGCGTTGGACAATTTACCGTGAAAATTGTTTTTTATTTCCAGCACGACGAATATTCGGTTAAATTTTTCAATGGGAATCTTGATTTTCTCTCGCGTAATTTCTTTCAATAGCAAAATATATTCAAGAATAGAATGGAGAAACAAATCCTATACCCGACGGACGCATTGAAAATTTTTAAAATTTTGCTACGTACGATTTCGTATTTATCATATAAAAAACAGTTATTTTTTATTTATTTTAAATCCTGCAGTTTTATCTTCTTTTCTTATAAAAACGAACGATAATTTTTATATTTGAAACGTGTTCTAAAAAGTTTGTATTTCAAATTAATTTCTCATCGATACGTTAGATTGGTAAAAAATTAAGGTAACCATTTTTTAACTGGAACAGTACTTTCTAAATTGAGAATTTTATTTTCGAAATTCAAAACTTTTTTTATCGATTTCAACGAACGCGTAGTTTTGTTTTTGTTGTTTTTTTTTTTTATAAAAACTATAAGTTTACAACCTATAACTTATTCAATCGCATCCCATCGCTAAAATCATTACTTTAAAAAAATAACGTACGAGAATAAAACATCTTACTCGCTCACAACTGTTCCAACTTTTCTTCCGAGCCTCCATAATTTATGTACAAGGCAAAGTGCGCAAAGATTTTAAAAATAGATGTACGGAAACGGAGAGATTCCCGTTTGTCCATTCGATAATAAAACGTCTACGAACCCATAAGAAAGAAAAGAAACGGATCGTCATCCCTTTTCGATTTCCTCATGTTATTCCCATTGCGCAAATACACCGACGACTTCATCTATCCTCTCTCTCAATCATCCATAATCTTGTATCTTTTTTGCCCTCTCAGTTTTTTCTCCACGTCGTTTTCTATATCAAGTTACCGCCTGCGTGTTCAGGATGAGAATTTCAATCTAAGGCGACGCGTCGTGTAAAATCCTTATACGTAGGTCGAACCGAAAGCGTAGATCGAGCTTGCTCAGCATTTTTTTACCCTTAACTCTGGATGCGATAGTTGAAAAAGCATGATATATATCTACATCCGAATTCGCTTTGAAAATTTGAACGACTTTAAATAGGTGCGAGCAGAGACGGTTAACCATATCTGCTCGGACGTTATACCTGCATTTTTTTTTTCTTTCTCTCATCGATACCATTAACCGTATATAGTGCTTTAAAATATGTTTATCATACGTTTACGGCGTATGTAAATGGAATAATAAAAATATCCGGAATATTTTAGAGAATATTAACGATAGTTACGGTAACCCATAAAACCGAATTCATAAATTCTTCATTGTTTTCGCATCGTTGTAAAAAGTTTTGTAGAGAACTGATTCTGTTTTTTTTTTGTTCGTTTTTACGCTAAAAAAATGTTTCGAATAAAGCTCTTTTAATCGCAAAAAAATCCACGGACTCTGCAAAGTATTAAAAAAATAAGATGCAACTCGACTCTCGAATAGTTGAATTACGCGCGTTTAAAAATATTTTAAGCGTCGATCTCATCTCCTTGAAAGTCAATGAAATTAATCTAAAGCTCGGAGCTTCGAGTCACTAAAGTACCACTGAAATTACCGAGAGATTCGCTCGAAAGCTTCCTTTGGAGAGTCCGTTGAGAGGTGAAATAGCGCAGCAGTGCACTATTTTGTCGGATGAAAAGACCTCGGCTATTTCCCTCCGCTATTTCCCTCCGCTATTTCCCTCCGCCATTTCCCTCCACTCCACGTACACGAATCGGCGCGTGAAGCAGCTTCACTGCCGACTGCCTCGGAGAAAAACGGGCTTTTATGTTTTACGTCTCGAGCGCGAAGGAGAACCGGTCATGTGTGTCCTTGTACACAAAGACGTTTCCTCCGTCGGCGCGTGTTTAAGGAAAAAATTGCGAAGGGATTCGGTGTTTGGGTTTACGCAGCGAAAAAAAAAAGTGTCGACTTTATACGCGTGCCTGTAAATATCGCGTGTAAAAGCGATGCGTCCACCTAAAAAAAAGTGAAACGTTAAAACGTTACGGGGAACAGATACACGAAAGCTTTTTCAATGGATGCCTATCCAACTTTTATAGCGCGGATGTTTTTATTAGCGCGCGAAGCAAATACAAAAACTCGTTCCGTTCGAAATACGATCCTTGAATAAAAGAGGAACGGCGAGCGAGAAGAATGCGCTTATCAAAGTCCAGCCTCCGCGAAGATAAGCGTCTAAAATATCTCGAGACTGGATTCCGCTGACCTTCCCGATCGTTAAATAGCGTTACTAGTTTGCGTCAGCGACCGGAGCAATTAATTCTTTCGCGCCGTTTCACCCCGCTCGTCAATTTCGCAAACAAGACGTACCCAAGGATCACGGCGCAAGTTTATTCGCCCTCGTAAAAGTCCGAGCTTAAGAGCGGGAGGGGCGATCGCCCCCTCCGTAAGAAAATAAACGCGAGAGGTCGAAGTTCGGTACTGCCTGCAACCCTTTTACGTGGGCAGCGGATGTGCGTACGTGAGTTTCGCCGTCGTCGTCGTCGTCGTCGTCGTCGTTCGCCGCGTGCACGTGATTCTATTTTGGGAAGGTGCGCGGGTATATATAGAAGCGACCCTCGTGCACTTTTACGGCTCGCGTGGGTCGACGGTATATCGACGGGGGTGGAGTCCGGGCGTCGTCTCGCGAAGAAGAAGCCGTAAAGGTATTACCTCGGGACGTCACCCTGAAACTTTCTTGGTAGCTTCGGTGTTTCCCTTGCTTTGGAAAACGCGCGCGTCCGGATCTTCTCCTCGTGGCTGGATGCTGTACGCGTATCACCGCCTGGTAATGTATCGCTACGCGCACCGAGAGATGGACGAACTTGTAAAATATTTACTCCTCGAGGCAGTCCATAAAATTGTAGAAATCAAATTTTTTATTCCGCTTTATCGCGGTATTTTTATCGTCGCTGTGGACTTTTTTCCTTTATAAATAGCTATGCAAATTTAACGTATTCCGATCAACGATATATTTTTCTCCCTCTTTCGATTATTTTATTTAAAGCACGCTTTTTTCGAATTATTCGCGGATATTTCCAGCTCTCGCGAAACAAGCGATAATTGGAGTGTTTTACTTTATTAAGAAAGTAGAATTATTTTTAAAAGGACATTTTATAAAGCAAAGTTCGAATTTATACGCGTTTGTAATTCTTCGAGGATAACGCTTCGAAGAAAACACGTTTTTTCCGTGGGATATAATACCGTTAAATTTTTAACGTTATAAAAAATAAGATTTATCATCCAGTGGAAAGCACTCGCATAAAATTTAACCCGAATGAATTTTAATGTCCGATGTATAAATTCAGTTCGCACATAGATATAAAATAAATCTTATATTATTCATTAAAAAATTAAAATGTTTTATATTCTGGAAAAATAAATATCTCTTGCACTCGTGCATCCTTTTACCTAAAAGTCATTTCCATAAAGATTAGAAAAGCGTTCCAGTATTTCCCTATCGAGTGCGCGAGCAGCATCGAGTATTCAAGATAAAACCAAGTAATACTTTCAAAAATAATTCCCAAGATAATATCGGATTAATTCAAAGTAGAATACTACGCGTACATCGTACGTCAAAAATCCTCTCGGATCGCTGTACCCGTGTAACTCCCACTTTAATCCCACACGCGTTATTACGTTAAAAAAAAAAAAAAGAAAAAAGAAAAAAAGCAAGAAAATAGAAAAAAGTCTTCAATTCTTGCTCGGTGGTAAACCCTCCTCTCGAGTCGAGTCGAGTCGCGACGGTTGCTCGTGGGAGAAATCAATAACGGGAGGCCGGTCAAACAGAGAGAGACGGAGAGAGAGAGAGAGAGAGAGAGAGAGAACGAGGGAGTAGTATTAGCGACACCCGATGCGTACTATCTGGCCTTCCCACCCTCCTCTCGCCCTCCTCCCACCCTCTTACCACCCTCTCTCGTACGACGCAACCGCGGCCGCTAATGGCCAAGGTCGTCCGATCGAGCCGCGGAGCGAACGTAACGTAGGGTTGAATCGGTGGAAAAGATACCGGGAGGATTTAGGAGCAAGGGGGTGAGCATCACGGGTTGCAGGTGCAAGGAGATCGAGATTTATTTAACAAGGCGGGATATAATTCGGTGGAGGTGTTCTCGTTTCGCTATGTTTCCGTAGGTGCGGGTGAGATTATTCGGGTAGAGGGTGGATTTTTGCGGTTGCAAGGGTCGAAGACGATCCAGGGAAGTTGGTGTTTCGAGTTTTCGATCGTTGCACGGAACCTCGTAAAAAGATGCCAGCGGATATTTTTATATTATTT
Organism: Dolichoris vasculosae; assembly: GCA_018907195.1. NCBI lineage: Eukaryota > Metazoa > Arthropoda > Insecta > Hymenoptera > Agaonidae > Dolichoris > Dolichoris vasculosae. The sequence continues at coordinate 4,943,481 of JACCHY010000009.1, read as the reverse complement.
TTAAGATGTATGCATGGCGTAACGCGCGATGATTTTTATTCGGATGGTACGGAGACGAGAAGAGGCAATCGTAAAAATATCCACCCGTTGATGGATCGATGCGGGTTAGGTTTTATTTTCTTCGACGCGGATTAAGATTTATAATTGTACGTTTACAATTGATACGAAAAGGGTGTTTTAACATTTTTTTTCAAGCTGGATTATTTTTGCTTGTTTCGTGCATTCCGATAGTTTTTTTTTTAGATTGCGTTAATACTCGTTATATTCGTTATTTGATTCAACTTTTCGATATAACTTATTAAGATCTTCCCATATTTTTGAAAAATAATGCAAAGACTAGTATAGATTCAACTTATAAAGAAAATAAAAATATTAATAGAAAATGTTTGCTTTTTATTATCTATATTTAATAAGATCTATAAGGTCGTATATAGGAAGATGTATAAATAATAAATTTAATCGAAATATGAAGAATTATATTAATACTTGACCATAAAAAAGAAAAAATAGAAACGATTCGATTTAGAAATTTTTGTTATCATATTCGCGATAAAAGTTAAAAAACAGCAAAGCAAGATTCTTGATCAAGCCGTTGTATTTATTACAGTTTAAATTCGGTACATTAATTCATTTTCATAAATTGGATATAATCAAGTACTCGGAATGAATATAATGCAGATTTCGAACGAATTATGTTCTCGTATTAATAACTAGATAAATCTTCACAGATATAATTTCGGGTAAATTACAAGGCTGATAATAGCGATAATTTAATTTGCTATTTCAAAAATATTTTTCAATATTTTTACTTATTTTATAGAGAACGTAAGTTGGGTTAGTCATAATTATTAAAATTTATAATAATTTGAATAAAAAAAGTTGAAAATAAAGTTTTCTTTTTCGCAAAATTTCATGATCCGCGAGACTATAAATTTCAAATTCGATTAAATATTTTTATCTTTTCTTTTCTTACGCACACTTTATAATTTTTAAGTTACTTATATTCTTATCTACCGAGAGACTAGAATAAGAAATAGGAAATAAAGAAAAAGGGAAGAAAAGTATATCACTTAGTTTGCAGTAGCGCAAAATAAATTAAAGTAAAGAGTACTTTATACTTTAGCAAGCGTGCCGAGAAATTTTTACTCTGACTCTTTCACTAATTACACTCGGGACGATGACAATAACTTTGCGACTTCTCCTTCACAACCCTTTATTCGTATTATAATCTTACGCACCTCGAGACTCTGGTGAACGATAATTCCAGTTATCGGTCCTGTTTAAAAAACGAAAATACATCGAATGCGAAAGTTTACAAATATTGGAAGTTACTTGGATGAAACGGTGCATCGAAATTACGTTTTGAAATTTATAAATTTATTAGACCGAGGTAAGAGGCTTAAGCGATATTAAAACCGTTCGATTCGAGCACAATAATGTAAGCTAGGACAAATTATTAATAACGAATCGTAACAGCGGAATTCAAAATCTCCCGAACGAAAAATAAAAAAGCCAGATATAATATTTTATATCGATGGTAAAACACACGAGCGGGAAAAGCAATGGAAGATACTTTAATACTTTAAACTCGTACAATGTTCTCGCGATCGATCCGAGTATAGCGAAAAAAAAAAGAAGAAGAAGAAATAAAAAAGTGAAAAACAGCTTTGTAAAGTCGGAATACAATTTGACCAGGTAAAACTCGATGCAGCTGTTGTTGCGCGCAAAACCTGTTACATTGAACTCGTCGTCGTTGCAACAACAGTTCCCGCGCCGAGAATTAGCAAAAGTGGAAAATGAAAAGGAAACAACGCGAGGAGCTCGTTAAAAACAGGTGAAAGTGTATTCGAAGAAAAGCGCATCGACAATAGTGATTCCACGGCAGGTGAGACAGGTGAAACATTTCGAGGGTGTGTTCGGTGGATGTAGCGTTCACGCACTCGCGGGGGAGCTTAAAAATGAAGGAGGTGCGCGTGTACGCGAGAGAGGTGAAGAGAGAGAGAGAGAGAGAAGGAAAAGACAGTATCCGGTGAAACACTGGCGCCAACGCTATTATTGCGATCGATGTAGGCGTGTTAGCCTTACTACCACCCTTACTCCCTTCTCCAGTCTATTCATCGCGCTACCCCTAACCGCCGGCACTGGGTTATACGATAGGAAATGAAAAATTCTAACGATCGTGAATCAGGAGTTTTTCGTGAAGATCGGCCGTTAAGTCACGAGGATGAAAGGTATTAAGTACATAAGCGCATTCGGTAATCTGCGGCTCCTTTTTACGTTTACGTCAAATGTAGGAAAAACCATTTATATAGCGAGATTATAATCTATCGCTTATATTTCACTTTAATCCGATAAAATCTTACGTAATTATATAATTTTTAATTCTTATACTTTTCAATAATTCCACCTGCTCAAGAATAAAAATTTCATTTATCCTATAATATATCGGCTTTCGAGTCGTTAAGAGTCGTTAAAGAAACAATTCTTTTCGCGCGAATGAATCGACCGAGACAAAATATCGCTTTCCGACAAGCGGAAAGTAACTCATTTTCTTTTGTTTAAGGAAAAGAATTCTTTCCTTCCCATCCAAAATTCTCCATTAACACCTATCTTTTTACGATTTTTAAGAACATTTTTAACAAAAATGACCGACTGAAATACGAGTCGAACCGATCGATAAAAATAAGGTACCGATCGATCCAACGAGTCCGAAAGATATATTAAAACCGTTACGGTAAATGTATGTAAAAATATAAACGATCGAGTATACGTATATTTTAATATACATTACTTTTTATATTATCCTTATACTACATTTATAATACAAATATGTACCGTCGTTTCGTTAGCATATAACGAGAAACTATAGCTACTTTCATTTTAAAATAATGAATTTAAAAATCGAGAGTTATTTCGAACTTTGGATAGCGGTAAAGCTTGATAATATTATTTATTAACTTAACGTAGCGTTACTATACCATAATTACATCCATTTAATCGTTATTTTTTATATTTGTAATGCAGTGCTTGATATTTTGCAAGAACGTGATTATTAAAAATATCGTTAAAAACTTTCGGAAAAAGAATCCGTTAGTATTTGAATAAAAATAAAAGATTTATAAAGTACTTTAAACTTTGTAAAATATATAAAAGATTTTTCTAAAATGTTATTTGTTTAAAAAAAAAAATTTTTTACGCAATTTACGCTTTGACGACAAATTTTAGAAAATTAAATATGTAAAAATTTATATTTTCAACGTTAAACGCGTGGAAAAATATTTTTTTGAGAAAATTTTGAATATAAATTTAAAAAAATGCTGAATTTAAACTTGGAAAAAAAATCGGTAAATTTATAAGATTTTCAAATATTTTGAGGATTCTTTAGAAATTTATCAAATCAGTTTTTATGAGAGTCGCAGAGATTTTCAAAATAACTTTTTTTATGTATGGACTTGCCCATTTTGGGTAGTGCCATCCTCGCGTTAAAGATTTGTTACAAATATATTATGGAACGATTCTTATAAATATTTAAAAAATTTTAAATTCCATCGAATACGACTCGTAAAACTTTTTATTACGAATCAATTTAAGATAATTACCAGTAACGAATAACGATAAAAAAAAAATAGTTAAATATCGTTAAAAATATCGAGTCGATTTAAATTTATTATTCGCATCGAACGAAATACTAATATTCGTAAAGAAAACTTAACAATTCGAAATACATTAAAAACACATATATATAGAGGTATAAAAAAGAAAAACTATTACACGGATTGTCGTAAGGGATTCTCGGCTTAAGGATAAATCTTTTCAATTCCTATCGATAAATCTCATAAGTGCACGAGATAATTAAGGATTTTCGGTGTAAATGTAAAACGTGCGTTCAAGAATCACAAAGGAAGAGTTTCGGTATGCGCGAACGCAACCGACAACGCAAAAGCAGACACGACGACTCAAATGCCAGGATTGCTGTGCGGCAAATAAGATTAGAACATTATCGGGGTGATTTATCTGAAAACGCTCGGTCGGAGGGTGAGGGAGACGTGGAACGAACTTTCAAGGGAATCCATTTTGCGACTTTATTTTCTCCCTAATACATACACACGCTCCTCTCTCCTACTCTCTCTCGCTCTCTCTCTCGCTCTCTCTCGCTGTCTCGAGCACTTGCGGGACCTAGTTTTTTTCGCACATGCACGTGTGTATAGATACACCGCAAGAGAAGCCTCTATATCATCAGTTATATTAATAGTGACTTTTTTAGACGAAGGAAAAGAAAGCACAATATTGTACGATCGAATAAAAGATTTTCTTGTACCGATGACACTATAACCCGGTAAATCATATCGAGGGTTCGAGGCAAAATAGAAACAAAATTGCTCCTTCTTTATACACAAAAAAATGCAGCGAAAGAAAAAAACGTATTAATTTATCGGAGCAGACGTTATTTATGTTTTAGTTTTCATCGAAATTACTGTAATTTATCTTAAATATTTTAAATGGATATTTCTATTACGTAACTCTGTTCCACCGGTACGAAGCGATCGAGAAATATCGCAAATATGATAAATCGATACATTTTTACTTTATAATTAAACGGAAGCTTCGATTCGCTTTCGCCCCTTTTTCTTTAACACACAAATCAATAGTTAATTTATTTAGCTTTTACCTCGAGTGATATCGAAGCTATTTTCAAAGGGATCGTCAATTTTTACAAGTACAAAAATTGATTAATTATCTTATTTCGACGATACGAAGAGCATCGGAATTTCGCTCCGTTTCGACAAATTTTCTCGCGGATCGAAATAAAAAATTCTCTTCGTATATTTCGAGACTTACGTAAGTTCCATTTTAGCCAAGGGAGTAAAATTGAAAATAAAAGACATTCCTCGTCGAAAAATTCGACAAGTTTCAAAATTTTGCGAGATTTCGAAAAAACTTCGTTTCTTGCTATGCTCAAAAAGAAAGAAAGAAAGAAATAAAAAAAAGAGTAACTCTAAACTTTTAATTAATTTAGCCAAGTTATTAGCATTAAAACTTTATTTAGCCGCAGGTTTATAATCAACTACTCGACGCGCTCATCGGAATACAAAAGAAAAACATTACCTAAAATACTGGCTCGAAATATTAATCTGAAATTCCGACCCCTGGAAAAAGAAAGACCTCTATAATGAAAAAATATAAGAAGAGGAGTCGGAAGAAAGAGGCAGTACTGCAATCTGCTGGTTTATTAGAGCCACGCGAGATTTATCCCGGACAACGGGGAGGAAAAAGTGAAAAAGTCGTATACGGGCATCGGGGGAAAAAGTGGGCAGCGGAGCATAAATGAAGCAGACTCGTAAAATAGTCGATGCAGGTAATCCAGCGAACGAGCAGCATCAGGACTGGCTTACTGGCTTCGAGTGCTATAGAGCAAACCGATATATTTAGAACCGGCGCGTGTCGGTATATCAAACGCCTCGGCAGTAGAACAGCCGTATAAGTAGTCGGACGGAGCGAGCCATTTTCTTCGAGGCACTGTAAAGTTTGTGATTATGTAAACCGATCCAACGACACTCGGACACGGCTTTAATCTAAAAAAAAATTCAATAATTTACCGAGCGAAATTAAATATTTATAGGTCGCTTTACACCGCGGGAAAAGCGAGTTATCTCAACGATATCGATTTTAAATATTTCTAACGTCGATGAGTAAGAAGAAACTGGGAACGTTCCAACCGCGTTTCAAGATTTCACAAATTTAATTGGACGACTCGCACCGAGAACTCGGATTTATCGAATGTACGAGCCAGTAATGCAATCAGTTTTACGAGTTTGCTCGGTAATTAAAACTACGAAATTATTAATTCCAGGGTAATATTTTTCATTTTTCTTTATCGCTCGCCGTTAAATTACGACAGCGAGAACAAACTTTGATACACGTATTATTCTTATTTATTATCGTTACATTAATACTGCTTACACGCTTCCGTTATTTCGGTACACGCGAATCTCCGGTGGTTCATCTACGGCTATTAATAAACAGCTCCGATGCAAAAGCGAGGGATTTCGTTTATTTATTTTTATTTACAGAGATTACCTCGATTCGATAGTTTTTTTTTCTCGAGCAATTAAAATTACCGAGAAGAAAACCGACCGAAATTAATTTTACGTCGTTCTACTTTCGTTGCACCCAAAAGCGAACCCAAAAACCGCAGCGATGCATCCCGATTATATATTCCTCCGCCGGGTTATCCAACCCGTACGCACCGGCAAGGGTTTGTTGGTAGTTTGTTGGTAGTCACCCCGAATCAATCTACATCGCGGCGGACACGAGCACACTCACACCTACACGCGAATTCCCAACAAGTACGAGCGCACCGATCACGCGAGAAGTCGGTTTCGCGTGACTCGCGCGAATTTTCAAGAAAAACCGCTCGACTCTCGCCCCTTCCCCTCTTTCTTTTAGAAAACTCGGGCTCGGTTTTTCTACCCCCGGGGATATTCACGGACGTATCGCGCGAGTGTGCGGGTGCAAAGTGCATCCGTGGAGACGTACATTTACATCGCGGGAATCGATCGCGCGAACGAGAGCGGTAATGGAAAGGAGACGGAAGAAAGCACGAAAAAAAAAAAGCTCGAAACCGGGAAATAAAGACGAAAGTAGAACGCGAGCGCATAAATCGGGGGTTGATTACACGAGTGGAACTCGCTAAGGTGGAATGTTCGAGTGCGCGGGCGCAAAACGACTGCGACCTGTTTACGCTGCTAAAATTCGTTGGAGCGACTTGGAACGCGTGGGGCAAGTGATAACGCGTATCTTGGAATTTAAGAATGACGGAGATGCTCGCTTTTTGTATGTGGACTATGGAGCAAGCGAGAATCGGTCGGTAACAAGCTTATAACTGCGCCTGCGAATTTCCCGCTCGACGCGTAATGAAACGCAGTCGCGATTTATAACTGCAAGCTCGGATAATAAGCTCGGGTGTATCTTCCAGGTAGAGGAATATAATTTGATTCGGAATTATTACCCAATCTTGGATGTAATAAGGCGAAAACAAAATTACCGAATTCGGGTGAAACCGTACAGCTTAAAATTAAGTATTCGGAGAGATAAATTCGGAATAGCGAAAATAGGGTTAATTTTAAGTAGATACGCACATCGCGTATCACTTTTAAGCGTTCAGGTACGTAGAAACGGACGCGATGCTTTGCTTTCTCGAAATACGTTACTTTTTTATTTCTCTGTATTTAACGATGAGACGTTGAAAGCGAAAAATTATCCACTAGTCGCATCGAATCGTAAAAACGACTACGTAATCGTAAAAATTTCATTATTTATCTATTTTTTCTTTCCTAGTAATTTTATCCGAGTGCGATAAGCAATGTTTATTTGTTTTATTCGTTGTATTTAAAACAAACTCCATTTTATAGGTATTCCTAGTTTTCGATTGTTTTCGTTACAACTTTATCCGTAAGAAGTGTCTCCGACGTCGCGAGTAAATGTAATTAAACTTAAGTCATCGCATCTCGTACGCGGAAGCTGTTTTCAACGCTCCCGAATCATCTTATTTCGTTCGTTCGCAAACTTTCGCCGAGCAAATAATTTACGATATATGTATATATTAATTTAGTATTTTTGTGGAATTAATAATAATAATTTCTACGGTGTAAACAAAGTTTGAAACACCGCAAAAACACGAGCGATACGATCCCTCGATAAAAATAACTTCAATCTTTTATATTCTATAAGTTCAACTCTGAAAAAGTAGTAAAAACTATTCGCAACGGCAAAGCGAAGATATCATCGGTGATCGATGCAAACTCGTAGCTCTTCGATTCCGATTCTTTTCGTTTACATCGGGACTAAAAAACAAACTAAACCTTCCCCGAGCAGCGATTATTCCCCGCCGTTACTCGCCTCGCCGCACCTAAGTCGATCCATAATCAACGTTATCATTATCATGGTGATCCGACCTTACGTCTATAGCAGCCCGCACACAACAAACTCTCTCGGGTCGTGTGCGTCTGTGAATCGAGTCGGCGCTCGATCGAATCGGGAGATAATAAGTTTCGAGCGGGCTGAATTGACCGGGATAAATAACAATGGTAGGGTCACCCCCGGTGGTGTCATCGGGCCACCCTCGGCATCTTGAGTTTGCCGTCGGCGCATAACCGCGGGCGGCGTATATCGATATACTCGTCGGCTCGGTCAGAGAAGTACATTCATTATACGCGACGACGTCGACGCGCGCCGTCGATCGATAAGTATATGCTCTTCTCGACTCTCTCGCTCTTTCTTATGCACGGGTTCTCGTCGAGATCCTTATGCGCTTTCTCTTCCGTGGCCCACGAATCCGCGGCTCCCAGCCAACGACCTCGAGAGTCGCACCAACGGAATTCCACGCGACTCGTGAAATTCGCGCACTTTGCTTCTTCCGTGTATAGGCGATCGATTTTTAAAGGTGCGAAACTCGTTCCGCTGGATTTTCGAGTCGCGAATTTCGAACCTGGATTTTACAATCTTGTACGCGCGAGATTCGATTGGATATTGACAGGTTGGTCTTCTTTTGTTCGGGGATCCAGGAAGGAATAAATTATTTCTCGCGCGGTTCTTGAAACTTGTAGAGAAACGGATATTGACTTTAACGGTGTTTAATCGTCGCGTACCAAATCCGTGTTCACAGATATAAATACCCGCTCGACATTTTTATCCCTCGGAAGAACGCGAGTTTCGTGTATTCGGTTAAAAATGTTAATTCGGAATAATAGGGAATAGTTGGTTCTTAGGTCAAACGAGAAGCAAAAACGAAAGTAATTTAAAATATTCACGAGATTATCATTCACCGTTGTATAAAAATAACACTCGAATTCTTTTTCCAAGTCGCAACTGTTGCGTATTCAGATTCGGTTAAAAGAAATTTCTTATCAAAAATGCGATGATTCGAATAGATTTTTCCATTGAGCCAAGTATCGAAAATACAGGACTCGTACAATGTTAAAATCGCGACGATCCATTTTGCATCATCGTTATCGCTATCGTTATCACTATGGAAACTATTTAATCGCGAAAGAGCGACGGTACGAATTTTGTATCACGAATGTATATATATATATATATATATATATATATTGAACCGAAGCGGATTTCGTCCGCATTTTCTAAAGTCGATTACTTTATGGATTGCTGACTAAGAATGCGAGGGTTTCTCGCGTGTTCCTAAAATACTCCATACGCAGACGTAGAAAGCCGACAGATTCGGTACGAACGGCCAGAGCTATAAATGTCCTCGTGTTGTTCTTTTATTCCCTCCGTCTCCTTCTTTTGTTTTCCTTCTTCCCTCTCACGCAAACATCGAAGCGAAGCCAGCAGCTAACGGGCCAGCGAATTTGCTTTGAAAGCACGCCTCGGCGAAATCGATTGTACGTCTCCGCCCCCAAACCACCCTTCCTTCCCGCGCCTCAAGATTGGTAGATTTCTTAAGGCGAAATGTTTGTGCATGTACACCGACGGCTGGGATTTTTTTTTTCTTCTTCTTCTTCTTCTTTTTTACGCGTCTAGGGAGAGTCGATGCGCTGCTTGGGAGGTGCGGACGGATCGATTTATGAAATCCTTGGATTCGGGGCCGGAGGGGATGAACGGGGCTCTCCGAGTTCGAGAGGATGCGCCGAGCTCTCGTGGACCGGGAGTAAATTATCTCGCTGCTGTTGAACGACTCGTGAACGCTCGTGTGGGTGGGACAAGGGCGAATGTCGTCTAAACCAGCGCGGAAAATGCACCCCGGAACACTCGTCGCGAAATCAGGGGTTGAACGCGTGTAGCGCTTTTTTTAACTTTATTTTAAATTGTACGCTGGGAACGTGAAAATGGGAATATGGATCGCTGGATTCTAAGCCGTGAAAAGATGCGTGAATTCTGTTTCCACGTTGAAAATACGAAAAATATTCTCGCTTGTACCGTTCGTTACTATTGTTCCTATTATCGATTATTATTGCGCAAAATTCAAATAAAAACACGCTGTTTTACCGTTTTTTAAATTAACAACCAGTTGTTGGTCTATTTGTAATATGTAAATTATACGGTACGCGGTAAATAAATAACCTGTATTTATATTTATCGTATACTCTACACTTCGGTTAAACCGAATCTCTATAATTTCCGTTGTTTGATACCTTACGCGAAACTGAGTCAGAAGCAATTAATAATTTTGATATTTCGAAAACCTATTGTATTTTCTTTTAAATATTTCACATATTTTTGTCCGCAAAAATATTTTATTTTAAAATATTATTTCTATCGCGGAGAAGTACTTTATTTTAACGTAATGCAGACATTGACATAATTTTTTCTCGCGTTATTCGAAAGCACAATTATATTTTTAATATAATACTCTATTTTTAATTGTATGTTTGATCGTAAATAAATATTTTATACGAGCATAAAATTTACTTTACGATCGCAACAAAAGTCTTATTATATGTTTATTTTACTAGAATTTATATAACGAGCATTTATACGTATTATTATATATTATACTTTCAGAAAAAAGACTAAAATATTCAAAAAGTTTTTAGAAATTTTATAAAATCGTTGTTAGGAGAATTTTCATGCATAAAAGAATTTTCAAATAGAAAAATTTGAGTACACCATAATAAAGCGTTCTCGTTTTTTATAAGTAAAATATTCTCATCGGCTCGAATTTTATGTAGAATATTAATAGCGTTGTAATAGTAATAGTGTACTAAGAGTAAATGTATGTAATTTATTACGTTTATTTCGTAATTAAATTAAAAATATTTTTCCCAAGTTTATATCCTTTTCATCGTAAAGAGTAATATAATTTAATAATCACGCGATATAAATGTACACTAATTTAAACATAAGAGATTTCGTATTTTTATTATCAAGTTTTGAGAATCGACCAATTTTTTAAAATATAATTCACGCAAAAATTTTGGAAAGTTTAAAAAGAAATGTTATTTAAATACATTCGACTAACTTGGATGTTTAAAAAACTAAAACCTTAAAAGCTTCGAAAGCTTAACACTTATATACTTAGCGGAGTCAAATTTATGCGATGTATTTGTCGATCGAGCTTAGTTTTATACGATAAGAAGAAAAATTTTCCGGTGTAGTTAAGGTGTAATAAAGATATCGAATCGTAGACTAGAATAATCATACAGACACGTGAACATTTTTGCTTTCTCGCATTTGATTTAAGAAGGGTGTAAGTGAAAGAGTTAAGCGAATGGAAAAAGGGTCGCAAGCTCAAAGACAGTTAAGAATCATTGACCTCTTGTCGACGTTCTGAATTTCAAGCATTAGAGAAGAAAAATGGAGTAAAGGGATAAGAGCAAAATATCGTAGAAAACGGGAAAAATGTTCAATTTTAAAATTGAAAATTCTGAGTTACATTTGTAGACTCGATCTCATTAAATAGAAAAAGTGTTTCTATCTCGTCCGGCTTTAACACAGAAATTATGGCAAGTATAATACCAAACGAGATAAATTTAATCTCCGGAGAAAGTATTTTTCTTATGTATTGACATAAATACGTTACATTATTTAACGTTACATTATAAGAAACCACGAGCGTAAAACCATTTGTACATTTATATGCTTTAGTTCACAAAAATATTTGATCTCGTACGAGATGAAGTTGGATGTAAAAAGAAAAGCGTAGTGATAGATAGTTTCTATAGAACGAAGGAAATACAGAGAAGAGGGGTCCGACAGGAAATTGGGGCTAAGCAAAGAGTCTACTACTGTACAAGAGATAACTCAACCCTCGGCTGTCGTCTTCTTTACAATGGCAACGAGAACAAGGACAATTGGCATCTTTTCTTTTTAAAATTCTCTACCTTTCATCTATGAGCTATTTTTGCTCTTTTTTCGAATCTTAAGCTTTTCTTTTCTACATATTTCTAATTTACGCGGATTAAATAACTTTGGTAATTTAAACTATCTCTCGTTAAATCTATTCGCGTTATTACCAAACCCTTACAAAAACGAATTAATTATTAACGATCAATCATCGATGGTTTTTACAAAAACATATTAATTATCCCGACTCCGTCTCACATAAGATTATTTATGGCTCCCTTATAAAACGGTATTTACAACGTTATCAAACTGTCCGATTCCTTCTTCAATTTTGAAGAACATTTTCTATAACAAAAGCATTTAAACATTTATAGTTGGGCGAAAAGGCTCGAAATAAGCGCTCGAGTCGTATTTAATTGAAAAAAAGAAACAGAAAAACGAGGAGCTAAAGTCATGACCCGCGACCCTTGTTTCGAATAATTAGATCAAGTGGCTAGTAAAGGAGAGCTTATGGCGAAAACCGTTGGTAAACGCAAAAAAAAAGAGAGACCGCGTATTTAATCCCAACCGCTTTCTTACACCGGAGTAGAACCACGGTTTTTTCTGGAATCACCTTCCCTGTATTGGTCATAATGGCATCGGCCATCCCGTATCGTGTTAATTGGTAATAAAGGTCGCAATATAAAAGCACTTTGGAGAAACAACAGAAGTCGGAAAAGGGAATAATAGCGGAGTGTGTTGAACTCACTTTCATCGGTTTGGGGTGCGGACAGAATGGCGCTGTGCTTTTTCTTCACCTCTTCGACATTCGTCTGGATTTTGTCGATCATCTCTCGTATCTCCTCCACCTATAAAATTTCAATCGTACGTTAATAATGCGCAATGACATTACGAAATAAATAACATCGTATTTTCACTTAGGACTAAAAGCAGTTCGAGTTTACGCGGATGATGCAAAGATAAAACCATATATTTTTTTCTTTTTTTTCCAATTAATCAAAGGTAAATGTCGACGAAAAGTACAGTGTACAAAATTTATTCTTTAAATAAATCGAGCGGTTTTTACCGAGAATGTTTAAATTTTTTATTAACCAACGTTGAATAAGATTTTTTACACTCGTAAACGTTGGGTTTTTTTTTCGTATTCATAGTTTTGTCCGAGATTTTATGAAATATAAGAAAATGTATATTTCGATCACTTTAGCTATAGATAATAATATCTTTCTAATAATAATATCGACAGAGTCAATTTATTCGTAAATAATTGGTCAAAGTTTTAATTAAAAAAATTTCATATCGTATCTCGTATCGTATTCGCGAAAGAAAATCTATTTTTTGATAAATGTACGTCGTTACGTAGGAATACTTGGACCGAAACTAATTTTCTATCTTATTTCAAAATAATAAAGATTCTTTATTAATTACAAAAGCTTCTTTTATAAGCTTTCGAGCGAGGAGAGTTACAAACATCGAGTTAATAAAGCATCGCAAAGAAAACGAAGCGGTACAGCGTCGCTTAACGATCACCTTTCGGGTAAAAATTTGTAGATAAGTGATTATAAAAACTACTGGAAGAAGCTGAAAGATCAAAGAAAGGCGACGCAAAGACTGAGGTACGGTAAAGAGACGGTAAATTTCTAAAAGGGTGGAGTTTATAGTAGCCGTAAAGGCGATTCACGACTCTTGGACGAAATTAAACGCGCGTGTACCACTGGGGAATTGGAAGATTGGGAAGTCGCAATATGTAGAACGATGACGACATTAGCTGCACCATTGTTCACTCGTTCAAGAGTTTCGATCGATGCGACAGCGCTTTTCATAATGGCCTCCAATTATCGGCAATTCGCTGTCGATTTTCAACTTCGACAGTCCGCTAAAACGAAGACGGGTATGTCACTTAGCCGCAATGTCGCTTCGATAAGTTTAAAAAAATTTCTCGTTGCCGAGTAATTCGAATAGGGTGGGAAGATTATGCGAGGATGCCTAAGCACTTGTAGCTGAATTTCGAAAATTCAAAATTGGAACCCTTAAGCGGATTTGTCTGTTTGAAAAAGGGAAAAAAGAAGAACAAAAATGAATTTTTAACCAACGGACCGTAAGAAAATAAAAAATGGAACTATAAATGAAAAGAAGAAAGTTGAGGCAAAAATTGAATTAGTTTACTATATTTTGTTAACGCGTAAGTAAATAAGCAAGGAAGACGATTGATGTAACGAATTATAGACGTCATCTTTGATAACATCGACGATTTATATATATATTCCAATTTATATGCAAAAAAATATAATTTGTATTTTAATTGATAATTCGGAAAAACTTGATTACTGTGTATTTTATAAAATAAATATATAACGTACAAAATGGAAACTTTAATTTATAATTTATATTATATAAATTGTTTTATCCGAAAAAGCTATTTTTACTTCCACCGATTCTTTAATTTAAAATTTAACACACGCATATCCGGTGAAAGAGAAAAAACGAGTAATACACGAAATATAACGTTTGGAAACATCGAGGTTTTAAATGCTGATCTTGCAGGTATAACAGTTCGGATCGAAAGCTCGAATTTATCGAAACAGTTGTTTACGCGATTGATATTAACACAATGGAAAACAAGTTACTCCGAGCATCTGACAGCAAAATTATTTAACGTTTATCCATTTTAGTAAAATAAATATTTTCATTACGAGAATTTAGAAGTTTGTACTTCGTTTGCAATTGCGTTGGATGAAACGGGAGAAAACGACAAATAATAAAATATACGTGGATTAAATAGAAGGTAAAAAATAACGTTCGTAGCCTTATCGAAACAGAAATTAAATCGAGCGTCTATTAACATCGCGCGAATGGAGTTCGCGTCACAAATACTTAACCTTTTTTGTAAAAGGAAAAAAAGAGAATGAGATACGTAAGTCCATATGCGAGCGATCGGGATTTTTACACTGTATCAATGCCAGTGTATTATTTTTCAATCGAATCGGTAAGTAGGTTAGATAAGCACTTCATCCTTTTGGCCTAACGCGAAATGATTGATCCGAATATTTTATGTGCATTCGAAATCGTTGCCAGATCAACGAGGAATCCGGCGCCGACTGGTCTTCCTTTCTCGTAAAGTGCGCCGTCACTTTTATTCGATAACGAATCTGAGAAGCCAGAAACGTAGCGGATTTCATCGCTACAAGAGAAGTTCTGACACTGCAAGAAACTTGCCGTCTCCTCTTTCGAATCATTAAGCTCGAATGCGAATTTTCGGATGATAAAAAAAAAAGATCTCGAATTCAATTTGTGCGCGGAGAAAAGGTGAAGCAATTATAAATATTTTTTAAGGGTATTCCGATTTAATAAGTTGGAAATAATAAATTTTATAATGCATAAGATTTTGCATAGCGAGACGAAGGTGAACCAACGATTGTCGGAACGTCGTGAAAAATGTACATTAGCATTTATCATACTCAGCATTTACATGTACTACAATACTGCATAATGTATGTCTTCTTATATACGTCACTGATTTATCGTAGCTAGTTGAAATAATTTTTTGACTTTCAACGGAATACTTTTAAAATGTAAATTTGTGTATGAAACAAACGCACGGCTAACGTTTTTTTTTAGAATCAACAAAAACTAGCGTAAAGAATATTAAACGGTAGATTTTAATTGTTTGCTAACGATCCGAAACGCGTTACGTACATTTTTTTAAATCTAAGCTTTGTAATCGATCTTCCTTACGTTTGTAAACCATTGATCTGTACAAGCGACTTTATTTTTATTCGAGCGAACGAAAAGGCGAAATTGATACAACCGTGCAAAAGTGAATGCAACTTGGAAGAAAACGTTGACTTACAAAAGAACGCCTGAAATACGTTTCTGGGATCATTTTTATGATGTTCCTACAAGATGTATAAGATTATTTATAGATGTTGTACAATTATTTGACGTTTCTGTATTACTATGCAAATAATTACATTCTTGTGATTGTGTAATATTTTACATCTCCCATTACAGATTAATGTCGAATATTGGTGGCATTATTAATATTTTATGTAAAAGTTACGACATTCGATACAAGACAATTATTAATAATATAAATAAAATTAAAGTTATAAAAAAACTTGTCGATTATTTTATATAGAGCAGCTTTTTTACCTTTTATGTTTTAATATTACAAAAAAACTTTTTACTCGATAGAAAATAAACACATTTTATTCAAAGTTTGTGTTGGAATTTAAATTTATTATCGATAATGAATATTTAATTTATTAAACTATTATTTACTATTTAATCTCCTTCGTTAAGTAATTGTAGACGTAACGATAATTTTGTATTCTTAATTCATTAACGAAAATGTTGAGAAATTTTAGTACTTTTCATAAAAAATAATTTAAAATTTACACTGAAAAATTTATCGGATAAGGAAGTCAGGATAAGCAATAAAAAATCTACGACCTAAAAGCTAAAAGTATCAACGTACATATTTTTTATGAAAACAATGTTTTATTCGTGTTTTGCTACAGGGATACTTTGTGGCGATGAAATGACTTTATTGTAAACAACGTTGTAGAAACGTACAAGGAATCCTTTTGATACATATATGTATCTGAAATCTTGAATTTTCTCGAATACTATTTCAAATTTATGTAAGACATTTTACTATTTTTTATACGAACGGACTGAAAATAAATTTATGGATTCTTTGATATATTAATGTTTTATAATATCTTTACATACGTGTATCGAGAAAGCGAATGTTTTATGTATATTTAACGAGTCTTTTACAATTATTTAAAAGGTTTAATGGAAATATAGTTTAACTTACTTTTTAAAATTATTTTATGAAGCTAATCAAGAGCTTCTGAACGAAATTAAAAGAAAGTTATCAAAGTAATAACAACCAATATATAAAACATCTTACCAAAGTTTTATATTAAAATGGAAGTTTCTTTGAAATTATTGACAAATAAATATATAACGAGATATGCGAATCGTAAATAATATTTGGGTAATGCTCCATAAACGTAAATTTGTATTATATAATATAGATTAATACAAGTTGGTAATAGGTCTACCTGTTTAAGCTATCAACATTGTTATAGTTTATAGTTGTTATTATCAGCATTTAAATTCATTTAAATTATATTATAAACTTTCCAAGACTTCGCAATGGGATTTTTATCTTTGTCATTATTATTCGATTGTTCAACAATCGTGAAGTTCCAATTCTTCCATTTAAATTCCTTAATGGCTTATTTTCCCCTACGTATTTACGCGATACTATATTCTGCATGTTGGGAAGGTTAGTATTGATCAAATATATGTAATAGAGATCCGACAGTGAAAGATAGATCTTGATTGCACTTCGCTTAAGCGTGTATCTTTAACCGTAAGTTTAAAGACTATTAAAGCTTGTGTATTTAATCGATAATACATTTGACATCTAAAGTAAATAACAAATATTCCTTCTTAATGTATACACAAGTTTTTGTAATTATCGTGTGCAAATTTCTCAATTAACTGGGGAAGATTTTTTTCTAGCTGATAAAAGTTTATAATTTTGCATATTAAACTTTAAACAATTTTGTTTTACATTTATTCATTTTTGTCATTTTCAGGTATCAACCGATAATTTTCCGATAAGACTTATAACGTTTTTTAAAATACCGAGGATTTATTTAGATGTGATTATTTATTGTTTTTATTAAATATTTGTAATAATTAATGTTAGATATAACAAACCTTGTGTAATTAATTTAAAAATATGATTTTTATACCGCTGGAATTATTATAAACGAAGGCAGTACCGAATTTAATATCCTTTACTTAAGTTTATATATTTGAAATAAAGCCGTTTATTATTGCAAATTAGAGGTAAGATATAATATATTGAAAATTAAATCAGAGATTTTTGAATGTATTAATAAAAAATTATATTGTGTTTCTTGTTTGTTTTTCAGTACGTACTTATAAATACACGACTGAGATCAAGAAGTTAAAGTTGTTCTTAATTTCTATAGAACAAGTCACTTCTATGCATGAGAAAATAAAATTTTATTCCATTGCTTTTGAATATACTATAAAATTGTGAAAGTTTCAAGGTTTCTTATAACTTTCTTTATTTTATGATATACCCAAAGGCAATATATCAAATTTTTTTTGTTTTTTTATAAGAAATTGTAACGATTTTTTTTTCTATTTTAAAAACAAAAAGTGCAATCAAATAACAAATTAATAAAAATAAGATTATTTAAAAACATCGTTTAAAATATTAAAAAAAAAGGAGTCTTATCTTAAATATTTGAACCAAATATATGATATATAAAATACGTTTTTATTATTCTAAAGTGACAGTGTTATTTTAGCTTTATCGGTCTTATTTTCAATCAACAAATTAAATAAAATTATTTATCGCTGAAATTTCATAATTTATTATCTTTGAAAGCTATATATAATGTTAAAAATTTTTTATCCACTTTATCGAAAAAATGTGCTATGATATAAATATACACAATTGTGTATTAAAAATAAATATACATTTTTAAAGACTGTAAATTTAAACGGAAATATAATGAAATTCGTCAAATTAATATAATGTGATATAATATCAGGAAAAACTAAGTAATATCTCTTTTATGTTACTAAACTATACAGACCAACAATTAATTAGTAATACTTAACAAGTAACTTTATTGAGGCAATATATTATAGTCTGTGTAATCTAAGCAGATTGTCGACTCAATCTCTCTTTAACCGCAAGTATAAAACCTCTTCAGAAGTTCACTCATTTAGTATTTCCACCTAATATTAATACAACATATCCACTGTAGAAAAGTATCTGTCGGATTAAATTTATACACGCTTTTTATCACATAGTTTATAATAGTCATATCACCGCCGTTGGCATCAGTTAGTATTTTTATATTACCGATTCATCACTATTTCTGAATTTGCAATGAGACATTTTCACTTTTGTTAAGGACTACATGAGAAAAACTTGGCACATTTGAGTATGAGGTTAAGTGACTGAAATTACTTTCTTAATATGTCGTACCATAAATTATTAATAAAGCATATTATTATATTTTTATTGTCGTAGATATTAAATTAACAATAATATTAATTTGTATTCATTTTAAATTCTGTATATAAATTAAATATATATAGTTATTTATTCGGTTCATGTTAAAACTTTGATTTCTATTTATGTAAATACATTCTCGTCTTTATAAGTGATAAACTATGAATATACGTCACTAATCAAGTATTTATGTAATATTTAAGACTATCAGAGATAAAATATTTATAAGACACAATTGCTGTTTTCCTTAGATAAATTTTGATTCGAATTAAAATGAAAAAACTTATTCGTAAATTCAAGTCATACGTTTTCTTCTATTAATTATTTATAATTTTTTAAAATTTGAATTGTATTATTTTTATTAAAATCAATATTCTGTTTTACGGTTTATTTTAGTTTGTTCTAACGAGTATTAATATATTTTAGAATACATTTCTTTTTTATTATTTTATCGTTTTTAAGATTAGCAAAAGTATATAAGTTTTGAAAAGTATAAATGTTAAGATATCGATAAATTTCATATGAATAATATATTATTACACATCAATCGGAATAATATCATCTATTAGTTAAAATTAAAGCTGCATTCAAGTATTTCCTATTATTAGAAATACATTATATAGTATAATAAATAGAAATCTATACACTGTTTGTACTTGATATATATCAATTAAAGAACGATTGAAAATGTCATTAACTTATGCGCACTTAATTAAAATATTTGAAATGTTTGAAAGAAGTAAAAGTACATTTTTAGGGTATAAATTCATTGATATAAATGCATGTAAAATTATATATAACGAGTACTGCATATTTAATTTTTTTAAATTTTAATTTTAATTTTATAACTCAAGGATTTCTATTTATGATCATAAATCTAAAGAAAGAATTATCAAGAAATTTTCCTTAAAAATTGTTTTCTATGTAACTGATAATATGTAACAAATGGAGTGCTTTTATTATACATCTATATTAAAAGATAAAATTCTAAGATTCTTATTTACTTTTATTTCGAAAGTTTAATAGAAAATATTTTTTATACATTTTATATTTAATATATTTTAAAAAAAAACTAAATTTCATTTTGAAAATAGAAAAATAGAAAAAGTAAATATTAAACGCAAAGCCACAAAAAATATTTAATTAAAAAAATTTTTTAAATAAATTTTAAAAATAAATACATATTAAATTAGAAAAAGTCAGAATTTAATCGTAAAATTGAATAACGTTAATTAGTAAAGTATATTTAAATATTTCAAAATTTAAAAAAATTCTATTTTAAATAAAATAAATAATACGTTAGTTATTTTAATTGAATTTTAACATAATAATTTAAAATAATTTATTTGATAGTACAATTTTGATAATACTTTTTACAAATTTCACTTAGTATATTTATTAAACTTTCACAATATCAAATATCGAATATTTTTATTTAAGAAATTGAATACATATTTTAAAAATATTTATAAAAATTAATTGATTATATAATATTCTATATTTATTTAAAAATGTGATTTAAAATGTATAAACATATAATAGCATTTTCTTAAGTTTATGTCCACATCGTGAATTAATCAAATCTTACGATAAATATACAAAACAAAGTTTCTTATATAAGATGAATATTGTATTTTTACTTGTTTTACTTTTTGTTATCCATCATTTTTTTATGACTTTATAATTACAATATTTTTATGAAATTTTGTATATATATATATATATATATATATATATATTTCCTTATCTTATCAAAAGGTAAGCATCTGAGAATTCAGAGTAATTAAAATTGGAAAAGGTAGTAGTTAACTAGAAGATCAAAGATATTGTACAATTACGAAATCGTGTTTTATTCAGTTTTCTATATAAATTATAAAATATACATACAATATAGAGTAATTTTAAGAGTTAAGCTACTGTTTTTGAATATTTTAATATGGTAAAAAATTTAGCGTTAAATATTATTATGATGTAAATTAGTTTTCATTATGAATGTAATTTGTATTATACAAGATGTTAAGTCTTGAAATTGGTGCAAGTGAGTCATAGGGTCATAAATTTTTTAATTCCATCTAGAGCTTATTAGTTAATTCATATTTTAAATATGTATTAATACAAAAATAGTGTATATTTAATATTATACGAAGCAAAGTTGTTTTCTAAATACAATCTATTTTATAACTGTAAATAGACCAAAAATGTAATAATATATATTATTTAATACTTTATTATTAAAAGGTATTTTACATTTTTATCAAAAAAATATAATTTCTTTTAATTTACTCATGAAATACTGATCATTGTTTGTTATCATGATTTAAATTGTTTATAATTATAAAAGTTAAATAAATACAACTTTTTCTATAAATCTTAAAGAATAATTTTAAAATATCGTGAAATTTAAATCTTCACTTTTTAGTACTACAATTCTACTTTATTTAATATAACCAATCATTATATTTTCGAGAAATAATAAAAAAAGATTTTGAATTGAAAAACGATTTTTCAAAGTACAAGAAAATATAGTATTTACCTGTAAGATATTCTATATTTTCTATTAGAGATAAAAATGTTTTGAAATTTTATTTTTTAAAAAAGTGTATACTTTTATTCGCTTCGATAATTATCTTGAAAATTGTAGAAAAATAAACATTATGACGCATTTCTAAATTACGCTTTGCGCAAATTAGATCCATTTATACGTAGGATATTAAAATAATTGATTTTATGATTCTAGGAGTTACGTAATTAGAAATTAAAACTGAAAACGGTTTGGACTCAGTATAGGTGTTTTATATTAATCATAATTAACATCGTACATTTTATAATAAGAAACTATATAGATTTACAAATAATTTTGGCTTGTGAAAAATTCTTTACAAATTAATAGATTATGCAAAATGATCGAATCGTTCGAGTATAGAAATTTTTATGCATTTCAATATTATTCTTTTCATGATTCCAACAAAATTCAATAACATAAAATAAAGTTTTTCATTTATTAATGAACTCTTCCAAAGTTAAAAAAGCACGTAAGAAATTTTCTTTGATTGAAATATTGGTTAATATGAAAAGATTTAATAATGTAGACATTTAAATTGAATACTAGTCGATATCAAAAACGTTAATAAACAGTTAAAAAAACTTTGCCGTAAGACGTGCTAATATTTTTATACCTTATGAGTTATATGGCCTTTTAATTCAGATAGATGATAATTAAAAAATGGTTCTTGATCAAAAAAGTTCTTTTCTGGTAGAAGAAAATAGAACAGCCAAATAAACGAAGAAAATCTATATATATTTTGTTATATGTTTTGGTTCAAAGTTTATTATCATATAGAAAGAGTTTGTATTCAAAACCAAATTAAGAAAATATTATTATGATAATGTATATTGTATCAACTAAAAAAAATTAGTATTAATTTAAAAAAATTAAAAAATTACTTTTACTGAAAAACTTCAGTTATAGTAAATGAATTTTTACGAATAACTGACTAAAATAAAATTATTTTAATGAATATTCATAAATTCTCATACACTATGAAATAACTACAAAATCGTATGAATAAAATTAAATTAAATTTGTAGAAATATCTTTTAATTTACGTTCAGAAATTTATCAGATAAAATGATTAACAGACTTGTTATTAGTATTTTAATAATTAGAGATCTTTTTAATTTATAATTTAATAGTATTAATTTTAATATACTCGCAAAAAGATAATATAAACAAATCCTTCTATAATTTATCTTAATATTCATTTTAAATATAATTTTTACCGTAATATTAAGCATAAAACAAATACCGATGCATAATAAAGAATTATTTCATGGTTAAAAATAAATTAAAATATAAAAATACGTTTTTATAACGATTATTTATTTGATACATCAACAGTATATTTTTATAAATTACTTAGGTTAGTAAAAATTTATAGAAACAAGAAATACCGATACAAAAAATGTCTCCGTTCGTGTATTACATCAAAAATATAAAGTAGACTTATAAACGTGTAAAATTAAAAAATTATTTACATTAATATTTTCCTCATTTTAAAATTCAAATATTTATAATAATACTTAGATAATATCACACGTTTAATAATAAATAATTTGCTTATTATGTGAGTTATTTCTTTATTATATTCATTAGTTATAATTGTATTATTATACTTTCAAGGAAATAAGGCCATTACTATGTCATTGCAATAGAAATAATTTATTTGCGAATTGGTTAATAACATGAAATTCATAGTATTCTTATGATTAAAATAATGTCAATAAATAAAGCTGATGATTACTTAGAAGCATACGGATGACTTTGATAATGATTGTATGAAAAACTATGTATTTTTACTTTAAAGATGTTTAAAATAATCTTAAATTTCGAAATAATTTAATTTAAACCTATTTATTCTTATTTATTTTGAATCGAAAATTTAAAGATATTAAAATGTACACGATACAGTTTATATATAAATGAACTTTTTTAAAGAGCGATTGATAATAAAACAGTTAAAGTTTTTAAGATTAGTTAAAAGCAAAACAGTTAGTACATTGTGAGCATATCAGCAGTTTCAAAAAGCATTGTAATTTAATCTAAGAGTATACTTAATCGTATAAATGAGAAAAAAGTAATAACATTTATTCGGCTACACGGATTTTTCAATATTCTAAAAATATTTATATTTCAATTTTTAAAGAAATCTGTAGTGTTTTGTTTTAATCGTTCTAGTTAAAAATTGACCTTGGAAAATTGCAGTAATTCGAAAGAAAAATACACGGAAAATACAGTATGAATAAAATCTTTTTAAGTTTCAAATAAAAAAGATTTAAATAGCTTAAATAATTCAGTTTTAATTTTACAAACGTTTCAAACACTCCTTGACTTAAAATACGAATTTTCTATTCTTATATAACATTTACACCACGAGTTTTTATTACTGTAATGCAGTATTATATCTCTGGTTGTATTAAAATTAGAATTTTTGTTTAAACGTAATATGAGTTTTAATTTTTATATTCATATCGACTATCAGAAATAAAATAGTCATATTAAATATTGTATTGTATAATACATTTTCATGATTTAATTATTTACATTAAACAAATATTTTAAAAATCTTTAAAAATGGCTTTAAAAGCTAAAATTTATGTAAACCAGTAAAAAATCAGAATGAATATTCTTAACATCTAGATAAGTAAAATAAATTATATTAGTTTCTTGTTTTAGTAATAAAATTTTATTCAATTTCAATTTTATGAACCACTTGAAATTATTGAAATTCAAAGGTTGTCTTTGACCTAAAATATAATTTTTGTCCTACATTAGAAATAATACGATAATTATTACACATTTGTTGATATATATTTATTTTTAAATTTATAATGAAATATCGTCTTGAAAATATTTTAGTAAAATTTTTATTTTTAACAATATGTTTCAAAGTATGTTAAGACAATCAATAGTGAGATTCAATTTTCACAACAGATCTTAAAATAAAAATTTTGGTTTACATTATTTTCATTTTTTATCCTTAACTATTAAAAATCATTTATTCGCTAAATACTTTGCGTAATCTTAATCAGTTTTAATTAGGTTAAAAATATTCAAATTTTTAAAATTAATTTTGTTTTTGTAAATTTATATTACGTAAATTTGATAAAAATGAAAATTGTTTTAATGACTGAAATTCACTTTTTGATATATTAATTGTGATTATTGAATTATAATAATAATACGGTTTCTAATATTATCAATATTATCAAACGTATCACCAGTGATTTTATTGTATTGTATATATTTTTATTCGAAGGTTGGATTACCGAATTAAATTATTTTTTCAATCATTTTTAAAAAGTATATTTTTCTAGATTACTAAAGATATGTATGAATATTTTAAAAAAAATGAATTAAAGAATTAAAAAATTTTGCAAATAGTTTTTTGTTGTATTTTAATACTAAAGCGTCAAATGTATGTACTAATAATACCAATAAACGTTATTGGAAGAGTGAAAATTTATTTTAATAGTACAAATTTTTTATGACTGTACGATTTTACATAAATCAATACTGCTTAATATTTTTTGTATATAATATTGCAATCGATAACTTTTCAATAACATTTGATTCATAAAAGCATATTTAATTTATATTATATTTGGATAAATCACGTCGGAAGTAAAAGAAATATTTTTTTGTACTGCAAACTCTTGACTATTTAAATTTCTTGTAAGAATTCTGTCGTTAATACACGAAATCAGTATCACTTTGGATGTGCTTCTCCTCAACTAGGAAATATTTCAGACTCGGTAATACACGGTACATTGATTTCGGTAGGAATGTACGATAGGTATTTCGAAACTGTTATTAGTACGATTAGCGACTCGTATTTAACATCGATTCTTCATATTTGGATCTATTAAATTATATATTTGACAGAAGTGATTTTATTATATAATTTCCAGAGTCAACTTAGTGTTTAAAAAAGTTTAGTAGTCTTTCAATGTTAGAAAATCAATCATTTATTATCATAGTGATTTTAAAGTTAACAAAGAATTAAATGACATAAAATCTTTGTAAATTGTAACGTTAGAAACGATTGAAAATTGTACATTGCAAGAATTAAAATGTCTATCACTTAAGAGAGAATCGATCCACATTATTCGACTTAGCACCGTTCCAAAAATAAGTAGCTTATTCGATATCATATCCTATATAAAAGCTATTTTAATAAACTCGAAATATTTCATAATTTGTTATGTAAACCAATACGAAATCGATTATTCGTAACACATTAATCTACAAATGTATCAGAAGCTGTCCGTTAATAACATCGAGTATTGAAACAGCCACAGAATCGATGGGCTTAGGAGTTCACTTTTATTTACTTAGTTTCATGAATTCTCAAAATATACAGTAGCTGACAATTGTATTCATACTTGTACACATAGCCACATTTACGAGCGGATTCTCGGTAGTGCCAAGCTCTGTCTTAAGCAAAACTTTTCCACCGAATATTAGAGGTGTCGCCGCTTGCATAACAAGTATAGCACAACGTTTTCTGGATTCGCCAGTAATAAGGTATATCAGCCAATCGCCGATACAATAGAAGATACAATAGAAGAATCGTACGTGTTTTGGATTCACGCGGCATATTCCGCTTTGGATATCTCGATTGGGATATACTTACTTCCGCAAACAAAAGGGAAGACTTTCGAGAAATTCCAAGCGAATTTTTTATTTAATGAAAGGTCGGTAGTTCCGTAAGATAAGGTATTTTCTTTTACCCCGGCAACGTGTATCGCTTTCATCATTTTACGGATACGTTCTTTAAATAAATAATTATGATAATGTTGAATGAAAAATAGGTCCGATACGTTGGAGCTTATCCAACGATGTTTAAAGATGCGAATGATTTTTGAACCGTGCGATGGTAAAAAGGACTGTATAAAAATTATATCGTTGTTCTCGTTTGTTAAATTGATTTTAATTTATCGGGTAGCTTAAAAAGATTTCTTTAATTATTATTCCGAGTAACGCTTTAGTAGCATTTAAGCGATAGAGAAACGAATAGGAAAAATTCGAAAGTAAAACAAGAAACTTTATCTAAATTGCGCCTCGGGAATTTACTCGTTCGTGCGAATAGCGAATATACGTATACATAGACGAAACTTTTTTATAAGCATCCTTGGACCGAATGTGTTCTGGTCGCCTGTTTTCGAACGGGAAGATACTCTATCTTAAAGTGGAAAACTACAAGCGAGGAGGAAAATCTGCACTTGTGCGTCGCTTGGCACATCTGTGATGCTATTACTTATTTTAAATTAGTTTATTTGTCGCTTAAACGATAGACTTGAAAATTCTTTTATAACCATGGTTCCTTCTTATACTTTTGCTTCCAAAATGTGCACATCGATACGTATAATACATTATATTGGCAAAGTAAGACCATCGTGTACGCGATAAAAACTATACAAGCGTAATAAATATTTTCATTTTGAAAATATCAAGATCGATCGCTCGTTTGTAGTTTACATAAAAATTACCTATATAATTACGAATTACGTTAAATTCTTACCGAGGATACGAATGCTTTTGATTTAATTAGATTGGAAGGGTTTTGACACTCACACATACAAATAAATAAATGCACGCACACATATATGAAAATGTAACTAAATTTAAAATCATCACATCTTTACAAAGACATAATTTTAGTTCGTACATTTTAAAAAGTAACAATTAAGATTTAAACTAATAAAATTCTTTAAAATAAAAATTCGAGTTAATTGTAACAAATTCGATTAATACGGTAATATTTGTGTAAATTGGATCGAATTAAACAAAACTAAATTATAAAATACTTGTTTTAATTTTTGAATATTCTTTTATAAGTAATTAAAAAACTGAGAGAAATTTTTAAGCTTTTAGTCACGTATATTGAAAATAATGTATTAAAACTAATTTTTCAATGAGATATTTTAATCATTGTCTAAGCAAGAATTTATAAATTTAATCCGAAACTTTATTCAGTGCTACAAAAATAATAAAAGCTTGGCATTCGTGTTTTTAGAAATATACAAGATTTAATTAATATTTCTGTACACGTTTCAATATTTTTCAATGTGTCATACAGATATTTTTTAAAAATAAAAATATACAGATCGATACGATCGATCAGATTATATTTATTACATAAAATTGAATCAATGATAATTTGTGAAATCAAAATACTTTTGTGTTTAAAAATAAAATTCCATAAGTTCATTGTACACTCTAAATAAAAATATTACAAACGGATAAAAATTATTTGCTTCTTGCAAACAGAATTTTACATTCAAATTCAGTTGAACATATTTACTAACAAAATATAGGTTTATTTGTTTTGTATTTCCGAACTATGTAACTATAGTTAAAAAAATTATTTATATAGTAAGGCCAACCAATAAAATCCATTCTATTAACATTGTAACTCTTTCGTCTCCTTACATTCGCAGTATAACATAAAATATTTATATGTTTAATTTATAATGCATTATACATTTACATAATGTACAAGAATTTATACCAGAAAAAGAGTCAATTGTAATATACGCTCACATGTTAAATATGTGAAACACTCGCATAAACGGTATTGTTATGCTGTGCCAAGAGAATCGTACCAACGTTCAATGTCTCCTTACTACGTTACTATGCCATGTGTGTGTGTGTGGGTGTGGGTGTGTTCGCGTATACGTATTGCTATACGTAGTGCCGAGGAAAAGCACCGTTTTCACATGTTTGCAAGTGTACGACTAAATTTATACGCGATAGTGTATTCCACGGGGATATAATGCAGTTTCACTGTTTAACTATTTCTCTTGAGTTTTTCTCTGAGAGAACTGAATACGATTAATTCGGTCTTTTATGTTTTTTGAAAGGAAAATATTATTACAAATTTTACATAATAGCTTAGTATCATAAAAATGAGAACACTGTTTTTTTTTAAAGAAATTGTGTGTACGTTGGAAAGATTAAGAGTTACTCTTATTGAAATAAAAATATATCATTTTTACGTTGATAAAATTGTACAACATTTATCATAGTATTATCCTGGAATAAAACTGTTATAATAACCATTTTTTTCAGGATTGGGTGAAGTAAAAAAAGATAAATAATTAAAAGTATATTTTATAAATGGGAATATAAATTTCTAGAAACATTATTTTCTCGAGTGGATGAAAATTTTTAAAGTGACTACACAGATTTAATAATCGAACTAAAATATAAGAGTCGTTTTTAACTTCGAGTACAAAAGCATTAATTTTAGCGATTGTTAGGTCAAATAGTTGTAAATTTTATAATTACTCGAATAATAACGTAACAACATAACTTATATTTGTATTAATTATATAAATTTTTAATGCGTCGTTTTAACTGAATATTTACTTTTTACAACAACAAATTTTAACCGATGCTTTTAACATTTAGTCGTTATAATTTGTGAAAATTTTTCATTATACCAATACAATAGCGTGGGATAAAATTAATTTGAGCATTTATTTTATAAATAATTATTTTTGAAAATTTATTATTATAATAAAAGTGTTATTACAAGGCAATAATTTAAAGATTTATAATCATGAACTAATAAATATTATTAAAAGTTTAATATAAAATATTTAATTATTAATTTTTTAATATTAATAACGCATTCCAAATATTTTTTCGTATGTATTTAAGTAATCTTTTATCGCCATATTTCAAAATTTTTAACAACTGACATTCAATGATTTGAATTTCATTATTCCAAAAGATTTATAGGTAAAAAATGTATGTCGTTTAATAAAGTTCACCAGTCTTTTAATCATAGTACTAGAGGATACATAGTTTCAAATTTTTTAATTTACACTAAAATACGAAAATTTAACATACGCAAGATTATTTTTACATAAAATTATTTACACTATAAGATGTACGAATATATCAATTTAAAACCTAATGGAACTTCGTATTTTTTTATTACGCGTTTAAGTATCAAAGTTTTTTTTTATTAAACGTTTTCAAATTTCTTTTCAATAGAAAATACAAAAACATTTTATAGATTTGAATAAAATGCAACATTAAAATATTTTTTAATCACTCTCTATATTAAACACTTACTCGATATACTGTACCGATAGGAAGTAGGTAAATACTTTATATAAAAGAAAATGTAATTATTCGTAGGAAATTGTGTCAGAAATCGGAAGGGCAAAAATATGTACATAATCGATAAAACAATTTCAAAAAGAAGATTTGTTGTAAAACAAAAAAAAAATTAGAAACGAGTCCGTAGAAAAGGAAAGCTATTAAAATACTAAATATAATGTCTAAATTAAATATTATAGATTTATTGTTTCGTGCAATATATCATGAAAACTGTCGTGTACATAAATCATAAATGAATTCCGTTATTCAGTATTATGTTCTACCCCGACCTTACTCCTGTATTGTCATAAGTAACACACTTACGCGTTACTGAGCCAATACCTATAAAGATCCAAAGTTTCAACAGTACTTCGTGCTGGAATTCACCGATAATATGCGCTCACAAATGCACACATACGTAGGTGAGCACGAAGGCTTAGAGACTCTAGTCGCGTAAACGCACACAAGTGCAGTTGCTCATACCTGAAAGTGTGGCAATTTTTGACTTCAAGTTTTATCGCATTCTTTGTAATTCGAAAGCCCAAAGGACTTAAGGAAGCTATAAAGTATTAGTCAAACGTCGCGCATTGTTGTAAAATTATTTCAGCAACGTTTCAATGTACGCATTTGCCTTTATCTACTTTTATTAATTTATATCGCGTATAATTAATATTTACTCGTACTTTGCTTTAGTCATTAGTTAGGAGATAAATTTTAGCTTACGGTATTACGAGAGCAAATCTTATTGTTTTAAATTTGCGCGGAAAAAGTAGTTTAGAAATTCCAAAACTTTTCATCAATAATTTTAATCGTTTATATTTATTTCCATGCTAGATTTTACCAACGCCGAGGATAATTTACATATCATTAATTAACGATAATTACTTATTGTCTCAATGCTCGTATAAATTATGTACCAACGCGAAGTTTAAAAAGATACTTCGACTAATTCGAGCAGAAGTTTCGCTCGTCTAAATGTAAGAAATGCAAATTAACGAATTAATCGTAAATTAAAAAAGAAGTAAGTTTCAAATAGAAGAAAATAATTATTCTGAAATTATCTTTTCGGTTCTAATAACGGAGGAAAAGCTTTCGTTCAAAGCCACGATTCCGAGGCCTCGAACGAATTTCAAACGGTCGCGAGCAACGATAAATCCACGAATAATAATTCGACCAAATGTTTTTATCCATCCAAATAAATGCGCCTCGTCTCGTACACGCGATTAAACGAGTAAACCCACATACAAATGAAGCCGGAAAAGCACCGTTCCATCGTTTAAAATATTCTTTCGAAACTACGCTGTGGATTCCTGATCGAGAGAGCGCGAGAGAAAGTTTGGGGGTTGCCTTTAAGGTCGAGGAAGATGTACCGAGTCGAAGGTTCGTAAGTACCATGGAACGCTTCCTGATCGGGGGAAGAAGGGGTTAACGAAGTGGCAGTCTGCCAGGTGGTGGCCGCAAATCAATGGGAAAGAGGGTGCGACAAAACCCTGGGGGTTATTTTCGCTCGAATTCACTCCCGCAATTACACCGAGATCCTTCCCATTCTCGGAGTGTGAGAACAAAGCGTTTGCACCGATGCATTTCATATCTCGACGATCCCTTATCCCTGTCGAATGGACATTTCCTTCCGATACGCGATATTCCAAGCGGAATATTTACTCGGTACGAGACGGGAGTTCCAAGGATAAGGAGAAGGAGGAGAAGAAGAAGGAGGAGGTCAGAAGTCGAGGGTCTTCCTTTGAACCGGGACGTTCGCGTAACGCCCGCTTTTACCTCGGAGGCGAGTTTCCGTGAACTGTATCTATAAAAATTACGGGATTTTCTCGGTGTAAGATCACCTTCGACGACCCGTTACGTACGCTCCAACTCGTGCTCGAGATTCCAATTCCCTGGAATCTCGCGAGCGGACGTTATCTTCTCCTCCTTCTCCTCCACGCGCCCCTCGAGAAATCAGACGCGCATGAGAAGACCTATGACTCGAGCTTAATTCGAGCCAACTCGTCGTCTCCGAGCTTCTTTTGCCTAGTGCTCGTTAACCTCTTTCGTCCCGTC
Organism: Dolichoris vasculosae; assembly: GCA_018907195.1. NCBI lineage: Eukaryota > Metazoa > Arthropoda > Insecta > Hymenoptera > Agaonidae > Dolichoris > Dolichoris vasculosae. Next base: position 4,911,877 of record JACCHY010000009.1, on the reverse strand, counting down.
GAGTTTGTTCCTCTCTCTCTCTCTCTCTCTCTCTGCGTCTCTCTTTATCTCTCTCTCTCCAGGCGAAGCCCACGCGCGAATCGCCGGAACGCGAATAAGGCGAAGCCCGCGACTTACGTAGGCGGGAGCTTCGATTGCCGATTACAGGTGAGACGAAAAACGCAAGTCGCATCCGGGAATATTACAAGCGTCGGAAGTTGGCTGCGCGTTTACGCGTAAGCGTCACACTCGATGACTTCCCCAATACTTTTCATTTACGAGAAATGCTCTCGGTGATTGTTATAATCTACCGTTACGCTGTGATCGCGGTTTTATAAGCACCTGTCCAACGATGATGCAAAGGAAGTTTTTACTTTCCGTTACATTATTCCTTCTCTCGATTGTTTATTCGGGCTGTTACGATTGTAAATTATACCGTCTACTTCCTAAATTACGAATAACTTTTAATCGAGTTTTACAGCCGTTCGATCATTAGCGTTAAAAATAGTCATTTTGGGAACACCGCGCGTGATTTGGCTTGGGAAATTGCATTTTATAACGTAATGACGTTACGAAAGGTAAGAAACATAATAAAATTACAAAACAAAACACGAGGTTGTTGGCTTTTGTACGTTTCTCTTTTCGCGTGTGTAGAAACTTAGATGCAACGATTGTAAGAACGATTAATTATTTCTCCCTCTTCTTCACGACCATTTAACACGATACATTAGTAAGTATTAATATGCATCGCGTTCGAATGCAAACTTTAGCGGGATTATAAAATGTAGGATATAAATCAGTGTCAAGAACAACGAGGGTCCATCTAATTACGAAATCATTGGGTAACGCAATTTGAGAAACGCATACAATTATTTCATTGCGTCCCGCAATTATCCAAGTAACGAACAATGCGAAAGGCTTCAGTGACATAATCAAAGCTAACGTATGCGTGCGTGAATAGTTTAACGCGAAAGCACGACGAGAGATATGCAGAAACACGGCATATGTATGAATGTACATCGATGGGAATATTAGAAAATTCCGTTGATCTTACTCTTGATTTACGCCCCTTGAAACGCGAACGTGACCAAACACCCGCAAACTTATTCCGCGCGAGCTTAACGTATATACAAAGAATTATATTTACGAGCTTGGTAGTTATTTTTCCACGGAAAATTGCAACGATTCGGTTCGTAGACACGTAAGTGGTTCAAAGGTTGAGTTATCTCTCGTCGTCTGATTCGTTTATAAACAACGGCGCAAATAATTGTTTCATTAATAAATTCGATTCGACCCCTTATCGATTTCGCGAGATCGTTTCAGCTACTCGAGTATACATTACGTTCGTTAAACCGAAATTCGACAAAGAAGAAAAGAAAGAAAGAAATTGTTGGAGTTTGTAGAAGTTTGTTTTAAAAAATTGTCGTTGTGTATCCGCGTTACTAATTTCACGATTAAAATTATATATTCAGAGCGGAGTTGTTCCAAGCCAAATAATAAATTTAATTACTACAATCAAACTCTTCATCTCGACGTAATTGGATTAGCGTAACTTCTGCATCAGCGGTAATAATTTAGGAAGCCTTTTCGTATACATAGAGTTTCTCACGTGAACACTATCTCTAACATAAATAATTTATACATTAAAGGTAGTTCAGGTTTACTTGAAATTTTCATTTTTGAGCTCCTCTTTGAGTTAACTGGAAAATAGGAAAATAGACTCTTAGTTTCGGACGAATTTACCCGTCAATTAGCTCGAATAAGTGAGCGAGATGTGTAATTATATTTCGTAATCTCTTACGCTTGGTAAGATCAAACTACTGACTCAAAGTGAAACTGATTATCTGGAGTTCCCGCTCACGACATTAGTGGATGCATCGCTGTATTAATTGTAACAAAATAGACATCGCGCTGAATAGATTAACGTATAAATAATCTATTTCGATATACCCAAATATTTGCATACTGCAAAATATACGTGTCGCTTACGAGGCGGATAATAAATTCCATGTAAGCGTAACACAGTAAATAAGGATCTTCGTCTTGTTCGTTAACTTGTTATTTACAATAAATTACAAATCCGTCGACCGGGTTGTATTTAATTTAAGGAAAAGTTGGAAAAGTTGGCGTACGTTGAATTTCGAATGAGAAAAACCTCGCCTATTAAATTTGTCGATGTTACGCCTGTTTTTCTTTTTCACTTAAACGATGATCGAGTGAACGAGCGGAAAACGCGAAAAGCTTCCAAAGACGGAGGTAAGCGTGTAAGTTATGTCGATTCGAAAACTCGTACCGCTCTGGTTTTCCGAACAAAGTTTTCATCTTTCACATCGGGATCTACATATATTTGCGATGCAGCGATGCATGAAATGTTTAGCGGAATGTCGAAGAGAAAGCATAAATCAGAATTAAATACTTTTTAATCGATTCGTCTATTTTTTACCGCGATATCGTTTAATTTTGCCAATTATCTTTCGAAAGTATTAATCTTCGTTTCAAAATAGAAATTAATTTACATACAAATGCAAAATATAAGCTTGTATCGATGATTATTTATAATATTCATTTTTCATCGGAGTTTCATCGACGTACATTTTTCAAAACTTTCATACGTTTTATAACAACAACGTAACGAGTAATTTAGTATTTCACAATAGCGTTTCGATGTACATTTTTCTCGAATTATGATTTACATCGCAATCGAAAAACCGTTTGGCTTCGTAAAAAATATCCGCGCGTTCAGTTTGCATAGAAAACAAAAAAAAACGAAAAAGAAAAAAAAGGAAAAACATCGAAAGCGAGTCATTTTTCTTTATCGTTTGGAAATTTATCAAAAATCACTCCCTGACGTTTATTTTGAATATCATCAACGCTCGAATTGAATAGCGACGTCTACGTACGAACGTAAAATCGCGAGTTACGGAAGCCGACGCTCGACTCGCGAACTGGGATCTCCTTTACTTCTTGGGAAACGATTTAACCCACTTTTCATTATCACCGGCTCGACCGAAATGAACCCGACACGTTGGCTTTTGTCAACGCTCGAGCATCAAAATCCAGTTCATCTTCCGTCTCGTTGTTGGCGTAAGCGAGGCGTGACGATCGAGCGAAGAAGGGACTGGGAAAATTAAAGCCTCGGAACAATCAGTTTTTCATTAGCTGGAGATGCAAAACCGCTCCTAGCTTATATAAATTTTCGGCATCGATGTATAAATAATAATCGGATGTACGTTTTTTCGTTGGCGATAACAGGTTCGAATATTTTTTCGTATTTTGTAGTAACGCGACTTTGGAAAACGAAAAATAAATCTTATTGATCCGGTGATATTTGTGAAGTGTAAATAAATCGAAAGAAATTTATCTTCTTTCGAGTTTCAGTTTCTATAATTCAATATTTCTTATGATTAAAACTTTTGTTTTTATCTTCATCAATTTTAAATATTAAGGTAACGCAATTACGGATTCGGTAGATATTTAGAAAAATAATGAAATAAAATCTTATTGCGAACATTAATTTAATAATGTATTTACATTTTGTAGTACGCAAAAAATATCTTATTTAAATAAATAGGAAAATTAAATCAATTAAATGTAAAACCGCTAAATCAATTAGTCAATTAAAAAAATTACCATACAATACGATTTATTCGTATTTTGGACGTTTTATTAAAAATATCATATAAATACATTAATTAGTCAATAATAATATCTTTTTTTTTTAGTTTAAAACTTAATGTTTTCTAAGAAAACGCTTTTTTAATTTTATGATTTAATAAAATATGTTTTTTAATTTGTATTCGATTTTTTCTACGTAATATAATTTTTCTGATGCAGTTTGAAATATCGATAATACCAAATTGATAAAACTTCAACCGAAGATGTTATATTAAAAATTAATTTAGTATTGGTTAAATCATCATATTTTAAAAGTATATTCTTGAAAATATTTATAGAAAAATTTTACCGAATGCAACGTGATTTATATTAAAAGTATGGACGTTTTTGTTTTTGTTAAATGTTAAAACTTGGACATTATCGGTATAATATATATAAAAATATAGTTATTTATTCTAAATAAGTTTACAATATATATATATATATATAAAGATATTATTATTATTATTATTATTATTTTCATAAACTACCTTTTTACGTCAAATCATATTCAAATTTAGAATAGCTGAAATTAATTATTCATTGACGCACAAAGAATTGAGTTAATATGCAAATAGTTAGAAGATGACATATTTTTTATAATAGACACATAAACCAAAGTTAATATTTGAATTATTTTACTCGACATTATAAAGAACTTATTTTTTAAATATCTTAAAGTATATTATTATAAATGCATTTGAATTTATAAGATTAAAAAGCTTACATTACAAATCGCCTACGATTTACGCAAATAATTTTAAAATCTTTTTCATATTGTAAAATCTTTACGAGTAAAAAATTTCTCGTTTCTACAAAAAAAATAGAGAATCTCTTTCTTTTTAAATACGAATGAAACATAACCGATCTAAAAAAAATGGTCTCTCTTTATCTATACGAAAAAAATTGTATTTTAATCAAAACAGTTAAACAAAATGTTTTTGTATAAATATTACAAAAACTTAGATAAAATTCTCTTTTTATTTTGAAAAGTTGGATACAGTTAAAGTGTTTTAAAATAAAAGTTTTTGTATTTTAAAATAAATTAGAATTTTATACAATATTTATTGTAATAATAATTTAACTGATTTGAGTGTATTACGATACGCGTGTTTTTCAGGTATAAACAAAGAAGATTTCAGTTCGTTTTAGCCAAATATTTATTGCAAAAAACATCGGTTTAAAAAATGAGATAAAATTTACAAATAATACTATACTTTTTAAATCAAAATTTTCTAAGTTGTGTATAAAATAATTTTAAGCGAATCAACAATAATGACTTTATTATTTTTAACATAAAGTTCGCATTTACAGGAATCGAACCTTAAGGATCATAATTTAAAATTTTTATTATATTGAAAAATTTACCATTCGATGTTTCATATAATCGAAAAATGAAAACTTTTGTGAGTTTTAATTATTATATTATGTTTATACATTCCGCATTAGAAGCAAAAATTAATCTCCACTGTTCGATAAAAATTATTAAAGCTGCTTATCAAAAATCTTACTTTATATTACGTATATTGAAACAATATTGTAATAAATATTACCGCAATCTTTTTCAACGCATAAACTTATCAACATTAACAACACGCGTACACAAATGCTATAAAACTGTTTAAAAAACAAACTATGTAAAATCTTTTTATATCAAGTTTTCACCTAATTTCATAATACATTTAAATGAAAAATTAAACGGAAAATACCGTTTTACCTTCCGTTTGCTGCATTCTAGTATCTCTGGTGTTGTCATATAACTCAAATAAGTAAAACTATTTTCACAAATTTAATATAAAAACGTATTTTATAGCGATATATTTTACAAGGAAAAATGTTCTCTTGACACAAAGTACGAATATAAATAAACAGATGCGCACTCGGAAGGTTCGACTTCGTTTTATCTACTAAGCTTTTCGAGCTTCGTGTTTCATTAAATTTGAAAAGTATGGGAATATATTAACTTACCTCCGCAAAAAATTCTGTCATGAAATCGTCAGTTCCGCCCATAGTGACGGACACCTCGTCCGCCACATCGTCATCGTCTGACTGGGCCTGAAAATAAACAAAAGAATAATTATTATTCAAAATAACATAATCGTTAGATACAGGCACACGTTTTAATTAGTCATAAGATGTTTTCGTAATAGTGAAGAGACAAAGAAAGAGGGGAAGGGATACGAACGATCAGAATTAAACGAATCTGTCTTTGGTGCTTCAGAAATTAATGCAATATTCTGTAATAATAGATATTGTTTTGTAAATGAGGTACTCTCGTTTAAGGTATTATCGGCATTAATATTATACATTTATAAGCGATACGAAGTTCGTTTCGTTGAAAATTATATTACATTTTGTATTCCAAATCTTTTTATTTTATAAATTGCAGGAACGAATAAATTTATATTTATTAATACACGTATAAAACTACGTGAAACATTCCATTAATTATAAATTTTATTTTATAAATTAATTAATTTTTTAACGTAATATCGTTCTTATAAAGATAATATTGTAAACGCGTTAAAACGATTACTTTTTCGAAATCGGATTAAATATTCGATGTGTATCAAATTCAATCGGGTAATTTCTAAATTATCGTATTGATTTTTATTCGACGAATAAAACTATTGAAATGGTATTATTAATAAAAATAATAAATTACCAACGCGAATAATACGTAAAACGTAAAAAATAATGATATATTTATTCGATAAAAATGATAAAACTACGCGATACGTATTTTTCTTTTAGCTATTTAATTATCCGTAAGAGTACAATTATTATTTAAATTTGCGTAACAAAGTTTTAAATATATGTAAATTAAAAGCAATATTTCGCATAATAAGAAAGTTATAAAAACTTAAATTAAAAGTAAAAAAAGAACTTTTATCTATTCTATACATTTATTTGTTATACGAGGCTATATATTTTATATCTTGACCTCTCAAATCTACAATCTACCACGAGATAAAAAGAAAATAGCGAATATACTTATTTAATCAAGTTAAAATAGATTCTTCGTTTCTATCATGCGCAGACTATCTAAAATGTATTTATTATCTTATAGAAAGAAACGTATTGTCTCTGACGTCTGTAATGACCAACAGCAAACTCCAGTAGTAAAACCGAACGCAATGTATGGAATAGACGTGCCACGGTTAATCTGCCCATTAAAGCAATATTCAAAGTTGTTAATAAAAACAGTGCATTTCGCCTCTTGGTAACTTTTAAAAGTAATTAGGTGATATGCGCGGATCGGTGCTTTTTTTTTCTATTGCTAAAAATTATTTATTGATAAAAAGCACCGGAAAAACTGATTATCCACTATATTAAAAAACTTTGCGACTTACTTGTCGTATTTTCAAACAGCGCTAAGAGTCGATGACTATTGATCTATAATCATTTTTTTGTTTTTATAAATTTGACGTTCTAATTATTATATCGATTTTAAGATATAGATTTAATACATTTTGTTTTTTTAATCTCACAGCCCAAACTATCATTATATTATTCTATAAAAGAAAAAAATTTTATCATATTAAAAATTTCTGTTGTAGAAATTTACCTAATGTATTTTTTTTTTATCTTTTACCAAACAAGTTTAAAGTGCGAAAGTATTAAGAATATTAAAGTTTTCAACTTTTGTTTTTCTTTGACTACGATGTAATGTTAGAATTAGCTGAAGTTCTTACTAAATCGGAAAACAGAAGTTGTTGCCTGAAAGGAAAACCACGTTCAACTTTTGTATATAGTAATAGAATCAAGGTCAAAAACTAGTCGGATCAAGAGAGTTATTTAACATAAAATAAAATTATTTAAGAAATTCTCCAATGTTTTCTGCTTTAACGTTATTTTCTGCCTTTCGAAAGACATTAGCATTCTAATTTCACATAAATTTAACGTAAAACTACAAAAACTAGTATATCTTAAATTTAAAATATCGTTTCCAGTATTTTAAAAGCAGAAATATCATTAAAGTTTTCGTTCGAATGTACAAGCTGCAACTTACATTTTCTCTGAAAACAGTGATAACGATTTTACAATATTGCTTTTGTATTACAAAACCCACACGAAGCGTTTATCTCACATTAACTAGAGTTTGTAAGGGTAATTTTGTTAAATCCATCGAGAATCCATTTCACCTCTTACTCGATTAAAGACCCGAGCCAATTAAAAGGCATTTCTTCTTTTAAGACGATGAGATCGTGCTTCGGCAGCACATCGAGAAGAATTTTACGTGAGAAGTATTTTATCGGGTCAAGGCCATCGACGATAACGCCAATTCGCGATTATGCGAAATGGAAAAAAAAAACCAATGCGAACGTTGATGTACGAGACGAGCCATTGCGAATTATGAATAACTTGGAAGAGATTTTATTTTCGTTAAGAAAAATTATAATAATTGCTGCAAACTTAAGGATTTATACCTACCGGTGAAAAATTACTATCCATACTAGTGTGGAGTAATAGTCTTAAAAGACAAATAGCTTCTGGAGCTGCTACTAAAAATTTACTTTCTTACCGAAAAGTTGGTCCATTTATAACATTGACTGGAACGTTAGTTTGTACAAAGATAAAATTTATTTCCAAATTAATGATACGAACGATGTAAAAATAAAAGTTGGATAATAAACGCGAATTTTTTAATTAGAATAACGTTAACGTAGCGAATTTTCGTACGAGCAACCGAAAAATCGACGAATAAAAGTCGATGCTAAAAAAGGGATAAATAAATACACTCGTATACCATACGATATTTTGACGACGGAAAATATTTTTCAGATTCTCGTCAAATCTGCGATCCGAAACTTGTGTATTCTCCTTGTTAATATTCTATTCTTCGTCTATATCCATGTTCGAATGCGTGTATCGAAATCCACGAAAATTAAATATCAAGTTAAATTCGTATATTTCTAACGTTCGCAATATTATTCGAAATATCATTTATCGTTGCGAGGCGAAAAATTATTAAAAAAAACTCTCCGTTTAAAATCAATGCAGGTTATTCGATTCGACGAGATTTATTTGTCGATGGCCCATATATTACGTACGTTTAGAATGACGCAAAGATCTTTTCACTCGTACTAACGTATTCTTTTATTGTTCCATTTCTCATTACAGAAATAAAGTACTGAAAAAATATCTCTAATTGGACCTTTTCAAACTAAAGATGAGACACGTCAGACTACACGATGCGGGATCAAAAGAGCTCTTGTACGACTGCCTGAGTATACGTATATAGAAATGTATGTCTGTACGTTCCAAACTTGTATACGATTCGAGTGTGCGTTCAAGAATGTATGAGTATCGTGATACGCGTGAATATAGGCTTCGAGATACGTGTGAAAATTCGCCTAAAGTAAGGAGAGAAAGAGAGAAAATAAACCAGTTTCTTATACTTATTTATCTTCTATCGAAGCTGCGAAATGTATCGCAGCAAGTAAATATATTACGGAAATTCGAAATAATAGGTGCAGGTAAACCAATATTATCACGGTATTATATTTGCAGGAATCTGTAAATATTTGAAATTTTAACTTTTGTAAAAAGTATTTTATCATAAATACGATAAATCATATTTTTCATATTTCAAGCGGTAAACGGTTCGCTATTACCGCCATGACTTAATATTATATATAATCACCGTATAAAATTTCTTATTTAAAAATTAATTATTAGGCCTTTTTTAAGTGCTTATAAAACTTTGAAATTAGCGGTAAAACGTGTTTTTATGAAAGTAAAATACATTCGATTCCACGTAACATCAATCTTAATACTCTCGTAAAAATAAATGAATCCGAAACGAAAGTTAATAATTCCTTAAAAAGCGCTAAAATAAATATTGTTTTAAAATTAAAAATCCACGTATAATCGCGATACGCGAAGGTATAAACTCGGACCAAGTTGGAGTTAAACGTACCGATTCCAAGTTTTTCCTCGGCTGGTTTCGCCTTCCAACTCATCTCTTAACGAAAGCTTTTCTTTCGCGCGGATATTCATAAAGTCTGTCCTCGTTGCGGTGAAATGGCTTCATCCGTCGGGTCATTAATGAGCGAACGAGCGCGTGCTTAATCGATTAACCGAGGGAACTTGTGATTCGGGTTCTTGATAGGTGCGATTGCGCATCGGCAGTGATAACTCGTACCTACGGTTCGAATGTCGAGTCGTGCGTATTGATTTTTGATTAGGGAATGTTTTTGATATAAAACGCGATAACGAGCAATAGATCAATATTTATGAAATAAATACATCCTTTTATTTCTGTATAATTCTCTATAATTCTCTATAATTCTGTATAATGCTATCGTTATTTACGAGCGTGTAACCCGCGTTTAATTATGCAAAAAATGACGATGAAAAGACGTTATTTATTAGGTTGTCGAATCAACGAATCTTGGAAGAGCGTCACATTTAAAAATAAGCCTCGGTAGTAAATGGATAGGCTTTGATCACTTTTATTATTATTGACTATCGCTTTATCAAACGCGATAAAATTTTTTAAATTCGAGCTCGTTTCGCGTATCGAGACGTTATTCTTCCAAAATTTATGCGTCGATTTTTTTTCCGCCGTTCGAAAACCAAATTAACGTATACAAAATTGTTTCTTACGCGTTCCGCTCGTTCAGCCGAGAAAAAGTTAGTCTTAAATAATATCTAAAAAAATAAGACAGAGAGACAACTATCGTTATTTAACTTCGAACGAAGCCATTGCTCATCCCGTAGATTTTTTCGGTTAGACTCAAATCGTTGCAAATAATAGCCATTTATTTCGCAGTTCGTCGATGATATAAAGTTAAAAAAACTGATTCATTCTTCGCGTTCTATACGGAATACACGTGTTGAACGTATTATTAAACAAAGAATGTGGCTTTTATGCTCGGGAATCTTGTAGTTGTCTAAGCGAACCCTCGTTCGGCCGTACTTTATCAATGAATCGGACGTTCGGAATATAAAGAAGAAAGTTCCGTTCGATTCATACGCAGATGCCAAAATTAAATTAATAGCTTCTTGGCGACGGCACAAAGAAAACGTAGCCGTTTAACATTTAAATATATCTAGAAGCAGTTTAAACTTTTAACGCTATCGCGAAAATCACTCGTACGTTTTCGATGTCAAAATCTAAACACAGTCGATCGCAGTCGCCAAGTACCGAGAAAATGATCGAGAATGAAACGAACGCTGACCGGCGGTGAAGTATCGAGGAGCGAAATCGAAAAGAATCCGATGGAATGAATATAATCGAACGACCTCTACGGAAGAGTAGTAAACTTCTATTTACCCAACGCAGATAAGCGCGTCTGTCTCATGCACAACCAAACTCGGCGCTAAAGAGCTCCGACGAATGACTCATTCGAACGAGCCTCGTTAAATAACTCACGCGTGTGCTCGGATAGTCGGAGGCGACAAGACCGAGGCGTTTCCCTTTCGATTATCGCGCCGAGTTTCCCGCATCTCGCGAGACGGACTCTGGGATACAGGAAGAGCGAGACCCGGACGAAGAAACGGAGAAGAAAGAGAGAACAAAGAACCAAGAAACAAAAGTACAAACAGAAACGAGCAAAGAGCGTTGAACCACGGTTGATTCATCCGTCCGTTTACGAGCAATAAAAAAAAATCAAACGCATTGCTCGGCGATATTCGTTCCAATAGCGCACATTTTCCAAAATTTAGAGACGAGGAACGCGATTCTTACTTGGTGACTTTGATTCGGGTATCGCGACCGAGTGAATATTTATTTCGTTGTTACCGCGTTAACGTACGGAAGGAGAAAACGGACAGCGACGTCGAAAGCTTTGTGAGTTATGGTTTCTTCGATCGCGCAGGGAAAACTTTACCGCCGCTGCGTCACCCGATAACGCGAGATAGACGCCGCGAACGGATAAGAGGAACACGTGCATATTGTAACGCGCGATTTTTACCCGATGCGTATCACGTACGAGCCACCCAATAAAATAACGCGAGTTGCGAAAATTGGATCGTTCTCCGTCGGTTATTCGACGATGATTTATCGGGAGTCGAAAGACGACTACGACTACGTTTCTCTTCTTCCTCGAGCGATCCAAGGATTCCGAGCGTCGATCGAGCGCGACGCGAAATTCTTAACGCGTTTAGAAAGCGTAAGAAGCTTTACGCGGATAATCTTTAATTCTTTTCGTTTATTTTTTCACTTTTATTTTCTCCTAGTTCTATACCCCCGCCGTCCGTGGGTTAGGCGAGTTGGGAGATTAAAATTAGAATGTGGGATATTGTAACCCAAAAAAAGACCGAAAGAGCTTTTAGATCCTATTTAATGGAGTGTAACGACACGCCGTAATTAGAGGAAAACTGCGGATAGAATCATCTTGTAAAACGCGTCTGTCTCGTAGACACACGCGACGACCTCTTCTAATCGATACGTCATTATCGCGATATAATTTATTCGATATTGTAGTCTTGCGAGGCTATCGAAGCAATGATTTTAACATCAATCGCGGTTTGCGTTGGGATATCTTTTCTAGTTTTACCAAAGAATGATTCGTTCGATACGTTGCAAATCGCGAAAGGATGACGATAAAACTAAAAAAAAAAAAAATTAAAGAAAAATCGATAAAAAAAGTAAGTTTCACTAAAGCGCGAACTTTTTCTTTTTTTCCGAGGAATATTCTTATCAATTAAACTACCGAAAAGGTGCCCTACTTTTTTTTTTTTTTTTATCTATTTAACGGATGCTGATACCGATTTTCCATTACAACGTACGAATGTATATATATATTCTAAATACGTCGAATATAATTATCCATTTATTCCGTACGTTTAAATCGGAAAAGATCTCTGGTTACATTTTATATAAAAAATCACTTTTGTACTACCGGCAATTTTTTTTAAAATGATATCTTAACAGACGAAACGACTTATTTTTTTCGAGTACGGTATCGAGACGAATGTGTGTAAAAAAAAAAAAAAAAATATCGATGCGAGTAATCGTAAAGAGTTTCTAAATTGTAGTCAATTAATAAAATAGATTGCACGATAAAAGGTAGATATCACATTGTTGCACTTTGGTTTTAATTAACAATGTATATTGGTTATAGCGTGAATATTTAAAAGTTCGGTCAAGCGTTTCTTTAGTTTAAAAATATTCGTCCATTTTACCGAAAGCTTAAAAAAATACTCGAATAACGATTTAACTAGGAGAAAAGATTTTTGTTCGGTTTATTAAAGTAAATTAAAGTACAAACAAGTGTAAAATTACGATGTTTAAACTACGTCGAGCCATGCATTCGTCAGTTTTATAACGCTCGCAAGTTTAAGCAAATACTTCAAATCAAATGTTTGAATATTCAAAAATTTGATTCGAAAAATATCATTCATAATTTTGGCCTACAACCGTATTTTTTTAAGCGCTGGTGACATCGTTTGCGGAAGAATTATTCCTAATACGGATAGTAAAATAGAGTTTTCCGTTATTTCGTGTAAAATGAAAATCCGACGCGAACGAAATAAAGGAATAATTTTCTACTCGACTCGACAAACTCCAAGAGAACACACTCGACGTTTTAAACGGAATTTATTCGGATATCGAGTATTCTTTAATTTCAACTTCAACTTTAATTTCCAGCGTTAATTCTAACGAGCACGACGGAGTTACGAGTTGGCATTGGAAGACGCAAAGTACCTCGAAAGCTCAAGGATTCGAAAGGTGCGATAAATCTTATCGACTCGAGCGAAGATACTCGCGTTCGAAAATCAACGTCCCGACGTTACCGGCTTGGCGAACCGACCGGTGACCGATGCCGATATTCGGGCAAGTCTAACTCGAGGAGGTCGAATCATCCTAGTTCCTCGTTTGGTTTCCGACGAACGAGCCGGTCCGGCAGTTACGTAACTCGCGCGATAAAGAAACCGAGGAAGTAGGATAAGTAGGACCGTCCCGGAGAAGAGGTTCGCGCTGGTCTCGGCTGGGAAACGAAGGTCGCGGGAAATTCGAACGAGTTCCCCGGCGACGACTATGTTATCGGCGCGCGTGATTTTGACAGCGGCCAAGAATCTCGAACGTCTCTCTCTCTCTCTCTTACACACACTCTCTCTCTCTCTCTCTCTCTCTCTCGCTCTCTCTCTCGCTCTCTCGCTCTCTTCGGTATGTCAGCTCGCTCGCTGTCGCTCGCTCGCTCAATCTCCAAAGTTGGCCCCGAGGAAATCCCAGTGCGCGAAGCATCAACCGCGAATTATCCGAGTCGCGAGGACTCGGTACTAGACTGCGAGACGACGGACGAAGATCCCCCGGGGCTGGAGGAGTGCGAGCGAGAGGAGACGTTAGCGCGGGCACAAGTTCCTCGGCGAGCGTTCGGTTTTTTTTTTTTTTTTTGTTTTTATCCCCGACCGAATTTACGTTGGCCCCGCTGTTCCCCCGCTCGGTGGGAGGAGGGAAACGCGAGGACGGGGGAAGAAACGCGAGCAACGAGGCGTTAAAAAAAAAAAATCCGTGACTTACCGCGACGAGGGCTGCTAATCTATCCTTGGTCATGGCGAGTAGTCGACGATGAGCTGCCTCTGATGCTACTCCGGGAGTCAGCGGTCTAACGGAGCGGTGCGCTCAGCGGCTAATCCCATTCACGGGTTTTATCCATGCACAGAGAGAACGAGACGTACCACGGTCACTAAAAACTAAAGGAAACGGACACACTACACCGCACGAGAGCGAGACACGATCGTAAAATCGATACGGCTCGCGAACTCGCCTCGACTCTCTCTGCAGTGCTGTACTCGGCGGCGCGCGCATGCGCCGCTGACGTCAACATTCGTAACACCCCCGACGGCGACGACGTCCACCTCGAGCGCGCCCTGGCGTCGACTCAGCGCGTCACTTTCGCCGTTTTCGCTCTTCTCCCTTCTTTTTCCCTTCCGTGACAGAGGAAGGAAAAACTCGCTCGTAAAAAAAGCGTAGAGGAGAATCTCGGGAAATATAGGAAAAAAGGAGGACATTAAACCTCCTTCGCTCCAGGTTACCCGGCTACCCGAGAACCCGAGAACCCGACACCCACCGGTAATAAAACCATAAAACCGCAACGCCGATTACACTCCTTAACGCACACCGACCGGTGTTAAATAAAACCGGGCGTGATCCAGGATTTGAAGGAACCGCGTAAATAAGGGTCGGCCCCTCTGTAACGCCCATTACGTCCGTTTTCGTACGGCCCTATTGGCAATTGCGTCAGATGTCGCTGCTCTATTTTCCATCTTATAAGCTTCTTTCGGGGAAAGTGGCTATTATTTAATAAAAGGCGACGCTCCATCGGGGAAATACGATTTTTTAACGTGTCCCGGTGCCGAGGAAACTCCCAAGCACCAGGTAATTCCCGGAGGCGAATCCAGATTTGGATAGGCACTCGGTCCGCTCGGGGCCGCTAGGCGTTCGGGGAACGCCATTGTGAGCCTAAACGACTGTGCCGAGCGTAACTTGTTACGTCCATTTTCACGTGCCACGCCGCTTCCCGCGAAATTTCCACCGCAGCCGGCAAGTAAAACCCGCCGGATTTTCACACTTTTCACGCGAGCTCAAGCACGTAAGTTGTAAGGAAGGTACCCCAGGGACGACCTCCGACCGGGCGACGATTTTTCCGGCTATCCCCGCTGACCGTTACCGTCCGTCGTCGGCGCCATTCCTCGTATCGCATCTCGTCGGTGCGCGAGAGTTTAGCCGCTCTTTTCCCGTTGCACGCGGCCTTTCCGACATCCCGACCCCGACTACCAAGCTAGGATTTACCCTTCGCGTCCTGGTCCCCGACATCCGAACCTCCGCTCTCCACCTCCAGGTGCATTTAACGTGCGTTTAACGTGCGTTTAACGTGCGTTTAACGTACGTTTAACGTCGATCCGCGCCTAACTCCCGACTTAATTATTTTGAAAAAAAGCGGACAGGCGTTTTTGCGTTTTTCCGATCACGAACTCGACGCGTGATTCTCGGTACGAATTTTCGAGAATATCGCCGATCTTACCCTTTGCCGCATCTTGTTGTTTTTTATTTCGAGCGGCTCGGTGAGGTTGCCGCTTATTTTCGACTCGTGGTTTCGCGCACCGAAACTTTCTTTTATTCGGTGAAACGTTAACGTGTCGGTGTACCGCGAAAGCAACCAATTCCTTCCTCGAACGGTCACCTCTAACCTATAAATTTTTCGCTTTCTCATTTTAGATTTTAAATCGGTCTACGTTCGAGCAGAGTGCTGGTAATTTTTGGAGTATGTCACAAGAGACCGATATTCCTACCTTCAAGTGTGTACTTGTTGGCGATGGAGGTACCGGAAAAACAACTTTCGTCAAGCGCCACTTAACAGGAGAATTCGAAAAGAAATACGTAGCGACGTTGGGAGTCGAAGTACATCCACTCATTTTCCATACGAATCGAGGTCCGATCAGATTCAATGTCTGGGACACCGCCGGTCAAGAGAAATTTGGTGGTCTGCGAGACGGTTACTATATCCAAGGCCAGTGCGCGATAATCATGTTCGATGTTACGTCTAGGGTGACGTACAAAAATGTTCCTAACTGGCACAGAGATTTGGTTAGAGTATGCGAAAATATACCAATTGTTCTGTGCGGTAACAAAGTCGATATCAAGGATAGGAAAGTCAAAGCGAAGAGTATTGTATTCCACAGGAAGAAGAATCTTCAGGTAATTTTTCTTATATCCTACGGTATCCCCAACTTACGTAATCCCGCTTTCCGTCGAAATTTCCAACTTTTATTCCCTTTACAGTTTTACCTTTCCTTAGCGGTACTCTAAATCGTTCGATTTCCGCTTTTACAGTATTACGACATCAGTGCAAAGAGTAACTATAACTTTGAAAAGCCTTTCCTCTGGCTTGCACGTAAGCTTATCGGTGATCCCAATCTAGAGTTCGTCGCTATGCCGGCTCTTCTTCCACCGGAAGTTACAATGGACCCACAATGGCAACTACAAATCGAAAAGGATCTCAAAGAAGCACAAGAAACGGCGCTTCCCGAGGACGATGAAGACCTATAGTCATTTTTAAAACGTTGAGGCAGGGCCTATCGCACGAACATGCGTTATATATATAATTCAATGCGTTTTTGCCTTTAATCGGGTTGAAGTTTTTTTTGCAAAACTATAAATTACAAAAAATTGACATCGGAAAATATAAAATTTGTGCTTAAATTTTCATGATACATAATTTATTTTAAATAAAACAATTGCTGATATTTTAGCAAATTTGAAAATAAAAAAATATTTAAACTTTCGTGGAACAATTTACATTTTGAATGATTCAAGTGTCAAAAAAAAATATTTCAATGTGATTTTAAAATTTATATTATATCTAGTAACATTTCTAATCGTTTGAAATTTTTTCTTGTTTACAACTTACTACTCTTATAAACGGAATATTAAAAAATGTTTATATAAATTAGAAGCTTTAAAAGTCATCGATTTAATTTATTAGTGTGGATATTGTACACTGATTCAAAAATTAGATTTAATAAACGATATTCGCATTACTAAATTGTATTAACTTTTACATTTTTACTGTTTCCGATCTAAATAGTCATTGGTATTTTATTAATATTGGTAGTATGACTTTTCAGTGCTAAAGTGTTTCGTTATATGTAAAACAGACCATCTTTAAATAAACGTAATGCAGTTCACAGTATGTTGCGCCTGATTGTGTCAGACCATGAACAGTTTACTATTTTTATAAGCATCAGTGAATTGTATGATTTATATGATATTACTTTAAATTATAAAATAGAAGCTTTTTGTACAACATAGCCTTGTTTCTTACAAAAATTATTGATGCAAGTTGTTTCGAGATTATCTCATTAAAGGTAAATAAACAATCATGGAGTGCGTATGTGTGTGAATATTAAGATTTCTATGTCATGTCTTAACTGGAATTTTATTTCAATGAATGTAAGATCGAAGTGATTGAGATGAGTAAAATAAAGTAAATTCTGTTTTTGTCGTGGATGAATCTGATTGAAAGAATACCTTGAACAGATTGTAATATTGTCTGAATTCAATAAATAAGAAACAAAGCTATTTGTTCTCTTATGTAACCCATTCTTAATAATTAAGGTATGTATTTAAATCGTTAATGAATGTTTCGATAATATTAAAAAAAATTTTATTCAAACAAGTGACAAAATATTAGACAATTTAATCGACGGTTACGTAGATCAAATTTAATACGCATGAGATATTACAAGTATGATTTGCTTTCTCGTGAAAGTATATGACATGTGTTTTTGTAAAATCTATCAATATAAATTTAATTAGCTCAAATTAAAAAAATGCTGTACCTTTATAATGCAATCGATCGTTTTTTTTTTAAAAGGAATGTATTAAATTTTCTCAACAATTCGAAGTTCGTTGCATTATTTTATGAAATACAGTTATCATTGTTTTAATTTGACAACTAAATTAATCTTATTTCGTAAATCTTTGTAATATGGGTATTCTAAATTATAGTCTTACATTTTTATAAACAAGTTTTATTTATGATTTGGCGTTAGCTTTTTTCTTTTCAAGTTTCAGTATTCCCTTTTTACCTTCGTAGAGTAAAGTTTTCGCGTCGTCGTCCAGAAGAGCAAATTGTTTTGTTATGATACCGGTACCAACCGTAACGCTGCCGCTTCTTATTGTGAAACGTTGACCTTTTTCGCAAACCATTCTTTTGAAAAGTTTCAATTGTACGCTGAAAAATATAGGATTAAATATTATTTTTGTAAAATAAACTCTAATCGAGCAAAACATCATTATTAGTAAAATTGTATCTACAAAGGTAATTATGTTCTTTCTTTTCAAAACATTAAAATAATAAACCAAGTTCTTTGATTTTAAACAGTTTTTCAATCGAATAAATGTAATCTTACGTTGCATCTTCACCAGGCATAATATAGTTTTTGTCGGTAATGACAAGCTGAGCCGAGCACGTCCATGTGTTACTATATACAATTAACTCTGAAAGATGTACTATTGGTTTTTTTCTTCCACCTTCTTCGTGAGTTAAAATGTAAACTTGCGTCTCGATATGATCGCGAAGTTTTATGGAATTAGGCTTGACTAAAAACATTCCCCTCCTAACTTCTTCTCTCTTTACTCCTTTTACTAAAGCACCCAATTGATCACCAGCCTCTGCCACCTGTAAAGTTTTGTGGTACATTTCAATACCGCCTATCGTACTTTTCATAACTTTATCGTAACCCATTATTTCACAATCCATTCCTTTCTTTATTGTTCCACATTCCAGTCGACCGCTCACCACTGTTCCTCTACCAGGTATAGAATAAATACTTTCGATCGGTAATATGAAAGATTTTTCAAGATCTCTGTTGGGTACCGGAACATATTCGTCGATCGCATCTAATAATTTTTTGATAGATTCGCTTCCTATTTGAGGTTCCTTGCCTTCTAAAGCACAAAGGGCACTTCCTTTTACGATCGGAACATTTTCCCCGTTCAAGTTCATTTCGGTAAGAAGTTCTCTTATTTCCATTTCTACAAGTTCTACCATTTCGTCGTCGGCGGCATCAACCTAAATTGATAAACATTTTCATAATCGTAGAAGAAACGAACGAGATTAACCAAGAAATTATTTATCGTGTTGATTTAGAAATCTTTTAGCTTTATATAAATAGAAGTAAATGCTCTAAATTATATACGTTTAAAAACAAGTATTTTCACGTTCGATTATACGAAAATTCAAACATGTCCTATAAATATAATATTACCTTATTAATAAAAACAACGATCTTGTCGATACCAATTTGTTTTGCAAGAACTAAATGCTCTTTAGTTTGTGGCATGGTTCCATCCGTAGCTGCGACAACTAATATAGCACCATCCATTTGCGCCGTTCCAGTAATCATGTTTTTAATATAATCTGCGTGTCCTGGACAATCGATGTGACTGTAATGATTTTTCACAGTTTCGTATTCGATATGAGCAATATTAATCGTGATACCACGAGCTCTTTCCTGAGGGGCATTATCGATATCGCTATAAGCTTTTTCTTTTGCCATATGTACCTCCGATAATACTGTAATTTCGTATAATAATTAGAATTAAAGATTGACGACGACAAATTTATCTAAAGTTATTTAAATTAAATCGAACCCTTTGTTATAGCGGCGGTTAATGTAGTTTTTCCATGATCGACGTGACCTATAGTTCCTACGTTGATATGAGGTTTATTTCTATTATATATCACCTTTTCGGCATAATTTCTTCGACACGTAATGAAAGGTAAATAAAGTTGGCTGAATAATTCATTACGATGTTGCTACAAAGATAAATTTGTTATATTTTTAATATCGATTCATTCGTGCAATTATGTATAGAGCTAATCTAATTAGATCCACTATAATTAAACGAGAATATTCTTTTGTTCGAGTAAACATAATTATAACTGAGAAACTGAAATCCAAAATCTTGTACTACTTACGCATGTACTAAATTGTCGTGTTAAATATATTGGTTGTACACTTTGCCGAAATGCTAAAAATGTAAACAGAATGATTAATATTAATAAAAAAATATTGAAATATTCGTCATGTTTTATTGTGATACTATTCGAATTGGTTATATGCTTGAAACAATTAGAAATGTTATGAATTCAAATATTCGATCCTTTATTTATAATAAAGGATATATGTGAAATCAAGAGTTATTTTAATGAAAAATTTCAAGCGTATCGACAATTAATTTTACCATGATTTAAAAACGACTTAGCCGAAACTAAAGCCATTTTACTTAAAATAAACGTTCTAAACTACTTCCACTTTTATTCTTAATTTCAATAAAGAAGAATAGGTTAAAAGTTGGAATGAGGCAGCACTGAATTTCGGTAAACCGGATATTATATAATAATTCTATAAATAATTTAAAATAATGGATAAATGTTTATAATATTGTAGTATCAATGATTAGATTATAATATCAATATTTTCTTAATAATATCATATTTATTTGTAAATTACTTATATTTTTAAGTAAGCTGTTGGTAGCAGTGATTTATTGTTTAGTTTCTTGTGATAATTATCAATCGGTAATTATAATCAAACAAACTAAATTTGTTTGCATTACATTTAAGATTATTAGTTTTCAGTCCAATACACTTCTGAATTTAAAGAACAAAGAAATAATGCATTATGTCAATCTAATCATATTTTTTTAAATTTCGATTTGAGTATTTTACGTTGAGTATTTTTCAGAATTGAAGTATTTTACAATTTAAAAAAGTTAATTACATTTAGTCGGATATCAAAAAAGTTCACAGTTTTACCGCTTAATCGTTAAATTAGAAACAAATTTTTTATTCTATAAGAATAAAATAAATGTTGTTTCGGTATGTTTTATAATTTTTCTACATTGTATTTACAGTTTAATAATCAACGATAAGTAAATACATTGATGAAATATGTATTTTTCTTAAACTTTATTTTTACGAATCAAATTTGATATTATTAACTCACGAATGTTGTACTAATCTACAATTATTTATTCATATCAGTGTAATGATTTTCGCATAGTTTAACTTAAAAAATACGAATATGTATATTTTTTTTAATTTTTAAGCTTTGGCGTGTTTACAGAGTTTCGGTACAAATTTAAACAAAATATAATTTATACAGGTTTTAGGTTTCAAAATGCAAGTGCGTATCACTTATTTAAACCATACGAAATTTTATAAATGTAAATTAAAATAAAATAAACAGATTATCTTAAAACATTTTCCCTTATAATTTTTCTATTTTCAATATTAAAAAAATTTGTAAACTGTATAAAAAATTAGTAGTTGTAATATGAAAGCGATATAAAAAAGATAAGAAAATGAAAATATTAAATATTAGCATAATTATTTTTATCAATCTGTAACCATGATTTTTATTATTATAAAATTTGCGAAAAGACGATGTTAGAAAAATCATTAAACGTTATTATCAAAATTACCATAATGCTGTTTAAAAACAAAAATACCAAATTTTTTACAATCGATGTGAAAATAAAATTGGTAATTGTTTCGAATACGAGTCGTATATTTTCAAAGTAATCGACCAACACTCGTAATTAAAAGGAAGAGCGAAACAAAGAAAATAATTCACATCGATGAGCTGAAATAATTCGTTAAATTATTATTAATCGCGAGACGAGTTTTCCAAGAAACGAAGAAACCCGATATCTTAATTCGTTATACAAACAAACGAATAAAAATCTATTTAAAAGTATTTTTCCTTTAATTTACCATTCGCATAAAATGCGTCCCTCTCCAACGTATTATAATATCGTTATCCTTTAAAACAATAGACACCGGAGATCGAAGGACATAAATATATACGTAGACCGAGAAAACGAGGGGGCAAAATAAAGACGCAATAAAACATTGGAAAGTTTATAGACTGGCTTTAAAATTGGCGCTCGAATCGACGTTTCGCTCCAAGTTCGTACATACGCGTACCCAAGATGCAAAACCCATTCGCGTATCTCGTCTACAAGATTAACGGTTACTCGTTCGCCATGCGATACCCAAGCCCGAGACTCGCTAAGGATGCACCCGAGATTCGCACTCATTTTACGCTCTCGCACTCTAATAGGAAAAGCAAAGAACACCGAAGCGAGGAGAAATAAGTGTCAAAAGAAAAATAAGGTACACACGCGTGTGCACACATATATACACATAGGTACGTGCATACCTGACTCGGGGACGACTCAACCTCGGGCACTTAACTCGCGATGCAAATGACAGTTGCGAGTCGAGAGAGAGAGAGAGAGAGAGAGAGAGAGAGCCAACTTTCCTCGTGTGCGTGTCGAAGATATACGGTACCGTTTGTCAAAGTGTATTATCGAACTCTTCATTCGGTTCTTCATTTTTCATCGTTACCGGCGCTATTGATATTTACTCCTAGACGCGTAATCGCCTCGTTAGTTTTTCTTCCTCGTTTCCCCGCAGCTTCGGCCAAACGGTAATTCAGCCCTTCTTGATAACGTTTTAACTCGAGCTTCGAGTCCGTCGTTATTCTTCTTGTTGTTGTTGTTGTTGTTGTTGTGTGTGTGTGTTTTTTTTTCTTTGTCTTTGGAGTCGGGTCGATTCTACGGTTAAATAAATATGTCCGGCGAACTCGGTGAAAGGTGGAGGAGAGCCGTGAAATCGACGCACGATTCTCCTATCGCTCCCTTTTGCAAGAATCAAAGTCGTAATTATTATGGAATAATTGAAACTGCGACACGGAGAGAATCGACGGTGCAACGTAAATTGTAATGTAACGTGTTGGAACAAAGAAACAGATTCTTCTTTTCCTTGTATTACTCGCGCGTTTCTCGGTAAAATATTATTGGATTTTTTTTATACTCGATAAAAGCTTGGCGTAATAATTTCTAACTTGTTTGATTTAAAAGAGGCTGCTGCCAAGAAAAAAAGAAAAAAAACAAAAGAAAAAATTACAACGGCAATTTTATTGTACGGATATTATCCGCGCGATAAATTGGAGAAAAGGAATGCGCTGAAACTCGATCGTCTATAGTCTCTTTAAATTATTTCTTTTTTTTTTTTAGAACCCCAAGTTTGATGGTCTGTTACACTTTGCGCGATTCCTCGGGGTTCGCGTACGATGTACGTAACTACGAGTCGTTAGCGCCCGAATAGGGAAGTAGTTTTATTGGCTCGCGTTGCGTATAATTAAGAATACGCGCGCAACACTTCATTAATAATACTCGTATCGTCCTCCGTCTTAGAACAAAGAACTCGGACTCGGACTCGGATGTCTTACCGGTAAATTACGAAGCAATTCAATTCAACCGCATCAAAGTCAACTATAAAAAAACTTAATATCGGCTAAAAATCCTTTTACGTAAAAACGCTTAAAAAAAAAGTACGTAACGAGTGTCAGATTTAAAGTACGCGTTAACGAAAGAGTCGAGCGGTGGCATTAAAGTTGTCTTAAAACGCACTTAGGGTTACCGCGCTTAAAAAGTAACGACTGCTCCGGTGGCTAATTTCGATAACGTTAAACTCTTGGAGAAAGATCGAGCATCCGAGTTCGATAACGGATAACAGTATCCTTAGGTATCTAAACGTCGTCCGGGTGTTCGCGGGTGCAGTCGCGAATCGAAAATGGAAACCGAGAGAATGGAAGGTATTAAAAGGAACGGCGCACTCGGTTCTCTCGGAGAGCCATTATCGCGAGAGCGGCGTTGGATTATCGAAGGGAAGCGAGAACGGGATTATCCGAACCGTTAAATCGTTATGCGTCGGGGTAAGGAAGATGTCGCGTGCGAGCGAGCGAATGGTTGCACAAATGGGAAGCGCGGATCGCGATAAACGTGTACCCGGGTGAGACAATCTCCCGACCACGAGGCGGCGAACGCGCCAACTTCCACGCGAGATAACAATGAGCCAATCTCCGGGCACGGCGTCTACGTTATGGCCTGCGCAACCCGACTAATCAGCGATTCCAGGATAAGGACGTCTTTGTCCTTTTTTCCCCTTTTTTCCCCTTTTTTCCCCTTTTTTTCCCTCTTCTTTTTTACATCCGTGCAAATTACGAGCGAAGGAGGTATTCGGACGGTCGCTCTTATTTTTTACGCCTCTCTCGCGGAGTCCGCTTACATCGATCAACGCGCTTACGACGTTTCATTGAAATGCCCGCGCGATTTTCATTTAGGCGAGAAGCCTCGAGCTTATCTAAACTATGTTATCTCCATCGGATAAGATACTTTCGAGCCCTTCTGGAATGCTCTCTCTCTCTCTCTCTCTCTCTCGCTCGGTCGCTTTAGCATACCTGTTTATCGCTTAGCATATTTTATTTAATATCTCCGCGAGCCTGGGTTTATTTTTCTTTGTAACTGGAAAGAGTAAATGTTTGATACATACGCTGATTTCGATGTAATCGTGGAATTTTTGGTTAAAGAATTTCAGTGAAACTTATTCGTATGTTATACTATCGTGTTACAAGTTGTATGTGTTATTAGTATTTTATTGATTAAATTTCTTTGAATTTAAATTTGTAGAGGGAATATTGTTGCACGCGCATAAAATCAAAATTAAAATATAATTAAGAAACGACGGATCGAATACGACTAATATTATCGTGTATAAACTTGGTGTAAAAATATTGCAATTTTAAGAAAAAATTATAAAAGACGTTTACGCGTATCTGTATTTAAAAAATCTCACTCTCGATGTTACTCCAGGTTGTAATAGTTTCGGAAGGTATTAAAAAATTCATTATATCGTTACATTATAATTCATGGATTAATTTTCTAACGTTTAAATATCGCATGTAATCAATACAAACTTCCGCTCTTTTTATTCGCAATATCAACATTTATAAATTTTTTAATATATTTCGAAGCTTCTTTTATAACCTCTCGTTATTTTTCGGAAAAAATTTTTAGAATCTAGTCGTTAAATTTACTGTATAGAAAAAGTTAGAACGTAAAACCTTTTATAAAAACATTAATGAGTTATCGTATGAATTATGTTGTGCTATTAATTTTAAATGTATTATTTTAGCTACTTAAAATACATTGATTCTGCAATAATCGTTTTAAAACGTTTTGAAACTTTATCGTTACAATTTATATAATTTGATATTATGGTATTATTATTTATTCCATTATCGTAATTATGGAAATATCTAAAATTATTATAAACGTGTTTCTCCGTTTTTGATTGATTGTAACAAGATCCTTTGATTCGTTTAAAATTTTAGAATAATATATGATTACGATCGAAACGACTTACAAGAAAAAAATAAATTGATATATACAAACATTTTCATTAATTTGATAAAAAAAATAATTAAAACGTAAGTATATTAGAAATAAACCTTTTTTCAGAATCTTAAATTTTTATCATCAACGTAAATATACAAGTTTTTACATACGTATCACATTATTCAAAATAATTTACAAGACTTTTTAATACATGTAATTATTTTCATTTGCTTAAAAATTAGAATAGATATAGTACTTATCTTACCATTAATACGAAGGTCGTTATATAATCAATCATACATCGCTGTCGGAAACATCTGGTAGAGTCATCTTTTATGTCAATAATTATATTCCACTTCACAATTAACTTTCACTTTTTTTTAATACCCATTTTGTAAGATATCGCATCTGAAACTACAGAGTAGTAATCATAATCCAAGTATTGTCGTTTTTTACTCGCTGAATGTTATTCTAATTTTTGTTTTCATTATCTAAATTCGTATTATACGTTCGGATCTAGTTTACATTTTTCAGACTGCTTAATAATGTTTCTACATCTGAATCCATGTTGTACTCCACTTCCCCCTGCAGTTTATCATGTTGCCCTTTCTTGCTCCGACATTCTGATTAATCTGCTGTGGATATGTTATCATCTATTGTTGTCTGGATTGTCTATTGCTTCCTACTATTTTTATGTTTCCTTGATGTACTCGTCTATTTTATTATTTTTCTCTTTCGATTTACGTTTTTAGTTTGTTTGTCTGGGTGATATAAAATATAGGAACACGACTGGAATTATGTACAATTTCTCAGTAGTTTTATTCTCGATAAATGTAATATCGTTTCGTTTTATTTTCCTTTTAAATAAAAAAAAAGCCGAACCGCGTATTCATAAATAATATATAGTTTAAATTTTTTTATTATTCGTTAAAAATAATCTTTATCTTATACCTAATTCTTCGCTTTGATAGTCTAGATGAGAACGTTATAGAACGGAAAATCAAATTAAAGTAATGGTAATAAACAAAATATCTAAGGACGTATCTAAACTACAATATTTCATTATACAAGCATTATAAAGGATTAATTAAGGTACTAAATCATATACGAGAAGAGATGATTGGAAATAGGGAACGAGTCAATCGATTTGTCAACTACCACTACTATAATTATATATGTGCTATTATGGATAGAGCGATAGAAAATTTAATTATTTTTATTTCAATTTAAAAATCAATGGTAATATAACAGTTTTAAATTTTTAAGAATGTTCTCCTTGTCACTTTTATAAAGGATATCCTGTTGTATATATAAACAAAAATATTTCTAGTTTTATCTGTTATTTCGTCGTAATGTAATATTAAATTTATAGCATGACATTTATTAATTATATATATACACACCTTACATTCCTTCTTTCTCTTTTTAACCTACTATTTTATATTGTTTTATTGTAAAGTGAGAAAGGAAGTCGTTTTCATTTTAATACCTTTTCGAACCTAATGTTCTTTTAAAGTTTCATTATAGCATTATTGTAAATTGTAAATACAAAGAATTTGCAGTGGATAATTGAACTTTTAGCTTGGTTTTATAAAATCTTAGTAATCTACGCGTATATTTATTCTGACTTAAAAAAATATCTATTATCATTCAATTATTATCATTTTCTACATTCTTTGCGAATATTTCAGTTGAGTAATGCATTCGATAAGTTTAAAAAAAGTAATTTAGAAGTTAATGTAATTATAAAAATTGTTTCAGTTCTTGGAATGTTTTTTTCAAAAAATATGAAATTTTTGATGTTTCAAATATCAATAGATTTACCCAAATATTTATTTGTATATTTTTTCCTATAACGCAAGAATATTAAAAATTTTTTGCGTAAAAATAAAATAGAGCGTTTTTAAAATTTACAAATGTACATTTTAGAAAATTGATACACATTTAATTTTCAATGAATTTTTAAACGATTATCTTGAACAATTTATAATTTATCGATAGTATTCAAAGAAAATAACTATTTAAAATTAAATTATCGCCTCGTGTTTTATAAGTTATTAATTAAAAAAATTAGTCACGAAATTTACAAAATATAATTTTTATTTATAAACGAGTCTTACATTCTTTTGTATCAAGGATGTACCGATAAATAAACGTAATTTAGACGGAAAAAATGAATTATTTTACAATTGTAAAAAGTTACGATCGCTGTTAAAAACTTTACACTTTTAACAAAAAAAAAGGTTTCGTATATAAAATAATATATAATATGTTATCGCGAAAACAATAAATTTTACTTTTTATTATGTTTTATTAGGATGATTCTTTCCTTTTTATCGATAAAAATATTTACCCGAAACCATAAAAATATCCTAACGTAAATTTAAAAGTCGTTCCTGGGAGAAAAATATCTTAGCCTTTTTGAAGAATTTATACACACACGGAAAGCGTAATTAAATACATTTTTTTTACAACTGTTCACCACTCAAAGTAAAGGTAAAAAAAAAAAGAAAGAAAAATTAAAGTTAAGCCTGCATTTTTGGACTATTCATGAGAACCAGAGTTTCATCAATAAAGATCAACGTTTGAGTTTACAAGAGCGTAGCATTGAGAGTGAGAGAGGGGACGGGTTGAGGCGGGAGGAGATAGGAGGCAAACACAGATGATGTTTGCGTTTCGAGTGCAGATTCCAGAAGATGTCGGGCAGGAGTATCTCGAGCTCTCGACTCTTATCGCCAAGCGCTGTTATTTTATTACGGGAACCATACACAATTCCTCTAGAGTTTAGCCTATAAAAACGAGCGGCCATAAAGCAACGCGTCTGCAGCCATCGCTGAACGCACTTTTCGCATCCCACTTCCGTTTTTTTTCCCCGCAAAAACAGTAAGGAATCCAACGCCGCGCGGAAAAATGCGCATTTAATTTCACTTCCGCGAAGTCATCCGCGAATCCCATCGCACAGTAAATACATACGGTTCTTGGTTATTTCGCGAGTCCAACGAAAAACCCCTGGACCATCGATCATCGCACCCAGGAACCATCGTTGGAATCGTCCTTAAATCCTCGTCTTTAAATCGCTATCCGACCCGAGACTCGCGAGGCCGAACGCAATAACCGATTCCGCGAAAGCCACTCGTTCCGATCGATCCTTCCATCCTTCCTTCACCCGCTGCGAATTCCTTCTTCGCTCCGATATTAGCGCGATCCTATAAAGTAATTGCTTCGCGCTCGAATGCGCGCGCGTGCGCCTCTGGTCTTGCTCCTCTCGTTTTCCTCTCGCTCTTGAAGCTTCGGCTCCGACGCAAAGTAGCCCGAGAATTTGCTCGACGACCAAATTGCCGCTCTCGACTAGAGCCTTCGCAATTTTCCGACGAACCCTTCTGTTTGATTAAGCCCCCGGCACGAGATAACTCGAGGAAAGCAGATTTCAGAAGGAGGCCACTTCGGAGCGAACGTTTACGTTTACGTTTCGCGCATAAATTACTCTCGGACGTTGTCTCAACCCTTCTTCGACGATCTCGCGAACCTCCGTCAATTCGAATCGTCGCCTTCGATACGCCTCCTTCGCTTTGCATATTTATAAGCAGACTTCAATTTTTCACCGCGATTTATCGGTTGGATATTGCTCGAATCGTCGGAGCTTTATTTTCCACACTCGCGATTTAATATCGTCTATGGAAATTTGGCTCCTGGCGTTAACTCCGACTCCTCTTCTCGTGGCTTAAGCGAATCGCAGATTATACGTTGTCGTACAAATTTTCGTCTCTTTGGTACAATGTTTCGAGCCTCTCGTTCGACAACGTTCCAATATAAATAACGGAGGATATCATTTTGGATTAATTAACGTATCGGAACGTGTACTTTTTAACTAATGCATACAATTTTGAATAACCGAATGCGCTACTTTGCATAATAACGAGTTTTAAAATATCGAGTAGGAAACTGTACATCGGAGCACGGGATATACGACTTAACGTTACTCCGCGTATTTTTCTTATAACTTTTGACATCCTTTATCCCCGTTGTTGATTAGGGACTTTCTCTCGAGCGCGTTATTATCGAATAGAAAATAACGAAGATAATTAATTTAATTTGTTTCGTGAAAAAAGTACAAGATCGCCTCCTAAACGAGTACGCGATTCTATTTACGTATTATTTTCGAGGTTTTTCACCTGGTCTTTTTTTAGAAAATTAGCGAACGGTATACGAAACGACCGTGCATTCGAATTAATTTTGGGATTGCGACAAGAAAATGCGTTTTAAACTAATTCCGCGATAAGAAAGTAAAGTGCTAGAAAATTTTGAATTATAAAATCAACGAATTTAACGATCCAACGTATAAATTTTATATATTATAAATTATAAGACCGGTAAAGCGGAGATTTTTAATCGGAAAATAATGAAATTAAGTACCAATCGAGCTTCAAACGAGTAATTTATTCGCACCTTAATAATTTATCGAAAATATTACAAGGTATTTCTTAATTATATCATTTCGATATAAATTTATATTCAGTGAAACTTTAACGTTATCGCATCGATTACAGATAATTATATACGTGTACGCTTTCGTTTATTAGACCGGATATCTGTTTTCTTACACTTTAACAATTAACGCAACTTATATTTAAATAAATCGCGCTAGTCTTATTAATTTACGGACGATCTTCTTTTTCTTAAAAGTACGGATCTTTAACGATGAAAGTGAAAGATACCAGACTTCGCATCGAGCGATTTTATAAACTTTGTATCCTAGAATTTCCGACTGGATGCTGCAAATCATAAATTCAAATGCGAATATACAAATAAAGAACGTTTTACTATGATCCGCGGAGATCGGAATTAGCATTTAAACGCAATACATTTATTTTAAAAGAATAATTTTCAGTCCGTATTACTTAATCGTTGAAACGTCTTAATTCCCATACGAAGATAAATAAATCTCAAGCGTTATATTTCTTTATTATCCGGAGAAAAATAAGTCCTAAAACGGCGCAAAGGTTTAACAATCGTCGAGTCCAAGTTATTGTACGCGTGCGTTAAAGGAAAATGTAAAAAATGTTAAAAAGTCTTACATAATAGGTAAATTCACGTCGCGTCGGTACTCGGTAAATAGAAAAGAAGGCAGCAGACGGAATTTAAATATCACGCACGATCCCTTTTCAGTTTGAAAGTTAACGGTCCGCAAGATGACGATGTATATACCCAGACTCGGGCAACAAAGCGAACGGCGACGTTAGCGAAGGTAGAAGAATAAAAGGTAAGAACTAGTTTGAGATCTTTCATTCATGAAGGGAATTATGCGAGGGAGAAAAGCGTATGTACACTTTTCTCGACTTTCCTCGTAGTTGCGATCGCGGCTATCGGCGAAGAGGTTCGAAATCCGAACGAAGGGTTAATTTATCGCGTAAGACCGTGAAAATTTATGGCTCATTATTTTCGGTCGCGAATGAATAACAACCGCATCGCCGTCTTCGTCCTTGTGTTCGTCGTTGTATTCGTCGTTGTATTCGTCGTTGTATTCGTCGTATGCACTGCACCTGCAAAGTTCTGGTTATTCTCCTCCTTTCTGTCTTTCTCTTGTTCAGCTTTAACGAGACTTCCGCTTTCATCGCCGGCTTCCATCCCATTGCGATTTATCGACCGATTTTACGAGGCTCGCTCCTTCTCGACTTCGTTCCTTGGCTCTTTTTTCAACTCCCGGCTAAGAGAATCGGCCTCGCTTTTCACTTATCTAATGAAGTTAGACGTTTTTAACGAAGTTCCCTTTATTGTTGAGTCGTACATTAGAAGCGAAGCCGTTCCACGATTTATGCGACCAATAACATTTTTTTCATCTTCTTTTTCCTCCTTTCATACCTCCATGCAATTCTATCCAAATCTATTACACCGATGCGTGACTTTCGTTCCGATCCCTAGAATTTCGTCTTTCATCGCAAACTATTTTTAGATTTTTTTTTCTTTATATTCGTTTTTTCATCCTCCGTCTCCAGCCATATCGAAAATTGATACCAGTACTCGTTTTCTCAAACGATATTCTCGCGGATATAAAATAAAAATCTTTCATCGAAAGGAACGTTTTATAATTTGCAAAGGATCGAAAGAATGTTAAAAAATGCAAACGGTTTCTCGGTAAACCGTACTCGCATCGAACGTATCCATGTATCGAATATCAACTAAATACGCGTAAATATCCCGACGCTGATGCGAAGATCCTACCCATTGGTATTATAAAGGTCGGCGCATCGTGTACGAGTCATTATGCGGTACGGCTAAAGCCAAAGATGTACATTGTATTATGCAGGTTTTATTCCCTCAGGGGAGTTAGCGTATTTTTTACCTCGCACCTTTCATCCGTCAAAGTTTCTTTCCTATCCTTCCGTCTTTCATTACGGTTGACGGGTCTTTCTTGTTCGCTCTTCTTCGGCGTCTTTCTCCAATTAACATTCTAGACGCGTGCATTGGCACTTCCTCATAAATTTTTACCAAAAAGAAGTTGCGCCGCATTTTTGTCGATACACGTATCTCTCGTTCTCTAACTTTATATGCTTGGTCTTTTTTTTTTTTTCACATGGATCGTGCGTCGTCGTTGGAAAAGATCTCCCACGATGTCGCGTTGCATTGGAAGGGAAATTTTTTGAAGAAAAAAAAGAGCCGGTCTTACAAACATTTGCATAGGACGTTCGATGCTTCTCGGATGATAATATCCCTTCTAAACGTTTTCCGTGTGCACATCGAATAAAGGCCCGTTGAAAATTATACTCGTAGTAACGGCTGTGGGGAGAAAAACCAATTTTGATGACGTATCCGTAACATCCTCTCGGTTTCTTTAAACGATCATCATGGATTCTTGAGTTACGAACGAGTGGAACGATTAGGCGTTTGTTTTATAGAAATGAGAGTTCTTACTTTTACCGATACATCGTCTGTCTGTTTAGTTGGGGAATTTTTCCAGTCGTGTTGAGGTCAAGCAACAAAAGATCGGTCGCTGAGAATCGAGCCGAGAACGCATTTCCGACTGCTATTAAAATCGTTCGAAGCTTGGTCGGAAGATTATCTGTAAAATTGATATTTCCTACAATTTCTAAAATTACTTTTGAAATAGAAGCTTTAAAGTTTCTTTTCCAATCATGTGAATCACAAATGCATTGATATTCGTTCTAGGTGATCGTTTTCCGCTGGCCTACAATTGGCCACTTTTAAAACTAGAAACTAAATTAGATTCGTATTCGCAACAAAACGACGGTCCGTTAAATTTTTTTGTTTTTTTGTTAAATATTCAAAGAATCCTTACTCGCACACACACCTACACTTACACGTGTATTTTAAATCGTACCAATCCATTTTAAATAAATATAAATTTTCCTTATTTGCTCTATTTTATTCGCTTTATTTTTAGCTTTTTTTTTTCAAACGTCTTATCTCGAAAATTATCCGATAAAGTGATTATAATTAAGGTTTTATTAGATATTTGCTAGATCACATTTTTCTATAAGAATCTACTAATAATGACAGCCCCGTTAGGAATCGGTATATCGAATATTCTAGATGAGTCTGGCATTCGAAGAACAACTGTTAATAAAGCTACGTATTTAAATAGATATAAAAAAGTATAAAAATTCCAATAATTAATTGAATAAAAGGAGGCCAAGTATGTGGTATTTGAAAATATAATGCTATTCTTAGATACGGCCGGAGCTAAAAATAAAACGAAAGATTTTATAAAGTCTTCTTTGGAAATTGATCGATAAAATTTTATATTTTTAATTACATAATTTCCAGCGTATAAAGCGTTGCTGTATATTTCGAGTTTTCAAAGTAATACGTTACTTTGGCTCACAAATTCGCTCGTAGTTTATGGTATTCTTTGCCGCGCTCTCAACACGTTTCGAGTAAAGTTTAACATGTTTTTAAAAATATAAACTATAGCGTGTGGAAGTTTTAGTTCGTTCAACAAAATATTTCTCTATATTTTTCGTAGCTTCGAACAATGTGGGAAGTACATTTGAATTTTACACTCGTCATAGTATTTCTAAATTGTAGTTATTTATCTATTATTCAGTCGCTGAAAGAGTCTAGTATTCCAAATTAGCACATCTCCTTAATTCACTTGTGCGGTAATTAGGAAAAGAAAATACGTAACTTAGCATTGCAAGCAATAAAAAGGTATGTCGGTATTTCCGTTTAATAGTAAGTAGTTCGGTCTTCTCGTACCGAAGGACGTAATTGAGCGTTACCGTCTAAAAGGATAAAGTTCGTCCTTAATTTAAAAAGACTGACTTTGCAAACTGTGATTATACGTAATTATACATGTACATATATACAAGTTGCTATTGCAAGCTATAAAGGACGCACCTCGGTATTTATGTTCAAAAGTAACTAGTCCAGCATTTCTCGTACTAAAACGTATAATTGTATTCGTATACATATAAAAGAAATATTTAAATCTTGTAATGATTTGCTTCTTAATAAGCATAAATTATTATTAGCGAATTAGAGTCGGGTTTTAATTTTAAGTAATTAATATTATAATACTCAGCTGTAATTACGAGTTCGCTTACAATCGAATTTTATTATTATTATTGAAATCGATTCGTATCTCTTAAATCCATCTCGAATAAATCTTAACGTTAACGCGATATTTTATTGTTTCGGCATAAAATAAATATTTTCTTTCGAACGTTTCGCCATCGATACTCGGTTAAAAATTAATCGGTTCTATTTTCAAACGAATATTACATCGATCAAAAAACCAAGACGAGTTTTTCTCCCTTGGTAAAAAACCGTTCGGAGATTCAGTTTTACATTATATTTTTTTCGACGAGTGCAAAGTAAGTTTGGAAATTAAAAATAAAATTACCGTGGATCCAAGAGTAAATGCAACTCGATCTTTGGTTTTTGGCAGCTCAGCGAATCGATCGATCGATTCGTCGATTAAATCATCAAACTCTTATCGCGATTCATAAGTAATTCGAATAGAGCGAACTCTCGGATGAAAGGATGTAGGAAACATCGTAAACATACGTAAATCAACGTCGAAATCGAACGCGTTAATACATCCATTGTGTATCCCAGGATAGATGTACGGCCCGAGAGATAAGATTTTGACGATTTTATGAATCCAAGGTACAGCTAAGAATGTCGGTGGCAGCGTAACGCATCGAAGAAAACGAAATACTCGAGCCACGAGAAAGAGATTCGATCTCGTTCGGTTTCTCAATAAGAGCCTCGCCGACGTTTCCGTTTCATCCATAACAGTAGTATCCAAGTATCCAAGTACCCAAGTACCCAAGAGCTGTTTTATCGCGCATCGGGAAAATTTATATTTTCACCCGCACCTCGTCCTTTGTTCCCTCGCCGGCGGAACGAGGAGTACCGCGACCGCGTTTCCGGATACGTAGGGCCGCTTCTCCGGAGCAGAGAATTCCAGGGTCGCCGCGGTGGTTACCGTGTACGTGACGGGTGCGCGTGATCCTGGGGAACGTTCCTCCGTGGGTAATGCATGCGAGCTCACGCGTCCGTTGCGTTCGGGGAAGCGATAAACGCCCGGAGGGGAAGAGAAAAAAGAACTCGCTGACCTCGGGGATCGGATCCTTGGTGCGCAGGTATACGAACCACTTGGCTAATGGGACGCGGTTAATCTACCGGGGTCCAGTCGGGAACAAAGGCGTTTTCAACAGGGTCCATTCAGCATCCAACGAGAGGGTTGTCCGGTCGAGGGGATGCTAAAATCCGAACGTCGAGCTTTTCTCGGTGTCTTCGTTCCGAGTGGTTTTATACTTTCGTCCTCGTCGTTTCGCTTCGCTCGGAACAGGTGTCACGGTTGATCAACCGAGGCTTTATCGTACGACGATCCGAGACGCGGACGATTGTATCCGCGACAAAGGCATTCATTGTTACGGCCGAATTAATTTTCGAGAAAACTTGTTTTTTTTTTTTAATATACAAGTTTTTCGATCTTTGTTTTAGTCGGTGGGTATAAGTATATGGGTATAATAGTACAAGTTTACCTTTAAGCCGAGCGTAAAGGTATTAAAATTTTCCTTTGATACTCGAACTCGAGTTGTACCGTCGACGCGTGACCGACTATTTTTTATTTCAGATCGTACGCGTTTTAAAATTTTCAACCACAGCGAGGCAAGTATTATTTCGTATTCTAGAATGGTAGAAGAAAATATACTATTTTACGTTTGTTGAACCGCTTTTAAAATTAATTATCGATTGATTTAATTTAGGTTTTTACAAGATTTATGTATATCTTGTACAAAGAAACAAATTTTAATATTAAAAATACCTATTTTTTTTTTTTTAGTTTAATTAATAAATATACCGTTAGTCGGGGTAACAGTACTTTTTTCGTAATAGCGCAGTAAAAAATATCTTCTAAATTTTTAAACCCAACTATCGCTAACTTTGATTCCAGCCATTTTCCAAGTAATGCAATGCAAGATTTTCAGAAAAACGAGTTTAAGAATTTTCTCACCATTAAAGCGTACACCGTATTCGAGGTGCGATGTATTCTTTCCGCAAAGTTTATATTGGAAGCGCGCATCGGAAAATAATTGATTTTCTCGATTAAAATAAGCCAGCCGTATTAGAAAATTAGATACGTTTAATAAGATACATTGTAAATAAAAGCGTACGAAACGTTCGCGGATATTTCTTTGATTCCAAGGTTACCGGGAAGTTAATAAAATCCTCGCACGAGTCGATATTTAAAAAGGATATTAAAATCGAATAGCCGCTGGAAGACAGTGGGAAATATACAATACCACTTTCGCGTAACCTCCTCGAGGAAGCAAAGTACGAATGTGATTGACAGAAGCTATTATGTTTGCCGTTATCGAGTTATCAAAGCGTTTATGCGAATAACGTAATTACGAATTATTAAACGCTCGGCTCGCCTACAAAGTATTTAAAGAAAACACCGATTTTAATCTAAATATAAAGTTCAATTAAAAGGATAAAAAGCGAGTGGAGGTCTCGAAGCTTCGCGTACGCATCGAACGCAATTTCGATCGGAATTACAAGACTCGCGCGATTAAAAAGTAAAGGAAGGTATTACACGCCCATCTCCAAGGAAAAAGGGTTTAGTTTGTTCCGGCTGGACGGCGGGAGGAAGCGCGACCTTTCGATCGTTGGATCGAACGCTTAAAAAAATAAAGGAAAATAGGAGCCTTTTTCGAGCGTAAATTCCCGACGCATTCCCGTAGGATTCCAGAGAGGAACTCGGCGGAGTTCGCCTTGAGCGACTACCGGCTCACCGCGTAAGGTATTACACGGACGCACACACAGGCACCGATCGAGGACCCTCCCGAGGCATCCCGAGGAAGGAAGAATTACATCAGCGCGTAGACGAGTCGAGCCGAGGGTTTCGTTCTTTTTTCTACTCCTCCTCCTCCTCCTCCTCCTCCTCCTCCTTTCACTCGCTCTCTCTCTCTCTCTCTACCGCTCGCACGAGTGAGTCCCCGCTCCGAGGGGCCTTGCCTCCGCAAAGACACCGAGACCCTCCGAACGCGACGTCGACTAGGACGAGAGCAGCTCCTTCAGTCATCGGCGCGCACGCGTTCATCGCGCACGGATTTCCACGTTTACCGATTTCACTAGTTGCTCCGGTTGTTCGCGAGGATGCGTGGAACTCGCGCGGCTGGATGACACGAGGGCAATCGCGACTCTCGAGTTTAATTCCCCTCGGTTATCCCCGGCGGTGTTTCTCCTTCTGTTTTTCGCTCGCACCCATTTTTAAGTGACGATGATACTCAGAGCGAACGACTTGGTTGGATCGTCTTTTTTCTTGACGGCTCTGGTAAGGAAAGCACTTTTTATTCTCCTGGCTTCCGGTTCTTTGGAAATTCCTTGCTTGGGATCTTGCTTTTTACGAGGAGGAGGAGGAGGAGCATCGATTTCGGTTATCGGTGTCTCCATATATATAGCGTATATATATATATATATATCGTAGATTTAAAAGTACATTGGTTGAGGAGCTTTAACTAAAGGTGCTGGTAATGTCATGGAATTAAAAAATACGAGCGTTATTATTCTTGGTAGCAGTACTTTCTCGACTCTATTGCTTCTAGCTATTATTCGATGTAATAACGTTTCGCAATAATTACGATACCGCGTCCGAGGAATATTTTATTTATCGCTGGAATAAAAATGATCGATATCAATTTATAGCTGTAATTTTCAACGTATGAATACATTTAATATTCCGTACGATTTTAAAACCTTTTAATAGTCCTTTAAAGCGCGGAATTAGTTACTAAATTTGTTTGTACAATTTATAAAGTAATGTACTTCCGATGTCGAGAGAAATTTATTATCGATAATGCATAAGTCGGAAATCGAACGAGGAAGCTTATCGTATTTTCGATAAATCGATTTATGTTTATAATATTTTCACCTATTCTTTCCGTATTATTTCTACAAAATTTATACGTAATGGATGAAATAAGAGGTACATAATTTTTTTCGATGATAAAATTGTTTTTAAATTACGTAGAATTATTTCTCGGGAATGTACATTTAGCACGGAATAGTCGACTGCGTTTATGTCGAAACGTTAAATTTGTACAAAGTTCCATTATAATATAACTTACACTATACAAGTCTCACCTTAACATTTTGTTCGTTGCTTACGTGCCAAAAGTACAAATATTTTTTCATCTTTCGTCGTTTGTACGAAACAAAGCGTAGAAAAAAATATATATTCGAATCCGTGAAACCAAAAGGGTTTAGAATTCATCTCGGAAAATGGAACCTACGCTTAAACGAGTCACTAAATACTCTCGTATGCTAAACAACCGGTCATCGGTCTTATCATCGGTACTTAAAATAAGCGCGTATCGAACCGATACGGAAAATTCCTTTGGATGCGCGATTAAAAGAAAACTAAAATCAGCCGTTTAGCGAGTCTTTTATCCAGGGTTCATTAGTCGAGAAGTAATGAAAGTATATACAGTTGTGCGTGGAAGCGCAAACGGGAATCGCAAAATTACGTACGTGCAGTTGAAAACAAACGGTAATTGAAATCGTGATTTGTTGGTATAATCAACGTAATTAACGAGAATAGCTTACAATCAAATTCCTCCATACGATTATTTCGTCTCCTCGGACTCGGATCAACTTTGAAATAACGTAAAGTCTCGTTAAACGCGCGCGAATACATCACATCCAATCCAAGAGCGAACGTAAAATTACGTCTTCCGGTTTTAGAACCGTTGAAAACGACTCGACGGCTGTTATTATTTATCATCGTTTAAAAAACTTATTATTTCCTTAATAAGTCCTTAAAAATCGATGGGACACGCTCGATCGAGGTAATTGCATAATGCGATATCGAAACGTCTTAATTTGCTGGTTCGATACAGCCGTCGATTCCCCAAAGGTAAGAAAGTCATCCAACCGGTTACACCTAACCCGAAAGCCGACCCGAACCAGACGAACGAAGCGCGACATTTTCTGGGAGTAAGAATCGGTCGGTCTAATTCGTCGCTTCCGCGCGATCGTAAAATTTCATCCGCATCGCGGGAATTCCAAGCGCGCGCTACAATTTCCATCCTGGCAATTTAGTTGGAGGCTGTTGTCGCGCGTCGAGGAGGATTTTCGCACTTGGGCATCGAGTCTCCGGGGAGTTATCGATGAGAGGCGCCGGGGAAAGGAGGGAAGGGAGTAATTTGCAAGCGAACGTCGCGCGATTCCACGTAATTCCGCGTCGCCCGTTTGGAATTCTTCTCCGTCGTTCTTCCTTCGTTTTGCTCCTCGTCCTCGTCCTTTTCTTTTTTTTTTCCTCTACCGCGTAAGGCTATTTGCCTTCAAGCTCGAGTTTCTTTTTGCTCGCCTCGGCTCGCGTCGATCCTACTATTTTTTTTTCTTTCCTACGATGTAGGACTTTGACTTTCTCGGAGTGGCGATCTCGCGATAAAGGATCGAGATATTCGCCTTTCTTTTATTTCGTTTCGCAAGGTTAATTATTAGTTTCGAGAGGAACGAGACGAGGAACGATCAAGCTTGGATCTAAAATTGTGTAGGATGCACCGTCCATCAAAATCTCGTCCGCTAAATTTATGGACGAGGAGTCTGTTAGCGTAATCGATGTACTTTGCGTTCGAGGGAACGGAAAAAAAAGTGTTCGAGACGCGAGATAAATGGTTATCGATGATACAAGGTGTTGATGAATTGATTTATGACCGCATTCGACTTCTTACGACTGTAGAGACGTACGAAAACTCGACATTCTTAACGGTCATCGAATTAAATGCTCTTATTGTACGTCGACATGGTATTCATTATACAAAATGACGGCTATTTACCGTCTTATGAGATATCGAGGTTCGAAAAACGAGAGTTAACGTAAAACGAGAGCTATTTAATATCGAACAATTAAAATATAGATACAGGAGGAGATACGTCTATAAAATAAACCCGTTTGTACAGGGTATCGATCTTCGTTCCCTAATCATCGTCTAGATTAGATCGTTTGCCCCCCGACCGTTTAAAATTCATCTCTGGAGCTGGGAAAAACTCCTCGATCCGCGGAAATATCGATAATAAATATCGGTGGTCCTCGAGAGGAGTTACGAGACTCGAGCTAATATAATTAAGCGATAACCTCGGCGATTAAGCTGTCGAGGAAGCCAAGGGGCGAGGCTCGTTCTTTGGGTCTGTTTGGGTCTCTTTGGGTCTGTTTGGGTCTTTCGGCAGCTCGTAATTTCCAGCGCCCACGTTCGGCTCCTACATCCGACTCGTCGAGGGGAGGTTCGGGTCGTTTCCGCGTTGGCGTCGCGCGTAGGTCGGGACTACCTTGGGAGCTAATGACGCGGGGATTCCTCGACGCAGAGTCTAATTGCGCTGTCTAAGTCCGATGGCCGGGGAAAAAGCCGCGGTGGGTATTATGCACGCGCCTCTGGATGGGAAAAGCGGAGGACTCGAAGGGAAAAACCTGCGCTATCGTTATAACGGCGAGTGTTTTCTTCTGGCTGCGTAATTTTGCGTTTTTTGCGCGAGACCGTTTTTTAAAGTGCGGCGTGAATTCTCGACGCCTTACTTCCTGCGCGTGGATAAAACGTCGTTTGTATTCATCGAATGTCGAGGAATCGATACAGACTTCGGTTAGATTTACGCGAGCGTCGAGGAAAATTTATTTCGAACTTGGAATCGTTCGCGTCGATGATAAATTTTGGTACGTTACGCCTCGTTCACTTTTCAGGTGATCGATCAACTCCTTACTCTCCACTCGTTTAACGTTTGCGTCTTTCCTAGATAATTTTTCCCCGCGATAAATATGATTTTACTTTAGTTTCGAGCCAACTTTACCATTATGTGTTTTCTTCTTACAAACTTTCTTAATATAATTCCGCAACAGCTTATAAGTTTTCTTAATAGACGTTTAAAAACTGTCGGTTGCTGTAATAGTTTTTCCCGTATCGTTTATCATCTTTAAATCTTTTGTTAAACTTAATACACTACGTACGAAACGGTAATCAACTTTTACCGAATAAATTTACCCAATAGTTTATTCTATCGATAAAGCGTATGAAAAATTAAGATTGTTCGAATAACGACGAATATTAATTTTATTTTTAAACTTCCTTAAACGTCTTTTTTTTTCTTTTTTTTTTTTTGTATCTACAAGAGCAAAGTTAATAAAGAAAGTCATTAGTAGGTAGATCAAATTGTTTTCTTTTAATATCCACATGCACACGTACTTCAAAGTTAAGCTGTCCGGTGCTTTTCCGAACGTCTAAAAGCGGAGGGCTTTTAAAATCCTCTAGAGCTCTTGTGCTCATATTTTTTTTTTTCATTTTTAGACGTCATTTGATGAAGAATGACCCTCGAGAATCTAATTTTGTGAAAAATAAGAGCTTGGGGTAATGTTCTATTTCCAACTGATACGATTTTAATTAAAACTCCTTTCATCCTGGTTATAAAGTAAATTGTAAATTTTTTATATTTTTTATAACTAAAAGAACATACGTTTTATTTTTAATTCTTTGTAAAGTAAGTTTAGTTAGAGTGAATAATTTACCGAACGTTACAAAAATTTTATCTGAAAAAGATTCGTAAAAGTATCATCGATACGTTCGAGTTTAATTTTTATATATAAAAAAATTATGTATTTTTTACCTCGTCGCGAAATGAATTATAAAGTTATAAAATATGAACGCTCGGAAGAAATTATACGGTACAAGTTATCCGATTAAAATAAAAAATAAAACTCGCGGAATTAAAATAATTCAATATATTTTTATCGTAATTTTAGAGTCAACGATTGTACAATTTTACGAAAGATTTAAAAAGAGAATAAAATTTTAAATCGTACTTTGAGGAATATTTCTAATACGTAATAAAACTTCGATACGTTCGAGTAGTACTTTGGATCTTAGCAGCGAAATACTGTACGAATAAAAAAATAGCCTTGATAAATAAAAATAAATTTCCTGGGTAATACGTATCATTAAGTCTATTATAAAAAATAAAAGACAGAATACAAAATAAGAGTGATTCAACGAAAGGATAATTTAATACATAATAAGTAAAATTAAATTAAAAAATAAAAAAATAAACAGTCGATGCAAATTTATAACTACCGTAATCACCGCATCCGTTTATACTGAAAACAAGTCGAACCCTCGCACTTGAAATTGCAATACTCGTTGTCCACCTGTGCAGTTGCGTTTCACCTAATCATCGTTCGGTGCCGTGAAACTCGATTAAAATCCAGCATCCAAAGAACGACGAGGGGAATAAAAAGTACAGCAGTCTCGGCTTAACAGGTGAACTGCCAACAACGTTTTGACATTGTGCGCCTGCATCTGAGCCCCGGGCCAGGGAACAATAAAACACGCGAACAATGGAACTCGGGGCGGTTAATGTACGCGAAATTGCCCCTCGTCCCAAATAATGTGTGCATGGATTGCACGGCTTCCGGTGCATTTGTGTTTGCTCGTACGCTGAAACGAGGATGACAGTTGATCTCTGGAGCTGAGGTTTGTTTTTTGTACTCGGTACTTTCTTAAATTAAAAAGCTTGTGACTTTGTTATGCAGAATCGTAAAATTTAATTTTAGACGATCGCGTTTTCTTCTCTTCTTGTATTTTAACGAAGGTGGATCTTTGTTAAAAGAAGTGGGCTAGTTTATTGATTAAAAAAAAGGCTTGCTTCAAATTATATATTCGTGTTTTATAATGGGTGTATAATTTGTAAGACGTACGGTAATTATATAATTGGCTCGTCACATTTAGTCGTCTGCGTTATTATATCAGGATTTAATTATAGGTTTCTGTTGTTCTGCACTTGATAACCTTAGAGTTAAAAAATGCATAAGCAAACAAATTTAAGAATGAAACGTAAACAATAAAAACGTATTATCGCAGTGTTTTAATAAGCAATTTTCTCACGCAATTTTAACAACAATCTGTTTTTTATTCGAATATACAAAATTAGCGTAAAACGCGAAAAACGAAAAATTTTAAACAGATGTTTCATTTTATCGATGAGTATTTTTTAAAAGTACAAAGAAAATAAACGAAGATTATTGACAAATTATCCATCTTTCAATGTCGATCGGTGCGATAATTTTAAGAAGTAATATTTTTAGATCATTTTTTATTACTGTGTATCAACGTACAATTTCATTATTATCTTACTGTATAACAATTGTATGAAATAAGTACACGATATTACGTGAGTATATACTTTGTAAAATTCAATTTGTCTAATTACGATCAGATATCAAGTTATACTATTCTGTTATCGCGTTGATGCGTATTATTTTCAAGATTAAGAAATTGCATTATTTGATAACATTCTTTTATACGTATCTGCCTAATGATTCCCCTGTAAGATGAAATTCGAAGATTTTCTACGTACATAAATATATTTATATATCATTATTAAAAGTGAATCAGACAAAAGCAGAGTATAAATACTTATTTTCCGACTTCAATGGCAAGGAGAGTTTAAATTATTATGCAGAAAATAATTACATTATTATCCAGTGTAATAATACGCCGAGAAAAGTGTACATTTGAAACATCCTTTTTTATCTACGGGAAAGGAACTTTGTAATTCTTATGTGATTTTAAGGAGACTTTGTTCCAATATTTATCGAGATTTGTAAAACGGGACGTAAAATAAATAGAAAGCTTGATAATCGTATTTTATATCTATGAAAAAGCGTTTACAATTTAATGAAAATAAAAGTTTGTACAGACTTTTTCTAATTTAACGATTTAAAAATTCGTTAAAATAATCTGTTAATTTTAAATTAAAAACCAATATTTTTAGAATACGCGTATAATATATTAGAGTGTTCAAGAGTACCGAATATTTAA
Source organism: Dolichoris vasculosae (assembly GCA_018907195.1). Taxonomy (NCBI): domain Eukaryota; kingdom Metazoa; phylum Arthropoda; class Insecta; order Hymenoptera; family Agaonidae; genus Dolichoris; species Dolichoris vasculosae. Next base: position 4,868,200 of record JACCHY010000009.1, on the reverse strand, counting down.
AATTGTTGCAATCGATCATCGAACGAGAATTTCCTTTCATCAACCATACAATATTGAAATATCGCATTCGATATTTTTGTTTCGAAGCTTTAAATTTGAAAGATATTTCGCTCGGAAAATTTATCGCAGCGTCGAAAGTAGATAAATAAAAGCGCTTTTTATAAATCAGTCTTTACCCTTTTACGAACAATGTTTCAACTGTTTATCTTCAGAAATACGTGTTCCTTCCAAAGACCTTGGGGTAGTTGAGCTAACGCAGCGACCGTAAACCACAATCGTTGAGTTTCGTATTTCTGTTAGGTAGAGCCAACGATCGTATCAAGGAAACAAAGTCTTGGTATATTTAATTCACCAATCGTTACGAGTATACCCTACGGGTAATTTAACCATATTCTGGTCTCGCACCTCGAGCGCAACATTGTTTATGAAATGCTCCCCAATAATTTTCTATACGTATAAACCGCGAACGATCGCAGATGATTCGAAACTTCGTAACGTACAATTTCATAAATAAAAAGATCAAAGTCACATGTCGTATATCGCGTATATATTACCCGTTGTCGCGGTTTAAACGCGGACCGCTAATAATACACATTTGCGAATTTCGCTCTCTTACATTTTATGATAAGCAAACGCGTACCGAATTTATTTCTCACACTACTTTTCTGAAAATCAAGATGACCCACTGGGGATCTATTTTCAGTAAATGCGTACCTTCCGACGCGAACGAACACGCGAGAATTTGTGGCGACCGAACGGGTTCGCAACATATATAGATTATTGTAGGTTGCGGAGAGACATTAGTCGCGGAAATTGGGGTATAATTGAATTTCGAGCACGATGTCTCGTTTTATGTCGGTTTTGTATCATTTCGCGTGCTGCCGACGAATATAACTAGCGAATTAAATCATATTCGAGTTTAACCGTGGTAATTCTTTTCAGGCGTTAATTATCATCTCAACCGTCAATAATTTCGCGAGATACGTGTGAAAACTACAGTTTACTCCTTATCTACAACTTTTTTCACGGAGCATCTTTGCAAAATTATAAGATTATTAAACATTTTATTTTCGCGCGCGTAATGCGAACGAGATTATTAAATATGTATTTGTAAGCAATTTTTAACGATCGAACGTCGATTCGTAATTGTAAGGATTAATTTTAGTGTATTTTACGTTTTGATATCCAACAACTATTCGATGAAACTAAGAACTTTTCATCAAATTTTAAAACGTACGTCAACTTAATACTACAAAGTAAATAATTATTCAATTTGTTTTATAACATTTGATGCGAATCCGAAAAAGATAAAAGCGTTGATAATTTATCGAATTTACGACTATCGAACGAGTTTGTAATTTCGAACACAAACTACGTATTTGAGAATTTTTATGCGTTGATAAAAGATTTGATCGCAAGGGTGTTAACGAAATAATATAATATTTTTATAAAACTATAAAATTAATTGCTACTTTATTATATTTAACATTTTATCGAAGAATCGTCGATTAAATACAAATTTTCGTAATTAGTATTATTACGTAAATTATTATCATTAAATAAATTTTCTCGATTAACACAAATTGAATTAATTTAATCGAGTGTCTCGCTAAATAAATTTCTATTATAATAAGGAAGCGCGTCGTTTCCCAAGTAAGCTATTTTTGTATGCACGTATATTTTATAATACATATTGTTCGATTCGTTGCGTTAATTAAATTAAGAAAATCTAGACGTTAACCTTATCAAATATTTAACATTGTATATTTCTTTTGATACAAATATAAATTTTTCGTTTCATTAGAAACGAACGAACGAATTAGAAACGGACATTTTTAATTGGACGCTCGAATATCCAACGATGATCATCTTTTTTCATAATTTCGAGTAACATCCAAGCGAAACGTTTACAAACGAACAACATAAGTATGTTCACATTTATCTCTTATCTCGATGGTGTCGGCAAAAAGCGACGATATTTATCGAGTGTAAAAAGTGAAAAGACCACGGGTAAAAGATAAAAAATGTGTTTTTCCCAAACGCAGAAAAAGTATCGCTCGTCGGTCGAATTCCAACGAGTCCTCGAACCAAGTCGGTAGGAGGAAAGCCATAAAATCTGTCGTACAAACCGATGTTTCGCACAGGCTTATCACCGGGTCGAATCTCCGCGCATCCGGAAAATAAATTAGCGCGAAGGAGACACGCAAGCGCGATCGAATAGTGGGAGGCAACGCGCCGACAAATACAGACGTCCATTGTTCGCACCGAGGAACGACACGAGCAGAGGAAAAGAGCCGATGAGCCGAGTCCCCGGGACTCGTGTCACCCGAGGCAAGGTCGTCTCTCTCTCAGTCTCTCTCTCTCTGTCTCTCCTCGGCGTGAGAATCGAGTCGCTCCTCGCGTGGGTACGCGCAAGCGAATCAACGTCGTTACGAGTAATTAAGCGGACGCGGCATTAAAACGCTCGCGCGTCGGCTTATTACCCGGGAACGAGGAGATGTGCGTTTCTTGCGCCCCGGGCCTCTCGATTTCCGCAACGAGTCGCTTCCGTGAACGCGTCTCAGACCTCCTCGAGGAACGAGTCGATTCCAAAGAGATCGATCGCGACGCGTCTTTTATCTCTGCTTTATCTTTACGAGGTGGAACGCGGAGTTAAGATCGAGGGGCGGTCCCGGGTTTTGGTTCGTACGGGAGCGCGAAGGTCGACGAATGCGTTACGTTGCGCTTTCGATCGATGTTGTTCGGTGCTCGGAGGAGTAACAGCCGAGCTTATCGCCGGTTAGAATTGAGTGGAAAATGTAGCGTTTGTACGGATTAAGTTAGTTAAGAGGATAACCAAGACTCGATTGGATATGATACAGCAACTTTGTTTGTTATCGTAGAAGCCTCGATCCGACTCGAATAAAACTTATGTGTATTTAAACGATGTTTCCGTATAATTTATTCCCGCCTCGTACCAAAAGAATATTCTCCTTAACGATATCGGGGAGTTTATCTGAAACCTTGTACGCGGATAATGTACCTTCCGATGTAGGAAGGATTTAAGCGATGGAATGTATAGCATCATTCCAAGTATTACGTACGAGTGTTACGTATGGATTTTTAGTTTTTCGCGCGAGAAATGTGTTTTATTACTTGGAAAATTCATCAGCATCATCGGTTAAAATATTACGATGATAATTCATTCTTTTACGAACGGTTCTTTTTCTTCCCCCCACGACGTTCGCGAGCATATCGTTACTTCGTTTGACCCTTAATTGGCTTTAACTACGCTTCATCAGCGTTCCAACGGACATTTTCTTCGCTCTTTTTTCCTTATAAATTTCTACTTCCTAGCGCATCGCATAAATTTGTCACTGCGAAGACAAAACAAAGACGGACTTGAAATTGCGCGCTTTTCTCGATACCTTCTACGAACAAACGCCCGAAGGAATCCCGAAAATTCACCGTCACGCGATCCGAGGAATTTACCCTCGACTCGGTAACAAAAAAAATAACCCCCGAGCTTAAAATCCAGTCGCGACGCGCGCTTACGCGCGAATTCCGATAAAAGGGACAGTCGGGGCAATTTATCTGCGCTATCGCGTGTCCGCGCAAATTCCACGCCAGAAACGTCGACTCGGTCTGTGTACACCTACGTACCGTGTCTCGAACTCGGTGCAGCATGATCCTTTTTTTTTTCCTCTCTTTTTTTCGTGTCTTCTTATTTGCTCGGCGCGCGTTCGCGATCTTCCTCCCCTTTATCTCCGTCGAGTTCCCTTCCGTTCTCTGACTCTCTCTCTCTCTCTCTCTCTCTCTGTATCTAGCGTCCCGAGAGAGGGAGAGGGCATTGTTTGCAGATCGTGGGAAACAGGGAAGCGATTAGTTGGTCCGCGCGCTTATAAAGTCCAGAAGCTCGCGCGTTGCGATTGTGGTATACGGAAGGTACGGGAAGGGTTCGAAGGCGTAGGTCGCCAAAAATGTTGGAAGCGTGAGCCAAATGTATAAAATATACGTGTTGCGTGCTTTTATGTATAAAAGATGGCGATTGTTGAGCGGCGGTGGATCGTTGGAATAAATTTTAATCGTTGATCATTTTTTTCTCGCGTGTCGAATAAAAATCGTTGGATGTACGAGAGGAAACGATTTACCGTTGATTGTTTATTTAGCTTGTCGCGTATCTTTAATATTTTACCGATGTATACTTTGAAAGTTCCCATCGATCTTGGGGACAAATTCCAGTCTTTAATTGTATATCGTGTAAATAATACTCGAATTACTCGCGCGTTGGATCATGATTTACATAAAATTGACGCGTATATCAAATCCTTTATGAATATCTTGGTATTTAATTCCGGAAAAGTTATTCTATCCGATAATAGTGGAAAATTAGTTTTTCGATTCGTCCTTTGATGTAACGAAATACATTTGCTTTTATCGTTTGCCTCGCGTTACGAAAATTATAATGGAAGTTCAGCCGAAACAAGTTTTCGCTGCTTAAATAACTTGAAGATAACTTGCCAAAATGAAAGGATCTTGATAGTAGATAAGTTAAGGACTGAAATTCTTGTTCTCGAAACTTTTTTCTAATTTCACGGGAATGTAAACGCGGAGCGAATTTAAGCGACTGCAAATTGTGACGAATCGACTAGTTTGCGTCGGACATCGTTCATCGTTTTTCACGCTACCGAGTCAAGGCAAGTGTGTGCGGATAAAAAATTGTAGGTTGTAAAATATAGCTGAATACAACATTCCAGAAAGTATAGCTTCGTTTACAGTTGTTAAAAATAATAATTCTTTTATGTATATAATATATCTTGCTAATGAAAATTGTACCAACTGGATACTACTTCGTCATGTATATATTTTTTTACGTTTTTAATTGAAGTTCTTACTTATTCTTTTCTATTAAACTTGTAACAATGTATATAAATAGTGTTAATGGTTTTTATCTTATAAACGATTTATTATTATGAATGCCTCTATCGATCGAGGAATCAACTAATAAATAATAGAGTATACTGACGTTTCAATCAAACGAGAATGTAAATAAAAATAGTTTTTAGCCTTTTAAAATATAAAGTTACCGAGAGCCGTTTCGTAATTTAAAAATATAAGTAATTAAAGATTTTTCCTATATTATATCGTTTGAAGATTTGATAAGATGTTCGTGATATTATACGCAAGATTAAAAATAAATGTTTTTTAGACATTAAAATATTATTACTCTAGTAAATTTACGACCAATTACTTTAGGGATTACAGAAAATATGGAATTTTATTGTGAATTTATTTTATGTATTGGTTTGTAAAAGTGCGTAAGAAGATATTAACATAAATTTAGTCGCTTAATTTTGTTCAAAAGATCGATACCGATGTATTTTTTTGCATTATAAAATATTTGATTCGACGAGATAATAAAAAAATGTTTCGCGATTTTATTTTAATATAAGATTACTCGAGATAAAATATTACTTATTAGATATCTCATGTTTAATCAGAGTCGTTATATTTGATTCTTTACCATTAAAATATATTCGTACGTGCTTATATAAACATTACGATACATAATAATTACAAATTTATGAAAGATGAACAGCTTTCAAAATATTTTCTAACGCGTAATTAATATTATAATTTAGTTATTTGCAAGAATATTTATTTATTTAAAGAAACGTAAATATGTGTATAAAATAAACGTTTGTTTCATTCTTAATTTCGTTATTTTTTAATATAATTTTTTTTAGATTTTTTATTAATTTTTTAATTTCTATAATACTTAAAAATCATTCAATACTGTAGTAATCTTTAGCATTTACTTAGAGTTGATTAATATTTTGTATAAATAGAACAATTTATGTATAGTTTAAAGTAATATTAAATAATTCTAATATACATTTAAAATTGCATCACAGTTATTGTATAGATCAAGAAAAACTTATGCATTAAATTACTTAAATATTTCTTTAATTCCATTAAATAAACATCAATGTATCATTCGTTTATTTTTGTACGTATAAAACTTGTTACTTACTAAACAATATAATTAAATTATTATTTATATTATAATTCCTGTTATTACCATCATTATTGCGCCGACTGAAATAATTCAGTCATCAATCGTAAAAGTCAATAAACAATTTATACACCGAAACACGTTGAATAATAAATTTTTAGTTGTATACCATTGCTATAACAGCACCGAGACGGTATAATTATTTTTATAACAGTAACAATTTTCCTATTCCGACGCTTGTCTTTCAAATAACGAATAATTTATCAATGAAATATTACCCATATTATTTTTCCCGCTATATCGTCAACTTTTATATCATAACCGCTATTTCATAACGACTTCCCTTAACTCAAAGTCGAGAGATATCCTTAAATCTCTCAGCCATTTGTTCGAAAAGAACAGCGAAGGATACGCTGAGCTCGATAATGTCATTTTACCCGTTTCACAGGTAATGATATGGATTTGTCCATCCACCGCCCAAACGGAATCCACATCATTGAAACTCGGTGACGAGTGCAACAGAGACAAGGATTGCGAAGCCAATATCGTTCAAAGCCAGTGTTATTTGGGTTATTGCACTTGTCAGCCTTTCTTCGCTCAATACAATGCAACTCTTTGCCTCGAGTGTGAGTTTCAACAAAATTATAACAAACATTATAACTTTTCTCCTATTTCTTTTAAGTTTACAGTCGATTGATTTCCGAGCATCGGAATTAGCGACCAAGATTAAATATTTAGTAAAATTTTTAGCTGTTTAAAATACGTGGTTATAAAACTTTAACGGAATATTTTTTAAATTTTACACGTTTATTAATTTTTGAATTCTATTAAAATGTAAATGGATCCGTAAAAAAAATTAAAATACGAGTTTAAACGAAAAAAAAACCTCTTTTTTTATAGATATTTCACTGTCTTTTAATTAATTCATAACAATGTTGTTAATATGTAAATTATTAAAAAAGTTTTTACGTACGCGCAAAGTGTTAATGTAAAAATATGTTATTCATTTTTACTAAAAAATTTTTCAACACGGATATTCTGCTCTAATATATGTCCTTGTTTTGTAACTTTGTCTCGTCCTTTCCCGTTTAACTTTTTTCTTTTTATCTCACTAGAACACGAACTTACCATCTCGAAACTTTACTTTTATAAATCATGTAAAGTATCAAGGATAAAAAAGAATTAAACCAGTTTATGTAGATTTTTTAAAAACGAAACCCGTAAAAAGATGTATAAATTTCATGAATTATAAAATTAAATTTGTTAAAAACATCGAAATAAAATTGATAAATCGATTATTCTTTTTATCTCCACGAACAAATATTCCCGAACAAAAGCTCAAAAAGTTTAATTCGGACGTTAGGAAAAAAAATGATTTTCTACTCGTTGATCCGATTCGCTCGATCGCGCGAGATAAAACTTATATTATTACAATAGATAACGATATCCGACATCGCCGACGCAATTTTCACTTCACGCGTGCAGACCGTTCGGTGATCCTTTATTTTCAGTGTCCGCACTCGTAGCTACACGCATGAGAAGAACTGCGCCGAGCTCAGCGGAACGCAGGACAAGAGTAAGAACTCGCAACCGCTGCTAATTGAGTTCGGAACACCGACTTTCAATTAACGCGATTATCGAATCACTCCTCTATACTTTTCCTTCTTCCGTTCCCCCAACCCCTTCCGCGCATCGAGAAGGAGACAGAGAGAGAGAGAGAGAGAGTTCCGCTCGGATGTCCTCCTTGATACGCCTTGCTCTTTTATCTAATTGCAGCAACCCTCTTGGGATACGGTTGTATGGTGGACGAGCAATGCTCGCTCAGGGTTGCCAACAGCAGCTGCAACGAGGGTCAGTGCAAATGCCAGGAAGGATATTTGCAGTACCGCAGGCATACGTGCTTGAGTCGTAAGTACGGTTGGGGTTCGTGGATGCTTTGATGTTCCTAAGTGGACTTTTTAACCGCAACTCGGATGGCGAGCGTTTCGAATTATTCCTCGATCCCGTCCCCTTCCCTTTTTTTTTGTTTATTGTTTTTTCGAGAATTAGTACGAAACGCGCGAATTCCTTTTGATTCAACGGTTTTCCTCTACCGAAACTCTACCCAGTGAAATTTCGAAGGAATATTTAACATAAATTATTAACTCAATTTCTTTTTATATACGTACGCGTAATTATTTTAGTAAGTAACTTGTAAGCTTAATGTTGGAACGAAAGATTTACGAATATAACTTTCCTGTCGTATCACCTTCGGTAAGAGTAAATCTAAGCGTGGTTAAACTGTTAATTGGATTCACCGGTTTAAAGCCGTGATATTCTCTTCCGAAGTTTTCGCGTCTAGCATCGGTATTAAGAATCTATATTTAAGCAAAAGTAACGTATCGTTGACAATATTGATATTGCATTGGATTAATTATTAATATTACCGGCAAACGAGTTTCAAGAAATTCAATTAAAATATTTTGTACGCTAGGTTGTCAAGAATTTACGTAACTACGAATAATATCGAGTAATCGATTTAAACTTTGTACTCGCTCGAACGAATCGAGTTTTAAAATACGATTAATTTAGTTCCAACGAGCAAACCTTCAAAGTACGATACGACGATGCTCCGAAAATATGCACGGAAAGAAAATTTTGCAAAGATAATACGTTTATGTAACATATTTAAAAGCGAACGAGTTTAGCTACGAAAACTCGAGAAGATACGACTTTATCTCGTCGACGCGAAGATAAATAATAAATTTCTCTGTTATTTATCCTCGTTTACTTTTCTGAATCGATGCGCTTCTTAACGCCGAGCTGTTTAAAATATTCACGGATTTAATATGGATAAAGAAAGAAAGAGGAGAACCGATGAATAGACGAGATAAATGTTCATCGATCGCAAATGTTCGCGGTCCCGATCCAAGAGTAACCACAAATGCATTTTTTGTGGTAAGTTTGTGGATTGCACGATCGGTATCGATGCCCGTCTCCTCCGATCACCGACTTCGTTTCAAGGAAACGTCCGCGCGTTGTAATTCTAAGCTGTCATTGAATCGCGATCGGTCCAACCGGAGATGCAACGACCGATTATTTATTCCTACGCCACGGCTACTTAAAGAGTTCGGCGATTCCCAGCGTTAAACGATTAAAAATCCAGTCAGAGGTAATTTGATCAACGGACGTAAACCAGCTTATTTCATTTTCAATCGTTGTTATCGCCAGACGATCGACGTCCCTCCTCCGTTTCCCTTCCGCCAAACAAACTCTCGCCGACGATTAGATTCGTTTAAAAAGTACCCAACCAACGAATCATTGTTCACAGCGGCGAAGTTGGGCCAAGTCTGCTACAGCAATACCCATTGCCAATTATGGGACAGCGACACCCACTGCGACTTTCTCATACCGGACCTCTTCGGACGTTGTCAGTGCACTGCTCCGATGCGCCAGGACGGCGAAGTTTGCCGACCGGACAGACTCGTGAGGCCGTTGATGCCTATGAATCCGCAACCCGTCTATCCGCCGACCAGCGACAACGAACTCGAGGACTCGGGGATGCATCGAGGTATCGGTTCCACGACCGAAGAGTCCGAGGAGGACACTGGTGAGTCCGGCTGTCGATTTTATATCTCGCGCTGGGGAATATAGTTTTCGATGTGTTTTCGAGGTGATCGTAGTTTTTTTGCTCGTGTTTTTTTTTTCGAGAGCTCGGATGAGAGGACGCGAAAGGATCGGGTTGTTCAAAGTATTCGAGGAATATTGGGTCTGGAGGAAAGAAAGATTAAGATATTTTAGTTTGTTGAATCGTCGATTGGAATCTAAGGCACTTTCTTCTTTTTTTTCGTACGGATTTCAATTTTAGAGAAAAGAAGAAAGATGTCGATAAATCATTGCGATCGAGAAAAAAGTAAAGCAACTTTTTTTAACGTTTTCAACCGTTTGGTCGTTCGTATAATATTTATTTTTAAGTGCATCGTTTACTTGGATAATAACGATTGCACGCCTTTGAAACGTAGGCGCGGTTTATAAAATATGTAAAGAATTATTTTTAATCCGTGAAGTCGATACTGCTATAAGTTAATAAAATGAAAGATAGAATGTACATTCAACAAGTTGTGAAAATAACTAATAAAATATTAAACGATTCTGTTCTTTTATTTAGAAATATACCCTTTGTTTTAATATACATGTTTAATATTTTGTTGTTTAAATTTTTTCTTTATCGAGATGTGCATTTTAATTAAGAATTTTAGATGCTTCGCGTATTAATAATGAAAATTACTTTAGCATAATTTTATTGTAAACATTTCAATTAAAAAAGTGTTTTACGGCTCGGTAAGCGAGAATCTCGTTACGCTACACTACAATTATTTGTAATAAAGCGAAAAAGTATAAACCGAGTTCTTTTCGCGATTCGTAATGAATTTTTTACCCGAATCGTCACACCGTGAATATTTTTTACTTTTTTTACTTTATATCGAATGGCGTATTTATCGCGTATAAATTGTAAACAATTTGAGCTACGAGTCGGATAAATATGAAATTAACAACCGATGTTTCGCTAAAATTGTTATTACGATACTTTTCAACAGGATAATAAAGTTAATTTAAATCAATTTCGACGTAAAAAATAAAACCATTATCGGTTTTCCGCGTAATACGATTCGAGCGACTTTTTTATCGTTGGGAATTATTTACGACGCGAGTAGATAAACTAATAGTACCGAATCCATAAAATAACATTTCGAGCCAACTATTAATTAAATAATTAAATCATTCGCTTCGTAATTATTATCCATCGCAATACAATTAGAGTTTAGGAAATTACTAATTTCAATGCAAACCCTTTAAATCTAGGTGTCCAATTGTCCTGGCTACGAAACGCTACGATGTTACTATCAACTGTACAACCCACACAGTTAATGCCTATAAATCTCGTCACTAGACCATCTCTACGTGCGGAACTGCAACCCAATGAACTTCCGGATAATGATTCGATCGTGGTTGAAGCCGATATCACGGAACTTATGCAAACTACTACAACATCCACTACGAGTATTCAATGTACGTCTGTAGATATTTGTCTCAATCGAATATAATTTAACGGATTCGCTACGAATAGTTGTTTAATCGAATACTCGTATATACGAGTTGGAGAATAGTTGATCCAACACCGATTATTTTTTAGACGGTACAGAAATTTAATCCCGACCACTACTCGCTTACTTAGTATTAATAATTGATAACACGAGTGAGCGAAATAAAAATAAAACTACTCGTAAATTTTGATATCGAGTCCTATTTCCTGCACAAATCACACTCGAGTATCGAAAGTAAAAACATGGACTTTCCTCGCGCTTTCAGCGGTGACTCCGGTGAAAACGGACCGCCACGAGGCCGAGGCCTACGGTCCCGTGTCCTTGGGTCTATCCTGCAACTGGGACACCGAGTGTCGCATGGCGGACCCGAACTCCCGGTGCCTCGACGGCGTCTGCGAGTGCGCGAGACGCGCGGGTAACGGCACCTGGTGCAGCGCTCGGAGGACGGGATGCTCTCCGGGTACCTTCCAGTGTCGGGGCACCGGTGCTTGTATCAGCTGGTTCTACGTGTGCGACGGGAGGCACGACTGCGCCGACGGTTCCGACGAGCAGTGCACCCTGGGAAGGGCCCAGTCGCGGTGTCCAGCTCAGGCCTTCCGGTGCAACAACAGCGCCGTCTGCGTGTCCAGAGCATCGCTTTGCGACGGGACGAGGGACTGCCCCAACGGCGAGGACGAAGTTGGTTGCAGCGACCGGAGAAGTTCGTTGTTTGTTATCTTCTTCTCCTTTCCTTTCCTCTCCTTTCCTTTCCTCTCCTTTCCTCTCAGGGTAATGGACGAGTCAAACGAGCGTCGATTTTACGTCCCGAGTTTTAGTCGTTTTTCGGGGCTCGCGGATAAGTTGACTCGGTGAATTCTGGCTTTTCAAGGGAATGTCTACTTTGCTCGAACCTTTAGTTCGAGTTCTCGTCGGTTTCGTTTGAATTACGTACGGGTTCGATTCGAATGGCTGTTCGCTAATCACGTTTACTACGGGTATAAGAAGTTTTCCGAGGGGATAATGTACGCGGAGATATTATATACGATAGTACGAATAGAACGAACTTTATTTCCGCAAGATTTTAATTCCGAATTTGCATCGATTCGTATTTACTTATATGACATACGCGTATAAGATACTCGAGAAAAACGACTATTATTTATAAAAATAATCTAAGGATAATCGGTTAGAAGATAATTAAAGATAAATATTTATCATCGATTAAAGTTTCAAATTAGATTTAGTCAAATCAGATTTTAAGTAAGTATAATAAGTAAATGTTTAATTTCAACTTTTTGAATTATTTCGGATCGTTTAAAATAACGTTATGAAAAAAGGGTGAATTTTTTTTGTTCTCGTCGTTTTAAAAATGGTAATGCAAATATATTTTGGCATTCGATTAAAATTAATTTCAAATCATTGATAAAAACTTTATAATTTGCATTTGCAAGTTGAAATAGTTTTGAATAAAAACTAAACTAATATTTTATTCTTATCAAGGTGTAAATAATGACTTTTGTAATCTCTCCTCTTGTTCGATCCATTACTTTACCTTTTTTAAGAAAAGAGTTTCTTTACAGAACTTTATTTTTCTTTATAATTATATTTATTATCTATAGTTTCGATGAAACGAACGTATCTAAATAATTAAGGAATAAATTTGTTTTAAATATTACTTTCGATATCGCGATGTTGATATTAGTTTTTTTCATGAAAAAAAATTTCCTCGAGGAAAGTAATGAAAATGTATTAAATACCTAATAAATTTAAGAATTAAAATTATAAAAGTTATCATTCCACTCAAAAGTTTAATTATAATATCGATCGATACCTTTTAAATTATAGTCGTACAATGAAACAGTGTAACTAAATTGATTAAATGCATCAGCAAATTTTGTAACGGCTAGGAAATGAAACGAAAGTTAAGCAGTCTAAAAGAAACTCTTTGAATAAATTCTCTTCTTAAAAACATTTATATCTTCGAAGCAAATCTACCATATAACCGTTGCATAAATAAATTGACAAAGACACAAAGAGAACTAGAACCTCGTTATACTTGGACTTCCCCTCCCAAAGGCTGAAAGGTCCAGTTCTGAAATGTCGCTCGAATCCACAGAATGTCCGGAAGGTGCGTTCAGGTGTAACAACGGCCAGTGCCTACCTGCTTACGAGTTTTGCAACGCGGTCGTCTCTTGCAGGGACGGAAGCGACGAGCCTCGTGGCGCCTGTCGTACTCGAAATCGCAGTCGCATCTCGCCAAGGTATTGCCCCTTCAAATGCGCCAATGGACGATGTCGTTCCGACGCCATCACCTGCAGCGGTAAGGACGGTTGCGGTGACAACTCCGACGAGACCAACTGTTCCGTCTGCAGTGAGTAAACCCGTACTTTTTTTTTTTAATGCTCTCCGCGTTGTCCTTGAGGTTTCGTTGAGATCGCGTTTGCGAATTGGATGTTGTTCGAAACCTCGAGAATTTCTGCCGATATTTATACGCCATTGTTACATTACGTATTTTTTAATACGATAGATTTTGGTATAAATTTATAAAAGGTACCATTAACTCGGGTTCGCGTCAATTTTACCGTACGGTATCTCAATCGAAGTTTCAATTTGAAACTTTGCGCTGGGTTAAAAAGTTTCGTGGCTATCGACGTCGACGGCTTAACGCAGTTATTGATTATTCAACGATCAAAGGAACAATTTAATTTAAAAATTATATTTGAGTTGAAAATGTTTAAAATTTAACGTTGGTTTCTTTGAAAAAAAACCTTGGACTTATAATTTTGATAAAGCGTTAAATTCTATTACGAATACCAGGTTTAATTAAATTGAATTATTTTTCAGTCTCACGGTTTATAAATTATATAAAGTTATCACTGTTATTAAAATTTGCACTCGTATTAATTATCGATAGAGTAACGATTCTATTAAAAGATTATTCGAGTTGATTATAAAAACTAATAACAGATACGAGATAAAACGTTTGCTGTATTTGTAAAACATCGCGTATCGTATGTTGATCAACAAAATCTGATTCTTTCAGAATGTGCTCAAGTGCTGTAATCGCCGCCCTGGAAACACCGTGTCGTTGAAAATTCTATACATCATTCAATAAGATACGGATCATGACAGTGAACAATCTCACAAAAGCACGACGCAGCGATTATCTACTCGCACAGACACGCCTATCCACTCGAAAACGTACACACACATACATAAGTCGTATAGCCGCACCGATGACCAAAGATCAAACAACCTGAACTGAGCCGATTCACGGACAATACGATCTTACAAAAAAGCTCGTCTTTTGATTTTTCGTCATTCACGTATACAACAAAACATTATATTACTTCGATAACAATACCGCCTTGTGCCAAAAATTATTCTCGTACGATAAACACCATTTATACGTTAGAAATAACGCGTACTTAATTATTTGATTCGGATCGATGCAATTGAAATCGTGGTTTGTTTTTTTTTTTTTTTAATCATTACCGTAGGGACTTAATCTTAAATCGTGATCAAGGCAGGTTTTATTATCTCGAAAATAAATGTCTTTCGTTTGTTTCTGAAATAATTTAATTCTAAAATAAACGTCTACGTTTGCAACTTTAGTTTATAATTAAAAGCAATATTTTTTAACGAAGGAAAAGAGAGGAAATAAAAAATACGAAAGAACAATGCCACTTTCTTCCGCTTTTCTTTCTTTCGCGCGAAGAGTTTTACTACCGGACTGGAGAACTATTATCGCAAAGGCTTACACGATTGGCGTAAATCAAACAAACTGTTTTCGTTATAATAAAATGCGCCCGGTTCGCTTTCGTAGATAAATCTTCCAGCAAGAAAATCGGACGGAACAAAATAAGAGTGCATCTGCATCGCGTACGTATTTATTTACATATATCAGTTATCTAGACTAATCCATTTGTGTATCACAATTCCATCTCTTCGACAAACGCATAAATCTTAATTTAATCTCTTTTTCGTTCATCGACTTCCGTCCGATTTTTTTCCGAACTAGATCAAATACGTAGCCTATTTATGTATCAGCGCAGAGTTTTATATATTTAGATACTGCAATCGATTATAACCAGGTATACATTTAATTTATCGCAACTATTTATGACTACGCAACGTTAGATGCATTTATAGCGATAGCAACGATATCAGCGGCAATGTACGAGCAAAGCGCCACAAAAATCATTTGTACTTTTAATAAAAAGAAACTGCATTCCCAAAAAAAAAAAAAAAACCGACCGCTTATTTTCCAAAACGCTCCTTAACTTTACCACCGAGGCTGCATCTTTAAAATCCAGACGCGAATCGCTAGACTCGGTCTGAACTTGAACTGCATCGAATCCAAGTTGAATTTATTTTTTAAATCTGTGCCCTTACCTACGCCCCTTTTACTCTCGTTCGTCTCCGGCTTATCGATCACTTTACGATGTCTCTTTTCGTTTTGCGTTCGATTCGCGCTCGAGTAATTTATATCTTCTCGTGAAATTTCGTTAAAATTTATTAGTTATCGGAGAATTAGTTACATTTTATCAAATTTTGATCGGGCCAAGCTTTTTTAAAAACCTATTTTAAAAAGTTGTGTTTCATTCGCAACGAAGAAACGACATTTAAAATCCTATTTATAAATTACACGGAGCTTTTATTTCCAATACAAGTTTTTTTTGCATTTGTGTTTGCGACTATTTGATATTTATGTATATTATAATACGAATCCTTATCGCGAGTATTACGTCCATTTGTATAAAAGGTACGCGAAATTTGAAAAAATAACTTAAACCGGTTCGATCGTCTTATAATATCATGAAATTATTATTAAAACTTTATCTTTTATAAGTTATATACTATTTTAATTTTTAAAGTTGTTGCTTAAAATTAAATTGCTATGTGCGTTTATTTTTTCCTTACTCAATTCTTTTTACTGCATTTTTATTTTTATGCTTGTCATTTAAATTCGAGTCGTCCGATAATTTTGAGCTTCCAATTTTTCAGAGTTACCACTATTACGTTTTCGAGTATCTCGGACTTGTCGATAAAGCTCAGACCCGGATGAGAGTCACTAAACATTTCTACGTTTTCATTCGAGTAGTTTTCTTTTGTATCATTGCGTGATGGAGGTTATTTCGATTTATTAAATTAATGCTTGTTAAAATAAGAAATTGAAAAGTATATTCAATGTTTTAAAAGATAAATGCTTATATATCGAGTATTGATTTATTTATTCGTTTTTCGATAACTTTTATTGTTTTATATTTACGGCTTTACAGCATAAAATAGAGTTATAATAAAATTGCATTTCAAAGTACATAAACATTATTTATTTATTTAGAACAATTTTAATATATTATTATTTCAATTAGACTAACATATTTATATCGACTATTATTATATTACATATTGAAAAATTACAAAATCTTTTTTTTTAAAACAAACGATGCGCGTAAATTTTTACGTTTAAAATTAAGTGTTTGTAATATCTTTTTTAAATTATAACTGTAACATAGAGTAAAGCATTGTGTTTTTATACGTAATAATTTATTGTCAAGTTTTTTTATCCGTTGAACGATTGCGTAAACTTTTTGCAACTTCTACACAAAAGCGCTATTTTCTCGTAATTTATTCACTACTTTCTTTCTAAAATACGTTGAAAATATATTTTATACGTTTAGTAAAAAAATTGCTGATTTTATTTTTTAAAATATATTTTATAATATAATAAAACTTAATAAATAGATTTTTTTAATTTATTTGCATCGAGTTTATAGTTATCCGATAAATTTATTTTATAAAAATTTTTTTAGAAAGATCTTTCGAATAATACGTAAACTTTTTCAAGAAAATGATATAAATCTAATTTTTATCATTTGGAATTATATTCCTTTTTTTTGGAATAAAGATATATTTCGAACCAATCGCTGTATTAAAAAAATTTGTTAATTCATCGAAAAGAATAAAAAAATATTTTATCAAGTAAAAAGTTGAAAAAATGTTAATATACGAATTTGGAGAAAAAATATTGAAAAATAGCATTTTTTTAAATAAATTTTCTGTACGATAAAAATTTTAAAGTGTAAAATTACATTTGTAAATTGATAATTATTTTTATTCATACAAGTCGGTTATTTTATTAAATTTTTAGAGCTCTATTACGATTATATTATTTCTTACGGTATTTCTAATAAAAATATTCTAATTTCTTTCTTTTTTGAGTAAACGAAAACATTTTGTAAATAATCCACGTTGAGTTATATAAATAAATTTATATTTCATAAAATTCACGCAAAGGTATAAATTTAAGATATTTCCAGGAGATAAATTTCTCTTTACGGAGGTTTTATATTTATTATCAAAATAAAACTAATTGAAATTTAGTGCACTTTATATTACTTTGATATAATAAATTTTATACGAATAATACTATTTTCTACAATGTATATACTTTGCATTCAAATTTACTATAAAGACCAGCTTTAGTATCAAAAGCGATACTTCCTTTCCCTCGGAAACTACTCGGAAACTACATTACTCTATAAAGAACAGAAGCTGTCGTTTAACAAAACTAATCGGGTAAAAAAAACCTCGAAAATAAGTTCTTCCATCTTATTATAAAAGAGAAAAAATGCGTTTTCGGTAATTCGATAGCCAGCGTTTAATTTAATCGAAAAAGCGTCGTCTCATTTTGCAAAGCTTTCAACGTGTAATAAAAATGACAATCTCGTCGAGCTCGACTGCAATCTTGTATAGTGGATTCCTTGCACTTGTCCTGCAATGTCCGGTATTAAATGCGTACGCGGAATTTACTCTCGCTGTCTTTAACACAAAACACAGCATGGCAATCAATTTATGCGCAAAGAGCCCGTATAATGAAACAATTCTCGGTGAGCCAACCGCAAATTAAACGATGCGACTGCAGATGATTTCTGAGCTCTTGCTGGATTCTATTATCATCTTGCATATATATATATGCACATGTATTACGTATTTGGTATTGCGAACTATTTTTTAGTACGTTGAAACGATGTTAAAATTTTTATTAAATAAATTGTGGATACTTTCCACACTGTAATAACGCGTAATAAATGCGGCGTTTAAAAATCGTTGTATTTGTTTTTAGACACACTGATATTGCTCGAGTACTTATAATTTAATTTACTGCCTCGACATCGTAACTATTCTTATATTTTTTTATAATAATTATTGGACATTAAAATCTTCTCTAACAAGATTCTAAATACCAAAAAGTCGTTTATGGTTTTCTTGAAGTTGTGACATTCCGAATGTAGGTTACGTATTTAGTTACAATATAAGAACAGATTTAAACGAAGCTTGTATTTTCAATTAATAATCGCAATAACGTTATTGATAATAATTTAATAACTCATGCGCTCGTTTGTGATACTATAAATTTATCCTAGATTAGAAAATTGAAATTCGAACGACCTTTAGATTTATAAACTATTATCGAATCAAAATATTTGATTAATTGGTTACTTTCTTCACGCGTATAGACTTTCTATCAATTTACTCGAGGTAAAGTTCCCATTTGCAAAAATGTATCATCGTAAATTTTTCAAATTATAGCTTCTGGAATATACGAAATTTTACTTATCTTTCAATTTTTATTACGGAATATACCGATAAAAATGATTTATAATTTAAAATCCATAAATATCGAATTATTATATTTTAGAAATATGGTTCGAAGAGGAAAATTCTACAAATTTAAAAGGACCTAAATATATTTTTTTAATTATAGATTTGTATGTTTATTGCGAGTAAAATGTGCAAAAAAATGTTTGAATACGTTTATATATATATAAGACATTATTTCTGTGTTTATTACGATTTAAATCCGAATAATAAAATGTTTATAAAAAGAACTAGAAGAAATAAAATGCAAATCACACGCATTTAGGAAAAAAAATGAGTAATATTTTATCGTAAACACGATATTTAAATAGTAAATAGAGGTAATAAATAAAAGACAATACGTACAAGCAAATAAATATCATCCAACGGAAATATTCAATAGCAGAGCAAGTAAAATATAGTTTAAAGCAAACCTAGCATTTACTCTTATTAAAAATTTAACGAAGCTCGGTTTTAATAGCCGGTAAAAAGACACTCGAGCGAGGATCTCTTCGGTTAAGAGTTTCCTGAGGAAGGAAATCGGGTTATTACTGCATTGTGCGCCTCTTGACCACTAAATCTACTCTCTCTCTTTCTCTCTCTCTCTCTCATTCTCTCTTCGTGCGGCGCGTTCGTACGAATACACGAAAAGCACCGTCACAATTTGGAAACACAGAAACGATATTGAACTTTTGCACGCGATAAGCAAAATATAAAGGTCCATCGCAAACTTGAATTTATCAAAATGGATTCGAAATGCCGAACACGTGTTCTAACCGTCGAATTTCATTGTCGATTTGTCGCGGACTTAACGAGCGTGAAAAGTGCATAACGTAAAAAAATACAAACAGGTGTGTAACCTTGTTCTCTCGGAACGAACGCATTTGTTCATACCATGAAAATATACTCGTTATTTGTTACGATTTTTTTTCGTTTTCAATAAAAACAATTAAAATTCGCGCAAGTGTACGAAACGTATTTTAATTTTCTCGAAAAAAACTTGTTTTATAATGACGGAGGCGATACCTTCGTTCGTGACTAAAAAACAACTATATTTCAAATCGTACCGTTTTTCGGTAAAGTACTAATTTCGTTAGAAGTTTGCAAGTTTAGACAATTCAAATAAATGATTGCGTCTTCGAATCTAATTCCAGGCGATTCGCGGTAAAAGCTTTTGAAAAACGTCCAAGAATGAAAAGGTTCGTGTCGCATTAAAGCTCGTAAATACAGTAAAAGAAAAAAACACCAGGAAGGAGAAAAATGTTGGGTCGCGCGAAGGAAAGTGAGCGAAACATCGGTACATGTCTTCTTCTCTAGAAAGTACCAACAGCCTCAGAATCTCCTTCGAGAACGCGCATCGCAAGATAGCGATTTCCACCCCGACTTGGAGAAGCGATTGCGGGGGTGGACGTCAACTCCACCCTCTCGCGGCGGTCATTGGCGGCTCGGTCCTGCGCACACGTTATTTCGGAGGCAGGCGCTTGCGCATCGAGATGTTTAACGCGCACAAGATCGAGACTTGGACAGTCGCGCATCGGCGTGAGAACAATGGGGTTGTCGCGTTCCTCGGATCGATGTGACCGTTGAGACAACACCGGCGGATTGATCGAGGGTGTCAGAGGGTTAGAGAACGCGCGGATGCCACTAAGAACGGCCCTCGACGAGTTTCAAGAGGGTTGGAGTTGCACTTTGAGGAACAGGTAGGTCCGGAGAATATTTGTTTCGGTGGTGCGGAGGTTGGCGTTTGCTTTTGTCTGTATTTTTTCTAGTCGAGAACGGGTTTTCATCTCGGGGAATTTTCCTCGGATGTCGCGAGCGTGGAGGTTTGTTTACTTTGGGGTGGATATTTAAATTGTTCGCCACGTTGGAATTTTTGTGGTTGATGCTATTGGAAACCCACTGGTTAAAGTCGGTATGATATTTTTATATTGATCGACCGCGTCGATTCGGAAGTAGATTTTATTAATTGAAATTTTTAAATCGCTTGTTTAGTCTACTTATTTGTACGTTGTAAAAATCGATACATTTTTAATAGAGTTAATGTAAAAATAGAAACTCGCTTTATTTTCAGAGTAGGATTAAAACACGCGATACGACAATTATATAAGTTTGAAAACAAACGTTCTATTATTTATGTATCGATCGTTCTGGTAAATTTTGAAACGTAAGATGTAGTCTGCGTCTATGCATAATAAAATATTCTAAATACGAACGAGATACATCGTAAAAATGTCGAAAAAATGCATTAATCCTATAAGTAACGTTTATTTTTGTATTTTATTATATAGTATTATATTTGAACGATTACTGTCGAGTAAAGCAAACAAGGATAAATTTTTAATTACGATTATGTCTTTGCTACTTTAAAATTTTTTATAATTTTTTCATGTAATTTTCTTATTACAGCATTTTTATTATATATACTTTTAATGCAATTTCTTTATTGCTAGGATATTATTTATCAATTAAAAATTGCATAAAAGATAAGACATTAATATTAAGTTTGTAAATTTTCTAAGATTAAAAAGTTGTGGATCAACTTGTATCAGATAAAAAATCAATTTAAAATAAGTAAAAGATTATTTTTAAAGTTTCGTTTGTATAATAAAATGCGATATTGAAATTTCGATAATTTCGTCGGTAATGATTGAATTTAAATTTACCAAAACTTAATTTGAGAAACTTTATTAGCAATTAAAATAATTAATACTCTGGGATTCGTTTAAACTTACTTTTAAGATATTTAAATACAGAAGGGAAAATTCATTTCATTTCGACTAGTAATCAGTGGAATACTTGGTCTAATTAAAAAAATAATAAAGTCAAACTTTAAGCAGTTATTTTCTTAAACTGCAGTTCTTACTTTTTCGCGATGATATTAAAAAAAAACATAAGTTTGTTGATTTACGGCGATCAAGAAATTAGTAGATAAAATTCTAACCGATTTATATTTTGAGTATTGTACAGTATTTTAATAATATTTTTGGATAATTTTTAAATTTGTAAAAAAGGAAAAGTTTTTGAGAAGATTTTTTAATTTTAACTTAACGCGTTAAAAACATGAATTACCTAAAAATTTATACGCGTAAAATGCGTAACGAAAGAATTAACAGCGGAATTTACAAAATCAAGAAATTTACAAAAGAATTAATAAATCTTTACACTGACATCCTAATTATAACGCTAATCATCTCGTTTGACCAAAAATTGTGTATAAGTCATTAAGAATGGTACGGAAAAAGTAGCACAAAAAGAGACAGAAATCCAATGCGATAATAACGAAACATTTCCTTTAAAGGCGATAATCTAGGAGCATATGCTCGAATCAATAAATCATGACCTACGGGAAAAATCGGTTCGACTCGGATCGAATCACGCAAGATACGAGGCTTATACACTTTCACTTTTACTCCTGTATACCTCGTCTAGGGGAATGCATTTGACGTAGGTAATTTGGTCGATAATACATACACACGATAAGCAAACCTTGTAATTTTTTTATGTTTCTATGTTCTTCGTTTTATCTGCATTGCCTGACGTTTTTTACGCGTGACGCGGCAATAATTCCCTCCTCGCGCTTTATAACATATTTGTACATCATAATTTGAAATCTGAACGTATAGTTTTATTTGCTGATCGATAGATTAGTAGTTTTTTATTAAATACCAAACGTTTATTTATATTTTCAATGTTTGTTTATTCTTATATTCCATTCGGTTAACAAGAACTTCGTTCGTACCATCGTCTAACATTTGTCCATGTCGTACCTTAGGAACTCGATGCAGTGTTAGATTTATAATTCCGACAATATTTCCATTCTTTAAAAATATGATCTTTTAACACTTGCATCGTTGCAATATCGATGATGATAAAACAGTTCTTTGTATAAAAATATTTTTGAATTTTAAATGTTCGATATCTACAGCAATTTTTATGTAGATAACTAAAATTTGTACATTTTAATCTACTCCATATATTTTACTTTTTTTAATGGAATGGGAAATGTTTGCTCCAACGAACTTCATTTTAAAGTCTATGAATATATAAAATTCTACTGCTGCAAATAGTCGCATTTAAAATTAAATATTCAATTCTTCTTTTAGAATTTTATGAATTTTGACATAAACTTATTTTTATTTCAACCAATGTTATGTTGTTTATTGTTATATTTATAAAAGAAATTCAATGTTTTTAGAATTTTATTTTTAGATTTTTCTAGGTTTGATCATTCTCTTTTAGAAATCTAGTGTAATAAAACTGGTGTAAAATAAAAAATTTTTTTCGAATAATCGATTTTTATTTTTAGTTTAGAAAGCATATCGATATCATAAATTTATAAATGTAAAAAATATGTAGAAAATAGAAAAAAATTTTTGAAAATTATCGTTTCATTTAAAATTTCAAATATATAAAGGTTTAAAATTTTTTTTACTATGTCCGTTATATTATAACTATATATATATTGTTGTTATAAGCACCTAAGAATTCAGTACTTTATATTCATTAAAAAATTAATTTTTAGAAATTCACTGTCACACGAGAGTTGTTTAATCGCGAGAAAACTAATTAATTTAAATAGCTAGTAAAATAAAAATGACAATTTGAAACTTTGTTAAATATTTATAACAACGTGGAAAGAATATATAAGATAATTTTACAATGTAAATTTACGTTACGGTAAGACAAATCTAGCGATATTCATACTTAAATATACTTTTTTTATGCAGTTTGTGTATTAATTTGTATTTTTTAATTTTGTAAAAAACAAAACCAAAAGTTTTTCCAAGTAAAGAAAAGATTATCCGCAAATTTCGTTTCAATGAAATTTGTGATTGAAAATATATTACGATTTTTTAAAAAATGAATGTTACATTAATAAGAACAATAAAGAATAAAAGATATACTGTCAAATCTTACAGTAATAATAAAACCATTAAATAACCGCTTAAAAATAATTTAGATAATTCTTTTAAGAAACTACATCTTATATTTTTAGTAAATTATTTTTAAACCTGTTAAATTTTAATCGAGCTTATCGACACTGTTCATTATGAATCATAGTTTTTTGGATTAATATTAAAATATAGGAAAACAGATTTAGATATTAATAATAGAATAGTGTTATTCTTAATTATATATAATTTTTCAGTAATC
Source organism: Dolichoris vasculosae (assembly GCA_018907195.1). NCBI lineage: Eukaryota > Metazoa > Arthropoda > Insecta > Hymenoptera > Agaonidae > Dolichoris > Dolichoris vasculosae. The sequence goes on along the minus strand of JACCHY010000009.1, from coordinate 4,844,344 downwards.
ATTTTATAAAATAAAGTAGAAAAAAATTGTGATTATTATTTATAAAAAGGAAACAATTATCGCACTTAAAAATCATTAAATATTTATTTGCAAATAGTATTAGGATTACTATTGGTATCTGACAATAAAATATTAAGTGTATTTTGTTGTATTATTTATCAGTACTTGAGATCAATAAAAACATATTTCATATTTATTTGACATAACTTTTCAACAACATGAATTTTATTTCAATAAAATCCTATACAATTGAATACAAGTTACCTAATAATACAAAAAATAAAATATAAAAATAAACTTTTTTATGTATTCAAACATAGATATTAACTGAATTCTGTCACGATATTGTTAACACGTCTAATTTTTTACTTAATAATTGGAAATTTCAAAAATAAACATACAAAAATTATTGGGAAATTTGCAAAAACTCATATGCAGTAAAATTGATTGAATCGTTCATAAATTATTTCTTGGAACAAAATAATTATAAATGATGAATATAAATTAATATTCAATGTAAAAGAATATTTTTTATGCAGTTAATAGGAACAAAACAAAACATAATTATAAAAAAATGCATAACTCTAAGCTTACTTTATATTTAACATTACTTACTTAATTTATATTTAATTATACTTTATAATTAAAAAAGTTTTGTTCTTTTGAATAGATATATTTTTATTTATTTGTAGAATCTCTTAAGACTTTTATTATGAGAGATTAAGTGAAACAAGATTGTATAATATTATCAAAAAAGTATATACGATAAAGAGTAATATTTATGATGTTGAATATATATAGATGAATATAAACGTCAAGAGAATTTCTCTATTAAAAGTACATAAGAAACTTAATATAAAATAAATATATATATTTTACTTTGTGCATCGAATTTGTGTTAAACTTTAGAGAAAAGTTAAATAAAAAATAATATATTAAAATCAAATAATAATTCTAACAAGAAAATAAAAAGAATTACTTTTATTTTTAATCATTTAAATATATATATATATGTATAAATTAACAATAATATTATATTTATAGATCATTAAATAAAATAATGTAACAAATGTGAAGTGTAGTTATATCATTATTCTTTTACTAATTTTTTATTAAGTATTAATTATAAGTACACTACTTGACTTGTATTAAATTAAAATAAATAATTATAAATAAATTAAATAGACAATTGCGTAAAATGAATAATTTCCATATAATTTTAAAGAAACTATAAAAAGATGTGAATTATTTCATTTAATATTTATTAGTATGATATACAATAATTTATAATTCATATCGTAAATTGAGAAAATCTTATGTATGTATAGTTTAATAATATTGGATTTTATAATAAGTTTGCTGGTTATATTCTAATATAAAATAAAATAAAGTAATAAAAGTATAAAAATTAAGAAAAAAGGAATTTATAACATATTGTAAAATTGGATATAAAAAATGATGATTTAAGAATATTTAAATTTTATTGATTTTGATAATGATTCTGAAGATTTTATACAGTCGTAAATTTTTCATTGAAGGAATGGAAATTTTAATAAACTGCATCGAAAAATGATAAAAAGATGACATACGTTTTATACATTTAAAAATTCTTATACGTTAATTAGAATCTCTTTTTCAAAATTATCAGGGCTAAAAAGAAAAAAGATTTTGGAAAAATATGCTTAGTCGTAAATTTATTTTTAACTTTTTTAAACGTATTTCAGAGACTACTTCCCTTAAAATATATATATATATATATAAGCTTTTTAACTTTGAACTAACGAGAACATAATATATTTAATTAAATTATGAAAAAATTATACATTAATTGCAATTTAAATAAATTAAGAAAATAAAATTAATATTATTTCTGATACATATTAAAATGCATTAGAACGACGTAATGTTATCTACTATTAAAAGTACAATATTTGGAGTACAATTAAATAGATGCGATAATTAAGTATAGTACAAATACAAATTTTTTTGTAACAGAAACAATATAAACTCGGCGTAATTCGAAACTGTTAAGCGCATGTGACCTTACCTTGAGCACTTGGAGTCGGAACTTTCAAGCTTGCAATCAGTAAGGTTAATTTGTAGTTGAATTATTTGACTTACAGGATTAAATTTTGATGATTTAAAAGCATAAATAATTACAATAATAATTGGATAAGAGCTGTATGAAAAATTGTGTTCTCTATGGCAGTTTATTTGTGATATTTGATACGAATGTATCGGTGATGGTTGGAATCTGATACTTTAAGTTACAAGGGGTCAAACATTCGATGGTAAGACGAATTGCTGTAATTGAAAAACCCCTTAAAGTTTTAATGTATATCATTATTTATTGGTAAATAGATTATGTTTTATTTTCTTTTTATTCGATAATTTTAATTTTATAACTATTAAAATTTATGTTTCATTTTCTATTCAATTTCATAGTAATTAAATTTTGATACTAATTCGTACCATTTTTTAATACTGTAAACATTTTATATTGCATAAATTTTTATTTATAATTTTTCAATAATTTGGTAAAAATACCTTTTTTATTTTTACGTAATAATCATTATACTATTAAAAATATGTCCTTGCTATGAAAAGAATTTCTTAAATTAGACAAAATTATCATAGAACACTCAAAAATAATTATTTTTCCTTATCGGTATTTTAATCTGTTTTCATTTAATTTACCATGGAAGAAAAACATTATTTTATTTTATGACGATATTAGAAATAATAACAATAATAAAAAAAGAACAATAATAATATAAAAAGATAGATCATGCGATTAAAGTTGTGTTTACTTTATAAAAAGCTTGAAAAAATATAGAAACGTAGAGAAAAATCAGATTCTGAAAAGACATTTTATTCGATACAAATGTATATATAAGTTGGCACTCGATTGAAAAGAAATACATCGATAGTTTATAATTTAAAATATTCGAATATTATAATACAATTGAACTTTTATTTAAAATTAACTATTTTTTCAGTTCCTTTTTACGTACTATTTTACTATTTTGATTGGAAAAATATTAAAAATGTGATTTAATCTATATATGCATTCGCATACAATGGATTTAATTTCATACAATATTTTCAGTCGGGATAAAAAATGATTACTCTTTTACTATAATCACTTTCTATTTTATAAGCCGACGTATTTTCTATTTAACGAAGATTTTCTTTTTTCAATATTAATTCAATCGCATAAAATTGGAAAGATTTATAAAGGTTTATTTTTAACTATACAAAAGCGTATTTTTATTTCAAACATAATTCTTCGCACGGAAATTTTCACAAGGTTTTTCACAGATATCAAAGTACATAAATTTATGGTCGTTGACGCACTATTGATTGCGAAGGCATCTAATATATTTAACTAGAAAGATCTTATAAATTTTTATTTATACATTATAAAAAAGATGATTTTTCATTTTCATAGGTTTTAATTTCTTTATTAGCAACAAGGGAACCGATATAAATCACAAAAGCGTTAAAAAAATTTACTGTTTCTAATTAAAAAGTTAATATTTACCTTTTAATTTAATTTTTAACAACCCACGTTATTAAAATGGTAAGCTTTTCCCGACCTATGACCTAAATGACGCGACTAGAAAATATTCATTTTACGTAAACAATTAAATAGTAGGCAATTACCGCGTAAGAATCGTAGAGTTTAATTAACCTTATAACGATGCTCAGCCTCTTCAACGGTTATTGCAACACCGTAATTGCACACATTTGAATCATCTGTTATCATCATCCGATCGACTCAGCGATTTTTCTAAAATTTTTGCATAATAATTCTTTCTCTCGTTCCATTCTCGTTCTAAAAATATTATCACTCGTAACCGAGGGAAAACTCGAGGCTCGTCGAGATGACTACTTGCCTCGTAACAGATATATAATTCAAAGAAATATTTAACGCCGGCCGTTAACGCTCCATTGTTATCGAAAGTTATTAGGCTGCACTCGTCGCTAGCCATTGTAACTCGTACCTTCGTCCGACCTCGGTCGAGTCAAAGAGCGCGATACGAGACCCGAGCCACGAGTCCCACTCATATCCACGCTCCTCTCCGCAGTTTCACTCGCAGCGTCGGAGTCGAAAAAGCCATCGACAGCGTCCGCGGGGATTGATAGCGTGGAGAGAAAAGAGACGAGCGCGATCCACGAGTTGATAGCGACTCTCGATTCGCGTTGTCCTATACGCGCAGCCTCTCGGAAGCGGAAGAGGAAGGAGATAAGAACGAGAGGCTGGAGGAGCGTTCGCCGATTAAGAATGGCCGGGACGAGATGACACCCGCCGAGGACGAGAGCCACGAGGGGGATGACCGCGGGGAGGCCCGGGAGTAAGGAGGAGGATGTCGAGACCCAAGTGGTCCAGAGTCACCGAGTGTCTCAGCCGGCCCCAGAGTCTCGTGCTCCTGCTGTTGCCCTGTTTGCTGGTCCTCACCCTCTACTTCCTGTCCGGAAGCGAGTTGGACCTGAAAAGGCTGCAGTATCTCGCCTTCCGCAACGACAACTTCTCCTCCTACGGTGAGCTTCGAATACGCTTTATGTGTTTATTTACTTTATTTTACAATTTATTTACAATTCGGCTTATTTACAATACAACACAGTTTTAACTCGGAATGTCTTTCGTGCGCTTTTTTTTATACGCCACTGGATATTACGATAAAACGCGAAACGAGTAGAAAATCTACGATACGCTTTATTTGAACTTTTTAAATTTCAGAAATTTTCATTTCGAGCTGTTGCGGATATTGTAAATTTTGGACATTTTTTCATTAAAGGTTTAAGGTTGATATTTATACGTAATATTTTGATTTTACTCCGACGATATTACCAATATCGTAAACTTTTATATCATCCTTAGCATGTTTGGAAAATTTCGTAATTCCCCTTAACGAATCGAGTTTTCCAAATATCAAAGATAAACGCTTCGAAAGCTTTCACACAATTTTCTATACTTCTGAAACGCTAACGTTATTTTTCAAAAGCTCCTTCATTTTCTACTTAATCGCGATCTAATCACGGACAAAAGTTTTCGTCGAATCTTTACTCTATTTTTTATACGATAAATTTCGTTCCGCTCTAAAATATAGTAAACCTTTTTACGTTTTGTATACGTTGGATGCGCATTGCGCATTTGAAATTCTTATACGTAGGTGTAAGATATATTCTCTTGTTACATTAGTTAATTATCGTACGCAGGCGCATGTATATATAGATAAGTACGAGTTCGATAAGCATCATCGGATTTGCAATTCAAATCCGCTTTTACCAGCGGTTTTAATATTATATTTCAATAAACATACATTATTAATATTTGTAATGAAAATTATCAGATTAAAAAGGAATGAATAATTTTTTATACTCGGCGGAAGGAGGCGGAAAAGGTCCGAGGTATTTAGAATTACTCATCGAAGTATTTATCGTTACGGAAATTATTCTTTGTGTTTCGAGCAAACTTTAATTATTTACAAATTTTAAAGTCGATCGACATTTTACACTCGTACAATTTTTTCTTAAATTCAATTTCTACATAAATTATCGATCGCTTTTATAATAAATATTTTTACGTATTACCCGCATGCGATAAAAAATAAAGAGAGACGTTTTAATATTACGACTTAAATTTTCATCGTATTTTAAACTCTCATTGTATCGTTCGATGTAAAATATACCGAGCGATATTTTTATTTACAAAACAGAAATCCATTTCAAAAATAATTTCTTACGTCGAAATTTCGATTAAATTATCGATTGTAAGAATGTAATGCTTTTTAATCTTCTTGGATTCGATCAACCGTTCCTTTTAAATTTCAAACTAATTTTCATCGAATATCACGAACACTGTAACTCATCGAATACTTTTTTCAATATGTATAAAAGATTCTCTTTTTTGCTTAGATGTGGTTGATGGATATCTCGTATGGAATTCAAAATGCCACATGCTATCCGAGAATCCTCTCGATCCGTCCATCGTTAAGTTCGTGAAAAGGGAAAAGTTTGAGACGTGTTCGACAACTCCATTACTAACAAGCATCTCCAGGGAGTCCAACGGCAGTGTATATCTAGTCATTAATTCTAAAGTAGCGAAACATTATAATGACTTATCCTGTTGCTGGGCGTCTGTCATTAGACCGAATATTACGAATAAAACTTTGTCGGGAAAGGAGTACGATTCCAAAATCAGGTACATGTATTATCATTGTTACTACCATTATTATAATATTGTACCTTGTTACAGAAAAGTTGAGAGAACGTTGATGAAACGATTCTACAAAAATAGCGCTCGACTTTTCCAATTATAATATTACGAAATGGATAGACGTTACTATACTTTATCTTATTCTTCTTTAACGAGTAACATAGGTTTAAGATTTCATTAAAATATAGTTTGGAATTCATTATCGCGCGTTTAAATGTAATAAAAACTTTTCCAAAAAGTATCGAAATATGTAATCAATTAATTTATTTTTGTATATTTGATCCATAATCTCGATGTTTAAATTTCCTTTCAAATATATTTCATTTTTAAACATTACCGTATCCATTACATTTTCATACGTATTTTTCAGTATTAAATTGAACTAGATTCCGTTGGCAAGTGCACGATAATGGATGCAATCTTGTCGTTCGTGTCATTGTTCTAAATTTGACGCATTGCTCTACATAACGCGGAAAACGTTGGAATAAAATTCAGACGAATCGTTAAATAATAATTTCAGAATAATTCAATAAACGTAAAAAGTTGACGTATTAAAATATTCGTTTATCGTCGATGGAATATAAGCAGAATCGAATTCCATCGAGTACAGACTATACGGAAATAAAATAAATTCATCCTCGATCGATCGATACATTAAATATCGAAATATGTAAAACTCCATTTTTCTCTCGCAGCGTTGGCCAATGCGAGGAGTTCAAAGACCAAGTCGTACTTCAAAAGAGCGTCGAAACGCTTCTGGTCAAGTGCAAAGCGCACAAGTTGGTTAAGTCCTCCAAGGGCAAAGCCAAAAAAACGAAGACGTCCAGCGGTTTGGTCTACGAGAACGTCCACGCGGTCCTGAACCCGGAGAAGGTGCGCGAGCGTCTGAACGCCTCCGAACCCAGAGGAAACAATAATAACGGTACGAGTTTCGGTCGCCGGTCTCAAGGAAAAGAACTCAGTGTACTTATGCTCGGAATCGATAGCGTCTCGCGATTAAATTTTCACCGTTCCATGCCCTTGACTCGGGAGTTGTTGGAGGGTCGGGGATGGCTGGAGCTGAAGGGTTACAACAAGATCGGAGATAATACGTATCCGAACCTCATGGCTTTCCTCACCGGATATAATCAGTCGCTCGCTTATTCGATGTGCAGACCAAAATTTGCTTACGGTCTCGACAACTGCTCCTTGATCTGGTATAATTTTCGAGATGCCGGTTACGTTACAGCATACGGCGAAGATCACGCTCTTATCAGCACCTTCAACTATCTCAAGGTGAAGTTTCTTTTTTACATGTTATTGTTATTTCATTTCCGTGTTATTTTCTGAGTCGCTTTTTTTTTTTTTACTGATTTTTGTATTTAATAGTTGATTTCGAATGACGGAAGAACCGTTTTATCTTATGAATGAGTTTTGATTAGGAAAAATTTATCTGTTAAATATAAAAATTTTTATATTTGTTTAGAGAAATATTTATATCCATGTTTAAACGAAAAGATTAACTTATATTTAATTTAAATATTTCAATAGTAAAAATGTAGTAATTTTTAATTATTTTAAAAAAGTACAGTTTTTTTTATATATTCGTATAATAAATGTTAAACGTTGATCACATTTAACATAAATAACCGTAGAATGTAAAAATAAAAAAATTAAACTACTTTGATTTTATTGCAATTTTTAATTGTAGGAATAAAAAACCAAAACATAAGTATCGGTTGTAATTTGAAGTTTCTTAATTTTAAAAAATTTTGATCAAAGTATAAAGTTGTTTTAAAATGTTTAAAATGTTAAGTATATTGATAAATATGAAATAATTTTATAATCATAAAAAAAGTCATTCGATCGTTATTAAAAATTTCTAGTTGATCCGATTCAACGTTACATTATCTTTATTCTATAATTCCTTACTTTCTACCATATGAAACCAGCTGAAATAATATTCTAGATTAAAGGGCTATTTATTAATAAATAAATGAAAAAACACGTATAATTACAATAGAAAAATAATTATTCACGTACTTCGATTCGGACCCTGTTACATTTAAATACAAAAAATGTGAATCGTTTATCGATTTTTACCCTCAAGTATTTAAAAACCAATTTTTTTGAGGTACCAAAGGTCTATAAATTACAGGAAGATGATTTAAAAAAACAAGTTAAAATAGCGCAGCATAGAAACTCGCCGACTTTTTAGTCGAGATGCGTCAGTTGTTTATTAAATTTGTGCGCAACGATTCAACGATGTTTAACAATAAAGAGAAACTTCTAGGAAGATATAACGAAGACTTTGATATTTCTCGCTATGTTTGTTCGATGTTAGCGAATGCCAACAATTGTGTACAAGAAAATGTTACATACCAACTTCAAGAAGTTAACCGAAGAAATTTAGTCGAATCCGGTATAAACGATGCCAAGAAGAAACTGGAGAAATTCCCGGGATCAAATGAAACTTGTGGAAGAAACTTGGATTAAACAACGATACCAACCCGGAAACTCCGAGGTATACGAAGTCATCCACGAGAACATTTGGAAAATCATACGAGACGGTGTCTAGAGCTTTCCATCACTCTTTGTTCTTTTCTTGGTTTTACAACGTTCGAATCGCGTGACGACGAAAGACGCGTATCCGCTTCTACGAGTACAAACGACGTTCGATAAAATTGGTGGGGCTAAGAATGTTGAACGATTATTGGCAGGTGCCATTAACTGTCGATAGCAAACCTCTTACCGTGTTTATGTCTCGGCGCATAAGAGAACGACGTGTTTTGTTATTTCGAAGACATCGTCATCGTCAGTCCAGATTTCAAACGTCGTTTACAACTTGCTCAGCGAGTATTTAGTCGTTTGGAAGAGGCTTAAGTTGTAAACGTAGAGCTGCGTTTACATGTACCCGCCACTCATTGAAATTTATAGTTAAAGTAAATTCAACGAAAGATTAGATATATTACGCAGTGATATGAAACTGCTGATACAAAAAAGGAGCGACATTTTTATAGTAACGTTGCACTATGATTCCATGTTTAGTTTGTATGTGTATTTCCATAAATTAATTATGAATTTTTTTTATTAATTTATACTTTAATGAGTACATTACGGGGAAATCGTGTACGAAAGATAAGCATCAGAAATTAGTAACGGTATTAAAATTGTATATTAGTTCATGAATTATAAACCTATTTAAATTGTATGCGTGATCTTCGTATACGTAACGACTGAACTGTATTTAATGAAAATTATATAGAATGTAGTAATATGAATAAAATTTATGCTTCTACTGTTCTTACTTAATTCAAATTATACTCGGATATGAATTTAAAAGTTAAGCATTTCCTTACGGTTATGTTCTTTTATAATAAAAAAACGATTCTGTTACATATTATTTTTAATTTTTTATTATCGCAAGTTCACAAAGATACGAATAATTTTGCATTATATTAAACTTTAATTATATATTAATATTAATTTCTATATTCTCTACATAAAAGTAAAGAAAGTATCTTTTATTTTATTATATGCGCGTGTATATCGAACGATATATAAATATTACTTAGTCATTCGCTATACGTTTTACGTTATTATTGGAATATCGATTTTACTATTTAAAAAGTAAAAAAAGTAGATTCAAAACTTTTAGAAATATTTGATTAGTCATAAAATATTCAAAAATAAAAAACATAATTTATTTTAAACGAATTAAGCTATATTGAATTATAAGACCGATGCATGTGTTATAACAAATCAATCCTCCGTTACCAACGTAGAATATTTTTAAAGAATAAGGTTAAACAAAGTGATCTAAGTTACAAGGCTGTAATGACCTGTGGAAAAAAAAGTATTTTCACTTGAGAACACCAATTTCTCGTATTAAATAATACTAGATATTTTTCCTTTATATTTATTAAATTTTCTTTATATTCGTTTTAAATATTGAAATATACAAAAATTTTAATCTATACAATAAATCTATACAAACGTTTGTTTAAAATATTATTAGCGTATAAATTAGTACTTGAAAAAAGAAATACTTGGTTTTATTTAAATAAGAGGGCATTTAAATGGGATTATGAACTCAATTACATGTTTTTGTTTCAAACACGGAAATAATTAATATCCTGAGAACTTTAGATAAATCTATTTGAATAATATTTTTTATTGTATTATTTATATAAAATACTTTAATATTTATTTTGTAATGATTACTTAACAAAAATAGTCAAACAAATTATATTACGCTTAAAATTCTCAAATAGTTTATATCAAAAAATGATTATTATTTTGGTAAATTATCGATAATAATTAAAAAACTAATATATAAAAAGTATATAATTTCTATGTTATAAATAAACTTGTTAAATATTTGAATTTTTTTATAATTTTATCATTTCTTAAATTACTGTTTAAATAAATATTTAATTTTGGATGTATAATAAATATATGGAAGATTATTTACATTAGATTTAAATATAATAATATGCAAAATGAGCAAAAATATTTGTTAAATAAATAATGTAATATATCAATATCAATATATAAATAAACTAGAAAAATATTTGTTAAATAAATAATGTAATATATCAATATCAATATATAAATAAACTAGAAAAATATTTTTAATGTAATATTTTTAATATTATTAATTCATACAGTTTGAATATTATATTATGTTATGTTACATTATATATTGTAAATAAATTATTTTAAACAATAATGAAATTATAAAATTTTAACATTGAAAGCTTTTGAAAAATTTAAAAATAAAGAAAACTGATAATATAACAGAATAAAAATGTTTAAAATTTCATACTTTTAATCTACAATAAATGTCGGAAAAGTTAGACAAGAGATTTATGATGTTTTCCATCATCTAGATTTTAACCAAAATTCGAAATGATTAATTTAGTTTGAACCAATAGTTTCATAATACTTCAAGTTGTTTTAATATCATGTAAATACCTTTAAAAATTATTGTAGTCATTTTGATGTAAAATTAAAAAATCGCGACTCATCCAAATATAAATTCATTATACCCGATTTTATAATTTATTATTATTTTACGTCGTTATTAAAGTATAAGAATTTACAAAAAGATAAAAACAAGTTATTCATTTTATTGTAAACAACGTATAATTTGAATAACACTTTATCACGTTCCAAAATGATTTCAGCGTTATCGGAAACTCGAAAGTTTATATTGTACGATGTATTCAAGAATTCAATATTTTTTAAATATTTTTCTTTAAATTCATTTAAAACATATTAACGCATTATTTTTTCTTAATGCGTTAATTTTTATCACCTGTCACGATTTTTACTTTAATCTTTTTGATTTCTATTCAAAATTGAATATTCTTTTACTAATGTATTTCAAGAACAGTTTTTTTATGCTTTACTCATAATCTTCGTAATTTAACAAGCCATACAAAATCTGTTTTAGTATAAAGTTTGTTCACCTAATAATTATGCAATATTTTTCATTCCACATTTTTCCGATTTCTTTTAAACGCGAATATTTCAAACTGTTTTCCTCGCGCTTTAAAATACTATACGAATCATATCCTTATAAATTTATAACCAAACTTATTATTTTGGTTTAGAAATTACACGATCGATCAAGGATCAAATTTTTGTTTGCGTTATTTCGAACACATCGAATTCTTAATCGCTGTATGAATTTTATAATATAAACACTTGTAATCTCAGCGTAAAAATTTTATTCAGCGCACGACAAATTCTACACAAATTTCAGCTGTTACAAAATTTGAAAACGTTACAGGTTGGTTTCGTAGAGCCGCCAACGGATTACTACTTACGACCTTACGTCCTGGCTTCCGAAAAACTTCTAAAGACCCGTCAACGATTCAGTGCCAAGTATTGTACCGGTCCCGAGGTAAGCGTCGAGCGCATCTTCGACTTCGCGGTGGACTTTGCCAAAACGTTTACGAATCAGCCGTACTTTGGATTCTTCTGGACCAACGGCGTCAGTCACGAGAACATGAACGGACCATCCTCGATCGACGCTCACTTCCGCGCCAAACTCCTGGACATGGAATCCGCCGGGGTTATGAACGACAGTATGATAATCGTATTGAGCGATCACGGAATGCGTTACGGAGACATCAGAAGCACCTTCGTCGGGTGGTACGAGGAGCGACTGCCCTTCATATACATCTGGGTACCCGAGTGGTTTCGGGAACAGGATCCGGAGAGTTACCACGCGTTGCGTATCAACCAGAACCGGTTGACCTCGCCCTACGACCTCTACGAGACCTTGAGGGATGTACTAACCCGAGCCGGTGGTCAAGCGTCCGCCAGTAGCGGATGTCCACTTTGCGGTTCTCTTTTCAAACCCGCACCTCGAGCACGGGGTTGCACCGAGGCCGGAGTCGCTCCTCACTGGTGCACCTGTACAGCTTTCCAGCCGGGAAGCGTCTCGGACAAGATCGTCGTCGATGGCGCGAACAAGTTCGTCGAGCATCTGGAGAACATCGTGAAGCGCTACAAGAATAAAAAAGGCTCGAGGTTGTGCGCGACGCCAAAGTTGAAAAAAATACACAGGGTGAATCGGGTGGTGGATCTGGACCGGGATGCTGATCCTAACGTCCTCGAGTTGTTTTATTTCCTCGAGGTTGGTCCGGGAGACGACAAGTTCGAGACGACGATTCGTTATTACGAGCCGGGAAATTACACGATTCACGATGACGAGGTCAGTCGTATCAACTCTTACGCTCAGAGTGCCAAATGCTTGGATCAGGGCTACAAACAGTATTGTCATTGCAAAAAGTAGACGGTTATTATCTACTTCACGTACACATTATCTACTTATCCTATCTAACGAATGCGTCGAGTGCGCTCGAAACGAGGCGAAATAAACTTTCTTCGTACTTTGAACGTTCTTGGAAATATTGAATATTTGGATGTGTATGTTATTAAAGTGTGCCAGTGTTAGAATTTTATTATTTGTAGATACGATGATTATGATAGCGAAAGTCGGTATACGCGATTCGATACGATTCGATACCCGATCGGTTTATTATTAGTTTAGGTAAAGGAGACGGAAATCTTTTTCGCGTTCGTATAAATTACAAAACTATTTTTCTATCGGTAATTTAAGTTTTATAAATAAATTTCTAACGGAGCGAAAATCTTACAAGCTTTACGTTGGACCAAAGAAATTTCATCCGCGTAAAGTATCGGTTATTTTTAAAATTTAAACTAGCGGTGCGAAGAAGATGAAAAAAAAAAGTGAGTCGTGATTCGCTCGAGAAAATTTTTCACGGAAGCGTTGTATCCAAATATTCAAATTCCAAATTGAAATTGTGGAAATAACATTATATCGAATTTCACGATATTAAATATTAAGAGTTAGGTCCATTACAATTTACGCGAGTCTCGTTTCAGTCCTAAAATATTGTATACTATACGAGGACTGATTTTGTAACGCCAAATATATACAAGTGTAACTTGTACATACCAATATTACTGTGGTAAAAATGAAATAATCGGTGATGTTTACTGAAACAGTATTGAAAAGTAAAGTTTCCAACTTTTTGTGTAACTATAAAATGAGCTTATATTTTATGAAGTTTTTTCATATACAGGTGAAACGCGAAATAAAAATGTCAGTTTTAGTATTTAAGATGAATTTTAACGAAAGAACAATTCTTTTACTTTGTTATTATTCTTAGTAAGTAGTGCATAATATTTTAATCGTAAAATGCATTTTCTTTTCATATGATGAATTTTTAAATCTAATACTTAATTGTTAAATATGAATAAACTAAAGATAATTCATTTTTTATAAACATGTAGCTTTTAGTAATGCATTCGTTACGATACATCAGCATTTCAATTCACTTATTATATTGTTAACTATTTTTTACTCTTAAAGTATAGTAATTGTTACTTGTTATAAATTTGATTGAATTAAATACAGAATTTTATTAGGTTATTGATTTTGCATAAATCAATGTGAGTCAAATAAGAAATCATGCTTACAATGTAAATAAGCGATTAGTATATCATATAATGTATTGTTGGAACAAATTTGTATAGAAAGTATAAGCGAGATATTCAATTGTAATATTTTTCAAGCAATATGTTTTATCATTTTCTTTTTTTATACTTGAATGTCTTTTCAAATTATAATAATTTTTACCCAGCAATGTATAAATTTTGTTTTTGACTTGATATCAACCATTATATATTCTTCGAATGTTAATGTTATCGATGTATAATAATTTTATACCTAATTCTTGATATATTTTGAAAATTATATTTATTAGTTAATAAATCACAGTCAAAGAATTCCAATTCTCGCTTTGAAATCTTTCTGTAGAATAAAGTAAAAACAATACAAATATGTACATTTTTTGCATCATCATGTAACAAATACATTTTTATTAAATAAAATAAAATAGCTTTATCTATGTATAACTTTTATTTATAAAAAATCCTTTATAAAATGTCAATATTTTCGATTACACATTTTTTTTATTCGCTACAAGGAAACTATTACAGTAACTTTTGTATTCTGGTCACTTAAAAAATAATAATATTACTATTAATATAAGCATTACTTTGGTCGAGTTTTTAGTTTGTTCTCATTTACTTCTATTCTACCAAGGTAAAAAGTTCCATAATTTTATTTTTATTTCAGTTACGTATATAAATTCAATGCAAGGATATTTTAGTATCATTTTATCATTATTGATTATATGTATATATATTATCGATAAAATGTTTTCCTAACATTCGTTAAAAGAATTTTCCAATGAGAAAATATTTTACCCATATAAAATTTTTTCAAATATAGCGATCAGATTAAAAATTATTTTTTTCCATCAATAAACAATTATCAATTTATATTCCTTTCATTTTTATTATTGTTTATCGGATTCCAGATATAACTTTGACGATAATAATTTAACGGCTCTTTAAATAATAAGCATCGCTAATTTCAGTAATGACAATCAAAATAAGTTCCAATAGCTTATACAAATATCGTTTATACACTAAAATATTAATTTGTAAAAAAATATCTATTAATAAACGCGTTAAAAACTATTTTACCAAATCGGATAATCCAATTTTTTCCAGCAAGTACTTCGACCGATTCGAAGACTTTTTTCTATCGATCTCATCTTTTCTAGCGTAACATTTTACCGTTCCCCAGAAATAAAATACATCAAAATCATATTTAATTAGCAAAGCTGTCGTCGATCGACTGCCAAATCCGAATTCGAGCCATACAATCTCGCGACCGTCTGCGATTCAAGTTCGGCGTCAATAAAGCGTTTTCGCTTCGACTGTACGTTTCCTGCCTCGGAGTTCCAAAAAGCATAAAAGCCATCGACCTTCTTCTTCCGTTCCTACTCGGCGATTTCCTCTTCACGTTCGCATTTCCTCGCTGAGCTAGAAATAAATCCAACGCCTTGATGCTCTCGTAGAGACTGCCAAGGTCGACCCGCGAGGACAGACTCGTCGGGGTAGTCCTGGGGGTACTGGGCAAGGTCCCCGGGTCCAGTATACTCGTCGTCTCGGAGACGATGTCGAACTCGTCGCGAAGCTCCTCGCGGCTGTCGCAGGAGTTGATCACCGCGGATTCATCCAGTTCCTCGATCCTGGACCTTTCCGAAGTCGAGTCCTCGGGGAAGCTCCTGCTCGTAGTTTTCGATGCGCATCCGCAAGCTCCCTCGCACGAGCAGACGACGACGAGGGTAGGCTGTTTCCGTTCAGGATCATCCTCTTCGTCGGGATCTCCCGGTCCGGGCGACGCGTCTTCCTCGAGTACAGCGATGAAAGCGTTGTCGGAGTCGACCCTCGTGTTCTCGGAGGCAGCGCTCGAGTTCTCCGACTGCGGTAGACGAAAGTTAGAGGAACCGGGCTCTTGGCTGGTGACCCCGGGCGCATACGCACCAAGGTTTGGGTCCAGGGCGTTGGTCGAGGAGGAGGGGGAGTCGCTGCGTTCGGTCGGCGGTGAATTCGAGGTCGTCCTGGACGTGGGTAAAGAGCGGAAGAAAGAGCCGCTGTTTTGTATCCAACCTCGACGGTTGGCTCTGGTAGGCGAAATTAAAGTTGGATATTGGGTAATGCATTCGGTCGTCTCGGTGACGCTGTCGCTTCTACTTATGGACGGACCGTTCGAAGATACACCTGTGAATTACAATGAGCTTTTAGTATTCATGACCGATGCTCTTTTGTAAATTACGGGCTTTACCGAGGAACGAGAAGATATTGTGGGCTTTTAGAGAGGGTGGATTTATTTTTAGTGTAGAATGTGATTTTACGTGCTTTTTAATTGTAAGAAATTTTATAATAAATGATACGATGGTCTTTTTTTTAATTTTATTGTTTCGTTATTTAAAATTGTACGTTAAATATTTCAACTTATCGATTCCGATAATAATTATTATTTTGTTCAATTTTTAATTCGTTATATTTTATATTTTTACGTAAGCGTTTTCATATAAATACGTTACTAAATTTAATAATAAATATTTACGTACTTTAATATGTAAAAATTATTCTCGTAAGATTCAGTAAATGAATAGTTTTTTCAATAACTCGGTGTATTTATTTAACAGTGCTTTTTGTATTAATGGGTTTGTACTAAAATACCGTTATTATAAATATTACAATGTTATATCGATAAAACATCTTTTTCCTACATTTGTTGATTATAAATCAACGTAATTTTAATCGTATTTGGATCGATTAGTTATTTTAGTATTTAAAAGTCGTATGGTTTCAACATTTACAAAGATAATTTATACTTTTGTACGTACGGTTCATAATTATAAGACTAACAACCGCTTAAAATTTTTTTTTAAATATGCATTTTAAATTTGCCGTTATCACCACGGAAATGAAAAAATAAATTATATATTCTAAACCAATTTATAATTCCTATTCTAATTTAAAAAGTCTTTTTCACATACGCGCCTTTGTAATTATGTCATACCCAAGGGTAACATACTCTAATACAAATTGACATCCGTAGTAAGCCACTCGGATATAGATTCCGATTACAATATATAAAAGAATACCTTAAAGTGCAGACACGAGCGTTCCATAATTGGAACCCGTCAAGCACAGGATACTCAAATCGAACTCGCGAGGAGTAATGATTCCATGAGAATGAAACCAGTCCGAATATCTGAGAGAGGTTTTAGCGAATTCGATTAATCTCTTCATCAATAATGATTATAATAAAACTAAAAGAAGGTTAAAGATGACAAGAGAAAGAGAAGAGTTGAAAATATAACAAAATAAAATAATTGCAAAAGAACAATTGTTCCATCGGAAAGTAAAAATTTATGAAAGTATCCGGTAATTATTCGAGGAGTAAGTATTTTATTCCTCGATCATCGTCCGAGTGCTGAAATTGCTAACACATATTTCATGGCTTAGAGTTCGAATTCTTATACATTTAAATACTGTAAAATTTTATTATTGATTTTATAACTAATAAAATTCTTTTGTTTACGTACAAAGGAATAAATCGATCGAGCTTGATATTTGAACTTTAAAATAAAATCTACACTATCTATGTTTAATCACAGATTGGAGTCACTAAAAAATGAATTATACATTATACAAATAATACGTTATTTCTAGACTAATATAAAAATAATCTAATCGTAGAAAATATTCATGCAAATGTATACAGTTACGTACTTGGACCAGGCAGATTCGAGATAAAGGCGTAATCGAATTGTCGTGTAGTTGTTCTTGGTGGTGTCAAGTATGGTGGTGGTGGACTTTCTGGTACTGTTTGGTTCGCAGGGCTCGAGAGAATCGGTGTTGTTTGACCACTGCGGTTTTCGTTCGATTCACCTTCGTATATGTTAAGAGTTACTTGTGGCTCGTTGTATCTTCAATTAGAAAACGTTGGAATTCGCTTAATGTGTACGATTAATAATGATTTTTAAAAAGAAGGGCGTTAGTTTTTTTCTTATACCTTTTTATACGTTTCGTTGTTATATTTTACTTATCCGTTCAAAAGCTCGAATGTTATTACGAAAGGTGTAATTTAAATAAATTTTTACTAGGTTTCTTCCGGGGTAAAAAAGTAAGCGATAAGTTTTTAGTACTTCTTAGTATTTTTATAAGAAATACTAGGATTAAACATATTTTTTTGGTATCTAGATTTTTTGAATAGATTTTAATATTTATTAAAATTAAAATTTCGAAAAGAAAGAAATAATTGAAACTTTTATTCAAACCAATATCAATTAATTCTAGATTTTTTAAAATATTGTTTATAATTTTGTAGTTTTTTAAACTAAATTTATAAACAATTTCTAAAAATTTCTTTCAAAAAATACGTTTCAAGAAAAACAATATTTTTTAATATAGTTGAATACTCGTAACAAAAAATTAAAATATATCGTATAATCGTGTATAAAATTATTTAATTATATTTAATTTATATTTATCCAATATATTTAATATTAATTAATTAAGTGATGTCGGTATAAACTACTAAACAAATGTTGAATGAAATAACGTTCGAAGATAATATTTTGATTTACGCGAATAAACAATCATTTTTATTATATAAAATAAAATACATATATACGAAATGGAATATACGAATAAAATAAGCACACAAGATTTTAAAAATATCAGTGCTCAATCTTTCGGGATATTTCACTCCGAAACTTCTGAAATACGCTTTTGAGATAAACCCTTTTAAAGTTTGAGAAATTGATTATATTAACTTGAAAGAACTCGTATACAATGGCTTATATCTCTGGTAGTTTCGGTCGGATCAACTTGAAATTCCCCAAGAAATTTTATATTTTCAAAAGATAATATTTCTAAAAATGCGTTTAGAAAGTTACGACCATATATCTTTTTAATATTTTCAAGACTTTCGATCGTTGGCTTATAAATACAAATTCTTTGTTTAATGCCAGTCAAAAATTACTTGATTAAACTTTAACAACAATTACACATACATCTCTTTAATATTTTCAAGACTTTCGATCGTTGGCTTATAAATACAAATTCTTTGTTTAATGCCAGTCAAAAATTACTTGATTTAACTTTAACAAAAATTGCACAGACTATAAGTAAACTTTTACAAAGTACCGTAAAATTCTATAAATTTTCGATTAATTAATTTAAACCTTTTCCATCGATTCATTACACTCAATAAATTCCACGCGATAAAACGAAATCATTACACCGATCAAGAATTCACTTTCATTTAATAAAAATAACTCGTCAACGTTATCCGGTCCCAAAGATAATTAATAAAACCACTTACGAGCAACGACTGGATGGAATACTCCTACTTCTTCGGCTGTCCCTCCTCGAAGTTCTCCATTTTTTTCTCCTATCGTTGGTGCATTCCTCGTCTTCCATCCCGAGTTTGATAACTTCATCGTAATTTGGCGGAGCTTCGTAGACCGGAGGTTCGTCGTTTACAGAAATCTCGTCGATTCGTCCTCCTTCTGCAAGGTTGAGAACTGCCGCGTGAACCAATAACACAAGCGCAAAATACCGATCTCAGAGAAATTTCGCGTCAACGAAATTTCGTATCACCGAGTCCGTACTTTCGAGCATCCGTTAAAGATAGAATCAACAACGAAAGCGAAATTTAAAAGCGAAGTTCGCTATTTTGCTAACAACGTATACAGTACCCAAAAGTTCGCTGATCGTTCGCAATCTCGACTGAAGTTCTCGTTGGTGTCTCGCCCTCGCACCGACTCTGTACAACAGGATTATCAGTGCTGATATCAGTAGAATAAGGCCAAGACTACTGGCAACGAAGACGAGCGTCGCCGTTTTCAAATCCGGATATCGGTCTATTTTCGGGAAGTAATAGTTGGCTTTGTTCACCTGCCACTTTCGGTCTTGCATTCCCAAGTCCCAATCTACGATCGAAAGAAGCAGCTCAGGAAACAAGTTTACAAAGTAATCGAAAATGTATTTACCGTGTAAGCAAGTGGTGGGCTCGTCGCTATTATCACCGCAGTGATCGAAACCATCGCAGTTCAATAGACTCGAAATACATCGATGGTTCTGACAAAGGAAATCCGAGCTCGTGAAGCAATCTATCGATCGAAACAACAAAGTGTTAAGTCATCGTTCGGCACTATTCAAAGCCACCAGCAAAGATCGAGCGAACGTAATCTCACCCATGTAACTGAATGCGGCGTATGCAATCGCGAGTCGTGAATTCGGTCCAAAACTGCCTCGTAGACTAACGTGAAATCCGCTCGTTATCGGGGCAATGTGTTCCTTCAACTTTGGAGGCTGCAGCTGACTTACCGGATGTCGAAGCACTTCTAGAGGCATCAACGCCGACGTTGGACCTTGTTTAATAATTAGCTCGGTATTCCCTGCTATCGAGAACATAGAGCGTATATTTATCGATTCGAGACTCTCGAACGTCCAACGTAAAGGGGAAGAAGGTGAATAAAACGGTGTAACCGGCAAATTTACTTTTTCATCGCGAATTCAAAATATCTTTCTGAAAATGATATAGATTTTGAGAAGATGTACAATTTATCGATAGAAGACGAAAAAATCGAACTATCAACATTCGAAGAATTTTATTTAAAAACTCGATTTGGTTCGTTAATTACAATAAAGAAATTTGTACCATCTTCGAAACGTGGACGAATTCGTAATCACAATTTACCAAAACGTCGATCGAATTTTATAAATTACCGAGTATCGAGCGGATTAAAATTTGTATTCTCCATTGCCAAGGCCATTTTTATTTATCTCTCAGTTCCAGAAAACGAACGTAGAAACTTGGAAAGTTGGAAAGTTGGAAACTACGATTCCGCGATGATATATAACGAAACTCGTCCCCGTTGTCCCTTCGAAAGTCGGTTTTCGCGGAGAAAGTCGAACCTACCCATTTCGGCGAAAGCGATGACCTTAAGATACATGTGCGTCTTCATATGAAGAAAGTTCTTGGGTGGTCTGATGAGCCAGACGCAGTCGTAAGTTTTGACCCCCTCGCCGACCATATCCATCATCGTTATCGCTCCGCCGAGATTCTCCACGTAGCCGCCGCAGTCGGTGATCGGGTGCACGTGCGTGTCGTAATGGTGCACCAGTACGAACGAGTAGAAGGCCTTGTATCCGAGGCCTGTACCGCCGTTCGCGTAAAACCTTATCAGCAGAGACGGACCCGTCGACACGATTATCGGAGGTCGGAAACGAGCGCCGCTGCTCACATCCAGACGTTGACCGTTCCAGTCGTAGAACTATCAACATCGGAACGCGTTAGCCAATTTCCATCGGGATTTACGAGCCTCGATTTATGCAGCTGTGTGAAAACCGCGCGTCCATTTTCTTTATCGTCTTTTTCCAACAGTTTTCTCTACTGTGTTTAATTGCATTTTTTGCATGGTTGTGCGGAATATTTTGATTTATGCTTCGTAATTTATTCGAGCTTTTATAATAATTAATACAATTTTTATCGCTTTCGATCACAGCGTGGAAATTAGTTTTCAAAATTAAATTCGTTGTATTTATAAACAGATCGCGCAGTTTTATCGTGAAAGTGTGATATTGACTCGTCTTTGATTAATTTAATAATTTTACCTCCATTATGGAAACAGCTGCGAGTTGAAAATCACTGAACAATACTCGAACGCGACACGATGGAAGTTCGGAAGGACAACTAATAATGTATTCCATTCCCAAGTCACGTGGGTAACGCGATGGAAAAAAAGGTGATGTCAGAATTCCGCCACTGGTAATATTCATGGATTTTGACATTTCGTTGGCAGAGTTCGATCCTTTTAGCAAAAGTCGATTTCCTGCAATCGAGGAAATAACGATTAAATCGAAATTTCGATCCTGGACCGGATCCACTTTCTTTCTTACTTTCAGCCGTGTACTCCAATGTAAAGGCGTGTTTATGCGGTTGACTGTAAAGCAAAACGATCGACAAAGTCCTGGTGTTGGAGCGATACACGATCGGCGAGTAATGACCACAGAATGGAGTTCCCGAAACATCTTCGTACGGAGGCTCCGATATCCACACGTAATCGCATCTAGTTTTAACACAAATGCAAACAATTTTTGTCTTACGCTTAACAAACTACCGAAAGCTGTTCGATACATCGAGTAATTTACGTCGATCAAAGTCTTCGTTCTTTAAAATAATTTCTACTTTCCGTTATTTACAGTCCTAGGTAAAATAAAAAAGGGATACGTTCGTTGAATTCGAAAATGAAACGAAACGAATTACATTTACCTGTCGAAAAAAAAAAACGCAGGTGTCAACGACGAATTAAGATAAACGTAAAGCAAGCGATTCGTTGCCGATACAAATCCTAGGTAAGACTTTGAAAAGCATCGTTGGGAAAGTTGGCATGTAAGTAAAGTAACATCGATTCGTTTGGAATAAAAAGCTCACCGCGCGACTTACGAGTATCGATCTCCTCGGGAATTCCGAGCACGCGTATCGTCGGATAAAGTAAAGAACACGTCTGAGCAGTTTGCTACAGGAAATAAGGGAAGATATTTGGATATTTGAAAAAGGGTGGTCCGTCTGACCTGCAGGGACTGTCGATGGTCATACCACCGTCGCCGCAGTGGTGGAGCAGATTGATGCTCTTGAAGGTGAGGCTGATGATGCAGGAAGGACACGTGACGAGTTCGAGTCTGCATTGATCGTGGCTGCTGTTGGAGGCGTAGGGTCGCGAGTTGTCTCGTCTCGGGGCGTTTTTCGCGATGGAGACGTTATCGGCTCGGAGGATTCCCCGCTCGCCGAGTTCCAGGTACAGACGTCTCCCGTTGTTCGGACCGCAGATGTTCTCGTCCCGAGCTACGTCGATGCTCGAGGCGGTGATCCAGCAGATGGCGAATAGGATCACTGAAAATCGACGGGAAGGTTGCGTTAGGGGGTGACGAGCCCCGGGCGATCCGAGCGGTCGGGGGAATTGCGAGATTTGTGCGTTTTGGGGATGGAAATTACTCGAGATGAATGGACGTGAAAAATTGAATTTAGCGAGAAGACCTTGACTGTGCGTTCGTTTTGTACGGGGATGGATAAATGCGGGCGATAAAACTCCCATAATTCGATAATGATATTAAATTCTGGAGCATGCGTGACTAATTTCAAATGATAACAAAATATAATTATTATTTACGAGCGCAGGTTTCGAGCATCTATAATTCATTTTCTTTATCGACGCGAGTAGCTTTCCGATAGCTTAGCGGACGATACCGACGTTCTTTCGTTACAATTAAATTCGTAATTTCGCATACGGTATTATCCACGTGAATCAGCAAATTTATTTTACGTGCGTTCGATCCGTCGTAGTTTAAAATTATTAAAGTACGTCTGGTTTTTACTTTTAAAGAATAATCGAGTGCGATTGATCAAAATTTGGAACAGCGTTTTTTCGTTTCAACGCGTAAAAAGTACCGAAATATTTTCTGTTGTTATAAGTTTATCGAATCGATCGTTCGCTGGATAAAAACAAATTAACAAAATCGATGCTTCGTAAAAATGCATCGATTAAAAATGTAAAATAGTTACAGTATAAAAAATATTTTTTTAATAATATTATTTTCGACGCTATCGATGTTTAAATAAAAATTTCATCGCGATAAGTTTGTTTAGCTTTGAAAATATAATCGTAAACGTAACGTAAGCAATACGTTAATTTATTAGACTGTCGATGTTGTATCGAAATTAAACGTCGGGTAAAAGTCGTTCGATAAATCGTAATTATAAATTTGTAGAAAAATGCTCGAAAAGCTAACATTTATACATTATTCTCAATAAATCTTTGATACACCTAACGCTTAATTTATTAGTTGAATAGAAAGTCTTAAAATAGTCTCTAATGGATCGATATTGTTTTATCGTGTAAAGACACGAGGCAAAAGCATTACCAAGATCAAAGTTTCAAAATGACTTTAAACCGGAGAATTAAATTTCTTCGATGTAATTTATGCGTACGCGTAAGTTGTATCGATGCAACGTTAATTTTTCCATGCAGGAATCTTTGCGCGAGCCTTCGATATCTTTATTATTAAACGAAAAAATAAACCCAGAGATTTAAGTGGATCGAGAGTTAATTAATAGTTAGTTTTCATTAAAGAATCATTCGTTCCCACAAACCTAATAAACGTTTCATTTGCAAATACAAAGTTTCCACTTTTATCTTTCCTTTGTACTTTGGTAATTCGTATTATATAAAATATGCACTGCACCGTCCCTTCGTAAATTTTCGCATCGTTTCGCGTATCGATCGGCTCGCGACAAAAAGTAAAATCAATCGAAGAATGGCCGGTAAAATCCATCAACGTCGACCCGAAAGCATCGAAATTCCAAAGCTCGGAGCTTTTTCATCGTCGGGTTACGTAACGACCGTCGGAGATGGAAAAACCCGAATTCCACACTTTGACGCGGTTTTCGCACCTTTTTCGCACCTCACCCCTGAAGTAAACACGGAACCCTTAACCAACGCTATAACGAGTCCAACACTCACCATAGCGACACTGACACATATTCGAGCAACCGAAGCGACGGCCTTTCTGTCGACCGGGAAACCCGACGTCCACCTCGCTAACATCGTTAGGGTCTCCACGGCATTACGTAGCTGCACGTGGATAATCGCACATCTACGGCATCCTCGTGCCACCGATCACGAAACCTGCGCTTTCTTTTCGATGCTCGATGCGCGGGGGCTTCGCGTTTATTAGAGCAAAGGCGCGCGTGTCCGAGAGTCCGCGGCTCGATAAGGTAAACTGGGCGCCGGGTCGTTTGAAAGGCAGGAGGCGGAAACACAGGGTAGGAGAGTGACGTACAAGCGTCTTCGGGACATTCGATTTTTGCTGTTTTTTTTTGTTCTTTTTTTTTTTATTACAATCGTTAAAGTTCTCTCTGATACAAACTTTTTTTTTTTCCTTCTTTACCCTTTGGCAAAATTGTCGCGAGAATGCGAATTTGCGATACCGATCCGCGTCTTCGTGTCTGTTCGTGATTATGGTTTCTTGGATGCGTTGGTGTCGTTGTTTCAAAATTTGTCTCCTCGAATCGTCGTCGGATTTTCTTGAAAATGCGTATACGGAGTTTTACCGTTCGAGGGAATTGCACGCATCTTCGAGTGTGGATGAAAATTTTCGTTGCCCTTCGCTTTTGAAACTACTATTTGAATCGATATCTTTATATAATAATAATAATAATAATAATAATTAGGTGGAGTAACGATCGGGGAAAATTTAATCGCTATCAACGTAAGTTTCAAACGATTTTCTTTACATCTTACGGTACTATAAAACTAATTATGCAACGTTACGACATATTCTAGTTTCGATAGAATATCGAATTGTCTCGCAACGAACGCGATGATCGAGCTAACGGTAAATGATTATCGCGTGCTATTTTAAAAAGTCCTTGAACTTTCATTAGCGACTATTATGTCGTATTTTTCATATTTACAAAACAGGAAACAAAAAAAAAAAACTGTAGCTACTCGAAAGGATAATCAGCCATTTTTTTTGGTAGCTTTCGGAACAACGATAAACTATGTATAAACTAATAATACTCTAACGCAGAATGGTTCCAACGATTTTTATATAATTATTATTATATGCGTTTCAAATAGTAATATCGTAGAAGCCGCATTTTTTTTTTACGTAAATGCTCCTCCGAACGTTAAAAACGGTAACCGTACAAGATTATCGATGCGAGCGCGAACGTCGCTTTAGCACTCGACTGGATTATTAATAAGTTTTGATTCGTTATTCGTACTGCGTTTGATTGTGGTAGCGATACTATGGTTCGTACGTTGTGCCGTTGATCGCTTTAAATTAACCCCTTGACTCTTATTCGCGACGCGCGATCGAACGATGTCAAAGAGACGTAAGAGTTTACGGAAACCTCGATCGATATAATTTTACGCGCTCGCGCTATTGCAAATTAAGCGGTGCATTTTCGATACGCGATAAATAAATGTGTATCGAAATAATAGAGTCAAAGGGTTAGACGATTCGGTACAAGAATCAAGAATAATTAAGAATAGAATCTTAAGAGATAAAATAAGACTCGTGTTAAAAATGGAGCTAAAATTTTGTATCGTGTTTTATTATAATCTATGTATATTTAAAAAATAGACAAAAAGTGAAAACATGTATGTATAAAGTAATTCATGTGTAACGTATGACTAACAATTGTACACATTATTATGTTTTTTGTGCTTTGTACTACTGGTCTTTTTTTTTTTTTTACATTCGACAACCTTTTTAAGGCAAAGCGATCTCGGTATATTTTATCACGATTATATTTACAGCGATGATTCGTGTGTTTATCGAGACTTATGAATTCTCGGTATATCATATGGCAAACAGATGATACGTTACAATCTGTGATTCGTAAAAAAAATACAAGATGCAAAGAACAGACTCCGTTTTACTGTTCCCTTTCTTCCGTTCGGAAAGTTCTTTTCCATTTCGAGTATCGAATACGCGAGACTCGGTATTTAAGTTTGGTATTCCTTGTGGATCTTCCGAAGGAACAAAAAGGCTACTGCCAACAGCAAGGAACCTGTCAGGTCGCCCAGCGCGGTTAGATAAGGGATCGCTGAATTGTCAGGGTCAATTTTGTATTTCCACATTACGTGAATTATTATATGTGCGACGTACAGCAACAACATTATCTGAAATAAAACGAGAAAAGTAAATTAAGCGGTGAATTTTATCGGAGTTTTAAAATAAATTTGGTAATTTTTAGAAAGTTGAGCCAAGCAAAATATAAATACGCAAATTTGTTTAAGATTCGTAACGATCGACGCGTACGAGTTGGATCTATACCTGTAGGACTGCTACAGTCAAATAGGATAACACAAAGTAAATTTGTATCGTTGAACGGCTCCATTGAATATAATCGGCAGCAAAGGAGAATACCAAATGACCAGGTATCGACATGCCGATGAGAAGTCTTGCCGTTTTTGCGGAAGGTGCTAAAAATGACGAGAATAATGCGCGTGAGAAAAAAATTTCTTCCTCCCTAAATTATCCCGAGTTACGTTTGCCGATAGATAAATTTTGGTAACTTTGTTTGTTATCGCTTACTTCCATGGAATAATGCCGTCCAAGGCGTGACCCACGTTTTTGACCAAGGTGGCAAGATTCCGATTAGCGTTGACTGATGCAACATCGTCGAGATTCTAGAAGCTTGAACGGATACCAAATTACCACCAATCCCATTAATGATCGGTTGAAAGATGACGAAGCCCTTGAGACTGTCTACCGCTTGGTCGAGGATCAAACCACCGAGACTGCACAGATATCATTCGGTTTTTACCGTCATTTGTGATCGTAGACATTTTTCGATTTATTAAAGAATTTTACCACTCCATAATTTCCTTTGATAAAAATATATTTATTTAAGATTTGTATAATATTCGACGTAAATTAACGATGTTTTATTTATATTCTTTACTTATTTTCTAATATTATAAACGCTTAGAAAGCAAATTTCTTTTCTGTTTTTTTCACGCGTCGAAAGTAAAGTAGTGCAAGGAACAGAGAAGATTTGCTCCTCTATTATTAGTTACCGTCGGAAAATACAACTATAGATAATTTTTGAATTTTTCAATAACGTTCGGATGAGTCGAATCGTGATTTAAAATATTTATCGAATTTCTTTTATTCTTTTAAGGCGATTATAAACATCCATGGTAATAATTAGCGTTGATGTTATATTAAATTACGCGCGACGTTTTACGACTACTCACCCACTGATAAAGAGCGCAGAAATAACTGGAGTCCATCCAGAAGTTAATATTTGTTTCGTGTATTTATTTTTTAAAACGATACAAATCCAGATTGGAAGAAGCAAAAAAAATGCAACTATTATCGTATACAAAATCCATATATCGCTCCCGAGTCTTAGGAATAATTGTGATGCTACGGTTGATAAAAGACTAATGGAAACAACATCACCAATTGACGCCGCTAATGGTGTGGCCAAATTGTCCGGGTTCATTTTCAAATAATGTGCGCCCATGATTACGGCGATCATGGCAAAATCTAAAATAGATAAAATAAATAAATTGAGTCTTTAGTCTCGTTCGAAGAATCCGTTGAAAATAGTATTTACAAAGAGTTTTTGGAGCTTGATTTTTACCTAAAATGAAGCAAGAACTGGTGGCTGTGCACATGCTGGATGTTATCAATAACAACGAGTGATTCCAAGTGATATTACCATCCGTTATCATACCCACTAAGGTTGCGAATATCGCGACTAGTAAAGCGGCAACTATAGCTTGGACCTGGACCAAGGCAATATTGCCGACTATCATTTTTATTATTTCTCTGTATCCCTTCATGTTCCCTAAGTTCGCCTGGGTACTCAATCTCGAGGCCAGACACATATCCAAGTTTCCTTTTAAACCAAGGAGAGCCGGTACCAGAATAAAGATTTGCGAGACTTCTTTAAACACGGTCCAATCCTGTTTTATAAATAATATAACCAATCCTTATCGAATGTTCACCTTAACGTTCGTTAAAAAAAGACGAGATCAACGGTTATCTTATGCAAGAGTTCTTCCTTATCTCAAAATAATATTTGTTAAACACGATTGTGTTTATCGATTATCGCTTTAAATAAATTCGTTAAAAGTATAAAAATCCTTGGTATTTTTTAAGTAGACGATTGTGTACATTTAGTATCTGTAACATACTTTCGAGTTAGTTCGATAATCGCGTGCTAAAAGAGATAACAAATAAATAAACAAAGAAAATTTAATTACACGCGAAATGCGATGGATAATTTAATTACCTAATTCGCCTGTAAAGATCTTCGATATTTAAAATTATAAAATTATAAAATTGAGAAAAAATTTAAAATTCGCTACGTATTTAAAAAAATTATTCGAAAGGTTAATTAATGTAAGGTTAGGTGATTCATAAGTGAAATATCGAATGCCATTGATCTAAATCCATTATATATATTTATTAATCAAATTATCAGCTCTAATCAGATCGTACCAATTTGTTTAAGGAACGTAATAAAGATTTATCGTACAAAGATCGCAAAGCCGATAAAATTAGAATTACAAAAAACCAATCCCGCAAACTTATCTGGATTATCTAATTATTAATACTCGATCGTTTCATCCGTATCGATAATAGAGCGAGAATACGTTAAGTTTTCGCAAAGGTTAAAACGCGAACGTCGAGTCATCGCCGAGTGGAACTTTTAACTGTTTCACCATGACGCAAATTACGTAATATCCATGTGATGAATTCGTGCTTACGGTAACCGCCGATATTATATATAGACGTATAAAAATCGCTCGTGTTTACCTTGACCATCGCGAGCACAAGACCGGCTCCAATCGTGCCAATTCCTGCGATAAAAAATGGCACCGCGATTTGTAGTCCGGTATGATACCACGTCTCGTCGATGACGAGGCGAGTTTTTTTCTTCTTTTTCTTCGGCGAGTCCTCGCCGCCATCTCCCGTGGGATAATCTGGCTCTGGATCGGGCTCGGAATTCGTGACCGAGCAAATAGTCACGATCGAGCTTCCACTTGACAACGATCCGAGGTCCGAACATTTTCCGTTTGATTCTTTGCAATTCCCGTTGACACCGCAAGATTTAAGGCCGGCTGAAATTATGACAAAATATATCTTTTCCCTTATTGGGGCTTCTTCGCGAAAATGTAGATTACGCGTGTCTATGAATATTTTTTCTTTCAACGGTTCCTTCCTAATTATTTATACTTATATCCCAAGATGAAAAGAGTATCGTTAAATATCTTGTATTCTCTTTTTCCATGTTTCGATATCCGGACGTAATTAAAAGAAATCTTTAACCATTCTCTTCATTTTCGATGTTTTATTTAATTTGCACCGATAAATAAGGAGAGAAACGTACGAGTAAAAATACATTGCTTGGTAGAAGTCGATGTAAAAACTTTTTCGTGTTCGAAACCCGGTGAATTAAAAAAAAAACTAGTTAACGTAATAATGTACGTTTTAACATCGACGATATTAATAATATTGTTATTAAATATGTATTTCTAAATAAATTTATTTCCTGTATTGGAAACATAATCTCGACGTTGGTAATCGTTAAACAAAAAGGAAATTCACGAATAAAAACTGTTAACTGTTCATAGGCGAGTGTTTTAATCGTATATTATATCTCGAGTAAGGCATTAGAAAAATCTATTCACGGTATTTTATTTAATATAAAAAAAAATTCAAATGCTTTTACAGTTATATCGAATTATTTGTCGTGTTTATCGACTTTGTTGAATTAAATTTGCACGGTATCGCAATTAAAAATAGCTTTCAAAGTATAAGTCAACTTTCATTGTATTATTTATAAATTCTAATTTATGTAGATACGTAGGAAAGATTAGTCCGAGTAAACGTGAATTAAATTGTGAAATTAAATATAAATGAATGGTCACGTGTCAAAATGTATCGATTCGATGTTTTCATAAGGATAAATAATTTATCAACCATCCATGCGAATGGAATATTTATAAACACACACACACACACAAATGTTTGTCGAGTTTGTAATTTCTTTGTCAAATACTATTAGTACCTTCGGATAAAAATGTTGATAGTTTACGTTGAGTTTGAAGCTTGGAGAATATTAAAAAAGTCATATGTATTATGAGTTTATAAAAATATCAATCCCAAAGGGAAAAATATTTTGTTGAATAATTTCTTTGATCGACTCGTATATGCACGTATACACCCATACAAAAATAATACATTTATCAATAAAATGGCGCATAGTGCATCCGATGTCAAGGTTCAACGTAGGACGTTTGCCCCTTCTACTATTATATTAATCGACGAGACTATAAGTTAAATGATTCACATTCCATCGAATCATCTCGTGTATTCAAAAGTTTATTATACTGGTCGAATCCATTCGCATGCGTAGACCAATCGTTACCAGATATCGCTTATCTGTTGACAACTATTGTTCTCGCAAAGGTAAAGATCCATCGATTAAGAAAACGAATGCAATAATCCTTGGTATAAGCCATTTTACAACTTATACGATTGACACAGAATTAGAATACATATATCATTATTTATCGAAGTCCCGAAGTTTCCATCTTGTAAATTGTGCCATAAATGCAAGAACCGGTCGTAGAATATTGCTAAGCGCATGTATACACGGAAAATTCCTTGAAAGCTTTCGTTCGTAATAAAAACTGTTAGAGAACTTGCGACAATGGTATTGAAAAATTTACGTCATTGAGGTAAAGAATACGTTAATTCTTAAATTTGTTACTCATTGATGCCTGACGCAATAGTTTTACGTTCCGATTAGTACAATATTGTTGAGAACGCGATAATTTTATTTTTACCCGATGATGAAACGGCGTTTTGTTACATCAAATTTTGGTACAACGCTCGTTTTAAATGTCTACCGAATCAAAATAAAAGTATTACCAAAAAAATTATAAGTAATTCGATGGTTTTTACTTTGCAAAATTTTTCGATAAAATAATTTCGGATTATTGTTATTACTACAAAAAAATGTTAAATTACAGTTTCAATTTGCAAGAAATTTAAAAATCTTATAAACGATGATAAATACGATCGTAAACTGTTATCGCTTTTAGCATGTCAAAACTTTGTTAAATTAACAGATAAGTACGTGTCAATTATCTAAAGGATTATACATGTAGATATCAAAGAGCCGAATACCGCCCAAAATAATAGATAAGCGACTGTTATGTGAAAAAGAATCGCTTTCCTAAAATAATGCTCGAATAAGCCGTTAAACTCAATGCGCACGTAATAATTAGTTAATTAAATACGCGGTACGATAATTTATTTTCTTTTTTTCCCTTAATCATCGATTTTCCTTACGGACAATAAAAACATTGCCAAATATTAGATTTGGTCGATGATTTTTCGAAGGTAAACTCGACCGGACGTAAGTTAAGTTACAGGCTCCTTCCCTTTGGTCCATCCTCGATCTGTTTCAGCAGAAAACGCAAATTCAAACGAACCCGGAACAAGTGGTCAACGTTAGACCGATGTTAGACCGATTAAACAGCTTGGAATTTCGAATAAGCTCGGCTTTCGGAAACACTCGATCGAACGCGATTTATTTCCGGCGTTTAAGTTGCACACGAGGAACGCGATTAAACCTCGGCGGCCGAAGCCAATGCAACGCAGAGGACGGACGCACCGGGAAAATCGATAAGACGGTGCCGAGGCCGACGCGAAACCGACGCTCTGACGTCGGTGGTGGTCAGGATAAAGGGCGTTCCCTTCCTTACCTGCGATTTTTTTGACAATAGCTGGCTCGG
The DNA here is from genome assembly GCA_018907195.1 of Dolichoris vasculosae. Taxonomy (NCBI): domain Eukaryota; kingdom Metazoa; phylum Arthropoda; class Insecta; order Hymenoptera; family Agaonidae; genus Dolichoris; species Dolichoris vasculosae. The sequence goes on along the minus strand of JACCHY010000009.1, from coordinate 4,811,830 downwards.
CCTGGAGACTCTCGACCGACGGTAAGTCCAATTTCGTCCTTTCCCCGGACTTGCCATCCGTGTCGCCGAGGGAGAGGACGATGCCGTCCTTGCCAGGCGTCATCGAGTCGTCGTCCTCGTCTTTGCTGTCGTTGTTGTTGTTGTTGTTGCTGCTGTTGTCGTGGTTGTCGATGTCGGTGTTGTTGCCACTGTGGTTGTTGTTGTTGTTGTTGTTGTTCCGGTCGCTGTTCACGGGAGGCTTGCCGTAATCGTCGTGCCCCAGTTCCGTGACGTTGATCAGCGTAGGTTCGTTCTCCAAGTCCGGAAACACGACCATGTCTGCGGAAAGGCGAAGAGGATCGAGGATCGGTATCGATGCTGCCGATCGAACTCTCTATCGTGAGTCGGTCCATTGCATAACTTCCCGCTGAACAACTTTCGGTATTTACGTTCGTTTCGTATCGTCTCGCGATCGAGGAAGTATAATTTACGAATCGAGCGGTCGCCTGACTCGAGCACGCGCGAATTTCGCACGGGAATTATGATAAAGAGCCGAGCGTGATTTCTGCGACTGGAAAATACGTTATCCGATGGATAAAGAAGAAGAAGAAGAAGAAGAAGAAGAAGAAGAAACGACGCGTGACTTGGAATTTCTTTGTTTTCGCTTGGTTCCTGCTACGGAACCAATAGTTCGAGTTACAATATTACGGTTTACCCTTGTAGATAAACAAATGATAACTTACCGCGTTCGCTGCTGTCGATCTCCTGGAACTCGCAGAAAGTCCAGCGCAGGATCGACCTGCGGCAGCTTTTGTTCCGATGGTCCGATTTCCGTCAGCTTTAGTCTGCAAGAACTGAAAAGTAACTTGAATTAATTATCCGCCGACACTTTTCAGGTTGTAAATGTTAATAAAAGAATCTAGTCGATTTTATATCAGCGAATTAAAATGACGCAAGGGACAATTTATGTACCCGATATTACTTTAATGTATTTTTAGAAGTATTTTTCTATCGGCATAAAACCGTTTTAAGTAGGAATAAAAAAATATGCTTCAAGCGTCGCATCGGAAGAAATAGTTGTCCGAGTCTATCATCCGTGAAGATCGCACGGGATAATTTGGAGCCATTGAATAATTCAGATAATTTTGCTCGAAATTTATTTTGCAGTGACATAATCGAACGTCGCTCGTAAGGAGAATCTTACGAAAATGGTAAGATAAATATGAATAATGAAACAATTTGCGTTTGAAAAGAATTTTTTTTTTTCTAAATATAATAGATCTTATAATTTAAAAACTAATTAAAGTAATGGTTTGTTTTTTCAAAATGTTTATTCTTTATTGCGTTTAACGAGACTAAACATTTTTCTTGAAATATTTTTAAACGATCTAAACAAAATTGCTTTACATATTATTGTTTTAAATAATGTTTTGTCTATGTAGATGAACGGCAAGATAAAAAATAGAATAGATTATTCTTTTTTATATCTTAAAGATATGATCGTTTTATGTGTCACGGAGTCTATCCAATCCAATAAATTTACCGATCGGAATAAAAAATTATAACAGCACAAATCGCATATACGCTTACACGTATACGTGGAACAATAAAGTAAAGAAATTCATCAGTGAAAACAGTAAACATTATATTATAAGGAAAAGAAATACAATAAATTTTTCGAATGTTTAATCATCGATTTATTATGTTCATTCTACTTAATCGAACTTTTGTTGCGTTTAATCGAGATAATGCTATTTTAAATAATTGACATTTTTGTATATATTATAGTTTGTTCGCTAATCGAATAGATAGTATTTTTCGTTTGTGCAAAAACAATTTATATGTTACCGGTTGCTTTTGTTACGACCAACAAATTTTATGATTATGTAAAATACGAGCAGACTTAGAAACACCGGAACGTATTTAATTTTTATGACAAATTTGTATAATTGGTACAGGATAATGTACACTTTTAAAATAATTATAGTTGCGAAAAATTAATATTTATATACCGTTTTAAAATACATTTACGAATATCTAACAATTATTTTAATATCTTTTGTAACGTGTCACAATTACGAAAAGTAATTTTATCGAATGATGTATCGAACTGATTCTTACAAATCACCTGCCACATTGAACACCTAAATTTCTACCTGCGCATTATAAAGTTACCGACTGTAATATCGTCATAATCTTTTCAACTTTTCTGACATTGTACATAACAGTGTTGACAGCACCCACCAATATTTCACTAATAATTACATGCAACGGTTATCGACGTAGTTTACGATAAAATTCGAATGGCATATTTTGCTCGTATTGAGTTAAATATTCGCTTTAAACAATTAATACGTTTACAAATTAAAAAAACTATGCAATAAACTTTACATAACATTTCAAACGTAACATTTTTATTACAATAATATTAATGCTAACTAAAATGGCAATATTTATATTATTAATTGGTAAATTGATTAAAACTCAAATTAAAATATAAAAACTTGTGCAATTTATATCTTTTAACTACGAATGCCCAAGTTTTATTTAGTTTATATACTTTTATCGTTTGCCTAGAAGATATTCAATGATTGGAGTAAAAAATTGTAATCGTCAATTGTGCATATTTTTAGCCGCCGTGTAACCGTTAAACTACTTTATTGTAATTAAAGATACTTATCGATACGTAAAATCGAGTTATGATACTAGTTTTAAAATTTATTAATAATAATTAAATTAGATGCTTAGCTGATATAATATTTATGCGATTTCTACTCGAAATAGTTTTACGAAATGATTTTCAAAAAATGATTAAATTTAGAAAGTATGAATTGAATTTATTAAAATTTAATAAAATGTATGTATTTCGTATTTATCGATAATGAAATATATTTATTATTATGGAATTAAGATTTCATGAAAATAAGATTTATTTTAATAAAACGAAATCTCTATGATAAAATCAATTCAGTCTTTCATTACCTTAAAAAATACTGCGTTTTCTGTACTAAATTATAGATTAATTGATATTTAAAGAGCCAAATACACAAATTATCGTCAACTGTAACAATCGTATTTCAATTACTGCCTATTTATTACTGTCGGTTGGAACGTGTTGCAATAAATAAGTACCTATCAAAACTTTTTATATAAACTTTCGCAAGTACTTATCAGTATTGTCTTGATATTACAAGCAATAAATCTTCATATTCATAATCATTAATTTAATCATTATACCTTTAAGATACGGTTCACACTTGTGGAAAAGATTACTTTGAGAGGCTCCAACTAAATACCAATGGTAATAATAGGAAATACTTATCGAACATAGAAAACTATTATTAGTTTGGGTGTATTCAAATAAAAAATTATGAATCTTGTATTTATGGTTTTGTGTATTATTATAACAATTAATATAATTATCTTTGCACAATTAAGTTAAAAAAGTAATAAAATTGTAAATTATTTTGATGATAATTACTTACATATATTTATATTACGAACTGAAATTTTTTTAGGTTCGATTAAAAAATAAAATTTTGAAATCATTCATAGAAGAATACGTTTTTATATCGCGCACATGTAATAAATAAATATTATTGATACGAATATAAAAAATAAACGTCAAGTTATATATAAATTATGATATCTGTTATAACATAACTACAAAAATTCTCGTGTTAATTAATTTAAGAGAAAAACTATAACAAAGAATTATATTTTAAAAAATAAGTATTATAAAATATCGAAATCAAACTAATAATTTTTATAAAGATATTTTATTTAATGAAATTTAGAATATGAAAATAAATGTGCAATTAAAATTTAATATATTACGTACATCTATATATATAATTTCTTAATGTAAATAAGATTTTCTTTTACATAGAAGGTTTATAAGAAGAGAAACAATATCAGATTAGAAGATTAAATATGTTATCAGTGAGCTAATATATTTAAAAATCTTAACTTTTAATCTTATTACATATTAACATCCTTTTTATTTTCATTTATTGTTAATATATTGATTAAAACTAGTAATTGAACTAATATAAAATGTTTCACGTATTTGATATATTTGACTTTTAAAAAGTGAAAATGTAAGTTTTTTGCGTACGAATTTAGAAATAGTTAATAAATCAATCGGATGAAAATATATTTACTTTATTTTTTATTGGAATTATATTTAAATATATATATATATATTTATATTTTTTTTCCAGAGAAATTGAATCAAGTATTTTCTTAAGATACGATTTGAAAATATAAATCTACGCGACTGAATAGAAAATGATTCAAAAGTAATTTCTTAATGCTTTTTATGCAGATAGTATTGATCGATATTAAACAATTAATGTCATTTTCTTAAAGGAAACAAATAAAAATTTTATATTCAGAATTACAAATTTATGATTAACTAAAATTCGGTTAAAGCGATAAAAACTGTTAATCTTTTAAGAAAACGATCGGTATTGAATAATCAATACTATATATACCATTTTGAAAACGAATAAACAATAACTATTTCGATTCATGATCAAATTACCATTAGGAAAATTCACGGGGACAAGAAAAATTCTTAATTCATGATCCGTATCGGTTAAAATAAACGCATAAGTCAAAATGCTACGCTACCTTTTATGCCTCTACACGCAACCAAATTTCAGCGTCGCAATCGCATTAAAACTCACGAAAAAATCACACGCGGGTATATCGCACTTCAAAATGATATAAATGTGTTGTAATCCGAACAGCGTTCACGTCACTCGGCGATTTTCCAATTTGCATAAAATGGCTACGTCAAACTCGCGTGAGGAAACGAGTCATCGAATCATTGTTCGCGAATGGCGCGATGCTAATTTGGCCAGGTTACGACGTTTCTGGTAGAACGTAATCGTGTGCCGGGTATTTGATAACGGAGGACAACTTTTCCTTCGATTTGAGCTACGTTTCCTCCGTGACGCGAATATTGGAAGAAAGTTTTCCAGCGTCTTCCCGTTTTTCTCCGGTGAATGGATTTTGGCGCGTTCGCAGTGAACTTGGAGGAACGGTAAACTCGAGTCTTGACTCGACGATGGATCGACCATATGGTTAAGAAGTTGGTTATTCGATTGTAATTTGGCTGCATTATTCGCATAATGTACGTGTCATTCGATGAAAATGGAAAGAAATATTTTTTAACGCGATTTTTTCACGCATGCTTTTCTGTAGAATTATTTCGATGAATAATATATTGTTATAATACAGTGATAGTGATAACAAATTTGTAAACGTACAAAATCTTTTACCTCTTTTAAGAAAGTTGTAATTCTTATTCTTATATTTCTTTGAAAGTTTCAGATTAATATATTCTACCGTTTTATTTCGATTTTCTTGACATTTTCAACTCAATTTCACGAAATTATTAATCAAAAAATAATTGAAAAGTAAAACTGTTTCTATTGTGTTGATACTTTACATACATATATATTAATTAATGATTATAAACGAATTTGTTAACATAAATATTATCAAATTATGAAACTAAATAAGTGTAAATTTTATTTGTATAAATTTTCTTTCCGTATTTAATATTTTTATAAAAAATTTTGAATTTGCGCAAACGAATTAAAAATTTAAAAGTTTAAAAAATTCATTCCATGTATATCGATATTCTTAATGTATACATTTTTATAAATTTTCTTATTTTTATTATTATGAAATTTATAAAGCAATGTAAATTAATTCAGAAAAAGATTATTTTCTTGCTTATTGAAATTAATTATATTATAACTAACGTCGTTTCAATATTTAAGCATATACATATTTTTAATACAGATTTATTTCTCTCGGGAATTTTATGATTAAATTTCATACCGAATAAAATTTTTATCTTTTAATCAGATTTAGAATAAGATTGGACATCACATTCCATCTACTAATGATTTAATAAAAGTAAATAATTTCATTAAACTCCATTTATCTTTGAATCATAATTAAAAATTAACAGAATCTAATATCAATATATTTGTACAATACATAATAAAATTATTGAACTATTAAAAGATTAACGATTTCATATTATATAAATAAGCAATTTTTAATGTATAAAAATAGATATTGAAAATAATAAGATTACTTATAATAAAGTTACAATCACAAAACATAATTAATAAAAGTATATATATACTTATTCTTAAGATTATTCAGTTATTTTGAATAATATTCTATAAAATATGATATTACAACTTTAAACAGTAACAAAGAAAATTTACTCAAAAAATTTTTGCATATTGTTTTTTATTTCAAATTTTAGTTATATTAATTGAATATATTTAGTTGATTTCAAAATTATTATCATTAAAACAGCTGTATATAAATATTTAATAATAATATTAATAATAATAGGTATAATCCTATTAATAATAAAATTATAAACAAGTTTCAATTTTTACATTATTCCATTTTTCAAAGTCTTATTATTACACGTAAATTATAATTTCTATGATTTACCAAAATTGTTTGTAAATACATGATAAATAAAAATGAAAAACAATGACAATTTGAAATTTTTTATTGATTTATAAATAGAAACAGTCATTTAAATATAGAAATTTTTAAATAGAAACTGCGTAGGGAATTTATATATTGTTAAAATAAACGGTTGTATTAATTTGAAATAAAGTATTTTTTTAAACAATATTTTATATTTTTGAGATGGAATACATATTTAATGAAATTTATAAAATCAATAATCTTCAATAATATAATACAAAAGAATAATTTTCCTTTATCTAATAAATATTCTTATATTTCAAAACGAAAATATACAAATGTAAATAAAATAAAATCAATAATTCAGTAATCTAGTATATCTAATCTAAGACTGTGTATTTGAATTTAGTTATTGAACAAAAAATTTAATTTTCTTTAATTCTGCATATAATTTTAATTTAATTATTTTAATTTAACAGATAAATGTTGAAGATTATTGTAATATTATAACTGTATGAATAATTTAATATTGATTATTTTCGTAATCGTATCTCAGTTGTACATAAAAAATAATTAATATGTAAGTATTATAAACTGAAATTTTATATAACTGCTTTCCTACAATGAAGATTTATCTCTATGCACTTTGATAAACTGATTTAGATAAATAATTTAATAAAGAAATACGTGATATGGACACTCGATAAATACAGAATAAAAGTATTCAAAAAAAAATTTAATAGATTGCCTTTGACGAGATCATGAGGTATTATTTTTGATAATTTCTCATCGTAAATCTGTTGACGTCAAACTTTTTGAGCGAGAGAAAAATATAACGATACTATCGGATTATATTGATAATTTTTGCAAGTTTATACTCATCAAAATATCTCTTCATTTATTTTTTATTTCTATTCTCGTAATCAAAGTGAGATTTAGATGCGTTAAAATCTTCTAAGAATACATTGATAACTTAATCCTACCATTTTTAATATAAAAATATATTTTCAGTTTACGAGTGTTCTTAACTAGTAAATATATATACACACTCACACACATATATATATATTTCAATAATAAAAGCTGCATAAAGTTTTTTTGATCTATTTATTATTTAGTATTAATATTTAATTCAGTAGAAACATAATTTTGTTATGTTTCATATTTCCATATTTACAGGACTACCAAGAATTAACTTTTAATTATCAAACTCTTTTGCATATTAAATTTAAGATTATAATAAAAAATATATTTATTCTAAAAACGTAGATTCTTTAAAAAAAATCCATGCCATAAATTTTAATCGTTTAAAATATTCATTATAAGTAATAAATACACAGTCTATAATACTAATCAAATAATATCAAGAAGTATATATTTATACTTACTTCTAAAAATCTGTTTACAATTTAAAATTTTCAGTAACATTCATAAAAGACTTAACATTAAAATTTAAGACCTTTACGAGAGCATTTAATGAGAATACTATTTTAGCGTTATCAAACTTTGTTTTGAAAAAAAGTGTATTTAAAATTTCAATTTTACATATCATTGATCTATGATAGATTAATTAATCTTTTCAATTTTAAATGCCTTAAAATTAGAAACATTAGAAAAAGTATTAAAATTAAATTAAAGTATTAACTGTTCGTTTGATTTATTGATAAAAAAATATCAGGCTTATATTTACGAATATTTTATAGGGATTTATGAAAATGTAAGCATCGAATAAAAATATATGTATTAAAAATTTTTCCGTATTTTAAAGTACAAATATTCTGTTTTTAATATTATAATACCAGAATATACATGAATTTGTACTTCCAAAAAGTATGTACATAAAAAAAAATGGTTACGAAGTATATTGATTATATACATTACGACTTACAATTTCATTGTTGCGGCTTATGTACTTCAAGAGGTAATACTATAAATGTCCAATTACAATTCAATAATATGAATTCGTAATACCATTTTTTATCCTTAACTACAACAATTTTAAGTAAAAACCCGAATGTAGATGAATAATTTGAATTCATCCATACATTTTACCATGAAAAATATTATTTCGGAACTAAATTTCGTGAAAAGTCAGTTTTTAAACATAAATTATTAATTTTTTCTTTAAACTTTAAAATAAAATAATTAATTAACATATTTGTAAGCGGCTATCAGAATATACGAGCGTAAAGAATTTTTGTGAATATTAAAAGAAAACTCATAAGCTAAGGAATTAAAGGATTGCTGGTACTTAGTTTTTTTTATAGATAGTTATCGTATTTTTGTATTCGATGTATTACGAACAATTAAACTTATATAAAACCAATTTTATTAAGTTCGGAATATATATTTTATCAGTTTTATTCGGTTTAAACATTTTTGCAACGATAGATAACATGATATTACCTTCGATAGATTATAAATTGAGTTCACGGCGGTAATCTTTGTTTCAATTTTCGTTTAAAGAATCTAGAATAATTTAAAAAATATTTTATTGCGTAAAAACGTTTATTTACAAAATGTTTTTTAATACTTTGTCCAATGCTCTTGAAGTTATCATTCGCATTTATTTAATTAGGAAATTCCTTACACAATTAACCTAGTTTATAAATTATTTTGTCTATCGATTTTTTTTAGTTATAACGAGTGTTAAAATCCATAATCGTATCCTACGATTTTAGATACACACTTGCTCTAAACATCAGACTTCGATATCCTAAACTATAACAGTTTTAAAATGTCTGAATTGTAATAATAATTTTTGATATACGGTACTCGAAAAAATATCGGAAAAATATTTTCGTTAATTGCCAAGGATAATTTTAGAAAGTAGCAGTTGTCCACGCGTATTTATAGATACACATTAAGTTCCGTCAAGATTGATGAAATTCAACGTTATCGCCATCTACCTTTACACATTTATATTTTATGAAACGAAAATGTTTTAATATAAATTTATCATTCCCCTCGTTCGCGTGAATAAAATATGCTCGGACAGTCGATCAAAATTATCCTTACGAATTCGTATTTAAAAACCGACTCTCCCACTTCTCAAAAAGTAATCCAAACGAACACAAGTAAACTCGAGCACAAACGTACAAGAGTATACGACTCAAAGAAAAAATATCGCGGAACGCTATCAACAACATCCAAAGCTGGCGATCGGGCAAACGTAAATTTCCACGTTAATTTTCTCCTGAAATAATTAAACGCATTACAAGTACGAAGTGTTGCAAAGACGTTGCTTCGCTCGTTAAAGTCTCTCACACGTATAACGAACATCGTTCCATAATCGATGATTTCCCGCGGTCGAATTCGAGAGTCGAGGATCCAAAAAAAAAAAAAAAACGGGAATGAAAACCGTTGAATTACCAAATGTCGAACACGAGTGACTAACCGGAAAATCCCGCAGTACATGGAATCGCGTTCCAATGTTCGAATTTTACTTCCTCGCTCCTACTTTACTCATACTCACTGAGGGGACACATTCCGGTGAACCTGCGCCAGGGTCCCCAGCTTAGCTGCGAAGACTCGGTCCAGTCTAAAAGCCTTACCCGTGACCTGAAACTGGCTTATTATCGCTCTCGTCTCTCCTCCTTGACTCTTTCGCTCTCGCGCGCGACTCCGGACCGAAAGCCGCGTCGAAAGGATGTGCCGTCGGTTTTTGGACGAGGAAGGGAGGAAATAAAGAGGTACGGATTCGGAAGCAGCTGTGCAGGTGGCGGTTGACCGTTGGACCGTTCGCCGCACGGGAACGCACTTGACTGATAAAGAATAGCGTTCGGTCGGTCGTTTGGTTCGTTCGCTTCGCGACGGGCTCGATTTTCGCGTGTGTGAACGCGTGTACGTACACGTAGAGCGTAAGATTAGGCGTACGTGTGCGGGTATATCAGCCGTTCCGTCCTTTTCTTTATCTCCTTCTCCCTCTCTTTCTCTCCGCGTCGCTTTCCTTCTCCCTCTCGCGACTACGACACGCGCCGTCGCGTACCTGCGACGAACAATGGGAAAACATCGGAGAGTCAGGATCATCGCCTCGTGATTACGAGTCGCGACGCGAATCCAAAAATTCGGGGCCCGATTCGACGCTTCTGCTTCTTCTTCTTCTTCTTCGCGCCAACTGCAATCGAAACGGATTCGAACCGAACGCGGAGATATCGTTCGATACTATCGTTCAGGATCTCTCGATATCGATAACGTCACGACATCGCATCTCGCGGTTTTCAGTCCCATTACCGTTTCCCGACGGCTCGAGGAAATCGTCTAGATTTCGCATCCAATGAATTCTTAGATAAAAATTAACGCGAGCGACGCGGTAATTATATTATTGTTTAATAGTGAAATAGCGTTGTGTCAATTTCATTAAAACAGTGATAAAAATCATCGTGATTCATCGGAAAATACACAATTTTCGTTACGAAACGTTATAATCTTGTAATTTTAACCAGGTTCTTTTATTCCTTTATAGCAGATTGTTATTTTTGGGATTATACTTCCTGCAAAATTAAAAACGAAACTTACAACGCGGTTGTGTATCGCGATTAATTTTAATTAAAAGAAATAGCTAGTCTCGATAAAAGTATGCGTAAAAATCACTATTTAATTACTTGCGAGAAATTGAACAACGTCAATTAAAGAAGTAAACAGTTAAATAATAATCTTCTTTGAAGCGAAGATTTCTTCTTACAGTTTACTCCTTTGCGTTACAAAAAAAAAAAAATAAGCTTCTCTTTTCTATGGGAAAGTTCATTTTTGATAATATTCGACAACGCGTTTATCACGTTACGTAAAAGAAAAATTATTAAAGAAAACATTTATATTTTGCGGTAAATATTATTTTTTTTTGTTATTGTATGAAATTACGAACGGTTTAATGTTTTGTAATTTGTGATAATTATTCCATTACTTAATGTATTTTCAATTTAATATGCACAATTATATATGAAAACTAACTATAAGATTATCAAAACCGTTAATCAAATAACCGATCGAAAAAAAGTATCTCTTACTTCTTACATACAACTTTGGCCTTAACGGAAACTACGATATAGCTTTAAATAACAGCTATACTTTTATTCGGTTACACGTTGACAAGTTAAAATAATATTCAGTCTTCGATTTTATACATGTAATTAACTCAATAATCGATGATAAATTTTTTGAAAAAAAATTTGATTCGGAAAATTCTTTTTTTATTTCAAGAATTTTATACGAGTCTAAAAACGCGAATGGATGAGTCATATTTTCATTTTTTATCTTTATTAAAATAAATATTTATGATTCTCTATACAGTATATAAAGCCATAATTAATATATATTCCTGGTATATTATTATTATCGGAGTTTATAGTATCTATTATTGAATGAATCCAAAGATATAAAATTTTATTGATTCAAAAATATAGTCGTACAAATATATGTTTTATATCAATAATAACTATAAGTTTTAAGTCAATTCACTGATTCTAAAAGCATAAAAATACCCAAATTTCATAATATCGTTACAACGTTTGACAATGATAATTTGTTCAAATTTTGATTTTCCGTCCTATCGTGTATCAAAGTTATTGCGATGAAGATTTTATTCCATACTGAAAATATTTTTCTGTCCTCATTTTGTTTACGAATTTATATAGAAATTATAACTTGTACAATTTATTTAATAGTAGATTGCGAATAGCTTATGCTTGATAAAATTGATTCCACTCACCATAGCGTTATTATTTTTATATCCCACGAGTCGACAATTCTCACTACTTTGTCAAACCATCAACTTTATCAACCAGTTTGATAAAAATATCTAAAAATCATCATATGGAAAAAATATTGTAATTATTAATTAAATTAATCCATTTAAACATTTGCGTCGAGATAATTTAAATTGGTTATATATTATTAAGTCTATAAATTTATCGATACGTTTCATATTGTTAATGTAAATTATAATATTTTGTTCTGATAGTTAATGGGTTTAATTAATTTTTTAAAATAATAATAAAAAAAAAAATTAAAGGTTCGAGCAGAAAAATTGAAATAAATATGGAATAAGTAGAATATGAGAATAAAGCGTGAAAATAATTATTCTTAGAAAAGAAAGAATTATATTGTATTATAGTAGAATACATTTCCGACTGATTCATAAATAATGAAAAAAAATTAGTTGTAAAATTCTATGGCAAAATTAATTGTAATGTTTGACGTAAATTATAATATTTTAGTTTTATGTTTTATTCTAATTTTACTGTCCGTTTTAATTAAATTGAAAAGAATTGTGGCAATGTGATTAAATTGTGGCAATAACTATTATACGTTATATACAATTAGATTTTAATTCTTTATAAATTTTGTGTATTATTTAAGTTTGAAAAAAGATATAAAAGATAATCGAGTACAATTCCACTATGGTGAAAGTATTTATACTTGTACTCAAGCTTAGTATATAAAAAAATCAATAATGAAAGTATAATTTTATGTTAAATCGATAATTTTTCCATTAGCATTTTTTATGTTAATTATTAAAAATTATAAATTATAAAAACTTTTAATTGAACGTTGCGATTAATAATAAAATGTGAAAATAATAATTATATCATATTATTATAGACCGAGTTCTGAATATTATTCAATAAAAATAAAAAAATTCTTAATTCTCATACGTAAGAAATTGACTTTCGGGTTGAGAAAGCAAAAATAAGGTATAACTTACAATTACAGATTATTTACTATAATAATATCGATATAAGCATCGGAGCAATTTCTTCCAACATGATATATTTGTCATAATAAAAATGATATTTCTAATTGATGTAATCTTACTCCATAGCTTCGACTTCCATGAAAAAGCTTCTGTGTACACAAAGCAAATTAACCAATGAAATTAAAGCTTACCAAACTAATAATCGCGTTTGCAAATAAATAAATTAAGGTTTCATCAAATTTCATGGTTTTGAATTTTCAATCTTTCATCGAACCTTGGATCACTTTTGGAAAACTTTCCACGCAACAAACACTTCAATTACAAGTAAATTTGATTTCAGGCGTTTCGCGATAAATATCCTAAGCACGTGATAAGAGCAGCGTCGATACGTCGATACGTATTGTGACGTGAACGCCTCCATTTGAATCGACTGTTCGCGAAGAACCGAACAAGGATGATTTTTATTTTACGATAGGAAAGGACTTTGCTTCGATTCGGATACTCACCTTTTATCGTAGATTGATGTCTTCATCGAGATCGTTGATGTCAAATCTGGTTTCTTACTTGCTTCGATCTTCTTGGCTTTGTCGCCTCTTCTCAGCATCTCTGATGCTTGCGACCATTGTTTATTAGCTTCGATAAGCAAAGAACTTCGTTCACAATCCAAATTGCGAAGACACTATATTTTAGTTGATTATTACACGATACAGTGTATAAATTTTTTTATTTTGTATCAGACTACTGATTTTTTACATACGTCTTTCATTTTTATTATTTTAGAAAAAAGTTTTTAAGCGTTCTATAAATATTTTTCATATTTTCCGAGGCAAAATAATACAACTTTTATAATAGCTTGATTTAAAATTCTTTTTAATATACGAAATAAACGTCGCGCGGTATAAATTTTAGAATACTTCTATTATTTACGAATAAGTTTAACGATAAATCTTAATTTTCGTTACGTAATAAATAATTCTTTACCCAGATAAAATTATGGTAAATTAAACTATCTTAATCAAATTATCGACTTAAGCCTTACCTTTATGAATAAAATATTATTTATATTTTAACAAATTCTTATTCGTACTACGGAAAAAAAGTATTTCTAACGAATCTTTTTCCATTAATGAAATCTACGACATGGGAGGCTACATTTTTATTTGTAAGCACAGAAGATGTTCGAAGAGAAACACTTTCGCACTGATTATAACACGTGAACTGGACTCGCGAGCCGCTGGTCGACTTTCTTATTTGAAAGAGAAACGTCAAATACAAGTAGGTAACAATGAACTACTTATAAGTCAAAACAATCTGATAATTGATGAAGGAATGCAAAATATTTACATTATCTCTCTGATAATCGAATTGATTCTCGATCTCTTTTTTCCAAGGATATGTTTAATCTGTTGAGTGTTTAATTATTATATACAAATCAATATATTATTTCGATCAATATTTTTTCTTTTATTTATATAAACGAAATACATTTTCTCGTTGACGCATGCCATAAATAATTGTAAAAAATATTTAATTTTTACCGGTGATAAGTAGGAAAATTAAGTCGATATCAATTAACTTATAATCGATAATTAAATAACTTTCAACTTTTGATCGGGAACAGAAAAGTACTTGAGTGGATTAATATGTTATATGGACTTGTCGTAAATGGAAAATAAGTCTGTGTTTAACCAAAACACTTGTCTACGAGCCTGCAGTTATAAATTTTATTTACTTGTTAAGAGTTTACTCAAAATTTCTACACTCGAAGAAGAATTAATGGAGCTTAAAGATTACAGGTGGTTTTGTCAATAACTTAAATTACCGTTAAATTCATTCCTAATCTTATAATTTACTTAAAATTTATTTAAATCGTAGTCCAAACATATTTTTACAATTTTTGATATTCTTTTATTTTTACTCGATGCAAGACTTTTGTCTCGTGTCCATTAATCATTATTGTATTATGCACGTAATACATAAATTATTATGATAGACAGAAGACGTTTCGATGACAAAGAATAGAAGATTAAAAATTTTGAAAAGAAACAAAATTTACGTTAAAAAAATGTAAATAAAATCAATGATCTATGAAATAAAAATTTAGTAGATAGTTTTTATCGTGTACCGATGTAATATTTAGTTCAATGATATATTTTATGCGGTACTTATTAAAATAGTTTTTCATATTATTAATCTTGTCAATATCTATCTTTAACTTTATATAATATTGATAATTGTTGATAATTCTAGGTTTAATTCGAAATGAATTTATAGAGCTGTTGTTTTATCGACGTTCTATAAAAACCATATTATTCATAATATTATTAATTTTAAATAATCCTTTATGAAATATATTACTCGTGGAAAAATTCCGTTTCTTTATTTTTATATTGAGTATTAAAAGAATTGAAGTTTAAATAACACATATAATCTTCGGTTTGATATAACGTATAAATAAAGTATAAAGTATAAAATATTTCTGCTGTTTGTTTTGAATTATAAAAAAATAAAATTATTTCTACGAATTTATGGTAAAACTTCAAGTAAAATATCTTTTTATATATTTGTGTTAGATCATAAACATTTTTTTTTATTTAAACATCTAAATTATTCTCATACTTATTATATATTGAAGTCAACAATTAACCAGTGAAATGAATATAACAGATAAATGTTTTACGACTCGCTCAGTGGTTGTAAAGTGGAGGTAAGTTAATATCTTGGCGTTAAGCCTCCATTATTAACTTTAAATAGATACAACTGACAATTGCCGGAAAATTTTTTATTTTTTATTTGAAAAGCAACAATCAGAAGTGTGAGTATTTGAATTCGAATGTTCAATCTGTTAACTACTCGACATTCTAATGCTTATATTTAATCCTCGTAGACGTTGATAATAATTTTATTATTGTGACAGAAATATAAAGTTAATTAATATGAAAAAGTTCAAATAAATTTTTATCGTTATTTCTCGCTGTAAAAACTGTACACATTTACATCGTATTATTTATTTCAAATTTTTCCTTTTGCAATGACTAAAATATTACCTGCGTTTATTTTAATTAGTTTGAATAATTGTTTTGAAAAATACACATTGTAAGTTTATTTATAATATCCAATTATGTAATACAAAAAATACATTCGATACATAAAAGGTGAGATTATTTAAATTATTTACACGATAATAGTATCGATAATTGTTATGTAAAATTTAAGTAAACTAATAATTTACTTTTCTCTTTTAGTATACTTTCATAGCTAAACATTATATATCCTCATTTTAATTTTAAACCAACACAGTTTTATTCGTTTAAATCTTCACCTTGCGTTTTTATAATTATACTTTTTACTCATCAAAAACTATTGTGTGTTAAAAAATGAAGAATAAGACTTTTTTAAGAACGATATTATCTTTATCCATCGTTTCTTAATATACTCTGCAAATTTATTTGAGATTAAGATTTGTGCTTAAGCCGATGTTGCATTAAAAATATTCTAAAGATATTTAAAAACTGATAATTCAAGATTTTCCGAATGTATTTTAAAAATATTAACTAAAAGAAATATGAACATATTTTTTAAATTATCATAGTAAAATATCGATGCTTTATTAAAATAGGACTGAATTTGTCTACATAAATTTACCAAGTTTTAACGATTCTTTTGTGCTTAAATAATTTATTCGATTACATGATAAATATTTTTGCTTTATATATATATTTATTTAGTTACAATAATACGATAGAAACGATCAACATTATCTCTTTTTCTGTATTTGTAAATGAATAGATTGAACATCTGACCTTGCAAGATTTACAGTGTTCATTATTATTGGTTATATGACATTCTACTTTTTAATTAAAATTATATTTAAGCAACTGGTAAGTAATACAAAAAGTTAATACGTAATTTGAT
This sequence comes from Dolichoris vasculosae, assembly GCA_018907195.1. NCBI lineage: Eukaryota > Metazoa > Arthropoda > Insecta > Hymenoptera > Agaonidae > Dolichoris > Dolichoris vasculosae. The sequence continues at coordinate 4,794,768 of JACCHY010000009.1, read as the reverse complement.
TTCGGTGCTGTAAAAAGAATTGATGTTTAATTTGAAATTGGTTTTTTGAGGCCGTATTCGTAAGATTTTTTGAATAATTTTTTCACGAAATTATAATAAATACTTTGAACACGCGATAAAAACGAGAATAAAGAATTGCGTAATTTTTCTTCCAAAATTTTTTTAAACGCATCCTCGTTATATTTACGAAACTATATAAAAAATAGTACATTAATGAATCGTAGAAGATCAGTTTATTCGAATTTATCATGTATGGTCAGTTTGGTAGGTCATACAACGAAGGTCGTTTTTTTATATCTTGATAAGATAACGTATAATTGAAAAAAAAAGAACGACATTAATTAGAACATTTTTATCTTTTCACGAAAGAACAATACAAAATATCTACTTTTCTCGTAAATAAATATATGTTAAATAAGAACCGTCCGAGTATTCGAGCGACTTTTCGAATACTATTTTTAGTTTAGCCCAAGCTTCAACGCGAAAACCATTATTCCGCGAATGAATGCTAAATCTATTTTCCTCGACGTAAACTAATTAAATGGAATTCAAATTAATCAGCGCTTATTATCGAATCGTTCGCGAAGTCGCTCAAAGCTTCCAAAATGAAGTTATCCCATGTGCTCGAGCGACACAATCAAGTTTCCGCGATTACCTGACGTCGACGAAGATTCCTCGTCTGTTGGATCAAAGATACGATGTGTGTACCCGAGGGCAGATGTGAAAACGTAAACAAGATTCGAGCACGGTATTCCGTTATGGGAGTTCCGCGCTGAAAATGTGATTTATACAAAAGAGATGTCGCGTCGGTGATAAGAGGCAAAGCGGCGCGGAAGTGAAATAAAAACTTGGTGTTTTAAATTTACACCGACGAGGTGCAAGGATTCGTCTTTGGTGAACGATGTTTATCGTAGTCGGGTTTTATTATCAATTAGAATTTTTTACATTTCAGCCGCGTTAGTCACGCCAATAAAATGAGTTCAATGAAATCATAGATAATACTCGAGCAAAATTTGACTCTTATCTCGTCCAAAAGAATTAACTTCTTGTGAAATACACTTACAAAGTATCAACTAGGCAGATACTTTAGTAATTTAATAATAATTATAAGCGAGAAAACGAAAATAAATTGCCAGAGAATATTCAACGAGTTATAGATTTTGTTATCGATCGATATTTCATAGATAAATTACCGATATTATGCGATTAAAGCGGCAGGGAAAAATATCGAACGATCGAAAAGATATTTACACGCGTATATATATATATATATATATATATATATTTATACGTTATATAGTTATCGTTATAAAAATAAATGTAAGTTGTCAAAAATGATTGTTGCGAATGAATAATAAATAAATGAAAGTCATGTTCAATATTATACTTTTATTTCTCTATGTCAGTATAGTCTCTCCTCGTACAAATGTTTTTGCGCGAAACTCGTCAGCGGTTCGTTATAATAGAGCCGCGAATCCACGATTATATTCGCAATGACAATGATAATGATAATAGTCATCATTCGCGGCAGCTCTGACATTCGTTGCCGTGCCGTTGAAGACATTTTTCATTTTTTTTAACAACATAATTACCAAAGAGAATTACAACATTATTGTACTCAGGGCGAAGGTATTTAAATATAAGCTTCGAGGTCTGCTGAATAAAAACGCTCTTCACGCTAACGAACAATATAATTATCGACAATTATAAGGGCCTTAATTAAATATACTTATCGATTAATTTTGATTCTCAAGATTTTGATTTTTCGTTTCCTTAAGTCCTATCTCTCATTTTTCTTCTTCTTCTTCTTCTTCCTCTTCTCTCTTTTATATACCAAAACGTATCAGCGTCGCTATTATATCTCCCTCCTCGATATAATTTAATCTAAATAAAAATATCAACGGTTCCATTTAAACTTGGCTTGGGAATATTTTCGCTCGTGTTGACTCTTTCATCGCGTGAAATTCCCGATTGCACTTGCTCCAGTTTCATCCGTCTATCAATCATATATATTATTTTTTGTTTCACGTTGAACACACACGAATGCACTCGCACATAAGTCGCAATCTCGCCTTTTACAATATTATAGAAATAAATATTTAGGTACAATCGAGCATCGTGTAACATTCATCATAAATCTTATTATTATAAGTAAGAATATTCATTAGTTGAAAGCATTTTATTAGGAACATCCTCGTGCTTGCAGTTCAGTTCGCTTTGGCCACTTTGTCGATCGCTCGTACGAAAAAAGTCTCTTCCCTCGATGCCCGCTTGATTTTTAAAATTTTTTTAAAGTGAACTCAGCCATCCATTATTCGGTACATAATTAAATAACGACGATAACTTCCTTCGAAACCTGATGCCACGTGTTACAACGCTAATAAAAAAGAATTATATATTTTTTTTTTCCGTCGTTAAATAAAAGTGTTTCGCGATCGTTACATTTATGATTCCGATTGCATGCAACAGCGATAAAATGAATTTTTTTTATTTTGACCCGTCCTTTTATATACATTACACGAACGTGATTTACGTATTCAAGTTCACTAATATATAAGTTTTATTTAAGACTTAGCTTACACGTTAATTCGCTATCGACATTATAATCACCCACTTTTTCAACTCCCACTTTTTCATCACCGTTGTACTTAGTATTCACTTTGTGAAATTTTGTCAACGCACACGCCTAAGCCGCGTATACACGTTGCTCCCGATTTACATAAAATGACCCTGAATCGCGAAATATTCCCTACGCCCTAAACGTTTATATTCTCTCTTTTATACCCGAGTATCTACTTAAATTCAGTAACTACGTTGTCTTTTGTATTATTTTCCTTGCGTAATCTTCGGACTATCTCGCGTTCCTTCTTCTCTCCTCCTCCGTCGCCATCTCTACGTTAAATTTTGTCTTATATAATCTTTGCTTCCTTACTTACACTAATTTTGATTTGTGCTTCTTAAAATGTACACTTCTTACGTAAATAGTAATAGTCGCGTACCGAATCTTCGATACCGCGATCGTTCCTAAAACTTTTCATTTTAACTTAATTATCGTGATTCTCGTTTTTTGATGGACATACGTGTACAACGCATGACGCAAACTTTAATAAGATATTTGTATGTTAATTCGTTATTTATTGTACAAACACTGAACTTTGGTCCGGTTTTTGTTACTCTTTGTACGAATCTTACTCCGATTCTTTTGTCGTGTAAAATAATCCCTATAGTAGAAATTATAACCTGTCATCGCGCATCAGCGGTATTATCGAGGCAAATAAAAACCGAAATTACGAAATTAGACGGGAGCGTATATAGAACTACGATAGCTTACGTCTTTTACACGTATAATAGGAACTTTGTGATTTGGCAATGTCTCTCAAAACATTGCTGCGCGCTTTTTGCTCCATCGCGCGTTACGTTCGGAAAGAACACGAGCGAACAAACACAATGAACCGATTAAAAAAAAAAAAAAGTGCGTCCTCCAAGTGTCGCTCCGTTTCTTTGGAAAAGAAATAAAAAAAAGAAATAAAAAAAAAACCGAAACATTTTCGCAAATCCGCTTCGTACGATTTATACCCTTTCGTCGTTTCGTCATCCCCAGTTTATTTACATTCCGGCGCTTCCCCAAAGGATTTCCGTAGTTTTTGTCGACTGCACCGAAATTCGTCTCTTTTGTACCCATTTTAAAAAACACGCGTCAAAAAACGGGGCGATGCGAAAGAACCAAAAAAAAAGTCGCTCGTGTCGCGTGTCGATCAAAGGCCATTGACAAAAAAAAAAAAAAAAAGCGGTAAAAAATGGAAACGAAATACGTTTACCCTTCCGCACGAGCGACTAATTTCTCGTAGTGTACAACCGTTTTTACGGATTTCTCGTGTAAGTCGGCTCCTTGGGTCCACGCGATCCCCCAAATCGAACCTTTTTCCAATTTCCTTTTCTCCGGTGCGCGTCTCTTTGCCCATCTGTCGCCATCTCACAATGCAGTCTCTTTCGCTTGTATAATAAGGGATTTCCAAAATATTGTGTAAATCCGACCTGGAGAGAGAGAGAGAGAGAGAGAGGGAGTTAGAATCCGCGGAGAGGGGATAGAAAAGGCCGGCAATCGATGAAGCGGTCGAGCGCGTGCAGCTGAAAATTTTTGGGGTAAAATCCGGCGAAAGTTTATACTTGATCGAGGGACCGAGGACCTTTCTCTTCCCCCTTTCTGTACCAGCCGGTCATCGCTTTCGTGCGCGCGAAGAACTCGTTGGATAAATAAAGGGTTGCGGGACGAATTTTACTTTTGAGAGAAACTAGGGAGATAAATTCGTCGTTTTCACTACATTTTACGCCTTTCGAGCGCGTTTGTCTCCCCCATAGGTTCGATTACATTTTTTGTTGTTACCTTTTTGTTCGTTACATGGATTTCGCGGCTTGGTTATAGTACCTGCGTCGAGGGGGTAAAGCGATCCTCGGTCACGGGAGCAATCGTCGAGCGTGTCGCCAAACATCCCAACCTTCGCGAAGAAAGCCGCTTAAAATGGAAAGCGTGTCAAAAACGTGCCTCCGACCTCGCGAACAATTGTTCCGCAACAGAGCATTGTTACGTTGTTATGTAAAATAATAAAAGGGTCCGGGATAAAGATGGCGCCACGCGACCTTTGCGAGATAAGGAGAAAGACGAAATTTTCAGCCGATTCGCTTTTGGAGAGAGGAAGTACGGACCTCGAGTTCCTCTCCCTCTCCTCGGACGGTCCGGTCCGACCAGTCGACCCTTACGCGCCGACGCTGCTGTAATAAATACCCGAGGAACTCGAGTGGGTTTTCGAGAAAAAAAAAAAATGTCACGTGACGAGCTCTATCGATTACGCACCCTCGAGATAAATAAGTCCAGCTTTTCCTCTTTTTCCCTCTTGTTTTTAATTCGCTTGTGTATCTTTCGCACCTCGCTCGGTTCGTCTCGGCTGTTCCGTTCTCTCCGTCCTCGTCGTTACACCGTCGGAAATTAAGCGTTAACGGTCGGAGATGAAAGCGTACGTAGATTCGTGGATAGATTCGGTCCGATGACGGGGGATTAGAGATTACGGACGATTCGCGTAGGAAATTTATATCGCGTTGGAAAAATGTTTGTAGCGAAAGATCGATGGGGAAGAGATTCGATGGATGTTTCGACGAGATTGAAAAGTTTCCGCGATCCGAACAACGGAGAAGAAGATTAACTTTGAGCGAACGTTCGCAGGAGAGTACTAAATAAATTTGTACGTAATTTAAGATCAAATTTGCTTAACTCGTGAAAATATCGTTGATTTTAAGCGATGCCGTCTTCCGTTGACTCGGGCAAATATTTATTCATCGTCTTTGGTTACGTTACGTTTTAATTCTCTACATAATTTTAAACCAAACCTTATCCGTTTTTTATTCGATTGTATCATCGTAGCAAGTTTGATAATACTTGTACGAATTCGATAAACGATTGAATTATAATTTTAATCCGCGTATTACGAATTTGATGAATTCGAGGCTGCATCGATATTTTATCTCGTAAAATTAAAAGATGCATTCTTGTATTTAAATTTACAATTTTTTACAGGCAATAAAACGAACGGAAATTTCAAATTGGTAGATTAGACAAAAAATCCAACTTCGTTAGAAAACTCGCCAAGTAAAATTAATTATCAAAGTACTTTGCGCGAGTTATATATCGAAACTTTTGCGCAACGATACAATCCACTATTCGGTATTTAATTGGCAAAGAGTTTTACAGAAATATAAACAATATCGTAAGAGCCGTATAAAGAAAATGTAGTCCGTATAGAAAAATGCACGAAAGTTGTGCGTTTTAAGAGCTGCGAATTATTTACACCGCTCGCTAAAAGTTGACCGAGGGACGAAAGCCAAGAGCGATTATTCTTTGAAAGAGCCTCGCTCTCGTCGTTTTGATAATGGAACAAGGAAGGATACGAGGGAGGGAAACTTCGCCTGGAAAGTGTCAGAATCGACGCGGGCGGTCGTCGGACCGTCGACTAGCGCTTCACTAATTACATCGGACAGTATCTTCGTGTATCTTTGATATACGGGTCCGCATCTCCGTCTCTCTTCTCTCTTCTCTCTTCTCTCGCGCCTCGTTTCTATCCTACTCTTCTCTCTCTCTCTCTCTCTCTCTTTCCGAAAGTGTGAGATATTATTGATTTTCATACAACGCGAGTTTCGTGTGTTCGCTTGTCCGAGTCCGCGTGTGCGTGTGTCTGTGCGTACGTGTAGAAAAGTGCGAGGGGCTCGCGCGTCTTTCCTCTCTCTTGCGATCTCGTTCGTCTTTCCCCATGCGATTTCTCTTTGTCCGTTTGCCGAGAAAGTGGGGGAGATAGCGCGGTGTCATTTACCCGAACGGACGTCAGGCCGCGTAACTCTAAAGGAAGGAATTCCCTCTCTCTCTCTCTCTCTTTCTCTCTTTCCTTCTCCGTATGTCTCCTTCCTCATCGTCGGACGAAAAGTCGAACAAGCAGAAATTTGTTCGCTCACGCGAATCGTCAGGCCTTCGAGAAGTTTACCTCTTCGTCTATTATGTATAGCTCTAACGACTTCTATTCTTACTTCTTTATTATTTTCTTCTCGATGGTTCGAACGCGCGAGAAGAAGAAAAGTGCGTGAAAAAGTAAGAGAGAGAGAAGGAACGAGAAACGAAATATCGATTCCTTTTCCCGTCAAGTTTGACACACGCGAATCCGTATTATTTAACATCGTTATTAATTTATGCGCTCTTCGGAGGTTCCCGTGGACGGGTTCACGCGACGAGTGTCACCTGCGAGAGATCGCGACGCAAATTACGAAAATGGCAGGGTGTTATTCCGCGCGCGTCACTTGTTCCAACGCTGAGAAAAAAAACGACACCGTGGAGCACAAAAGCGTAATTACACTGCGAGAAGAACAAAGGAACACGTTTGCTTCGCTCGAGTAACGTTGAATACGTCATGTGTTTTTTTAATTAAAAATTGTTTTCCCAATAACGCCATCTTCCAATTTATTCTTCCGACAGTGCAGTCGCCTAAACTACTCGGGCAAACTCGAGGTTCGAAATATGCGGGTTGATAAATAAAAATAAACAAACTGAAATTGCAAATAAATTAAATCATATTTATTACAAGGATCACACATGAAATCATAAAATAATAATAATAATAATAATAATGATAATAATAATAATAATAATAATAATAATAGTAAATGATGATGATGATAATAATAATAATAATAATAATAATAATGATAATGATAATATTAAATAGTAAGAAGAATAGTAATCGTTTCAACGCGATTTTCTGCCTAAAGAAATAAATACAGCCTAACTTTAGTATAAAATAGCGTTAAATAAAAAAATTCGTGGATGATTGCGTATCTAGGCATAAAGCGAGCATCTCAATATTTTGCTTTTCGAATCGACGAGGAATCGATAACTAAAATATCGCTTCGGAGGTTTTAAAAATAAAAGCCCCGAGAACCGAGTCAACGGGTAGCGCCGTTATTTTCTCGAATGGAGGCGCGAGATCGAAAAAATAAAAAAAAAAAAAAACATTATTTATCATTTTTGACAACTCATCTGTCGACTAGCTTAAGTAGGAATTGTAAACCATTTCCAAAAATGACTAGATATTATCATAGAAACGCTAATGCTAAATTTTTCATAATTCTTCTATATTCAATCTCCGCGCATTTATCATACATTTACGTCGTACAATGTCCTTGTGTGTAAAATACACGCAAATATATAATATATAGATTTGTCTTTTATAATACAGATTATTTTCTTCCTTCTCGAATATAGTGTATATGTATATATAATTATAATTTTTAATGCAAAGTACATTTTGTTTTTAAATATATCTCGTGTCGCTCTTTTTTCAACGTACAATAATAATATTAATAATATTAAATGTGTGTATACATAAGTTTCTTTCCGACTTCTCTCGTTATCCGTAATTACGGTTAAGTTTGATTTTGCGCTCAATTATAAATTAATACAAAGGCAATTTCGACGTCGCTCGATCCGATCAACGATAGTACCCGCTTCGTTTTCATTTCGCGAGATCGTCAAGCTTTTCCCGAGCCATTCCCGAATTCCCCGAGACGCGGAGAAGATCGTAAACGGGGAAAATGCGTGACGACCCGCAACGACTCCTCGCAACTTTGCCAAACTCGTCGACGAAGGAACGCACAGACTCGATCGTCGACAGCGTATATAAAAACGGAGCGCCGGTCTTAAAAGTAGTCTGGGAAAAACTTTCGATAATTAATATTCGGCTGGTACGCCAGAGAACGAGACGAAAAAAGGGAAACTGGAAATGGAAAGGAACGATACGCTCGAGTCGAGTCTGTGTTGGTTAGTTGGTTGGTTGGTTGGTTGGTTGGTTGGTTGGTTTCCCGAGATCGCGTGGAGATATCTGTTATCTTTCGGGTCCGGAGTCGACGATCGCGGCTGCCGGGCAGAAAAACGTCCGGGGACTTCTCGCAACAGTCGATCTCGCCCCGGTAATAAAAATTCCAGGGTCGAGTGCTTTTCATTTTTACGCGTTACGGCGAATTTTTCTCGCGCGCGTTCGGCCCTCGGATTTTTCTGCCCCCCCCCCTCCCCATTCCTCGCGTGCGATGCATAATACCCCCGCGAATACGTTTATTTTTATTCTCTCGACGATTCGTTCTCAACCACCCCATTGGCCTCGCTCAATGGACTTTCTCTTTCGTAATGGTCGTACGGGGCCTTCCTCCACCCCGAAAATTTATGTTAATGCATGCGAGCTGCCGATAGAAATAGGAGTAGTACCGAGAGAGAGAGAGAGAGAGAGACATCGAGCGCATGCTAATTCAGTCGAATTTTTGGAAAACGGCGCGCGTTCGATCGCCCCTGTGTCCTGTGCTTTTTCGATCCGACAGGGTGGGGTAAACTAATGATTCACGGACTCGTGCGCGAGAGAGAGAGAGGTGGATGGATAGACAGATAGAAAGAAAGAGAGAAAGAGAGCAGTTTCTAGACAAAAGCGGGGAATTTGAATACATTTATGCGTGGATGACGAGGCGCTCGGGGCTGCACGACAAAGCGTAGCCGCGTGGCTTTCTTCGAGCTACGAGGCAAACTTTTTTTCTCCCCTCGGTCGTATTCGGACCTTCACGAATATTTCACTGACCACGCTATACCTTTCTCGTGTATTATAGCTATTATTTGTAGCATTTATATTTTTGCCTGTAATCTAATAAAGGAACTACAAAAAACAACAACAAAGTAAGAATTATCCGGAGCATGAAAGCATAAGGAGAGCTGCGATGTGTGCGTTTCGTTTGTGTTGAACGATATTCAGTTACGAAAATTGCAGGCTCAGTGGTTGTAAAAGCAATTGAAAAATTGAGGTGCTTTAAAACATTTACCGTAATTCATGTATTTCCGATCGTTGATCATCTACCGATGCTTTTTCCGCCGGAGCGGGGAAAACGCTATTTAATTTATTATGTTTATCCTACTCGTCAATTATTTAATATCGGCTTTTCGATAACTTTTAATATCCTTTCGGGAGCGAAGGAGGAGGAAATTTATTAATTCGTTACCGCGAGAATCCAAACTTTTTATTTTTACCGAAAAAAAAAGACGAACGTATTTATCACAGACGAGCCGAGTAAAATTTTCCTTCCTTTCCTTTCTCCCCTCTCTTTATACTCGCTACAAAACCGCCCGGGGAACTAAAAAAAAAAAAAAAGAAAAAAAATCGTGAACGATCGAAGGAACCCCGCTTGGAAAACGCGACCGAGTCTCGAAAGGTCAACGGCTGATCGGTCGCGCGTTAATTTCAACGATTGGTCCGTAGCCGAAAAACCGTCCAACGTCGTAGCCGCGGTGAAAGTCTCGTGGCGTGTTTAGCTCGCGGTGGGGGAGAAAGGGGGAAATGTCCAAGGTACTAGTTAAGCCCTATGTCTCTAAGCGCGTTATTTTGTGCGCGAGGCTACGCGATACGAGGGTGTGTGCGAGTGTGTCCGTGTGTACGTAAGCGCGCACCGCTGAAATCGGAAATGCGCTCGACCGTCTGTTCGTCTACTTTTTGTCTCTCCCTCTCTCCTTCTCTCTCGCTCTCGCTCGTCGTCCGTCCGACGATTAGAGAGAGCGCACCGACTCACGAATACATTTTTTGGGGAGTGAGGTCAAGTTAGGGTGAGTACATTGGTCACTCTCTTTCTCTCTCTCTATCTATCCACCCATCTCTTTCTCTCTCTCTCTCTCTCTCTCGCTCGCTCTCTCTCTTTCTCTTCGAAGAACAGCTGTGTTCTATGAGGATTTCGATCGATTTCTAGCCGTTAACATAAAGGTACGCTTTTTAAGCCCCTTTGCCTCTCTGAATATTTTTCGAGGGGAGGGGATCGAGTGCTTTGACTTTTTACTTTCTTTTACAAAAAAATTTTCGAGTTGAAAGTTCTTTCGATCGGAGTTTCGAAACGATTGAAATATTCTTTGCTCGGGATGTGTTTCGGAAAACGATGTAACATTTTTTTTCTTTTCTTTTTTCATCGTTCTCCACTCGATTTCGTACGCGGAGTCTTTAGATTTGAAAATGAACGAACGACCGCTAAAACTTTACGCGCGTTTCTATCGTAATAGTAAAATTTGTAAAAAAAAATTTGGTGCTTACGTAAAGGTAACGCGAACGATGGACATCGTCTCCGAGTACATATATAAAACTTTGATAAACGTTACGAGCGTTATTTCGTTACTGAAAAGTTTTAAAGTTGGAGGAAGGAAGCGACCATTACGCGCTATCTAAATGTAATATATTATTATTTATGTATTTCTGTTCTCAAGCTGCAAGGCACAAAAATGAATATCTTTTCTAAAAATGAACTCTGCGAAATGCGAAACGTCGTCGTCTTCGTCTTCGTTTTCGTCTTCGTCTACGTCGTCCTCGTCGTCGTCGTCGTCGTACACAAGATCCGCGTGGACTAGATTACATAAGCTGCTTCGCTGACTAGTATACAATTTTTGCGAACGAAAAAATAAGAAAAGGTAATCGTCTCTTCTCTCCAATGGTATTCTTCTTTGGTTTCGAGAACTCTCGTTCGATGCACCGACAAGGTTTACACGCGCACAGGTGCATTTAAGCGCGGTCGCTTCGAGGAAACGAACCTCCGCAGTCGCTGACATATCAGTTTTTCCCGTCGTAGCGGCATTTCATCTTACAAGAATGAGGTTATAAAAAACTGCTCGATATATCGATATATCATACATTATTATTTCATTTTTTTTTCTTTTCTTTAAATATATTAGAGATCTATTTCTCGCGCTGTGTTGGCTGTGTATATAATACGATTGTACTTTTGGTTGCGGGTTACACTGTGTCGACCCTGAGTTCATTTGTATTTTTATTATTCTCGTTTTCTTTTTTTATTTATTTTACTTTATTAATTAATCTGCATTTCGTATCGTTCGCTGATATTACATCGTTTAAAAACTATATTATACGTATAAGTTTATTAATTTCTTCATTTACTATTCGCGAAATTGCATGGCTCTCGTCAAGGCATTATCGTGTTTGTTTTTTTTTTTTTTTTTTTTTTTTAAATCGTATTTCGTATTTCAATGTGCAATGTTGACAGTCAGAAGGCCTCTGAGAAAACTTGGCTTAATCTCGTATCTTTATTAAACCGCTTGCGCGTTGGACTGTAGGAGTTTCGTGCGTTGATGCATCGACGAAATAATAAAATAGAGTTGATCCTGTCGACGTTTTGTCACACGATAATCTACCCGCTATTAAAATTGTAACGACGAACAAACGAATAAGTTACACCCAAGAACGTGTGAGAAAGTTGTATGTATGCATGTCGTGAAATTATCGCTTTTTTGGCCCGTGTTCGAGCCACTCAAAATAGGAACTTTGTTTGATCACCCATTTGTATTAATACGATTGCCTCTATAAGTAACGTAAGTAACGTATATTTACACCACGAGATAACGCAGTCGGTACGATGCACCGATGCAACACCGATGCAACACCGATGCAGCACCGATGCACTCAGCGTTTACCACAAGTTTTTCCGACACAGGTTTTTTTTTTTTTTGTTTTTCGTTCCTTTCGTTCTTACTTTCGTCCGAGCAACCTCCCTCGTAAAAAAAAAAAAAAAAAACCGCCTCTGGATACTCGCGCGTATAAAAATATTTAGTCCGACCGTCCCGCGCCGCTTTTTTGGCGTACGTGGGCATCGTTATCTCTCGAATTAGGAACCAGTAACCACGTGCTTGTGCAGGGATTAGTCGAGCGTGCAGATGATGCTAAATGTAGCCGAGGCTTCTCTCAGGCGGGATTCAACGTGAAGGACATGGTGAGAGCGCCGCTGACCCTCGTCTTAACAGGGAGGAAAACGAGGGCCGGGGCGAATCTCCTGGACGCCGAGTTGATATCGTCGTTGTGGCAGCCGGTGTTAACCGTCTGCGGACTCTCCAACTCCTCGATGATAAAGGGCTGCATTATGGTCTTATCGGGCGTCAGATTGACGTCTTGCGGCATGGCGTAACTCGCCGGGACTTTGTGTTTGTTGGCTACGTCTTTGAGTGTCTTGGTGAGTTCGGCGAGGGCCGTTTCCGCTGGATCTCCTATGCTCTTATGGTCTTTCCTTATGTGCTTCTTGATACGGTTGAGGTTAGCCGTGGCGAAACCGCACTGAGCGCATTTGTACGCTCCTTGCGGCATCACTTGAACCGCGTTGTTTTCTTCCTGCTTTTTCATTTTGTTCGTGTCGATTTCGTTCATGATGTGAGGGCTGGGCTGACGTACCTCCTCCTTAACGTCCGCGAAATCGTTTCTCTCTTGATATTGGGGCTGGTGCTCGTTGTTGCCTATGCTAAACTCGTTCAGTATGGGTATGGGAAACTGCGATAGGAGTCCTGGAAACGGACTCGGATGTCTAGAGGCAACGTGTTGTCGGAGAATTTCTGGCTGCGCGAATGTCTGAGCGCAGATCGGACATTGTATCATTCGCTCGTTCTCCACGGACGCCGCGTTCTCTTGGTGATGACTGTGGGATCTTTCGTGTAAAAAAAAGAGAGGCAAGATCGAGGTGGAGAAGTTGCAGTGAAGCTGCGAGCAACGGTAGGCTTGCGTCTGTTGATCGTCGCCGGAATTACCGAAGAAGTTCGAGAGTACTTGATTACCCAGAGCCGTTAGATCTTCTCTGATTTGTTTGCTGGGTTCGAAACCGTTGGGTATCCTCAGACTCGTGTTCGCGTGCGTTTGGGACTGATGCTGCGGAGGTTTGGGAACGTTGGGAACTCGGGCCGGTGTCTTGGGACTCGACTGCTGGTACTGTTCGATTTCACGCCACTTTTCTATTCCGGCTTTGCCGTGTTCTCCCTGCAAATGAACCTTGAGCCATTTGGGACTGCGAAACCGTCGGTTACAGATCGGACAGACCTCCGTGAAGTGAGTGATGTAACGAAGACTCAGATCGCCGAGTTGTTCCGGCTTGAGAGCCAAGTCATCGGCGTTCGGAGGCGGTTCGAAATTATCCTGTTTTCCAGCCGTCGCGCCTTCCTCGACAATCCCGTGAGTGTTTTGCTTGTGAACGCGTAAAAAGTATTTGCTGCACAGTTCCTTCTTGCAGATGTTGCAAATGACTCCTCCGATCTGGGCGCCATTTTCTATCTCGATACCGTGCATCTTCTGCATGTGGGTCTTCATGAAGTACTTGTTGCAGAGCTCCTTGTTACAGATTTCGCAGTAACTCGAGGTGGGCGTGATGGAAGGTACTTTGCCGCGTTCCATTTGCTGGGACGAATTAGACTTGGGAGTGGAGGTGACGGAGGATGGAAGCTGGGGAGTCGAACTCGTCGGCGTCAGAGGCTGATGATCCTCCGAGATATGTTTCCTCAAGGCTTCCTGACCGCAGAACTCTCTCTCGCAGAGGTTACAGGTTACCTGAGCGACGGCGATGGCTGTAGTGGGGGATGACTTCTCGGTGGGTACGAGAAGCTGCGGCGGCGAGGTCAGATTTTCCGGTACTACTCCGTGTTTCGCGACCATGTGACTTCTCAAAGCGCCCGGGGTGTCGTAATCCTTGCCGCATAGAGCGCAGGAAGCCGCCTTGTTGGATTCGAGTCCGTTCAATTGCAAGATCATCGTTTGCAGCTTCTGTAGATCCTCGGAGATGGAATCGGTTCGTTGATCCGTCGAATCGACTTCTTGTTCCGGTCTCGGCGAGGCTTCCTCCATCGAGCAGTCGTGAATTTTATCAACGTGCAAAAGGTACAATTCCTGCGTCTGAAAACGAATACCGCAAGATCTGCACGCGTACTCCTCGGTTCGGTCCCCGGATTCCGATCCGTTCCCGAGACTGTCCGCCATTATAAGATTGAGCGGACTGGTTTGTATCTGGTGCCAAGTGAGTCCCGAGCTCGAGCTACTCGGGGATTTGTCGTTGTCCGTGATAAGGATCCCGTGTCTCTTGAGCTTGTGCGCGCGGAGGAAGTACTTGTTGCAGTATTCCTTGCGACACATTTCGCAGAAGGCCTCGGGATTCATGACACCGAAGCGTTGAAAACGTTCGCCGTTGAACGAAGACTCTTTGATGAGGGAAGGGGAGGGGGTAGTTGGTTTGGGAGTGGAGGCGTAAGCGGTTGTTTCCTCTTGATCTATATTGTACTCTTGCTTGAAGAGCGCCTCCATCCCCCCGGGACTCTGTCCCTCCTCCTCCGAAGATGGCGGCGCGGTCGCCTCGTTGTTCCGAGGCACGTGAATCTTGTGCTTGTGCTTGCGCAGGGAATCGTCGTTTTTAAATCGCTTGGGGCACATATCGCAAGGAACCGTCGGCTGTTGCTGGATTCCGTTGTTCTCGATTCTCGGTTCTCGAGCGATTTCCGGGCTCGGTTTCATACTCATGTTCGTCGGGTTATTAATGGCGTTAACGGTTACAGGAGCAGCGATAAACGGACTCGACGACTGAACGCCGTCGCTACCTTGGGGTTGGCTAATCGGCGGATCAACGTAGATACCGTGTTTGTTGGCTTTGTGCGTCTTGAGAAAATACTTATTACAAAATTCCTTATTACAGAGATCACAGTATGCATCGGGATTAAATATCTTTGGAAACTGTCCCATAGCCGCTCTTTGGATTTGCGTGGAGTCCGGGATGGGGAAACCGGGCATCGGTAAATATTGCGCGAGAGAACCGGGGAAACCCGCGGGCATCGGTTGAAAGTGATCGTTGTTCCTGGCGTTCTGGGTTTGCAATTGTCCCTGTCCCGGTAACCAGGAGGCGCTCGCCGCGAAGTTCCGAATACTAATACCCGAGAGGTTGATCGGACTGATGGACTGCTCGGAGTTTCCCGTGGTTTCCGGACTGATGCGCATTCGAGTTTGCAATTGCGACGCGTCGCCGTTATTCGAGATCGGCTGTTGATGTTGTTGTTGCTGTTGTTGTTGTTGTTGTTGTTGTTGCTGTTGTTGTTGTTGGTGTTGGTGGTGATGGTGGTGATGCTGCTGCTGCAGAGCGACGTTGCTACTTGGAAAACCGAAACTGTGCTCGCACTCGAGGTGCAGTTCGAGCGACGCGCGACTATCGAAAAACTGACTACAGTACTGGCAGCGAAATTCATTGTTCAGGTTAACGTCTTTGATCGTCGGATGGCCCTGAATAGATTTAGAGTCCGGCGACGACGTCGGCTTACCTTCCAGCTCGAGTTGGTCGTGATCGTTCTTTCCGTGGATTTCGGTCGACTCTTCCTCTTCCGACTCGTCGCATTCGCCAACAGACAACGAGGTTGAAAACTTCACGGGAGTCGATTGTTTTCGTCGTTTCTTGGGCAAACCTTCCGGATCTCCGAGGAGTCGTCTACGGGATTCTCGTTCCTCGCAACTCGAACCCTCGCTATCGATTTCCGCCGGATCTGGCAGACGTGTCTCTTGACTAAATGACATCTTTTACTAGTTTTGAACAGCTTCCGGTACTTCCGCGTCTAGACTGTTGTTGTACTCTGAAATTAAGAGCAAAAAATTTATCGATCGATTAACGATGATGTAATATTCCGGAGATTCGACGATTCGACTAATAGGAAATTTTACCAATAATTTTCGTTATTCTATCCACGTGTTACGCGATCGTTTATTTTTGGTCGATTGTAAAATTATAAATTACTCGGATACACGATAAAATAGGTAGTATAATTTAATTTATGGGCTGGAAAATCAATTTATTTGTATCGCCTTTTGTAACGAACGTTCAATGATACATTTTTATTTACTTGGACGTTACTTTTACATCTGGTGTAAGTGAAATAAAACAACAAAACTTTTATATTATGATAGAAAATAGTAATTATTAATTACTAAATATTATAAAATTTACAAGGAATAATATTTTTTACGATATAAATATCTTAAGATAATAAATTATTTGAGGTATAAGTTGCGATGAATATTGTAATAATGTGAATTTATTTTGTTTGGAAACATTTCGATTCTAAAAAATATGAAAAATTTCTGTAAGATAAAAAGTATTGCACTCTTAAATTAATTTATATATCTTATTTAATTTCATTGATTGCATTCGTTAATTCATCCATCTATTTATTATATTTACGTCAAATAAGTTTGTCGAGTTACTCATTTTTATGTACAAAGATATAATCTACACACATTAACAAATTTTGTTTATCAAGTTTAAAATTTAATTTAAATAAAAACAACAAGTTTCGTATTTATTTCGCAAGAAACAAAAGTTTTATCTTTATACTTATACTAAAGGTTATTTTTAGTGTCAATATAGAAAAAACAAAAACGATATGTGCGAGCCAATTAATTAATTTTCGTGTGAGTCAAGTTTATTTAAGTTTATTTTAGATGGAAGTTCTCTGAAACAGAAAATGAAATTCTACCGGTAGGCTATAATTAAGAAAGATAATTCTTCTTGTTTAATGAAAAGGCAAACGCTAACTACACAGGAAAATAATGGGTAATAATTTCATGATTTAAATTTTCATAGACGAAGGAATAACAATCAATTTTCCATAAGATTCGATCAATGTCTGGAAAATTTACTTTTAAAACAAAGTCCGAATAGTTTCTTTTTAATTTTGAGCATAAAGCTAAATTTTCCGATACGCGAGCAATGATATTTAAATTTTGAAAATAAAAATTTACACAAAGGTTTTTAATTCTCGGTTAGCTTAAAAAACATATTTCTTTATTCGTTGTAGGAAGCAATCGAATTATTTTGGAATACACGTTTTAATTACACGAGTTTATTATTAATTAATATCATTTCTAATTAAATTTAGTTCGATCTCAATCTCATGGAAATAAGACTATATTTATATTCCGCTAACAATATTTTCATTTAAAGCATAATTACATTCATTAATTCAGGAAGTGCCTTATTCAATTAAAATTGATTTACCATACCATCACGTATTTAAATTAAAATCGTGAAAATGGATGGACCAAGCAACGAAATAAAATATAGCGCTTATCGTACATTGAAAATTTCTAACAAGTACGAGCTTAATGAATCGAACGAACCTCGAGAATACCAAAAATGAAGAAAGTATCGCTCGTAAAATTTAAATTTAAACAAGGGCTCGGCTCGCCACTCGACTTTGATCATTTCAAATCGTTACACGGATCCATAGGTTTAATATTTTCCACTCGGCGCAACTCGCGTACAAATAACAAGGATGGTAAAATAATTAAGGAAAATGGCGAAAAAATGAAGGATGATTCTGGAGCAGATCGAAAGGTGAAACGAAGCCGGAGAATTTATTTTCGACATGTTTTTTCCGGAGCCACGAACGATGAATTTTCCTCGCAGGACTTATTTTTTTGACAACGTTGTAACAATATTATATCTTTTAATAAGTACGGTAAACGAAGTTTCCCTTCAATCTACGGGAAGAAAATGGATTAAGCGCACGGCTAGTTTAAGAAATTGGCAAAAGTTGGAAAGAACCGAGGGAGATATTTTGCCGCTTGGGGGGAATTTCATAATTTTTGGCCGCGCCATAATTTTATCGCTGCGGCCTCGGCGGCCTTCAATCCCTTCGGGCACACAAGAGAGGAGAGCGAAAGAGGAGCGGACGACTCGTCTATCGATTTTTCCGAGCCTTTCCAATGATCCTAGAGGCTTCGAATTCTCGGCGCGCGACGACAAGGGCTTTTCTCTGTTTTTTTCCCTCACCATCGCCGCCGCTACAAACGGAATTCGATACTTTATTAATGAGTCTCATTGGCGCTCGGGCGCTATAAAAGGATCCCCGAGAAGTTGGCCGACAGTGCGCATGACGGCATTAATTTCGAATCTTATAATGATTTCGCCTTTCGCCCGGCCGAATGGACCGGAGGCGTCTAACGAGGAACTTGGAACTTCTCTAACCGAAGCCGCTGGGGAGGAAGGAAAGACGAGAGCCGTCGCCGTCGTCGTCGGCGATTCGAACACCCTCTCCCAGTACCGCAGTACCGGGGGTTGCGTCCGAAAAAGGGGCTCACATGACTCATGCCTCGGTCGCACGCCCTCGCTTTTGGGGACGATTTCGAGAAAATTGAGAATACGCGTTTTCCGCTGGCTCGAGCTCATTAAGCCCGTAGATCGCCCATAGGCGTGATCGAGTATTGTCAGCCCCATTCACCGGACGATTCAACGAGGAGTCGTAACGCATTTTAAATTACGATGGCCGAGGAGCGCGGATCGATCAGCCGAGCTTTTCACTTTCGGGGGTTGTTTAAACGTTGCTTCTTCTTTTCCTCTATTTATTTTATTTTTTTTTCTCTTTTCAGGGAAAGCGCGTTTTTTTTTTTTTTTTTTTCCTTCCTTAGTTCTCACCCTGTATCGAATTCGGTGTATTACTTGCAGTTTTATATGCTTGGGGTCTCCTAATCGCATCACCAAAACTCGAGCATCCCTCCAAATCTAGGCAGCGAAAATTTTCAACGAAAACACGACGCTCGGTTATCGAATAAAGTCGTTCGGACATTACGAACGCGTTGTTTACTATTTGCCGATATTCGATTCCAGCCTTTACGATTATTGCGTCGTTATTAAATAATATTTAGAAGTTTTACGCGATTATTCGACGACGACGACGACGACGACGAAATCGACGCCTTCGCATTATTAGCTATTAAGATCATCCGATTTCTTTGATAAACCCTCGTTAAAAATTATTGCGATGATTAAGCCGATTCTTTCGCTCGCCTCGAAGGATATATGAGATTTGAAAAAACCTCGAGGTATTTCATCGCTGAAAATTTTACTCCGGATACTATTTCTTCTATTATTTTGTAGTGAATGAAAAATGAATATATAAGTATAGGTTTTTATTCGCTATTATAATGGTCTAAGTTACTGTCTGTTCCATTAATTTTTTATACTCGTGTACATTAGTAAGGGGATCGGGATAAATTTAGTTCGAGAAATATTTTATAACGTCGAAGGTGAAATAGCGAAAAGTGAAAGTTTAGTTTTATATCTATTTTATCCGAAACCTATATTCAAATATTTATTTATGGTTATTCTTAAAATATCTACACTGTAATTTCGTATTTAAATAATTCATAAGTAGATCGAGGAATTACGCAACGATAAGCATCGAGAATTACATAAATATAAATATTCTTTCTCTTCGCGGAAAAATTATATTATGTCGACGCGTAACTACGTTAATACGCGTTTAACAACTCATTTTAATTAAAATTTTTTTCTGCCTCTCCCCAAGCTTTGATAAGTTTTTTAATAAACGAATCATAAAATTGGACGCGCGTAAGCTTTTAATACAATTTCAACTTCTAGATTACTCGAGAAATTATTTCAATCGGATTTCTAGTTTATGAAATTACGTATAAAAAGGTTAGACTTTGATTAGTTTCATAAGCGAAACTTCCAACTTGAAAGAGATAAATAAACTCATCGATCCATTTACTATTATTTATATTTAATAACGCGCATACCGAATCGCAGTTAGACAAGTATTCCAAGTATCCTGCATTCAACTTTTGCAATTTTACAATACGGTACAAAATATAACCTCGCGTCGAGAGCAGCAATTTACATTTCTCGTAACTCGGTAATCGAATTTCCTACGACGAAAAGACCACGGCACGATTCCGGATCCATTTCGTTTTTAGAAAAGACGCAAGATCGATTAAAAAAACAAAAAAAAAAACAACACCAGGCTAAAGAAATAAAATTGCAACATACCATCGTCGAGTAGGAAAATTAGTCTCGGATTTTCATCGATCTATTCACTAGGTGATCCCCGACGGACGAAATTGAAAACAATCCAGTGCAAAACTCAAACTGACCATTCGTAACTGCCAACACGAGCGCATTCGATAGATCCGTCGATCACTTGAGGTTCGTCGAGCAACCGACACAATCCGAAAGTCGTTCCCTCAAGCAACGCGTTCGAAGTACAACACCGCGAAGTCGGGAAACCTGTGGAAAGCGCCGCTAGCACTGATCTCTGCACTCGTTCAAGGTCAACGAGGGTCGCGCGTCCCGCGCACATATTTTGGTCCATGTCCGCGGGTCCGGCACATCGGGATGCCGGCGTGCGACCCACGGCTCTACTGCGGCTACCAACTTTCGCCTCCGACGTCGTCGTCGTCGTCGTCGTTGTCTTCGTCGTAGTCGTAGTCGTAGTCGTAGTCGTGGTTCTCGCGCCGGCGCTTACACCCCGGAGGAGTCGAAGAGGGTGGCGTTGACACGTGGCGCCTGAACTTCGAACTTTACTTTCTCCCGTTTCGTTCTTACACGTTCACCCCCGCGTGGCCAAGGTGAGACGAGTCCTGGTTCACCGCGAGGTACGCACGGTTCGCTGCCTCGTGTCGATCTGTCATGCTGTTTTCGTTGCTGCCCCTTGGCGCACGCGAGTTCGTCCTTCCTTCCGTCTCTCTTTCTCACCCGTACACCCGAATCTAGCCTCCCCCTGTCCCGACCCCCACTACGACTACCCCACGATTATTCTTTCCTGCCTCACTTTCTCTCTCTCTCTTTCTATCTATCTATATTTCTCCTCGCGTTTTCTGGCTCGTGCATTTTTGAGGAGGCTCTGCTTTTTGGGGGATTTATATGCGTTTTTCATTTCCAGATGGGCGGCCTCGAAGCTGCCACGACTGCGGGCGACGAATTTCGGCTGGTAGTGCTCCCGAGGCAAAAAGACAAAAGTTGCGAGGCAGCGGCTTTGACCAGTTGTTGAAATTCGAGCGGCGAGCGGCGAGTGTACGAGATCGAATCGAAATTTTTGCTTTACCGTGATACAAGCCATGAAAATCTCGGTTACTAAATTCTAACGAATTCGGATGAAAGACGGGCTTCCAGCTTTAAGGGCGGCGATTTTTGATCTATGTATTTTGACAATTGGTATTCGACGCGCTGCTATTAACCGGTGAAACCTCGAGGCTCTTCGTATTTTCAACGATGTTTTATTAATGGCTTCCTTCGAGGAGGAATCGTTGGACTTTTCAAAGAATTTAAAACTATACAAATAATACGTAAAGCCTGCTTGAATTTTTCTGAGAACGCGTTCGACGTGGAAAGTTGTATACTCCGTACCAGGGGTATAATTATATTTCTAAATTGAAACATTACTTCGACGACTTCTTCGATTGAGAAATTTTTCAAGAATTCAATTTGATAAAAATGTAAGCGGTAAAAAATATCTGGATTTTTCTTATATTTCTCAAAAACTGTACTTGTAATTTCGTTGAAACGCTCGCATTTTTACCGGTTACAAATTTAAATAAATAACTAATAATTTCGCGAAACTGCGAAACGATATTTGGAAATTTAATTAACTAAATTACTAACGAAAAAAAAAATCAACTAAATATCGAAAATCGTACTCGGAAGCTCGATAAAAAAAATAATATCGTTTTCGTTTAATAATTAAAGTACGAAGGATGAAAAACGGAAGGTATTTATTTTAAATTTTTATTAACTAGACTATTAAATACGATCGTAAATTTGTGTTTGATTTACTTATCAATTTGTTGCGAATTTCGACTAATTTTTTCCAAGTCCGAAAGAAAATAAGTATACGTTAGTTTGAATTAATAGTACATTTTGAATAATAGATATTAATTGCAGTAGTTTACATAATTCTAACTTTATTTAAACTAGGGTTACAATTTCTAAGCTCATGTAACAAAATATTTTATTTATACGTAGTTATATTAGTTAAATCAATAATTTGTTTCTACCATAGATAAAGTAACCGAAAGCTTATAAAACAATTATCCTTTATTATTAAACTTTGTACGCGCTGTGTATATTATGAAATTTTAATTCGAACAATTTTACTACGCAACGAACAACGAAGCGGATACTAAAAAAAGAAAAAAATTAAAAAATTTAAACCCTTTGGAAAATATCTAGACTCGTGAAAAAAGTCGTTATTTTTTTTAATTTAGAAGAACCCGGAAAAATGGATAAACGCAAAATTTGAATTTCTCTTGGACGTCGGATCGATAACCGATTAAATTGATACGTTTTATTCCAGAAGAACGCCCGAGTCACGAAAGTACTCGAAACTTTGTATAAATAACACTTTCTCGACTATATATTTTTTGTTCTTTTTTGTTTTCTTTTTGTTTCATTTTTTCCGTTAAACAGTTTGACTCTGAGCGAATTTCCACACTTGCATATCTTGCATAACCACAAAAATTACAAATGAACACGTTGGGATGGGCTGTAATTTACCCTCTATATTTTTTCAAATAACAAAAGGATCTCTCCGCACTCTGTAAAGAAGAATAATATTTTCCCGGAATCCGACGATTCATCATTGATTCGAGGCGGACTTGCGAAGTCATGACGCAATGGGGTGACACGGGTTCCCGACTACCTACGAACGCGCGCGACACCGAATCGCAGTGCCTCGCGGCCAAGGGATGATCGAGAGGGTTGAAGACATACGCGCCGGCACGCGTAACCCTCTCCGGTTTTTCCAGACCCGGCAAAGAATCCTTACGTTTCAATCCGTCCCGATGAAAAGACCGAGCGCCGCGTCCACGCGAACCAGAGAGACACAGAGAGAGATCGGAAACGAAATTGGATTATAAGAGATCGAGGGTTGCAACGCAATCGGCTCGCTCCGTAAATGCGCCCGTATGACCGGCTTTGCCAAAAATAGTGAAAACCCGCGTTTCTATGAGCTGACAGGCGGAGAAAGGAAGCGACCCGGCGATCGGGGAAGGGGAGGATTACCTGCACGCGAGGGCTCGCGAATACCCTTTATTATGGGATGGAGAGAAGGAGAGGGAGAGGAATGAAAGAAACAGGGACCGACGAACCGTTCGCCGATATAAACAAGCCCCCGCATCGTCCATTTATCCATTTATCAAAAAATTCGAGAAGGCGCGTCGAAGCTCAAGAGGTTTAGCGTCGCTCCAAATTTCTCGCGTCGGGCGTTGCGAAAAATGTTCATTTTTGCGAGTAGCAGCGACGACAAAGGAAGGAGGAGGAAAAAAATACGAGAGAAATTGCACCGATAATTGGGAACGAGGAATCCGCTTGTGGAAAAATCCTTTTTGTCGGGATTTCGATTCCGTTCATCCACTCGTACGAAAACGATCTTTTCTTTTTTTTTTATCACGGCATTGTATAACTTTAATTTGTAACGGTAAGTTGAAAGATTATCGCGATATTGTGAAAGCGTTTGCTTATTGTGATTTCGAATAATATCGAGTATTGTATTTTGTTTTTGCCAAGATTAGAGCTACTGTATTTTTTATACGCGGGCCGATAATTATATCATTTTGGAAATTTCGATAATCCACGCGATAGTTTGAGTGGTACATCGATAAATTACGTATCGTTCGTCTAAACGTTACTTATCGATCCTAAAAATCGAAAGAAATTGTTTAAAATTATTGAGATCGATAAAAGTTTTAAAAGCTTCGTATTTTAAATAGATAAATGTTACGTGCGTTTCGTACGTTTGATATTCCAATTGGTTTTAAATAATAACACGTAGATCAATTCAAAGTATCTATTTTAGAAACGATAGTCTAGTTATTATTTGCGATAGGTTTCTTATACACCACACGATCGGCATACTATATAATCAAGTAGTTAGGATTTTCTATTGTGTATGAATTTAAAATTTTTTTATTGAAAATAACCGAGTAGAGATGTTGAAATGATATATCGGTTTGCGTTTTTCATAGTGTCTATTAATATCAACGTTTGTAGATTTAAATTACATATTTGAAAATTTTACATAATAAAAGGTTCGGTATTGAAATATCGCTCAAAAAAAATGCGACTTTAAAAATTGAAACGTCAAATTTTTAATATCTATATCAAATGTGTGATCTATGCGATAGTTAATAAAGTCTTACTATTTTATTCGATAATTTCGTATAAATTATACACCGAGTCTAAAAATGTGTTATTATATTTACCGATGGAAGATTCCTAAAAAATTTTAATAATTTAGAAAAACATACTTCGCGTTCAAAGTACTATTATACTTTTGATTCGAAAGTAGAAAAAATTATGTTTTTCATAAAATTTAGATGGTATAAAAAGATAATAATTATATTTTATAATTTCGTAATATTAATCGATATAATATTTTAGTAATAATTATTAACAACGAGAAAAAGTTATTTATTATCAATTTTATAAATTTAGAAATACCATCTAATTTTTGTCTATCTAAAATTAATATTATAAAACCCTTCGTTCGAATTTTTGTGTACATATAAAACACTTTTGACGATTTGGTAAAGATAAAAGATATTTTATATAATATTTTTCCCTAAATATTAAATTTTTTTACTTTTTTTACTTTTTACTTGTTTGTAATCGCTTTATCGCGTTAAGATCACAACATTGATATACACACATTCATCCATTCAACTCGAACATCGCGTCCCCATACTTTTTATAATTACGTAGAACTAAGTAAAAAATCATCGAGGTCATTGTCTCCAGTTACATTCACGACGGTTATGGCCTAAAAATTGAACTTCCCCTCCTCGTGGGACTTTCAATTTCATGTTTCCCTATTCACGCGTCTCTTTCATCGATTTTGGTAACAATCGTAGTTCAAAAAGTGCGTATGCCTCACACTTGTTTAGTATTGGAGTGAATTCTATTGTAATAAAATGAACACAAAGCGATTGTAATAGCGGATTAATTGTATATAAGTAGCGTAAGTAAATCACAAAGTAGTTTTCAAATTATAAATCGTAAGCATATGTTGTGTTACATTATTTGTCTAATATCATTTTTAATTTTTCAACGACATATATTGTAACTAAAAATATTTTTCGATTTATCCGATATATTATGTTACATCAATTATTACTTGATTTATATGTATGTATTATATTATATTATATTATGGTTTATAATCGAACAATTTTCACTTTCGCAAGTGAATCAAAACTGAAATTGTCTTCTAAATTGTTTTGAAATAAGCGATAAAATATTTTAAAAGGTACGTGACTTTGAATGTTTTACAACCAAAGTACTTTTTACCATTCGCTATTATTTAATATTTAATCGATAAATGATAAGTATGATAAAAGTAGGGCAGATTGGTTAAATAAAAGATTGTAATTTTTTTACTTATATCTTATTCATAGAGTACTGATTTATTATTAGATAGACATGTTTTATTCAAAATAATTATGATTAAAATAATGAAAAATCAATTGTTAAAATAAAGTAATAAATTAATTAAAACAATTAATTTTATTTATCAGCGACAGTTTATTATTATATTCTATAGAATTCCATCTTAAATTTATTATTACATTTGTTATTTTAGTTTATAAAAGTTTTATATAAGAAAACAAGTTATCGATACTCGATATAACTACTAAAAATGATTTATACATTGTCCAATTTGAAATTATTGAATTTTGTATGTCAATAAAAACATGATATAGATAGTTTTGTGCTCAGAACCATTTAAGTTATATAAAATTCATCGTACTTTTTGTGATTTATCGTAACATATAATATTTAGTTTTATAAAACCGAGCAGATTATATTTTATAATTGTATTCGTAACTTTTACAAATTAAAAAAACTATCGTTTTAATGAATTTAAATATTGAAATATTTCTTTAAATTAAATTATGAATATACATTTTATTATTAAATTTTTTAATTATCGTATAATCGGAATCTAAAAAACTGATTAACTCGTTAAACAAGGATTACGTAAAATTTTTTTATTTATCATCGTTTAATTTTCTTCGTAAAAAAAAATAACGTGGCCGATAATTTCTAAGAAAAATATATATCAATTATTTATAAAATTTAACGAAGATAAAATCGCGATTGTATTAATCATTAGTTTTTGCTCATACATCATTTCCAAATAAAACAATCAGCAACCATATTTCAAACATTTATAAATTTAATACCTAAATAAATTAGGATTATTCAATACATATATTATCGATGCCACGATTTATAAAAGCAGATTATTTAACGTCAAATTTTCAGACGAAGTACATAAAATAAAAAATTTTTATGCAAAGTACAAACGTTCATTTACGTTACTCATTTTCGAAATTTGAAATCGCCAAATCAATTTTAAAGTTATTTAACTATAAAACAATAAATCACCATAACTTCTTTACATTATTTTAGAAGCTTTGGTCTAATATCATCGTAACTTGTTTTTAGTTGTGTATCATTTATATTACAACGATCGATGGAAGTACAACAATACGCGGATTCTCCTCAATCGAAACCAAACAGATTAAAATAAAGAAAATGAATAAATTATTTAACGCATCCGCTCTATAAAAATTAGACGTAAACACAAAAGCCTAGAATCGCTCGAAGATTCCAAAAGAAAGCGAAGAACCTAGAAAAAGTCTAATCGCGAAACACCGGATTACAAACGCAAAGAAAAACGACATAAACCGAACGTAACTGGAAACGGCACTAGTCTGCCGATACTCAGGTAATGTCTTATCTTGGCCAAGTCGAGGGATGAAGAACATTGTAAGAAGAAGGAGAAAAAAGGAGAAAAGCGACGATATTTTTGTTCGCATTGAAAAGGAGGGTAGGTATACGTCATAAACGTCGGAAAGTGAAAGTCTTGGCGACTGTACTTTGTTCCTCTCTCTTGCTCTCTCTTGCTCTCTCTTCCGCGCGGCGGAAGCTTCGATCCTCGAATCAAGATTAGCTCCTCGCGGAGAGGCCGCGTTGCCATAGTTTCAAATATGGCGCGCCGGTCGGCGAATGTAAGGCGTGCAGCTTTACGCACACAATTTAATGACGAGGCGTAGGAGTCGAATGAAATTTTGGCCTCTTTCTCTCAATCTCTCTCAATCTCTCTCAATCTCTCTCTCTCTCTCGATTCCGAACGGGAGGACCGGAGGAGGAAGGCCGGATCCGCAGGACAGCCGCGATGATATTTGTCTTGTTTACGAGGAAGACTCACGCGCGTGTGTCGGAGTACCGGCAGTTCCCGGAGACGCGAGTCGCGCGCGCCTTCGATCAATAGGCCTCATAGGAGAAATCTCGTGCGCGTGTACGCATGCACTAACACAGACAGGGAGAGGCGGGCGCGTACACGGCCGAGGCTGCCACTTTAACACCGCAGAGGAAACTTTTCGTTCCTTCCAACTTCAAAGCCGAGGCCTCTCCGTCCGCGCGTTCCTTTTTCTCCACGAGATCGATACACGCACTTGCTCGAAAAATCCCCGCCCTTGGCTTGGCTCGACGCTCCTCGTCTCCACGGCTTCAATTTTACGGCCCATGCGCGCATTTTGCCCATCGCCGTTCTACAATTATATCGGTTTTATCGATTCGCCCGGAGGAAGTTTAATTAATCGGGAGGCGTCGACCGGGGATGGACTGTGAAAAATTTTAAAATCGATCGCCGACTCTCGTCTCTCGGCTTATCGGCCCGACCGATGCTTTTTCCTTCCCTTCGCTCTCTCTTTTTTTAAGCGATTGATAATTCGGCTGCTTTGGAGACGAGCTTTTTTTTTATTGCTCGTTGCGGTCTCGTCGATAAAAGCCGGTCCGAGTATCCGATTTAAAGCACTTTTTTTTTATCCGTGCTTCGAAACGATAAAGTTTATAATCGGTTTTTCGTCGGTCCGGGAACTTGGAAAGAATATTATTTACGATGAATTAAAAAGCGATCTTCCTTTGAATCGCGTTGGTAAATATTGTAGAAAAATTGGATAAAATTAGAAGTTGAAAAAACGAAAACGCGCCTTATCTTTCTTTTGGAACGTACGATACAAATTCTTTCTTATCGGGGTATTCGATGTAAGCCGAAAGAACGAACAACGTCAAAAAAGGTAAACATTCGGTGAAATCGAGTATAGTTTACCATTCATTCGAATAAAAGGAAAGAATTATCGATTCCTTTTCTTAGTTTACAAATGGATAACGTTGCGCATTAAAGTATCAATGTAAATAAATGGAATATCGAAACCGAACTGTAAAAAAAATGACCTCAAATATCGATAATGATCCCAGTTATTCGTCATTTGCCAAAAAATCCACCCTACATCGTCGATTAATCCAGTCAAATTTCATTCTAAACTTCCCCTTCGTAACACTACGTATTCTCACCCTCGTTTAAAGAACCGTCTTGTGTCATTCTGACGCGTATGTGTCGAAAGGAGGCGTGTACCGAAGAGATTTGCATCGGCGAAAAAAAGCGCGCGAACGGAATTGCCGGTCGCATCGAGTTACACTGGAGAGAGAGAGCGAGAGAGAGCGAGAGAGAGCGAGAGAGAATCTCGAAGCTTTTTCTGCAATTTCACGCCCGTAAATACTCAACGATCGCGATACTCAAAGAGACGGCGTTAAAATCACTTGAATGAGAGGTGAGTGTGCAATTTCGGGTGAATAGCGGCGCCGACGTAAGGTTCGGAAACACTCCGGAAAATGCGATTGAAGTCGCGTCCGAGTCAACCCTTGCCTCACTTCGAATAGACGCGAGAGAAAGGCGCGTTATCTCGACCATTCGCGTGCGAGAGAGGAAAGACCTGTTTTAAGATTCGCTAGAATAACGGATGACCTTGCGTTTTCAATGGAATATTACCGGACGCGACGGGCTTCATCATTTTTCCATCATCTCCCGTTTTCTTTTATCTCTTCTTCGTACATTTTCGTCGCATCGGCCGTCGCGATGATTATACGATTATCGCTTCGAGAGACGAACGGACGTTTCAGAATCTTTAGATTAATGTATCAAAGGATGGAATGCGAGTTTGACTTTTATTACCACAATTTGATCTACTTTTATTATAACACTGGAACGAATGTCGACCGTAACGAATCAACGTCGATTGGAATTCGAGTCTTAATTATCGAAAATTCGACAGCGGCTAATACACGAGTTTACCGTCGC
This sequence comes from Dolichoris vasculosae, assembly GCA_018907195.1. Classification (NCBI taxonomy): domain Eukaryota; kingdom Metazoa; phylum Arthropoda; class Insecta; order Hymenoptera; family Agaonidae; genus Dolichoris; species Dolichoris vasculosae. The sequence goes on along the minus strand of JACCHY010000009.1, from coordinate 4,765,430 downwards.
GGTCACAATTTTTATCGAGGCATCGCAAAATTCCGTCGGACTCGTTTCTCCGCACTTTTTTTTTTTACACTTGGTTAACGACGTTGTCGGATTTAGTTTTATTCGAGTTATTTTGAAACTATTCTTTAAACACTTTAAAAGCGCACTTGTTGACTGTTCGACACTGATGAACTCACAAGAAAGAGGAGAATAGACGTCGTCGGAGTAAAAGAAGAACTTGGAGCAATTCTTGCGTTGATCAATCGCCAAATTAATTTTAGCGAAAAAATACGAAGCATTTTTCACGGTGCAAAACTACTCTTCGGAAAGATGAGATACGAACTACAACGTTAAAATTGTCCGCTCGAGCGAACCGCGCGTACACCGGTTCGAAAAGAAAAAAAAAAAAAAAAAACAAAGAGAAAGGAAGGAAAGAAAGCAAAAAATGCACATCGACCAGTGATGGAAAGCGAGGGAAAGCGTGTAAAAAACAAATTTGAAACGAAAAGCACAATACGAGTCTCATGCGTTATCTCCCGATATAGAAGAGAAGAAACAAAAGAAACGAGTTACTTACGATTGTTTTGGCCATCATGCCACCATAGCGGCCATACTTGATATGAGAAAGTATCCCCCACATTGTGTCCGCCAGGCCATCCACTAATTCCCCCTTACAACCCCGCGCTGATTCAACCCCCCCTATCGGCCCTCCCTCCTCCACTTTCGCAGCGCCTGGCCGCACCATCACCCATACTACTTCACTACTCGCGCGTGAGCTTTCAAAGTCAGGTCCGACTGTCATGGGCGGGCAGGGGGTTGGAGGGAGGGACTCGAACGCTCGACGATCTCCTTCGCTTTCTTCCGATAGCCACTCAATTTTTCGTATTCTCGGTAAAGTTGTATTTTCATATTTTTCACCCGCTGCGACGGTTAGTCCTCTCCCTTTTCCCGTTCATAAATTATTAATACAAAGTATGTCCGTTTCTGCTGATCGATAACTGATTTCATATAAATAATAACGCGAGCTAAAAAGACGGACGGAGAGAAAGTGAGAGAGAGACCGAATAGCGAAGAACGAACCAAGAATGCGAGGAGAGAAACAATATTGCGATGCCAATGTTTTATAAAACGAGCTTTCGCCTCCGTTCGATCGTAACTCGTTCCTTAACTATCGTTTGCGATAGCGGAGATTATAGTTTCTCGACAGCTCTGCGAAATATCGAATGCGACTTTTAAATATAACGAAACATTTTGCGTACAAGTTTGATTGCGCTTTTTTTTCGTTGTTTTTTCGGTGGCCGACGAAAGCAAATTAATTTTGACCGTTCGCGCTAAATTTTAAGAGGGGAAAAATGTAAGACGCATCGTTTATAGATAAAAAAAATACGGACGATTTAATTACGATTCCCACCGAGCGACTCGAAACAATAAAGTAGTCCATAAAATTCGTTTTGAAAAGAGGAGCGATTTATCCTCGAAAACTTGTAATTGAGTAATTTATAAAAAATCGTGCACGTTTATTAATTTAATTCGTATCAATTTATTTTTTAATAATAACACAAATTTAAGCATTTAATAACTTCATTATTACTCTTTTTAAATAATAGCGATTAAAATTCGATTTCGAAGCGAAAGCGATCCGTAATTTCTTTCCTGGTAGCTTTTACAAAATATCATATATTTTTTTCAGCTCGAGTCGTATTATTTTATTTATCAATTATAATAAGGTATATTTGAAAATATAATAACTTCATTTTAACTTTCTAAAAGTAGCGGTTTTTGATTCTGAGAGAATTTCAAAACCACAAAACGATTCGTTAGAATTTGTTTTTCGAAGAGCGATAATTTAAATCGGCATATTTTTGGGTAACTTTCGCAAATTGTCGTATATCGTTTCTAACTTAATTCGTATGATTTAACTCGTAAGTCGCAACGACACGCGTTACTTTCGCAACTTAATGACTTAATTTTTACATTTTCTACCGAGCGGTTTTTAATTCTGAGAAAATTTCTAAAGCCGCAAATCGCACGACCGAAAACTGCAGTTAGAATAAAAACGAAGTTTCGATGGTAATTTGTAGTCGCGTGGCCTTTGAAACGTACGTCATCATAGTCGAAAGCCGTAATCCCGTATCGCAACCTCCAATCGATTTAAAATTTGTAATGACTCAATCGGATTCAACCTTATCGGCGGTTTCCGATTCTATGAAAACTCGAAACCACAATTAGACGGAACTTGTAAGCCTCGGAAGGAGTAAACCTCACCCCCAAAAAATTACGCTCGATTTACATCCACTTTATAAAAGCGGTTCTCGCTTTCTTACATCGAAAGCGCGACTCGCAGAAATCCAGTCTCGGTGATATTCGTCGATACGAGAAAAGAAAAATCGCGTGCCATCTCGTAAAAGTTTACAAAGCTCACGCGAACGAACCGCCGCTTCGTAAATTACGTGTACACACGCACCGGTTGACTTTTGTCTCGGGATGAATCGATCCGCGATGCTCGTCGGTCTTTCGGCTGATGTCCCAAGCTCGTCACGGCGCTCGACACATTGATAAGTGCCTCGCGATTTCAACGACGCATACACGGACCGACTGTCGCGGAAACACCTGCGGATCTTCGCGACTCTCCGTCTGCTCGTTCCGTGTGGGCGTGGATTCATGTGCGTGCAGGCTTGACCGTTGCGACAATTTCAATCGGCGGCTGGTATATCTCTTGAATTATCGAAAAAAAGAAAAAAAAAAAAATATGAAAACGGAAGAGAAAGTTCGGAAGGTATTGTAATAGCCTGTAATTTTTACGAGCTGTTTTGCTCGTGTCAAACTGCTTATAGACTCGTTCGATGAGTCTTTAATTTTCTTTAATGTTTCAACGCAACGTTCAGTTTGTATCGTAGCAATTTTTCGGTGCGTTTAATGCACCGTTCAATTTGAAAATGACGAAACGTATATCGGCGTAACGATTGAACGAATTTCGTAAGCTTATAATTTTAGATTTTTACATCGGAAATTCTTTTGCGTTTGAAATAGAGACAACTCCCGAATGGTAATAGTAACTATCGTTCATTAATCTTTTATAATATTCTTTTACTACATTACTGTAGATCCTGATATTTAGAATTATTAAAGTACCTATAAGAAGAAAATGAGCCGGAAGTTAATAAATTATGAATTTTCTATATTTTTTATGACAAGATAAATTTATCGTATAATAGTTTATGAAAAAGTCGATTAAATATCATAAATTTCTTTCTCCTCGTATTTATTTATACAAGAACGTCAGCGTCATTTATTTCTTCTTTTTTCCGAACGCACCGAATTTCAAAAGCTACGAACGTAGCCATTTTATTCGTTATTACATCGACGCACGTAGCAAATATTTTGTAACGCGTAACGCAGATTACAACTTATCGTTTAAAATTTATGATTTACAAAATTTGCGAATCGTTGGTTCGTACGATAACTTTACGAACGTAACTCGATCACCGAGGAATCGCGATTATCCCGAAAAGAGCTTCTGTCGAAAAATAAGGATTTAAAAAGCGAACGTTCGATATCGTTTAACATCAGCTAATTTTTCATCTCCCGAGGAATTCGATATCGAGGGATATTTTATATTTTGAAAATAAAATTCAAGTGCGCGTTTGGTTTAATGAAACGCTTCTAGTTCATCGATCGAATTACTCTCCCTTATTATCCATATAAATATAAATATATATATATAGATAGATAGATATTTCTTTTTGTTAAATAAAGTATATTACGCATCGAAGTGAAAAAAAAACGACGATGTGTTTCCTCGCGTCGTAAACCCATAGTCGTATCGCTCTCGTTTAATGGCCAGAGTCGGTAATGATCTTCGTCTCTCCTCGACTCCGGGCACCTGTACACACCGCCTCAAAAAGAAAAAGAAATAAAAGGAAAAGGGGAAAACCGAGAGCGGAAAAAAATCCTCCCACGTGTGAAACACGCGTCCGAGTCGGCTAATACGTGAACTCGGAGGAGTTTGTAGTCGTGTCTCTTCGATTCTCGCGTTTGCCTTCCCGACGAGTTGACTTTTATCCCAGTTCAGAATTCGCAATTCCCCGGACAGCTCGGCCGGTTTTTTCCTTCGACTTGGCCAAGAGAAAGGAAAGATGCCCGTCCACTGGGGGAGAGTACGACGACGCTCTAGAGAATTTTAGGACGAAGGTTTGAAAGAGGGGCCAAGAAGCCGAATCGGAGAGAGAAGAGAGAGAGAGAAGCAACGAGATTGCCACGAGGGGAGTTTTGTAGTGTAGAGACTGGTCAGTAGGAATTTTCGGCCCTCTTTTTTTTTCCTCTCTCTCTCTCTCGGTCTCTCTCTTGGTCTCTCTCCTTCTCCAGGACGGCTCACCCTCTTTTTTCACATGTGTCGGGCCTTCTCCCCTACTACCACGGCTACATCCCACTGTCACTGGCGCACGGACATCGACGCACAAAGATACTAATTTCGAGGTTCCTGGGCTACGTGTACGTCCGCAAGGGTGGGACTCGAATTTGTCCTCCTACCTCCTCCGCCTCCCTCCTCCACCCGGAGCTCCATCCTAGGCTCTCGTACATCCGGGTACCGTCGCTAGCCTACGCTCCCCAGGATTCGAGGGAGTCGAGCGGCTCCAAGAGTCGCGTATTTATTTTGAGGTGTACCTTTTTCAACCGTGTGTGCAGGGATGATTCGTACATTCGAAGATTTTTCGATGAATTATTCAGGCTAAGTGTCGGGGGAACGATTTTCTGTTAAATTGGAATTTTTTACCTTACCTTCTACCTTTGCTACAATTTGATTACACGCTTAGTTAATAATGTCTTATTAGATAACGGAATATACATATTTTATAAGTAAAATAATTGCCATCCTTACCGATCCAATCGCTTCGAGGGTGAATAATTTTAAGATATTTTTAGTTGAATTTCAAACCATGTAAATCGGTTACATAACTTGTAGTTTTTAATTCAATGTTCGCGCGCTTCCGTTTCTCCCCAACTACGCGTTTTACACTCAACCACCGTAAAGCGAAAGTAAAGAACGCCTTCCTTCCTATATCGTTACATTTTACATTTTAGAGTAGGACGCGTATATCCGATACGAAATACAATTTTCCTTCGGCGCACCTCATCCGTATCGATTTTCCATACCGTTGCGATGAAACAAAAAAAAAAGAGCCAAGAATAAAAAATCTTTGGTTGAACGAAGAGGCAGGATTAGAATCCGGGTTTCGAATTTTTTTGCATCCATTGAAAAATTCGGTTTTCATCCGGCTCCCCTCGGACTCGACTCGCCCTTACCTTTAGGGCTGTTCCTCGGTTTTTCCACTACAATCCGGTACACTTCGGGAACTACGAGGCCAAGGATCCACGGGGCGCGTCCGTTGCGCGCGCATCGTTCGCAGGACCTTCGCGTCCTACGAAGTGTCCTCGGAAGTGTCCTCCAAAGTGTACTCCGAAGTGTACTTGGAGTTCGGAAGAAAGGGTTCGAAGTGGAAGTTCGCACGATGCACTTGGATGCTGGAAGTCGGAGGGAGTCGACGTTCGCTCGTATTTTATTGGATATTTTCGCGGGAGGAGAGCAGTCGGGAATTCTTTGGACGGCTTCGCTATTATTAGTCGTTTTTAATGAAAAATACTTGCAAAGTATTTACTCCGAGGGAAATATTTCGTTGCTTCCCTTTTAATTAAACCTAAGCGAAATTGTTATCGACGACTTTTTAATAAGACGAAGGAGAGTACAATTATTACGAACGGACTTTTATAATATGCGCGAAAAAATTTCTCTCGGCTCGTCGCTATTATTATTCTTTTTAATTAGTTTACTTTAACGCTGGAATAAACGCAAAATACAATTTCTAAACGTAATTTCCCAACGTAAGATAAAGATTTTAAAGCTCTTCGAATAGTACGTTTTAATCCGATGGTAATAGTACACGTAAGTACTTTTAAACTGTTCGGATTGGAAATATATCGATCGCTATTCATTTGTAAGGGAACGTTCGTAATCGAACGTAACTCGGTAAAATTTTAAAAATAGCCGTTATCAAAATTCAATCGGTGTTTGGATCGCTCGAAAATTTATGCGCCGACGCAACGCGATGAAGCAATGATTTTGATTCTTAGATTTCTCGATCGATGAACCAAACAACGACGCCTATTTTCAAATTTCATCGATGTTATCTCTTTCGCGTTCGTCCGTAGTACGCGATAAGAAACGTAAGCGAATCGTAAGAGCAACGTTTTACAAAACAACGTCGATTATTGCCGTTAAAATTGATTCGCGAATTCATCGAAAACTTTCCTTCCTTCGAATCTCGCGAACGGCACTTACTTACTTTTGCTCCTCGCAGCGAAACCTGTTCGACCCGAACGCGACGCGCTTCGCGTAAGCAAGAAGAATGAAAAACAAGAATGGGGTATTAATAGATAATGCATCGGAGTCGAGTAAGTAAAAGCAGGCATGAAAGAAGGATTCGCTCGGTGTAAGAAAGTAGCGCAGTCTAGACACGAAACACAAGCTTAATAGAAAAGACAACAGGCTAAAATAAAAAAGGAGCTCGTCACGCGAACATCGTCGGCTAGAAATAGGCTCGGGTGTATCCGGAGCAACGGCCCCGAAGCTACTCGTTCTCCACCCCCGCGAAACCCCGAGGCCCGGGCCCGTGATTGGCCCTCGTCCGAGCGCCTCCGTCTCTTCCCCCGTTCCTCCCCAATTACGTGATGGGCACGGGCCCTCAATAATGCAGAGGACGCGTATACGCGCGTGGCTCTTGATTCACGAGAAATTCACGAGAAACGAGAACCGCCAACCGCCCGCCAAATGTCGCGGCCGCAAAGGTCGAAGGAAACGAACCGACCGCGTTTCGCGATCCTTTCCCCGAATCCTACGCGGGCGCAATTTAACGCTGTTTCACGCGGGATCTGCGGACCGTATGCCCGTGGGCCATATGGGCCCTACGTTCGCTCGCGGTCACGGCCTTAAATCGAGCTTCTCTGACCTCCTTCCGACTTTCGTAACGGTACTTATTATTTCCACGGGGTTGCCTCGGCCTTCCCACCTGTCGGTGGAGGAGCTACACTTTTCTTAAGTCCACTTTTCCTACCACGACTTTTCCTTCCTCCATTTTATCTGCCTCCACTTTTCCTACCTACATTTTTCCTGCCTCCACTTTTCTTGTCTCCACTTTTCCTACCTACATTTTTCCTGCCTCAACTTTTCTTGTCTCCACTTTTCCTGCCTCGACTTTTACTTCTTCCACTTTTTCTACCTTCGCTTTTCTTAAGTCCACTTTTCTTGCCTCCACTTTTCCTGACTCCACTTTCCCTATCTCCACTTTTCCTACCTACATTTTTCCTGACTCCACTTTTCCTGCCTCGACTTTTACTTCTTCCACTTTTTCTGCCTTCGCTTTTCTTAAGTCCGCTTTTCCTGCCTCGACTTTTACTTCTTCCACTTTTTCTACCTTCGCTTTTCTTAAGTCCACTTTTCTTGCCTCCACTTTTCCTGACTCCACTTTCCCTATCTCCACTTTTCCTACCTACATTTTTCCTGACTCCACTTTTCCTGCCTCGACTTTTACTTCTTCCACTTTTTCTGCCTTCGCTTTTCTTAAGTCCGCTTTTCCTGCCTCGACTTTTACTTCTTCCACTTTTTCTACCTTCGCTTTTCTTAAGTCCACTTTTCCTGCCTCTACTTTTCCTGCCTCCAGTTTCTCTGCCTCCACATTTCCTGCCTCCAGTTTCTCTGCCTCCACATTTCCTTCCTTTATTTTATTTGCCTCCACTTTTTCTACCTACATTTTTCCTGCCTCCAGTTATTCTGCCTCGACTTTTCCTACCTACATTTTTCCTGCCTCCACTTTTCCTGCCTCTACTTTTCCTTCCTCTATTTTATCAGCCACTACTTTCCCTGCCTCCGTTTTTCCTTCCTCCACTTTCCCTGCCTCCACTTTTCCTGCGCTTTACAGACTCCGGGGTATCGATGGATCGTGAAAGGAAGGTGGACAATGGCACTGCCACTGGACACTCTCGTATCCGATGGCGCACTCCTCGATTTTCACGCTTGCCCCCGAGCCTCGCGAGGAACGCGCGAAAAAAGCCGGGAAAAAAGAAAGGAAGAGAAAAAAAAACGGACGCGTTTATCCCCCCCGCGTCGGTTCTGTCCAGCAGATGCAACTCGGTCGAATAAAAAAGACGTACCCCCGAGTGGCCGGCTCGCGTCATTGATAAAGGATGGGCGCAGCGCGTGAAACATAATCGCCGATGAGATCCGGAGGAGCCTCGGCAGCTGGACGAAGGTCCGTGTTTGATTTGTCCGTGCGTATCTGCCAAACTAATCCGACGGTGCCTTGGCCCCGTGCAATTGGCCGGACATTTTTTTTTTTCGCTTCCGTTTAATTGCCGTTATGGATGTTTGTCGGACGTAAACGCGTTGTTTTTTTTTTTCGCCCGTCGGCATATGCTCGGCTAGGGGAATTCCGAATTATGAAAAAAAAGTGCTTTTCCGTGTCGACTGTTGCGTCGGTCGTCATCATAGATTTCCTTTGATGCCGTTGAGCCGAGATTCGAACGATTCTAGTGTAAGGCAATTTATGCAATTTGTAGTATCTGTTTCGAGCTAATTAGTTAAGAATTATTTTTCGTTCCGTGACACTCGAATCATTAGATTCCTTCTTTAAAAGCCGTTTACGATCCTTTTCGCGAAACGAATAATGCTTTACATATTTTTGACGGTGCTTAACGTTCGACAGGCTTTTCAAATTTATTTGATACTAACGACATAAATCGGATTGAGTTTTCTTTGAAATTATTTGTACGCTAATTTTAATTTCGCTAGCGATTTTCGGGAGATTTTGAAAATATTTTGATTATGTCTTTTTCGATGCAACGATGGTGAAAATCAACGAGATAAAACGATTTATAACTGAATAATTTCCAAACGAATATTTTTAAAATGTAAAGGAGTACGGTATATTTATGATAGAAGTAAAGATAACAATTAAAATTAATGCTCGATAAAACTATAATTTTCGCACGAAGGAAAATATCCTTATTTTAATTTTGCGTTTAATTTTCCGTAACTTTCTTCCAAGCATTTTATTTCATCAAAAATATATGTTTCTTTTTAACGCTCGCAACCTTTCAATTAAGAATTTTATCGCTATAACCTTCCGTAGATTTATCAGTTTCATAAAGTTTACTTTTTATACAAACGTATAAAAATTTTGGTACCTAATTTTTAATACACGTTGTAAGCATTCGATTTAAATTAAGTTATTCTAAAATACTTTTTCAACTTAAAAATAACATTAAATTATTAATATTCGTACGATTAAACGTAATTTCGTTTAAAAATATTATCTCGTGTAACGCAGCAGTTTTACTTCAAAAGATGTTATTATCTTGGCTAGTCATCGAAAATATTCATTATTATATTTTCAAAGGTACGATAATTACATTTTGAAACTAAAAAATAACACTTTTAAGTCTCTACCTTGTATAAATAATTGTATTATGTAAGGCTACAAATATTAAAAATATATAAACGTTTTTGTCTTTAAAGCTATTTAAAAATAATGAGTTTTAAAATATAAAATTATTTTTAATTTCGATAAAGCAATTAGAATTAATTTTCAATTCAACGCTTTAAAAATAAAATTTACATTCATCTAATTTTAAATATTAAATAGGTAAAATTTGTCAATTTGACGATTATACATATTTTTATTAATTATCGTATATTTTGCAACCTTCAAACGTATATTAAGTTTCGATGTATTTTAATCATCGCACTTCTATTTTATATACAAGAAAGTGTTTTTAGTTTTAAAATTCATTCTATATAAAACATATTTTTTTTTATCGTAATATTCGAATATATTTCATGGCAATGTAAATTATTACATAATTGATAAGTTTTTTGTTATAATCTTTTATCATTATTATCATTATTATATCTTAGATAAAATAATTAACTTTTACGTTCGTGCGTTTCATCGGTTTTAATTCCATGCTGTATAATTATTTGAACTAGTTTACAGCTTATTTCATTACGTATGTTTCGACTTAACGTTAATATTTCTTATCGAATAAAACAATTACCACAAAGAAATTTTTAAGTATTTTGTAAAAGAATCTTATGGAGTTGTATTTAATATTTATAATTAAACCGGTAAAGTTTTATTAAAAACAATTTTCGAGATCTTATGTACGAACAAATTGCAAAGATAAGAAGTAAAAATTAAGTATATATTATAATATCGCACAACGAAGTTGAAGTTTCATCGGTAAAAATTTCGTATTTTGTTTTTCAACGGAAAATAAATAAATTCATAGTTACGTTAAAATGACAATCGATTGATATTTAATAAACCGTTTCGGTAGTTACGCTTGAGAAATTATACCTTTTAAATTTGAACGCTGTTAATAAAATTTTCTGCTTTACCGGCGGTAGATGTTAAAATCGCGACATTCGCGTTTCGCGTTAAGAGTTATTTAAAATTTATGGTAACTTATCAACGATCGTTACAATATGTACAACATACGAAAATGAAAATTTCTGTTCCGGGATACAATTTGTGTTTAAAAAATGTAAAGGATTCAACAAATTCCATGAGAAACATTTACAATCGAATAAATTGTACCGAGTTGACGAATCAGCGAAAAATATTCTCCCTCGCTCGGAACAACGTACCTAAATAACATATTCAATTATCTAAAATTAAAGCCGAACCTCGGAGCCTTGATCTTGGAGAAGTCGTTCAGATTTGAGAAAAACCGAGCAATTTGATACCGACAAAGACTCTCGGAATTGCCCATTTCTTTTTTAAATCCTTTGAGTTGGAGCGCATAAAACGTGGCTACCACTTGCGCCCCATTTCTGAAAAATCGCCGGAAGCAAAATGACGCGACGAGGCGAGTGCAAAAATAATGCACCGACCTCTTGACCGTAGAAGTAGAAAGAGAAAAAAGGAAAAACAATAAAGACCGAGGAAGTCTAGGCGAAATCTGGACCCGTGAGCGAAGTTGGTACGAAAAGAGGGAAAGAAAAATTCGAGAGATATAAACTGGGATATGACAATGATGTAAAATATTTAGAAGTCCGAAAGCTGATCCCCTTCGCGATTCACTGCCACGGGCTGTTTAAACTTTCGACTTTGTACTCGGTTTATAAGCGCGAGCGAGAGAAAATTCTTCCTTTCATTCACCTCTTCCTCTTTTTTCCCGTGCGTCTTTCAACTTTGAAACGAATAAAAAGAAGGATGCAGAAGAAAAACAACTACTGCTCTTCGATCGATTGCTCGTTGTAAAGTGAAAAATACGAGGAGGAAGAAGAAGAGAAATCCTGAGCAATTGGAATTTTTTTATACTTGTTAGCGACTCTTTATCGATAAAACTTGTTTCGTAGTAAAATTACTTTTTAATTACTTTAAAATAAGACGTTATTTTTCCTTCCATTATTTCACCTATTTTAATAAAAGCAGTTTTCCATTCCTCGGTACGATTTCTGTCGTAATTTGCAAACTAATTTAGAATCGATTCAACGTTTCTCAATTTTATTGTTCTCCGCCAAGTAAATCCGGACGATTCGTAACGTTGCCTTTTTAGAATTTTGACGTGGTTATTATTATTATTCGGGAGCGATACGATTTCTCGATCGAAGAAAATTGATCGTTGATTGTCGTTATCGTTTATTCGAAAGAAGTACGCGAACGCGTTTTAGGTAAAAAATCAATAGTCGGCTTCGTTCATCCAGAAAAATTTTTCTTGTTAAACGCATTTAACTTTAAGATTCGACCATCCGATTCGTCCCCGCGTTTTTTTTTTACTCCGATCGCTTATCTGGATCATCGTAAATTTTAGGAGCAGTTCTTATCTTTTTACCCGTTAAGTAACTCGAGTCGATATGTTCATATAAATTTCAGCACTGATTCCTGATTTCGATTTATGACTTTATTTTCTGAGGTGCTAAATCATGCAGTATGTTACATCTTTCATTTGATACTGCAATAATTTCCAAATTGACATTTTTATTAAGTTATGCTGATTAAACTTTTTAAACTTTTTCAATAAATGTTACATAAATTTTTCGGATGTACAGTTTTAATCTCGACGTTAATTTTCATTATTTAATGAAAAATTTATACCGTTTGAAATGGATTTTGATATCCGGTCGACTACGATACAATAATTGTATCCTCGAAAGAATTTTAATTTAAATATAAATTATTTCCAAATAAAAGTATTCGATGAGATTTTTAATTAAAGATTTACAACGAATAAAATTCACCTCTCGATGTTTGACCGAGGAATAAAATAAATTACAAGGCTCGAAATAGAATTTAATAGTAAGGAAAAAAATTACTGCTTCGATTCCAATCCCAACATTCAACGGTGAAAAATACCGAGAGCTAAAGGAAAAACCTCGAGCATCCGAATTTTTGCTCGGAAAACCATTTTACGAATTGGCTATAATGTTGTAAATAACGAGTGTCTTGTGGAACACGCGGAAGTAAGTTAGAGGTATTAACAAAAGTGAACGCGCTAAAATTACAGGACGAAAACATTTACTGGCCGTGTAAAACGCACATTAGCAGAGTAATAATTTATACAAGGCGTGAATCATACATGAATACACATTACAATTTAAAGCTCGGTAGTTGCGACCTCCTCCGTTTTCCGACTTTCTTCCTCGGCGAGTTTCATGGAGTCGTGCTTTCTTAAGGCGGAGCTTAATTATGGCACAGCGAGGCACGTAATGCGCGGAAAATGTAGTCTCGGAGCCGTAAAAACTTCCGCGAGAGAAAAGATAGATGGAAAAAGCCGAGTTCGGTTCCTTCCACCTTGCCAAAGACTCTGCCAAAGACTCGCTTTCCTTTTCCTTACCGGTTTCCCGCTTTTTTTTTACACCCCTCGGAGAGCAAAGGTAAAATGCCGCGTATCGATTTCCGATGTCGATCGTTGCGTGAGTTTCTTTCGGTAAAGCCAAGGCACTAATTAATTTTAACGGCGAACGGCAACAGTTGACTCCTGCGCGATGATTATTTTATATTTCATTATAAACTTGGCTGTTGGAAACGGAAGCTGCTTCCTTCGATGGCCGGTGTCGTTGTATCCGCGTAATGTTTAATTAAGTAGGACAGCGATATAAATTTTAAGTGCTCAAAGGTCGAATAAAAATCGGAAAATTGTTTTGGTAGTTTTTCTGCGCGGTAAGAAAACGTATCGTCGATTAACTTTGATTGCTTTTAATTACTAATCGGTGATCGTAGTTGTATAATTTTCTTAAAGAATATCATTTTCCCTCGGTTACGTTTTCTCGCGTTTTCCTTCCTCGCGTTCGTAATGTATTTTAATTTATTTTTTCTTACCAACGATTTGTGTTTAGACTAATGAGAAAAATTACATTCCTAAGGTATTTAAAATAAAACTACTTTATATTTTGCATCTTATTAATAATCTCGTAAAATTAATTTTGAAATTTAATTAAAATACGAAATTCTGGAATAATCCTCGGTGAAGTAGACTTAAATTTAATTGATCGATAAATAATAAAGTTGTGACAGAAAAATATGTGCGCGATAAATAATGGGAGTGAAATGAAGTGCTTAACTCTTATAAATAACAGATTATTTATATACGTAATAAAATATAGTTATTGTAATATATTTTTAGTCGTGTGTTTTAAAAAATTGAATAAATTAGAGTAATTATGAAATATTTTAATTAATTTGACTACTTTAATTATGAGAAATGTAAAATGTTTCGTCATAAATTAAAACAATTAATTGCCTTAAAATTTGCTCAACGGAAAATTAAAACTTTTAAATGAAAATAGTTTAATAATTTAATGAATATCATAAGAAATTTTATAAAAAATATTCTTATCGATTTAAGTCAAAATCATTTTATTTACAACATTTTTAATGCTGACAAAAACTTGATTTAATCATTAATCATACTTAAATTGACGAATAAATCTGAATTTAAATCGAACGATATTAATATTATGCACATTTATTGTATTTTGTAAAAGTAAAAGAGATTATTTAAATATATAGAGATTATATTAATGAAAAATGTTCGTGTATTTAATTAATTTTATTATATGAAATTCTTTATTGAATATCTCATTTTTTTATTGTAAAAATTTATCGAATATCACTTTTATTTTTTATTTTTTTATAACACCTAATGTATTTATTATGTAATAAATGCATCGATTAATCAATCGCTACAATCAAAATATTTTACATTACTTTTATATTGTATTGCATTTGTGGCTTATTAAAATATTGGATAATCTTAAAATATTTAATTGTATTCAATACGAATCAATTATTTAAATTACGTAATTATGATTAAAAAAAATTAATAATAAATAAATTGATATTAACGTACAGTTTTAAGAAACAAAGTAAAATACTTGATTAAACTAAGTAAAGGATTTGAGATCGCAATGTTGTCTTAAGGGCTTTTATAGTTTTAATTTGATTTTTATCTGCATTACGGACAAAATAAATGAACATAGTTCTTGAAAAAAAATGAAATAAATAAGTAGAATATTTAGCTAAATCGAAGTAATTTAACGATAGTTCAATATTTATATTTGAAATTTGGCATTTTTAAAATAGCGTTATATGTAAAATTGTACGTAGTAACTTATTATACATTTAATGAACCATTCAAGTAATATTCGATACATGACCCAAATTGAACTAATCTAACTATCCGATTTAGTTTCATGGGAAATTTGAAAAGAAAAATAAGAAGATTACGATAATATAGAAATAATGTATTTTTAAATGCATAAAAGTATTCGAGAAATTAATTATCAAATACATAAGTCACAGTTGCATAAGATTCGAATGAAAATTTCATGTTTTTATTTACCTTTTTTCTTTGATTTTAGGTGAGTCGTGCTCCATAAATTTTTATTAGTCCAATAAAAAAGTTTCTTTGATCGTTTTAGTTAGTTTAAGTGAAGCTATTCATAAAAAGGACTTAATTTATAACAGCCTAATTCATGGAAATTGTACTACGACAATAAACTAATTCGTAGGTTCATCGATAGAACCTTTTTGGATAAACATTATACGACAATGATATGATAATTAATATATTGATATAAAATTAATCGATTAAGTTACGTATATCTTACATATAACATTTTTTTCACGAATGAAAACTATAAAGAGATAAATATTTTCTAACATTTAAGACTAAAATTGAAAACTATGTGAAAGAAAATAATTGAGAAATTTTAGCAGATTATTACATTGTATTACATAAGTGTCTAAATAACATTTATTGCTGTAAGTATAAAATCGATCAGTGTAACAAAACTCTTAAATAAAAAAATTGAATTTCTATATTAAAAAGATGGACATCTATTCTTCAAAAAATATTAATTATGAATAATACATCATGTAATTCTTATCGTTATTGCATTTTATAAAATGAAAGTAGAATTTAAAAAATTTAGCATATAAAAATGTCTCTTTTATTTCTAGATAATGTATTCCTAATTTAAAGTAAAAATAGGAGAAAAATGGTAAAATCTGTATTTAAAAAAATATAAAAAACTAGTTAAAAATTATGAAAAATTTGACGAAAATCAATTTTGTAATTAGAAATTTTATAATTTTTTATAAATATATCGTTCAAAAAGCTTTTACATTTATTTAATTTTACACGTCAGTTCTTTTTAATAATTGTATAAAGGAATAAAAAAAGAGTAATACAATTTTTTAAAAATAGAATATACGGGATGTATTTAAACTAAAATACATTTTTTAAACTTAAAAAAATGCATTTAAAAAGCAATAAAAGGTTTCGGTTATAAATTCATAAATTTTTTACGATAAATAAGCATAATTAGATATTAAAAGAAATATTTAAAAAAAGATATTAAAAAATATAAATAAAAAAATTGTTTTTTTATTACACTTTGCTATGCTAAAACTAATATCAAATATAATAAATTTTTAATAGTAAAAATATATAAATAATGAACGCTCGATAGATTTTATCATACATTTTACTTTATCATTTTAATACTTTATATAAGATACTTCAGGAGATTTTTGAGTATCGTATGGTTTTTATAATTATTTTAGTAGGCAAAGTGCAAATATTAGTTTAAATTTATATAAAATTGATGTACTATATTTGTAATAAGCGATCGATAGATTATGGTACAGAATTTTGTTATCGAGTAAAGAAGACTTATATTTCGGTTTTTTACAAAGTTTTTGATTAATAAGTATTACAAAAACCATTTACAATAATAATACAATCTTCCTTATTCATCTATAGTTCCATGTATTACATCAATTTTTTGTAATCGAACTCGTAGAAAAAATATTATGTTTTATATCGAACAGTGTTTTATTATTTTTAAAAAATATTAGAAAATTTCAGTATCAATATTTGAATAACAGTCGTTTTAAACAATGTCATCGTTATACTTTGATTGCATTACAATTAATTTTTTTCGACTGGAAAAAAATAATTTGCTTTGTTTTTAATAGTTATTTCGATAAAATAAATTTACAATGTATAGATATACCGATAATTTTTTAAAACGAACATATTATTGCATTAAAAGTGTAAAATATTTTTATAGCACTTGGTAAAGAAAAATAGAAAAATCCTTTTAGTAAAACATATTTCTCACGAAGTTCATGAAAATAAATTGAACCGAATCTTATTCGGACCTTTATAAAAACCATCGAGGAAAAATCATTTATTTAATCTATTGTTCAATGAATAATTCCTTTAAATAGTTATAGAATTATATACTTTTATTTTATAGTTTTAAAACGAAAATTCTCGTACATCTTCGATTTGGTATATTAAAATAATTCTTCGTAGCTACGATCGTTAATTCGTATGTGATGTTCGTAGCAAAAAACGGACTATTAATTAATCATCATAATTTTAAATTTCATTCGCAACAACAACAAAAACGTCTATTAAATCATCCAGTTTCAGTTCCGCGTTATTTATTTCGTATGAAAAAATGCGAAAATCTCTAGACATCCAATTCGGAACAAGTATTTTGACTTTGTTCGAGCGTACAGAAACTGTGGTCGCGTTTTTCATCAGCGATAGCACAGATGAAAAATAGATGACGATCGGCCTCTCATTAACCGAAAATTCAAACGTGGACTACCCGAAGGGTGAGTTAGTACATACCCGTACAATGTATACATATATTCGCGTGGCTCGCATTCACCTCCAGCCTTTGGCCATTATTGATCCGAGGTCCTTTTAGTCTCTCTCTCTCTCTCTCCGTGTTGCACACATACCGACATTTTCCACTATTACCTAGTACATGTGTATTAAATTATATCGTTCGGAGGCACGAGAAGGTGATTTCGGAATCCGCGTTAGGCGCGAATCGTCCCTTGCGATGAAAATAACGAAAGCTTACCTCATCGCTCGTCAACGAGTCAACGAGTCTTTTACAGCCCTTTTAATACTCCCGGAGCTGACGTGAAAAAACGTCAACAAAATTACAAAATGACTCCCCTATTCTCATGCGGGCGAACTTTTGCGAGCGAGTTTTCGTCGCGTGGCATTTGGCGAACGATCCAAGCAATAAAATTGGCCGACGTTCTTAAATAATCGCTACCTGTAATAATAAACGCGTACCTTAAAGGTGCCAACATCTTCGTTGAATCCTTCCGGGCTAAAATTTCGACTATTCTTATTTACCGTATCCGAGGGGATCTCACGAAAAAATTCTCTTCCTTACTCGAATCGAAAAAAAGCGAGGCGCGATTAATCATCCGAAGAAATCGTCGGTCGGTCGAACGTAGGAAGGAAATTTTGCTCGGCCGCTATTTTCTAATAAAAATCACGGGGCTCGCTTTTTTCGAGACTTTGACTGACTTATAATCCAGCTTCTAAGAAAGTTCCGTCTCGTTATATTTTAGCTATTCGAGAAGCTTATTGTCTCTGCAACAATGGTAAGTCCTGCGGAATAGTTTGACGACGCAATAAACAATTATTAGCAGAGCATGAACAGGAATTTCCCTTTCTTAACGATCCCATTAAAATATTTACTAGACAATATAAAATTTGCACGGACTTTATCCAATAATATAGCATGAAAATCGTCGAAGCGAGCGAGTATTAAACGATCCTGTAAAATAAAGTTAAACCGGGCCACTGTAACCGTTTCCCTGTAACCGACCCCCGCACTTAATTCGAATAAGTTTGGAATCTTTCGCGTTACCTTCTTGATTTCGACCTTTAGGAGGGGTGGCTTTTTAATAACCTCGAGATGAAAAAAAACGGGTGATACGTGCGTAGCCGAGAGCGCGGGAAGAACAATGGCTAAAGATTACCTTCCCCGCGAAGTCGAGGAGGGACTCGACTTCCCTCCGCGCAACGTCGGTAACTCGAGTAGGAACGACAGCGGAGGCAAAAAAGAGCCAAACGAGGACGGAGGTGAGAAGAATAACGAGAACTCGACGTCAGTCTCGTGCGTGGGTAAGAAGCTCCGAAGGTGCTTTATTCGTTCGGCTTCGATCTTCCTCTTCTCCCTTTGCTTTCGGGTACGTTGTATTTCACCTTACGCTGTCCTTCGCCTCGTCGAACTTGGGACTCGGGGTGTGCATTCGCGACGAGGCAGCGATCCCAAAAAATGCGGTCAATGAACGACTACGGGAGGGACGAGGGCGTCTGCCTTTGCTAGGGTTGACGGAGTCGTAGTAACGCGAGTGCAGACTTGCCCGAGGCTGATGCTACCTTTCGCTCTCTCTCTCTCTCGCTCTCTCTCGCTCCGGTACTTCTTCTTTTCGCCTTGGTTGCTGTGCACCTTGTTTCTCTCGTGGAGAATATGGATTTTATAAGCGCGTACGAGAGTGGGAGAGAGAAAGAGAGAGAGAGAGAGGACAAAGTAGGAGCGGCAGAGTCTTTACCTCGTGTACGACGTCGCGTCCCCTTTTCTTTCTGGCTCTACACCGGTTTCCTTCTTTCTCCCTTTCTCGCGGTCTCCGTAACTCTTACTCCGTTATACTCTCGGAGGGCTCGTTGGGTGGCGAGAAAGAGCTTTTCTTTTCATTCCGCGTTTTTTCCCTTGACAAGTCGATTTGCATGGAAATTCAAAAAGGCGACTTCGCCTCTCATTTTCTTTCGCTCCGATTTCGCGTAATTGCTCGAATACGCGTTGATGTGGTTGCGTTCGTTGGATTCACGGGGAAAATTCTCGCGTATCGTAGTTATAATTTATTTTCTAATTATTTTCACCGTGTAGAGGAAGGATGGAACTTATCGGAAGAAGAAAACTTTTAGATTATTATCTTTGGGGCTGCGAAGTTTGTAAAGCCAACTTTTTTTTTTTTAACGTTGTCAACGGGAAAAAGATTTCCAAAAAACTTTGATTTTTATCACCGACCACTTCGCTTTTAGCGGATAATTTTTGCACTTTAATTTTTCACGGTTCTCGAGAACGTACCAAGTGCAAGGATCGAACTGGGAAAACAATACGGAAAGAGCAAAGTTTGCGATAGTTTTTATTTAGGTAGTATGTAAGTATCTTATTTTTAATAATGGTATTTCAAGATTTTATAAGAAAGAGATTCGATTCGAAATATTTTTGAGGAAAAATCGTTCGACATTTTCCGTACGATAAAATTTTATCAAAATTTATCGAAATAACTATTTTATACCAGTGAGAGTAAACAGAAGTTTGGAGAGAACGAGATAATTGATATAATAAAGGCAGACGTAAATTCTTAAAGAATTCCCGATATAGAGATGAAATCATAAATTCAATGGATGTTTACCGAACAGCTTGAATTTTTCAAATTTTGTAAAAGTAAAAAAAAAATCCACGGTATAACCGACGACTCGTCCGCGGTATTATTTTACGATCTTTGCGGCGAGTTCGCGAAAACACGCAAAAGCTCTCGGAGTATATAAGGATGACGCATAGCTCATTGCACGTATATTAAATTCGACGTTACTCGCGCGTCTCTCTCTCTCGCTCTCTCTCACTCCCTCTACATATATATACACGGACAGAGAGAACTCGCGAGCGCATATTTACGTCAAAGTGCACGAGTCTGAATGACGTGCATTATGCCATCGGGTTAATGAATTATTCATTGACTCGATGTTCGCTATGGCGTATAAAATGAAATTAAATTACGGGCCGAGTGTTTTAACGGCGACTCGTCGAATTTTCGACGTTCTCGAGCGAAGAAGAAATCAGTCGTAAAGGATTCGCACGGGCTTCCAGAATTCCGACCTTGTCCCGAACCAGATCCCACGGAAAATTCTACAACGTAATTGCGTCGTCATTTTCATTAGCACACCCGTTGATAACAGACCCGCACCTCCAATCCCGCGCCTCTAGGAAATTAGTTTACTCAACCTTTCGACATCGAAATCCGTCTACGCGCGCGTTTCGACTCTTCTTTCCGATTCGATATTAATTTTAAGGTTACTCCCCGTAAATAACCTTAAGAAGCCGAGAGTACGCGATTTCATCGAGCGCGTGATTTCGTTAGTCGAAACCAACGAGCTCGAATAATCTTGTTTGCCATCGAGCTCGCAGAAATATATTAATAAACGCAATTATTTTGGATCGCGAGTGTCGCCAGTCGACCGGAAACTTGCGAACGACGCGTTCTTATTACCACCGGAGGAGAAAAACGAGCGACCGGAGACAATTTGTATGCATCCGGCCTAACGACCGGACCTACCCCCGGACCTACCCTCGAGTACGTGCCCTCATAGACGGGGTGAAAATCGGATGGCCTTGAGTGTTTTCGATCGTGCGCGAATCTGTCGATATTTCGCGCGCATCGTCCAATTCTGCGTCGGACGGCCGGAAAATCGAGAGAGAGAGAAATTGAAAATGTTTGCTAATCGCGCGGGATTGCGAATATTTTTCGGCCGTGTAATTTGTACCCGTGACGTATGCATAAATAACGACGCCGCCGCCGAAAATTTCGAATAAAAATCATAGCCGAGTAAATGTGTACCTTGCACTCGGAATATTGCTAATGTATGCATCTTATCAAGAGTTTGCAGGTACCTACTCGAATTCTCTCCTTCGCAAACATCTCCGCTCGGAGATATCCAAGTTGTAATAGTTGGAAAAACTGTCTGAAATATCGTAAAATAATGGTAAAGATGTTTTCGAGATGGTAAACGAATAGGGAATATTCGATATAATATTCGATCGGTCGATGAAAACAAATTTTTAAAGCAGTTTTCTAACTTTGACCGATGGAAATTATTTACTATATTCAACTTTTTATAAAAAAACAATATAAAATTATTTTTGTATATATAAGAAACTCGATCGCGGTTAAATAACGCGAACTAATTAAAATAATAAGATAAATGTGGCGAGCGCTTATTAAAAATTGGCTGTTGTAAAAATCGTAGCGGAAACATTAATTAATTTCGTTGGAGCAGAAGCTTAAAATTTTTATTCATATTCCAGATGTCTGCGTTATATACATGTAATAGAAGCTCGGATATTACGGTTGAAAGGTGTTTGAATAACCCAGTTTTCTTGGTTTTCAACGTCAGCGACTCTATGTCGTGTAAAATTACAAATTTCAATTAAAGATTCTTTTAATTATTGTAAGTAAAAAAAAAAGTTACGAGATCGTTTAGCTGTTTATGTATTACAATTATAAGTAAGTGTATGTCGTAAAATCTTCTTTTTTACAATCTTTTAACTTTTTAAACTATTTTTTTTCGTACGTCTAATATAAAAAGCGTAATTTTTTTGTTTTCTATTATTTTTATACTTGATAGAATATATATAAACCGTTATTATTTAATTAAAAATCTAATTACAATTACAAAATCAAAATTAGTACTATTTTTTTTATAATATATACGTTTTATAAAAGTAAGAAAAGGATACGATATTACCATCAATTATTTCCAAGTATTAAATTAGTTTTATTATTTGAAATTAAAAAAAAATTTTATGAAAAATTTATAAATTTATAAAAATTGAATATTTTTTATTACATTCTATATAATTTTATTTCGCATATTAAAACTCTTGTTTAATCAATGTTTTCATATTTAAATTGAGAAATATGTTAAAAATATTTACACTTTGTACATAAATATTATTTACTGCGTGACATTCTGAATTATTATTATAAGATAAATTATTAAATAAGATAAATAAAAAATTATTGGAAGATAAAACACTATTATTTATTTTTTAGGATAATACTATCGAATTATAATTAAAATTTATTTCATTCAAATAAATTGATCACTTTATCCTATTTTTGTGTTAAAGATGAAGTATTTTTTAGATTTTTTACTTCTCTAATTTATGCATTATGACTAGTTAAAATTAATGCTAGTTTTGGAAATCGATTAAACGATGCGTATCGTTGATTTTATTACTCGCGAAAAGCTTTAAAAAATTTAAGAGTCGGTTGTTGGGATAAATAATCGAGTTCTGAATATAAGAATATTAAAATGCATTAGTTTTTATTAAACATGTATGTTTTTATGAAATATAATTTAATTTTTTACCAAGATCTGAAATTTAAACTTTACCGGTTGTTGGTTGTTCAAATTTTCGAATTTTTGTACTTTCCGTAAATATAATTAGTAGCCGTTTATAAAAAATTGTACAACTAATTATTGTAAATATTTTACTATATATTCAAGCCATAATATTTTAAAGACATTTTTTGCGTTATATTTAAGTGAACTACTTCGCTTTAATTATGTCGGTCGATAAAAATAATTTTTTCACTATAAGAAAAAAATCTGAACTTTTAAAACTATACAATTTTAATTTATCGAATACATTGTAAAATTCCTTATAAATTTAATACGAATATTTAAAAAATTATTAAACACGAAGTAAATTTAAATAACTTTATTCGATAAATTTGGTAAAAAATATAGGAAAATTAGTGAAATTTAATTACGTTCACGTTTAATACGATATAATATACTTACCTAATATGAAATTACATTAGACATAATTTTATTACTCCTACTCCTAGAGAAAAAGAATTACTCACGTTCATTAGATATCCATCGTACGGAATAACTATTAATAAAGATATTAATAAATATTGCGTAAATACAATTAGAACGCAAGTAGTTACAGAACAAAATAAATAAAGCGCAAAAGTTATTTTCCGTCCTCCGAATTACATTTATCAGATTTTTCAGAAATTTCTTTGAAAAAAATGAGTTTATCTACGACAACGCGGATAAGTTAAAAAATAAAATAGCTATTTAAACGAGATTCAAATTTTTTTTAAAACAGTTCTCGTATCATCTTTTTTTTCAAATTCAAACACGGTAAACGATTTTCGTACACGATTATGCCAACATGCCCCACATTTGCAAAAAGTCCTTAACGAAAGAAGCTCGAGAAAATTACGCAAAGTCTTCGGCAACATTCGTCTACACGAGTAAATAATAACTTCGACGTTGACATCGAGTAAGTAAAACCCACGCGGTTCCTCTTCGTTCGTCCTTCCTCCCCTCCTCCGAGGCACTAACCGACCGCATAATCGTGCGCATATTAATAAGCCCAAACGCGGGAAATCTGTTTCGGTACGCAAAAAAAAAAAAGGGCCGAATCGCGATACAAACAATGGACGGCCGGTGCAACAAAAGGAGACACGCGGGGGATGAACAAAGAAGCTCGGGAGGCGGAAAAAAATTAATCTCCGTGTGGGATTACGCGCATTTGTTTGGCGAGCAGTTTGGCCTACCCCCTGTTATTTTTGCCGTCGGGAAAACTCGTCCGGGTACAAAAGCCCGCGCGGGTTTGAGTAGCGAACGGGTAGCAAACTGGTAGCAAACGGATTCCCTCGGCGAATGGAATAATCAGCGACACGAGAAATCACGCGTGAAATATCTCCGCGTTGTCCTGTCACCTTTCGTTTGCTTTTATTTCCGACGACTTTTCCTTCGCTCTCCCTCAATTTCCGGCTTTTTCTTCTGCCTCCTTCTGCCTCCTTCTGCCTCCTTCCGCCTCCTTCTCCGATGCTCGATATTTTCTTTATACGCGTCTCCCCTTTTGTTTCTCCTCCTCCCTCGCGTTTTCTCGCTCTTTGCTCCCCGACTCGGAACTTTTCTTTCTTCTCGGTGTCTTTCCCTCTGTTTCGCAGGGCGATGATGAATAATCACGGAGCTCGCCACGTCGTCGACTCTCCGGGCGCTAAGTTCCGAGGCTAGCGAGTGAAAACGTCGAGGCTCGACTCTTTGGACCGAGACGGAGACGGTGGTCGAGGTCTTTGTAAGGTACTCTGTACGTAAATCGTTGCCGGGCGCGAGTGAGCGAGAGAGAGAGAGAGAGAGAGAGAGAGAGAGAAAGAGAGAGGGGAGGGAATGAAAATACGCGGTACGCAAAAATGCGCAAGATAGTCTTGTACGTAAGTTTCCGAGTGTGGGTGTACTTTTGCTGAAAAAGGATTGCATCTTTCTATGTTTGTATGCCCAGGCTGTGCATATTTACAGTAAAAGAAGGAATTGTTTTTATCGTACGGTATTCGAGAATTTCGTTTAAATTCGCAAGAAACGCTTTTGTAAATACGAATGTAAAGCGTAGTATAGATAAAAATAGTTTTGTTACGTTTTTAACCTTTTTATAAGATACATCGAATAAAGTTGGTATCGTTCGATTCGAGCGTATTTTGTTGGTTGTTATTCGAAAATGCGATTTTAGGAAAATATTTTAATTGTTAAATTCCTCTTCAAAGTTATAAGAACTTTCTTTAAATTTGCATTTTTCAAGTTCTCGCTTTGTGTATTTCGCTATTCTTTTTCTACAAAATAAAAACACAAATTTCTCGTAGATGTATTACAACGATAACGAAGGAATTTACGTACGTTTCGAATGTTTTTCGAAACGAATTAAGACAAATAAAATATTTAAAATTATATCGTACATAAATACAAATTTTATCTTTCTTTTACTCGTAGTTTGCCCTTTTTCAAGTATAAAGTTTACTTTTTTACCGTCTCACTGAAAACAAAAGTAATTACTCTAATGTTGTTTTTTAAGTTTTGTTTCAAACTATGGAGAGTTCATAAAGTGAAACAGTAGATTGGGTCTTTACTATACTCTATGCGTGTGCATTGGATTAAACGTAACCACTGCGGTACAATTTTTTTTACAATCTCGGAATATTAAAGCCATTTTGCATTCGGTATTAAACTAAGCTTCAAAATTACACTTTTTATTAGGTATCGTATTTACAAAATAATTTTAAAAAGTTACGGAGCGATAAAAATTTCTAGTCGAGATTGTTCAACATTTTTTTACACACGCGTTCGATGCGGTGAATAGTTTTTATTTGGTGAATTTATTTCGTGAATTATAATCTCCATTGAGAAGATAATTTTATTTGGAGTAAAATATACGCCACTCACTGTCGGAAATAACATCTGTGTAATTATCAAAAATACTAATAAGCCGGTAAACGAACAGTTTTCACCCTGATTTTTCTTATTGACGCTAATCTAATCTCGGTCAATCTAAATTAACTTAATTATACAAAAATGTGCCGACCGATCAACGATTACAGATCGGCGACATGAAATTAAAGTTTGTTAAATTTATTTCGTTTGCACGTTAAGAAACTTTGTAAAATTTATATAAAAAATTTCAAATATTATTTTATAAAGTTAATAAAAGTAGATTAGTTGGATTCATAAATTGAATACATAACGTTTTTTTTTTTATCGATTCCACTAAATTTATTGCACAATCAGTCATACAAAAAAAGTAAAATGGCAAAGGTAGCGAAGCATGTTATCAGTGTCCCTAACACGATTTCAGACTAAGAATATATTCTAAGGAGAATGGAAAAATGTACTTCCATAAAATATGGAAGTTAATTCTGACTGTGCAGAATTCGACTTAAAAAATGTATTTTTACGTAAAATATAAGTATTAGTCTTTTTTTTCCATACCTTATACATCATTCGTATCAAATATTAATTTTTCTTAGTTGTGCATTAAGATATTAGTGGTAAAGTTTCAACTTCCAATTAAAATTATGAAACTGCATAGAGAGATTGATATACTGGTTAACAAAAAAAAAAAAGAAAAACGAGAAATTTTTCCAAGCACTTCTACGAAATGAAACATCACCCGACGCATAAATTTTCCATAACAGCCGAGGCATATGTTTAAATAAAAAACAAAAAAGGACAAACAGTAGCGACTCTGCTCAAGGCAACGAATCTTCTCTCGCTCGCATCTTCCTCGTGTATACAAAAGCTCGTTTTTCCACCCCACCGAACACTTCGGAGCTTTATTTTTTCTTCCCGAGACAGTCATAGTTCATACGAGCGTCGGGAAAATTCCGAAACACATGGGAATCAAATTATTACGCGTTAACTGATTCGGATTACCCTCCCATCGCAGAAAATTATTGGGGTAGACGAGTGCACGAATTTGTACGAGAGTGTGTTCCATTTTACGTGTGTGTGTGTGTCGTGTGCACCAACACCGGTACATTCATTCACACCTACGCTTACGCGCGTGGATCATTTGTTTTACATTTTACAAATGGAAAGTGACGCGTACATTTATAGCATCTACGATATAACGCCTCTGAATAATTGAGTCATTTTGCAGGCATTTTATTCGGAACATCATACTTGTGAAATACGTATGTTACGTGGATGGCTGAAACAATTTAAAAGCAAGTCGAGTTATTGCGTGTTTCGCGTATTTTTCACGTTGTTAAACAACTTTGTATAGTGGGACTAGTGAAAAAACTATGGGTGCAAATTAGTAAATGTAATTATTTATTATGGGCCATGCGTATCGAAAAATATTAACCAACGTTATCAACGAAGCTAAAACTAAATAAAGCAACAACGAAATGTTTCAATGAAAAGTTTTTTATTATGTTTGTAAAAAGACTTTCATGATTGCGTAAAATTTGAAGACACAAAGTGAAATTATACCATCGTATATTTTTTACTATTATATTCTCTTATACGTAGTTCAACATTATTCTTTTTACTATACTTGGAAAATTTCTCTATTTTTATTATTGGTGTTTCTTTGATTAGTCGTTAAAAATTTTATTATATTCTAACGACGATTATTTATTGTAATTATAAATAATTCCTTGTATCCTTGTACAAAATTATTATTTATAATAGTTCAACTTTTATAAGATTCGATATTTAATTAAAATCGTTAATGATTCCCGATATTTTTAATTTCTGTGTTCAAGGTTTTACATTGATTAAAAAAAATTAATTTCGCACGCGAGATTACAAACTTTAAAAATACCTTTATAAGATATAATCAAAACGTACAAGTGAAGATGTAGTTTATATCTCCTTTTATGGTTAAAAAAACATTTTATAAGAAAATTTCTTTTCTAGAAAGTCACAGTTAAATTTTATTAACATTTTCATGTTTTTCACTTTTTTAGTTTACGTTTAATAAATTTATGAATTTCAATGTATATTTAGATATTATTTATAAATTACCGAACCGTAATGAAAAACGCATTAGTTATTATTGTTTGTTTGCGCATGAAATATTTTCATATGATCGATATATTTACAATTTCCGAGAAGTTTGTAAATGTTTTACTTGAAATATAAAAATGAAAGTTTGTATTTGCTGAAAATTCAAGAATATATTTTAGCATAGTTTAATAGATATAGAGGGTCTATTTATGTACCGAAGAAATATTTACGCACTGAATATGTATGAGTTTTCCATACTTTCTTTACAAATATAGATTTCGCGTTTAATATTATTAAGCACGAAATTAAGCATATTTTCTTTCGCATATTTACAAATATTTCCTCGTAACAAGATATTATATTTCATTGCAATTTCCATATTTATCAAAAAAGTTGAGAGAAGTAACTTTTTCCGGAAACTACCGTAGAAATATTATAATCTCTGCATTCAAACTTCATTATATTCCATACGTTTTTTTACATGATTTTAAAAACTGAATTCGCATAATTTGTAATATTTATCGCTCTTATCCGAAAATGAATTTAATTGTACTTTTATTCTCTTTCCTCTTCCCATTCTCGGTACGCAAATTATTCCAACGAGTGAAAAAGTCACCCTTCTCGGGGGCATTGGAATACCAAGGATACCAACGCTACGGAGAAAAACTAGATCCGTGTCAAGGTCAACGTTTTTTTTTTTCGAGAGTATAATACTCGGTGGCCCCCAACTGGTACTGGACCGGAAGAGGATCTTCGACGCGTAAAAAGAGGCCGACGGCAACCATGAGGTTCGTGTCCTCCAACGGGCTTTAATGTAATGGAGTTCAAGGAATCGAAGAGGTTCGTCGAGGAATGCCAATCGTTCTTCCAACGAAGGAAAATTTTATTGACTTATCGACTCTTACGATATCTCGCTATGTATAATTCAAGTAAACTTTACACAACCGAGGCATCCGATACCGGCCGCTTTGTCCAACCTCGAGTGTAGCTACGATCGGAGAGTCTTATCATCTCCTACAATAATGTACGATATTAAATTTGTCCGAATTTGAATTCAATAAACTACCGAGTTGCGAATCTATATGATTTTTATCGATGGTAATTCGATATAAATATACACGGATTTCGGCACCTGGTCGACTTTATAAGTCTGCAAACGATGACAACCCCGAGAAAATTCTTTAACTTGGGTTTATTCAATAGCTCTCTTACACGAGTTTAGAGAACACTTTCCTTTCTACTTAGGCGTGAGTTACTATCAGAAAACATAAAAGACTCGAGCGCTCGACACCTATAAGCGTTACTCGACCCTCTTGGCATTACAAGGCGTCGTCGCTCTTAAGTCAATTATTTAAACTAGATATCGGATGCGTGTGTGCAAAAGTGTGCATACGATTCTGTAATTAAATGGAACCGACGAAGGAACTTTTTCTCGATGAATTTAAATCATAGATATACGTATTTTTTCGTACTTGTGTAAATATAACGTAATCACATTAGCGTTCGTTTATTTTATTTTATTTTTCATTCATCGACTGTCTCGGTATTTCCTACACCCTTGTTTTTTATAGAGTCAATGGAAGCTTTCGTTATTATTATCATTATCATTATATATATATTGTTGTTTCATCGGATTTTTACTCGTTCGTATTCGTATAAATTATGTATTCGTAATCAACTTATCGATAATGATATCCGCATCACATATTGTACGTATATCCTAGATTTTAAGTTTAACCTACGATACATCGCGGAAAATTCTAAATAATTTTGAATTATTGTATAAATATAAGACTATTGTATCGGAGAATACAATAAACATATAGAATTGAAAATTTTCAGTTTTAAATAATTTGCAAATATACTTGGATAAAATATCAAGCATTTTTATTAACTTAGATTCTAAAATCGTTACTTTGCAGATGTGAACGAAGGATGTAGATAAGAGCACCGAGTATCGAATTCCGATCCTTTTTCTCTCGTAAGATCTTATTTTTTATAAGCTTTCCGCAGAAACTTCTCTCCTCTCGTTTCGTGTGTCCGTTCCACTTTGGGATTGGGACACGCATATTTTACGTTTAAAAGAACGATATTTAGGTCCTTGGTTGAAACTTTGATGTTTTCGATAAAATTACGTTACTGTTATAAATAATACCTGTAGGTTTAAGCTGGGATGTTTGTCAACCGTTAATTTTAAGTAACGTTATTTGTAAATCCACCGGCTATAAGTTGCGAAGCTTAATAAGTATATACTGGAATTTGTAAAATGTGTAGCTATAAGTTGCGATTTTCTTAAGCCGTTGGTAGTAACATTGCAAAGAATGTAAATTTACATTTTGATAATATATGCCCTACCGATTCAGTATCGCCTCCCTCAATAAGAAACTCTAGTTCTGGGTACGAAAGAAATTTACCCGTAACATTTATATTAATTAACGGTATTTGTAGCCTTTCTTACTTTTCAAATATTTTCTTATTAACTTGTATTTTTGGGTGGGATTTTCTTTTTAAATTTGATAATCAATTATTGAAGACAATATAATTTATAATAAAATCGGAATCTATCGAAAGTTAACAACTTCACTTACGAAAGAATTTCATAAATGAACATATTTTATGTCTATCATAATAAAAATCTAGAATTTTTTTTATAGAATTTACGGAATTTGTAAAAAATGTAGAAAAACACTAATCGTTATTAAATTGAGTTTAATGAGAATGTTAATTTAATTTGGGTCAAACAATATCTTTTTAAATTATTTAATTTGTATCTTAAGATTCTTTATCTAAACTAGTTTACTATTTAATTAAATATTAGAGATACAATTAAATACCTATTATATTGATATAATAAAAACATTTTTCTTAATGTTTTAGACCTAATTTTTAATTTAGAGTAGAAATTTATCAAAGAATAATGATATCATGATTTCTAAAAAAATATAATAAAGATTTTACGATATCGAAATAAAACATATTTAATTTAAAAAGCATATTTTTTTATTAAAATTTAAGTAAAATAGGATGTAAAAACAAATATTATATTTTCCGTGTAAAAGATAATTAAATACAAAAACCGTAGACTTCATTCAATATTGTAAAGATAATTAAATAATGTAAATCAAGCTTTAGAATACATGTTAATAAAACGAGAAATAAAAGAATAACATATAGAATTTTAGTATGAAAATTGAAAAGTAAAAGTCCATGACGTAAGTGTAAGAATAATATTGATCGAGAGTTAAAAAATACAGATACTAAATTCTGAATAGATATAGAGTAAAAAATACTAAATTGGTTTACCGAACTTAAAAAATAATAAAGTTTTGAATTTATAACTTTAAATGAAAATTAATAATATCTTTTAATATCTTATACTTATTTTTTATTATACAATAACATTTTTTAGTAACTGATAACAATTTAAAAATACAAAAAATTAACACTTTTGATGTTTAGAAACAATTGTTATAACAAGTTTGTATATTGATGATTAATATTATTTAATTTTTCAAAAAAAATAATATTGGTATAATAAATTATCATCTGATCTACAAATACGATGAACAAATAAATAAAACTAATAAATATAAAAAATATAAATATAAAGGTTTTACTTGAAAAATATTTTGAAAAATATTGTTTTGTTTTGATTTTGAACTTTATATTTAACTAATATTATTATTATTATTATTATTTTTCAAAATACTAATTTATTTCAATTTAATAAAAGTTCAAGTATCTAATAAATCGATTTTATTATTTTCAATTTAGCATAGAGCAGGTAAATAATATTTTTTCTAAATAGATAAAGATTTTTTTCGAATAAAAATCTAAAAATTAAACGAGAAAAAAATGTACCTTGAGTACTTTGCTGATAATATGAAGTATACATATGATATTATTTTGAAGAAAAAAATAAAACAATATCGAAGATTTTTCGATTAAGAAAAATTTTTACTCAACTGTTTTTCTAACAAATTGAATTTAGTCAATTTATTTACAGAACTAAAATTCTAAATTTATAAATAAACAAAAAGTATTTTACCCAATTTAAAATATTTTATCAAAAAAAAATAATACATTAAATATTTTTTCAATTATGGTTTAAACCTTATATAAAGTTGAAATTTCTAATTTTTTAAAACTTCTTTTCGTTTAATTCACATAAACAGTTATGCAATTTTCAGAATTAATTATTTTCGTGTACTTTTTTAGCTCATAATATTTTAAGTCATACAATTGTTTCCTAAGTTTCTTTAATACCTTTTTTTCGTTAATTTTTATTTTAAACTTTATATATAATTAATAATTTTAGAAACTATTATTATATAAAATATAATTCTATAAACAATAATTTAAATATTTCCTTAATATCATATTTTTTACACTAGTTATTTCAGTATTGTTATTATACCGTATATAGTATTTATAAAATAAAAAAAGTCTTGTAATTATACTTTGAAATTTTATCATAATATTCTTTAACTAAAATTGTGAACACTATTTTTATAATATTTGTTTTCAGAAAATATCAGTAAAGCGCTGCTACGTATGAAAATGGAAAAATCTTTACAAGCGATGAGACAATCAATTTAATTTAAATTCCAAATTACTTCCCTTAATGAAATACTAAAGACATTTTTTGTACTAGTTTATTTGATAGCGATTTAAATGATAATATAATTTTCTTGCAAATATTTTACAATAAATTAATGAATTGCTTGAAATAATTCACTTAGATAATAACTTGTTGTCTTCGTATAAATTAGAAAAAACATTGTCACCATTTTTTGACAGTTATCAAAATTATTTCCTACTTTTTACAATATTGTCCTTTTAAGACAATTATCAAATTTTCGGCAGATACAGTTTTTGTATTGATACAATTTTCTTTTATCAAAATTTAATTTAATAAAGTTTATATTGTTAATGTGTAATAATATAACGCCATAATTTGAGGCTACAAAATACAACTGATCGATTAAATTCATCGTTAGTATTTTTATAAATACAATACTAATATTGTAAAGATAAAGAATTTTTAGATGGATCAAAGAATTAAAAATTTTTGATCTAAAAATTAAATTGAGACTAAATTTAATCTAAATTATCATTTAATTATAACTCAAAAAAATATTTATTTTTGACAATTAATTTTATTACCGCAAAAGTGAAATTAGCTACGTTGTACATTTTTTGTTACTTATGAAACTAGAATTATGAAGCTTATAGAAGTTTATATTCTTCAAAAGTACGCTCTAAATTTTACATCGCGGTAAAAATTTTTTCCGTAATACTTTATATTATTTTATAAGATCTATACTTGATTTCAAGAAAGCACATTTTATTGTATAATAAAGTTTTTTTATTTCATATTAAAAATATAATAGAATTTCGATTAAATTGTGGCGACGTTAATTTTGTGAAGTTGCTTGAAATTAGATTTAAAAATTATGAACTCAAGATCAATGTAATAATTTCAATGGATGCTTATAATCCAGACTCAAAGTTAATTATTCAAAGGAGTTATCACTCGTGTGATAATTCTCAGGAAGAATAAACTGTGAATTAGATATATAAATTATTCAAATAAAAGATCATGTACATATTTAAATTACAATATAAGAATTTGTATTTAAAAAAGTTAAATTTTTTCAATAGAATGCAGAAGTTCTAAGTATAGATATTTTATTTTTTAAGAGGTTGTAAATGAATTTGCATTTTTTATTGTGATTCAATGAAAAATCAAAGTGTACAAAATGAAAAAGAAAATTGTAGTCAGCATATTAATTTATAATGTAAGTATTAATTCAGTAGACTATTTATATTCTTGTTGTACCTTCTTAAAAATAATAAGCAATATTAATAGAGCTTAGAAAAGTTCGAAATAATTTGCTGCATAAATGTTTTTATATTTACAATTTCTACAAATGTAAGATAATTATTTTATATTTTGGATAATATTACGTTACTGTTTCCTACATTTGCATATAAAATTAAATGTGTATTTTCTTAATCGTATTATTCATAAACATAAAGTTATTAAAGTTCTATTAATATAGTGAAATATACAACTGAAAAGAACTTGAAAATGTTATTTTTTTAAATTTAAAATAAAATGTAATTGGTTAAAATTTTATAATAATTAAAAACGGTTTTTTAAATATATTTTTAAGGTAATTTTACAATCTAAATTTAATACACTTGACTTCTTTAATATAAATTCAATTATATTTCATACTTTAAATTTCAAATACAATTTGTAATGCATATTGTGAAAATATATCCTTTTTAATAATTGATTTATATATAATATTGAAACTGTTTAAAAAAGACCAAAGATAATTATTTTACTATGTTATAGAGTTAAAATTATAGGATACATTTTGAGAAAATATACATTAGATTTTATAAGCTTTTTCGTTTTGAATGCATATTCTAATAAAAGTTTTAGGAAACCCGTTGGTAATAATAAACGGTACAATATACGTTTGTTATAAATTGAAAAGTCATAATCATTAATTCTAACGCTATGTTTTTTTTACGTACACATTTATCGATAAATTTATAGTAGAAACAATAACTTTACTATGAATTTTTAAAATCAATAGTGTAATATAGCCGTTACTGGATTTTACAAGGATTTTAATAACGTTTCGATTCTTTAATTTTTGCTTCAAAATATTGCAGAAATGTCTTAACGGTTAACTTTTCTTAATGTTTAAAATAACATTATAATTTTAAATAAATTATTTCAAATTGTTAGTTTAAATTAGTGTACGAAATAATTACGTAATTCAATTATGATCTAAAGTTTTTGGAATTTTAATACTTATACAAACTCTCGTAAATACCATTAACAACATAATTATCGTAATTAAATACAAGTATTTAACAATTTGAAAATTATTTTTCGTTTAGATTCATTAATCGAAATAAAAGCGAATATTATTATTTCGCGTATATAAATGATTATACGGTCTTAATATTAAAAAATACACGATTTTATAGAAAGAAAAAGTATACGGCACTCAAAATAAAACCGAGATAAATTTATATTTCAAGTTGTACTTGATTCGGTATCATCGTTTCGAAGAGTACGAGCGATATATTTTTAAGCGCGGCGACACGTAAAATTCCCTCCATAATTTTTTTTAATTTACAAGATTTTACATTGTAAAAAATTATGGATATAATTTTTTAAGCTTTTCCAAAAATAAGCCAACTAATTTTTTAAATCCACAAATGAATATTCACGCGTAACAATCGATTTTTCGAAAAGCCCGTTACCACCACGCGGACATGCGACGCATACGAAAACTCATCGAGATGGATAGATACGGAAAAAGTGTGACCGACAGAGAGAAAGAGAGAGAGAGAGGGAGAGAATTGCGAGGGAGCTAATTGCCGTGAAATACAGAGCTCTTTGATTCGCGCGATAAAGTGTGCGGGCGGGGACCTTTCAGAGGGCAATACAGAAAGAGAGCGAGAGAGAGAGAGAGAGAGAGAGAGGGAAAGCTCAAAAGCCAACCGCTTGAAAAGCAGGTCGTAGAGCTCTTAGCAATCATACGTGATTCGTGTGTGAAGAGCCAATTAAGCCCCGATGACTATGTGAACGCTATGCATGCGAGGCTGCTTTCAACATACAAACCAATGCTACGATACGGTCACCATTAGTTCGCCGAGCCTGGACTAACTTTGCTCGGTGACATTTTTGTTTTTTTTATTTACGCTTCTCCCAGTTCGGGTTGATGAATGCGGTCGCAATTCAGACTCGCTGTGATTTTATGGCCTTTTTTTTTTTTTACTGATCGGTCCACTAAAATCGGCTCCTCTTCCACGAGAGCTCATTTTTTACCCCAGTTTTTCCAGTTTCCTTTGATTTTGCTCTTTCTTACCAGATATTTCTAATAGTTTATGCCAAGAAATTTATGGTCGGAAGTTATCAGTTTCGCCTTCGTTACGTATGCGGTTTTGGTGAATTTATGTTACGAGATTAACCGCTGAGGTATAACTAGATTTTATTGGATTCTCTATCACTTTTGTTACTTAATTTTACAAATACAAACGTATTTTACGCGAGTGGGGATCATCGAAATTTATACGAATCTGTTTTTAAATCAATTTAGATGTTGTATTATGAATTTTTCGACTGGTTTGTCGAAAGAAAGTATTTTGCGGTATTGTACCGTGTTTACGTTTTCTTTTCGAAAAAACTTCCTCGACAACTTCGCGTTTAACGTTATATAACGTTATATTTGCCAAAGTGTAGAATGTTTAGCAAATTATATTACGCGTTGATATTTTGCGTTCGGAACAAATTTTAAGATATTACGGGTTATCAAATATAAAAAAAAGTCGTAAAACGTTTGAGGTAAGATTACATTTATCCCTGAATATAAGATATGAAATTTCGTACAATAGAGTTTTTTAGTTTTTCGTGAAAAAATTATAAAGATGATTACGGAAGTTCATCTTCGGGCGAATATAAATGTTTTAACTTTTTCAAATACCTCGAACGTAAAAAGTTTCGAAAGAGTAAAAATCAAATGATCTCTTAAACTAGAAATACGTAATAAAATTGAGTTATAATATAACTAAAAAGAGCTTATAAATAGATTATGACGTAATTCGTTCATCTACTTTTGACAATCCTAGATGAATATTAAGAAAATAAAATTAATTTAAATTAAAAGCAAATATTAGTTGAAATTTAAGTTTGAATTACGCGTATAAGAAATTTATTATGAGTCTGGTTAACGAATACAGTTATGTTTTTTCAGAAAAATCTTTATAAAACTTTTAATTAAAACATAAAATTTTCTGTTTAATTTAAACGAATTATTTCCAAATAACTGCGGAATTAATCCTCAATTTTAATTAAAAGTATAGAAGTTTTAGATATTTTTACTGGGTTATATAACATTCGTTTATTCCTCATTGTATTAGGATAAGTAATTTTAAAGATAAATAAAAATTTTATTTGACGCAGGAAATGATAAAAGTAATTTAAAAAATATACCGTGTATATGTGAATGTAAACGAATAAAGTAAATGGCAGACAAAACAGAGAAGCGGTCGTTGAGAAGATTCTTTTTCCTTGGCGTCAAATACTATGGTTACTCGAGAAGATGCTGTGTAAAAAAGATATAAAAAAAATTAGAAAGCGGAAAGTTCCCCGGCAAAAGGGCGAGAACCTTTTCTAGAATATTTCCGGAAAGAATAACGAAGGAATCGGACTCTGATGAATTCTGTAATCCACACCTTTTATTCGGTTTGTTTCCAAAATAAAATATAAAAATTCTATCCATTATAGGATTAAATTTAATTCTAAAATATTCTATCAAGCGTTAATCGTGTGTACCGCGTATCTAAAACGTAAGAATTCTACGCATATTTTACTCACTTTCAAACTTATATTAAATTTTCAAAGCTATTCTTCTATTTTAAAAAGATTTTCAATCTTCAAACTTTATCGAAATCAATAAGAAAAGCTTGAATATTTTATTTGGAAAATAGCTCGAGATGTAGATCGATCAATTTTCATTGTTAAAATACGAACGGCGAAAACCGATATTAAAGTTTTCGATAAATTATTATCGCGTCCGTTTAATAACCGATACGCAACTTTCCAAAATCACGAATCGTTGCATAAATTTTTGACATCCGTAAGCCTCCTCCAGAGATAATCGCGAATCATTCGTCAATTACGAAACAATAACATATTTGTCGGTTTACTCTTGTTTACACGTGCAATTATCATCAACGATGCGGAGGTGGGTAAAATCGTCGCGGCCAAACGCCAATCCGATTTAATAACTCACGATCGTTGAGTCGAAGCGCGACTTATCTATCTTTCATAAAATTCCTCCGGTCTGAGTCACCCAGGCTCTCGCCGCGTCCCCTTTTCCAAGTGCGTCGAGTCAAACACAAACAGAAGTACAAGAATGGCTTTCCATTTCGCACAAAGAGCCCCGCGAAAATGCAAAATGGCAGCGGCGTTTTCCTTTTCTGCAAACCTCACGAGTGTACCGCAAACGTACTCCTCCTTCCGAAATAACGAGAGGACCGATTCCCATCCGTGGCTCTTTATCGGTCAGCTTCTGCGAGCGTAACTCGTGGCACATCCACCGAGTGGACGGCAAACAAGAGTTTATCCGGACCGGAGACGTTCGGAGACGCGAGAAGATGTCGTCGTTCTTCGTTAGCATAGTCAACAAGACTCGCGTATATTTTGCTTAGCGCGTGAAAAGTAATCCAAGGTCTGCTTGTTTTCGTGGGAGGAGGGAGTTTGGAAACGTCTCTCGAGTTAGAATTTTTCAACTTGGAACACCGTTTGTTATTTCAAAAGCGGTCTCTCGTCTATTAGCCAAAGACACGCTTTGAAAAATCACCGCTCGAATCGCTATCGTGAGAAACTTGGATGCACTCGTAAATTGCAAACGATCGTTTTTGCTGAAAAAGGAAGCAAGAATGTAAAAGTCGATGTTACCATCGAAAGGTAAAGATCGAAATTAGTAAGAAAAGGTATTATTTGATATCGTATAATTCATCGCTCGCATGTTCGATGTATGTATTTGACATTTTGCATGGAGCGAACTCTTTGGCCGTGAGCATATCCGTCCCCTACAAATTCAGCGAGAGTCTTTTGTTCTCTTACGCTGCCTGTCTATTAAATACACTGAATAGTGCACTGAACTCGTCTCGTGCTTTTACGATGTTGATTCTCACATTTTTCGCTGCTTGTGCTCTGCTCGTCTTTCTGCGCAATATTAAGACTTTGGATAAATGTTTGTTTGCTCAGCTGTTAGGACGAGTTTGAGAAAATTTTACTCGCGTGTAAGCCAACCTTCCAAAAGACTACCGCTCGAGTCTCCTTGATTTCGGTATGACGCATTCTGAAAAATACAAACTTTTGTTGGAAATTGATAAAGGTTCGCGCGCGTTTGAAAGTTTGTTGGTACAAAGTCGACGAGTCATTTTTATTCGTATTGTTTCCTCGACATCGTTATAATCGTTGCCGATCGATCGTTATTTTTAAACATATTGCTATTGTAACTAGTAATGTTTGCTAATATTCAACTAACGTTCGTGTATTTAATTTACGACTTATGTTTATTGCTTCGTATCGCTAAATATGCATACGAAATACATTAAAATTTTTTAAATCTGTACTCAATATACATTAATAATAAAACGAACGTATTTACATATTTTATACGCTGTTGTACTGTTAATGAACATTTTTTTAAACACAGTTTCCCTTTTAATTTATATTTAAAAATAATAATATTCGATCGGTGTAAGTATTTAACAAGAATCATAATAAATTTTAATATTAAAGTTTTTCGAATCCAAAATTATCTTCGTACCGGTGATCGTACAATTATTATTATTATTATTTCGATTATAATTGCCATAAAATTTGTTATAAGCTACGAATCGATATTAAAAGCCTTTTAAAATTTTCTTTCGATGTAACGATCGTTAAACGAGTGATTTTATAAATTGATTCGGAATTAATTACTCGAAATATATAATTGTAACTAATTATTATGATTAGTATTAGCTTCTGGTATTACATCGAGGAATTCGATACCGAGTACCAAATTATAATAACAACATTTTGAAAATTCGTTCCAAATAGAAATACAATTGTTTACGAGAAGAATACGATAATTAATATCTGCTAATTTTTCATTAACCTTTTTTGTACAAAAAAAAAATTATGAAATATTATATTTTTAAGTTATTTAATGAAATATATGATTTTAGAATATCATTTTGTTAAATTATACGTACGATTCCTAATTTATCATCATTATACGATATGAATTTATACTGTAATTTAATAGTCGTATTATCAATATTACATGAGATTTCAACGCGCAAAAATGATTTAAACCGAATTGAATATGAAAAAGTAGTAGAAAGTTATAATGTAAAACTTCGATATCGGCTTTAATGCAGTTTTTAAATTTACTTTTAAAATTGACAGAACTTATATTTTTAATTCTAAGTTTTAAAGTTATGTAAAAATGTTATGTTTTTTAATATTTTCTATCACGTATAAAAACATCTCGTACGAATCAAATCTTTAAAAAAGAACATCTTAACTTACGCGAAATAAACAATATACTTTGTTTACATTCCAATCAAAAATATATTTTTTTAATAAATAATATTGTATCCCATTGAAAAATAGCAATTTTAATTTTTAATATTTATTAAAAATTATATTTGTCGTATAAATAGTTTATATATTTTCCGTTTATATATATATATATTGTAGCATAGGTGAAAATTCTGTCTTTGATTCTACTTTTCGCCACTAGCTGAATATAGAATAGTATATTTGACTTAGGAAAGACATCGATTTACGAAAAATCTAAATTCAAATATCTTTCCCAACATTTTCTACTATTTTTTCAAGTTTACACAACGAAACAAAATAATCTACGTTCAAATTCACGATTTTAAAAAGGATCTCTCAAACTATCGTCGATACATTTGAGACGAATGACTTTCAACGACGCCTATTTATTCGGTATTCGGTAAATTAACGAGTCGTTAAAAATCCAAAGTTCGCACCTCTTTGATAAATACGAAAAACATGTTTCCCGAAAATAACGAAAATTGTCGTCGTTCGGTGGCAATAGCCAACTATTGGACAGCCAAAATCGATTCGGCGTACACACCGTTAACTACTTTCGACTCGAAAATTTTCTTTAAAACCATTACCGACCCAGAAATTCGACGCGCATACTTCGCAACCGGAAGAGAACCAGATATATTAAATCCTCGAAACGAAAGCCCTCCGACACTTTAGTTGACATTCAAGTACGCGTCACGTTGCAATATTCCAGTACGTGATTCCGACGGACGAAGTTGCCCCTCGAACCTAATAAAGAGAGTCATGGCCAAGGTGCACCAGACTGCATATTGAGAGGTAAAGAGAGAATGGATATTCGAGGGGAACGGAGTAGCACACATGCATAAACATTGTACGCATCTCATAAAGCGCGCGTTGTTCCAGGTTTCGGGAGGGAGGAGGCGGTCGGTTCTTCTCTCGATGCTCAGCTCGTGGCTCGTGGCTCGTGTATAAAAGACCGCTGGATCGATGAGTTCCCACGTCGAATCCCCTGGACCTTCG
This sequence comes from Dolichoris vasculosae, assembly GCA_018907195.1. Classification (NCBI taxonomy): domain Eukaryota; kingdom Metazoa; phylum Arthropoda; class Insecta; order Hymenoptera; family Agaonidae; genus Dolichoris; species Dolichoris vasculosae. The sequence continues at coordinate 4,724,818 of JACCHY010000009.1, read as the reverse complement.
GAGCTTGAAGATTCATCTCGCGAGCGAGGGTATCGTCGACTCGGTATCCCCGGTCCATTGATCTCGCAATGGGTGCAGTGGTCAGACAGATTGTGAGTAGGTGAAGGATGAAAGTCAACGAGCGGCATCGATTTAGATAACCTGGAGTACGTTGTACCTGGAGATAAGAAAGTGCAGTGCGCTGAGTGAAGTTCTACTTATCTCGCAACATTACGGGATGTTTGCTCAGAAATTTGCTTAGCTGGATAAGAGACGTTGCTGATCTACACTTTCCTTTAAATTTCCAAGTCTGGAAAATTTTCATGCTCTTGCTTTATTTCCACCGTTTATCGAAACTAGTGTGTAACATTTTTCCAACTCCGAGTCGTCTTTTACTCTTTCGGGATGAAACGGTCGTTCTAACTTTATCGAGAAGTTGTAAGATTCAACTTGGACTCGATTGAAATCATTATTACACTTTAAACGGTAGGATAACGATAATTTTACTCCCAAAATCGAAAGAGAAGATAACGATGCGACGTAACAAGGTATAATAATAAGCTTTAAAATTCTTATCGTAAATTATGAATCGAATTTGCAACGGTATTAGTTTCTGTTACTCAAATTATTTTAATTACCATACGTATTATAATTACAATGATTCGAATACTTCTTCGCTACTTTACTCACTGCACTGCGCTTTGATATTAAATTCAATTTTGCGTTAAATGGCGTTGTGTGGAATCTTAAGCATATTTGTATTAAAATTTTCATTTCTACGTAATATTTGACTAATATTGCTTCGCTTAGCGTCTCGGCTTAATTACTTTAGCGAAGTATTTCTAATCGGTAAGAAGGATACCGACTAAATATTAGTCGAGATGTAAAACTTGTGTTCGGTTTCGCTCTTGCCTGTCTTGAAACAGTATTGAAAAGCGTTTAGTTTCCAAATGCTCTTTACAACAGATTTCACAGTTGAGAAATAATCAATATGAAATGCGCAATTACTTTCATCCTTCCTTGAAAAACTGGGAGAAATAATGCGCTTTCGTTTTGCGTCTCCGATGTATACACAAAACGATTCCTAACGATTTCACCAATATAATCCGTTACTATATATTTGTTTTAAGTTTGCCGTATTAATTTCTTTTTATGTAACTATACAGTTATATTTTACGTAGTTAATAATACCAAATTTCGATTGTCGTTTTAGTGGGATCAAGATACTCAAGAGATATGGATTTATATCGTATTGATCATCGGTACACTAGCGCTTTACCTTTTTAAGGATTACATCAGAATATATTGGACTATTTTACAACTCAATGGACCTCCAGCTCTACCAATTATAGGAAATGCCGATTGGATTTGCCGCGAAGATCGTAATTTCATTAATTTCTCTATATTTTCATAAGCATGATACATACAAGTATTTATACTTATTTGCTTTGCTAAAAAAATACTTAAATAATTTTAAGCACTTTCACTTTTCATTGATTTTTTTTAAGTAAATTTTACATTAAGACATTTTACTATCTATTTATTTTATGATTTTTATTTAAACGATTAAAAATTTTTGTATATATATATATATATATATACATACATATATATGTATGTGCGTATCTATGTTTGTATGTTTGCATACTAGTGCTTGACATCAAAAATTTTTAATGAATGATAATTTACATAATTCAGAATAGTCGACTTAAATTGTGTAAAACATTCGCATAGTTAACTTTTAAATGAATAGACTATTTTGTCTATATTCTAGAAGTGATATAAAGTTGAAAATGTAGATAAAGAAATAATTATACGTTGGATAATTTAGTCATTGTGCAACATAAAATTAAAAATTTAATTCATAAAATTGTTTTACATAATTTAGTTAATTAATTATCGAATTATGAAATATTTTTCATAATTTTTTCGTTAACAACAGTAGTTTTTATAAATATAAGTTGCGAAATTTATAACATCGATCGATAGTATTAGTTGCATATTACCAAAATATTAACAGTGGAATTTTGAATATTTATTATAATATGAAATATTTGATTATGTTATTTTTTCACAAAAAGTATTAAAATATTAAAATATGTTCTTAATACTTTGCGAATCTTGTTTTAGAAAATAGAATATTGAATAATACATTTTAGAAATTGACACTTTAAATTGAGACTTGAAATTTAAAATTAAAATATTTTCTAAATTTTTAAATACGTAAGGCTAATTGAACTAAAAATAAATATTATTAAGTAACAAATATGTAAACTTAAGAAAATGATCAAAGTCGTAAACATTGTTTAATGTATATAAAATAAAATTCAAGTAAAATATTAAATTTAAATTTTTTCGGACAGTTTTATTTATTTACTAGTTGTACGTGAAGTCATACAAGTTATCTATCTAAAATAATATAAATAGTAATTCTTAGTAACTCATTAGCAGTAAAAATTTTACGTTAGTTTACTTTAAGTAAATTCAATATCCTTCCGATTTTTATAATATTTTTACACATATTTTATTTCGAAATTTCATAGTTACAGGTGAAGTTTTCAATTTAGTTTGTATACAGTATTTTATTTCGTTTCCTTTTATTTCATGAAGTTTAAAATGTATGAAACAAATTTTCATTGTGGGACTGTTTGACGTTACTTTTCTAGAAAACATGATATAATGAATTATTTTTAATTCGACGATCGTAATCTAAGGAGAAAATATTAAGAAAATTTGTTTTAATTTGTGGTATAAGATTAGTATTATAAAATCCTGTTGTAGTTATACGATGATTATAGTATTAATTATTCATTATCTGTGGTACAGATGTATATAATTTATTGGTTATATTTTTTATAAATTAATTAAAAATATATAACAGTCTACTTAAAACTTGTTGTAGAGATACATAAAATAAAATTAAATGGAAATATAAGATTTATTTTTAAAATTTAATACGGGATCTAATTTAAAAAATTAATTACCGCAAAATTAATACGGTTTTCGGTACCCAGTGAGTTTTGCATTAAAACTAATTATTTGATTTTTAATTGATTTGGTAACTTTAAAATTAATCGCTACATAATAAATAATAATTAATTAAATTTCAATACGATAATTTTAGATTCAGTTATTTAATAGTAAATGACGTTTACTAGAATTTCATTTATACGCATTTTCTAAACATATCTTATTCTTCTTGTCAATATCCCAACGTTACAGGTGTAAATGCAAATTTCTATACAGCGATCATTCAATATTTCAATGCGTTTACTAATCATATTAAGAAATGACTAAGATCTTTTCATCCGTTTACACAAAATTAAGTCAGTCTTGTACCATTCGGAAAGTACATAATCTAAATTAGTATTTGCGCAATGATTGCAGTTCTCGAAGTGATGTCATTCTCTGCATACAAGGACTATGGATCGATCGCTCGCTTCTGGATCACTATACTGCCGTACGTTATTCTTCTGGAACCCGACGACTTGCAAGCTGTGTTAAATAGTTCCAAGAACACGCGAAAGATATTTTTCTATCGATTCATGAACAATTTCTTAGGCAAGGGTTTGATCACTAGCGACGTAGACACTTGGAAGTCTCACCGAAAAATACTTCAACCAGCATTTCATTTACAAGTATTGCAGAGGTTCGTCGATTCGTTCGCTGAATCTGCCAATCGACTAACGAATAAACTGCTTCGACACGATGGCGAGGAACTAGACATCACCAAGTTCGTAAACGACACCGTTTACGAAATTTTAAACGGTATATGCTTATTTTTTTTATTTACCTACGACACAAACATAACTATGGTTACATTTTATCGTTACTTTAGAAACGGTATTAGGCGTCAATGTAGCGAGCAAAGCCAACAAAAATGGAGTTATCGATCTTGACGATCTTCCATTCAGGAAGTAAGTAATAGATATTTGTAATAAATTAGTACTATTATTAATTACATGAAAAATATTTGTCTCTTAAATAAAAAAAATCATTCTTTATTTCGTTATATTTATTTAGAATAATTCCGAGTAAAGGAACCGAAAGTATATTTAATAATCACTTGTACGAAGATACAAAAGGAACTATTAATTCTAATAGAAATATTATAATTTATAATGATTTATTATCGATAATTATTTAGTATGTATTTTTTAAGAATTTTATTCATCGTAAAATTTTTATTAATAATTAGCGTCAACCGCTGCATTAACACATCTTGAAGTATAAATTATACAGCTATAAAAGTATGTACCGATATTTTGAATAACTAATTTTAGGTAAACATATACTAATTCCTATTAATGCATAATTCTTTAAAAGCTGATTTTAATATAAAGTTTAGTAACGAATCGTTTGTATTGTAGATTAGCGAAATACCGAGTAGCTCGTATAATTAATCAGAGAGTAACTCGAGCTTTTATAATTTTTAGTTAACATATTGCAGCTTGTTTAAAAACTAATAAAAATTTCTTTTTAATTTATACTTTTTACTACGAAAATTCAAATTGTTTCATAAATAATTGTATCCCTAACATAATTTAATAATGATATTACGATTGTAAAAATTTGTATATTTTTAAATGTGATGGAATTTTGCAATACTTTATTTTATCTCATATTTTTTTATTCCATCGAAGAAATAATTTAAATGTTTAAATATAATTTATCGAAATATAAACATAAATTTCGTTCGATCCGAATACTCTTAAATATTATAACCATTTAATAATACATTTAAATAAATGTTGATTTTGTGTATTAACACCTTAAACGTGGGTTTTTATCCACTGCATAGAATTATATAGTTCTAATTATCATTTGAATGATTTACCTTAAATACCGAACGAGTCATTTTAATATTGATTTTAGTTTATAAAATAAAACTTTTTGAATATCAGCATCGAACTTAAATGCAAGTTATTTAGTTTTTATCATTATATAAATAATATTACTTTCTTCAAATTAAACACTATAAGCTAAAGATAAATATACGAAAGAAACAATCGAAGAAGTAAATGAACTTTATTTAACGATAGGATAATTATTGTTATCCCTCGTTAAGTAAAATTTAACGTTTGCAGTATTTTAAATGTTAACGGTAACGACTAACGTACCCTTAGTAAATCGTGTAAATAATTTTTTGAACGTTCGCTATTTCATACTCCACTCGTATCGATTAAGCGATGCACATTAGATTTTTACGAACCCGATCCTCTCGATGTTCGTAGGGAGATACGCGAATATATTGAAATAACTCGCATCGGATACCATAATACTAAGTTCTTATGCTCCGATCGTTCCCAGAGGTCAGATGGTCGTACCTTACCGACTGCTCCATCCTTGGCTGCTGTTCGATTGGATCTACAAGCTGACGAGAATCGGCAGACAGGAGAAGAAACAAAGCCAGGATCTCTCCTTCGCCTGCCGCAAAATAATCGAAGAGAAGAGGAAATGCCGCGAGCGGAATTTGGACGGGGAGCCGACGAAGGGAAAAATATCGCTGTTGGATTACATGATGGAGATGAGCGAGAGAAATCCCGAGTGGTTTGGCGACGAGGACATCATCAACGAGTGCTGCACGTTTATGCTCGCGGGCCAAGACTCCGTGGGTACGGCGACGGCGATGACTCTTTTCCTACTGGCGAATCATCCCGAGTGGCAGGACAAGTGCATCGCGGAGCTCGATGAAATTTTCGAGGGTGGCGACAGTAGGTCGCCGACTATGCAAGACCTGAGGGCGATGAGATGTCTTGAGTCGTGCATAAAGGAAGCCCTTCGACTTTATCCGAGTGTGCCGGTCTTTGCCAGGACTCTTGGAGAGGACGTCAAAGTCGGTGAGAAGATATATTGTACTTCTCTCCCAGTCTCCAGATATTTACGTATTTTATTTCCTACGACACTTTTTCCTTTTGACTATCCCGTTTCTTCGCGCTAGTAAAAGTACGAGCTTTCGATACTAGTAACAAAGAAATTGCTCCTTCAATGGCTTCGAGACGTTTCCAGACGTTTCCAGACATCAAAAGATTTACTTCTGCACAATTTCTACTTTTGGTTATAAATGTAGCTGTGTAAAGAAAAGATTAAACGAATTTTTATACCGTAATCAAAGTTATTCTCAGTTTCGGAGTCAAGTGTATTTCCGTTAAGTAATCAATTACCAATTTTTACAGATTCCGGATAAACGAAGCGTAAATTATAGAAAGTGTCGGGATCCAATAATCTATGAAAATAAAAGATGTTATTTAATCGTGATTTAGGGCTGTATTACAAAGTATCAATTTATTCGGAGTTATACACACGTTCGAAAAGATTATGATTTTATTGTTACTATTGAAACGATTATAAACACAGTGAAATTAACTTACCGTTATAAAGTAAATTAATTGCATTAATTGATTTCGAGTATAATCGATCAAGTTCTAAGTACTTCGTTATTATTACATGCTATTATTTGCGAATAAGCTTAACGAATACGAAATATTAAACGTATCGGACGTAAACCCGATTAGTATCGCGAACTATGTAATTAAAAAGTACTCGTTAATATTCGCATTGATAGGTAAGTACGTGATACCGGCCGGATGTGGCGTAATTATTTTGCCGTACTCGACACACCGACTGCCTCATCATTTTCCGGATCCGCACAGCTTTCGACCCGAGCGTTTCAGTGCCAAAAATTCGGAGAAGAGACATCCCTACGCTTATTTGCCATTCAGCGCTGGACCACGCAATTGCATCGGTAATTTTATTCGAGTTTTATTCTCACCGCTTTCCGCTCGGTTGCCCAAGTCTTTTCAGAGCTAGACTCGTTTCGTCGGACGGTGGGAATAATTGGTTTTTCTTCGTCGCAGGTAACAAGTTCGCGATACTGGAGATGAAGGCCATGATAAGCGCGATATTGCGCAGGTGTCAACTGGGAAGCGTCGAAGGTAAAACGGAAGTGCGACCCAAGTTTCGCTTCACTGTCAGGGCATCGGGTGGATTGTGGCTCAAGATAAACCAACGCGTCGACAGCCGATGATTAATACCTTGCGAATAAGGAAGCGGGAGGAAATCGGAAAGATGTGCAACGTCGATGACAATCGTAGATCGACGCGATTTTAACGGCGCTATATTTTTATACGATTATGCTTTCTCTTTTTCTTTACGCGTTTCACTTTCTCGATCGCAAGGAGAACGTTCGATCGAGTTTCAGTCTGTTTGGAACGATTACCACTGTCCTTGAAAAACGGTAATTTTTGTTGTTTTAACGATAAAGCCAAAAAGCCGTTATCATAATTTATAAAATTTCGAGTTTAATACTTTGCAAAAAAAACTTTTTTTTTTATGTACCGCCCGACGTTAATTTGTAAGTACTTTTAAGCGTAATATTTTGTAAATAAAATTTATTTTAATACTTTTTAAATTATTTTAATAAAAACGAAACTTCTAATTTGATACTTGTCTCGATGTATATTTGTAATTGGGATAAATGTGAATTAATACAATAAACTACAATTAATACGTGTCTAAATTTATTTCGATATCTCGCTTTCATTGGAAAATCATTGTTGATGCGAATCGGAATTTCGTAAAACGATGCTTATCCATCAATATTCACATATTTTAATCGAAGCTCGTTTTTCAATTATATTTAAATAGAGCGGGAGGGAAACGGAAATTTGCTGGCAATTTAAAAGATAAAATTTTGGTTGGAACCAAAAATGATTAGGTTTTATGAGATAATGTAGTGAATTCGATGATCCAATTTCAGCGAATATATGAGTATTTAACTGTACCAATACTAAATAGGACCAAATAAAATTGGCGGTGTAATTCGATTGTCAATGCCGTTCCGACAATTCAAGTGGCTGAATGAAAATCGATGATACAAGCGAGAGAAAAGTAGATAAATAGAGAGGAGAGAGCCGAGAAAGGGAAATACGTTGATACGTTTGAAGTCAGACGCGAATCGCAAATGTTCCAGAGAACTGGATAATCGGATAATCAACCAGACTCTCGTTTTCTTTTCCTTGCGCGATATTTTTCGATATTCGCTACCTTCAAACTCATCGCCTTACCTTCGGATACCTAATAAATCGTAAAGAAGTAGAAGAAGAGGAAGAAAAAGAATAAGAAGAAGAAGAAGGAGAGGGAGAAGGAAAGACTCGAATCGCTCTCATCATTTTTCAAATGAAACCTACCCGAGTAGAAAATGAAGACGATCGGGTGATGAGCGCATACTTTCGTTCTTAATCCGAGTTATCTATATATATATATATTGTAGAGAAAGCTCGAAGGTTCGGAAGATTATTCGAGTGATTTGAAATACAGATTACAATATTCATAAAGATTTTCGTTGTGCTATATTTCGGATTTTTGCATTTATTGTTTTTAATCGGATAAGAATTGTTTTTTTTCTTTTATTTATTCCACAATTTTGTATACTCGAAACAACGTTCATTGGAATTTTTTTCTCGACGTAATATTCGGTTTGCAATTTATAAGAGAAAAATATGAATAAAGTCATACGTTAATTGGGGTATAAAAATACAATTGTCGTTGAATTAATCGAATAATTTTATAGGAAATATAAATTATGAAATATGTGAAGCTATAATTTTAAGTAACAGCATTACGATAAAATAGTCAAGTATATTTTAGTACTTACGAAAATGAAACGAGGAAATTAAATAAAACTCATTTTATCAAAAAATATATACATAGTTCGTGTAGACGAAGATTGATTAGGATTTCTTTTATTCAAAATATCGAAGGTATTAAAAAATTACATATTTTTATTGTACATTCGATATTCAAACTATCAATCAAATAAAAAGGATAAATTGTTACTCGTAAGTATTCCTCTTTCGGAAGAATATGAAACTTTAAACGGAAACTTCTACTACACCTTTTTCGTATAAAATAACGATAATCTTGGTATATGCCATTCAACTGTCATTCGAAACATATTTTTGATGAAACGCAAAGTCGTTAAGAATAAGGGGTGAAGAGAGAAGGTCACGAGGAAGACGCCAATATATCGAGAAATCTTTATTACGCGTAGATAGTAGTCTCTGTTATTTGTAGTAAATCCTATTTTTCTTTTGAAATCAGCTATTATTTTATTCGAGTTACATCATAGCATAGAAGAATAAATGTTCACGTGGAAGAAATATAGTATAATAGATGAGCAAGAGATGCTAAATGTTACGTAAACTAAATAGAAACATGAATAGTATAGTTTCAAATACAAATGCTACTTCTAAGGTGATAAAGTAGTTCTAATAATAAGCGAGTGTGTGAATCGGTTGTAAAATTAACGCGTAATAAATATTTCAACTACGATCCAACGTAAATTAATTAAATCCAATGGTATTTACTATTTCATACATAATAAAGCTTTGAAAAGTAAGAAAAATTTATTATTTTTTTTAAGTTATAATTTTATATTACAAAAAATAGAAATAATATATTATTTTGCAGTATTTTAACGCGTATATGAAGACACATCGAATATAATACATTTTGTCTAATGAGAAAAATAATTTATAATAACGGTAGGTTGAATATAAGAAGTATTACATTGGATCGAAAAAATTATCTTACAATATTAAAAAAATATTAGGTATCTTAATTTAGAAGGAAAATTTTTTAATTTAACAAAAACTATTATTTTCTTGGTTATTATTAACTTTTAAGATTTTAATACGATTAAAATAATTTAAAATAGCTTACGTTCATTTTTTCGAACTTAAAAGAAAAACCAACGCTCCAATTATCGTCTGGCTATTAATGTTGATTGAAATTTTCAATCAGTAAGCATTTGTTTAAGATTCGTTTATAAATCTTTTTAAATACGGTACCAAAGTATATTACATAAGATACTTGTTACAATATAAAGCTCACGATAAAACTTTACTTTTTTCCGTGTAATTATGGAGAACGACTTTTTACTCATTCCATTCGCGTCGTCTTCGTTGGCGAGAAGTTGGTGACTCAGATTTACACTACCACAAGTATTGACTGTAGAAGCGATGGTATGAAAAATAAGTTTTGAGCAAAATAGAAAATTCGAATAGAGATCGTACAAAATAAAATTCTTGAACTATTGATAATTGAGAGTGTAATTCATTTTTTACAACAAAATACAGAATATTTAAATAAACGAAATTAATTAAATAATCAGTTGACACGGGAATATTATATTAAATGAATTTATAAAACCCGATTGACGTCAAGTGGCCCTTATTAAATTTATTCACTTTTATTTCTATGCGTTTGCTCGGAGGATTTCCTTTGTCAACAAGCATCAATGGACTTTTTACTTAGAAGTTTTCAGGTGTGCAATTCCTTGGGACTCCTTCTATCTCCGAGGTAATATTCACAATGGAGTTGGTATATTCCAAGAATATTTGATCCCACTGTCTTTTCGTGTCGAAGTTCGATTTTCTTTTAGTTCAATTGTGTCGGAAAAGTGCCTAAGATGTTGAGGAAGTTTTTACTAATTAGATATATATATATATATATATATATATATATATATATTTCACCGGAATCAAAGATTATTTATTTTACTTTAACTTTAACTTTGTTCAAAAGAAAAACTGATTATTGTATTTCGTGCTAAATTAATAAATCTATATTCGTATATCTTTTTCTTTTTTATTTTATTTCGATTAAGACATACGAGCTGTAAAAAATGTGTGAATCGACTAATATTATAAACAAAAAATTTTCAAATTATTAATTATATTTTTACTAATTATATGTATCTACATGTAATTAAAAAATTTGATTTTTTTAATATAATTTTAAATAGAGACGTTTTTCAGGCATAACATAATATTGATAAGAGTCATTATTTAATACTATTATTTATATTTTTTTAAGTGTAATTTTACTCAACTTTTAATTGATTATTTTGTATTTAATCAATCAAATTAAATTAAGTTTAAAAAAAACTAATAAAGTATTTTTATAACGATATTAGTGATATTTTATTTTTTTAGGAAATTAAAACGGACTTTATTTTTTATGACCGTAAGCTTATTTAAAGGATAATTTTACGAGGAACTGAACTACCAATATTTACTAGACTTATTAATGAATATTCTTTGACATAATTCTGAGCATTTTTAATAAAACAGTGTTTTAAAAAATTATTTAATATATTATAAAATAAATATAAATTACCTGTTTTTTAGTTTATATTAATTAATGCTTTTGAGAAAAAATCAAGCAATACAAATATTTTTAATTATATTTTACGTATAAAATACTTTGATTTAATTAATTATTATTTTAAATTGTGCAAAAATAATGAGATTTTTTAAAATATTTGCAGAAGGAGGGAAATTTTTTTTTATTTTCTGCATTGTTTTTTACTTCCGCTCGGATACCCGAAGAACTCTTCAGTGTTTAGTTCTTAAGAAACCACCAATGAGTGGATGAACCATTGATCTATTATTCATTGTGTTTCTTTCAACCGTGACAATCGTATTCATTACACTTATCGAGGTTTTTTAAAAATACAAAAAATAATATTGATTGGTTTGTTTAATTACTTAGTTTCTACTTTTGATTTAATTATTAATACACAAACAACATTAATTTGATAATTTTTATATTTTAGTTATGAGAAATATAACATTTTGTTTTAATTTAAACTACATAAATATTTTAATTTAGAAAATAATCAATTTAAACTTTTATCGTGCTTTTATTATTAATTAAAAATTTTTCTCTTATATATTACGATACATACGAGATACAAAAAAGTACTTAAGTTGTCTTTTATTTTTAAAGTATTTTATTGTATTTGTGAAAGAAATCTAAGAAATACTTTTAAAGGTTGATTTAAAGAAATATGATTGTACAGTAACTTTTTGATCTTATAATACTTTGGTACTTTTGTAGCAACTGGATATACTTATTTTTAAGAAAACTCTTAGAGTTTTGGCAATACATTCAAACAATGAATCTAAATATAAAAAAAGTATACATATTTATAGTCTGCAGTCGAAGTAGTAAGAAATTATTTTAGAACAATAATGTTTTTGTAGTAATTAAAATCATCCTAATGGTCTTTTTTATCTAACAAAAATTATTGTAAAAGCAAAGTGTTTTTAATTTTAATATCGAGATAATATATTTCATTTTATGAAATTGTAGTTAAGTAAAGAGTTGCATTTAAAATATACAATACATTTTAACGATAATTTATTAAAAAATAATTTATCAATTTTAAGTGGTTGAATTTATACAACGAAAAATAATTTTAAGATTTCGCGAATAAATTTTCTATTATCGTGTATCATCGCTTCAACACTCGATGTAAAATATTACACAAGAGATAAAAACAGTTAAGTATCGAAAAGCTTCCATCAACATTAATGAACTTTGACTGCATCGTAGATGTAATCATCCATTTTACCTATAAAATAGATGCTCAGAAATACAATAAAGACGCGTCATTCACAATAACTATTAATTAAAATTATAAGTATTAACATCGATAGAAGATTAAATTTCAATGTTATTACAAAATTGAAAATATTTAAACACTAATCACGAATATATAATATTCTTCGTATTATCGTTGGATATTACTGTATATAACAATTTTAGTACGAATCGATAAATACTCCATCTATACGAATAAAAACTTTCAATAGTAGACGATTCGAACAGTTTTACTTTCAAATTATAGATATTTTTATACGTAGAGATCCGAAATAACTCAATTCAAGATTCATCGCAAGATCAAACGCTAACTCTCTAAATTGAACTCGGAGTACTCGCGTGTATAAATTGTAGAAAAAAATGTTTTCAGCACTAATTACCCAACCTGTTACAATCTATAACTCTTATAAGATCTTAGCGTTCTACCGTATATTAGCGAACAGCTTGTTTCGTCCTCCTCGGCGTGAGCTTGGCAGAAATTTACTGCGAGATGTAGTTCCTGATAAGGTTGTGGTATCCGAGAAAATGAAGAATTGACGTTGGGGATGAATAATCTCGTAAAGGAAAATGAGTTAATAATTATTTTAATTAAGAAAGTTTCGACTCCAACAAATTAGTTTTAAATAAATTTATGAAACTGCAACTTCGACTAAAAAATAATTTATTCTCTCATTATATGAGCGTTTTACGTTAATAAATAATTTATTTTATCGAAGAGTAAAATTTCCTGGATCTTCTTTGAAACGGAAGTTAGTTCAGCAGACGTTTAGAAATCATTCGGAGTTTTCTTCAAGACTGCCGAATTGCTGGATTTTCATTGTGAAAATTTCTCCTTTTTTACTCCCCAGGGTTACGGTCTATTTCTCCTTAGTTTTCTCGTAGCTAGACGGTAGAAAAATATAGATGCTCATACATACACCAACACATACTAGAAGGAAAACTTAATAAAATAATATTTCTTGCGCCTGTTTTATTTTCTTGAGAGAGAATTCATTCCGATGCTTTGCACTTTTTTCTCTTCGCTTTATGCTGGATTCGAGAATATCCGAGACCAATGATTAAATAAATTCAACAAATATTTTTGTAATTGTTTTAATAGTCTGATATATAAATAAATAAATCAAAATATGTATATATATTATCAGAATCATAATTAATATCCGTTACAATGTGTATACTTGATGGCAATAACAGTGTTTCAAGCATTTTATTACTGCTTTTAATTTATTTTTTGAAAGTATTTAAGAAGTTCTTTGTGCACTATTTATAATGCTATAACTTTTTAGAAAAGATTATATCGAGTGAGTTATTATTAAAATTGTTAAAATTGTGAAAATATTTAAAGAATAGTTAATGACGAATGATTATTATTTACGATTTTTAATATAAAGTTATCTTTAACGATAACATGAATAATTCAATCATTCTATCGGTATTATATATATAATTTGAATGCTCTAATTACAACGTATGGAATTATTGAAAAAATGAATGTAATAATGATCAATGGGTGTAAGATTTTTATGTTCTTTAAAATAATAATTTCCGATTGAACTTTTTTCAAGCGTCTAAAAATCTTAATTTACAGAATTATTTGTTATCAATCTATACCTGATAAAAACAAATTTAAAAAAAATTTTTTGATTTTCATATTTTTGCGCTATTAATGCAGTACCTATATTTTTAGATATATACGTGTTTAATCGTATTCAATGCTTTATGAATATGACAAATGCGTTATTAAAGCGATGACAATGAAACGAGATCTAAATATAGAAAAAACATATATATTGTAATAAACGAATTATTTTTCCTTAAAAAAGATTTTTTTAATTTTCAAGTTCTTGCTGTAACAAATAAATTTATTAGATATGCATTAAAGTATTGGTGAAAAAAATATATTTACGACAAATGTACTATCAAGATATACTATATAAGATATTGTATTAAATAAAATACTACATTAGAAAAATATACTGTATATAATACGATTAAGATATCAATAAATAATTAAAATGAAATTGTTTATTTTATCAAAGTTTTACAAAACATATTATTGTAGTCAGCATAAATAAACCACTGATGCTGATATTTAACTGACAATTAACTGATAATTAATTTTTTCTTTTTTAAAGTTTTAATGTTCAAGTATTTGTGATATAAATAATAAAACTTAATTTAAATCTAAAATATAGTAATCAAAATATATCGCTTTAAAGTTAAAGTAGAGACATTCGAAAAGAACATATATAAAAATTTTTGAAATAATAATCAGTGGTGATACGAATAGTGAAAATCCCTCCAATATGTTCAAAAAAACGAATGAACAAAACAATTAAAGATTTATACTTTTCAACATTTATACGAATAACAAATTGATAAATTATTCGTTGTATTTCTTCTTTATTTGTATACTAAATCGTATTAGATTTATCAAGCTTTAAATATTTAAAAATATATTTAAAGATAATATTTATATAAAATATAAACAGAGTTTCATATTCTAGATAATAATTTATTATACAATAAATATTGTAAATATTTTTATTATTTTAGTAATTTAATAATATTTAAATTACTTGTAATATTTTGCTAATATTTTTTTTAAGATTACTTGTATTTTTTTTTTCAAGTAAGATTTCATAATATTTTATAAAGAATATCATGTTATAATTTTCAAAAATTTTCACAAATCAAAGTAACATAAAAACATTATATATTTTTATTATAAAACTGTATATTTCTTTATATTATAATGTTTCATAGTGATTCAATTTACTAAACATTCTCATATCTTCTTGGTTTTAATATAACCAATATCTGTATTTATATTCGTTTCAAATTTATCTATTATAATTCATAGTGTTTAATTTAAAAAAAACCAATCATAAGGTATTGAATCAATATTAACACTTTAAAATTGTATAATATTCAAAAGCCAGAATATATATTACTATATATACAATAATGTAATATATGAAAGATTTTAAGACACCCCTCAGAAGAAAATTGGCAATAGGATTTTCAGAAGAGCTTGGAAAATTCTTGTTTTTTGATTGTGCTACATCAGCATGATATCGAATCTCAGCGTTTACTATAATTTACTGCTATTAAAGGAAGTGTGTGATTCTTTTTTCAAAGGTTTTGGGTAAACACGTTAATGCTTTCATATAAATACTACAAATTTTATAAATATTAATTTTTGTTTTGTATTTTTTTGTCTAAGATATTCAAAGAAATATTAATTGAATTAAATGCTATGTAATTTTTTCATTAATTATTCGCGTAATTTCAAATTATATTTTCTAATTTATGTACTTATTTGTTATTAATTAATTAAATAAATACCTGTAATATAATTTAAGTGTTTGTATTATTATCCAAATATTCATAAATTATATAAATTATAACAAACATAAAAGCATACACTAAAACTAATTAATAAATAAATATTATTCGAATTATTGATATAACAATACTATTTTATTTTAAAAGCAAATTTTATTTGAAAAGAACTTTTCAAATTTTACTATTTTATTTACTTTAGAAGCCATAATGAAAGATGCGATAAGTTTAATAACTCTTGATTGCATTTATTATTACGCTTTTAGATTGAAAATGTGAATATAGTATAAATTTAACAAAATTAAATTGAATTTACTATAATCTAGTTTTAACAACCCAGTTTCTACTATACAAATAAATTTATACTTTAAGAATATATTTAAAGTATTTAACTATTTAAATTTAAATATTCGTTATAGAATAAAAATTATTTTCCTCATAAGGTTTTCATCGGTTTTTTAAGTAAATAGAAATATATTGTTTTTATAAAAATATTATTAAACAAGATTGATGAAATAATATATCTCGAGTAGAATTTGAAATATAATCGATAACTATTACTTCTATATTAAAAGTTCTTTGGTGATATTCAGAATTAAGCCCTATTTTTTCATTGATATTAATTTTATTCATGAATTTATTAATATTAATTTTGCATATCTAATAAATTCTTATAATTAAATTTAAATTTATGATTTTAAATATTTATAAAAAGTATTAATATAATATTTAAATAATATAATTTGTGAAGTATAATATATTCAAAACTTTTATATTGATGTAACTTTCATGTTAAGTAAGTTTTATCAAGTTTAAAGCTTGACGCTTTGTATGAAATATATTTTAACTTAAACTTAATATCTAATTACTTTTAATCAAAATTGTGTAAACTATATTATAAAATGGTTTCAGATATTTGAAAATAAATTTATTTTTCTAAAACTTAGAGGATCATCGCAATTTAATTTATTAACATTTCGTATTTTCAAATTTTTTATTACCTTTTATAAATTTTAATTTAATTCACTTTACAAATCAGTAATTTTTACAAATTTTGATACAAAAATTTTTGTTTCAAAACAAATTGCACCAGTGACTATTCACCGAGTTTTACTTCGAGAGATACCTTTCGAAAATAAACAGTTTATCGATTTATTTGATAGACTTCTAAGAAAATGTGGATATTTTCTTGCTCGACTTTATATTGAAAATGATACACTTTTTCCGTTGTCCTTCCAAATACTTACACCTTTCAATAATTGAAGACAGTGTTATTTAGAAAAAAGTATTTACGAGTATATTCGTTATTGAAAAAATTAAAAAGTAGTTGAATAATTTAATTGAATATAAATGACGTTTTTATCATTCACACTTTTCTTTTCGCGAATATTTCGTTTTATACTAAGAAATTGATATTATTTTAATACAGATAAAAGCGATATCGTTAGTGTATTATCAACAACAAAGTGTTCGAAGAGATCTATAAAATTATCCTTGAAATGCAGTCAGTGTTAATTACTAAAAACCAACAAAGTATCATTTTTAAGAAAATTGAAAGAAAGACGAAGTAGAAATTTGTACAAATCCACAGACGTCGTTTCATAGTAGTCGAAATAGAGTCGATCGAGACTAGCCATTAAAAACTCAATACTGACACTCGAATCGAAAAACTACTATAAAAGTTTGTTAAGAATACAAGCTGGAAAGTCGGACTTAGAAATTGTGAGTCGACTGCTGTCAACAAATAAAACTTTGAGTAATGGAGATAGAACATATGTTTTGAAACTCGAGTAGTACAAGTCTCTCGATCCGTCTTTCAGTTTTTATAGGACGAAAGTATATATTATTAAATAAATCAGTCATTAATTATTTATCTTTGCAATGTTTATAAATTAATCGAAAAGACTCTATTCCCTTTAATATTATTATTAAACTAAAAGCTTATCAGTGACTAATAAACTTTGTCATAAGTAAAATACGTACATTATTCATAATTTTTACAAAATTACTATTGTTTTTTTTTAAAATCTTGAATTTGAAATATAATATTCTTATCTGTTAATAATTATGTAGCTTAAGATTTTAAATTAAGTTATGAACATCCATAAATTAATTTTGTAGTATATATGAAAACATTTCTTTAGAATAAAAATGGTTTTTTTGTCAAATTGAAAGCAACTTATACAAATAAATTAAAAAATTGATTTGATTTCTAAATACAATTATAATATTATATACTTTTACTTTCTTCTATAATAAATAAATATTTGCTAAATAGAATTTAATTGTAAAATAATGTTTTAATTAATATTAATTACAATAAAATATATCTATATGATTTATAAATATATGAATTTGAAAATTTATTATATTCATTTTATTAACTGTAATATATAAATAAGGAATATTCTATAATTTAATAATTCAAGTAAATTGAGAATTAATTTCAGATTGATTATGAAATTATATTTTATAATTGTGAAAATATATTACTTATTTTGAAAGTAGTAATCGTTGATTAATTATATATTTAGTATATTTCACATTATATGTATGTAATTATTGATATAATTTAACTTTTGAATCATTATGTACCATAAATGAATGAATAAGAAATTATTTTATATTAAAGTATATTTTGAAGAAATCGATATTTGACATTTTAACCTTATTTTATAATTTTCATTAATTAAATATTCACAAAATTATCTTTTTAAACATATTATATTTTAGCAATAATATTATATTAATAAATGAGCATATTCTAAAGTACATGTCTTATAAAAAAACAGAGATGAGAAATATAGTCATAAATACGATAACTGCATTCAAAATATATAAAAGTGTATCAATTTCATAACAACGTAAACATTTTAAAATATTCATGAATATTATTTTTTATTTAAACAGCAATATTTTTTATAAATAATATTTTAGCATTTCCGAAAAATATTCATTTTTGATTATATTAAATATTAATAATTTTCTACTAAAGGTGAAAATAAAATTTGTTTAAATTTTATAATCCAGTTAAGAAAACATGTCATAAATTAACATTATTCTCGTTTTATAATGTAAATATATAATTATTATATGCAATTTATTAATAAATAATATTGCATAATCTTTTTTTATACATTAATTTCTCATATCGAGAAACAATTCTTTCGTTACATATTTTATATTGCAATTTTATAAACTTTTGCATAGATATCGAATTTCTATTTTTTAAAAATCTTTTTTAGCGTATATCATAATACGATATTTTATCGACCTACAGCAATTAAAATTGTTGGTGTTTTTACGTACTATGAGAGACACGTAACGATAAAACTGACGGAAGTTAAATTTTCGGTCATTGCACAAAAATGATCAATTTTATGATTAAAGCAATATTATTACAATACTCATGATTATTCATATTGCATGATTTCTTAAAATTAGTTTATGCTCTTGAATACGTTTCATAATATAAAAATAAATTAAAATTGTATTTTAAATAAAAAGAAATAACTTCTATTGATATGACAATAAACATAATTTATATTAATCATTCATTTTATAGTTTTAAATTATCATTGTTTCGATGTTTTTATGTAAAAAGAATTTGTAACAATTAGTTTCAAAACTCTATATTACATTGCAGCAAACTAATAACTTTGGTGTCTGACAACATAACGTATACGTTTCAAGGAAATACTAGACATACAAGAGAAGCAGTAGTACAATCGTCTATATATGGGTATAATCAAATACACTTCCAACAATGTAAGTTCTTATTACTGAAAATTGCGTATATGTAAATACAAAGATGGAAAACAGATTTCTGAATAAATTCGAAAATCATATTTATGATAAATTCAACAGGTACAGTTGAGAGAAGTAATTTATTTATATTAAAGCAATGCCAGAATATTTCATTTAAATAAAAAACATATTTATTTAGAGATTATGACGCGTTAACAAAATACCGACAACTTTTTTTTATTAAATCAGTGCTTCTTATATAAAAGTATCTGATTGTATTATATTAATAAGATTACAAAAAATATGAATTGAAAATTTGATACGACGAGTTTCAAAAAATATAATTACTTACTTATTGTTCGTGATTTATTCAATGGTCGTTAAATATTTTCATATTGGTTTTATTTATTGGTATTTTACCGTCTTCAACTTATTCGATTATAACTTATTCGAATGAAGTATACGCGTAAACACAATTAAACTAACTACAATTGGAAACAAATATGTACCTTTTAAACATTACAATACATAATATAAATTGACTAATGTGTTTGCTTATCTAGAAACGGTTAAATAGAAAATATTTTAAAATAGAAAAATTAAATCATGTTTAATTTATAACTACGTTAAATTCTAGATAAATTATTCTAATTTTATGTAGATTATAGATATTTGATAAATTTAGTGCGATTCTTTATGAATACAAATTTTTTTTTTTTCGTTATTTATAGTTCAGCTTTAGATTTATTAATAACGTTACGAGGTATATATTTTATAATTTTATTTCTTTTTTTAAAGCTTAATGACACAAATAAAAGTTTCATAAATTGGAAATAAATGCATTATTTTTAGTGTAGCTTAACTTTATGATTCAGATGAATACATACCATTAATGACTTTCGCATGTAAAATAAAATTTGATTTAAGTGGGAATAGATTTATATAGTTTTTATAAGGAAATGAAAATTAAAACTTTACCAATATAAATTAGGACAATTTTAATACATATACTTTTAATTATTTTGTCAATATTTTGAAAATTATTTTTGCAACTTTTTTTGTTTTACTTTTATAATCTAATGCGTTATTTTATGCGTACAAATATTTTTTATATTACTGAAAAATTATTATTTAAAAAAGAATAGGTTGTAAATTTTAATTTAAAACAAAATCTATAACAATAATTTTAAATACTCTAAATATGTATTATTAACTTTGCAAAAAAAGTCTTGGATTTATAAAACTTTTTAATAAGAAGATTTGAAAGCTAATAGCATCTTTATTTGAAAGAAATTCTATATGAAGTTTTGTTAGTATTTTAAGCTACATTTCAACTACGTCTGAAATAAGTTTGTATTTTAATGATTAATAGTTGTTAGGTACATAGGATTTGCTTAAAAGGGTTTTTAGAATTATAAGTGATTTTCAAGGATTATATTCTAATAGTGTTTATAACAAAATAAAAGAATAACTTAATGCCATTAAAAATCAAACTTAAGGCAAAGTAATTTTATATGAAAAATTAAACTTTAATATTTGGATAAAAATTATTTAAATATATAAAATGAGTTTAAAATAACTTTTTAATCGAATAACTAGAAAATTATTTAATACATTCATGAACTTTTAAATCTGTATTATTCTTTATAATAGGTTTAAATTACTTATTAATAATAAATATAAATTATATTTAATAATTTAAATATTCATCTTTTGGAGAAAGATATTTTTAATTATTTCCACATTAACTTGTTATACACTTTAAAAATAAGTTTCTTCGGACTATGAAATTTCAAGTAAGCGTAGCGTACGAAATATAAGTACATAACAATGTAAAACTTATGATACGGATCTTGATTCTGTAACAATGCACGTTTTGAATTACAAAATCCTTTATGTGAGGTAAATGTCAGTAAAAGAAAAAAATTTTAATTCAGATAGTAACATTTACGTGTAGTATCAAATTCATTTTGACAAATTTTTTCGAAAGAATATTATATAAATTTTTTATAATGGTTTGTAAAAGTATTTCTTTCGGTAAATTCTAGATGTCCAATAAAAAATTTGGAAATTATGTTTCAAAATATAAAATTACCGTTTAATTTTAGAGATTATATTTTTAAAATTAAATTTAAAAATAATCCCGATATTACTATAAAATTTGATCCACCATTTTTTATATGATATATTTCCCATACAGAAGCATATTGTAAAATATTTAAAACTTTAAATTAACTAAAATTCGAAAATTCTATTTAATTTTCCAATTGTATTTATTTAAATTTAGTTACAAACTGGATATTTAATAAACTAATTTATTTTTAAAAATATTCCGAGCATTTAATCAAATTATATTTTGTTTTAATATTTTTTATACAAAATAATAATCATGCATATAAAAAGTGTATTATTTATTTATCACTCAAGATATAAACTTGACAAAAACAGATGTTTACTATCAACTTAAGGAAAATTGACGCTAAAAGTGACATGGCAATATACGACGTTATGTATCGTATGTAGTAAACGTTTTACATATTCCGTATAAACATTTGTTTTTTCTGAATGTTTTTAAAATAAGTTATTTTTTAGCTTTATCATCTTAAATAAATAAATATTGCAAACAAATACAACGTTAAATGCAATACCGTTTCCGTGTATTATCATAAAGGTAATAATAGTATGCAAATTAAAAGTTCTGCGTTATAAAAATAACTTAATCTTATAAATCAGTAATAAAAATAAAAATAAAAGTATTAGTTAACGAAAAAAAGAAAAATGATTTTTTAAACGGATAAAAATACCTATAAAAAATTATAGTCAAATATTAATTTTTATGAATATAAACATATCGTATTATAATTATAAGCTAACTTCTATTTGATATAATTAACAGAAAGTATAAAACTTGAAGTAACCGATCCATCCATTGAAGTGACATGAAAAATATATACGAGTGTATTAATTGATAGCTACAGTTATCTTTAGTCCTATACTTTGTACTTCATCGTTGAATAGAATATCATGCGCAATCCAGAGTTGCATTTACGGTAATTGAGTTTGAAAGTTATTAGAAAGTTTAAATAAATGAAATAAAAAATAAAATCTTTCCTTTTTATAAAAGTTTTGTAAAATAAGTAATAAAAATTATAGTTTTTGCAATTATTTTTTTATCTAAAAAGTTTATAGAATCCACTATTTGGTAGTTTATTGTTACATATTTACGTCTATAATAAGATAAATTTATTTAAATTAGAATTATTAAAAATCGAAAAACTATAAAATTAGTTTTAAGAAAAAAAAAGTTCCGAAACGTTTAAATTGAATAAATAAGAATATTAAGAATAATAAAATTAAGCAATAGTTGAAAAAAATGCATTTGTGACGCAAAATCCATGAAAACATTTTGAGAAAAATTTGAAAAATACTTTCCTTTTAAAAGTGCTACATCAGCTTGATGCGGGCTTTTAACATTTACTAAAATTTACCGCCACTCAAGAAAATATATGAAATTTACTTTTTTCAAGATCAAAATTCTCGAAGTAGCAAAATTTTTATGCAAAATACTATAGTAAAATGTAAACGCTCTTGTTGTGTGTATATATGACGAATATGGAATTTATACTTTTATATTATATTAAATAAAAATTTCAAATACACGTTTACCTTGAAAAAATTTGACGCATTGTTTATCAGTCTTGCGAACTGGAATGAAAATATGTAGTTTTTTATATTTGCAATGCAAAAGAAAATAACAGAATGTAAAATGAATCTAATAAAAAAAACAAAAAAAATAAAAAATTGAATTCGAATGCGTTGCTGTGACGAAATATTCAAATTATTTTCCGATGAGGTATGTACTATGGCTTACGGATATGTGAGTGAATGGCTCTATTGTCCAGACAGAAGGAAACTATTGTGAATTTTAAGCAAAAATAGGATTCAATAAGACTTTGAGATCCGAATTCATGACTGAGCGAAAGTCTCAAAAAATGTTAAGCATGTGAGAAGCAAGGATAAATAAATACCCAGACAATTTATAAATATCAAAGAAATATGGAAAATATTAGAAATATTGAGAAATAAAATACTTCTTCGTTATATTTATTTAAAATAAAGATATGTACAAAAGGCATTACGTAAGCTTACGTTATATGAAATATAAACTGTTGTGTCAAAACATACAACTGCGACCCCCAGAAAAATGATCTAAACTTAAAATGATGTAGAAAGGCAAAGAATTAATTTTCGTGAGATATTATTATTATAATTATTTTTGTTACATAATCATTCAATATTTCTTCTATCTACGGTGATAAAAACTGTTCTACTACAATTGCGAAGAAATTATAAAAATATCTTTAAGATAAGTATTCAAGATATTATCGCTGTACTTATAATATATTAGATCGATTTTATTTATCCCGATTCGTTGACATTATATTTACAAGTATATTAAGATAATTAAACAATAACTTTTATGGAATTGTTTCACTGAAATAATCGTTTATAGAATTCAATTAAATTAACTTATATACGTATATATATTATATCATAAATAAATTATTTTAATATTTTACAGTTATCGAAAAATTTCTTTCTCGTATAACAAAACTTGTATAGGATTATTTTAACCACGTATTTCAAATTTCAATTTTCAGAATAAGCGATAATCAATAATCGTATCAACATAAATGAAAATTATTATATAAAAAATGAAAAATATTGATTTGCTGTATTCCTTTCATAATTACATAGAGATTCAACGAATAACATTTAAAACTTATTCCTGTTTTATTCATTGTTCAAATCTCGTATATTATACACACAGTCTATAAATATTAGTGCATTAATTTGATAGAAGTATATCAAAAAAGTTCCTTGCGTTAAATTTATCAAAAATAAATCGTTTCCTTCATTTAATCGCACAAAAGAACAATAATTACTATTTCGTAAATTCGTAACA
Source organism: Dolichoris vasculosae (assembly GCA_018907195.1). Lineage (NCBI taxonomy): Eukaryota > Metazoa > Arthropoda > Insecta > Hymenoptera > Agaonidae > Dolichoris > Dolichoris vasculosae. Next base: position 4,700,331 of record JACCHY010000009.1, on the reverse strand, counting down.
ACACTTTAAATTCTAGTGGGTATTCAAAGTTACAATGCCGATGTGTATTTTATTTAGTAGTTGACAGCCAAACGTGGTTGGAGTAACGACGATGGAGCTTACGCGTATCGTGATTTTTGGTGCTCACTAAAATGACTGATCACCCATGAAACGTTAGTGCTTACACGCACACGCGTGAATAAAACGATAACACTAATTTCAAAAAAATACATCGAGCTAATAAAATGTTTTCCGTGTAACCGTTTAGGTAAACTTCGAAGTAACTTCTTCCGAAAGAAAATTAGTTTCTACCAATTATTTGATACTTTAAACCGTATTTAAAATAATATGTTAATAGCGATTTTTTATCGCATCGATCGATCACCGACGATAATTACGATTAATTTTCTTATATCCGTAAAGTTAAAATTTAGTCGTGATTGTAAATTACACGAATGAAAGTTTTGCAACTGTTGTTAATTAGTTAATAAATAAGATCGAATAGAAAATACTTATTTTACGTGATCGATTACTCGTGCTTTGATCACCCTTTTTTCATGTAGAAAATATGATAGAAATTTGTAAAAATTTTACTAATAAGAAATTCTATCGATGACTGTAACGATTTTAAAAATTGTTTATAAAAATATAATTATATATCATGTTTCAATAAATATCATTGTGTATCAGTTAGACGAATAAAATCGCGAAGAAGGAAAAATCGTTGAACGTTTGCGTCTTCTTACAAATTGATTCGATATATTTATTTCAAAGTTTTCGCTTTTTTTTCTTAACTCAATGGTCCACTAAAAATAATAACAACGTAAAAAATTTATGAATAATTTCTGCTGTATTTTACAAGTTTGTAATAAAATTGAATTTACGCTAGGTACGATAAAATTCTTCAACAAAATTTACCTCTTCCTAAAATTGTTATAAATAAAATAATATTAACATTTAAAATTCAAAGCTGCCTGATTTCGTGCACTTTGCATAATATGGCCATTAGTTTTATCACCATTACTAACAACACACGCTATTTTTAACGAAACATTCTTTACGCAAATGGAGGTTCATAAAAGATACGACACACACACAGTTGTACCAGACATTCGGAGTCCAACGAGCCCGTCATTCTCCGTCTTCTCTTATCGCTTTATTGCTACAAGCGAATCGCACCTCAGTTCGGTGTACCTGCATACACAACCGAGCTATAATATCGAAGGCCGTATCCGTGACCTATCGATAAGGAGCTCTCGAGATTTCCCTACTCCCTCCACTCGCGAAACATATTCGCGTACGAGATTACCGAACTACCCCGAGTATTTCGCGCACGGGGGTTCGAAAGAGGTCGAAATCGTCCGAGAATTATCGCCAGAGAAAGAGTGAGTGAGTGAGTGAGAGAGAGAGAGAGAGATGGAGGTCGTGTGTACACGCGTGTGGAAACGTGAGAGGCTGGGTTCGACACGAGCCAAGGTTTAACAGCCTTTTACCCAGATGGAACGATCAACAGGGGCAGATCGCGGTTTACCCAATCTGCGTACGTTCAGAGGTAAACGTTACCCGATAGAGACTCACGCGTGCGTAAATGCGTGGATACTCGCGTGTTTGGTGGAAGCGGAGGTTTACGAGGGAGATTCGCTGATTGATTATCAATTTGCTTCCGTCGAATCTAGATACTCCGAAAATGCCGATTTGCTTGAGTTTACCGATATGTTTAAATATAAAATCCGATATGAATTGTACGCGAGTCGTAACGGTACTTAATAATTAATAGGTATAAACGTGTTGGTACTAACTCGCGTATAAATGCGTGTCATATATTTACAATGTAAATTAAATATTCGCGATATAACGGAATAGCGTGTAAAGATGATTTAAACCATATTACTCGTTTTATCGATGTTCCTGCGTTTCGGTTAGATTTACAAAAACGAATAATAATACGGAGTTTGTATTAACAAGTTGAAATATTATTAAAGTTATTCCAAGCATATTTGTTTACATAGATTTGGAATGTTTTTGTTAAAATATCTGCTTTTCGATTTCATTATTGGATAATTTTAACGATATTTAATAAATTTACGAGATAAATAAAAATACGGTTATATTGTATTATCAAAAATCAACATATTCGAGTAACGAGAGTTTCGTATATTTTGCTAAAAACAAAATAAAGGAATGAATAGAAATATTGAAACGGTTGTTTAAACCGTTAAACGTACAGTTTTAGAATTGAATAGAATATAATTTTTTCCGTAAAATTTCAAATCTGTACAGTATGATATAAATTTTTCACGAGAATTCTCGGGATTGATGGATCGATGTATCGGTGATGAACGAACGGACAGAAAAATGGTATTCTATACGATTCGAATTTAGCAAATAGGGTGAAACTGATAAGACGACGAGGACATATTCTTGGTGAATGTACGGAAAAAGGAAGCTTGATTCGTACTACGAAAAGTAAGAATAAACTTATGTAACGTTAATTAATAACTAGAATATAAATAAACGAATATTGTAGTAAATATAAAGAATTTTCGTTGATTGGATTGATAAAGTAGAAAAGTTTTATAATTATTAAAACTAGAAAAAAATATTTAAACGAGAACGAAAACGTGTATTGAAATCAAAGAATGAATTTTCCTTCGTACATACGCATATACGCATCCAAACACTTACGTATCAACACACGTGACTATATATACACATAACAACGCGGATGCCACAGGCAAATATACACACGCACACGGATGAAACAATAAATTAAAATTGATCGTTTGATTAATACGTAATGTGCAAATATGCACAAACAGAAGACATTATATCAGGTTATTAATGATAACGATAACTCGAATCAACGTGGATAAAAAAAAAGGAAGAGAATGGAAGAACGTAACGAGAAAAGAAAAATTAGGAACCAAATAAAATTACTCTATTCAAAATTTTGTACGATCGTATTATGATGCGGTTATATAATAACGTAACCAACTGTACCATAAATAAATATACGTATGTGTGTGTGTACGTGTAATGCAACGTTGACTTATGCGCTTCGTCCGTTCTTGGAAAAAAAATCCCACCGCGACGATTTTTTCTAAGCGAACAAGAAACAGAAACGCGAAAAACGACCGTTGGTCCATAGTAGGGGATGATAGTGGGACCGATGCGCGAATTTATTTTGATTATACGGAATTATACGGAAAAGTTTCGCGTGCAAGATTAAGAGGGAAAAAAGAGCGGGAAATAGATACAAAAAACTGGATACGATCTTCGTGGTGTTTGTACGCGGGTGTTTATAGTGTGTGTGTGTTCGTGTGTGTCTACATGATAGATGGTTGCGAGTCAGAATTCACTGGATTTTCTAGCAAAATAAGAATTAAGCGAATCGACGCCTCGAGGTAATTAGATTTTAATTTACGTAATTAACGTACTCGTGGTTCTCGAGTAGTTTGTACCTCTCCGTTTTTCTCCTTTGCGAAATTTGTCTTTTAAAGTGTCGCCTTCGCGAATACTTCAAGAGGTATACATTTTTGGCGGTACTCACCGAATGGACGCGAGATTCTAGACTGCAGCATCCTTTAAGGTAAGGGCACCGTTAAAAAGATTAACGCGGAGTTAAGGACTGCAATTTCGGTTCCAACGAGATAAACTCGGAAAAGATGAGGATCTCGCGCGCAATCGTGATTTTCTCGGAAGTGAATCGCTCGTTACGATATATAAAAACGTACTAAAGAAACAATATTGTATATTTGTTTTTATGAACTGGATTATATTCGGTAGAGACGAAAAAAAATGAAGAAAATAAAGAATGTTTTTGTAACGGTTTTGCAGTCCAAACAAAACACACGCACACACTTTATATACTAACAAGGCGAATCCATACATCGATTTGGAAACGCTTACCGTATTCGTCATTAAGGAAGACGTCAAAGTCACAGCTTAGACGCGTCACAAACACCGTTAAAATGCGTTTGGCTCGGGGTTATTCGACGCTAAGCTGTAGAAAAAGTAGGAACGGTAGACTTAGATAAGCGGTTCGTAATTTTTAAACGAATCGTACGATACGATGTAAGAAATAAAATGCGGTTGCGAAGGACAACCAAGCGAGAAGTTCTGATGCAAGACATTAGCCAGACTCGGCGACTTGGATTATAATTTTGTCGAAGTTTCTGGGAGAAATAGGAGGAATCGCGAATGGAATCGTAAAGCAGCAGACGGGGAAGATAGTCCAAAAGAAACATCATCGTTACTGCGACCGAATATAGTACTAGTAGATTAAGAACTCCAGTAATAAACCGAATAAAACGTAATTTTGATAGCGTCCGTCTCTCTCTCTCCCTCTCTCTCTCTCTCTCTCTCACTCTTTACCTCCTCGCTTCGGACGATTAAGAATAATTGTTATTTTTGTGCTTTATATTACATGGATAATTTTTTATGCGTTAAAAAATCTTCAACAACTAAAATTAAAGAAATTGTTTCGTGTTTTATAATAAATATGATATTTTTAACATATTACGTTTAAATTCTCATCCTGAAAATAAAACGTGAAATTTGATATAACCGTAATATTTAGAATTTCCGTGTAACAAAAATTAATAAATAGTTGTTATATCTTTATTAATAAATTTTAATTACGTATGAATATGCGCATGCATATTTTACTTATAATAAACTTAGGCTATATATCACGTATTTACACACACGCACGTAAACATCCACACAAACAAAGAGAGAACATGCAGTAAACTTAGGTCAAGAATTTTATTTCATACGAACCATGAAAATAGTTTTTAATAATATTATTTTTTACTAAAAATTTAAACGAATAAAGATTTAATATATGAAAAATAATGGGTAAATTATGAAAAATATTCAAATCAGTTTTATAATATCAAAGAGAATTTATCGGTATTTTATAATATTGTTACACAGAATTTGATATTTACAAGATTTATAAATATGATTCCACATTTATGTGACATACTTTTATTCATTTGTATACTGTACCGAATATCACGCGTCTGTATAAATTTAAATTGTGTTATAAAATTTAATTATTGTTATATATACAATTAAACATAAAAATTTTTTCTTTGAAATTATCATTTATAATTTTATATATGCATAAGTATATGAAAAGAAATATGATTCAGAAATATGTTTTAAAAATAATTTCAGAAAGTATTTTATTCGTTTTTAAATAGCTAACGAAGTAATATTTAATTAAATTACAGAAATATACGTAATTATGTTTCAGTCTATTCATGCATTTTATAAAACCAAAAAAAGTAGTTCTTTAAAGTTATTATCGGAAAGGTATCAATTATTAATTTATATTTTGTTTCACATAAATGAAATTGTACAATTATAATAATTTATAAAAGGATATTTTAAACAACTGTTTTCGTACTCGTATTTGCGTTCGAATGTAAATAAATAATTTGTTTGTATTTATATATTACACCGATAATTAATAGTAAATGTGAATAAATTTTGTTCAATATATACTTTTCGAAAGCATAGTTTTTAAATTTATCAACTGAAGCCTTATATTCCAATAATCCAAAATTAATTTAGGAAATAATTTTTACAATAAGAAATGAATTTACGCGTAGTATTTTATTTCAACGCCAATAAATAAAAGACGTCGTAAAAATTTTGTATTCTGTTTTTTTTCGATATTTCTATCGCAAACACATAACAAATATCGTTATTATTTTTAATAATAACATTTTTTATTATTTCTAAATAGTTAAGAAAATATCATTCGGATGAAAAATTTGGTAATTTGCATAATAGAATTTTTAATAAATAAATAAAAAAAAGCGAAGGAATTTTTCTAGACATATTTTCAAGATAAATAAAAAAAATTGGGTCACTCGTTATATAAACCGTAGCCGTGTATACAGTATATATGCTTAGATGATCAGTGTGAGTTCTCGTTTAATATGTATGTATGCATATTTTAGAATAATACGTAGTAATATTCTTCAAAAATATTCAGAAATATACAAAAAGATATTCATAACCAGTAGCGATGTTAATTAGTTTGAAAATCGAACAAAGAACGCGAATGTAACGAAAAGAATTTTCCTCTCCCGTAAAATCTAATTATAATGTGATTGGAAACAACGTATAATTTATTCATCCGAGCCGTATAAAATTCGATTCGAGTTGATTCTCTGTAATACAAGAACGAATCCGTACCATCGTCGAAAGATGCGTTTCAACCAATCCATTTTTACCCGAAAGACAAAAGACAGCCGCTGATTCTTAACGAACCCAACCATTCATTATCTCGGTATAAAAACATTCGTTTCGCGTCCATCGTAACATCCCACGATCAAAGAGACTCCATTATCAACCGATAATGCATATTTTCGCGCCTATAAATCGTCCTCCCCCGTTCGTTGGACAAACGACTCGATAGATCACACGTCGCAACCCATAAGCGCGCTTCCGTAGTCCATCCCCAGGATCTCCGTCCTCTCTGTTTCTCTCCCCCTTCTCCCCCTCTCTCTCTCACTCTCTCATTCAAAGGTGCGTGCCCACGCACGCGCATACCCCGCGTTCAGTTCATCGCGCGCGCAGAATCGAAACAAAGCCGCGTGGGAGTGGATAATCGCGTGGAAGAGAGAGAGAGAGAGAGACGGAGAAAGGCGGGAAGGGTTCGCAGGGGTGCGAGGTTATCGTCGCCGGCGACAGGGTGCGCACCCGGTGGAATTTCGCGCGCGTGCTCCGCTCCGTAGCCGGATGCTGGGCTCCCGACGGAGGTGTCAGTTCTGCGCGCGAGCCCCGCGTAGCAGCAGCACCAGGTGTGTCCGCCCCCGCGAGAGGAGCGAACGCGCGCCTGCGCGATTTAAAAGAGCCTCCCCCGAGTAGTGCGGACGGACCCCGGGACCGGATCAGGATGACGGCCCGAGGCCGCCGATGAGGAGGCGCCGGACCGAGACACGTGACTTCCCGCCCGAGGGACGCCGACAAGCGAACATGTGGCCAGATAACTCCAGGCACGGGAATGTACGTATTACCGTTTCGTATCCAAGACGGACCGAGAATCGTCCTTTCGGGCACTCGGGACTCGAAGGGGTCGCTGGACCGACTCGTTCCTTCCTCTACTCGGATCTATTTTAAGCTTGCCTGCGAATACGTTAATAACGAACGAACCGATAACTCATCGAAAAGCTCGCGATAGCGATTATTTCAGGAAGATAGACACTCGTCGGCTGGACCGCGTTGACGATGTCGAGTGTGCGAACGAGGAATATCGAAGTCGAACGCTAAAAATATTCGATCGATATACAAAACCAACATTGCTAAAAATACAAGTCAACGCGGAAACATTTATGCGGGAATAACCGACGTTTGAGCGAAGGAGACGGAAAATTGATAAAATGCCATTCTCCGCGATACAATGTAACAAAGGACGAGAGACGAGAGAGAGAGAGAGAGCAGGAAGAAAAATAACGAGCTCGCGTTTCTATATTTTCTTACACGGAGAGAAAGGAAAAAAAAAGGGCGGTGAAACGATGGAACGAGAAAAAAAAGAAAGAAAAAAAAATCCTAACGATGAAGCGGGAAGGTAGAAATGCGCGAACCTCCCCGACGAAAATTGGCGTGTTCTTTCTTTCGCGCATGGATCGTCACTCGTGCGTTCGCCACTTCTTATGCAGCTCAGCGTCAGCCCCTCTGACCCGTAATTATTATCTCGAAATTCTAGCTCACGTTTTCGCACTATTGCAGTCGAGAGAATGCCTAGAGTACGAGAAGTTAGTACGAGTGGGGACACGTGCAACGACTCTTGTACCGCCCGCAATTACCGTCTTTGTACTTCAGCGAGGACCGCGATAAAATGTCGAGTTAACGGGCTGTTCTACGTTTTCCGCAGTTTTTCCTTCGATGCGCGAGATACAAATTTGCGCTCGCTGCTCGAGGAAGAATCCATTTCGCCGATGAAAAAATTTCTAATTATATAGTACAGCGAATATCGTAACCATCTTCCTTAGTTTAAAATAAATTTAAGATAAAATAATTCGTATGTTACGATACGTACGCGTAGATCGAACGCGATTTAAGTAAGTTTAGGAACGAATCAACGATAATTAATATATCGTCAATGAAACCAGCGATAAATAAATGAAACGATTAATAACAAAATTATTTACCATAAAATCTATTCTAGGGGTTAAACCGGTATATATATGCATATTGTATTATCGATAATCCGCACAATAGAGAAATTCCCAATTTAAATTTTTGATACTTAGCTTCATCATTAACCGAGAGAATCGTGTAACTCGCTCGAGTTTTACATTAATCACGCCATAGGCATCGTCGAGACTTTTATTACGTGGAACAATAGCCCTGAAAAAACAATAGAAGAAAGAAACGAAAGAACCGTGACAAGATAAAACTAGTAAAAATATCAATGGTAAGAGCTAATAGGATTATTTTGATTTTCCAATAAGGTGAAATATTCCAAAAATCCCGAATGTTTTTAATCCGATTCCTCCATGCGCAAAGTACGCGGAAGTACATTCGCTAAAGACTTTATCGCTCGGCCAATTCAGCTCGAACGGGTTCGCTGATCCGTTTAAAATTTTTATGCGTGTCTCAGCTCGGCCGTAAACGTGTCTGTAATCTCGTTGCCGCTGCAAACAAAACTCCTCGGAATCGTAAAGCATTATCGTCGCAAGCTTGTATCGTGGCTGAAGCTCGGTACCTCGATAAAAAGAATAGCCGGCTTTGATTCGAGTGTCGACTTCTCGGGAAAGCATCTCCGATGAGGTGTCAGGTTTTTCTCGGACCACCGAGCTCAGGCTTTTTGCGTGTCTTCCGTTTTATACCTGAGCACGAGTGTGGTATTTACGGCGACGGGGGCGATGCTAATCTCGGCTGTATTTCCTGTTTGATAGGATACTGTTGAAACGTATAGCGTTTATCTATTAGACTCCGAGTATTTTTTATATTAATTACGTGGGAGTGGCTTCATCGATTATTCCAAAGCAACGATACACGGATTCGCGAATAAACGCGTACCAAATTCGATGATGAACGAATTTAAGTATCGAGGAAAATATTGGGAAATCCGCGACTCGCGTATGTATTTGCTCTCGTAGAGATACTTTTTCTAAACAGAACTTGACAAATTAAAATAATTCAACATCGTTGATTCGTTAATTTGATAAAAAATTCGCAGTTTTGTAAATTCTTATAATCTGGTTTCAAGTAGGTTCGAGTTAAAAATTAAAAGAGATATTCTATTTATTTATATCTTGGTAAGCATTATTATAATTATTAAGGTAATTTTAATTATTGATCGCTACGAGTAATATAGAAAAATACAAAACGATAAATATTTATTGAAATATTATTGAAAACTTAAAAATATATTTATTTGGAATATAAGGACTATTTTGATTTATGATTTTTAAAATTTACGTTTAAAAATGATGATTAAACTTTAATAAATCAACGATAATTTTAAGATTAAAAATTTAACTAACGTTTAATTTAATAATTAAGTATATATATACATTAAAAAAAATATTGACTTCTTCGTTATAAAAACTAAATACTAAATACTATAAATTACATAATAATTACACCGACATTTTTCTTTCTGTAATGAAAAGAATTTTTCCTTTTTTTTCTAGTAAGTAAAATGGTTTGTTATTACTACAATTACTTCTTCTTTTTTTAATTAAATCTAACTTCATTTTAATCCTTGTATTTATACGTAATTTATGCAAGTAGTAAATTAAATAAATTTAGTTATTATAAATTATGAATATAACTCGTATTATCGTATAAAAATTCTAATATTTTATTAAACTGATAAAAATCTGAAAATCTTTAAAATCCTAGAATGGTGAAAATGAAATTTAATGCTATACTTTTAAATCGATTGAAAATTATCCATATAAAACTATTATTCCTTTAAAATAGCTTTAAAAAAATATCGCTATTTATGAGTTAAGATTTTTCGATTTTTCATTCTTGATAAGCGATAGTTTCATTCTTGACGATAGATAATTACACTAAGAGTCGACCAAGTACCGAAGAAGATTACGATCGAACAAAGTAGGTTTAATGCGAAGACTCAAAAAACTTGTTAATTATTTGCTTTACTTTTTCATAAATTTTTGTATCCCTGAATTTTGTTTTTGTTTACAAAATTTATCGATGAATGTTACGTTACGTTTATAAAGTACGAAATTGCAATATGTCCTTCGAAAATTTAAACTCTTAAAAACGATAAAATAATTTACATATTTTATTAGAGATCAACTATTTACAAGAATATGTTAATTTTCGAAGCCAAAACAAATAAAGTGATTTTTCACGTATCATTCTCTTTCAGTATCGAATAAAATTTTACACGCACAGTAGAGAAAAGTTTTCTTATGGATTATAAAAAAAAGCCATTCCCTTAAACATATGAATTTTCCTCGCATTACGTGGAAAGATTTATGCGAAGCGAAACGCGAGGCTAAAGTATAAAAAATCGCTTTCCAGAATAATTTCTTTTTTAAGCGTAAAAAAGGGACGCACGAGCGCATAGAAAAAAAAGTTGCAAGATCTTGGAGGTCAAGGATCGTCCGTCTTATGAACGGGTTCCTGGTAAAATTGGTAAAATAGGGCAGCCGAAATACTATCAACATTGACAATCGAAAAATAGTCGTCTATCTGTAATACTCCTTTAACCCAAGACGAAGCTTTATAATGTCGTTATTGGAGTTACTATATCGTAGGAAGCGGCAGAGGCAGATTGAAAGATAGAGAGAGACGGAGAGAGTTGACGTTATAATAGGCAGTAACAGTTAGGTGATTCCATTGAAAAATTTTTCCTGAAAGGAAGTCCGCGAGATAAAAGTACTTCCGCTGTAGACCCGAGTGAGAATCGATGAGAGAGCTTTCCCCGTCGTCTCGTTGCTGCTGATACTACTATTCGGTGGGTCACTCCCAAGAGATAATGACCTCCATTATGAGCTTGAAATACTTCCAAAATGAATGTATTCCCATGCCGAGGAATAATTACCACGCGCTCTATTTCCTTTTCATTCTTCCGTAATTTTTAAGCAGTATTTCCATAGCACATAAGCTACTTTCGTCGGGATTCCACAAACCCTTAAATAAAGAAAGAAGAAACTCAAATAACATCCTTTTCGTACTTGCGTACTCGATTCATTATAACCCTCGTTATCATCCTTTAGGAATAGTGTATACACGAAATGTACATGGTTGGTACAACCATGTGTATTTTGAGACCTTCGCTCGCGTTATTAATTGGTCTTCTTCGCTCGAATACCTTTATAATTTACTACCTTTTCTAGTACGTTCATTCGAGATATTTGACTAATTTAAAATATCGTATTAAAATCTTTGGGTACTTATAATTTCCATCTTTTATCCTCTCGACAATTTATACCGTAAGCAAACTGTTGAATTTGCGTAGTATTGATCTAAGAGCTTTACAAAATATAACGAGATACATACGTGTTGTGTTATATACAGGTGTATTCGCGTTCTCGAGCATGCAAAAAGTACGAGAGCACTTAAATGAAAAATAGCATCGATATTACACTTTATTAAATTACCGCGTCTCTTCAATCTAAAATCATTATTGTCGCGAATCGATTAATTTCTTTCATATTTCTCTTTTCTACATTTCTTTTCACCGTTTCTACCCTCGAACGAATCTTTTATAACTATGTTTATAACTGCGTTAATTTGTTACCAGTCCTACTAAATATTGTTCGATAATTAATCTTTTGTCGCGATGTACAATATATCGATAAAAAATTCTCAATAATTCGTTATAACGCTGGACGGATTAAAATGTTATAAAAGGTATCGTTTCTCAACAATTTATCGAAACAATTTTTGTATTTATAAAATTATGAATTAATCCTTGTATAAATATTTTTATAATAATAATTGTTACGCAAACGAGAAATACGAATGTTTGAAACGTGTCTCAATTAGATACTCGTAAGTTAGAGAGTTTGAGTCATTTGTATAAAGAAAGAACGAGTAGTATTATTTTAAATAATGGCGGCAGCTACTAACTAGAATTATAAACAGCGTTAAGATACTGCGACGTTATAAAAGGATCGTAATGTGCAGTAATTAATACACAATGGTACTTAGAAAATATAGGAGTTTATGCCTCGAATCGCGTGTTTCTATTATTAGATCTTTGAAACAGTAGTGGCTGGAATTGTGGAGATCATACGTTTTAGCCATTTAGCTCGGGAAGATTCGTTTATCAAAAGAAGACTACTTTCGGTAAGACGAATGTTAAAGGAATACCGAAAGCTTTCGGTATATAAAGCTGAAAAAACCATTAGAGACAAAATTTATGTAGACGATGAAGAGTTCGGTGATTCATCAAAAATATGAAAATATGAAATATAATGTTAATATTAAGAAATTATAATATTTTCGTAACTTATATTCGTCGGTTAATATTTTAAAATTAAAATACGCGGACGAAGTTTATGTTAGAAAACAAAGTTCGTTTTCGTATAATTCATCTTTTACTGTAAGAAAAAGATCTTGATAAAACGTAGATAGTAAGAGAAAATAGAAAAGCTTATAATGAATCTGAAATATTTGCGTTTTTACGACCAAAGAAATTTACCTTAAACTATAATGCCAAGATGAATTTAAATTTTCCGGAGAACGCGTTCCTTTAAAGTACTTAAGTCTGTCATTGTTGCGTTATTCCATATGTTCTTTAAAAAATGTTTCTCTAAAAATACTTAAAAAAAAGGAAAAATTCAACGTTGATTTATCAGTCTTATCTAAATTTTGAGTTTTGAATTCGAACGATACTCGTTAAAAATTAATTTGTTTACCAGCTTTGTTACACTCGTAGCAATGTTTACCCGATAAATTCAAAAAGTTTCGTATCGTATTCTCTTGAAATGAAATGTTCGATTCATTCGATGCGTATAATGTAATAAAGAACGCAGACAGAAGCTACGAGTGTACACACACTTGAAAAAGACGAGAGGGCCATCGGATACGAAGTAAGGGTGTATTATATTTCGCTCAATTAATACACTTTTACGTGTTTCGATCGTTGATGTCATCTTTGCACTCGCAAAGTTGATAGCATTCAAGACAAAACGAATTCTCGTGTGTTCGTACACATGTACGACGACGATAGAGTTACGTTGGAGGGGAACTAATACGAGACACTTGAAGTTCGATGGCACAGCTCAAAGGGATCAAAGCAAGAGCTTCAGGGATGAGATTTCCAAAGATCAGACCATTGCTCGTTGGCATTGTACAAATTGATACACCGATAGCTATATATTTATTCACTCCGTCGTCGTTGCACTCGATATCTTTTCCTGTCTTTACCGCGTACATATGTTATTTACTTTGTATTCGACTACATATTTAATAGCCGCGCGTAGTTTAAACGGATACAGTCGACGTATTTTCTGGCAGGTCCTTTCGAATTACTACTCCGGAGGGTACAATACTTCTTTACGAAAGCAAAGTCGCGTCGTTATCCACCGATTCTCGAGTAATCGTATCTTCTCCGTGTCAAAATGGATCGGAACTTGTACGCGGTCTTTACACTCTTAATTTTGAATATAACAAGGCGCTTGGAACATTTAAATTTTACTCGAAGCTACTAAAGTTTCACCGTTAAACAAGTTATCGCAAGTTTTAAAAGGCAGTTTTCTTTAGTTTGAAAATAGTATCCGAGTCGAATCATTGTAAAGCGAAACATGGATTTTTATATTATTCCTATAAATGAAATGTAATAATATAAATAATATTTGTATCTATTTTGTCGTAATTTTTCTTCGCTAAAGCGACCGTTAAAATGTAGGAAAAAATTTTTGTTCGATAACTTGATAAATTGTCTATGCTAATTATATAATTTGCCTGTAATATATTATAATATATGCAGTGAATTATAAAGTTGCATTTAATATTTAAATCGCTCTTATTTATTTTTTCTTTTATACAACCTACATTTATTAATTAAAGCATGCATTTGATATTTTAGCAAATCATAACGATCACTCTTAACCGAAACTAACAGTTGAATCAAACTCGCTTTAAATTAGCTGAATTTAACCTTAACCGTTAAACATTTTGTCCACCTTTTACTTAAGTAAAGAAGCTCGACATTTTCTCCAGTGCACTTTCATTTTCACGTGCAATCGCGTAAAGTCTCTCGTGCTCGATATCTCAGGGTGACTCGAAGATCTTGCGGCTAATTAAAATCCAAAGAAAACGGAAAAGAAGATCGATGGGAGTTTAAACTTTTAATGCACTCATCCAAGATTCACTTTGTTTGTAGCGCGGGAAAAAAGAAAGGGGTTGGGAGTGGGATAAAGCCTCGAGGCCATCGGCAACGGACAAAAAGAGAATAAAACAGTTTCTTCGTTCCGTCTCCTTCCTCTCGGTCCAGAAAGTAAACAAACTCTCGCTCGCGTTAACTTTTAAGCAATATACCGGGAAAAAATCAGCGCTATTCCCTCCACGAGGGAATAACATCGCAAAAAGAGAAGGTAAATGAGAGAAGGAACTAGGATCTCTGGTATTACGCGGTGAAAGAGAAGGCGGTAGGTTAAGAGAGAAAGTTAGTCGACGTCTGAGGTCTTGAGGGTGCGATAAGCGTTCGCAATATCAGTATAATAACATTTCGAGTCCCGCGGAGCAAAGCTCCTGATTCAGTTTCGCCGCTACGCGGTGAGAGATGAACTCAAAACTGATTAAGCTTTTCAACATTCCGCGGATACCGGAAACTCATAAAACTTCCTAACCACCGCTCCAAGAAAGAATACCTTGTTCGAGTAAATAAAAATCGGTAAACTCAGACTCGTCCTGCGGTATTGGTAGGCCTTTTCCTTCCTTGGCTCCGTTTCACTGTCACGCCTACGCGAAGCCTTTTCGAGCCCGTCACTCAAGAGACCCGCCGTAGCTTTTATACGCTTCGCGAGGTAATCGCTTTTTTTTTGTCAGCGCTTCAACCTTTTTACCCTCTCGCCTCCTTCGATCCCGTTTGCGAGCTTTATTGACGTTTATCGAGCGAAGCTTCGCCTACGAGTCGGAGATTTTTTCAGAGCTGGTGTAGAACGTAACTTTCTCGACTGCTGACTTTTACAAGTAGCGGTGAAAGATGTTTTACGACCGATACGTGAAGAGTTGTCTTTTCCAATTTTCCGATGTATATTTCATAGCGTTTCGATTGCCGTTTCTTTTTATATTATTCGATTATTGATATTACGAGTAACTCGGGTAAGTAACATGGAACGTTTTTCAGTTTGTAATCCAGTTGATGAGACTTATTGTATCATAAGGTAAAATTTAGGTGGGAGCGAAAGCTTTTAAATCTCTTTGAATTAAAAAATATCGAATCAGTGACGAAGCGAGTTTTATACAATTTTATTGATTTCGATTCATTGATCGAGACAGTTTATTTCGATTTTGTAAAGTGTCGTATAGAAATTTGCTTGTATTTTAGAATAAACTTTTATGCGACAAAAAAAAAAACGTTCTCAGCAGGTGACAAATGTTGAAAGCTTTCAATCGTTGTTACTGTATATATCGTAATCGTTCCGTTGGATCAACCATTTCAATTTTTTTAAATCTCGTATTCAATATTACAATTTACACGAATGGATTTAGAGGGAAAATTATTTTACATCCTTATATATATATTTCGATTCCTTTCAAATGATTTTAAATTAAAAGTTGCTCAATTTAACACGAAATGATTTATATGTAAACGATGGTAGAATTTTATTTGTTAATCAAATATAAAATATTTCACGAAACGAGAAATGTTGTATACTATTTCAAATCATTTTTATTACAAATTAAATTCAAAACTTAAATACGATTTTCCAATATTAAATATATTTCGTATTTCGAATACTCTCAAAATAAATAAGATTTTTTTCGGTACAAATTTCATATTTCAAAATTTGATTATCTTTATTAATTGTACACAGATTCGAATAGGTCCTTGAAAAAGTAATTTAATTTCTAATTAGTATCGTATACTTTTATAACGCATGATCAAAAATACCATTTCGTCTACTTTTATTCATTATTACTCTTATTCACCGGTAAATAAGATACTTCTTACGATTATATTACTTAGAAAGTTTCTCAGGGCTGTAAAGAGAACCATTACTAAATCCACTATGGAAGAAGCATTAAAGAATCACGTTTACTTCGAAAGCTATCAATGTTTTAATATCCCCGAAATGATCATATTTATGCAGGTTTATAAAGTATCTCGTAATTCTTAAAAATTACGACTCGAAAAAAGAATTAACGCTGAACCTGTTCATCTCGTCCGGAGAACGGGAGAGTGACGCAAGAATTTGTTGTTTCGTACCAACGAACGTAAAACTCGCAAAAACAGCAATAGCAGTTGCAGTAACGCGAGTGACGAGAAAACGGGGAATACCTGACGTATACTCGTGTACGTATGCAACACTTGCGTAACGGATGTTCAGTCCGGCAAGAAATTAAATCGGACGAATCTCCTTATCCACGGACGCATACAACCGAAGCTCGAGTGCTGTAAGCAACCCGCACGGATTATTTCTGTTTCTCTTTTATTTTGCGCGTTTTTTAATGCCATCCGTGGATAACGAGTTTGTAATGCAACTTGCAGGCAAGTGCAAGCACGAAAAAGAGACCGAGCGAGGCAATTTTCCTGCTGCCTAACACATGGATTCCTCCGCGCTTTTCTCCCCCTTCCTTCCGGTGCCACGACCACTTTACATTCGTACCAATTTGTGCAAAGTCCGGCAAAAATAAAAAGAAGAAGAAAGTACGAAATGAAGAATTCGTAGTTTTCAAAAGCAAAAACGGTTGCTGCAAACAAGTTGAAAAGTTACTTTGGGCGCTTATCCCGCAACGCAGAAATTTATCAAAAGTTAATTTTAAGCTTATCGTGTATTTTGTTATTATTTAATTCGACAAAAACGTTCTTTTACTTGCTCGTTCAACGATACATTTCGGATATTTTTACGATACAATTCTTTGGAGAAAGGCTGCTTGAAACGAGAAACGTTGTTTTAATAAAAGTGTTTAATCTACTTTTCACGGATTTTTTAAATATAATTATCGCGTTCTTCGTTTAATATTAATACAACTCTTACGCTTAATCGAGAGATATTTTAAATAATTCGCGTAAATTGCTTATAAAAGAATTAAAAATAGTAAATTGCGATCGACGCTTTTTCGCCTCCAGAAATATGTGCAATTAATTAAACGAGTTTCTTAAGTAAATACACATTCGATTCGTTGTTTTATTTTTGCTCGTATTTAACCAAACCCTTCTCAATTTCAACTGTACAACATCCAGCCTTGGTAATTACAAATTTTTACTTCCGTCTGCGAACGATAAATAAAAGGACAACGCTTCAAAATTTCTCCCGTAAAAAAGCCCCAGAAAAACGACCTAAAATTCGAGCCCACCTCGCGATTCTTACGATCGCTCGAATAAAATCAAAGCTTCCGACCAAAGGCACCAAGGAAAAATACACCGCGTAAACGAGGCGCACGCGTCAAACTCCTGCCGAGGGGTCAAAATATAGGTTGGTTGAAATTACGTATCGCTTACGTTAACGAATTTCGTCAACGAATTTCGTCAACGAATTTCGTCAGCGGTCGCCTTCCGGTCGTTTTACGCGAGTTCACGCCTCTCGTTACCCTCGTTCGACGATGCCCCGGGCTACGCCCGAAAATCGACTCCTCGTTGCCGAGAGTTCGTTCCTCTTTCTCCCTTGCATCCACTTTATTTCCGCGCGCGTTCGTCTTTCTCCGATTCGCTAACCGACAACTTAATCTCGTTCGAATATAATGCGTCCTCGTGGAGACTCCGACGCACTCCGGGAGATTCGTAAATTTTTAATTTACGACGTTATCGAGTACTTGTGCAACGGAGGGAGCGACAACGTTTTTTCCGTGCGGATATACAACCGATCGTAAATTCAGCTGCGAGTGGCTGTAAATAAATATTCAACGACGTAAACGTTACGAGTGCAGTCGTTCGAATCACTTTTGCTAATTTCTCAAAGCTCGTTCGAATGCGCGTCGATTTTCCGCATTAATTTTCCCGACGGTCGCTTCGTATCCAACGGTAAAAATTCAATTTTTAAAACTAGCACATTTCGTAGACTTTTTTTAGTAGCTTAGAAATTCGGAAAACTCCGCGAAGAAGATCATTAAAATGGGAAGTTTTTCTTGTTATCCGAATGAAAAGCATTATAGAAGTTTAAATGTCCAAGGCTTAAAAGTTAAAATATTTTAAGAATTATTTCCAAGTACGATCTTTTTATAATTTGATTTTCTACCTTTATAACTCTCGGGTATTAAGAACATTCGTATCGTTTATAGTTCAAGATTCGAGAAACGAAATGTATCGGCAACCTTTAGTTTTTTCTAATATTTATAAACGTTGCAATGTTAAAGAATTAGATCAACGTCAAAAATAAGTATCGCTTTAAGAAAATATCGAAAGCGTTAACCGTTACAATGTAAAATCGCGGATGTGATAAAAGGTAAATTGTCGGAAAATGGTACACAAAGGATGCGAGTAACTATAAAAAATATTAGATTACGTCAGAAATAATTTAATAAGTTTCGAGTTTAGAAACTGTTGCTTTTTTCTCTAAATGGTACTTAATTGGATACTACGGTTACCTTGAATGCCTTGTCTAATCGTAAAATGCGTTTGACTCAACTTAACTTCGACTCTGGTGATATAAATCCGACTCTGGTGCGCGACTTTAAAAGCCCGCAGGGCAAGAAACATGTATGTGCTTGGTTGTCGTCGTCATCCCCGCCGTATTTCTCGAATTTTAGAGAAACGAGAGATAAAATGAAAAAGAAAGAGAAAGAGAGGACGGCGAAGGAAATGTCGAGTGGAAGCATCTTCGTGACACTCTGTACCCCAAGTTCTCCGCTTGCGGGTGTTTTCGATACTTGTTTTCTCCGAGCGAGACGCGTCTGGCAAGTTAAAGTCGAGTCCGAGGACAAAAAAAGACATTCTGTATACACAATGGCTGATTATAATGAATAAATGGATGTTTTTTTTAACTTTGTTACTTTAATTCTCTATTCTTTTGGTGCGGTGAAAAATTTGTTTATGCGCGATCTAATTAATTTATTTCTTCCACCAACTTAATATTTAAAGCTGAAAAAATTATATTTATGAATTAGTACTGGATTTATAGAATTGATACGGTATTGGAAAAATGTATCTGGAACAAATTTATCGTAAAAATATTCTTGACAGTTTTTAATTTTTCGAAAATAATTATCCTATATATACGTTTTTATCTCGTTTTCTAAATAATAAACCATATTTTTAAATATTATTATATTTATTACTTTTTATAAATCAACCAAACCTGTAGTGTAAAAACCAGATTAAAATAAATTTTTCAACTATTCTGGTATGAATTTTTGATTATAAAATATATAAAAGAACATTTTTTTAATATTTTACAATTTTTTATTTCTACTATGTTAAATTGAAATTTTTTACACAATTTTTATGTTTATTTTTCATAAAAGTGATATGATTATGGATACTTGTGCAAATAACTCGAGTATAAAATAAATTGGCAAAATGTGAAATAAGGGATCTACTTTTACAAAAATTACATATTAAGTTTTATGTCACTTTAAAAAAATTGTTGTAAGTTATACATTTGATTTTAACAATCGCTTAGGTATAAATATTTCATATTTTCAAAGAATGGATGTGGTGATAACGTAACCAAATGAACTCATTTTCTTCCATTTTTTTTGACATTCAATGAACTTAAAGACATAATAAGAATAGCATCAACTTTTTCGACTAAGAATATTATTCTTTAAGATTTCAGAAGGTATTTCTTGGTGCCAAATAATGAAATCCACAGCTCATAACTCTTTTTAAAGTGCCGTGGTAACTGAGATATTATACAGTGTTATAAAGCTTTATAAGACATCAACCAAATATCCGAGAAAAATTTAATTTAATATGATAATAGGAGAAATGGCATTCAATTTAAGATATATTACGATATATTATTTAATATTAGTTTTGCTCGATAATAAAGAAAAATAATAAATAAAAAATAATTGTTACAATTATTCGATAAAATTATATTCTACTACATTTAATAATTAAGATTATTTTTCTAAAATGTTTTTTGTTCTTAAGTTTACTTTTAAAAAATTTGTATTGTATAGTCGCGAAGACTTTTAACATTATTACATACATGTATAATTTAAATGTATACTTCGCGTAACTATTGAATTATGTTGCATACTAAGTTCAATAAAAAGATGTGATAGTTACTTGGTTTATTATATATTACGAGAGTAACGATACGATGTAATCGTACGAAATGGATATTTAAAATATATGTTTTGGATTATCTTAAATTTAATAATAGAAATTAAACTAATTTTTTAAATAATATAAAAATTACATAAGCTTTATATTTCAATGTTACGAAATTGATTATAAAAATTTAATATCGACGTTTAACATTTTTTGATTTAAACTACTATTATTTTATATTATATATATATATATATATATATATATATATATATATATCAACTATGTAAAAAGAAATTTTTAAATACTAAAATAGTTTGTTAAAGTTGGCAAAGTAAAGTTTGTAATTTAGTCAATGTAATCAGTACTATATTTGTCAGACTAAGAGATTAACATTAATGAAAGTTTTAACTCAATGCTACAGCAGTAAACATTCATTTATATTGTTAAGCTAATTTCATGATAACGCATTATATAATGCGGTAAAAATCAAAACTTGTACTCGGTTACATTTTCAAGTGAATCTTTAAGATAAATAGAGGAATCTGAAAAGGAAGACTTTGAAGTAGTTCAAGAAGTCTCAAAGTTGAACAATAATGTAGTCTTCTGAGTCAATGTTCTTTTAAAAGATTCTTCAAATAGGTCAACTTTAATGAGAAGACAGCCTATATTGGTAAAAGATAATGCGATAGTTGCGTTGAAGATGAAATACAAATCCGATACTATTGAACGTGAAAAACTAGTTTAATATAATTTAAATCTATTAGCGTATCGTGTTTAAAATATAATTTTAGAATATAAATTAAAAGTTAAATTATCATATTGCGTTATTTAAATTCTTTAAGAATCTTTATCCGTATGGATATTAACAAACTCAACATTTTCTTATCGAATAAACTTACCGAGAAATAAGAATATCAATAATTGAAAGATTAATTCTTTTTATAAATTGTTTCAATTTTTAAAAGAAAAACAAAGTTATTTTATTTTTAAGGCAAAGCTTTTATCAAAAAATTACGTTCATAAATTGATGGAAGCTTTCCACTAGTATTAAATTTTCATGAGTTATAAATTTCTATTAATACGAAAGGAAATGTTTTAATATTAATATATAAATTGTACAATATATTTTTATTAAATATAGTTTATTACTAAAAGAAATAATTTAACTTAATATCCTTTACACGTTTATTAAAGTACATTAATGTCAAGAAAATTATATTAATTAGAATAATATTTCAACAAACTATTGTATCCATTTCAAATTCCTGTAAAGTATAAAATGGTTGCAGTTTTGAAAGTATTCGCGAATAAGATTTGTTCCGTTCTACATATTTAAACGGTTATTATAATTCAAATTGTATTTTATTCTAACAGAATTGTATCGATAGAATAATAGAAATGTTATTATAATTTAATAAAGTAAAGGTATTTTACTTTAATATACTTAATTCTGATTATTAAACTCATTTCTATGAACATTATATAACTACATGTTTCAAAATTTTGAAAAAGCTTTACTTATGTATAAACGGAGACTTATTACGCATTTAATATTACCTTTTGTAAGTATAAACAATAGTTAACGTATCTACGGTGTTTCAGTATAGCGTAACGAATATATTGTCTTTGCGATCTACGTTCAGTGAAATTCAATGATTAACTCAGTCCTTCTTTTACTATCAGGAGGTACGGTTTATAAATTCCGGTTGACGGGTAAAATCCTTCCAACTTCTCTCCATTACCCTACGTATATTTCTTGTCCGGCAAATATTCCTGACCCATGCAATCCTTTTCAAGACTTTTCTCCTCGGTTCTCTTTGTGTGCAGTATGCGGACTGAGCTTTTGAGAGCTTTCCCGTCTCTACTTTTCTCGCGCCTCTTCGCGTTCGATTCGCGCTTTCGCGAAGTGTACGCGAAATTTCAATCGTCGAACCATTGAATAAACTACGAACGCCTCGAGCAATCTCGATAGATTCTCATATTTCACACAAGGGGCTATGGATGATAAATTCAAGTCGGCACCCGCAAACCCGATTTTCGTATGTTCGTGGAAAATTCCTTCCTTTCTCTCTCGCTCGAGATGATCGCATCGGGGATTGCGCAAAGGTGCGTTTCCATTCGGAGTGCCCTGAATAATTTTACCCTCGAGAGATGAAAGACATTCGTGAAATATGGAAAATGTTGAGGATTATGCCAAATATACGTAATTGGAGCATTACAATTATTTTTCCGACTAAAATTAATTCAACGCGTTCGAGCTATTCGGTTACGTTATTTTTAACGCGTTTTTTCAAATACGAGAGAAGCGGATATTCAAACTTTGGACTGCATTGGATCGACAATGTAATATTTATGAAAACTGCAAATCAAAATTAATCAATGGTTTGTATTCAACTTTGTACACAATGAAGCTGACAAATACACTTTGTAATTAAGTATACAAACAATAAAAACATTATAACTTTTACGTTTAAAGGAAAGCGAAATCTAAACGATATCGAAGTTTACAAATATAAAAATCAATTAAACGTTAAATAAAAGAGAGTAAATAATATTTGTAAATATTTCAATTTAAAAAATGCGTATTATTATGCAAAACAATTTTCTCGGTAAGCGAAGTTAAAATGTCGTTACTGAAACGAGACAATTATTTTAACGCGTCTCCATTCTTGGTTTTCAATGAGTTTCAAGTTTTAAATGAAAAGATAAATTTATTTTGCCTTTAATTCGAATATTCCATTTGTATTTTCCGAAGATTTTTCAGATCAATATTTGCGTAAGGGAACAACTTTATTTTTGCGCGAAAAAATAACAACAATGGAACATTTGTTCCAATTTTTAGACGTTTTACAAAGTACAAAAACAGCAATAGAAAGAAATATATAAATGTTCTCGGTACCAAGCTTTTGTGTTATTGCGGAGAGTGAGACAGAAGCCGTGGAGTGGCACAGAGTGAACAATATAACAGTATATAACGCATCTAGATTCGCCAGTCATAAACAGCCCTTTGGGATGAAAACTCACTCGTGCAGAAGGTGCCACTCGTCTCACTCTCTCTCTCTCTCTCTGTTTCTACTTCTCTTCTTATGTTTCGCTCTACCGAGGATTTCACAGTACACGTATATATGCAGGCACACTGGAGGTGCGAGAATAGTATGGTCGTACGAAACAAAAACGTCTTCTCCCTCCACTGAGGGTGTGAAAATCGATATTTCGGTAGATATGCGTATAGATGCGCGTCTCGTTCTATATGCATGTCGAAGTTCATAGAAAAAGAAGGAGAAAATACGAGAGGAAGAATATTGTAAGGTGTGCAAGTTAGCGATAGAATTGACAATGTGTGCAGGTCCTTAGTGCTCGATATGTGAGTAAAGAGATCGTTAAGTTGTATGGTTACTACGGCGGAAATTTTTCAGGGTGAATATTTAAAGGAGAAAAATTGATGTCAAATCTTATATGAAATATTACTCTAATGCTTGAATTTCATTTAAAAGGACGAAACGATATACGTATATTAAATGTAGAGAAAATTTTCGTACCCTGATGCATTTATGGGCATAATATGTCGATATTAAGTCCAATTCTGAAAATGACGTACTTTCTCGATTATAATCTCGCAATGTACTTTATTCGGTATATACTAATAAATTTGTCTCGTTGAAAGTATACTTGAATTTCAGTATAATTAATTTTATTCTCTGTCACGGTAATAAATTTTTTTTTTGTGATATATCGAATCGATATGATACGGTATCTTTAAAAATTATTAAAATTTAATTTAGTAGTTCTAATTAATAACGGATTATATTTCATAAATTTTTTCTTTATAATAATGATATTTATGAAAGAAAATTAAAAACGATATTGCGTATTCGAAACATTAAATATGGATTTAACGCGATACAGTAACGGAATTTTATTGTCACTTTCGTATTAACATAATTAAACTTCGGTTTCACAAGAAAACGTCAAAGATGAAATAATTCATTTTAAATTATAAGAATAAAATCATATTTACTTTATTTAAAAGCTGCAATAAGTAAATAGAAACATTTGTAGAGAACGTAAATCATTTTAAAGACTTATATACCGTTTTTAATAGTTTTGTGCGTTAAGAGAAAATTTCAAAAAATTTTAATTTTAGACTGGTCATAAATATAAAATAAATAAATACGAAATAAAGATATAATGTAAAATATAGCTTGTTTTAATACAACTCACGTTAAAAAAACGTTAAAATTAAAATTATAATATAAATACAGAAAATTCGAATTTTAAAACCTTTCGTTTATTTTTTTGAACGTTCATTATTAAAAGGATTGTCAATTACTTAAAAAATAGATTTTTTAAATCTTTGTAGTTCCGATAATTATAATTTTCAAATAATTCTTCGATCGATTCGATTAAAAAGCAAAATTCGCGCTATACATTTTCGTCAATTACCGCAAAATATTTCAGTTAAATTCTTTATCTTTTCTAAAGGGGTATATTTACTTTATTCGATAAAAGTGTTTAATTCTTCCATTACTTTCTACAAAAGTTTCAATTACGCGAATCAGTTCTATGTATTTACGTTTCTCGAACGATATTTACGATTATTCCTCCTTTTAATATTTACCGATACTTAAAAAAAACTCAAAAAGTAATAGAAATATTTCTATTCGTTGACTTTTATTGTCAAGCCGTTACTAATTACTCTTTGATACGATAAATATATCGCAAAGCTAACTATAGAAAAGCCTAAGGCTCGAAAGATTCGAATAAACCCATTGAATTTACAAACGCATTCATGTATCGAAGCTCACTGTAATTTCTACCCACTGAAACTTTTGAGTCAGTGGCGCGTTAAGAATTGATCCCACGACTCCTTTATTCCGAGCAGAGCGATACGACAATTAGCGCGTCACTAAAAGCATCGAGGACGCACGAACGTCCTTAAAAATCCAACGTCGATTAAAACTCCCTGCTCCTCCATTCTAAACAACCCACACGAGCGAGATAAAGGCTTTTGTAAAGCACCGAAGAAAAGACGCTTGCAAAGTACCACTGGTTACTCCTACACGGGTGTAATCGTCGATGAACCGTCCACTCGGTGCGATATGGTTTAAATAATGCAGGACCGGCGGACGACGTCGAAAGAATGGCCTTTCAGACCTCGCGCCTTGGGTGTCGAGGTGTGGAGGTGTCGAGGTGTCGAGCCAACGTTGCAGCTGCGACTTCGGGGAGGCGTTCGAAGGGTACGGGGTATCTCGATGTACGTGGTGTTTAGCTCGAGGCCGCGTGGAGGACGAGTCTCGAAGGACGCGAATCAATGATGCATGAGTTTATTAGTCGCCTTTGCGGACCATTCATTTTTCAAGCCGGGTAATGCTCCGGAACCGAGACGACGGGTTGCGTTTGTATTGGCTGGTTTCGCGTCGCGTAGACTTTGCTGTTTTAAGCTTACGGTAAATTTCTCGACTGCGGGGAGCGAAGATCCTTTCGGTAAAGTTGAGACTTTGAGTTGGTTAATCCATATCAAAATACCAAAATAGCACTGAATTTCGAACGAAGATCTACGCTCGAATTCGTTTGAATATTTCATTCTCTTCCATTAAGTTCAAAATATCGTACTAAGAAAGGATTCGTAGCTGCTCTTAAAGAATTAAAATATTATGTCTATGAATTTTTACGAAATATACCACATATTTACACTTGTGAATTACTCGATTAAAATACGTTACAAAAGTTGAAGATTTTATACTAAAACTATGTTCGATTTTCATTTTTATCGAGATTTATAGATATTTTAAAATTCGTATAAAATGATAAGATCTGTAAAGTCTTGATATCGGGATGTTTTAAATTTTGTGGAAATATATTACACGTATAAATAAAAGTTACGGTAAGCTTGTTAGAAAAAAATATTTCCATTTTCATTTTAATGAAAATTTTTTGTTTGAAAATAAAAATGCACGTTATTAAAACAAGCGATACGTATTTTATAATTATTAAATTTAATTTTAACTATGCTGTAATTTTATTTTTTAATAAATAAATTTTCATACGAGATCCTACCTATTTAATTTTGTTTCGTTACAAACAATTTTAAGCTATATTTATATTTCAAATTAAAATTTTAATAGCAAAAAGTCAATATTAATGCAAATACGAAAATAATGAGTTATCTTTATACGCGAATACAGTATTTTACTATATCGATAAAGCTTAAGTGAATTTTCGTCCCATCGATACTTAATTAGTCTAATAATTGTTTTATATATAAAAAAAATTGAAGAAATTGTTTGAATCGTTTCAAACATCTTAAAAAGCAGCTTAAAAAAATATATCACTTTCTATCGGTCGATAACACATTTTCCGTATTAAAAATTGCATTCACAAATAAGTAATTTTTAACCGTTTCTTGCTTCCGTCTTGTCGTATCCGCCAGCCATTACAATTTACGCATCGAGTAATCCAAATCGTCTCGTATGCAACGGTGAAGTAAAGTATCGAGGCAAAAAAAAAAGGTGCAAGAAGAACCAGGAAAAGCAAAAACGCATATCCACTCTTACTCGAGCATATTTATATCGACGATTCTTTCTCGTTTATAGACAAGCGTACCGCCATGTCGTATCCGTGCGCACGTACGTATCAACCATAGGAAATTACCGAGCACACGTTCAACAATTTTTCCCATTGTCGGAAAATCGTCCCATAAACAGCGGACTTTTAAAGCTACACGAAAGTACTTTCAAGTGGAACAGAACGGCGATATACATTCGTATCACTTTCCCCCCGGGAGAGAGAACCATATAAAAGAGTACATATGCGGGCAATAAGAGGGGGTACATGTGTAAATACAGCATCCCGTTCTTCTGTATTTCAAAAGACTTCGACTTTTCTCTCCTTCTTCGTCGTTCGCTTGTCTTCATCGAGTCCTTCTTTGCGTACACGCGTACAAACTCGTAATCGATACTCGCTTTTCCTCCATGCACGCTCGATAATTTTCCAGGGGCTGAGGGGCTGATACATTAATGGAAAATCCTGATGAAATCATAAATGCATTTGCGCGTTTTAACGTGACCTGTCGAGACAGAGGAACTCGTTGGAATTTGCAAGGAGCGCGAGTACGAGATTATATTATTGGTAACTCAGGGTTTTATCGTATTACGTCTAAGCGATGCAACTTTGCTCTCTCGCTTTCTAAAATAATTAATGGAGGGTAAAGGTAAATAAAATTACCAAGTCCGTTCGTCGTTTAAAAATTACAAATTTACGTTTCGTAAATAATTGAATTTGATATTGTAATCGAGTAATCTCGGTAAATGGTCGATGAAAGAGTTTCGCGATTCATTATTCGAGCGATCGTTATCCTAATTCTTCCATCAAACGGTAAAATCCAACGGTTTTTAAAACGATAATATTGACTTCTCCGAGTTATAAATAAATCGCTCGTAAAAGTCGCTATAAAATCGTCGATAAAATAACTTATCGAGTAACGAGTGACCGATACTCGCGTATATACAATATATGCCGTACGTGGTTGAGTATCGATCGTGGAAAATTTTTTTCGACCTTTAAATACCTTCGATATCGATTTTTGCAGTCGAGCATTCTCCAGCCTCGAGATTCGAATTGTAAATACAAGTTTTTCCCGATGCGCGTAACTCCTTACGCGTATATTCCAACGATCGTTCAACCTTCGGGGAATGATAGAAAATAGGGTTTTAAAGGATGCGGGAGCTTACGAGCGTATGCATATAAAAAGAGAAAGGGATGCCGAGAGAGAGAGAGAGAGAGAGAGAGAGAGGAGGTAACGAAGGAAACGGCGCTTATTTTATCCTTTAAGCTGGGACGAGCTTTTCAGAGCTTCCAGCGGTTCCCTCATTACCCGACACACAATGAACGTGCCTATCCGGTATTGGCATTTGCGCAGATTCCAATAGAATTTAATTGGAGGAGATCGTATCGCGTTACACGCACGTTAACGCAGACTCACCTACACCTACGGACCGTCGCAAACTCGTTAACCTGCCGGAGCGAACGAGCGAACGACGCGTATAACGCCGTTGAAAAAAAGATCGACCAATGTGGATTGTACTACGCGTTCGTGGCTTTACGCGATTCAAAAATACACGGATATCCTAGTAGGAAGAGAGAGATGAAACAAGTAAGAAACGTACGGAGGAATAGAAATAGATGCGGTTTTTTATCTCATCAACCGAGTGTTTTGTACTTTGCGAGGATTCTGGCAGATCTTCGTTTGTTTCAAGATCGGAAACCGCGTGTCCGACTTGGACGAGTGTTTTTCTAGGTTGCTTTTCTAGTCGTATGATAAATTTGATCGGGTGGTTTTCGGAAAAAGATAGGTAAGTTTGGAATGGAAAAAGGATATTCGTACGTTCGATGATAACTGTAAATGTAATTTATCCGAACGTCGTTGAGTTTATTAACTGCTTTATTAATTATGGAAAAATTTACGTTTGAAACTTTGACGAATTGAAAGTAATGTAATTAAAAAGATGATACAGGTATTTATAGATATACAAATTTTAGCTGTCTATCGATATAATAAATCATGTTTTGGTTACGAATATAAAAAATTTCCACGGATTTCTTTGACGAGTAAGGAAACCGATGAATACTCATTTTGATTAATACTTCCGTAATTCGATTTTATGATTTACCAATCGTATCTTAGCAATTTTTGAAGAAATTTATTTTAATTTACTATAGATAAATTTAGTTAATTAATTACCGACGGATATAGAAATATCTAGTTTTAAAAAATTTCATGTAGCAATTAATTAATTTAATTCTTGAAAATTAATTTCCATATTACTAATAAGAATGGATACGTATAACTTTTCATCTTTTTGTTTTTTTATTTGGTGTTTCCATATTTATATTTCATTTTATAATTTAAAAATAGATTGTATAAATAACAGAGACTAAATTTCTAAATAAAATAGGTCTTAAATATTTTAACGAATGAAATGATTAAATGAAACTCGTCGAATCTATCAAAGATTCATACAACGGTTATCAGATATGAAGACAAAGGAAAATAAAAACACGCTTTTTACGCTTTCATTTACAACTTTGCATTTCTCTATAATCAAGAATTTAAATTTAATACTTTATAGTCAGGGAGTAAAAAGAGCCTTCGAAAATTTACTGAAAAAAATGAAATTGACTATATAAAACAGTGAGTCTATTTTGTGAGTCCACAAAAATAGCTATCTCATAATAATTTTACACGGTCTTTGCAGATAATAAAATTCACGCGCGATGGAATATTATTTTTCCACCAAACAAAATACACCAAAACAAAAACTTGTACAGTTTATTTCCCTAAGAAATCAGCAAAACTGCTCTTACTTCTCTAGCATTATAAATTTCGTAGCGACTTCCAACTTTACAATATCGTATTACTATTTCATTCGCTGTTATCGGTTCAATCGAATGAAAAAGCGTTCAACCCCAAGTTCCCATTGTCTTCATCTCCAGTCGACGTTAAGCCCAGAAGATTTCTCCGATAGACCTCAGCTGTCGCTCTCTCAATATTCCTGCGGTATATCAGCGATGCGATTCCACGGAACCAAATACAATAATTGCACCCCCTTGAAAACCCTTTCACCCCCGGAAAACAGGAGATAAATAACAAGGCGAACAAGACGTATCGTTTAAGGAAGATTAATTTCCGCGCTACTCGGATTAATACGGTTGTCGAGTAATTGATTAGATTTCTCTTATGCTCTCGCACCAAATGGAAGTTATCGCGCGCCCACTGAAAAAAAAAACAAAAAACCAACGTGGGAAATCCTACGGAATTACATTTTCCCTTTTTGGCTTGGTGCGTGCATATCTATTACGCGAAAAAATCCGCGCGCATCAATTTTCTAAAGTGCACAGCGCCAGTTTTTTGCCTCTTCGACCTCCTCTCCTTCCTTTACCCGGACTCGATTGTCTTCCGAAAAATACGTCGAAAAGCAGATTTTTTAACCTTTTTCTTTTCTTATGTACCTTCTTATTGTGCATCGAGCTTTATCGTCGCTTGGCAAGTAGTGGTATTGTGGCACGTTTTGTTTTACTCTGCAAAACTGTACTCGCCGATTTTAAACAATGACTTTTCACTTCAAGGAAACCGAAAAATTGGAAAACTACTTTTTAGGTCAGCTTTCAGCGTTCCAAGATTATTATAGTGGCCTGCAGTCCTTTCATTTTGTATCGTTATAATTATACCGTTGAACATTAGGCGTTTATGGAAACAATAAATTTACCGTAATTTATATATTCTGCTGTATTACATTTAATATCAATGCACTTTTATTGCCTTTTAATTTTCATTGTAAACTGTACATCGTAAGGATATATTATATGTGACATCGTTTAAAGTTATCTTCTTTATTTAATATATTGCTATAATTATGTAAGTTTTCGAAATTAATTACTTTGAATACTCGATTTGCAAATTTATTTATTTGGAATATTAATGGATCTTATTTTTTAATATTTTGGTAAAATTGTTGATTCGACATCGAAACATTATAGATTCTATATTCGATTTCTACTTTTAATCTAATTAATTTATTTCGCAAATAACTGAAAGAGATGCAATGAAAAGATAAACGATTAATCGAATAATTTAGGACGTATTATCTATTTGGATTATATCGTAACTAATATTTCCAATTTGATAACTCGAAAAGATTTTTGAAGATTACGTAACGTAATTGCAGTAACATATAGCTTCAAAGTGGATATTGGCCGTTTTAATTAACAAAATTCAAAAGAATTTATAGATTTGTAACTTATAAATCAGTGCCAGAGATTTTTTTCAAAGATTTTTATCGCTGAAAATTTATTAGTAAAAAACGGTTCCATTAAAAATAATTGTTATTTTGGATTTTTACAAATATTTATACAATGATTTGCAATTCCAAATATATATTCTTTTTAATAATTTATAAACCGATCGAAAATAGTCCCCAGGAGTCAAAAGTTTATACGTTTTATGTATATATTTTGATAAAATAGTAACTGTATCAACTAAAATTGAAATGTAGGTAATGGATAAGAAAAAAAATTCAAAAATATCTGCGATACAAGATTATTTACTGCAAATAGAAACATTTGTAACGATTGTTGTTTCATACACTTTCATACTCTCGAAAAATAGTTAAAACGAAAGTTGAACCGATTTTTCTGTATCGCGCAATATTAATAGACCTACATTAATAATAGTAAATAAAAAAAAATAAGAGAACTCGTACATCTTTTTTATCCATAATTTAATATTTATCTTTTTTTTTTCTTCTTTTGTTATTTTTTGTACGTAATACTTTATTGGAAAATAAATTCAAAAATTTTAACTTTAATATTTATTGGAAAATTTCGATACAATGAAAAATAAAAAATATAAATAAAATATATCACAACAATAAAATACGACGTCATTTATTTATCCTGTATGGAATTCTTAAAAACTTTATCATTGGATTAATATAAATATTCTTTCATTTCTACATTTTATGTATTATTCGATAATTTAATATTTTATATTATATAAATTATACAATGTTTTTTACGCGTATTTTATTCTAACGTGATGTTCATTTAAATTTAGTAATGTATGAGAATAATGCCGATTTCAAGCACGGAATATTTTTTTTTGTAGAAGCAGAATTTTCACGAGAATACGAACACCACTAACTCTGAGAAAAATCCAACTACATCAATTTAAATAATTTTAATAAAATCTTATGATTTTAAAAATTATCTTAGTCTACGACATTTATCATAATTTAATAATTTTATAAATATCCGGGTAAAAAATTAGAAGGAACGTAATTAACGCAAATTTTAATATTAAGAAATTATGAGCTTATAAA
This sequence comes from Dolichoris vasculosae, assembly GCA_018907195.1. Classification (NCBI taxonomy): domain Eukaryota; kingdom Metazoa; phylum Arthropoda; class Insecta; order Hymenoptera; family Agaonidae; genus Dolichoris; species Dolichoris vasculosae. Next base: position 4,668,135 of record JACCHY010000009.1, on the reverse strand, counting down.
ATATAATTCTATCTATTGTAATGAAATTTTATAATTATTAGAAAATTAAGACGATTTTTAATATCGAATAAATGGTCAAAAGATTTAAAGCAATATTTACCGAATCTATTCCAGACATTCCAGATAGTTTCGTTGAAGTTTATTAATCGTTTCAGAACCACAAAAGGTTGTAAGAAGAAAAAGGTAAATGTATTTAATCATCCGTATAAATAATAAATACGTTGAATTTCAGAATGAACTATGACTTTAGATAACCATTATTCATCAAAGGAAATCTCAGAATACTCGTAACCGTTTCATGAATTCTTTCTTAGATTTATAAAAAAAAGTTTGGACAAAAACTCTTAAAAATTCCACGTATTTGTGGGTTTGAGTTGAAAGCTTCGTCTCGGTTTGCATTTAGCAAGAGTTTTATAAAACCAAAGCTTTTCACAAAACGAGTACTAACGCAGTCTTAAAATTAAGCAAACAACAAGCGCGTACAGAGTTTTAGGTAGCAAATAAAATTTCGCACGTACCACCAAATCCCAGTCGAGGTTTGCTTTTCCTTCCTCGAGCGCATGCAAAAACTTTCCACCCCTCGATTTCCGTACAACGATACTCGTCGGCGAGAATCCGATTGAAGTTCGTGGTGAGCACTAAAGGAGAGAAAGTAGGAGAGAGAGAGAGAGAAAGTGCTTAAAGCTTTCGCCTTGGAACACACGAAGCTTTTCTTTCTTCAAGCGTCTCTTTGTTCTCATCGAGGGATGAATACGTAGCTTTCGAAGACCTTTGAGGTGAGTCAATCGGTGTCTATGAATCTCCGAAACCGTCGAGGTGTTTCCTTCTACTCCCTTAATTCGTTACATATTTTCTGCTAAAGCGATACTTCTTCATTACACTTAAATATTTATCTAATTTAATTTCCCGTGACGTCTGAAAAGAACCAGGAATTTGACATTTAAACGCCGCTCGTTTCTCGGTGTTGTTCGGCTTCGGGTGGTAGCTTTTTATCCATTATATAACCAACGGGGCGCTTTGTATTTCAATTTATGCAGACACCTTTTGTATACGTGTCACTATACTTAATAATAAATACCCTGGATTTTATACAGTTTCATAAAGTTTTATTGCTCGGTTATGGTGTGTGGGGTGACTAGACATTATAACAAGGGGAACATAGGGATTTAATAAGTAATATATTTTTACGGGTGATTTAATTCGCGTTGGAAAATATTAATTATGGATAACGGAAATGCATAGAGAACTTTTTTAGATAATCTTACCAAGTAAATTGGACTTTTTTAAAAATGTATTTACACTTTATTTCGGTCGTTTATTTAATTATTAAATATCGATATATCTTTAAATATCTTTAATAAATTTGGAACGAACAAAGGTATACGATAATCGTTTCAAAAACTTACGATTAAAATAAAAATGTTTGTTCTGTAACAAAAGTATTCTATAAATCAAGGGATAACTATAAAAATAGATATTTATCAGTATTGTACGCAAGTACTTAAAATTTAGATATTTATAACTATGCCTCGAATTTGATTAAGTGTTTTGATAATAATGCCAGAATAAAATATATCGTATATTTTATTTTACTTTACTTTGTTATACATCTTCGTATGATTCATACTGAATTAAATTTTGTTGATCCGCTTGCGAATAAGAACAGAATGAATAAAGTCACGGTTATAATACGTTTTAATCAAATAAAATGAAAGACTTCGTTTAGTTTTCATTCTAAAATTTAATTGTTTTCTGAAATAATAAGCTTTTCTTATAAAACACGTAAACAAAAGTAGATGACCCAGAGATTTATTTTAATACCGAATAATATTTTAATTTCACGTTAGAAAATTATTTAATCGATATTTTACGTAAACGTAAATAAGCAACCAAAAATTTTTGTATATATTATTTTGTCTTTAATTCTTTGATTAAGGATAAATTAGTATTCATAAAATTCACTTATATCCCATTAGTAATAAAAAACACATTCGCATACAAGTTATTCGCATTTTTAATTTTTATTTGATAAAAATAAAAAGCTACTAAGTGGAATGAATTTACTTTTAAATATGTATTTAAAAAGCTTATTATAATATAAAAGCACGTTCTTAACACGACAAAAGTACACAGTTTCACCGAGGAAAGTAAAAAAACTTGTAAAAAATTAATTATCGTAATGGATTAAAAAATTTTGAGAAGATTAATCGAGCATTTATTTAATCCTAATGTTGTTACAAAGAGTTAATTTATTCAAAGCTGTAGATCTCGGTGCACTCCCAGATATAATATATACTTCGGATATTCGAACCGAGAGCCAAAATCGTACATACCGAGGAAATCCGCCTTTCCAAGAAGACTAATGTAACAGCTAATGGATGTGGCCGTTTTACATGAGCACTCGACGTGACTCCTTACAACCCTCATATTTCCAAACAGACTGGCAGAGGCATTACCAAGCCCATCAGTCCAAAGTAACCAACGACTCCACTCGATATTTTAATAGCCACCGAATGGGGTGGGAGGGGTGCATTCAGGTCGCTCGAAAATCGAGCCCCCACACAATGAAAGAGCAAAAATTCCGGGGGAGGAAAAAGGGGCGCGAGCTTGGCATCGCCGCGGTCGATCGCACTTTGATTAAACGCTCGAGGCGTCACGGCTTCGTTTCGCGACACCCCGTCTATGTAATTGCATCGGGTTCGGGTGTACCTTGCGATACTGACCGAGGATTTGGGAGGGTAGCTCGGACCGGAGCCCCGTTATACGTAGGTGCTTTGACCGAGGGTCATTTTTTTACTCGGGGAATCGGAGAGCGGTTTTACAACGTTCGGTATTTGAGGGAGCGAGGATTTTTTTTTTATCGGGGTGGGTTCGTTCGTGGGCACGTGACTTCCGAAAATAACTCGGAGAACGTTCCGGAGTGCGTTGCTAGACTTTTATTTTGGGTATAGGAACTGTAAACTTATCGGACTTTCAGAATGGAAAGTTGGTTTTTCACTGGTGAAAAGATGCAGAAAAAAAATGAACGAACTAAAAGTTGAAACCAAGTGGAAAGATACATTTATTCTTTATCATCTTTGCAGCATCGAGAAAAATAGTAGAGCTAGAGAAATAGAAATTTAATGTTAAGAAATTAAAGTGTATTTATATTGCGAATTAAATGAGAATTTTTCGAAATTTCAAAATATTTTATTTTCCGATTGTTTGCGTTAATTGAAAAATAATGGTTAAATTATTGAATCGAAAAATTATTTTAAAAAATTCATCCAATGTGGAAAATTTAAGCTGTTATATAAATATATATATATATATAATTTTTATAACATACGTAACAAAATCGATTTAATTTTTTTTACGAAAAAATTTATTATAAAGAATAATCAAACGAATTTTTTTGATTAAGTTCGATAATATATATATGCCGTTGAAAATAAAACAGAGAAATGAATATTGAACAATATAAAAATTAGTTAAATGTTACGGTGTATGTGCTTTAATTACTAACGCAAAATATTAATTAATTATGTCATAAATAAATGAACGAATATCCATTAGACTTGTATATAAATTTGCTATATCATATTATATTTACGTTAATAGATACAAAAAAATATGTAATTACTCTTTATAAAAAATAATTAATTGTATAATTACAATGAAATTTGAAATCGTTTTATTCGATCAGTATATAATTTGAATCTGCTATAAATATTAAATATACAAAAAAGATACAAGCAACTACATTTTATTATAGAACCTATTTGTATACGTGTATCGATTTCTAAAAATTAAATAAAGTTCCTTTCAATCTAATATTACTTGTAATTTTTTCATTTTTTCAATAGATAATACAAAATTTATATTTAATTCACTCTCGAAAAATTTCTTTGAAACGTTAACGGATTCATTTACATTCTCTCCAAGTAAAAAATATTTCTTGTTCGAGTTCATAATATTATAGAAAATAGAAACCCCTTATCTTAATATCCTTGAAATTAAAGGGATTCCTGTGTTAATCGAAGAATTTGGATAAGAGAAATTGCATTTCGATCTATTAGTATCTCTATTGGATTCCCTACTCAAGATGAGGAATCGTAACGAATCGTCATATAAAATAGAAAAATTAAACCTTATTCATCTTGCCCACGAATTAAAAAAAAAAACTGTATTTATAAAATATTTGCGGTACATTTGTATTCAAAATTATAGTGTATATTTCTTTTCTATATACATTATCCGTATAGTTTGGATTAAAAAAGTATTTCTCGACGCGTAAATTAAAATAAAGAATTATATCTAAGTGCAGGTAATCATAGATAAGCGACAATTTGATGATAAGGCAATCACTCTTCTATATCACGTTTACCAACCATTTTCGCATAATGTCTCGCAGAGCGATGGCCTCCATTCAATGCGGAGAATACCAGCTTGATCCTAGAATTCTGTTTAAAATGCATATTAATATTAAGGAGTATTACGATCGGATTGAGCAAACAGGCCGTAACGTGGAAACTGGGCTATAATCCAATTTCTCTACACTTACATTTGAGTTTCGATTTACGGCATCCGCTTATGAAAGAGACCTTGGAGAATATGCGCTGTTATTGTTCCATGAACAATCAACGATAACCGGGTCAGACGTTCAAGTGAAAAAGCATATGGATGTTATGGCCACTCTACCTGAATCTCTAAACACAATCTACAACAATGGAATTATAGATTTAGAACTTACCAACTGGTCCGAATAGTAAATTCGTCCTTCGACTGTTCAACATCGAATATTATAGATCCTCGTTGGGTGTTTTTCTAGACATTATCCACGTGTATCGAGGCATGGCGTTGATTTTAAAACGCCTCGTTCGCAAGAAAATATGCAATGGACGTAATAAGATTCGACCTTCGTAAAATGTTCCCAATCGCAAAATTGTACTATCTTTCAAGTTAAGCAACTACGGATCGATAACCTTTACATTTTTCATCGTGTTTGTTAGATTTTCAATATGAACCAAAGAGTTCGTACCTTCAGTTCTTACGGAACGCTTTTACAATGTGAAATATTCACTCGAATGATAATCTCGGAGTACGTTTTAAAAGATGCGGACGTTCGATAACCAATATCTAAACTACCAGAATTTCAGAAAAATACAGGTTAGATGCGAAATCATCTAAATACCAACCTCCCGAACTCATTCGTTCCATAGTACTAAATTTAGAAAAATAATAAATCTAGAGCTTATCCGAATTAACGCGGTATCGGTAAAAATGTGTTTCTAATCATTTTCGCGTACATTTATTTTTTCCAACATCTCGAACGATCATATTTTAAAAATTTTGTACGAAATTTACGTTACAACGAGCATCGATATATTAGAAAAAATTTATAAACGTATTAAAATATAAAATTTATCATCGATCTCGTAAAATAAAAGCTCCCTAAAATTTAATAATTTGATTCGCTATCGATTTCTTAAAGTTATCGCGGTATTAAATTTTCTTAAGTTTTACAAATTTTCATAATCAGATAGAAATTGCTTCATATTTTTATAGAGGCATCTTACTCGATTCTTGCCAATCAATATACAATAAAAATGAAAGATCGCATCGCGATATCGAAACAGAAAAACGCAGTTTTTTGAAAAATGTATAACTGTAACTTTGAGAAAACGTGGTTATATACGAATGTACCGTAACAAAAATATGATTTATCTTCTCTTTCCAAAGAATTATATACGCGTTTAAAAATACGTACGCGAAAGTTTTATACGGAAAGATAATTTAAAAGAAAAAAATGGCACGTACAGCATCCATATATAAAACGCGTATAAATTATTATGCAAATACAACGTATTTACGACTCAAAAATACGAAACACATCGCGAGAGTTGATAACCCTTTTTCGCTACCAAAGACGGATTTGGAACGTCTGCACAAGCGTACGCCTCGTATTTCAACAGATAATTTCGTTCCATCGCACAGACGTTATTACACGCGTGTTTTTCCGCGTTCCCGGTGCCATAGTAACGTAGCCAACAGACTCGGCGGTATCAAAATTAAAGTTTGAAAAGAAGGCCAGTCGTTTGTCCCCGCCATTGACGCACGCGGGTAGAAACGGGTAAAAATGAGTAAAAACAAAACACGATATTGCACCGAGAAAACTTGACAATGAAATCGTAATACTCGGTCGCGAGCTCAGCGTGTGTTCGAGGCTCGAACAATTCTTGGTGCTGCCTTTATTACCGTCACGTGAATCGCAGTCCGGGTGGAAGGTTGGAAGGTGTCTGGGGTAAAGCAACAATGCGTTCACCGACGTATTATTTGTCCTTGCGATGATGCGAACACGAACGTACGTCTAACCGAGCGCATCTCGCTCCGTCTCTCTTATTTGCTTACACAACCTGTCACAGCGGTCCATTGTCAGCGAATTCAAAGCGGTGCGTATACGGAAGGCGACCGACGAGATGAATTAAACGAGCATAATTAACTATATTTTCTTTCAACGGCGACGCTCCTGACATCGACGGTTATTCGATTTGTGCGACGGTGGAAATCAATTATTATTATTATTATGGCTGGCTGGCTGGAGACTTACAATTCTCGAGTGAACGAGTATGGAATTTTATTCCTCTGGAATTTAGGATATTTCCGAGGAAACGTGCAAAATTTCAAATAAAATACTTCGATGCCGTCTTACGAATAAGCAGTTTATTATTTATCGATACTTTCGCTTTCGATCGTTGATACGCGTTTCCGATAGATTAGCGCGATCGCGTAATAATGAAAATATTGACCGCGAAATGATTCACGTATTCAGTCATCCGAAGGAAATCCTCGCGACTTCGCGGTTGTTCCTTTTCGAGATTACCTTGGGATATCCGCTTACGAAAGCGTCGGCTTCCAAGTTGCAGCTTCTTTACCGAATAACGTAATAATTTTCCTTTCTCGAACGCGAATATGTTTTTAAGCCGTGCAAATTCCATTAGGACCGAATTTGCACCGCTGCTCTTTCACCGTTTCATTCCGGGAAGAAAACATCCACTGCAACGATTCCGCGAAGCTCATCTTGTTGTAACTCTGGAAAGTATCTCTCGTTACGTCCGTGGAAGAAAAACAAGTCCTCGAAACTTGACGTGATTTCGAGACCTCGCCGCGCATAAAGTAATTTTAATATGCACGAGCAGCGAAAACGTCTTCGAAGGGATCATCCGATACAATGGGGCTCGCCAGACGAAGGGTGGGTCCTTTGTTTCATTGGTCCTCGCCCTTTCCGCAACCAACGTCGGCATCCCTTCGAAAATCCGTGAGTTTCGTGCCGCGAGTGTTTCATTCTCATGCATATATTCGCGGATGTATTTCGCGTAGGGGATTTTATCCTGCCGTTGCAGCCTGTAATTAATGCGTGCGTATGCGCTTGCTTGCGAGTGTGTGGGTGGGTGGATGGAACGAGAGAGGAAAAAGCGAGCAGAAAAATCGCGTCAAAAGCGAGTGAAACGAGAGTTACTCGGGTTCCGCTATTATTCGGCGCTTATGCTCTCGCAGTCGACTCTTATCCAACTCTGTAGACTTATGTACATATTTTGAGTGTCGGTTGGAGGTAGGGGAAAGGGGGAAGGGGGGGGGACGAGAGGCCGAGTGGGACTGCGCACATCTGCGAGTACGAAAGGAGTTGGAAGCGAGCGGACGAGATAATATCGGATATCGGGAATCTCCGATATAAGCCCACAACCTCTGATACCGTTCGGGATTATCTAGGGAATTACGACGCTCCTGGCTTCGGAAAAAAGTTACGTGGTGCAACAGTGGAGATAAGTCATGCGAAGATAACGACCATTGTTTTCTTTTATTCTTTTGTCCAATGTTATTGGATCTTAATTGTATTTCAATGTTTTATTTTTCTAAGCTTAAAATACAAAACCATTTTTAGTTCGCAAAGTTTCTCTACGCGTCTTGAAAGTTTGTACCGTCAAATTCATTGGATAAAATTGTATGGAAATACAAATAAAAATATGATCGATGATTTTTACCTTCGATTATTCGTAAATCTGCCGAACGTAATATTTCAAAGAAACTGTTTTATAACTATAAAAATATTTTAATAAATAATTTCTGAAGATTTCTCGATATCGATCTATGATTAAAAAATGCTGCATTATTTGTTAATCCTTCGATATATTGAGATATATTGAGATATATTTTGATAAGAATCTGATTTATTTAATAATCTGATAGAGACATTTTAAATTTGAAATATTTAATTTGTACTTTACTTTTTACTTCGCATCGTATTACTTAGCAAAGAAAATTACGTACGCGTTTTAATGGCAACGTATAACGTTAAAAATCATACGTTTCATTAGAGATATATAAAGGAATGTTTGGCAGGTAAAATGTATATATATATTAATCGTTCATTGCATTGGAAATTTTTCAATTTAATTATAATTAAAATAATCTTCATCGTAATTTAAATCGAGTACTTTGCGTTACGTTACGTAGCAAAGAATATACAAATTTAATGTAATTATAGAAAATTGAGATAAATTATACGTTGATACATTAACGAAATTCAAGTCACACATCGATGCAAAAAATTTGTATGTTTTGGAAGTCCGTTGTCAAATATTGAATTATATATCCAAAATTCTGTGGAATATATATTAAACTTTTGAAATAATAGATTTACAAGATTAAGTACATCGTACAAAGGTAAATTATTCAATATTTAAAATATTACCGTTCGAGATAAAACATCTTCCGAATAATACGAAACTCGTATCATCAATTACAAAACGAATAGTTGTAAATTTTGACACATCGATTGGGATAAAAAATATGCGCGATTAGATATCAAAAATTTTAATAAAATCTATAAAATCTTGATTAAAAATAGAATTTATAGATCGTACGATTAAAAATTCGAACAAGATTTCAACTCTAACGTTATTAGTCCCATAAATGCGTTTCTCGATAATAAGCTTACGATAAATTTGTAAAAGAGATCGCAGTAAAATATTTAGCTTATAATTAATACCCATTCACTATTAAATATTCAGCAAAAATCCGCAATTACGGTAAATTGCACTTTATTCGAACGAGGCTCGCCATTCGGAATAAAATAATACATCGAACGGGAATTCGTACACAAGGCACGATATCGTAATAACGGGCTATTTCTTCTACCTCAACTTTATCCGGAACACACTTTTTATAGACCGTTCTATGCTTACTTCTCCTGCGCTGCCTCGTATATGGATATACAGCACGTCATATTGTTTTATCGGGCCGCTCGGATAGAAGCGAGTGCGTGCGACAGGGGAAACGAAGAGAGAGAGTCGGAAGTCGATATAAAGCGCGGATGGGAGGAATCGGTAAAGACCGGGTCGTTCGGTCTTATTAGAAAAGTCACTTACGAGGCCCATTCGGTCCCTCCGTCGCTCGCTCAGCTCATTACGGTAAGTAATAGACCGGCGTTGAAGCTTTGGTTTGGTTCGATGTCCGACGCTAGGCGCGATTCTTGCCCGCTATAAAACGCCTCGTTTCTCCTCGACCGTCGACTTCGCTCTTTTTCCCTTCTATTTTCCACCCTTTATCCAGTGGCGCGACGCCTTCGGTTTCCACGACTCCTCGCGATCGATGCGTAATAAAGGCACGCGTTCGCGCAGAATCCATTGGGAGATATATCAGAGACGGCGTGCGACCTGAAACACGAACGAAGGCTCGGATGCCGAGCGAGTCACCCATTATTTTAATGAAAATACTCGAGACGCCGATCCCGCTGAATTTTAATCCGAGCACGGAGACGACGACGACGACGACGAAGACGATGACGAAGACGAGCTTTTTATCCGATGCGCTTCTTGACCGCGAAAATTTATCAATCTGGACGATGAACCTGGACCGAAACAAAATACGCGATTATTATTAAAGAGAGATGTAAGCTAGGCACGAAGCTGGATGAAGAGAAAATAAAGTAAAAGAGAACGAGTTCGTTGAACCGCCCGGATGTAGGCGTTCGCGGTTAATCCGTGTGAATCCTCGTGAGTTTACAAAGAGTCGCGCTAATTTCCAAAGTGCTCCGATAGAATATGGAAGAGGTTTTTCCGACCGAGCAAAAGTCTCGGGGATCGGGGCGGCGAGGCGCGGAGAAAAGACAGAGAGTGAGAGAGAGAGAGAGAAGGGAGAGAAGGGAGAGTAAGACGCGGATGAATGGAGCAGCTAAAAGGAAAGAAGCCTCGAATGAGAAGCGCCAGCAACAGCGACGCGGCATTGACGAGTGGAAAGCGATGCGGAATAAAGAACCGGAGGGAGAAAACGAGCGTCTTTCGCGAATTATCGCGAAACCTCGTCCTCGAGCGACGATCTTAGAGCCGCGTCTAAGAGCGATATCGCATTGTCTCGGAGGCAAACAACGGCTGTGGCTGTGGTTGTGGCTGTGGCTGTGTAATCACACCGAACCTCGGAGCGTGGAGTTTCATACTCTGGGTATAAAGAGAGAAGGGAAAACGGGAGCACCGTTTCACCGGTGCGAAGTATTTTTTTTTCGTTCGCTCGATGAATGGAAAATACGCTCGTTTTTGGTTTCGGCCATCTCGTGAAAACGCTTTTCATTTCGCGATGCTTCGACGATTGTTTCGCGTTCGAAACCTTTCCTCCGATGAATTTCGCCTCGTTGAAATTTTCTTCGCTGCGAAGAAAACGATGCATTTCGATTATCGCTCTAATTAAGCTTCGCTTTAAGGGTTAACTAACCGTTATTAATTCGGTAAAACTGCTTCTTAAGTTTCGATGATGAATTCTATTTAGTTTCGTCCGAGTTTTTCGCTTACTACTTTTAATAATCGTTAGCTATTCGTGTTTTGTTACGAATTTTGTTACGTACGGGATGAATAACCGAACGCGACACATCAGTTTTTTAAAAGAAATCAACTTGGCATTTTAATATAAAACTTCAATTTTCCTTCGCGTTATCTCGTGACTATGTTTCGATCGAATTGGCGCTAATTCGTTATTTAAACTGGACACCGTCGTAGAAAGATAAGCGGATAGTCGATATCCGTTGTGTTCAACTGGATAAAAAAAAACACCGGAATTTGTCAAACACGAATCTCCGTTCCGACCAACGTACGCGAACTTGGTTCACCGGCTCGTTAAATTTGCAATCACCTGATTCGAATACACAAGCCGAGTCGCGCGATAATTCCAGGCGCGTACGCATCAGCGTAAAAGTTTTCAGCCGGCTTGGTTCGATGGTGCGAGAACAATGGCAGTGAATGAGAAATTCCGCGCGCTCTCCCGGAGAATTAGAGGAGCAGCGGAGAAGGAAACGGAGAAAAACGACGAGAGGATTTCTGCTGTCCGTAAGAGCAAACGGTGTTTCCCGCATCCCGGGTAAAGTTGAATGTCTCGATGGCTCTCATCCTCCGCATTCCCAGGCATTTATAGCTGCGCGCATAGAAGCGTCGCGTTATCTAGGGAATCCGTAAAAATGGATCGACTGCAGGACTGTGGGGGAACGATTCCATTCCGACGAGGAGGCACTCTGTGTGTGTGTACGTGTGTGTGTGGGTGTGTTTGCACACGAAGACGAGTCTGTCGTCTATCGGGAAACAGGCCGATCGAAGACTCACCGACGTTCTCGCGACTCCCGTTGATATTACTATCGTCGTCTCTCATCTCCTTCTGCCGCGTTTCGTCCGCGAACTTTCCCTGCGATCCTCTTATCGCCTCGCCAGTCAAACTTTTACCTTTCACTTAGCTCGCGTACGAACGCAGATGACTCGGTGAAGTTTCGCCGCGACTCGCAAGCGCAAGATTCCCTTTAAAGTCTCGCGTTGCTCACTTTCGCGTTCAACTTTGCCAGGATTGAATGGAATTCTTTAGATTGCGATGGTAATGCCGAATGTATTTGTCACGACGAACGGAATTACTTTTGTTTAGAACGTTAAAATGGAGAGTTATCGTTTTGAAATATCGCCAAGAAATACGATAAACGCTGTTGTTCCACTTTTTGTTTACGAGTGGCTGATAAATATTAATTACGATTATCGATCATCCAAGTTATTATTCGAATAAACGTAATTGTGAATTCGATTAACTTTTACGTTGACTATTGCTGAAAACAATGGTTGAGACACCCAGTTATTATTTTTATGGTACGGTATTTTACGAAGTTATTATCGATCGACATCGAAGGGTTGATTTTTTCTTATTTTTCTCGAATAAAAATAAATAGAAATATTAACAAAATAAACATTTCACCGACAGAATTGTTTAAAGTACGAGAAATACTCATGCAGCGAAACGATATAACAAATATGCGAACGTCTGAACAATGATTTTGTACAAAAGAGAAAATTCCAACTCTAATTTGAGTCGAGTCCTAGTCTCGATTACTTTGCATAGATTATTTTCCAACTCTTTCGCCTTGTACCATCGCAACACAGCTCTTTTATTCCGCATCAATGAAGCTTTCGCTTCTCGATTTTCTGAAAATTGCATTCATTATAATCTTAAAATTGGAACCGTAGTAAACAACCTTTAAGGTAGATATGCCGTAATAAAACACGACACCGATTGGCAAACGCATTTCGCATCGCGTTGTTTACGTTAACAATAATTTACGCACGATACGTCAATTTCTAATAACGTATATCTACGAGCGGCGATATCGAAACAATATTCTACAAATCGTAGAACGACGATTATTTATTAAATATCGTTCGCTTCAAGGTAGAATTCTAGAATAAAAATTGTAATTTACACGAGTTTTTACGAATTATTAGATTTATAAAAATACGGTAAAATCAACGCAATGTTACGTTTGCGAATGGAATTTAATCGGTCTTTAAAGATACAACGATCGAGTTACAGGTATTTTAACGTAAACGTAATTAATTATTTAAACTTATGCCTGTTGTTACAAGTTTAATTATAATCCCAAGTTCGCGTCGGATGATGGAGTTATCGAACGAGGTACGATTTACCGTACCGAAAGCTTCTCGTCCATCTTGCTCGAATCATCGACGAGCGATCGGACAAAGAGAACTGCCTCGAATCCGCGCCTCCCGATTCAATTTACGTTCCAACCACCCATACATACGCATAACTGCGCGGAAGGAAGCATCCGAGGAACGTCGGTCCCGAGCCGTCCGAGCCGAGTTCGGATCGACGTAAGGATTATTACGGATCGATAGGCACGCGGAGATCGCCGTCATCGGATGATTCGAGGGACGAGGCGACAGATGTGCACATCTAAGTGCCGCCTCGCGCACAATTACCGAGTTTTAATAAAGAGCCGCTTAATTGCCGGGCGGCCGCGCCTCTGCCTCGCTAATATAATTACCCGGTGGGAAATTGCTTTTAGTGGCACGGTTACCTCGTATATCGCCAGCCCGCCTCTGTAAATACTGGAATCCTGCGGCCGTCCCTCAGTCTCTCCCTTGTCCTCTGGATCTTCTCCCTCGTCTTTCCGCGACGGACTCGCGAGGGGTTGAATCGTGTCACCCGGTATACGAGACGGTCCATTCATTCTTGCGAGGACCGTTTCAACGATATCATTGTATTCGTTCGTCGGTTTCATTCTCACGATTTTTCGTGGCTGTTCGACGAACCTTCGCCGAGGATTATTTTAAGACGCGAATATCATTGTGCTCGAAGATATAGGTGTTAAAATCCAGTTGGTAACGTTTTTAAATTATGAGTTTTTTAGACATGGAATTTGTTTTCCGTGAATCTAGGCTTTGGTTGTACGAAATATCGGCGATGAATAATTTACGCCATGTATGAAAAATTGTTGAAAAAGTTTTATTTTCATAAATTTAAACTTATAAAAACTTCCGAATATTGCAATTTTGTGAATCGATATAGATTTTTATTTTTTTGAACGAACCCGTTTATATTCATTCGAAAAATATTCAAAATATTAATATTCGTTTAATTCATATTAAAAATGTATCGCACAAAAACAAAAATATAACGAACTATTATATTTGACGTTTATAATTTTAATTTTAAATTTTAATTTGCAATATAATTTTATAACGAAGTGTTAAGGTACACAGCAATGAACAAACAGAATAATTCACTTAATTAAATTTTCAAACGTATAAGGAACGAAACACAAAGGTAATTAAAATTCTGATATAAATTTTGTGCGACGAGAGGAATTATATTATATATTGAAAAGTAACAAAGAAACGAAGATACTTAAATTCTTGATTATTAAACTTTGATTTTCGCGTAGATGTTTTTAAAAAAATATCTTTTGTTATCAACGTTGGGAAAAAATATTCTTCGTTCCAATTAAGAAGTTTTCTAAAAACTTCTCTTATTATAAATATCCCTTTACGTAAATTTTTCGAAACTACATTGATTTGCGTAGTTGTAATGATTAAATAAACATCATCCGGTATTTGAGATATTTAAAATAAAACTATAATTTACCGCAGCGACGCAGAACTCGAGGAAATTAAAAGGCATTGTTTACGATTCTGCCGAAGATCGGATGAATATCCTTTCTTAATTTCGGTGCATCCGTTGATAACGAAGTAAGGGGAACGGATCGGTTACGTGGCTCCAAGAACGGTAAATAATTGATGGGAGGGGGATCCCCCTAAAGGTAGAGGCTGATGATAAATAAACACAGCGTATACTTATTTTCGTGGCGATGAATGCGATGCGGTCTAATCAGCCCGAGGCTCAGGAGGAAAAAAGCCTTCGTTGTCGGGTTAATACGCGGTTGCGGTGGTGGCGGAGTTCCCGACGTCGGTATCAGGGAGCGGTGACCTTTCGGTCTAAGGTTGCGAGATGGGCGGTGTCAGCTTCTCCGGTGAATTTTCTCTTGAATTTATCCCGAGTCTCTCGTGGGAACTCTTCTTCACCCTTTGCAGGTTTGATGCGTCCCTTTATAGATTCTTTAGAGAGGTAAGGGTGAAGCATCCGATCCGAACGTTTCTCTTTTCCCTTCATTTTCTCGGAATCCCGTCTCGCATCGAGGCAAATTTAGGAGCAATACGCGTCTTACTTAAACGTAATAAAAATTCGTAGGGATTCGTAAACATCTTGACGTACGTTAGGATTGAATAAATTGAAATAAGTTGAGTTAAGTTTGATCTCGTCGAATGCCGGAATAAAAACCTTGATTAACATCCTTTGGCGGAAAATGTATCAACGTGTACAGAAACTGGTACAATGTAACGCTGCACGTAAATAATTTGAAATCGATGAAGGCGCGAGTCTCTTATTCAAATATATATCACCGGTTTCTTTTTGGTAGATTTAGCCTCTATTTTAAAGCCAAGAACATCCGCGGTATACACGATTTGTTGGCGTGCATTGATTTATTATGCCGCATAAATCACACTAGAAAGTTTCTGTTTATTGTCGAGCACGTATATAACAGGCTGAAGTTCACTTTTCGCCAATACCATAAATACCAGCGATATATAAGTCGCGGTCGACGCAAACAGCTATAAGAAGCTCTGCATACGCGCAGCTATAAGGAAAAGTTGGAAGGGGAGCTGCAAGTAAATGCGTAAAGTTGTGTCAGCGTCGGTACGAAAGTAGCAACGAATGGGGTTACGGAGGGGGTCATTGAAAACTTCATTGGGGGTTTTGTCGAGGATAGAATACGCGGTAAGCTCAACCAGACGTTTAAAATTCGCTCGCATTTTCCATAATAAACCTCTGGATTTATAATGACAACCTACTAATTGTTATTATTATTGGTAATTACAATTTCTACGAATGAATAATTTAACGTAGTCATTGGTTAATTAATTTGCAACATTTTGAATAATAATATGTAAACGATTTCACGTATTTTCGTAACGGTAAATTGTTTATTCTTGCGTATTAATTTTAATACTCGTACCTTTGCGGTTAAAGAAATCGTCGTTGGATAAAAGCGAAACTAATTTACTAACAAAAAATTTTCCTTTTCTTTAATTTTATCAGAAATATATACGTACTTTGGGATGAATATTATCCAAGATTAATGTCCTCGAATATAACTTGAAATAGTTAACAGCGCTAAACCATTGATGTATTACCGATATTTAGCATCGTAGAAACTTTCGTGTAAATCTTAAACAAATATTAAACATTAAAATGCGTCGGAAGATACATTTATCAAAAACTACATATTTCTACGATTTTTGCGTTTCGAAAAGTACTTCCCTCGAACGGAAAGAACTAAAAATAATTTAATCGATCGATGATCAAATATTTGTTATTAGTTTATCGCTGTAAGTAAACACGCTTACAAAAAATTAACCAAACTCGTAAATTCAATAATACGGGAAAACAGCGGAGAAATATTATTTCGATGCAAAAAGGTTAACGTACGCTTAAATCATCGATTCTTAGTTTTCTTACTTTTCGAACGATCAAAGACCAATCATAATTTCACCTCCACTCGAAAAGTATCGGCAAAAGCGAACATTAGAATTTACGACGGAACAACTCGAGATCCTTTTCGCTATTTTTCCTTCGCCCTCTCGACTCCTCTTTCCGGCGATTCGCGAGGTGAATTTTCGCGGGGACCGATCCTCAAAGAAACTCGTAATCTGGAGCGTAAAATCGTTTGATTCCTCTTGACGGCTATGCTCTGTTCGTTTCGTTAATGCTTGGCTTCGTAAGCTGTGCTTCAGGATTCGTTGAAACTCTCGACGACAGCTGAGGGCTGCCACCGCAGAAGCGTAGATTTGAAATAGTTGGTCGAGCCGCGACAAGAGTTGTCTCCGAGTCGCGAGTCGCTGAAATTTGCAATTAAGATGTTGTCGTACGCGCGCCAATGGCGACAGTTGGAGCGTCGATTCATCAGCGTCTTTGCATAAGTGCGGTTAACCATTATTTCGAGCTTTCCTAACAATCGCGTTTGCGCTTTATAGCCGAGTTCCTTTAAACTGCGTTCGCTGCAAATCTCGTAAAAATATTATGTTAAGTCGGTAGATATTTTACCGGGATATTCTTTTTAAATTTTTATTTTGCAGGACGTCGCGGTGAAAGTATTCCAAAAATTTATCTTTTTTTTACGTTTAAAAAATACCGGTATTTTTTAAAAAATAGCAAACATTCGAAGCAAATTATTTTACAAAAACTCACCCATCGATTTCATTTTATTTATGGGTTTGAAATAGTATACGATGTTTTTTTAAAATAGCATTTAGGAAATTTATTCTTTGCATTTTCAAGGAAAAGTGTTTTCTTTTTAAAGTTATTATCAACCGAATTATAGTAGCTAAGTTTTTGTCGTGATAATTATATTTATCGATAATTACGAATCTTTTAAAAAGCAATCTAATAAAAAAGTACGAGGAAAATACGAATTTAATAATTTATAATTTTTCGAATATACGTATTTGTTATTTGGATCGATAAACCGATCAAAATTTTTTTAAATACTTGGTTAATGGTCGATAAAACTTGCTCGACGCGTTAAATGAAACGGTAGTCGATTTAATCGTTATAATTTTAATCGATGGATACAAAATGAAAAGTGAAAGATTAAAATACAAAGACGTAAGAATTATCGAATTAAAAAAGCATTTAAGCTAGTAAAATATAAATTATAAGAATTCATGGTTACTTAATTAATTATTCGCATAAACTTTCACTTTGAAAGAATTAACGTTTACGTTAATTACAATTGATTTATTAGAAGGTTGCACCAAATACTCGTTTGCGCGCATTTATCCAATTTATCGAGTTGTTATTTATCGTGCGATAATTCGATACTCGACCGTACAAATTTGCTCGGTTCACGCACATCCAACGTACGAATTTTCGAATCGCTGTTCCATCGTCCACAAAGTTAATATTTTTATTCGAAGCTGCGCAGGGAAGCTTTTAAAAACTGGGCTTTTGACTCGATTAATTAACCACGAACAGTCCAATGATTTCCTTTTGCTAACGCACATTTCCACGAGCGTTACACTCACGAACGACGGAAGGAAAATCGAGAATTTCTTGTTTACGCAAGTGTAATTATAGGAACTCTTGATTTTCTCTAGACGTCTCGCGAAAATTTGCTACCCCTTTTGATATTCGCATAAATTGTCCGGCAAAAGTGTCGACTTTACGCGTTTAAAAGTCGACGCGACTGCGGTAAACACCACTGGAATTGCGTGCGTATAAAATATACAGAGCGCAATCTCCAAGTACCGTGTGACGCCCTTCCGCTTGATGTTGCCGTTTCCGGCGCTTCATGCGGAAATTTGAATTTAAGAGAGCTATGACGAAATTGGTCTAAGTTGAACGCGAAGGTAAAAACGCAGGGATCGTTTTATTTACCGCGCAAGCAAATTATCGCGCGATGAAATAAAAATTCCCAGGTTAAAAACGATCTCGTTAAATATTTCTTTCAATTTTAACATCGATTTATTGCCAAGGATCGAGGCGATAAGAGAAGTTGATAAGTTTTTTAAGCTTGCGAAGTAATGCGTGTTAAAAAATAAATCAATAAATCATCGGTTCAACGATGCAACGTTAAATATTACACCGCCATTTGTATTTAATTCGTGTTTTATATAATTGGATACAATAATTTATACATTAAATAAACAATACGATATATTTTCTATGATTATGTCACAAAACGAGTATATTTCATTATCATGGAATAGAACGATAAAATCTTAAAAAATTATTTCTCAAACCGAAGCATCGTTACTGAATTTTGCTCGCGAAGGAAGAATAAATGATCTTAAATTGAATAATCTTCAAACTGAGAAAGAATCGAAATTGCGAGAAAAAAGCAACGGATTTCGTGGGTAATTTTTCAAGTCGGCAGCGAATAATTTTGCTAAGACACTTTTCTCTCGGAACTTTTCGATAAGGCTTAGAGTACACACGCTATAAAATCAAAGGAAAGGGAAAACTCGCTGAAAGAAAAGTAGTATGGCAAACGAATGACCAAGTTTTTCGAGAGCCAAGTGTCGGAGATAGTGACTTCCTACGGGTACATCATTCCGCGACCTTTTAAAAAGTTCGGCGAGCGCACCATAAATTGCAAGCCGGGATTGTTTCGTTAGCTTTTGGCTTTTCGCGCTTCTTTTATGCGTATCCCGATGCCCGACTCGCCAACTTTTCTTTTACGCCTGCAATTTCACGAGTCTTTTTATCGCGTATTTTTGTGGTGACAGCCGAGGACGCGCAAACTTTCGCGCCGCGTCACCGCCTTATTTTTATAGCGGCGAACTTTTGCGATTAAAGCGATTTTTGATTCGAGGTACGTAAGCGAGTCCGACCCATCGAGAAATTCCGAGTATCGCCGCCGGTGGCGAACGAACGACGGAATAAAAACCGATATCGCGTCCTTGTTTCTGCTAATGGTGCAAACTCCGAGTCTACGCGTGCAAAAAGGAAAATTCGTCTCTGTCCTTTGCGTCTCGTATGCGGTGTTGAGCGGTAATAGATGAAAGCATTTCCGCGATCTACGTTACACAAAGTACAATGGATCGATATAGGTATTATCGTTATTTGTCAACTCGGAAACTCGGATGCTGTAATCCTATACGGAGCTTTAAAATTACAAATAGTACTTTATTATATCGAAGCAACGTGTTTCGGTTTCATCTTTCTACCGTTTCTTTCAAACTTTAAGACGCCGAGTTTTATACGTTATTTATCACAGCTTTTACACGTACTTTGATTTACGCTATTCTTAAAATACTAAATTCGTCTACAAATGTAACAGCGCAAAAATATATAGAGCTTTCTCAACCGTAAACCGTTTGATTAAGCAAACGTTCGTTAACCTTCTTTCATACGTCTTTTTTTTTTTCGTTTCGAAATGAAATATACGTACACGCGTTTGAAATACGTATTTGCAACGTCGTTAACGAACCATTACATTTACGCGATCGAGTGGAAAATATTTTGAAAAAAACTTTGCTCTCCGCAAAAACCTCCGCAAGTTTGAATCCTCCATAATTACACAATTGAGTAAACGAGATCACGTATCAATGCACAGCTTCCAAAGTAGTCCTAGAAATGCAGACGGAATTAGAGTGTAAAACAAACAAAAACTTAAGGGATCGGCGAAACGGCGGAGAAGAAAGTTACGACGCCCCGGGGAAAAAGTAGAATCGAAACAAGTGGGGCATATCGAATAAGCAAAGTAGCGGTCAGTTTGAAGGATATCTCCAACTGGTCCACGTCACCCAGTGATATCCAAAACGCGCATCCATGCGAAATTTACCGTCCTCCTCGTCTCCATCGCTCTTGGAGCTTACGATGCGTTGGCTGAATCTTTAGCTTCCACCGCGTTGAATTCGCGAAGAAGAGGAACTCTCTCTCTCTCTCTCTCTCTCTGCTCTCGAGTGTCATCGTTCCGCGTCGGATGCGTTATGCGTAGTCGGATGGAAATCGCGAGAAGTGCGAGGGCATACTGCCAGGAATGTGGAGGGCGAGAGACGCGTATAGGTGGCTTAATTGATTAAGGGATGTTCGTATTGTTCCAGGAGGAGGTCGAATCGACGTAACGATCCACGGCAGGATGGCCGTTCGTCCGCTGAGTCTGACGCTTCTCAGCGTCGCTCTCCTTTCCTTCGTTCATGGTGAGTCTCAGCATCCATATTATTATGTTTTACCTGGTAACGTATTTTTCAATAAATTTTTTACATTTGAATAAAGCTTGACGATATTTCGGATACAATGATTTAGCGAGCTGTAAATTTCAATTTTAAATTAATTACTTTCGAACTTAGATTGTTTGCAGTTTCAGTTATGTATGGTATTAGAATTGTTTCGAGTTAAATAGTTTTAAGTTTGTTAACTTGTACCGTTTTCTTGGATTTATTCGATAGTATAATTATTCAACGAAACTCTAAAATTAAATTTTTACCCGTTCAAAATACAATATTATATACTCGATATAGTATTAGAAGATTTAACGAATTTTTCAAGTTGATAATATCGTTTACGAAATAAAGCTTTTAATTCTTTCGAAATAAAGTCAGATTTAAATAAATTGTTTAGACCTATATTTTCCATTCGGGGTTTTACGTTAATTTTTAAAAAATATACGATATTAATTACTTTGCATTTATTTATTTTACTTTTATAGTAAATTTTTCGTAATATATTATGTTACAAGAGTAGAAGTAAAACGAGTGATATTTTTTTTCTGTATTTATTACTGGAACTTTTTACTTTAAGACTCATTATTTTCTAGTAATTAAGAGCCTAGTTTTTATAAAGGTTTATACATAAATCTTTCAGAATATTATTTTTAATAATGTTTAAAAACTCATAAATTAAATTTATTATAAAGATATAAAACAAAAATTGTTTATCTTGATATAAACGGTCGAATACTGTAAGCAAATACCAATATTTCGTTGCCTTACAAATATTAATAAAGATAATAATAATTTGATTAAAATGATAAATTAATATTAAATTTATTTATACGTATTTGTTTACCATCTCACGGATGACGAATGCTTTACATTTTCGATACGTAGTAAATATATTTTATAATAATTTATGTATATATTAGACGAACTTTGGTACATATATCTTTTGATTGATCTTCGTATACGTCTATACGTACGTATAACTACGAGGTCAAAGTTTCAACTATACATGCACCGATGCACTTGGAAGTTCTTCGTGAAAAATATCTCCGGAATCTTATATTATTTATCGTTACCGATAGCATTTATACAACCGTATTCTACTGGTTGATGAAATTTTCTTCTCGTTGTCCTTTTTATCGTTCTCTTATACAACCCTCCTTTTCTTATCCATCCTATAAGCGTAAACTCATTTCCTGAGTCTTTGGTTCGTTCGCTTTTTTGTTCGGGAAAGTTCTAAGTATTTTCCCAAGCCACTCGCCAGTTATGAAGCTCGTTCTAAATAGTTTTATGCTCCATCGTATATTTTTTTTCCTTTTTTTGGTTACGATGTTGTCCTGGACGCATAATTTTTTTTATTCAGTTTTTACAACTACTTGGCCTTTTAGCGATAAATAGGAGAATACGATTTGATTTCTCTATATTTTTCGAATAAAATTCTCGGCAAGTTGCTACAAATTAACCAATAAAATTACGTTCAATAACCGATAACAAAAAACTATCGTATTTCAGACAAATATTCAATTTCAAGATTTTTTGAAACGTCAATTTTTAATTAGAAAAAACCTTGTAAAATGTTAACCGATCGAAACATCTTTGATAATCTACGTACATCGAGTATATTAAAGCATAATCAATTTGTACCCTTAAAATTTACTTTACCTTGAAGCAAAATCATTCGAACAATGCAATAAAAATCGCGTGAAAAATCCGCTGGAAAGGATTTAGCCAGAAAAAAAGTTAAATTTCATTTTTCAGTAACGGAAAACAACATCGAGCGTAGCTTATCGAAATTCTTGATTCAGTGCTTGCAAACTCACCTTGTTAGTGTTTCCGTGTACCATTTGTCGGGAAGATAATGCTTTGACGAGGAACAGATCTTGTCGTGACTCCGCAATAACGTTACCACAAAATAAGAGCAAGCAAAATAAAGACACCATTCTTGGAGATAGAAAAACATCACGGACCTCAGCAGCGAACAAAGAGCACAGATATAAGAGCAAAACTCGCGCGCGTCGTCTTATCAAGCGACAAGAAAATTCCTTGGCGACGAGGCGACGCGCGATCATCCCAACTCCAGAAGGGAAGATAAAACTCGCGGCTTGTATCTGGCCACACGTGTGGAGCTTCTTCCGAGACTGGAATCGTCGCACGATTTTCATTTCCAACGCGAGGCTTTGCGCGCCTTTCCCGGTAAACCCGGACCGTCTTTCTCTCCCTCTCTCTCTCTCAGGAAGCTCGCAAGCTCCTATCCAACGGATAAAGGGAGCTTGCGCGACCCGAACTCTATTCGCGGTTTTTTTATCTAGGGAATAAACCGAAATAAATATACGTGCGAGGTTGCATACCTTCCTCTTTATACGTGTGTACTCGCGCTGATAAACGCGAGGTTCCGGAGCGCAATTTAAGTACGTAACGCGAAATGGATTTTGGACCGGGATGAATTATGGGTTGTGCCATATTCTAGTTTGCAAAAACGAGGGTGAAAGATATTTTCTTACGGCGAATCTTTTTTTTTTTTCATTTATACATCCACATGGATTTTTTTGCATCCTACCACGAGACTCGATGCTTTTTATCAATTTATGTTTTATCAAGATTTATGACTAAGTTTGATTAAATTCTTAGACCATTTATAAGGATTTATCCGTGATATGCTTTGACCGAGAAAATGAAATTGTAAATAGATTGTAGATCTAAGATCGCTGAGTAAGGGAAAAGAAAGGCTTTTTGTTTTTCGAACGAAACCAACTTTCTTATTTACAATACTATTTTTAATTCAACGACCGTTTATTTTTGATAAAAAAAAAATTGGTTTCCGTCTCGTACTCGGACGATAAAAACAAGTAATATATTTACAATTTATAATTCTACTTTCCTCGAATCACCGCTGACAATCCGTTTTCTCTCAAAGTATAAACAATGCATTGCGAAACATTCGCGCAAAACTACTACACTTTATTATACTATGAATACACGGAGAACGAAAGCAAAAGCGAAAAGGCAATGAATCGAAAAGCAGCTTCGTTCGATCGAACCGGAGTGAAATAAATAGGCAAGAGGCTAAACTTCTAAAAGATGCGAGATCTCGTTAAAATAACAAAGCACGATTCGTTTGGGATTTAATCTTGTTAAAGCTTTCGACCATACTTACGTCGTTTCTCCCCCTGATAGAATAGACCCCGATCGAACGGGGAAACGTCGAGTCTCGTCGCGTACAAGAAAAGGCGGGGTGATTCGAATGCCGAGGGTGTCAGCGGGGAAGTCGCTCGGAGCCGGTTCTTAAAGATGTGAACCAGAGTTCGCACTTGTTGCTTTGCCCCTCGCGAAGTGGAAGGCGCGGAAAAGATGCAGCCGAGGATTGGGAATCGAATTGATTCACCTTTACGGCTTCGCGTTACTCTTCGGGGACCTTTGACCGGATGTATTTCGTCCTCCCCTCGTCCATCAAAGGCTGATCTTATTTATTTATTACCGTGTTCTGGTTGCTTTGAATACGAGTGCGAGAAGCGAGTTATTACCGCGAAGTGAGTTGGATATATCCAATATATAAATGAGTTAAAGGACGTTGCGGGATCAAAGGAAAACTATTTTTCGGCGAGTTGGTCGACCGACTGGTATAATTTCTTTTCATTTTTTGAAATGGTTGGACAAACGAAGAGACTTGGTTGAAGTTTCGCTTGACTTTTTATGATAGGTCGGTGCTTTTCTCGGCGATATAAAAGTGTTTTGCTTCTGGGAAAATGAAGGATCGCTTTTTTTTTTTTTTTTTTAATTTCGTTTCCGTTCTTTTATTTATTCTGTACCATTGGAGTGAACGTCTCCGTTGTACCGTTGATGCTATCCGTATAGAAAAAATATTTCTGTGAATTATTTGCTCTTCGCTAGAGGCTATGCTATATTTGTTTGATTTGGCCTATCCGATAAAGAAAAGAAATACGTTTATTTCGTGTTTTTCTTATAATGATATTTTCATAAATATAATAATAATAATTTCCGTTCGGTTGTCAAGAATAAGAATTTCTTCCATCGACAAGATAGTAAGTGTAAATGAAATTGTATTATCAAAAAAAAAAATGAAATGAAATTTTTTGTAAAAGCGACTATTTTTACTACAAAAATAAATATATCTTCGTGATATAAACGTCGATATATCTTACTAATTTTATTATATCTATATTTATCTGCATTTAATATAGTATAGCTCCTTGAAATATTGGAATAATAAGTTCCAACCAAGAAATAGGAATCGGTGAATGAAATAATACGTGATTTAAAATTAATTAATCAACTTAAAAAAGAACGTATTTGTTATGTTTTACACCGCTAACTTTTTATCTACAACTTTGAAAATAAATTTAAAGTTTCTTAAAATATCAAGGAGAAAAATTGTGTTTTTTTAATTAAAAGTTTAAATCGTACAAATGAAAAGTTTTATAATATTATATAAAACACAAAATTTATTATTTAATCGTTAATTTTTACATAAGTTTTTTAACATTTAAATCAACATTTTTCTAATCAAAATTGTAATTTGAAAATAATGAAATTACTAAAATAGTTATATTCATACATAAATTTTAGTGTGTAATATAATAAATTATCTTTAAAAAACTTAAATCTTATAACAAGATATATTTCAAATAAATTATAAGAATAGATATTAATAATTAGGTATAATAGAATATATATATTTGATAGACAACTTCAATGTATCTTAAATTTCTCCAAATGATTATAATACTTTGAGTTTTTATTTAAACAAAGACATTTTCGTTATTTTTTAAAATCCAAGTTATTTATTAAAATTAAATATACAATTTTATAATATTACGAAATCAATCATAACGAATTAAAAAACCTGAATATTAAATCGATGTAAGAAGTATTTATTACTATTATGGTTATATTTATCTTAATATACAAAGTCGGATCGATATTTTTTTAAGCGCGATAACGAAATTAACTATTTTAAAAATGTAGCGCATCGAAACGTCAAATTTTAATTGAAAAAAATTGACCGGCTTAACAACAGTCATAAATGTTAAATATAATGGCTAATTTGAAAATCATATTTTACAGTGATGAAATAGTCGGTGAAACATCAATTTTAGTTATAAATTCCGTATGTAACAGAAATTGTGGAAATATCATTTTTCGTTAGGTACGAAACGAAAATATAATACTCCAGAATTACATCCGTCGCGTGTCCCGTGTTGTATCGCAAAATAGGTTACCCAAAGGTATTAAACACGGCTATAATATTCCACTTTCTTTGCAGAACTCTTCGCCATCAATTACAGTAAAAACAAAATGCAGCGAAATTATTCCCGTCCTCGCGAAAGCTCTCCTACGAGAGACAGTAGCAAAGTCTGTCCCGCACAAAGGCCTCGGAGTTCATTATTTTTCATCGGGTCAGCGAATACCACGTGCGCCATTTGCGAAAGTTGCCGCGACATGGGATAAAATCGCATCGTTGCGTCGCTCACTGGGGAAATAGTCGTTACATACTCGCGTCGCTTTCCACCACGACCACTGCAATATTAGCGAAGCCCAGTTGTTCCAAAAAAAAAAATTTTGACGACCAACCGGAGACGCGGCACGTATATTCGTTAAACCCAGGAAATCTGGATGAATGCAGAGCGTGCGCACTGAAACACACGGCAAAAGAGAGAGAGGGAGAGATAGAATGGAAAAGCGAAAAGGGGGAGAGTGGAATCGTGTCGCGGTGGTACCACTTTATTGATTTCGAGATTATCACGCGCGGCGTTCCACCGGCGGCTACACAGCATAGTCACATCTTCGACCGACGAGAGAGCAAACGACTGCATTGTGCTGCAATCCCTCTCTCTCTCTCTCTCTCGCTCTCTCTACCTTTCTATAGAACGTCGAGGGTAACGATCGAGTAATTATGCGAACAGCAACCGATGTCGTTGTGTGTGCAACGTCAGCCATGTTTCGCTCTCCTCTTTTACTCGCTTGTTCTTTTCCTCTCACTCTTTCTCTCTTTCTCTCCATTTCCTTCATTAAGGGACTGGAAGACACAGAGACGGAGGTAGATTTTCAGACGCGATGATGCAAAACTTTAAAATCGCGAGAATTTTTCAATTACATTAGGTCTGGTAAAAAAGAACCTCCACTTTTTTTTAACTCCACTTTTCATCCATCGGGCAAAGCAGTTGTCTGTACTTTTATTTTTTTTTATAATCTTTTTCGGTATCGTTGCTCCCTTCCCTTTTCCTCTCGGCACGCGCGAAATTCGATTTTTTCTCGACATTCGTTTAATTAATGGAAAGCTTGAAATTTGAATAAATACGGGTTAAATCTCGGAACCAAAATCGGCACACGTTTGGTTGATCGACGCTGAGTAACGTAATGAAATTTCTGCCCGAAGTAACGCAATCGTGTGCGTGTATCGATGAGTTCGCGTTCGCGATGCGGAAAACTCGTACGTATTATTCTTTTCTGTACAAAAGCATTCGAGCACGGAACGTTACTTTTATTCCAAGTAACAAGATACGTAGTTCCCGTTTCGCATCTTCGCACTTTTCGTCCAATTTTTCCTCGTTACGCCTACCTACAATTATCCTTTCTCTTTACTTTTTCGGTCAACGACTCATAGTCATAGTCACCCATACCGGCGCTATTTTATTTTTATCATATCGATTTTCCGCGTGCGCTTTTAAATAATGCAATCGCTTTAAATGGATTCTTTTAGTAAAGAATTTCGAGTCTTTGTTATACTCGATTCGATTCCTTATTTAAATTCGCTTATTAAAGAAATTAGCGTTAAGATCAATTTTTAATTTGTGCGTTCGTTAATGATACAAACGTGTAATATCATCCAATTCCTTTTATCGGAAAAATACTCGTATTTATAAATACAGCTTAACCAAAACTAAATTTATCAAATGGTTTGGTACGAGCTAGAAATTCATAAGAGCGTAAATAACGAAGATTTTCTACTCCGGTATTTTCGATCCGATTCTTCGTTAAAAATTCATCGATTAGAATACCTTTGGTGCGATCGTTTTAAACGTA
Source organism: Dolichoris vasculosae (assembly GCA_018907195.1). Lineage (NCBI taxonomy): Eukaryota > Metazoa > Arthropoda > Insecta > Hymenoptera > Agaonidae > Dolichoris > Dolichoris vasculosae. The sequence goes on along the minus strand of JACCHY010000009.1, from coordinate 4,640,518 downwards.
CATCTTCTCGCGTTTCCGCTTTTCCGTGTCTTTATTCTCTCTCGATCGTCGGCCGTCTGGCGCAATATCGATGTACACCACTCGCGTATAGCACCGGCGTCATTCGGTTTGCTATTGCGAGATGCAGAGCGGAATTGAAAAATGCGCACGAATGGGAAAAGATGGCTTTTAGAATTCATTAGGGTGACTCGGGGCTAAATAATAATGGACGAACCGAACTTAAAATGCAGTTCCAGGACTTACGACGGATGGAAAACTTCCGACTCGGAATTTTACTCCTCGGATTTTACGCTATAGCCTTGACGGATTTCACGCGTTTCAACTTGTTTAATCTCCGAATATTAATCTTGCATAATTAACGCGAGATTTGTTTGTTTTTATTTCAGACGAACTTTGAACCGTCCAATTCCCCGCGAACGCAACCGAGTACTTACATCCACGTGTTCCGAGTACCGACGCAATTATAATAATTATTCGAAAAATTTTAAGTTTTCTTTCGTAAACTCTTTTAATTAGGTACTTTCGATGGATGGTTTTTTTTTACAATTTTTTAGCTTAGCGGATCGCTAAATTTACGCTATTATCGCATTTTTACCTTTCAATTATCTTCGGATATAACCAAGCCGTGACGTTATTGTATCGGATATGCTTACTTTAATCTTTTCGATTACGGTTACTTCGGTTCAACTTAATGTATTGATTTTGTACGTATTAGAAAATCGTTTCTTCTTTTGATATTTAATTCGGATAACGTCGATGCAATGCTTGTAAAACACAGAATTCATTCAATCGATAATTACAACGAAACAGTGCGTAATTTGTATTCTATCTATTATTTCAATTTGAAAGCAACTTTTGTACATCGAATCAATTTGATCGTTCATCCTTACTTTTACCTTTAAACAAATTAAAATATTTGCTCGCGCGATAAACTTATAATTATATAATAATCGAGCACGCATTAAAATGCAAGCGTGCAAAGAATAATTTCCAAGTTTAAACCGCCAAATTGAAAGCAAAGAAAAGATTCGCCCGCAAAGATCAAAAGGCACTCGATGATAATAACCGCGGGAAAAAAAGCTAAAGTTTTTCAAAGAGTTTTCTCGAACGGTGACGACGTCTGCCGGTTAGTCGAGCTTTCGATATAGGCAAGTCGTACTTAAACCAGTGAACCAGAAGCGAGGAACGGTGGAGGGAACAGTTTGTTCTCGCGTAGGTGAAACCGGCAACGGCTAAACTCCGGTGAAGGGATTCGAGTACTTTCAGACTTTTAACGAAAGGCGAAACCAGAAAAAAGAAAGTGACGACGACGACGACGATAAAACCGTTCGACTGTGATTACGTACCGAAGGATGAAAAATTATGTATACCGTCGCGTTTCTATTTTTTCTTTTCTTTTTTTAGTATTTACATCCATGAAATTTACGTCTCGTCGCAAAGAGATTCGCGCAACATCTTTTTAACGATGCGTGCATTATTTTTCTCTACCTTTGTAGGGCGCGGTGAAATTCACCGTTGCCTCGTGGATGTTTTAATGCCCGAGTTGATGAATAGCTCGAAAACGTTTCTACCTCTTCGTAGGCGTATGAAATTTTAAAAACCGCGAGCTGTAGACTAATGCACACGAATTATCATTGATCGATAAAGTAATTTCCAACGTTGTATACAAGTCGGAAGCAAGAAGACTCTTCCCCACATTTTTCACGTCTGCATTCCTAACGATTTTTCTCGCGAAATCCGTAATAAAGTTCCTCGCAATTAATTTAGTTTTCGGTTTCGTGCCAGTGGAACGCGGTATTTCGAACAAGTCTACATCGTCTTATTGAAATAAGCTCGCGTACTAAATATTCGATCGCGCAGCTTCCCGCGCCGCTGAATAAAATATCGAGTAAGAATTTATCCTTTCTACGCTTCCGCGTGACCAAATAATGTGTACGTATATAACCCGATTCGTCCACGTGCACCGGAGAATCCCTTCTTGGATCTAAATTTGAATCGGGTTCGTATACGGGCTCTGTTGCAGTTTACGGACGCGTTACGTAAACGAATGTCTTCCTCCTATTATTTTTGTGCCTTGTAATTCTCTGATACTTGCAGGTACTTAGGGGTTACTTCTCGTATGTGTATGCGCAATTGTCCGTACGCGTTGAGACTTCGTTTTCCGAGCATCGTTCTTTCTCCCTTTCGCGTTCCCACATTTCTTATTCCTCAGGTGGTTTTCAATGAGGGAGGAAATACGAAAGTTTTCTATGCTTAGAAAGTGCCTTATCTCTTGGGCTATATTTTTCATGAATTCGCTTTCTCACTTTCTCTTATTTCTTTGCCGCTTCTTATCGCCTTCGATTACATTTAGTATTTCCGAAGATTTATTTTTCCTGGCTCTTTAAAACTACTGTATATAATCATATACTGCACTTTACTTCTTTATTACTTCTTAAGTAAATCTTAGTTAAAGCGAGGTAAAAACAAAGAGAGAAAGAGAGAGAATTTTTGCTCGAAATTTAGTCGTAGAGTCGAAAGATAAATTACGATAAATTTTTCATAGTTTATATATTTTACACATACTATATTTTTATATAAACTATATAAATTATATCATTATATTTTCCATTTCTTGAAAATGTTAAAAATGAGAAACGTCAAAAATAGTGAAATGTAAAATCACAATGTATTTTGAAAATTTTATCGCGTTCTAAATTTTTAAAATTGCTTAATATAATATTTAGAAGTAAGCATTAATAAAGATTTAATCTTATATTTGAATTTATTTATAAATGAATAATCTTAGTTGTTTCATTATTGAGCTTGACTGGTTTGAAATTAAATTTTTATTTTGCTCTTCTATTTTTAAAATTTTATTTAGCTAATTAAATCTTAGACATATTTTCTGGTTCGATGAAAATCATCAACGCAGTATTTTTTTGTTTTGAAATATATTAATAATTCATTTAATTAACGATTATTGTGAAAAGTTTATTTCGTTTAATATTAATTAAAAAATATTAAGTTATTATTCATAATAATTATAATAATCGATTTACATGTATATTTAATGTATAAATATATATATATCAAATTCAACTTTTTTATATTTATACGTATATATTAATTCTTATAATTTCACTAGATTTCTTAATTTGTATGATAATATAGCTTTTAATGTGTTATTTTACTGCTGTAACATCATAATTTTAATAACCTTAACGTCATTCTTTCTACTAAAAATTTACGTAAAAAAAGTGTGTTATAATTTATAATTACGTAAATCTTTTTAAATGTATTCTGTTTTTCAAATTTGTTCATTAAATTATAACATGTAATGATACGTAGAAAAACTTTAATATATATGTATAGATAAAACTTTTTTTTGTGTTAAATTAATTTCATAAATTGTAGGAAATTTATGATAAATTTATGCAAATTAAGTATATATTTAAACATTATTTTATAAATAATAATGAATGAATGTTTTAACGTAAACAACGTAAACAATCGATGAAAGAAAATGATAAGAAAGACATTAAGTTGAAAATTATTACCCATTACGATAATGTTCAACCACATGTTGATCCTAAAGCAATATAAAACTTAGACTGGGGAAATTTGTATTATTTGTCTTATTTATTGAATAAAATTTGTTCTTATTATTATACATTACACACGATAAAATAAAGCTTGGCACATAACCATTTTTAGAAGCTTGAAGATATAAAAAATACTTTATCATTTTGAAAATAATAATGCTTATTTTAGTATTCGTTATACAAGTTTAAATAAATAATATAGAATGAATAATACATATAGAAAATATTGAAAAACATTAATTTTTAAAATTATTTTTCTGCAGTAAAGTTAATTAAATTTGAGATATTTCGTATATTTTCTACTTGAAAATTGAAAAGAAACTATCCGTAAATATTGAAATTGCTTAAAATATTTTTATCCTTATAAATATTTTCAAATATTGCATTATAAATAATTTTTAATGTTAGGTAAAATAGAATAAAAAATAATATTAAAAAAATTGTACTAAATTTTTCATTTAAAATCATTTTATATTTTAATATTTAAATTTTGATCTTTACAAAATATTATAAAATTATTTGTTCCGATTTATCAGTTTTCTAATTTCATAGATCAAAAATTTTCAACTATTAACTCAATTACGTACGTTTAATCAATCGTTTATTAAATTTCAAAATAATTGAATTACTTTGTAACTGATTATATGAATTTTATAGATTTGATTCGTCTTTTCGAGCATTTTACTTTATGTAAATATACTTGATGTAAATGAATTTTTTATATACTAATTTTTGCATATACTACATGAAATTACAAAAATACATATGATTAAATATATTAAATTTTTTTCCTTGTAATTAATTTTTATCAATATTAGAAATTTAAAGAATATAAAAATATGTGTTTTGAAAAGTTTATATTTTTTTCTTAAATTATGATAAAATAAAAATCTATTTTATTGCAGATATATTATATTTATTAATTTATATCATTGTAAATATTGAAATGCAACTTGATTAATTAAAATTTAAATATAACAAGATTATATAATTCCTCATTGTAATGTATTGATTTTTCACGAAGTTTAAATTTAATTTACATTAATTTGAATAAATAATATAATTATTATAAAATTGTGGATATTAATAAATTAATCAATAGATCAAAATTATTTCAAGCAATAAATTTAACTATTTTAAATTTTCTTTCAGAAATTTCCGTTTTAATTAAATTTATAAGTGATAATAAAATTTCAGAATCAATGCCACATTAAATTCTAAAATAATAAATTATATTTATAAAACGGATTATGAAAAATAATTTTTACCTTCTGATAATTTTCAAGAATGCAGTAGTTATTTCTAAATCAATCGTCTAAAGGTACTAATAAAATAGTCTTTACTCGTATTGATTCAATATTAAACAGCAAAATTCAAAGAAATCCAATAAAACTGCTTCATATCAGAGATACAGACGTGTGTGCATTAAAGTGAATGGAAGTTCAATTGCTTTTTCTCTGTGCACGAAAGTTTATTTTAAACATTTAAAGTGAAATAAAAGAACTTTCAAGTATCTTTTTAATGTTAAAAATACAATGTACTTTAATAAACTGCCCAACTAATTTTAAATTGTTCAAAGTTTAGCCATTACTTACACAAATAGTTATATTTCAATATTAAATAACTATTTTTATAGTTTTTTAAATAGCAATATTATATAAAAAAATAATTTCATACTATTAACAAGTTATATAAAAATTTTATTTAGTATATTTGTGTACATATAAGAATTTAGTTCTCTTATAAGATTCGATAAATTTTAGAATTAAAACTTATTTTCTATAGTAATAAAAAATACTTTTATACTGTAATATGATTTTGGAATTTTACTCGATCCATTTAATATATAGTCATTCGAAATTGAAATTACAAAATTTTAAGACTACTATTTATATCCTGTATCGAATAAAATTTTGTAAGTAAATTTTCAATAATTTCGGAATTTATTATAAAAATTATAATATACTCTTTTGATTCATTTAATTTTTATAATATAATATAATGTGATAAATATATTTATAATAAATTTCTATTAACTGAACGATATAATTAAATTAAATCCTATAAGTAAACCAAAAGTTTTTAATGCTATATATAAATTTTAGCTAGAATTTTGATAAATACGATATTTTTTTAGAAACAATAAATCTTTTTATGTAAATTGTATATCAATTCGTTAAAAAATATAATCGTTTTAAAAATTAGCGCAAACTAAAATCTACAAAGCCAAACTAGATTTCATAGTAAACATTTTAAACAAACTTTTTTCATGTCAAAATTTTGAAATCGTAACCTACACTACATATAAATCCAATTTCAGAAGTTTGAGTAACTAAATGATATATATGGCAAAGTATAAATCTAATAACTCTCGTGACATCAAACTCATTATTATTCCATTATTTTTCAGGAAATATGGAACGTCGCAATTAGTTTTATTTTTAAAATATCAAAGATTTATTACATTGGATAAGCGTGTTGATATATTTTATACCCCCGTCTTGTCATTTTATTTAAAATATTCTAAAATTCCGCTTCCGTTATTTTAAGGTATTTTAATAAAAATTGCAACGATCAACGAATTTACTAAAAACTAATTCTCGTACTTAAAACAAGAAACAAACTTATCCCGGTTAAAAACTTGCGTAAACTCGTAAACTTGATGCACCATAGATTTTAGCCGAAATAATTTTCAAATTATACATTTGAAACTACGTTTCTATATTTAATATCCACGGTAAATTTAATCAAAGCTATGTCGACGAATTTTGCTTTGGCCACAATCACCAAACAAGCATTTGCACCTTTCCACCTTTGCACCTTTATGTGTTCCCGCACTTAAAACGGGCCGACTTCGCTCTTTACCTTCTTTCAACGCTTTTCGCCCTTATAATTCTTGTGTATACAAATGTACATTAACGGCGGTACTTGTTTTCACCTAACGACAGTTGCAAGGTGCAAAATTTATCCGTTTTCCCGTAGTAACGGGACTAGACAGAACCCAGTGAGTTTAGTTTTGCACACGCGATCCGCTAATTGCAATCCTTTCCTCTTCACGCGCACGAAGCTAAAGCTTTTCCAGTAATTAACGTTTACTTTACTTTTTTTTTTTCATGATTATAAGATTGTACATTTGTACGTTTTTAAATAAAAAATCAAATATTTATATCGCGTGGTGTTAACAAAGTTTGTTTTAGCGATTTGAGACGAAAATTATCGAAGATTTTTTAATGTAATTCTAATTATAAATACGGGAAACGGTTTTATAAAAACATCCCAAAGGCAATGTTGATTCGAATAAAGTACAATAAAGAAAAATTTTTTATTTTGGTTGTAATGCCGTTTTAATATTTTGAAAATGAACTTAATATCGAGAATTTTTAACGACACGATTTTTATAATACGAATAATATATATTTTTTATTGTACTTATTTTGAAGAATATACAAATATTTTTTACCAAAAATTTTGTTAAATGGTACTGCGTAAAAAAAATTTTCTATGTGGTAAATACTTTAATTCCAAAAAGGTCTCTCGCTTTATGTTTTACCTAAAATAAAAACCACAACATTTTAGTTTTACGCATCAATAGCTATAGAAATATATAAGGGAATAAAAAGGGTATTTTATGTAAATAGTATGAAATTATAAATAGAAATTACGATATTTCGAGTGGAAATAAAGGGAAATTTTTTTTTAATATAAAAGGTATTTAACAAATCAAAACCCTTCGGAACCGTTTTCAATTAATTATTATTTTATAAAGATTATTGCTTTGAATATTTAATTGAAATTTCAGTTTTAATGTAAAAATTTTTCAATTAAAATCTCTTCTATTTTCTTTTTAATATCACATATTAATCGAGAATGCAATAAAAATTTGATGACTTTCAATGTTATAGAATGACATTGTCGTCAAGGTTTTTCATAAAAACATTCGAATACGAACATTTCTTTAATGATACGTTTTTTAAAAAAGTGTTTATCAATTCCTCTAATTAAAACTTGTAACGAAACTGTCCAGAATAAAATTAACAATTATAAGAATAACCAGTACTATTTCAATTTGAAATAGATTTTATAATATAGTCGAGTTGTACCATTGAATGCTAACGAAGCGGAATAAAAACGTTATATTACTCATTCCGTCAATTATAATATTAAAAAAAATATCGCTAATTTGAACATTTTTTAATATTAAAACTTTTCAAATAAATATTACGAATAAAATTATATTAAAAATATGTTACCGAATTATTATTGCGTATTCACGCGTATCCAATAAATCTAACGGCAAGATAAAACGTATTCGAGAAAAATTACTTTAATTACACGCATCGAGTACGTACCAATGAATCAGTTGGAAATCGTTCGTTAAAATAAAGTTTTTTTATAATTACGTCGCATTAAATTTCATTATCATACTCGAATAACTACGTATCGATAATAATTATATTTACACTTTATTCGGAATTCATCGATTCGCACAAATTTGCACATGTGTATATACGTGCGTACGCGTAAGTTTGAATGTGTCACGCACACACATATATACACACACAATATACGCGCGCACATATACACGCAAAACACGCACACAGCTACTAACAAACATCACCTATAAATATTAAATTTAAGAACGGTAAATCTATAGGTTTGTAAATTCGTAAATATATAACGATTAGAAGCCCCGGATAAAATATCGCGCGGAGTAAAATTTATCTATTTAATCAAAAATCCTCGTTTCCCGTACAATATTAAGGTAAAAAAGGCGGTTTATTAAATTAAAAGCTCGCGCACTCGGTAATATCAAATTATGTTCCCTGAAACGCGAGAGTGAATTTTCAGTCGGTCGAAAAATAGTCCAACGGAAGCAAAAGCGGTAAACAAATAAAAAAAAGTAATTCTCGCGTTACCAAGATTAATTGATCCAACGACGGTACCAATAGGCAACGCCAACAATGGTCCACGTGCTATATCTTATCGTCCTGCTTCAACATCCGCGTCCCTCTTACCGCAAAGTAAGCATCTCCGGCGGCTCATCAAACATTTCGGAGTCGAAAACTTTGCCTTAAATGCTCGCTTTTGCTCTCCCTTCTTGTATCGATCGGGTGAAGGTATTGTGCTGATGCACGCGAGTCGGCAAAAGAGCTATGAAAAAAGAAAATGGTAGAGAAAGACCCGAGGAAGTTGGTCGGGTACTCGGAGAGACATCTAGAGATGTCTGGACCCGGAAGGGCGTCGGAACGTGTTCAAAACAAGAGGTTGACGAGAAAAAAGAGAGGGTGATTAGCTTAGGGTGGAGGAGGAAGGACAAATGCCGCTTCCTCCCTCCTTTATCTTCCCTCTGTTTTATACGTGGCTCGTTGGGCGAAACGACTCGATAATTAACTGCAGCCCTCGAACCATCGCTACCAACTTTTGCTTTTGTCGATGCTTGTATGCGTGCACACGTATATAAGTACTTGTTGTTATACTATTCCCGAGCAAGAAACGGAGGAGCAATGTAGTTCGAGATCGACAGGTTTTCTTGCTTCTTGCGTCGATGAAAGCTGTTGCCTGGATAAGAAGAAACTGCTCGATGATCCGATCGATGAACCCGACTCGAGCAACTTACACAAGAGAAACTATGTTTTATTTATACCGAATGTTACATAAAATGTATAAACACGAAAAACGGATAAAAAAAATTCGATGATCGAGTACAAACTTTATAGTTGATGTAAACGTTTATAATTATTTATGGTAGTTTTCCTGTGCTCGTATTCGTAATTTTTAATTTTGGGTAAAAATATAACAAAGGTCAAATTTAATGGATTGATTACAGTCACTTTTTTTTGTATGGAAAAACTTTTTTTTTTAGGTATTATCTAAAAATGTATTATATAAGGTTATACAAAGAACAGTAAATAATTAGTTCATAAATATATATATAGAATTTTGTAACGAGAATAAAGAATATATGATAGTTTTGCAATACAATTAAACGCGTACGAAACTTTTATTCATGAATTAGAGATTAAATTCAAAGATAAATTCCCTTTGTTAAGATTTTATTGTAAAATATAATCGATAAAATGAAAGTTAATTTTGACAAAAGATTCAAAAATAAAATTGTAATATAAATTTATAAATATTTATAGAAGAACTACGCAAAGGTATTTATTAAAAAAATGTACATATCATATGGATAAGATACGATTTTAGTCGATACCCAATTTAATTAAAGATTAGATTGTTTGTTCAATGTATGTTTTTTAAAAAACTAAAAATACAGAAAAGAGTACGAAGAAATTGCAAATTACTATTTTACTTTAAATACCGTTGGTGATGTATCTAGAAAGCAGATAACTGATTTGCATCGTTGAACGGTAAATATTTCTGTTCCGTTGTTGTTTTTCATCTTTCTTTCATTATCCTTTATAGGCGAATAAGGAATAAAAAAATATTTCGACAAAACTACAAGCGTAAATTTAAACATACTTTAACGAGAAATATTTCAAGCTTAGTAACGTTGATTTATTACTACAGAATATTTGTTATTCCATTCGTTACGCAGATTTTTTTTGTTTTCGCACATTTTTTAAAATTTGAAGTTAACATTATTCGATCCGATTCTGGAGAATTCGATTTCTTTTAGAGCGATATAATTTTTTTTAATCTCAGTTTTATATATACAGCACTTTTGACTCGTACGTTCACCGATCAGAAAGAAGAAGCACTTTAAATTTCTTTTTCGAGTATTTAAGTAATCAAGCGTAAAATGCAAACGTATACGATGCAAGCAAAAACTAATTTCGCACAAGAATTTGGTTAATTTAAAAACAGGCTATTAAAATAATTCGTTTTGATCGATGTACGAGCTAAAACGAATAATAAAGAAATAATTTAAACGAAACTAGGAAATTTCATTATTTATCGAACCATTTAATTACGATTAAACGGATAATGAGATAATATTTTACTCGTTACGCAATGAAAGTAAAATCAGCTTCGAAAAGGATCATTTACAACGTTTAAGCACATAATATAGCTCATTTCTTTAACGATTCCAACTACTCGGTATCCCAGCCGCGAATATTAAGGCTTATGCATTATCAGCAACTTTCCATTCTCCATGAATAAAATTGTTCGACAAAAGTTTACGCATTTGAACGTTCGCTCCGAAAATGAACTCGCATAAATCATTCGTACAAAGAGTTCTATTTCCATAGCATCTCCTCGATTCCACAAAAATATGCTCACGATTACAACGAAATTGAAAAGTTGATGAATTGCGTTCCGTGAGAGACGCTTTTGCTTTTCCGAAGGTAGAAAGCGACGTAAGAAGATGAACTATAGCCGCGCCTCGTCTCCGTTCCCGGATTCCTCGCGCTCGCTTTGATAAATTCAACGTCGATTCATCGACTCAGACAAATCGAATCAATACGCACGCGTACCTACGTACGAGGAATCGACTCGGAACCCTTTTCCTCGACCGGAGGAAGAGCAACGCGGGGGAGTCTGGATTTTACATCGGTTTAATTGGCCGCGAAATCATTTCCGATGCACCAGAGATCTTTTTTTTTCCTCTCCTTTTCGAGATACCCTTAATCTTCGCATCGATATCCTCTCCCTCTACGCGACCTATTGCACGTTCGAGTTTCGCCTCTCGACGACGAACTGTTCGAGAGAGGTTAAGAAACAAGCAAATTTACAGGCGAATCGATACTAATCCCGTTAGTATGGATTACAGGTGTGATAAGGAGAACTCGAAAAGGGAGGGAAAGAGTGGTTTAAATTTAGTTTCGGTGGGTACCTCTACACACACGAACATACACACACACGCGTGCAAACGTGCAACGGAAAGTTGGAGAGGTCGGTTTATACGAGATCGCGTTTTCCACTCGAATGCAGTGCCGAAGAGCAGAATTCGCTCGATGCCACGAGAATCTTGTAGTACGAACGGGAACGGCGTTGTCTTTGGGTTTCTCGACGTTTTCTTATTTTCACGGAGAGGAGGTTGCGTACATCGAAGCGCGAATCTACGGGACGAGGATACTTCCTGCGAAAACAGTGAAATTCAATGGCTCGGAAAGAGAAGAGGACGCGAGTCGAGGTCTTGGTTTTTTCTCGGTGCCTTTTAGAGTTGGTTTTGCTGCGCGTGTCGATACGAGAGTTCGAGCGTAATTTGCATTTGAAATTGATGATGTCTTTGAGTACCGATGGAGAGAAGTAACGAAAAGGAAATGTGATATATTCGTCGACACTTTCGAATATTTGGAATTAAAATATGGAGACTGAGACTAGGTTTTTAGTTTTGAGTTTCTTGTGAAAACTTTATTGATATTGGAGCTACGGTGCCGCATAAAAAGTATAAAAAGCGTAACTCTGTTATTTTAAAGAGTTTTCTTTGATTTATGATAGGCGGTATATATTCTTTTTTACTCGGTACTATCGATAAAGTTGTACGAAGGAATATTGCAAACTTAATTTTCAAATTAGCGAACATTCGTTCACTGAGATTAGATTTGTATTTTTTAAATTATATCGATACTTTGTTGAGAATATATTTTTATTTAATATATTTTTGGACACTGGATATAAAAATAAAATTTTAAATCTTTGTTTGCAGTTTAATTTCGTTTAAATATGGATGATTACGATACATCGGGATTCGATATTTTTATACATCCGAGATTAATAAATAGTTGATAATTAAAAAGAAACGATTATGGATCAAATTCAAATTTATGATAAATTGAGTATTATTTTAATTATTGATTTCTACACGAAGATATTAATAATAAAATAAATATGTATTGCATGTAGCGGTGAAAATTTTAATTTTCAAAGTTTTATATAAAATTTTCAGTTTGCGAACAAAATTATATTTGTAATTTATAAATTTTTTATTTTGTTTTTATTTTTTATTTTTCAGTTTTCATACTTGCAAAATTTTTTTTCAATTATTTAAAAATGAACAGAAATAATTGAAAAACTTTGTATCTAAGCTTTATTTTAAATTTTGTATCGATTTTATAAGAAAAAATAAAAGACTGAAAATTATTTGTGAAATTTTAATCGAAACTTGTATCTGACGTATAAAAGACTGAATCCTGATAATTAAAAATCGTTAACATTATTTTTGATGTATAAAAATGAAGTCTTATACGACGTTCTTTACAAAATAGTTTTATTTTGTTTATTTAAAAATAAATTTTCCGGAATTTTATCAAAAAGTTTTTCTTTATATCAGAAAGTTTCTTTGATAAGGAATCTAAAAATTTTGCATAAAATATTATCCACAATAAGTTTCTTACGTCGAGTACATTATACTGTATAAAATTTTTAATTTTTTTAATTTAAAAGTCTTTCCTACATACTCTGACCTGTTTCCTTAATTCAGCGTACAAGTAAATAATCCATGTACATTATTATCAATAATGACTTATAAATTTAAATTAAGTACAAAACACAGAAAATTACGTATAAAGCAATAATTAAACCGTTTTTCATAGATATTTTCAAAGATTTAAGATAACATCAATTATTTTATCGGCTGTAATATCGTAAAATAATTCATGAATTCTTTTAACTTTAATTTATACAATCTAGAATTTTGTTAATTAATTTAGAAATATATTTAATTACTCATAAACATACGTCGTATTTTATTATCCAAAAACGTAATTTAATACACAGCGAAATAGTTCGATAAATTTTCGTTAAGATATAACTTACGCATCATTAATTCAGTTAAGAGCACTGTAGAATTATATCTTAGTTAATAATAACTTTCTTCAAAAAGGTTATACATTAAATTACTTGGTTCATCGCTTCGATACTCGGTTTTAATTTAATTATCCTATAGGTTGTGATTTACACTTTTCAATTTTATCAACAGTTCCCAAATACAATCGAATTATATCTTTTAAGCCTCTCCAGAAATCTCGGAACTTCCAACGAGAAACTGTAACTTACGTGCCATATTTTCTCAGAGAAATCCATAAATGTCGGTGTATCGCGAAAACTGAGAATTTAATACGCTGATGAAAATTTCAACCCATTCTCCAAGTAAAGCTGCTAACGCGCGAAATTTGAGTATTTAGCTTATCGGCTCAATGACATCTTCATCGTACGACGCGTTTTCACGAGAAATTACTCGCTTACGAGAAACCTGGGAAGTATGCTTTGCAGGTGTCAGAAGCAGTACCTGCGAGGGAGAGAGGCAGAGAGGAATAATAAGCACGAAATAAAGAGAGGGAGAGAGAGTGAGAGAGGCGGCTAAATACAAAGCTGATAATACGTTATTAATATGCCTGACAGCTTACGGAAGCGCCAACGCGTATACGAAGCTGCACTGTCATGGACACGCCTAAAAGGGGCTCGAGGGAAGGGGAGAGAGAGAGAGAGAGAAGACGTGGGAGTTTAAAGGCGCACGTATGCGTTGCTTATACGTGAGAGTAAGTAGACGAGATCCTCGCTCGCTCAAAGAGATTACGTTGGCTGGATTCATTAGGATTCCTCGAATTCTTCGGAACTCGCCAAACTTCCCGAATACTCATTTCGTTATTTGTAAAGTTGGAGCACCGAGCGCTAATCGTTTGAATTTTAAATTAGAAAAAATGGTGTGCGTTCGTTACGATAAAATATGTAAGGCTAAAAATTGCTTCGTTCCGTATTTTGATCATATTGTATCGTTTGTTTGGTTTCTGAATAGAAATGGCGATCTTATTATTTTACTAGAATTTTTCCGAATATTCCTATTGAATAGCACAAAGTATATATACATATATATATTTGATATAAAATATTAAATATTGTATATTTTTAACGTATTGGTTATTTAATATAAAATCGAATAAAATATCAGATATAATTTCACTCGAATATTTAGTGTTTTTACGAATTCACTTTCATTGTTTTATTAGTAAAGTACGCTAACGCAGATTTAATAAAATAATATTAATATTTATACAAGAATTTATGACTTTAAATATTAATCGATAAATAATATAAATTCGAAAACTATTTTATTTTATAATATCGATGGATCTTGTTTCGTTTGTATAGATAAATAATTATTCTAACGATGTGATATCAAATTAATAAATGACATTTAAATGAAATTATAACTCGCAATAATATTTATAACTATTTAAAATTAATAATCTAATATTGTATAGACGGTCAGGTAAATAATTAAAAAAATTACGAGTGTAAATATAAAATTGTATAGTTTGATCGTTTGTAATAAAAATGTATACAATTTATCCGAGTAAAATGATAGATCATTATTTGAAGAATTCGCGGATAACGTGCCGTTTATTTATATCGTACAGTTTAATTGAAAAGTAATATAGTTTCGTATTCGACGAGGCCACTACATCTATACGTACACCGATACCCGTATACAAAACGATAGCCCAAACTCGATTTAAGTGGAGCGTCCACGATTCGGTCAGGCGTGCCGCTTAAATTCGTCGGTAATAGTATCCCAATGTTCCGTGCGTGCTTCGGTAGCTAGAAAAAAGCGCAATTCCGGTAAAGCGAAGTACGAAAAACACACGGACCACTCTAATGAAACCCGCAAAGTTCAATGTGCAGAGAGTTCAAACGCACAGTCGCGGGAAAAAAAAAACTGCGGCATTGCGGCATTCGTCGGAGTTAAAATACGCGGATCCTCGTATTCGAAAGAGAAATTAATTTGATACTATTGAGCTGATATGGCATTGGTATAATGCGTATACTTGACGGATGTGGAGAAATAGGAAAAGAGAAAATAACAAGGCTAAGGAAAAAGTCCGACGTTCGTTCAAATTCATTGTTACGCACTGCATTTCCGTAAATTAATAGTTTCCGCTATAATTGATTTATTTCTTTCCGTGTATGATTGAACGTATACTCTACGGGTATACTTAAGAAAGGATAATTTTATATAAATTATCGTTTAGGATAATATTGATATTTCGTATTATTTCAAAAATTAATCATCGTGCAAATTCGTATCGATATTATTTCTAATCAAAATGTGGATCGATACGTTTCTATCGTCCTCGAATCGTTAAAAAAAATTTATAAAAGTTTCGATCGAATGCGATAACTTTCGTCGCTGATTATTGAAAAAATTCTCCATACGAGTTATTTTGAACGAGTACACATATTTATTCGATATTTCACTTTTCGATCGAATACGATAACTTTCGTCGTTGATTATCGAAAAAAATTCTCCGTACAGTTATTTCGAACGAATACACATATTTATTCGACGTTTCACTTTTTATTCTTATAAATTACAACGTTACAAATCGATACAACTAAACTGATCGTTAAATCAATTGCCGTTTACGGAAATATAACTTATTTACAGTTAAAATCGATGTATCAAAAAATAATGCTAATAAGCTTATGTCGGTATCTTATCGTGGTCATTTTTTATCGCGATAAATCTTTTGAGTTGCCAATTTCATAGAAACGATACCAAAAGTATATCGATATAATTTCTAGAGAAAATTTATTTCCAAATAATAATAATAATATATTACGGATAAAAATTATGAAATAAATGAATTAAAATTGTTACATTTCGATACATAAATAGTAACGTTTCAAATTTCGTATAATGTCCGTGTGATTATAGACGAACTTTATATTATTACGCTATAAATTTAATCGTTAGTCCGTATTTAATTAATCGTTTTAATTCGTAAGCCAAAGAATGATAATTTTTTGTAAATTACAACTAATGTGAAATTTTATTTTTGTCGATAAATTACGTTAATTCTCTTATTTGTTATCATTTAAACGATACAGCTCGAATTAAACGTGGCAAATATTGAATACCAAATTTACAAAAACACAATCGCTTCAAATTATATTACCTATTTTATGCGCACATAAAATAGATCTCATCCATAATTAATTAAAATTAAGGAAATTTATAAGCAGTTTTTGGGTATTAAGTCTATTATAAAGAATAAAGGTGATCGAAATTACAATTAAGAACGTAAATTAATCGATTAATTTTCAATTCCGAACGAATGAAAATATCGGTTACTCTCCTTAGAAATTATCGATAAATATGCAAATCCTTCGCTTCTTTACGCGGTTGCTTTAACAGAGACGTAAACTCAACATCGTTGCAGAACTAATATTGTTAGCAACCCTCGAAGCGAAGAACAGACGCATAATATC
This sequence comes from Dolichoris vasculosae, assembly GCA_018907195.1. Taxonomy (NCBI): domain Eukaryota; kingdom Metazoa; phylum Arthropoda; class Insecta; order Hymenoptera; family Agaonidae; genus Dolichoris; species Dolichoris vasculosae. The sequence goes on along the minus strand of JACCHY010000009.1, from coordinate 4,623,758 downwards.
TCAGAGTTCAGCTCGTGTATATGTGCACACCACAATCCTGTCGAGTCCACCTCTACCAATCAATATCTACTCACTCGCATCTCCAAATTCTCGTATGTTCCTCCATCTTCGTCGATTTCACCTTGCCGATGCAACAATGGCAAGGAAAGGAGCGGAAATCAAATCGAAACTTTTATTCTTTTTAAAGATTATCGTTCGAATATTTTCACGATGGGATAGTTTTATCGGTTTAATGACTGAAAATTGCAGGAAACGATGAATAATGTCTATATTCCACATCGGCAATTCTTACCGATATAAATATCAATTCGAGCGATTCGGGTTTGATCGACTCGAGTTATTTATTTTTCTTTAGGTTGATATAATATTTGAAATAGTTTGTATATCTTTCAGTTGTAATTGCCTTTGACGTTGCCGATAAAACTTTTCTTATCCGAAATATTTTTAAATTATGCAATTAATAACAATATTATTAACGCTATTCTCCTTTAAGACTAAACAAAATATTTAACATCATCGTTCGTTAAATCTACATCATTTTATCCAGCCAATCAAATATCTTTTATATTTTAGATTATATTTTAATCCGTTAAAATTGAATGTATATTTTAGCTATCATTGATTTATTATTAAAAAAAAAAATTTAATTACTGAATCGTTTCATTAAAGTGGAATTTTTTGCGAAGCTCGAAAGTATTTCAATAAAAAATGTTGAAATCAACTTTACTAATTTCATCGGTCTCGCGTACTTTAAAGTTTATATTAAAATATTAAATGCAAAATTGTTTGTACGGCTCGAAACGATTACATTCCAGGCTCGAACTTCTTGGAACTTTCATCCCTTGACCAACAAAAACTTCGCATCCCCCCTATCACTTTCTCCTCGACTTAATCTCACCACTGGCCCGCTTACCCATATACCCTATCAATTTTTTTTTATCAAAGGCATCCTTTGATTTTGTATGACCTCGTTCCATTGTTTAACCTCTGTAATTTTCCGAGTCATGCTCCTCTTAATCTCGTATATCCCACGTCCTTTTATCTGTATAATCCAGACTCGAGTATTTTCTTTCGTCCGTATTCGATATTTGTAGCGAGGGATGGAAGCTTTGCAATAATAATTATTATCGGTCCAGAGAACCGTCGATCGATAATTCAAGCGACTCGAAAGATCGAGTGCTCGATCGAATGCAGCGAAATCGCGTATAATATTACCGACGGAACCGAAAGCCCTTATTTTCCATTTAATTTCTGTGCAATAAGTAATTTCCGGATGTGGACTCCGACTCGTGTTGCATTTACAGTGAAGCTCTGCGGTTATTGTAATTTCAAATGTATTCTTATTAACGGTGGAGCGTCGAAGAAAAGAGAAAAAATACGTGTTTTTTCATCGTAAGAAAATTAGACAGCGGAAGATAATAATTATTATTCGGTTATTAATTTGAAGAAGAAAAAAGTTGTAAAATATTTCGTTCTTTAAACCAAATTGATTATCGATGCTTTATTATCGGTGAAATGAGAATATTTAATAAATAATTCTTTTTTTAAAAAATTGCTCGCTTTAAGTAATATTAAAACTATAAGTTGGTTGAAAAAAAAATGATCAATTTTATTTTATATTTACCCGTTATCTTTGCAGATTTTATAATTTATATCGTAATTAATATACGTATATTTATTATTTCTTTAAAATTTAATTTTAAATAAACGACATAAACGAACGTTATTCAAAAAAATAGGTCGAGTAAATATTGGACGGAAACAATATTTATTTGTTAAAAATATTTTTTTAATACCGAATATAGTAAATATATTTCTGCTAATATTTCATTTATATTAAATAACTATCGACCAATGAAATTTTTTTGCATTTTAGTATCGTTAAATTTCTAATTAACTAAATGCTATTATCGGATACTTGTTAATTGTTTTAAAGAATACGTATCGATTTTTTTACAGTATCGTCGTTGTTACCATATTTATTGGAAAGATAAAATATAAATTTTTGATAATTATATACGATTCGTTGTGAAAATGAATTAATATTAGCTGTTATTTATTAGTTTTAATTTGAGTTTAGAAAAATGATGTTTCAACTGCAGCAAAATAAATGATCTTAAAAGAAAATATAAGAACGATACGTTTACGTTGATCGTAAGGAAAATTCAAGTATTTCAATGGAACGATTAACTTACAAAACGTTTATTAAATCGAATTTTGAACTTCTTTCGTACGCGAGAAAAAGTAAGCATAAATTTTAGAGCGATGCTCGAGTAAGATGCAAAATATAAGTAACTCTTAAAATTTTGAACAGTTTAGTCAAAGTACTTTTAATAACTTAAAAACTACTTACACGAATTTAACTAAAATTGAGCGTGAAACTTTCTTATTATACGTTTAGCACGTGCCAAAATTTAAGGTTAAATTACGTGCTTGTATTTCCAAATTCTTATAAAAGTCTATCCCGAAGAAATATATTAAAAATAAGACATAATTTAGTCATGAAAGCATATCTCCCGATATCCAATTCTTAGCTAATGGAAAAGGACACTTAGACGCGTATACACATCAGCTTCGTTTGTAATCGCTTGCTTTTTCGATTACATCATTGCCAGGATTTGCGCTCCCGCAAATTAAATACGAGCGATCGACGACGCGAGTATAATGAGAATCAAATGACGCGTGACTTCCTCGTCTCGTTTCGTGTTCCCAACAGTGTCGTCTTCTCCTCGGGTTCACCTCGGGTTCTCCTCGAGAGGGTAATCGAGGACAGGAACGAGGAAACGGAGTGACATTTGCGTCCAGATGGTATTAGGATCAGAGGTTTCGCGATTTGTGCACAGCAGGTAATTTCTTCCATCGAAGTCCCTCCGTACGTTTTTCTTCGCTCACGTTTCCTCTAACTCCGCAGGAGCTGGGGATTAAATGAAGAGGAAAAAGACTTTCAGTGGCTTACTTCTGTGAAATTCTTAAAAGATTCTTTGTTAAATGTATTTCGAGCATTTTCTTCCTCTTCTGTATTTTTATCGACTTGGCTTTATTTCTTTACTCCGCTTCTGAAAACTAATTACCCGTTTTTTATATCGAGCTGCATTTAAGGAAATTCAAAATTTTTTAATTAATTTCGACGAGCCGTCTATTTTAAATAAAACTCGCTAACTGATTTATCGGTTTTGGAAACTTTTTTTTATTTATAATTGCGTACAAACGATAAATTTGTTTTTAAATTTTAAATATAAAAATAATATAAAGGAGAAGAAAAATTGGAAAAAATTATATGGAGAATTTTACACGGATTTTTATTCTACAAAAAAGTTAGTCTTTTAAATATATTACAATTGATAATTTTATTAACAAAAGGTAGTTTAATCGTAATTTTTTCTACTTCTATTCGATTCTTTCTAATATTATCAAGGATATTAAATAAAATTAATATTATACATCTCTTATTTTCGCTTTTACGAAACATTTTCCAAAACATAGATAAATTCAATATTAAATTAATAAATTTAATAATTTACTAAGAAAAATTTGAAATGTATATAATTTGTATCGCACTAAAGTACGAAACATTGGAAAAGAGATTTTCCGCGTTAAATAAGTTTCATCGAACCATCGTTTAATGCACTTCACTCGAAAATGCAAGGAATTAAAAAATAAAATTCCACGGCAGCATTCGATTCAGTTCGCAACGTAATTAACTGACTTAATCACACTTGCACATAACAATTAAATCCACTTTCGCTTAATCAAAGTACTCGAGCCGCCATTACAAAATAATTAAAGCCACGCTCGTACTAATCCCAGGCAAGTGTTCAGTCAACCCAGTCGCCTCTCGGTTACGAAAATCTCCAAGTAGAAGTCGAGACGTCGGCTAGCCAACTTTACCCCTTACCTCCTCGCCCCTCTAAATAATTCAAACCGCGCTCAATCTACGCGCATTTACGGTATCCAACTCTGCGTTATTGGTTTGCAACTCCCTCGAGTGCGACTCTCATTTCGTTCTTATGTCCCGACGCAGAGGTCCAATCCGACAGCGTCGCTTCGCGTTATGACAGTTATTATGTACGATGATAATAACCCTACTCACCTCCACTTTTATATATACTTTTATATATCCTTTTTTGTGTATTTACTTTGGTTGTACTTCTTATTTCCGAACTTAAGGAGATTGTCCGCGTCGACTTTGGTCATTGTTTGTTTGTTTTTTAAATAAACTTATCGAGAGTTATTACTTTTTCTAAGGGTAGGAGTTCGTTTAAGTATGAAATACATTTAAGCCTAATACGTTTATTTTATACTTGAGTTATTTACATAATGAATGGTACTATGCTTTTGTTTGAATATTTTCTCCATTTTAAAAACTTTGGAAAAAATTGTGCAAAATATAAATAAAGAAGCGTTTGTTTAAGAGGATTAAGAGAATAATTAGCCTAGTAGGATTTTTTATGAGGGTTTTAATTATATCTTACGAGGAGATAATATAATCTTACGGGGATTACCAGCGCAGCTATTCATAAGCTAAAATAATTTCGGATTTTATAAAGTGCTATGAGTGTATAAAACGTTATATAGAAAACTGGAATTAAATGAAGTCTGTTGTTATGCAACTGGAAATTGTTAAAAAGATTGACGTCTGTATTGAAAATGGAACCATTGTATATTTTAGTTTTTCAATTTTTAAAATATCTATCGATAAAAATGCCACTTACAAAACAAATCGCGCTAAATCAATTAAAATATGTTTAATAAAAACGCTATCGGATATATGACCGAATATTCAATTTCATAGATGAAAAATAAAAAATATCATTAATTTTAAAATATTAAAGTGATAAAACTACGTAAAATTGCAAAACTTGAAATAATACTTTCCGAAAGTTTCAAGTTTTACTCCAAACTGTGATATATATCATAAAGTAAGCTTACAATTTTTTATCTATTCGTATCCTTTATTTCTTTTCCTATATTATTTATTTTAGTTGCAGCATAAAATTCATCTTCCGAACGGTAATTAAGAAACGTTGTAAATTTAAATTGAATTTTGATATACTTTTATACTTATTTTTTTCTAATAATTGTTTTGCCGGTATTATCATATTACATAATGTTATTTTTAACTAAATGCTATTTTTTCTACTCTTTACGTTATATCACGGGTATAATTCTACATCGGATTGTATTTGGAAGAATATATATTTTATATTTCTTTCTAAATTTAATGAATTATTTTTAGTAAAATAGTAATTATTTAAAAAATTCCAGTAAATTGTTTTTATATATTTTTTGATTTAAATATCAGTGATAACAACGAATTCATTTAAAATTATTTCAATAATTAATTTCTGCTCTATAGTATCCCAAATTTTTAATTTCAAATATTATCTATACTGTTGTTATTTATTAAAAAATAATTTAAGTGTTAAGAATATATTTCATAATATTTTAAATATTCGTTTTATACGATTACAATAATTTTGCATATATATTATATTAACCTGCAATAGATTATTTGCTTTCAATATATTAATATCGGATAAAGTTTTGTAAAAATTACGCAGATTAAAACTAAATTCTATGCAATTATTAAAAAAAATAGAAAATATATTAGATCAAGAATAAGCTGTGATATTATTTATAAGTTTACTTACTTAATAATATGAACAGAAGGTTGATATCGATTTTTTTTCGTAATAAAAATTTTCAAATTTATTTTATCCAAGATTTATGTAAAGTGTAAAATATAAACGTACGTTCTTAAAACAGTTTGTTAAAATATTTTCAATATAGTTTTATTTTACAAGTTTGGGTAACAACATATTTTAATTATTCTTTAAAAACTTCATAAAAAATAATTCAATAACGATTTGTAAATAATAGTAAAGAAGCTCCTAATTCGTACGATAGCTTTAGAAAATAGTACAATTAGAATATAATTAAAAAAAACTCTTGGCAATTTGAAAATGTACGTTTAAAGTACGTTAGAAATCGTTTAAAAATATTATACTCGTTTGAAGAAGATCCAGTAACCTTATTTAACAATATTATCCAATCTAATCAAGTTTAAGAGTCTTCCACACGAGTCACAGTCGGTCGAAAGTCCCTGTAAATGAAAAGCAAGCGTTGTAAATACTCAACGCGTACAATCACCCCCAATGGAACAAGATGCGAATGCGCCCATCGACTAAGTGTAAACACGCGCACGGACGGACGGCTAAGTAGAAAGGCTCGGGTTCGGTCGGACACGCTCTCGACAAAATTCGATACAAATCCGTGTACAGGAACACACGGGCGGTTCTCCGACTGCGATAAAAGTTCGATCGACCATTGAGCTCGATAGTACCGATGCTCCGAGTGGATTTCAGAGTCCTACCTCGCATCCCGGAATCATGACGCAAGCGCGACCGACCGAGCGCGTAATTAAATCGAACCGCGAATGCGCCATCATAATGACCTCTTCCTTCCCTCTCGTGGAACTCGAAAGCACCACCAATTCGGACCCACCGCCGTATCTCCGTGCGCGTTTGCATACGTGCGCACCCGGACTTAAATCCAAATGCATTCGACGGAACGAGGTCGATCGAACCTGCCAGGGATACGCTCGTTACGTTGTCAGGCGTGCGTACGTACACCCATCCGATAGAGGAGGAGAGAGACGGAGATAGGAGAGAAGCCGATAAGGAGATGAGGTATCCTCGCGTTATCCGACGATCCGACGTGTACTCGCGCGATTAATCAGGTTGCCGGAATTAACGCAGTCCCTCGAGGCTCCTCGAAATAGAGCAACGGAGCTCGCTATCGACGATTCGGCACTGACCGGGGACCAAGCAAGACTCTCGGAACGGGGTCACGAGGCCTGGCCTCGATTCCTCCCCTCGATTACTCCCTGCACACGCCCAAGCGACGTCCATCTGCTGTGGGTGCAAAAATTACGAGCTCGCGGTCCATCTTTTTATGCGCAACGTGAATATTCGGGAGATACTCGCTGGAAAAAGTTAGGTCGATTTCGATACTTAATCTTTCCTTTCCAAAAAATATTTTTATTTTAAGCTACGAAACCATTAAATTCTAAGATAATTTCATCGTTGATTAACAATTTTTTCGTTCCACGTTCTATAATAACATCCGTCGATAAATAATTCGTCGCGTTTGAAGTTTCAATTTTAAATCGTTTATTATCGTATCAACGGAGAATATTCGTATTATTATAGCGTTTCGAAGTTGAAAATTATCCTTTTGTTTAAAATTATAGTAGTCGTAGTTCGATTAAAAGTTCTTCGAATACGGCGGAAATTATATTAACGACAACGTTTTATTGACCTAAATACTCACAATAACAAATATATAAATGATTTATAAATTTCAGTCTTTTTATTAAACGAATATAGTAAAACTGAAATTAATTAGTTAGCGCTAGTTCAAAAGAAAAGCTTTACAAAGGTATAAAATAATTATCGAATACATATTTTGTATATAAGCTTTGAACGTCGTAACGAAATCACTCTATACTTTCAAATCAGAAAAAATAATCTAAAATTTAAATACGGTAAATAAATTCGGTGCAGGAAATTTTAATTTCGCAGAGCTTACGAAAACACATTTCTGTATATCAAAAGTTTTACGTGTCTCTACGTCCGAAACAAACATCACCGAAACTTCCACTCCATAAATTGCAGCGTATTCCGAACAAATACGCGTAACCCTTTCTCTCGCATCGGCAGGAATTCAAACGGACGCGTAATACCGTCCGAAGATGCATCTTAAAGATCGGTGTTCGAGTTGAGGGAAGTGGTTACGAAAAACATTTATCATTCTCAAGAACAGCAGCTGCTGTGCACTGAAGAGACGTAATGACGTTGCTCGTTTAAAGCAAAAGACATTCGTTAGAAACTGGGCTCTCTTGGAGAAACGTAGAGGGTGAAAGAGTGATAAAGCGCCCTCCTGGTTTCCACTCCCCTTAGTAAACTTCGGACTTGAAAACTCTTCTTTTTTTACGCCTGCTTTTACTCACGAGAGTTGATCACAAGATCGTTACACAATATGTCGACAAATACGGATGAGTGTAAGAGCGTATTTGTATTACGTACGTACGCGAGTTTTTACACAGCGCACGACGCGTAAATAGGGTGGAAGGAAAAGAAACGAAACAAAAATTAATGCTCCGAGTTCTAATTATATTCACAGTAATTACCTTTGAATGAAGTGTAACAAACAATGTTTAACGTCGGTCTTTGTTTTCAACCTTTTTAATTTTTTCCTTTACGTTCGTTTTAGCTATTTCATAATTTTTCTATCGGATATTTTTGTTTTTTCTCCACTCTCTTTTGCAAGTTTCGTATTTCGCGATGTGTTACAAGCTTTAAGATCGAGAGCAATCAACCAGTTGCGATTAACGAATGAACAGCGATTCAGTGAAATTAGGAACTTGGATTTTGTAATCGAAGTTTTGGTGACGTTAACTAAGAGAGTAACGAAAAATTAAGATGATACGAGTAGGTGTACAATTATTTTCTACGTCTAATAAAAAACAGTTGAAAACGCGAATTTCCAATCGTTAAATGCACTTTGATTAAAGAATGCATTTTGAGAAATATTGAGTTGAAAAAATGGAATATATTTTTTAAACTAACTTATTCTTGAAGAATAAGAAGAACGGATTTTAATTTTTCTAGTAAAAAGTTATTCTTTTGCAATGTACTGTACATTTATAACAAAATCGATAAGATTCTTATTAAAATTGTCTTTTAACTATAATATTTCCAGAATTTTATTTTAAAAATATACTTTTTTATTTATTATAAATTACTGTACTTTAGTTGGAAATCAGAATTGTTGGCAATTAAAGGTTGAACTAAAAAGAAACACTCGACGCGTTAAAAGGCTTTTATATATAAAATTAAACTTAAATTTTAATACATATGTATTTATTCTCTAAAATAATATCTTCGTAAAAAAGAAAACAAATATTTTATGTGCAATTTAATATAACTTAATATTAAAACCAGTAAAAGTAAAAAATATAAAAATGTGAATAAAAAGTTTTAATAAGTAAAATTTAATCTGAAAAATATTTATTATAATTATAATTTATTTGATGTTTTATATTAAGTCTATTTTACATATTTTAAATACGTCTATGAAAGTTATATAAAATTGCCACTAAACAAAATTATAACTTTAATTATGATTTATCGTAAATACAACGTAATTACTATTATTAATAAAATTGTTTTTATTTTAAAAAATTTATAAGGCATCGTTAATATTTATTTTAATTTTCTTAACAATTTCTTATTATCCTTATAGTTTTTTATTTCAATTTTATAAAATATTGATACAACGATACTTTCACATATTTTTATAAGTAAATATGTACATAATAATACTTTATTAGTTCTTGGAGAAAGCAAAAGAGAATTAAGCATTGTTAATCAGTGCTGATTTAATTTTATATCCACTTAATTCAGTTAAACTAACAATGTACATTAAAGAACCCATTCGGTAGGTATTTGTTTTGTAACTTATTAAATTACGAAGATCCTTGATCTTTGCAACAGTACAAACGATAAATTATGCGTAATCTCTGTAACATAAGAATAGATAATTAAACGCTCGAAATAAAAGCGAAAAATATCCAGAGGATTTAACTAACTTTAGGCGATTTACAAAATAATTTATCCTGTGTAAAATTCCACGCATTTTAAAAAATAAATACTTAATTAATATGAAAATTTTAACTGGATTAAATATCAACTAAAAATACGGTATAATATTAAATAAATATAAAATATGTATTTTAATTAGAGTCAAATTTTTAAATTTTTTAATTCTTCGATCACAATTTTTAAAAATATTCTTTGTTATATTTTTATAAAGTATTAAAAATATTGAATCCTTTTCGAATAATAATAGAGAATTACAAAAAATATATACTTGGCGTCTTTTTTATTCGATGGTCTTTGACAACGTTTTATGTATTAATATTGTTGAAAAATATACTTTTAAAAAGTTTAGTTACAGTATAATATTTTTAATTATTTCACCTATAAAATTCGGATACATTTTTTATGTCTAAAAATAGCGATAAAAATATAGTATACTTTTCAACTATTTAGAGATACTAAATTGAAAATAATGTTGAAGAAAAGTAGGAGTTTTAGTACATCTAAAACTTGTTAAGCTCGTTTCTGCCTCGGTATATATCAGACTGTCAATTAAGACGTAGTTTTTACGAAATAGCAAACTACTTTTTATAATACTCTATCATACGATTTTTATTTCCGCTTAATATTTATTAAAATATCTAGTAAAAACAATTACTTTCGTTGCGTATCTTAAAAATAAATCCATCGCAAGCGGATCTTATCAAGTAAAATAGGATAAATTATACGAAAAATAACGACCGTACAGTTTCCAATAAGTCAAACGGACGACACAATTTTTTCCTACCCCTAAACCCGGTACGAAATAAATTTATTAGCCGCCGGTTCGAAGACACCTTATTCCAAAATATCGCCATACGCTGCGCATTAATAAAAGCATCGTTAATTTAACGGTGTATACGTTTTCCACCCTCTCGCAACCCTTCGCACGCGGCAACCCGAACTTCGCTGAGCTCGCAATTTTCACGGCGAAGGGTGCGATCGATATCCTATTGTATAAACCCTCGTGCCCCCGTAAAACGATACCTAGCGCGTGTCACCCGATGGGTTATCGCACCTCAGCATTATGCTAATTCAGCGCATTGCGAGTACCGCAAGTGTCGGTTGATAAGGAGAGGTCGGCGGTTATCGGGTGCGGATCAAAGAAGTCGGTCCAACTTGGAATCTTTTTTTAAGTGCGGCGCGTCGGAGATGAATTTTAACGAACAATGCGGAGGTGTAAATTTGAATTGGAAACGGAAATGTAATACGAGACTAGAAATTTATACGGAAAATTGAATGATAAAAAAGAACTGGTTGTGTTATAAAAATAGTGGACGGAAGGACAGTTTTTTCAGGAAGTAAACGCCTGTGAAATCGAGTATTTTAAACGACTACGATACAGATATGATACAATAGAGGAGAGATGCTTTTTTCGAATACTCCTAGATACTTTATTATTCGTTTATTATTGAAACATCGGTATTGTTAATATAACGTTACTTTCGCAGCGCTGAAATATTACAGTTATTCGAAAGGAAAATAGAAATTCCTAAGGATACCTGAACGTGTTTCGGAAGTGGAATAAAGAAGGTAGAGGTTATATATAGTAAGGAGAAATAAACATCGATATTTTATACTCGTGTAAATAAATTTTTACGTATAAATGTAAATTGATACATTATAGGAATAAAAGAAATTGTATTTTTATGCGCATAAAAGTAGTCGCGATTCGAGATAAATCAAAGCGTAAAATAAACGAAAGAATCAAAATCGCAAATTTATGCTTTTTTTTAGGCATTCGCAATTTCCTAAAGGTATTTTGTGATTTATGATAATAGTATTTTGATTCGATGCAACGAACAAAATGACAAAAATCGAAGATCGCGTAAAATGTAAAAAGGAAAATCGCTTGTATTATTCTTACCTACTAGTCTTCTTACCTATCAATTACGGTTATTTAATAAACTCGTTGGAGCGATTAAAATTGTTCGATCGGCTTTTGGAAAAGTAATCGAGTGACAATTATTTAATACTTTTCTATTATTATATTTTCCCCCGCTCGAGTGCTAATAAAGCATCCAGAGACTCGCTTCGTCGAAAGTATCAGGGAGAAAAAGACGAATAAAGGTCGGAAAAGTGGGAAAGATAAGGTGCCAAAGGGATAACAATGTAGATGCTCTATATCGACGGCTCGTGACCGAAATAACTTTACGCGCAATTTCTTCTTCTACACGGGGGCAAGTAAGCAGCTACGACAAGACGCGCAAGTCTTTTAGAAAACGGGAAAACGTAGAGTGTGTAGTCAAGGCGCTCTTGAGATTTTCGCTATATAAAGTCTTCGCCCGAACGCCTCTCTGCTAAATTTAGCTCTTTAGGGTAACGACTTTATTTGTTCCTCGACACTTTGCACTTCTTCTTTTTCTCCTTTCGCCCATCTTCTTATCTTTTGACCAGTCTACGTCGCCTTGCTTGGATTTTAAATTCCTCGTTTTCTTTTTTTTTATTTTATTTCTCGAATCTTTTTCTTTTATTATCGCTCCCTGCGGGAATAAAAAATCTAGTCTACACTGTTTTATTCCTTGTAAATACAATATCCGAAATTTCACGTTTCCTCTCTAAATAAGTACGCGGTACGTACATTTTCGTGTACCTCGTACTCGTAAATCCGGTGGAGGCACGCCAGTGTTTACACTACCCGGAGAAAACTGTCGTTCGTTGTGCACCGCTCGGTTAGGAAGAACAGAGGCTGCGAGGGAAAAGTGGATGAAAGGAAGGAGTCGAAATCTCTTGGAAGGGAGAGTATGAAAACCGTAAGTAAAGATAAAGCAACGACGGAGGGAAAGAGCGAGAGGATTTTTCTAGCGTTAGGTGTTCGCGATCTCCTAAGCCATGAAAAAATTAGAAACTTCCCTCTTTTTCATCATCCGATAACGATACGAGCCTTTGTTAGTCTGCGTGAGTGCGTTGTCGGAGGATGCATTCACTCGAATAAAGTACACTTATGTTCGGTGTAGTTGTAAATAGAAATTTCTCTACGAAAATACAAATCGTATTTAATATTTCTTGCGTAAAACTTAACGCATTTTAATATTTCAACTATTTGATAAATTAGTTTTTTGCTTGGATTATATATTTATTATTAAAAAATATAAATTTAAAATCAAAAGTTATTTTTAAGAATAGTTTTCATCCAGAGGTTTTAAAAGTCTTAATTTAGTTTAAAATATTCCCCTGCTTAAGATATCTGAATAAATTAACGCTAATTAAAATAATTCCTTCGTTAATACACTTAAAATTCATTTTCTTTTCGTAAGATGCTAATTTATCATTGTGCAAAGTTTAAAGTAAAATATTTTTAAGTTGGGCAAGAATCCAATATTATGTATATCACGGTTCGTTACTCCGTTAGCTAACCTTGAAAATGAAATAAAAATCAAGACGTGATCAACATTCTAATTATTGTTCATTATTTCAGAGAAAGTTATTTAGGAATTTACATCGACGCTTAAAAACCTTTTTAAAAACATTGAAAATCGCGTAATCATCTTAAAACAAATTAGATTTTAAAATAAAAAATTAGCTTAGCGAAAACTAAATAAGTCATTTGCTGTACGCATAAAATTATACGCAAAAGTTTATAAAAGCAAATATTTACGTTCCATAAGTGAATATCTTTATTGCTTTGATACATCTTATTCGATTACTTATTATACAACGATATTATTTTCTATAAGAGTGAAACAATTTTATTTCGCAACACCTTTTAAAAACAATTTAAATTAATTTCGTTCCATTAAAGTCTTCGGTTGTATTTTCTTTCGCGTTCCAAGACGCGATGTTATAATTTTCTTTTTAACAGGCACAAATTTAACATTTCATCGTTTCGGTCAATCAATTTTTAATTCAAATTCTATTGGAAGCGATTCGTTTCGTACAATAAAAATGCTGTCGTGCAATCTTACCTATTTTATCTCGTTCGGTCGGATAAAAGTAATCGATTATTAAATCATGAAAATGTCGGTAAATCATAAAAAAAAATTCATCGAATCTTTGATAAATCATTACCCAGATCTCATTCCGGCTATAAACAAAGTTTTACTTAGGTACTGGAAAACTCGAGCGTTGCACACGCCTGAAAATTCAAGCAGATACTTCCACCGAGTTATTCAGAGACGTGCAGGTACACTACGGAGAAACGAGCTCGAGTGTATTGGTGTATGGGTGTAAGGCCAAAGCGCCAGCTGGAAACGCAATCTCCCTGGTCGAGCTCATCAGCGGATATACATCCGCGTTTCGATTCGACCTGCTTTCACGCGCCATATTGGAAAATTTCTCGGGAGGAATTCGAGCGGATCCTCGTGGATGTCGGACTACCCGCGACTAATCCACACATACACACACTCTACGAAATTCCTGCTGACCCATTTATTTTTATTAATCGCGAGGTATTTCCTCGGGCTTTCCTTCCAAGATGGCAAAATCGCGCCCTTCGAGCTTTAATACGTCAAAGATATCTTGGCTTCATCGACGGAGTAGGATTCTTTCGGTATTAGAACGCGATCGATGCGCGTCGAGTGGAAAAGGGAGGAAAGGAAAGGATTTATATGGGCTAACGTGACGGGACGATTTTAATTAAGCGAGCGAAAAGTAGTGTACAAGAGGTAAGCGGTCGGAAGACGAAGAAAAGGGAAATAAAGAACGCGGGAAGGAAGAAAGGAGTGAAAAAGGAGGGGGAAACGTTACGGCAAATACAATGGCGATGGGGAGAGGAGGAAGCCATGTTTATGCCGGTCTCGTGCGGCTTTTCCATCTGTCGGTTAATAGCCGTGAAGTCTCTTTGGCTTCGCTTAGGCAGGAAAATGTCGCCGGAGCAACAGCAGCCAGCGAATCTTCCAACCGGAAAGCCTCCATAAACTTCGATTAGCGCGAATGAATTCTCTCTCTTGCTTCCTTCTTCCATTCGTTGGGATTCTTCTTCTTCTTCCACCTTCTCCCGACCTCGTCTTAAGAACCGAGTACATTGACAGTTTGATGGGCAGAACATATAAACACGATTAACCTTCTTTCAGCCGAGTCAATTTAATCTACTCATTGATGGACGTTTTTTTTATTTGAATGCTAAGTTGATTACTCGGTACAAGCAAGGTTTTTAAAAAAAAAAACCAACAATTAGGGAAGAAGGTTTATCTTTGATTCGGTTAACGATGACCGCGAGGAGTTTTATTAATTTTACGATTTAAGCTCGAATAGTAATTCATTAAAGTATTTCCAATGGAAGCGTTCGTTCTCTTTATTTCTTGCGAGCCTTTTCTTTTCCCTCCCGAGTCTTTTTTTTTTTTTTTTCAACGACCGACGCGATCCTCGAGCTCACCTTCCATCTGCTCCGAGAGAACAAATTTAAAACTCTTCAACTGCTTATTTGCGCTTATTTAACGAATAATACGCGCGTTGACAAAAGCTCGCGAAAAAAAATTCCGTGACTTCTTCTCCGTACACTTTGGTTGGTAAATATAAATTTTAATTAAACAACGAGTGAATATTATTATTATTATTATTATTTAACGTATGAAATATTTTACTTTTCTTCTTACGAATATTAATTTTATTCGTCTGCTTTTATACATTTTTTTAACCGTCTCGTTGCGTTTGATAAATCTTCGAGTTTTTTATATCTTTTATAGTAAATTTTTAAAAAATGATGGCCATTAATTACAATTGGCCTTAAAGCTTGGGAAAGTAGTCGACTCGACTGTAAAAATATAACGTCGGTTGCCGGAGTAAAGTTTTTTATAATAACGATTATTTAAAAGGGTAAATTAAATTTATTTACAAGTATGATGGAATTTTTACTTCGTAATATCGTTATTTTATTTTGATAAATGATCTCGTTTACAAATTTAAATTACTACGTAGTATTTAGCGAATAAATTGGACGATTAACGAAAAAAATATAACTTCAACTTGCGAAATCAAGTGTAGGAAAAAAATTCTTGTATGGAAATTAACGTTTAAAAAATTATAACTTTTCATATTCTTGAAACTTATAATAAGAATTTATATTCAAAATTATTCCGGTTAAGATAAGACGGTTCATATGATTGCGTGTTTGGAAAAAATCTCTGCATTGCAAAGGTAATTTCAAAGAGGAATTATTTTACTGAATAATGCAAAAAGTCAGTTTTTACCAAGACAAAATGTTACAGTCGGAGGATCGTCCTCGTGATCCTTCGTCCCTAACAACTCCATCCATTACGAAGTTTGTAACACGAGTATAACTTTCGAGAAAACTTTAGCAAATTTCTATTCTGTATTTCTATTCTATTCAATCTCGACGTAAACCTTTATTAAGTGCATGAATTAAGTTATTATGAATCCAGAGTTGCTTATACGAACTCCATCTTTTACGAACGAGAGAAGATTAAAATATAATTAAACGTCGAAAAAAATATTTGACGCTTAATCTTATTTATGTAATATTGTCAAAAGTATTTTTAAACTAAGTTTCTCTAATAACGTACGGCTATCGAATTTAAAACTATTTCAATGTTTTAGAATTGTTCGGTACTTCGTAAATAAATTCATCGTTACTTATATTTGGTTGCTATACGGTCGAAAATAGTTTATACGATAATATTATAACGCATTTTATTTTATTTAAGATCAATTGGTACTAAATCTTCGATATATCTTGAATTTACTTCGTTATTATATAATTTATTCCAGGATACGAATAATACTATTGAAAATAAATAATTGCTCCGTTTATTTTTCGTGGAATAAAATTTATTAGTTGCAACATTTTATTTAATAAGAAAAGATTCTTATCTATTTTGTCTTAATTGATCAAGAATTCAATTAAAATTGTTTTCGTACCTTCATCCTCGTTTAATTAGAGGTTTTTCAGCTTTAGTTTTCTTACTAGAATTCAAACTATAGTTTTCTTCATTTCGTTAGATTCTTAACACTTTTTACCCTAAGAACTACCAATATAATTATTTCCGACAAATAAAAATGTAGCGGATACACGATGCAATTTAAGTTTATCGTAAAAAAATTCGTATTAAAAAAGGACCACGTAAATTATAAACAACTTGGAAAATTAAAGTTGGATCGCTCTTAAAGTTTAGGAATCCGCTCCATTGGAAACTATTTCAAATTAAATCATCATATATTATATTAGCTTCTTTAAGACATCTTTAGAGAATTCTCGAGAGAGTAATTACGTTTGATCAATGATTTGTAGCCCGAGATTCACCGCGGGTGGATTACTTTTACGTCGAGCTCAAGGTATTTATACATAGGTTTAAACACTTTGCGAACAATTTAACATGCAATGCGCGCAATATGCTTTCGTCTCTGTACTTGGGTATCGGCGGTAAAGAGACCTCGTTTTACTTTCTCGAGCGATCCGCTTTCTCTAATGCAAGGGGTATTACCGATGTAAATTGTTTGTAAACTAACTAAATTAAGAAGAGGAGAAGAGAAGCGGAAGATCAGAGGCGTGTTCCGTAGTTCGCTTGGTCCTTAGCTCTCGAAACACCTTTGAAATCTACATCGTCACCGAGCGTAGCAGTGTATACTGATTTCAACGAACAAGCCCGAGTAAACCCAAAGAGAGAAAAACATGGAGTGAGAGAGGGAGAGAGAGAGTGCATCTCAAAAACAAGCTCAACTTAGAAAGTGTACACGTTCGGTGGAGGTAAGGTACCGAGACCTTGTCGACGCATTAATCGAGAAGATTAACTCCGCCGATTAGAGGGATTAAGGTAAGTTACACAAGCATACATCTAACGAAAGAAACTTGGGTTAGTTCTCGGCGGGTTCTACGTGTTGGAGGCACCGCACGATCCGGTGAAACCCTTATTAGGTGAGAACTTTCGGCGCTTATGTTATACACTATCCGGGCTCGAGGTCCCGAGGATATATGTACTTGGGGGGTGGCACAATTCCTCCACCCTTGGCTACCTCTTCTTAATGGATCTTGGCTAGGATCTTGGCCAGGATCTTTTGGCGCTCGCCGGTTACTAAGCACGTGTGACTATAAAGGCATTAAGCTCGCATCGAAAGCAATGTTAACCTTTGCTACCTTGGGATTCTCCGATTTTTTCACATTTTATAAATCGCGTCGCTTTGTGTAGTAAAGCTCGTACGAGTGTCGAGGGGAAACGTTCGAGAAAGGAATTAATTATTGTGACGATGTTGTTCTCGTTAATAATTAACGTGTATTAAATTAATTCTAGATTAAATATTCATTGAATTTTCTTTCGCGTAACTGACTTTTAACGCCGCTTCTACTCGTCGTATTTAAAAATTACGAACGTTATCATAGGCGATTAAAAATATTTTCATATCAGCAGTGATGTTTATTTATTAAATCATATTAAAAACTTTTCTCGATCCTTGGAAAGTTCGAGATAAATTATATAAAATACTGTTGAATATAGCCAAAGAATTACCTTGCGACATTAAACTCGAGAATCTCATTTGGAAGTATTCTGCACAATTATTTTAATTCTCGGAATTCTTACTCTAAATGATCTAAATGATGAATAGGTAAAGTTAAATGATTAGTTAAAATACACTTAGAGATGTTTAAGTTATTCGTAAATAAAATCCTATTTTTTAATTAATTTTCTGTAAACTTTCCAACTGTTTTTACCTATGATTGATGTGAGCTGGTACGAGCGTTTAATAAAAACTTAAAAGTTGATATTACGTATACTTTCTTAAATTAAACTTTCCATGTACATTTTTCAAAAATTAATTTCTTAAATTCAAAATAAAAATTTCTAATATAAAAATGGTAGCTTTTACGACACAATATCCCAGTTTTCGATACCAATGTTCCAAACTGAACTTTTGGATCTATTTGAATCTTTTACGGCTTATCTTTTACTCGATAAAAGCATCGAATTTCTTTTGACAGATATTGACTTCACTGAACGAAATACGTCTCACCTTCAAAATGATTAGTGCTTTTACAAATGTTAAATTTTATCATTCTTTTGTCGATCGTTTATATGCATCGAGTTTTTTTTTTATGAAAATTCTTTTTCTAGATCTGGAGAAAAATATCACGTATATACGTGAAAGTTTTTTTAAATAATAAAGCATAACGATTATATTTAATGTAAATTTTTAGATCGTCAACTGTTATCACAGTCGTAGACAAAAAAATGTATATATTTTTTGATAAGATTATATCATTGATAAACGCTTAAATTTTAGGAATAAGGGAATTTTTCAATTTTTTAGAAGCATGGAAAATATCGATTTTAATTTAAATTATATATTAGAAAATTTAACCTATTTAAATATTGAATATGTAATCGATACATTCGGACTAAATTTATTTTTTTATACTTTTATAAAAATATTTAAAATTGTGAGTTTTTATAATGAAAATACTGTGAAATTATCTAATATTGAATTTAAGAATATTTAGAATTATATAATTAAGTTTAAAATTTCGAAACTTCTTATTTGAATTTAAATTCTTTATTAATTTATTTAATTAAACATTAATTTAGTTAAACACATTCAAATTTTTCCTAAATTAAGTTATAACTTTTATCTTCTATTTTATGAAAGACTAATTTTATTTCGAATTGCATCTATAGTAATCAATAGACTTAAATTAAATAGCTTATGATTGAGTTGCACGTACAAAATACTTAACACAAAGTAATTAACATTTTTATTAAATTAGAGTCTTTAAAATTATACTCTATTTTATATATATTTTATGGATTATTTGTATAAGTACTTAAAAGATATATTCTTAGGAATAATAAATTTTTCTTGGGATTCCAGTTTTTAAGTTTATTTTTTCAATATAAATAAATAAAAATATAAATATAGAAAAAATTTTATTTAAATTATCTGAATATTTTATAAGAAATTAAAAATTAATGTAACGATGTTTCTTATAAATTATAGAAAATTAAAGTATAAAAAAATCAACAATTCATATTATTTATGTAAATAAGAACATTTATATTAAAAATTAAGATTTCAGTATCAAAAATAATGTTAATACGCTATATATTTATAAAATATACAATAAACTTTTTTATTACAATACACAGTATAGAATTATAACTAATAGTAGTACAAAAATATTTATTTCGCGAAGTACTAAAAGGTTAAGGTTCCGGAAATCTTTTTAAAACGAAGAAAAGAAAATCATTGAAGGATAAACATTTATTTGGCAGTGGATAAATCAGATGTCAGGCTCGATCCAACACCATTAAAGTATCGTGCGTGGAAAACCGATTTCAGGGACCTACAGAGTAGTGTAAAATCGAGGCAAGGTTTTATTTCTTTATTATCAATTCGTCAACGTCATCGTATCGACGTGTCTATATGACATATTCGAGGATCTGCACATTAAATCGAGAATTTACTAACGTTCCAAATTTTATTAGCTGTCATTTACTTTTACAATTATGATTCATATCGATGGTACGATGGTACAGTGTAAAAATAATTATTTTTATTACGCATTTTAAATCGTACGATATTTTTCATAATACGCTAAACAAGTTTTAGACTCTGAAATTGAATCAAATATAAACATTTATATATAACCATTGTTTTAGTGTTCCGTAAAATTTAATTAAAAAATAGAGAAATTCATTGGTAAACGAATATCTCGTTTAATATACGAATGCACGATTTATATTTTAAAATATAATCAACTGGAATATCTCGATGTATTATATTTTAATATATTTGAAATAAAGTGATTATTCGACATCGATCTCTTGTATCTACGGTGTTAAAATATCAATTACTTTTCTTGTATTCCATTTATTTTATAATTATAATTTATATCGATATTAATAACTAATATATTTCTCATTTTCGACATACTTTATTCAGTCAAATATGATGGAATCGATATTTTTACTAGATTAAATCTAAAATTAATGCAAACCCACGAACACGTATACTAGTAAATACATCGCTTGTTTGTTTATGTACCATTTACTAATTTTATTGGCATTTATTATCTTCGGGTGTAATAGATTGTACTCGCTTTTAAATGCATAAAATTTCGCGATATACTAAATTAATCCGAATAAAAATTATCATTCGCACAGTATCGGTGTATAGAGTATTGTGTGCGTAGTTCTTCACTAATACCAATGCGACGCGCAACTCACGGATACACTATGACAATACAAGACAGATAACGTTGTTTTAGATTATAAATAAGAGACGGACAGTTCGGTCGGTATATATTGATATTGGTCTCGATAGTTCAATTAATACTGACGAAGCATAAATAAACCTTGTACCGTTACCGAATAATGATGTATTACACCTTTATATTTTGAATTCGTTCTCGCATCAGTTAATTTACGAAACCCGATTCTATATTATTTTTATATTTCATTATAAAACAGTGAGGGAATATTTTACGTTTTTTTAAACCATTTGTTACATACAATACGATCTTTAAATTTGATTTCTCAATTTATATCGATTATTTTCTCGATTTACATTGTAATTAATATGCCACGTATTTAATTTACATTTTAAAAAATACACCGAAATTCGCGTATTTTTACTTATTTAAAAGTACAATGAATTTTATTTCGACGAAAATGAAAACCTTTTTTATTATTATTTCTTTCAAAATAATTTTCAAGAAAATATTTGTTCTTCTACATTTGTACATATAATTGCTCTTCGAGTCGGCGATTTAGTAGTTTCGATAAACGCGTGTTTATGTCACGAAATACTTGTCTACTGTATTCGATGTCACTCGATGTTATTTGATTTACGAAAAAACAATAAAAATTTTCAGACAATATATCGTACACATCGATGTATAAAAAACAAGTTTCGTACGCGTATCGTCGATCTTATATCAACCTTTCAATTTTTGATAATGGTCAACGGCAAATTAAGCTATAATTTTACTTTTTCGTAATTTTACCGTCACGTTCGAGAGAAAGTAAAACACTCGTTAGAACCAGAGTCGGAAGGGGCGAACAAATTTCATATTAGTGTGAAAATATCGTAAGAAAAATAAAAAACAGGCGCTTAATTTAGCATCGGATGCAAAGCGCGCGATAATACGTTCACCTTCCTCGATATCGAAACTCTCCAGATAAAGCTTTTCGAACGACATTGATCTCTCTGTCTACAACCAGTTCCGAAATTGCAAACTTCCACGAACGAGTCAATTTGCGCAGTGGATAAAAGGGGCGACGCTTTATATCGTCGGCGTGTATCCGCGTGTATATGAAAAGGAGTCGGTGAAAGAGTTAGGAGTCGGTCGACTCGACCGTCACGATTGTGGCTGGGAACGTTGAGCTCGTCGTCGTCGTAGTCGTAGTCGGCGTCGTCGCGTCACAAAGATGACGCGGACGTTTCGAATTCTCGGGCGCGCCTCTCCAGCGTTTCATCAACCCCCTGTAGTATCAACCGCGCCCTCGTAGTTCACCCCTTTCCTCCCTCGTGCCTCGCGGGACGCGCAGACACTCCGCCACCGCTGTAGTCATTTTCTCCGTTTTGCGATTCGATTTCCTCCGATATTGGAGCGCGGCTCGGTTGAATTTTCCATTTACCCGAGAGAGACGGAGAATCGAATCGAGTCTGGAAGAGAGAAGGGGCAGCGAGATATTCTTCAAACGTACGCGCGACGCTTCTCTATTCCGTCGAGCCCTCTCTCAATTTACCGAAGCGAGCTTTACTAATATCGGTTATTGGTTCTCCCGCTCTTCTCTGTCTCTTCGGCTTTTGCTCTCTCTCGCTCTCCCTCTCGCTCTTCATTTGTTCGCTACCCCGTTCGTAGGTAGTCGCGAGTGGTTGGTTCCGTATTTATCGGGAGATAATTCCCACCTATTTAGCGACCATCGATCGTTCGTTTCCGATGCGAATATAAAAATTAATTTCTCTCGCGTCGTCCCAGTTGCGTTTTTATTTACGATTAGTGCCACTCCCATCGACGACTGTACGCTCGACGCGTAAAGTCGTATCCGATAGAGACGAGCCGCGAATGCGAAAGGACGAAGGAAAGAAAAATGGGAAAGAGAAACGCCGTTCCCACGTGCAACGTTGCACAATAGGCGCTAATTACGGACACGCGGAGAAACAGCGCCGGTGAAGTTACGCATTCGTGCATAAGAGAAAAATTAATTATTGAAAATCGATGGTCTATGTGGGTCAGTGTACGCATAACAAACAGGGACTGGGGGAAACCAAATACAACCCGAATAATTATTGCAATTTCAAAGACAAGCCCTATTTCCCTCGCACATACACACACACACTCTCTCTCTCTCTCTCTCTTCCCCTCTCCCTCAATTTCGCTTCAACCTCTAATGCACTCCCGAACGTGTCGGTTATGTAATTTTGAAATAAACTCCCGTATTTTTTAATTAATAAAATTAATTTAAAGTTTCGTTCGACGTAATCAATTCTTTGATATAATCCGAGGTACTTGGATCGGTAAATTCGCGTATTCGCGGAAGGTTGCGGTTAATAAATTTTAGTCGAAACGAATTCGGTATTAATAACGTATCGTTGTATAATTTAATACTTTCTCCTCGATCAGCGGAACATAATTTTACCGAACCAGGTAAAATCGTACGAACGCAATTTAAATTTTGCAGATTTAACGATGCACAAATGCACTTATCGCGATATCAGGAAACATTCGTTTCGATCATCGATCTTAAATCCCCGAATTAAGCGACGCCTGAACTCGCCGGTAACCGTTACAAAAGCTAACGCGCAACATTCTGTACAAAGGTAACGTTTCCTACGAATGCGCGCACACACACACACACACACACGCGCGCGCGTAGCCTCGGAGCGAACTCGGACGAAGGAAGTGGCGTGTTCGCTCTAATTGCATGAGCAACAATAATACGTCAAGCTCTATTACTGTGTCTGCCATTGTGCCCAACCGCCGGGACTTTGACTCTCTACCTCTCCCTCCTGCTATACATGCAAGATGATGCAGTTATCTAGCCCGCATACACGAGCTGCTCCAGCGTCACCGTATATCATCCGAACCTTCTCTCTCTCACTCTCTCTCTCTCTCCTCTCTTCGTGCGCTTTCTCTGTACGTCTCTCTTAACGACACGGTTGCGACGACGACGACGACGATGACGGGATAAAGCTCTACTTGTATAGGTATTCGAAGTTCCAGCCACAACTACGCGCGTACTGATTAATTATAAACGGACCACGGCTCCCATCTACGGAGAATCTTCTCGTAACCGTCCAACTGCGAGCTCTAACGTTGAATTAGTGGTGCGCGGGACCCAAAAGCTCGTTGTGCGTAACTCTTCCAGCGCACGAACATAATCGAGTACGAGAGTAACGGAGTAAGCGATAAACGCACACAGGTACACGTGTATACACCCAACCACACACATACATATATATAAAGAGAGTCATTGTTCGCTCGGTGACAAAGACTCCGCAAACTATAGCGGCAGTTCAGTCGAAGCTGCTACCGCTGCTGTTTTCCCCCGGAGTCCCTGGCGACCGAGTCCCGCGAGGGCGTTTGCTCGGTCAGGTCTCCGATATCGCACGACATCCGATAAGAGAACTTTTTGCTCCGCGCCTTGTCTTCCGCCACTTCGGCGCGATATGGATTTTATTAGGGCGCTGTTTACCCCCGCGAGGTGCTCGAACCATTGTGTCGAGAAGTAAAGGTCTCGTATCGCGAGACGAGCCAACGATGGAAGCGAACCTCGCGACCATCGGAACGGGGTCCGGGGTTTTCGTCCAGCGTCCAAGTGAGAGAGAGAGAGAGAGAGAGAGAGAGAGAGAGAGAGAAAGAGAGAGAGATGAAAATTTACGTTAAATTTAAGCGCGGATTTTTTTTCAATTATTACTTCGAGCGAGATTAAATGATATCGATTCCATTGTTACGTTGTGAATTTGTGTGCGTATGAGTCGAGTAAATCTGTTTCACTTTACTGATTAAAATACAAGGAAGGCAACTTTTATTACTTGTTAATTAATTCTACAGGGCATTGTTTTATTCTAATTGCATGGTATTTGTTTAAAAATGCGCGATAAAAACTTTTCCAGCGCTCACAGAAAATTCGTATACGAAATTATATATTATTTTTATATTGAAAAAATTTCTTTTTAAAGTAAAAAGGAATTTTTATTAAATATTCTATTTTATTTATAATTTTAATTCTGAACTTAATTCGAATAAATACGAATAATAAACAATACTAAAGTTTGATTATTAATGACACTGTAATTGTGGATACGAATTCGCGTTGATTTTTGTATCGCTTTCGTAACGGAATGGAAATTATTGTTTTCGTTTATTTTTAAAATATATATTTTTGTCTCACTTTAAAATATTTGTGTGAATTTTCCGTGCTTTTAAATGTATAAAATTATTTTAAACCACATAAATACAAATGCATAGCTAAAGATGTTTTATTTTTTACCAGCTTATGGTTATCTATGATATTAAAAGGAACTAAAATTATTGTATTGTTCAAAATATGTTTTATAGAACTCCACCTTTAATTTTTTTTAACAAACTTACACAAGAGTTTGTAAATACGAGTAAATAATGTTTTAATAATTGGATATTCTATTACAATTATGAGATTGTATATATATATATTTATTTATTTAAATTAATGTATTTTTAATTGAATTTTTCGCGTATTCTAACTAATATTTACGTTATAATCCAAAGCAATTTGATTTCTTAATTTCTTACAACCAAGGTTTTGAAAGAAAATTATGAAATAAGATTACGAAATAGAAAAATTTAGAAATTAATTTACTTGCGTATCTATACTAGAAAAAAAAATATACATATGAAATTCGTATGCAATTATCAAAGTGTATACAAACACTCATACATACGCATATATCTGTTTTAAATTCTTTTAAGATAAATGAACGAACGAAAAAGAATTTAAATGAAATTTTGTTTCATTAGAACAAAGAATTTCATTTGTCTTGACAAAAATTATGTAAATGAAATTTGCATTTCAATGCGAACGATTGTTTTTATTGTGCATAAAGTATTAAGAGAAAAATTGAAACGAAATTTCATTTCAATTAGTCAAACGAATAAAAGCTCTGGTCAAACTTCACTGGAAAAACTGAAAAAACATGGAATATCGCTATCAATTATTTCATCCGTACATGACACAATAGCGATAAATTTTCTTATCGAAAAGTACGTTTTCAAAGTAAAAGAAAAACAGACACGGAAGCTTGAATATGAAAACTCTACAACAAAAAACTCTCGAGCCATTATCTATCCAGCTGCCACTTTAGTGTAACGCGTATCCCGAGCAACTCGGAAAACGGTAAATCTAAAAGCGAACGAAAAGAGTTAGAGATTAGCGGAGATGGAAGGACGCGAAACCACCTCGCAAAAATGTCGAAGCTCCTCCTGCAAATACGAGGAGATTCGACGAGGTGTCATCGGGGAAAATGCGTGACGTTGCATACGTACCAGATGCTCAAATCTCGAAGCTCGTTCACCCCCTTATCAAGAGGTGGCTCATGCATTATGTACCCAGCCTCCGACTATTTTTCTCGCCCCGAGACACGCGTACACGCGGATGACGAACCCCCTGCGACCCCCGTGACTCATTTTTTACGTTACCCGCATGCGACAACCAACCGAATTTCCTCTGCTCGAGCTATTTTATGAGATTTGCATAGGAATGTAAAGGAGCCACTGAAAACGGAAGCCTCCCAACGATGCATATCTCGATGACTCTGTTTAGAGCTTTATCTTCCAGTGAATTGTCTTTGGGGAAAAAGATGTTGCAAGTATCGTTATTCTTTCTTCCGAGGTACGATAAAGAAACTTTTATGGTGTTGATTTCATTTTTCTCGATCATTACGTCACGGTACATCGGTGTTTACATTTTTTCATAGTCCTAAATAAGAAATATCGAGCGAGAGAGATTTTTTTAATTAATCGAAACGATAGTTTCATCACCGTATTTATTAAAAATTTCTTAGTCAACGCTAAATTTAAAATAAAAGCTTTTAATTTCGCGTAC
Organism: Dolichoris vasculosae; assembly: GCA_018907195.1. NCBI lineage: Eukaryota > Metazoa > Arthropoda > Insecta > Hymenoptera > Agaonidae > Dolichoris > Dolichoris vasculosae. The sequence continues at coordinate 4,597,084 of JACCHY010000009.1, read as the reverse complement.
CTTCGAGTACATTTCTTCTCGTTCCTATACATTTTATTTTCCATTCGATTCCGTATTTAAACCGTGACAAAAGCGATGCGATAAAAATTTTGATCGATTTTCTTGGTTTTTCATTTCAGAAAACATCGAAACATATATATTTTTTTAATCGTAAAATGTAGAAACAATTGTATAATCCTTACAACATTTTAACTTTAAATATTTGTTCAAAAAATATTATTAAAATTTATATATGTTTCTTCATTTTCCATTTTAAAAATAAACTTCTACATTCTTATTGTATATTATGAAATTTACGGTTAAGGACAAAAACAGAAACCTCGTTAAATTACGTATTTTATTTTGGTTGGCTCCGAAAGAAAATATTTCGAACGATTTTAAACGATTGGAAACGTTAACAAGTTTAAAAGACAGGAATAACCAAAGTAAAATATTTCCGTATTCATTTATCCGGATTCGTATCGTACATTAAAATATGCTCTTAAATAGAAAAACAATTTTTGTTTTGGATGTTCGTTTCTCGTCTTTGTTGGAAATAACAAATACTGCAAAAACTATTGGTAGAAAATCTTGAAAGTGAGTCGAGTGTTTGTCGTACAGCTGCTGGTTCGACGATTCAACCCAGAATCCCGTACAATATTCTTACTCGATCCTACTAAATATTCAGTCAAACCCACACTAAAGATTCGTACCCCTCTCTTTATAACTATAGATACATCCGAGTACTCCGAAGAACAACCTCGTTGCCTATATATTCGCTTTCACGGCTTCCTGCCACTCAAGAAAAATACATCCGTGTATTCCTCCGCGTCCAGGTCGATCCTTACAAACTGCTCGAGCTTGTCGCGCTCGACTTTATTTTCATTTTACGCGTTCGCTCGTCTTTCTCTTCTTACTTCCGTAAATTGGTTCTTATATAGAGAAGACGAAGCGAAGCTGGTCTTTATCGTTCGCTCGGCTTCTGACGCTGACGAGTGTAAAAAGCAGATAAAGATGAAAAAAACGACTGCGCGAGAAACGGAAACACACCGACTGAGACAAAAAGAAGAGGACGATAAAAAACGATCCTGTATCGCCTCGCTGCTAAATTGAAACAAGAGAAGACACAGTGGCCAAAAACGATGAACGAAATAACTACCGCAGTTCCGGAGGCAGCGACGCCTCCAACTATTACTTGTACAAATCCTGCGAGAGATCCGCTGGAAGAGAGTGAGAAGGAGAGAGAAGAAGGCCGGTGTCGGGTGTCGATAGTGCGATGGGAACTCACCCCAGGAACCTTCCGCGAAGAAAGCGTCGTTGCACTCGCGGTAGTCGTCACCAAAGCTAGACAACACGTCCTCGTAAAATCGTAAATGCGATTCCTCCTCCTCCTCTAGCTCCACCTCCTCTTTACGGCCAGCGCCGAAAGCGAATGCCGTAGACAGATAGGATGGAAATAAAGCTCGAGACTAGTTGGGGGATTTGAATAATCCTACGAATCGATGTCGCCTCTCGTCGTTCATTTTCTCTTGGTCTGCGCATTTATGTGCCTCGAACCGTACGCGGACTTTCTCGCGGTTTTATACCTTGCCGTGTTACCTCGCGTCGACGTCGTCGTCGTCGGCATCGTCGTCGGCGTCGCCGTGTCGACTTTCCCCGGCTATCCGAGTGCGCTGAATGTTAACGAGGCTTTTTAAGATACGACGCCGTAGACGCAGACGTTATAACCTCTTTCGCGTCTTGGCGCGCCTTCGCCTACTTCCACCACGTGCCCAGCCAACAACTTTGACCGAACCCAAATTTAAGACGAGGAGGCTATGCGACGTAATTCCTGTTTCGAGCGAACTCGCGTCTAATGTCTTTCCGAGAGGCATCCGGTAGTTCGCGGAGAAGATTCATAGCTCCAACTTTGATGAATATTTTAGCGTACAATTTTTTTTATCTCGGGATCTATGGATTATATGGTTTCATTCGTACGGAGAGAAGGAGAGAATGAATCGTCTTCGTTTTCCTAAGATTATTTTTTTTAAATTATATTTAATACTTTTAGTGTTTCCCTGGTCAAAATTCAAAACTTCTTATCCTTGTCTTAAACGTTATCGTTCGAATGTTTCCTTTTTGTAGAAATTTTACCCGCGAGATCGAATCAAGCTCTTCCAATTTGTCCGCACAGTATTTTTTTTACTTGAAACGAGTTAAAAAGATAAGTTACGCAAGCAATTAAAACTGAGAAAAAACTTCCGTACTTAATTCTTAAGTAATACGCGTAATCTGAATAATGCGTTTAGCTTGAGAGACGCTTCGGGTTTTTCACTTTTTTATATTAGGTTTTTTTACGTTATATTTTTTGCTGTATCGTAAAATTTAATTATCTTTTACTGGATCGAATTTTTAATGTATTTATAATTTGATGATATATTTCGATATTTAAATTTTAATTATTATACAACTACTTTTACCAATTTCAACAAGTAATTTTTGTTGTTTCGATAACTTTACGAATAACATATAGTTTTGTATCGATTTGATATTTATTATTCGATCGGAAAATAACTTTAATTGTATGCTTTTAAGCATTATACTATTTTTATAAATGTTATCGTGTTTATACATTTAAAATTTATACATATTTAAAAAGGCATTACGTTACAATCGAAACATTAACAATTTATATTGCGTTCAGCGAACGAATATAGAATAACGATGTTTACAAATTAAAAAAGAAATGTACGATTATGGGTATATTATTCCGATGTTTTATCGAACGGTAAATAGAAATATAAGGTGAAATGTAAATTCGTACGAGAAATAATTTTGCTGCATTTTGAGTAAAAAATAATTTTAAAAATTTCTTGTATTTTATTTATAAATAAATTCAATCTTACCAAATAATTCAATGCTTGAAATTGCAATATTATACTACAATTAATTTTAAGAAATGTTATATTTTTATCTACAAAATCAATGGAAAATATGTGAATTAAGTTTAAAGTTTCGTTTTAAAATTAGAACTTTGATACACCACGAATACATTGCTTCAATTTATTCACGAAAAAGCATTTAAAAGATAGATTTTTTAAGCTTCGCTTTTTCCATCCAATGATCGGGTAATTAAATGAATAAAAATATCTATTTGGTTCACCCATCGAGTCTCGAAAAAATCATCTCCGATCGCTGATTTAAAACGAATAAACGTAGAATAAATGTGAGAAACGAACGGCATGTAAAAAGTTGCACTAGTAAACGTTTGCCTCTCTTGTGTTCCAGGACGAGGAGTCGTCCTCGACAGTCAGGGGCCGGTGCTGACATCGGAGCCGCGCTCCTCGATCGAGTTCTCCAACGACACGGGGGCGATGGTCCACTGCTCGGCGAACGGGAGTCCAATGCCCAGGGTCGACTGGCTCATGGGCGACGGATCACCCGTCCTCCCGATCTCCAACATCCGCGAGATGCTCGTCAACGGCTCCATGTATTTCCTGCCGTTCGGCGCCGAGAACTACCGGCACGACGTCCACTCGGCGGTTTACAGATGCCAGGCGTCTAACAGCGTCGGTCGGGTGCTTGGACGTGACGTCACTGTGAAGGCCGGTGAGTGAGACAAGGACAGGGTATAATGTATAAAACAAACTTCTCGTTTCTATTCGTTGTTTTCAAATCTAGGAGATCTTGGAAAGTCGAGCGTTGAGCTCAGCTTCGAGAAATTTATATTTCATTTTCGATCGGTAATGGAATGGAATACGGAATTCGCGTTAATTTCAAAGAGCTGTGATCGATATTATCATTTGGCAAGAATAACTAGGAAACTAGAGTCAATATTTGACAGCTATCGACTACCTATAAAATTTTACTACGTGTATCCGTGATAAAAAAGTAATACATTTTCTTCGCATCGATAAAAGCTGCATCGCTTATTACAAAATATTTGTTATTTTGCAAATTCTGATAAAGGATATTGTTTAAGGAAAAATTATTAATATTATACAAAAATAAAAACAACGTTTTGCAAAGTATTACATCGGAAAAGATTCGTTGTAATTCGTTTATATGAAAATTACTTTATCGAACAGTCAAACATTTTCGTATCGAAATTTAAAATCTCGTAATACAATTGAATTACCGATATTTAAGTTTTCAATTTTAAAATTAATGTATTTTCTTCTCGAATAATTTTAATATTGCATAAAATATATTATTTTATTTATTTACTCGATAACATTGACAAGTAAATACGAAGAATGAAAAACATCGCGTGTAATATAAAAAAAGTTTGTTTTTCTTTGAAAGTACCGAATATTCATCGGTTCATTTAATTCGTAATTGGGAAATTAAAATTGGCAATCGATAATTATTCGTTACTTTACGAAATACAGTTTTAAACTTAAAATTTGGAGGATCTCAAACAAAATTCATCAATATTTTAATTAACGAAATAAACGTTAGCATCGTACGTTTTTAATTATTCGAACTACGCAATGTTTTTATCGCGTTGCATTATATTCGAGCGTTACATCGTTATTTAAAAGCAAACTAAAGGATCAAAATTCAAATTCCAGCTCTACGTTACGACTCTATAAATTAATTTACTCGAGCGGTTCGATGACTTAAAATCACAACGGAAATATAATCGGTGGAATTAAAAGGCAAAGAGAAAAAAAGACGGGAGTCACGAGAGTCACGGGAGTCACGGGAGTCACGGAGAGTAGCAGTTTTAACTGGCAATCTCCGCTGTAGCAGCGGTACGTTGGGTCATTCTTCGATGTGAGACGTCTATACGGTTGGCCCGTGTTATATATACGTCGAGGCCGGATATGAAGGGAATGAAACTTTGCCAGGAATTGCGGAAGGCAAGACGGATGATCCGACCCCGACTCCCGACGATGATGACGCGAGGCGGCTCGAAAGCTTGCCAACTATGTTTAACGGCTCTGCGACTCCCGGGTTATGCTTCTGTGTGGGAGGAAGGCCCGCTGGAAAAAAAAAGCCCGGATCCTTTACTGGTTCGGTTGAAAAAACCTAGATTCGTTTTCGTTGATGGAAGAAGCGTTGGGTAAAATAATTCGGAAATTTTTAATCGAAAACATCGATATCGCGTTTCTTTTTTTCGTTCTTCGATAGCGTTTCTAACCCAATGTTCACTACTCGAGATTGAAGTGAAACCGTTGATATTTTTATACATTTTGCGCGTTAAGGCCGAAATTAGAGTCACGACGGTGGTTAACAATTATTTTACGTTTCGTACGATGAGAACGATTTTATACGCGTTCGATCGATTCGAAAAGTTTTAAGGAATAATTATTAGGGTAATTTATGTGGATGAATAATTTTTAAACTTTATTTTAATAAGCGTTGATTACATCGATTGTACGTCTACTTTTTATCGACGTATTTGAAATTGATGTACATTGAATTTATTTAACGAACCAAATAAATTTTCTTACGGGTACTTAACGTAAAATGTATTTTTATATCGGAAAAAAGATTCGATTTTTATAAGATAGTATTTGAAATAATTCTTTTCTTCCTAATTTGTATAATTTGAGTAAGTTCGCTCGTTCGAGGCTCGGTATTTTTTATAAATCAAATACAAGAAATATTTCCAAAAAAAATCTTTGTATAAAAATTTTCTGAAGGAAAAGACATTATTATACCGTTCAAATAAAATAACTAAATTTATATTATTTATTCTTAAATAATCCGGTGATAAATTTGATGGATAAAAGAATTCTCGATCGTAGGTAATCGTATCGTTAAATAAATCAAAAATTTTAAAACGAATTACTTAAAATTTCTAAAGCGAAAATTTTATTTTTCCGTGATTTACTTTCGATAGGTTGAAATTTTAAAAACTAAAACGTTTTAAATTAAAATTTTTAAATATGCAGCCTTATAAAAATTTTTTTAGTATTTAGGTAACAAAATTAGAATTGGAAATAAGATCGATTTTTCTAAAAAGTTATCCTACTTTGTAGCTTCAAAACGTTGCTCGTGCCGAAAAAATCGATCAATCATTTTGACTAAAAGATTCCTTCAAACTTACGAGAGAGATTTTCGAATTTATTCGAACAAAAATTTATAAAATAATACGTAAAATAGCGATAAAAATTTTAAAATGCATTATTTTATATTTTCACGCGATACAGTTTTTATCAATATATTTTATTTCATTCATTATTTTAAATTATCGGCAATGAAAACGTACGTAAAGAAAACTTGAACGTAACTATTACTCATAGTATAAAATGTAATAAATTATAACTCGCGGTAACTAAAAATACATAAATCGAAATTAAATTTGATAGTTAATAAATGCTTTGAGTTATTACATCTAAAAATTTATAACAAAGGATGAACATCCGTAGAGTATTTATACGCATCCTGAAAAATACGATGGATAAAGTTTAAAAGCGATAATGTATTCATGAAAATCTTCATCCATTAATATTTGAATAAGTTTTTGGACTTTGATAAATATTCCAGGTACAATTATGATCGAGTCGATCTACGGATTCTCGTTTCAACACTCGTTACAATTGCTCATAATCGTTGGGAAAACGCAGAAGAGAAAATAAATTTGCCGAAACCGTAACGTCTCTTTCTTCTCTCGCTTGTTCACAGTCGTTCGGCAAAAGTACGAAGTGCAGGTGCGCGACGCTTACGTCCTCTCGGGCAACACTGGAGTGCTCAGATGCGAGATCCCGGCCTTCGTCAAGGAGTACGTCTCGGTGACTTCTTGGGTGCAGGACTCGGCCTTCAACATTTATCCCACGCCCGATAGCGGTAAGTATTCCCCACCACTTGGAGGTGCGCATTTAAGCTCGCGAACTCCTTTTCATTACCCGCGACTACGTGAGTCGATTCGCAAACGCTCGATTCGCTCATTTCCTGCTTTTCGTGCTGGTGGGCGAAGCGCGGAATATTAAGTTCCGAAACGCACGTTCAAATATGTCGGACGGAGTTTCGAGCTCGACGGGTCGGAAGTTCGCACTCGAGAAGCGATTCGAATGAATCAACGAACTGGATGCGACTTTTCTGCAAGCCTTACCTTTCCGTAAGCTTCCGATTTCGCGAGATCTTTTTATTACCGTGAATTGGATAATTAGAGAGGTCGTCGCATATTTTTAAAATATTTGTTTAGGAATTTTCAATTACGTGTGTTTCACGACTGAAATAGATGTTCTTGTTAACTTAAAATGAAATCCTTGTTCCTTGTTACTTCGTTTTAATTTTAAAAAATTGCTACTTTGCTCGTTCGAAAGAAAAAAATTAAATATTATTAAGCGATAACTTTTAGGTTGCGATTCATTTCGTAAACTAATTGTAGGTAACGAAAATATGTTAACGTTGCGCGTGAATTCAAATATTTGTACGTTTTTATGAAGTTTATCGATACATTTATTGTAATTGTATAAAATATAAAATTCATCAATTTATAAAATATGTGTTTGTTATTGTAACTTTAATTTATTCAAACTTTACTCGCAAAAAACTGATTTTTAAATGAAAGATTCTTTTTTGATTTAATTTAAAATCATGCATAAACAATTCCGTTTAACATTACACACATAAAAAATTTTAATATCGTCGAAAATAAATAATTAAATAAATTATAGCGTTTGTTTCTAACTTTAAAAAAGTTTGAAATATTAAACTCCTTTGAAATTAAATACAAAAATGTTTATTTAAATTTAGTATTTATAAATGGAAAAAAGTCTACATATTTTCGTTCGTTAATTCATTTTAAAACTTCGTTACAAATATTTCTACAATATAATTCTAATTATAAAACTACATTAAATATGCTTCTTTCGTCGATTATACATTCGAGAGATGATAAATAACGTATAGGAATATTTGACAAATTTATTTTAAAAATGTAATCGTTATGAATTTCTATCTAAATTATAATTTTATATATATTCGCATAAATTATTTTAAGGTTTTATAGTGCATTTTAATATTTTATCGTATTCGCTACTTATATATGTACACGAATCACAGATTTTCTCGAGACAGAACTACAACCGACACATTTAAGATAAATTATAAATTTCAAAATAATTTAAAATAAATTATTATTTAGTTACGATTATAGATTCAATTAATATTCGAAGGTTGGCTTAAATTATACTCCGCGTACACATTTTCAGAATATTAACGAAGAAAATTCGTACAAGATTGGTCCAAAAATAGTACAGAGTATTACTTTCGCTGATTGAAACAATTCTTGAAATTTCAATTGTCTTTTTTTCCATAGATATCATCCCTCTCTCTCTCTTTGTCTCTCTCTTTCACTCTATGGTTCTTCCAAGCCATTGAATTAAGCAGGAATTAAAAATTCATCATTGAAAATAAAATGCAAATGCAGATTCCTAACGCTCATTCGTTCTCTCTCTCTCTCTCTCTCTCTCTCGATCCCTCGATCCCTCGATCTCTCGATCTCTCTCCATAGCCGATTGAAGAAGTGCTGAGTAAGACAACAGAAAAATTGAGGATAATGCGACGGAGCTGTCTGAAACAAAAAAAGGACAGACAGAAAGGAAGCATCTCTTTCCTTCGCTCGTTCGATGGAATATAGAAAATAGTCGGAGGGTTGGGGTTGGAAGAGGCAATCGATAAGCATTTTCTGTCTGTGTAATATAAAAGATGGAATGCAGAAAATAGCATAAGAGAGAAAGGAGAAATAGACTTTGCGGATCCGCATCCGCCGCGACAGCAATTTCATACAAGATTTCACTTACAATTAGATTCTTCGCTGAACTAAGCAGCATTCCTCGAGTCCAACGCGAACAAAAGAAGCAGCAACGACGGACATTGGGAAGCCAATGTCTGTGCTTCGTATGACGGTAGCATCTAATCCTACGGCGTGAAATCGAGCAGCTGCACACCGAGGAACAAGAAAATCGACTTTTTCCCGAGTATGCATTTTACTGTGTCTCATTTTACTCATTTTACTCATTTTACTTTTCCTCCTCCATCTTTGATTTACGCACTAGACTCCGGCGTTTATAATGTCGTATAGAGCAATATACGCGACGCTCCGCTGCTTAATATTTAATACAACCTACGAATACCTTACCGTCATTTCTCACGACGAAATACGTACAATGGACCAGCCACGCGTATCTTGTCCGCCCTGACAAATACAAATATAACAAACCTGGAACGTCTGTTTTTATGGAGCTGTTAGTTGAAGAGGTGAGCTTTGAAACTATTTTTAAATCATTTTAAGTCGCAAATACTTTTTCCCGGGACGTTTTACCGTCTTCTCGAGCTGTATTTTATAGCAACGTTCCGCGAGAACAAAAATGTCCTGTAAGATTAGTCTGGTTGAATAATATTGCACGTATAATCGATGACTAAGCGATCGATCCTTACTTTCGATTCGTTGCGTTCATTATAAAATATTCGATTTGTACGTACTAATTTTACGAGATTTTACAGAAAAATTACCGAAATCATTACCGAAAGTTTTAGTTCGATATTCAAATTTGTATTTTATATCCGGACGTTCGATCGTTCATTATTTATACATTCCTACGTATTTATGCATTTATTTATGTCTCTTTCTCACGTACCGTTAAATATGATTCGATCTTCCTTTTTACCTTGTCGAGGAATAACCATAAAAATATAAAGGCAAAGAAGAAAAATTCCTGGATATTCCGATGGAAGCTCATCCGTGGATGGAGGTGAAACTATTTGAAAACATATTTACTATTATTAGGAAAATACGAGACGCATTACTATTTCATTAAAATACTTAAAGTCTTTTAAATTTTGAATTATCGTGGTATAAAACTTAATAAATGTTTCTGTTTCAATACGTTTTTTTATATTATATTACTCGAGTATTTAACTTCTTCGTTTCATTGACATTAATCTTACTTCCATAATTTCGTATCGAATATTTCTTAATTGATATTGGTTCTTTTATCCATTATTTCTGTAAAAAAAATCCAATATTATTAATGTTTTAATACGAGATATTAAAATCGAAAACTGACATTTATTATTTACAATATCAATTCGTATCTATTAAAATATTTTTGCGCAATTCTTGTTTCGATAAATATAATTTTTAACTGTTTTATTAAATGCTTTTTTTATTATTATTATTTTTAATAATTACTCGATAATAATAATTTCGAATTACTTTATGATTTCTAAGATAAAATTAGTCAAAAATATCATAAATCAGCTAAAATATAAACAAAATTTGTAACAGTTGCAACGTACCCTGAAAAAAATACAAATAACAAGACTCGATGCGAAGGTTCGTGTTAATATGAAAACCGTGAATAGTTAAGACGAAGACGCGTATATTTTCGATTCAGTTACCCAAACCAATGAAGAAATTGAAGAAATACGACTTGCCCAGATCCGAAAACTGTTGCACAATGATAACTAGCGCTATTCGATTAAATGCTACTTAAAAATGTAAGACTATTCGTCACCTTCTTACCAAAGAGATACGGAAAAAGAAAAGAACGAAAGGGGATGCGAAGGGTAAGAAAGAAGGAAACAAAAATAAAAAAAACTCAAGTTTCCTTAACTCTCGAGACTAGATAGACCCGCGAGACTACGATCTTCCATTTTTGCGAGCCGCATAAATCCACGACGAGGAACAAAATGAATTTGTGTAATAGCGCGAGCATTTCTGCATAAATCACGTCGACTTAACTCGCAGTCGTGTATACACGTATACGTACATACGTTGAGACAACCACTCGTTTTCTCTCTTTTGGTTTCTTTCCCTCTCTCGTGAAATTCTATGCTTCCTCTTAATGCCCTCCACGGAATCTAAGTTTTTGGCAGCGGCTGCACGCAAACACTTTGAGGCCGTGAGCTTTCGCTTTCCCCAACCGAAGCTACTTTTTCACCAAGTAATTTCAGCTCTCTGACGAATTACTATACGCAAAGAAGAGGCTGCACGTGATACTTACTCGAGAACATGTTAATTTTGTGGGCGGTTCCGAGCTTACTTTTTCTTCCTTTAACAGACAGGATATATACGAACTGGTTAGACTTGGGGAATAAAATTTTTACTTTTGCAGAATTTACATCGATCTCGAGATGAATTTTAGTTTTTTCAAAATATGCTGAATCTTTGTATGATAATATAAAGTTTATTTATACGATCTATTATACAGTTTTCAAATAATTTAATTCATACTTATGATTCGATCGATATTTATATCATTGAGCAATTTTTCGAAATATTCAATTACCATGCAAATTCACCGTATTTCAATCATCCGAGAAAAATCTTTATAATTAATAACAATATTGGATTGAAGTTGATATAACCCATCAGTTTAATTATTAGTTATACAACATTGAATGTGTAACGATAGTAAATAAATATGCACAGTAGAAACGTTACCTGTAACATTTGCACATTTCGTTTCGTGTATATACGTTTTATTTAAAATTTCATGTTTATTCGATACAAACTATTTAATAAAGAAATTTTATAATCGAAACAATTCCTCAATTTACATACATATAAATCAATTAGCACTCTCATTATCTTCGTAAAAACTTTTTATTTTCTTTTCCTTACGCTAAATTAAGATTATAAATAAAAGTAAATATATGCTATTAATTATTGTGAACTTGATTATTAAGCTTAAACGTAATACTAATCTTAAACTTAATTATGTAAAATCTAATGTATATCGCTAAGCTTAATATTTTTCAATATCTCATCGATTTAAAATGCTTCTAATCACAATTTTAACACTTTTCTTATTCTACCGATATAATTTATAATTGAATATTATTTTCCATAATTTAATCTCTTATCAATTTTAACAGAAATAAATTATAAAAATCTAAATTAATTTCTAATTTCTTATATAATATAATTGAATTATTAAGAATTATAATAATATTTTACTAAAAGAAAATATGTGCACTGAAATGATAAATATGTAAATATCGAAAAATACTATTCGCATAAAATCTAACAAGTTCAATATTATAATATTTGTTGTGCTAGTACTTTTTTACGGAGAAAATTCGTTACCAAGAATTGCAGTAGAACATAAAAAACATTCGATTTATTTGTACTCTTTTAAATTAAGCAAACAATATGTAAAAATATTTTGTCGAGAGGGAAGAAATCGCTATTGCAGACAAAATTTAAAGAATTCAAAATAACGACTTTTAGTATTTTATCAAGAAAATAGAATAAATATTTGAAAAAATAAGTAAATCGAAGAAATACTTGCATCTTTGACTCACTCTTCTCTCATACGAATCTCTAATACGAATATTATTTTCTAAAAAGTATATTTTCTGGTAAATTTTAACATATCGATGCGTATAATTTCATTTTCTTTCCTTCTATTTTTCAAGATCAATCTTTTTAAGTATATAAAGAACTTATAAGCTATCGAGGTAATCTTTTTATTCTTATTATGTATTATTTTTATCGTTGTCTTATATAATTTCTATCTCAAATTCTGTGACAATAGAACTAATTGAGTAGCTTAAACGTATTATTATGTGAAAATAAAGTCACTTTATTATTTCTTTTTCTTACTTCTTATGTCAATTTGTTCTTGTTATATTCTTTGCTTTTTTGTTAAAATTATTTCTACATGGATAGAATATTTTCGTCATAGTCACATGATTAAGCTGTCGCTTAAGCTCTCGAATCATCCTCTTAAACAAAAGTATGCTTTGCGTGGAAGTTGTTGTATAATTAATTTCATAATTAAAATTTCGAAGACTGGTATAAAGTGTACACTTTTTTGGTACACGTTCATTGATTTTTTAAAAACTCGATCATTGCGTATTTAAAGCATACGAAATTAGAATCTTGAATTATTTTACAAGAGTTATTTAAATTTTCTTTTCCTGTAGTGAATATTAATTAAACTTCTTAAAAAATTATTAATTCAGAAATTCATTATCCGATTTTAAAACAGATTTTGTTAACTTGAAATATATTAAAAAATGATATTTATAAGTTAGATTTATTGTTGTACATCCGATAATTTAATAATATTATTGATATATATAAATCTTCGTTGAATGTCTTCGAAGACTTTTAAATACAATATTATAATACGAAATAGTTTCATTTACATCATTTAATATAAATTTGAAATTATAAAATAATACAACTGTTATTAATAACTAATATTACATTAAAAGTATTAAAATTACAAGAACTTTGTAATTTCATTTTTTTAACACTAAAGTGATAAAATTATAAACATGTATAATAATTACTTATAAATATAAAAATATTCAATAAAATTGCTTATACATAAAAAAGAAAACTTATTTATACATATAAAAATATTTGACTGATTAAATTTAAAAACTTACAATTTCATTTCATAATATTTTATCAGAGCTTTGAATATAAAATATAATACAACATATTCAAGAATTAAAAGGATAAAAATACCTATATTTCTTACTTTGAAATTATTTGATTAAATTATTTTAAAATATGTAATATTAATTGAAATTCTGGTAAAAATAAACCAACAAACAAATGTTAGAGGAAAAAATGTTTACAAAATAAAATAACTAACAATCGTTAAAATATTTATGAAAATTAAATCAATAAAAATATATTCTCTTATTTTAATTATGTCTCGTAAAAATAAAAAATAAATTATGTATACTAAATTTCAATGAATTTTAATTAAATTTAAAAATAAATGTATAAAAGATTCGTAATAAAAAGAATATGAAAAACCGATAGTTTTATGCACATTTATATAGATTATACAAAATAACAAAAATAATTGAAAATGAATATGGTATTATATTCATAAATCTAATTCTAGGACATTAATCTCCGAACTGAGGTGTCGAAATGGAATAAAGCTACAACTTTATTATCACCTAGGGATAAATGATTTTCTCTCTACTAATATATCGTCCCTCGGTATTTAAACATATATCACCCAACAATATCACACGTGATTCTTCTTTTTGTTTTTTTATTAATTTACTATTTATAACTTCGAGTGTGTGAAAAAGATTTCTATCTATACAAATTCTTACTTACGTTACGACGACGTTTTGGAAACGATTTTTCTATAATGTACAATTAGTATAGAAACGACTTGGAGTAATTGAAACTACTCGACTTGCGAAGATGAGATTAGTGAGTTAAATAGAGTTAAATGAAAATGCAAGTCTTGACGGTGTCTTTTTGCTATCGATCGAAAGCTTGGGATTCGCAAAAAGAAGTAACTCGAGCATAAGTGAAAGGAATACGGCAAAGAACTCTCGATGCTTAGACCAATGATTAACAGATCGCACTTTAGAAAACTATAATTAAGCGCATTAGAATCATTAACTACTAGATAGTTAGTTACCTGGATAATATTTAGACTCTCGACGATGACTTCGACCAGAGTTACATTCGATTTAAGAATGACAGGAGCGTACAAAAGAGAAAAATAACGGCTTCGAGATCAATGAGAATGTAAGCAATTATCCTGCGAAGCTTAGGATAAAGTGCGACTTTGGCTGTTTGATCTCGGTAACGACACTCGATAAGACCTGGAACAGACGGAAATCGCCGACTACACCTTTCGAAGTGTCAACCGCAACGATTATCGGAACCGCGGGAAGCTTCTGACAAGACATAACGACGCGATTAGTAAAGCCGGTCGTACCAGTCGCAGAATTTTGTGACGTCGCGACGCGATTCATGAACGAAACTACAAAACATCTTCTACTTTCTGCTGATAAAGCGTATATATTCGAGAGATCTCGAGACATCCAAGCGCATCGATTTTCAGAAACTTTGTCGATCTTTAACGCAAACTTCGATTCCTTGAAGTCTCAGTGGTAAAAGTAGTCGGAAAGAGCTAACCGATGTGGAAGTTGGTCAAGAGGAATTAAGTTCTGAAAGGCATCGCCAAGTGACTGACCAACTGCAAACTCCAAGAAGTACGACTGGAAATTGTCTTCTGCGGAGTTTTCGACTAAAATGTTGGCCACTTTGATGGGCAAACCCTCGCGGCATCAAATTTATTCTGTAAAGTAATAATAGCATTTGTTTAATATATAATCATTCGAGACTCAATTTGTCGATTGAGTTTCTTTCTGCCTGACTTCGTTACTCAGGCTAACGATAAATCGAATCACTTTTTCCTGTTATTTCAATTTGTTTGTTCAACAATGAATTATAATGTAAAAAAAACTATATGAAAAAGTCGAATGTAGAAATTAATTAAATTGGTAATGAAAAAAAAATATCCGTTGCTTTCTATATTTTCAATAAAATATTTTTAATTATAAATTTTTTAAATTATATGTACATTTTATTAGTTATTCGTTATTTTAATTAAATAGAAACAAAAATTTTTTTTTAATTTTTAATACTCGATCCATTGGCTTTTAAAAAAAAGGTTAATAATAATGTTGGTTATAAATCAATATCTATTCAATTTATTAATAATATAATTATCGATGAAGATATCAATTTCTTTACAAATGATGAAATTTTCATGATTTTTAAAATTTAATCTTATTTTGAAATGTTACGAAATTAGCTTAAAAATAAAATAGCTTTTGAAACAATACGTTTTAAGTTTCGCACGATTAAAATTTTTAATAAAATATTATAAAAATCGATCGATATTTATTTAGAAAATGATTTTCTTTACGTATTAAAGCTAATTCAATTTAAGATAATTCGGATGGTTTGAAAAATCTCGGACAAAATTTCGCACAAATATCAGTGAAAGAAGCTGAAAAACGTGACTGAATCGCAACTTGTAGGAAAAAAGAAATGCGGTGAATAGACTATTTTCGTTAGCGAAAAAGGTCCTGAAAGATGTTCTCTCTCTCTCTCTCTCTCTCTCTCTCTGTCTGTCTTAGCCCCCAGATCGCGACAAATCGACTTTTAAGGACCTACTGGTCCACTTTGAGTGCGGAATTGATCATTCCATTATTCCAGAAACACTCGCGTTTCTCGTTCAATGGAACTTTCCACCTCGAACTCTCTCGAATGAACTTTTTTTACACTCGCGTGGAGTGCGAAAAAATGCGTTTTTACCGAAACCCAGTCCACCGACTCTATTTGTACTCGATGCACTCACTCGCTAAAAGTTTGGTTCGGTGTCAAAAACCCACTCTTCTTCCTTTTCTCGATCGCAATTTGCATACGCTAGTGAAACAATCTGGTGATAGAGAGACTTCGTTCCCTATATACACTATGAAAATTGTAAGAAAAGTGCGACTACTGGTTGAGTCACAAAAGAAACCGGAATAAAACAGCGAGCGATTCAAATTTTAATTGACTGGGAGGATGGCCTGATTTTAGGACGCGTTCACTGAATTCCACTCTAAAAAATGAGAGAAAGTTCTTTAAGCATACACGAATTGTCCATATTCATTTCAAAGAGTCACGAGTATTTTCTAATGGTCTTTTTCATTTTCGCTTTTATTTTCTTTTTTATTTAACACACTTTATTCTACGTATATACCGTTAAAATTTAAATCGCTGGAATTATTTTTACAAACATTCATTTCATGCGCGTCTGTAACTTTTTTTATTGGCTGTTTTATTTTTCTTTGTATTCTGGGTAGTGGTAAAATTTAAATCGCCTGAATTATTTTCACAAAAGTGTCGTTATCTTGGGAATTTCACCGAACGAACGAATAAAACGGTACCGTATAAAAAAATAAATAAATAAATAAAGGGTAGGAAATTGAAAAAAAAAAAACTCTAAATATAATATCGTATGCTTTCGTTGTTCAAAGGCATTTATATTCGAAACCGCGATAAGAAATACGCGTTTATAACGAAATTGTCAAAATAATCGTTGGCCGGTAAGGAAGAATCGTGCGAGTTGAAATTGTATCCCTATTCGCGAGATCGTTTAAAGTAACGTTAAATTAAAAGTTAATTCAAAAGCCGCGGATCGTAAATAAAAGAAAGTCGACGATTCAACGAAATAAATGTCAAATATTGAAAATATACGACACCCTGTGATGAAATACCCGCGTCGTAGTTTCGAGTCGCAAGTGCGTCATTTATGCAACAGCGTTCTAAACTTCTAAAGGACCTTTTTCGAAAAGTGAAGAGCAACGCGTACATTGGAAGCAAGGCATTAAACTTCCTTGCGGAATTAAGCCGGAAGATTCAACTCCACTGTATTCAACCCTAATTAATTCTATTGTTGCAGATGGGAAGTACCACATGCTGCCGACCGGAGAGCTCCTTGTGTTCTCCGTAACTTCCGCGGATGCTCACGCCAGCTATCGTTGTCGCACTGTCCATCACGTAACCGGGAGCACAGTCGAAAGTTCCTCCTACGCTCATTTGGTGGTTACCGGTAAGTTATACGCCTATTGTTCCCGAGGCTGTGCCTTTGTCGGTGGATGTCCACCTGCATCGGTGATCAAGCCGACTTGAACTTTTGGTTGCTCTTTTCAGATTTGGATCGCGTTTGTTTTTTTTTTCATTCTCGCTGTTGAAATTATAAACGACTTGCGTTGTTTATTGTTTACTTTTTTTAAATGCGTAGAAATTATTGATATTTCCAGCTGTAATATAACTTGAAATGTCAAATAACGCTATTTGTATAATAGGTAATATCGAGTTATTTAAAGGAAACCGAACATTCATATTCATACGTGCAATCTACATAATTTAAGCTGTAGCTGTTTACAAATGCAATCAATTTATCAACTGGAGAATCCGGTAATTCTATCTCTTCGTAAATTCATTGTATATTATTACTCGTTGATGTTAAATGTAAATATCCGAAAGATTTGGGAGAATAACATTATTTTTCAACTGGAATAATTTGATCTATACGTACATCGATTAAAAAAAAAACTAATTTATCTGAAAATTTGAAGGATAACTAATTTATATAATAATGAAATATGATAAAAAACCTATATTTAATTATGTTTGTATTTCATATTTAATTGAAATAATAATTAACATCTCGAATCCAGTACAGTATAAATAATACGTTATATTATTCTACGGATAATATTTATCTATTTTTTTAATTTTACTGAGATAATCCGAAAGAAACATTCGTAATTAAAATAAAAATCTAGAAATAAAGCTTTGAAAATAAATATTCCAGAACATTTCGATAACATATTTAATATAAAAGCAATGTTTCGTATAAAATATTTTATTATTTATAATAGAGTTAAAAGTAAGTCGAAAAGTTTTTAAATATCTATTTCAAACTATACGTTTACATTTATATATTTTTAATTTAAATTCTTATATGCGAATAAAAACAATTATAATCAGTAAAAATAAGGTATATTTAATTAAATATCACATATTTTACTAATTATTAATATTTTTATTATTATAATAAATTTCGATGTACTATAAATATAAATATAAATTATAATTAAAACACGGAGGAAATATTCTATTAGCTTTGTAAAATAACGATGAAAAAAATTGTTTTTTAAACTATTTATTTCGTCTACTCGCACATTTTTACAAGAATTATATATTTTTTATTATCATTTTAATAAGTATAAAAATAAATTAAATAAATTAATCGGAAATTTTAATTAATTTAATTTTAAACGTAGTTAATTAATAATTTCATATTATAAGTGACCTAATTTTAGTACAGCATTTATTCGATTCTTTGAAAATATATATTTTATATCAAGTAAAGCGTTGGTACATTAAATAAAAAAATTTAATTTTTATTATTTTTAAAGATTACTAATTTAATGAAAAATATATTTTAATACGATACTTTTTTTATTACCTACAATTTAAAAATTTTTAAATATGTTCTTGGTATAAATTGTGTTAAATATAATAACTTAAAACTAAATACATAATTATTTTCTCATTTATGAAATATATATAATTGTCTTATTTATTTAATAAAACTTTTATAAAATATTTGCATAACACATCTTATAAAAAACAATCTTCGAAACTATAATTTTAATCCTTTTTACTAATGTTAATGGCGTAAATAGTTTTATAACACCGTTTGAAACGTCAAAGTTTAAGCGAACTTAACTTTAAAAAGAAATTCAATATTTGTAAAAATGACACAGCTAAAAAACATCGCTTAATTTAAAAAATTTTAATTATTTTTCGCTAACTCTATGACATTTCATATTGCCATTAGACGTTTGTGCAAATTTACAACATCGTTAAAACGCAAAGGTTATATCAATTTAACAACCTAAGTTAAGAGAATACAATAGTTTAATAAAATTACAGCAAAATACAAGTATAATAAATCGCATTAATGTACTATAAATTTCGACATTTAGTGCACTGAAAACTAAAATAGACTTTATGTGTAGATCCAGTTGAAATATACAATCTCTTTATTAGTAAGCTTTATCGGAAAAAAAAAAAAAAGAACACGAAAAACTTTAAATTATCCGTGATAAATCGCCTCGAAAAATTCTAATGTTAAGTTCGTACGGTGGATTGTAATTATAATATTTAAAAAATAATGAAAATATTAAATTTCATCTTAATATAACTAATGTTATTTAATGTAATAATTATGAAGGTTAAACAGAATTTTTCAACCCATCGGAACCACTGTATGATATTTCTGTATAAACACGAGTTAGAATTAAATTATGAATTTTGTAATTTCATATTTCGAAGAAAATGCGTTTATCAAAGTTAAGATAGTAAAAGCTGAACCGTGAACTCGAATAAACAGCATACATTTGTATAGTTTGCAATATAATTAACCGCAACACAAAATGAAATTTAACATTTGCTCTTTCTCAGATCACAGCGAATATTACATCTTTTGACTTTTAGCTTCTCTAGGATTTTAGAAA
The DNA here is from genome assembly GCA_018907195.1 of Dolichoris vasculosae. Taxonomy (NCBI): domain Eukaryota; kingdom Metazoa; phylum Arthropoda; class Insecta; order Hymenoptera; family Agaonidae; genus Dolichoris; species Dolichoris vasculosae. The sequence goes on along the minus strand of JACCHY010000009.1, from coordinate 4,577,305 downwards.
TAGAAATTTAGATTTACAAAAGCCTTCAAAATGTAAATGAAATGACAGACGAGTAATGGTATACGTTAACATAGAAAGTAATTTAATGTAAAGTTGCTAATAATCAAACTAACCGAGACTGATGTTGGAAATACGAGTTTCCATACGTACCTTTGTATTATATAAATCAGCTTCGTTGAATTCTAATAAATAAATTACTAATAAGTTAGAGTATTCTATAATAAATAAATTAACTTTTGTTAGTTCCGTCCAATGATTATATTACTGTATATTACCAAATATATTAATATTAGAAACTTTTTTTTTTAAAAGCTTCGTTAAATATTTGAAAGAAATTAAGATGTTTCTTTTCTTTTTAATTCAGATAATTTTATTATACCGAAGATAATTATATTTCAATTTAATAGTCTAATGATAATATGAGGATATATTAAATTTTATGTGTATACGTAATAAAGAATTCAATGACACATATTGTAATATAAAATTCAAATTGATGGAATTAAATTTTTTACGAATAATTTTAAAATTTATCCAACTTTTTGAAATTAAGAATTTATTTTACATTTAATAAAAATACTTGAATAATTCATGACTACGGTATTTAAAAAAAATTTTAATAACAATATAACAGACTTTTAAAATCTTCTTTTATACGTATACTCTAAAAATACTTTAAAACTTGATAAAGTTTAATAAAATATAAAACATAATATAATTTGAAATACAAGTTTCTTTGTGTATACATTATTACGACTATACTTGTGCTAAAATTAAAATACAAATTATCTATATAAAAAGTAAATATATTAAAAAAAGAGATTTTTTGTAACGTTTTCATACGTAAAATAATATTTTGACATTTTATCAGTTTTTATTGCGTATATAAATAATACACTATTATATATCGGAGTAGTTAAATTAACGACGATCAAATTATAGTCACTTTCGAAGATATAAAAAAGTAGATAAAATAAATTCTACAATAAAGAATATTAAAGATTTATTTGTAAAATATTTGTGAACTTATCGTAGAAATCTACATCGTAAGTATACCAATGAAAAATAAAACCTAAAATTTTAATTCATTTATTTTTAATAACCGAATAGAGTACATTAATCGTGGATACATCGATAAAGGCTTCCAATACCTACAATTTCAAATATTTCGAATTTATATAGCGGTAGCTTTTCCGATCCTCGATGCGACAAATTCGTATAAATATTATTCGCATAAATCAAAGCTCAATATACCAACCAAATTAAACATACATTAAGCTCTATTATTTTAAATCGTTGCGTTTCCTTCCTTCGCGTCGATATTAAAAACTGCCATAATCCAAACAAATACGCGATATTATCAATGTTTGCAACATTCCATCAATCGGTGAAATTGTAAATAATCCGACACCGTTGAAAAATGTTACCTAAAAATCCGTCATTCCACCTCGTAATCGCAAAAGCAGATACACAATCGGATAAACCGATGGTCAGGGTCGATCCGTAATAAGACTCGATCAACATCGAGTGCACCATCGGAAAATTTGCCGGACAAACGAAAACGACCGGCTTTTAAAATTTGAAGCATGAAACACTTCTCGGTCGGCTTGGCTCGTTACCCAAAGCCAATCAGTAGCGGTATTTATCGAAGATCGACGAACACGTGTACGAGCCTACGTCCTGAGGGTCCCTACGCACACAATGTAACCACGTCGGTCGCACCCTCGACCGCCCCCTTCCACCCACTCCAGGTTAACGAGTTTCGCAAATCGACCGGCCAACCTCCGCGTAACGTCCGCATTTACGCGTAAGCAAAACGGGACGATTCCTGTGTACACACCGACACACGCGAGGGAAAAAATTACTTGATTAAATTCGATGCTCGCGTGTGGCTGGAATTTATGGCACGTGCCTACGGATTTGGGGTTTGCGTTGTTACGTATTTGCGACGGACGGAGACTAGTTTTCACGGTCGAATCTTGATCCGTTTATTAGCCAACCGTCAAATTGTACGTTTCGATAGCTTGGCTGTAACCTAAGCTTACGATACGTCCAAGGTGCAAATTAATATGTATTTCCCGTGTTATCGCGATTGGGGGTTTTTTAGGGTTTTTTAGGGTGTTTTAGGGTGTTTTAGGGTATTTTAGTGAATTTAAAGTCCATTCGTTTAACAACTGTTTTACGAGAAATCGCGACATCAAATTTATCTGCTTCGATTACCTTCGGATTTCAGTCCATAAGAAATTTCGTTAAACTCGTATCGGAGGTTAAAATTTCTTTGCGTAAAATCGATATTCGCTGTAAATAGATATTTTATTATGTTCGATTTTACTACGTTTTTATCGATATATTTTTATTCGAATAAAAAATTAATCTTTTAAATACTCGTTGATTTTTATAATCGAATCATTTTACGACCGTCGTATAATTTACATTACAGGGTAATACCCTTAAAAATATTTCATAAATAGCTTTAATAAAAAAATCACAATAAATATATTTCTTATCGTAATCGCAGCTCTAAAAAAACTGTAAATATAATTTTTATGTAATAGAGAAAAAAATGAAGAATGGAAGTGAGTAAGGGAGATATTTTTTATCGTATTTTTTTTCGCTATCGATCAAAAATAATGAAAAACTGTATAAAAGGAAAAATGCGAAGGAAACAAAAGAGAAATAGAAGAAGACGGGAAGGAAATTCTCCCACTTAATCGCTCATCCAGAGCTGAGTCATTAATTTTTATTGGTTGTCTATTATCATTTACCGAGCGAGCAACGAATCGATCCGAGCAACTTGGCGTTTCACGATAAAAAAAAAAAAGAGAGAAAAACCGAGATATTCATCAACAAGCATCGCGAGGTCGACGTACGCTAACGCTTATCAAAGTACCGTGAAGAAAGAAAAAAAGAGTGGAAGCCGAAAGGAGCATGAAAAAATAAAAGAGGAGGAGCGAACGAAACGAGCGGAAAAGGGGTTAAAAGTAATAAAGAAGGGCGGCGTTGTGTACTTGAGAAAAGAAGAGAGCAGAAAAGTCGCCTCTGGGCTTGTCGTACGATTCCCAGTCACTGGCGGTTCTACGCGAAGACAAAAAAGCAGTTAACCGAAGCCACGGTTTCGCCTCCGACAGCAAGAAGTAAAGAAGTATACGTCCCGCGGCGCTGGAAGAAAATGATAACGCTGTGAAAACAACGGCTCCTTGATGAGGATGCCTCCGACACCGAACCTCGACTCTACCTTTTTTAGCTACCTTTTTTAGCCAATCTGTATGTGAGCCGCTCGACGAAAGGAAGCGCGATTGTTAATTGAGACACTGCCCGTACAAAGACTCGCTGGAAATCCTATAATTGCGATGAGCCGCGAAAGGATTCTGGAAGCTGTTTTCCGAAGCGCAAAGGGGCAGATCACCTAATGAAATTGGAAAGTCGAAGGCGATTATTCGCAAGACACCGAAGCTAACCGAAGGAAGTAATTGTAGATAATTCAACGAGATGTATATATATTTCGAAGGCGATTCTTCTCGAGAACTCCAACGATTTAGTTAATCTATTCTTCGTACTTTCTATTCTGCACTCCACAGTTTCATTTTTCTTCATAATTTTCAACGCGCTTAATATTTCACTCCATAATATTGTATACATTTTTGTGCAGTTTCGGTGTTAAACATAATTTGTAAAAGTATAGTCAACCTTAAATTTCGGATATTTCTAATTGGATTTACTAATTTTTTTGTTTTAAAATATAATAAATTAAAAAGAAAATTTAATATTTATATATTGCAATTTAATTATATTTTTAAAGATAAATTTAAAATAAAATTTAATTATAAAAATTCTATGCGAACTTCGTTACATCTTTAACTAGAAATTAAATTGAGTAATTTTCTCTAAAATGCAATTTGGATCAATTTTCTGTAAATTCTTTTCTTATCGTAACGAGATCACGATTTATAAATATTCCTCGAATACGATGCATTATACATTCTCGTCGAGAATTTTTAAAATAATTTCTAATATAGATTAAATTGGTTCAACGATAAAATTCCATACTTCTGTTTAATTAGAAACGTAGGGAATCTTTAAAAGCCACCCATTCGTAATATTTAAAAAATGATAAAAATGATAGCCACGGAGAAGATATAAAATACTATTTTAAAAAAGCGTATTTAGAAAATCTGATACAGTCGGATATTTACCGAAAGCTCATCGTGAAAAACGATCTTTCCTTCCACGGTCGAAATAAAGAATTCAAAATTAAATTTCCTCAACCGGGAAAAAACATTAAAAGAATTTAAGATTATTTACCGAAACATAATATCTTACAGTGATTACTCCAAATTGGAAAGCAAGAGCCGGAAAACCTTAACGAAATTAAAAACTTAACGTCGAACGCTCGCATAAAGATCCGGCAATTAAGTTTTGGTGTAAATAAAGACTGTTCAACGAAGCATACGACAGTAGCAGTGGTGAAAGACTGCCGCTGATATCCGTTATTTAAGGCTTGATTTATACTCTTAATTACGCGTAATTGTGACAAACCGTTTTTCCACCCCTCGGCCAATCGACCCATCACGCGCTAGTAAACGTGAACATAACGACAGCATTCAAACCGGCTGTTCTCTTTTTTTCCGAGTACACTGATACGCGGACGAAACAGTTAAATACGAGGGTACCAAACCCGCGGAGCGGAAGGAAAAAGAAGCAACGAGATAGAAACCACGTCGAGAGTTCGATAAATAAAATAAACGGAGACAGGAAAGTACGAAAAGTCCTTTCGATCCACGAAATAGGAAGACCGAGTCGGAGGAGAGGATTTCGGAGAGATCGCAAAGTGCAATTCCGCATAACTCGGGCGAGGTTGCCGAATTGGTCGCGCAACGTCGACAAGAAACAATGCGACTATCGAAGTCGACAAGAAACGAGCGCACCGAAACTTTATCGAGAAACGAAGAAGCGACTCACTTGTGTAAATTCCCCCTTATCGACGTACGCGCGTGCGTGACGTTCGCACCGACTCAACCGTGCCCGTGAGTTGTTTGGATACACGAGTACCGAGAACTAGGGAAACATGAAAGAAAGTAGGGAAGATCTTATTTCCGCTCGCGAACACAAGCGTAACATCTCGAGCCAATTATGGAGACTCGTCGTAGCCGTCGTTTGATTTTCTTTAGGCAGCCTTTCCACTTGCACGGAAGAGATAACTTTTCCTGTACAATTCAATCCTATTTACCGGCGATAGTTGCATTTTAAGTTTCGACCGAATAACTTTACGCGGAGATCGAAGATTTTATAAGATTTCGTTGGGCTCGAAGTACTTTTTGATAAAGAATTCACTTTAACGAGGAAAAGAATAGGAAATAGAGATTTTAATAAGTAGTGCAAATATTCGAGGATATTTTGATACGGATTGGTTCGCTTCGCAATTTGCATCGTACACAAACGTTTATACAAATATTATTATTAGTGCTTTTGATTGAAACGACGGCTTATTAGTTCGTATCGAATATGTATAATAAATTAATATGTAATCCGTTGGAAGTTTTTCGCATTAATTTTTGTATGCGCAGAAAAATATCCTCGTTCTATTTAATTTGAAACGAGTACGTAAAATAATTATTACACGATACTTACTTTAAAACATTAAAAATCTTCAACGAGATTAAAATAGAAGAAAAAATTAATTAATGCGTACGATAAAAATCGCGTCACCTTTTATAGTAATAAAAGCTTATTTTATCCTCGTCTTTTATTTATTTTTGCAAAGTACTCTTCGGATCCAAATGCGGTACGGTACGTCATATTTATCCCAAAGTACCTACGCCGTTACATAGTCAATGAATACAAGAATCGAGTCTTTAATTAATGCGATGATTATAAGCGCATTGATGCGCTTATATAATACTTTCCTTTTTAAAATTACTAAACGTATTTCTAAATAGCTCGTTATAATTTTCTCAAAGTGCTATCGGAGTTTCGGAATATATATATATTATTAATACGAAATGTTCGCTAACAACGTTTTTGTATACTAACGTAATGGAAAAAATGAACCATTTAAAGTAGATTATGGTATCGTATATTTGAATTCGTAAGGTATAAATAGATATTATATATAATCTGATATTTTATTAATATTCCACTTTATTTTCCTATTTTTTTACACGTATACTTTATTTAAAACTATACCCTAAACTATTTAAAATAAATACACGTACATATCATTATATAAATTTGTTGTATAAGTATATAAAAACAGATTACAACTCATTTTAAAACTTATCCCACGCATTCGTATTCTACTTAAATAGGATATTGTTATTATGTAATATTTCGTTTATACAAAATTTAAATATTTTTATTTAATAATTTCTTGATTATTTCTTTATATAACATATTCCATTAATTCAACATGAATTAGATCGAATATAAAATATTTTACTATTTACTGCAAAAATCTCGCTATTCGTATTTTATTATTCGAATAATATTACGCAATTGCACACAAATAATTTACATTTTTAATAAATTTGATTGCTTAATGAAACGAGGTTTGCACTTTTCAAAAAAATTTAATACGATATATTTTATATTTAATAAATGTAATAATTTTTATTAGTTTATTTTATAATAATTTTCTTCGTTAAATAAGTAAAATAAATAATTCAATTTATTGATTTTTATCTCATTTTTTTTTAAAACAATAGCTTAATACTTCCTTCGTAGAAAAAATTTATATTCTATAAGTAAAGTAATTAATTAAATTAAATAATATCATTATATTCAATATTACACGAGAAATATATTTACATATTACTTTTAATTAAAAATATATAATTATACAAAGTTCCCTCGGCTGGTTCCGATGTAATATTATTAATATATATGATGTATTTAAATTTCAACATTAATAATAAAATTAATATATTTCAGAAAATAATAAGCACGTTAATAATTTATTAAAATTACAGTAAACATCTGATATATATGTATAAATATTGTTACGAAGCATAACATGTTTTTTTTTTAAATACTTTCTTGTTTATAACAGAGTTTTAATAACCGAGAACCTCCGATGGGATTTCAGTTTTAGTTGTGTTTATCACATTGACAAAGCGAACATCAACCACGAGAAATACAGATTTAAATGAGACTCAAGGGGCGGTTCGACGGTTTGAAATAATGAAGCTTCCAACTCATAATTCAGTGTAATGGACCTTAGTTTCCGAGATAATTATTCTTTAAGTAAAATATACGAAAGATCATATATTTATTACATAGATTCATAATTTGAGAGCCAAAGTCTTTAAAAGACTATTAAGGAATGAAATATGAGTAAAATAAAAAAAAATTTTTAATTGGAGTTGAAACGTTTAAAAAAGATTATTCTATATATTGTAATTATTAAAAATTAAATCATTACTATTCCATTATCCTTCGGTAGAATATTTTATTTTATTTATAATGCATAAAAAATATCTATTCATCGTATAAGCATATTTGATTCGAATAGATACTTAAAATATTTTATAGTAAATTAATATTATAGAAAAATTATTATATTTTATATTTTAGAATGAAAATTTAAAAAAGCGAGTCTTTTTTGAAAAAAAATTTAGTAGGATATAATAGTGTATATTTTATAGTTTTTAATACACGAGAATTTAAAAAATAAATTTTTTAAATATATTGGAATTAAAATTTTTTTTAAAATAAACATTTTTCCTATATATAATAATAAATTGATCCAATGGCCATTTTTTAATTAAAATACACACGTTTATTATTATTTTTTTCCTCAAACAACATAAAATAAGTGTTAGAATAATCGTGTATCTAATATTATCTATGCTATAATAGATATTAAAAGATATTTTAGTTTCACAGAAGATATTTATTTTTTGAATTTTTTTGAATAAAAGTTTGTTATTAAATATAAATGAAGTTTTAAAATATAGAAAAAGTAAATTTATCTTATCGTATGGATTTTTCTGTAAACTATTATTATTATTTTTATTATTATAAAATTATTGTAGATAAATTAATCGAAACTTTGTAGAAATATTTTTTTAAATCAATTTTCCTACGGAGTACCTAATTTTTTTTACTGTCAATTCTAATTTAAATTACTTTCCGGGATTCGTACATGTTATAAAAATAATATATATACATATATAAATGAATAAAAATGCAATAAACTTTAGCAATAAGTTAAAATATAAAGCTAAATATAACCTAGAGTCTCAACAATAAATTTTTACAATATATTTCCACCTAGTAACGAATGAAAGTCGTTGAATATCGATATTCTAATAAAAACGTAAAACTAAAGTCGGTAATTTTTTTTTAAAACCTTTAAAAATAATAAAAATATTCTAATCTAAATATAAACTATGAAAAAAAAAGTGTACGCGACACAAACCATTTTCAAAGGACCAACGTTGCATTTTAATCATTAATAATTGAACAGCGTCTGTATTCAATGCACCATAACATTGACCCGAGAGTCTTAAAAGCCAACACACGTTGTACGTATAACTAAAGCTTTAATCGTAAAAAACTTGGAGAAGAGTTCAGGAGTTAGCTTCCGGCAAAGAAAAGTACGGACGAAGCACTAGTCTGGCTTTTATCCAAAAATCCAAAATAACGGAGACACGCTAACTCTTTCTTATCCACAGAGCATCGGAACCAAGTGCCACCCCGTTTCAACGAGCACATGAACCCGGCACCGGTGAAGACCGGCGAGACGATCGTCCTCTCCTGCATCTCCCAGGGTATCCCACCTCCCATGTACCTGTGGTTCCGGGAGTCCGCGAGTTCCGGTCCGGAGATGGTCGGCAACTCCGAACGGGTTCACGCGCGTTCCGGAGTCCTCGTCGTCCAACAAGCGAGACTCGAGGATGCTGGTCGCTACGTCTGCCACGCGAACAACACCGCGGGATCCGAGAGGGTCGAGCTCGAAGTATCCATCATCAGCGGATTATCGATACGAGTGGCACCGCAACAGGTAAGTTCGGTACGATCTGGAAAACGACCGGGAATAATTATTTCGAGGTTACAAATTTTGTTACAAAGTACAAAACGTACGGTTTTGAGAGAAACGCTCATCTCGTAATGGTACTTCTAGACTTGCGTACGTACGAGAAAAAACAACAACTTCGAGGGGCAAAGGATAAGTCGATGGATTCCTTTCTTTCGTGTTTTCCAACTCTTCGCGTGTCGCCGACGTTTCAAATGCCTTTGTTTCTCCAGAGAAGCAGTGCATTTGATTTTCGTCCGTTTGCGCTATCCAATTCGTTCCCTCTCCGCACCCCGACGTCATTTCATCGCGGGGATAAACGTTTGACTAGGAAAGCACTCGCTTGCGCCTCCGACACAAAGAGAGAACAAAGCGACTGCGTAGATGCGGTCCATCAGACCGACAGCTTTGCCCTGTTGTTCCCTCTATTTCGTTCCTCCCCTGCTGTCTATCGCTGGTAAAGGACGCGAACGTCATTACGCAACCGATTTTTTTCCGAGCAAAACTCAAAAAAAAAAAAAACACCCGTTGCCGATGCTAAGAATAAACTCACGCGTGCCGAACTCGAAACGCAGCAGCGGAAAAACCGTCGATACATTATCGTAGATTCACGCGATGCTCGGGGAAGAAAAAAGAAGATTCTCGATCCATGGATGCAGCTGAATGGTTGGAAAGTAGAAATTGCATCGAGCCAGTCGGAAATGAAAGTTTAGAATCGCGGGCTCAGCTTCGGTGGTTGGAAATTAATCGGATTCGAGTATCGAAATGGCCAAGAATGAGACAGAGGAACTAGACATGTGGAAATAGACGAGCCGAGAGCGAGAGAGAGAGAGAGAGAGAGAGAGAGGTTTCTGGTTTGCCAGGACGAGGCCGTTTACCAATCAGGATGATGGAGCTATTCGGTGATGCTGTTGCAACCCCTTCCACCACATATGTACTCGTATGCATGCGAGATTAAGAGTCGTTGCTCATTCCACGTGTACGTATATGTATTCGCAGTTATAGATCAGACTGAAAGCTATGTAAAATAGTGCTTACCTTTAATATCGCGCTCGTGTGTTGTTTGATTTCTAACTATGGTATCAAAGCTCAACCGCGTATGTAATGCACGCATCTAATGGCCATACATGGATATCGTTTTGTATTAATGAGAACTATTTCAAAGAGTTTGCAAAAGGTAAAACTGAACTTTTGATGAACGCGACGTGTAAAAACAAGAATAAATGAAAAATTAAAAGTCATAATGATTATCTTTTAATTTGTTATTATCTTGATATCCGCTTCATTTATTATCAATAATAAATCGTGTGATTGTTTATTTATTTTGTTGACGAATGCGAAATTAATATACTTTATACGTTTACGCTCCGATAAGAAATGAAAATGATTCTTTAAAGTAAGGGAAATTGTTACTAACGAAATAACTGATTTTCTTGATAAATGACTTTATTCGTATCGAATTATATACTTTTAAAAATATTAAATCTCAGCGATTAAATTTTATTTATTTCTTTTATTGCTTAAAAACTTTTTTTAATTTAAACTTTGCCAATAATATCGATAACCTTTATTGTAATACGTCTTTAAAACTCGAGCTTTGATATTTATCTACTATCTCGCGAAAAAATTAAAAATCAAAAATATATTCGATAAAGTGCGAGGAATTTACCATAATATGAATATTGAGAAAAAGTTGGATCCGCTTCGAAGGAAAGATAGTTTTCCTCTTTTATTATTTATTTACTTTGGGTCATTCTATTCCGTCATTAAACGATCACCGGTACAATATGTTGGACTACTCGATCAAAAATACTACTATGAATATCCGATATCGTGAATAAAGATGACAGAAAAATTTAAAAATATAATGTATTAGGAGTAAAAGAACTCTATAAAGTAAACGCCTTCTACATCGCTTATTTAATAGCTGATGAATCAATAACAAAATCTTATTACTATCGAATCGATTTTAACTTGGCCGATAAAAATATTCTATTGGTTTGAACTTTGTAGACAGAATAATATAAAGTTCGTTACTCTTTCGTCCTTAATCGAATGCTTTACCTCCATTACTTAGATGGTCGGATTGATGCAGTAACAGAAGCATCAAACAAAATACCTCAAAACCATTATTGAAATTCCAACGTCAGGGGAGCTTTTCATGACTTTTGCGACTTTGAATATCCTTCGTAAATGTACATGATAGATATTTTTCGATACATCATCTTCTCAATGGAATGAAATCCTTCGAACAAGAACCTATATCGGAGAAAAAAAGAGAGACTGTAATCCTCGTATGCACTCGCTGAGTAAACTTATCCAATATCTCTTTTTAACCTCTTTTGGGCTTCTCGTATTCTAAAACCGCATTATTTATATTTGAAAAATGATGCTTGCGGTACAGTAACGCAACAAAGTGACGCTAAGAGAATTTAATAACGTATTAAAGTATTACATATTTGGCTCGAGCTTATTATATATTTAACAACAATATTTACTATTCCATGAGTTTTCGACAAAAGTTTATCTTGTTTATTATATATGATTTTACATCGGTCGTCGTAAACTTTAATAATAATATAGTATTGATTTTTTTTTGTGAAATATTAGTTTTTAGATGCAAAAAATCCTGTTTAAACGTTATACGCGATTATTTTTTCAAAAATTCTTTAGTTTCAATTCTAAATATATACACGATAAAGTTTTAATAACATTTCCAGTATTAATGATAATTTTAATTAAAAATATTTTCAAAAGCAAACGAATTCTCAAATTTCTACTTTCGTATTCAACATTATTTTTCTTCCAACTAAGAAAGTCGCAATATTTGAAATTAATAAAAGTTATTTTTTTCGCACGATATTCGCAATTATCGTCGCGTATTTACAACTGTAAATATTTTATTCTCTAACAAACAATCGTTTATTCGTTTAACTCTAAAAATAGCTGACTACGTCAATATTACGATAAACGTGCAACTTCATCCGTTCGATTTCTGTGTATACTATACGATGAACTTCGTGAATTAACTTTCACGGTAGAGTAATAGTTTCACTTGTTATCATCGCACGGAGAATATCTAGATGATATTTCTTATTCAAGAATACATCCACTATAATCAAATTCAACGAATCAATTGTAAAATATCGAATACGAAATCGATGCAAATATTGTAAAAGTTTTAATTATCTTACGGTTAATTTTTCATCTCACTACTGCCTTCGCTTACGTCCATCGATATATTTAAAGATACTCTATAATTTTAATTAATTTTATCTTTTTATAGAGGCAAATATCGCGTACGGCACCGAAAAAAGTGTTTCTAAATTAAAGTAAACATCGATTCCATTTTCTGCAAAGTAGTTCAACGCCGCAGTCTTGAAACTTGCTTTATATTCTAGATCCTGAACAGCAGTAAAGTTACTTTGTGCCATACATTCGTAAATTAAATGCCGGGCACTCGGCCAACCTATCGTTTATACGTAATAGAAGTTATTAATGATCGGCGGAGGGTCGCGCGAAGAAAATATAGAACTCGATATAAAATCTGAACGATTAGTCGCATTCGAGTAATTGGCTCATCTTTTGTTGACAGGTAACCGTAGATCTGGGCAAGGATGCTGAGTTTCATTGCTCGGTACAAGGACAGCCAATACCAACCGTATCCTGGGCAAAGGATACCTTACCCATTCGAGAAGGAGCTTCGGGCAGAACGAAGATTACGGGTACCGGTGGCAATACCCTCCGCATCTCTTCGATAACGCGAGACGACAAAGGCATGTATCAGTGCTTTGCCAAGAATGATTACGAAATGGTACAGGCCACGGCGGAACTTCGACTCGGAGGTAAGACTTGGTCTTTAACTTAATTATAGTTGTTATTTAAACAACGTATCGATTTTGAACTGCGCCTTGGTAAAAATGGAACGTCGATGCGGTGAATCGAATAGAAAAATAATGCGTTTTCTGGCTTTTTATCGCCGGTTGTGGAATTAAGGATTTATTCGACAATACTTATACGGATTATCTTGAAAAATAAAATATAAGATACGTTTGTTCGTTCGGTAATTATAATACTTACTTAGTATATAAATCGTTGATAAAAAAATTAGTTTTCCTCTTTTATCACGTTTGCGATACATTGTTGAGCGTTGTTTTCAGGTTTTTAAAAATTGATAGACGATAGGAATATTTTCGTTAGTGTTGCAGTCTTTCGAATATTCGCTATGAAATTATTAACGCAAAGCGGTATAAACTCCAATTTAAGGATATAAACTATTATCCTTTTAAAATATTTAACACGTTAATAAAACTTATGATACGTTTAATTAAATAATAATTTATTTTTCAATATCAACGAACTAATTAATTTATTATTAACCAATTTAATTACAATCACGTTACAGTTTAAATAATAGAGCAATATTCGCTTATCGATCCCAACGTTCATCGACACTATCACAATGAAAATGCACTGCAACTAGAGACTAATATTATTATATCGGTAACCAGCAAAACTATCCCTAATTTTTTACGAATCGCACAAAATACATATTGATATACGTTACATTTTAGATTCATCGCGAAATGATATTTTGACATTAAATCGATTGATATAATCATTATTAATTTGCGAATAATAGAAATTTCAATCTCGCGTATTCTCGTATATGATATACTGCTTTATCGGAATATATACATATATCGATTATAGTACAATTACGGAATAATCACATTTCCTGGTTCACAATCCATTCTGGTTAATTTACATATTTATTATCCGTAAAGACTTGGAATATTTTTATAAGTTTTACAAATGAATATACGTATAATAATTTTGTTTAACGATCAAAAGTTTTGTAACTTTCAAATATTTGAGATAAGAACTGTTTTCTATCATTTATATTTAAATTTAAATTCTTTTTATATTTCATGAAAATACTGGCTGAATCGAGAATATAAAAGCTGAAATCAAATATTTTCTCGTGGTAAAATCTACCGTTGACGTATCGATCATTTTTAAAAGAATCTATTCCGCGTAATTAAGCAGAAACTCGGTAATTAAATACGGAAACTATTTTTGGAATGTTTAACGATCATCCTTACGTTTTACACTAATCTTTTTGCTCTTAAAAACTTTGCTTCGAACAATTAAGGGATGTAATTAACCGACCAATAAAGACATCGAATGCAGTGTATCTTCCGTCCGACCAATCGGATTATATTTTCGCCAATTGTAGTTAAATAACTCAATCCACGAAAGCGTATCGATTAGGAAATGGGTCTGAACAATGTAATAAATATTTGCAAATACAAATAGCTAAACATATTCCTACAAAGCTGTAATCGCATTAGTAATTACAAAAATTGTTACGTCTACAACTCCAAATCGAAGTACGATTTTTAGAACACTCGCTTTTATCTCGAAGCATATGTTATTTCTGAATTCCGAGCTCAGTGACTAAAACTGTAGAAGCAAACTGCTTTCGTCGTATTTACGAGTGTAAGAGATTTTTCTCGTACGCAATCATAAAGACACAAACAGATGTTTCTTTATTTTCCTCTCTTTAATCTTTTCGATATTCAGAGCTTAGTTTTTACATCTCTTTACCGATTACATCCCATTCGAATTTTCTGCCAAGTTAGATATTCTACATCGATGGTTTACGCAAAGCTAAAAGAAGCGATAGAAAAAAAATTCGATTAAACGATGATTAGTTCTATAGAACTTATATCCAGTATAAAAAATGATAATATCTCCCGAAATTCGAGCGAATGCCGAACTTTCCCATTTAATCCAAAGTTTTTATATCAAGAAAATGCATGTTTAAAATCTCCCTCCTTTCTTCCACTAATTAACTCTAACCCTAACAGTACATTTTCTTGTTCGCCTAATCACGAAATCTGCTTTAATATTAATCTGCCAAAGTTAGGCGATTGCTCGAAAACTACTCTTCGTAAGATGAATAGAAATAAAAAATGCATCAAAGCATCGACTCGATTTAACCAGTGATGCAATAAAGTTATGGAAGTCTTCGTTGAATTCATCCGTATAAAAGACACTTCGATTGCATCCCCAACGCATCTCTAGTCGACATCCAAATTTTACTCCACGTACGCTTTACGATTTTTGTTTTACACACTTTGCATATGGTAATATATTTTCATCCATTCGCTACTTTACCCCGGTTTAATTCATCGTTCCTTTACCATCGATTCTAAAATACAATTCCCCCTCGCCCTTTTAATACGATTTCTTATCTACTTTTGGTAGAAACAAAGAAGGTGTTACACTCGATTTATCGGTTCCTGCCCAACACCTTATCAACGATTCACGACATCCAATAACGCGCTCACATTCCTCAACCGAACGGTTACGTCTTTACAAAGAAACAATTTCCTTCCTCGCTCGGTACGAAGAAGGTCCGCGAAACAAAGAAGGAACATTACGTAAAATACGCACGTCTCGCGAATAATTCAACTTAAAAAACAATAGAACCGAAGCGTGCGGTATTTTTTCGCGCATAAATCGCGGAGGGTGAAAAGAACGGAGCACCGCTCGGATCCATGCGTAATCCATATCGACGTACGATAATGGTTGGAATGGGCGTGGCTCGCTGGACTCCTGGGCCTGGACGTGCGCGGCCTGATTTACGCCAGCGGCAAACTCTCCCCTGCGGTTTATTGTCGGCCGTATAATTTGGGGTTAATTCACTAGGCCTGGGTTGGAAAGGGGGAAGCGTCCGAGTCCGGGCGTCAAACCACAGATCGATTGTTCGGCGCGCGCGTATGCGTATGCGTGTGCGTGTGGGAGTGTAATTGCACGTGGAAGCACCGAGAGGAGGAGTGGGATGAGGAGTGGGAGGAGGAGGCGGTCGGTCTTGTCATGCAAATGTTTCGCGAAACGCGTATGCCCGAGTCTCTTCAATCTGATCGCGTTTACGTAATATCCGACAAAGTGCTCCGTGAATTCTGGCGGTGGATGCACGGAAAACCCGGATCCCGAATTCCCCTTTCATTGGCGCCGGAGTCTTCGAGTTCCGCTCGACGATGCGGTTACAGAAAATCTATTTACCAATGAAAGAAAAACAGAAGTTCGTCCGCGCATTAAAGCTTGAAAAATGCGCGAAGCTCGATGGCTCGAATAGGGTATAAAAAAGAGAATCGCTCTTTTATAAAATCAATACGACGAAAATTGCTTACGATTCGCGCGGAAGTGGATATTAAATTGTTTGCGACGTTACTAAAATTGAGATACGTTTCACGGTATTATTACGTTATTAACGAAGCTTTAAAGTCATACGTTTTTAATAATATTATCGTGGAGGTGTATTTCGTTAGATCACGATAATGATAAAGCTTGGTTTAATTTTAAAGTATCGCTTTGAATTTTTTTATTCGATCACGTTTTATGCAAATGATTTTATTTTATTCGTTATAAAATCCTGAAAATATGGATCCTTCGTTCAAAAGAATAATTTTAAAAAATTCTTTACCTCCGTTCAAAATCATATTCAACGTTTAAGTACAGTAATTATTTAATTTACGTAACGAACGGAAGGTTTAATTCTCATAGCGTATATCGAATAGATGCGCGCAATAAAAAAAAGTAGCGAATATCGTTTAAGATAATTATGAAACACGATGCAAACGTATATTATACTTAAAACAAGACAAATCCAAGTACAACGTAATTATTACAAAAATATTTACTTCGACGTATGCGTTGATATCGTAAAAATACTTTAATGCATATTATAAGAGCGTAAAATATTAAAGATCGATATAAAGTCATGTATGATTCAACGCACCGACATTCTTTCAATATCGTTCAAGAACAGACGAAAGGCAATTCTCTTCGAAACAAACTTAAACCTTAACTCGAGTAAAACGCAAACGACATAAATCTGATTTTTAAAAAGTTATCGAGGTTAAAATTGAAAGAAAAATTTATGCAAATAAAACGAATGTATCAAAGTTTATCATTTCTAGAATGATAAATCTAATTGAAACTCGCGTAATTATCTTTTACGTAAAATTTTTAAGTATCTACATATTTTACCATTTAATTTTTTAAATCAATAACAATTTCGATTAAATATTCATAAAAATTCTATTTTCCATTTTAAACTGCGAATTATTGGTATCATTATTTATCGTTATAAAGAATCTTCTATCGTATCATCGTAAATTCGCCAGCTATGCGTATACATGATATCGTTCTCGTGAAAATTTTCCTTAATGTACGTATACGAGAATAAAATGCAATCAAAGTAAAATTTAATCGATAGCTATTATCCAACGTTAAGAAAATTTAACGTAATTTTGTATTTTTATCGCAAAGGTAACGAGAAATATTTAAATACCATTTTGAGGTATTCCACCGATAATTTCTCTCTACAATTATAACGAGACCAACAATTACAACTATTATTCATTACGCGAATCTTAGGTTACGATTCAGTGCATAAAAATTCTCGTGTGAAATACTTTATGGAGGTAGTCATGAAACAGGAAATTACATGGTTCTTCCACGTCCAGCAATGTTAAAAAAAATTTCCTCTCCGTAACGATGCGTTTACTCGGTGAAAAAAGAGGTGAATAATTTATGACCGAGAATGGAGTTAACTTTACGCGATACAATGCGATAAAACGTTATAGATTGTTAATGTTTCAGTTATAAAGACTCTTATATCACTAGTTATCCAATTTACTCGGGCTTTGGAAACCAGTTTAACCGAGTTCGATAAATATTTTAATTATTAATAACGGGAGAAAGTTTTCATAAAATACACCTCGATAATAAATAATGATTTGGAGTTTGAACTTTTCTCCGAGAAAAAATATTGTACTCCGAATCGGAATTGAGATACATTTCCATTTAAAATGCAACGTTATATAGAGATGGATGAAGTTTGATGTCACCGATGCGTTCGTACGTGAAAACGAAAGTTCCTTTATAAATACGAGGATTCGTCGCAGTTGCGCGAAAGTAATTTTGGGAGCGGTCGGTTAAAAAAGCGTGAAAAAATTATATAAAAACGAGGTAACGGGGTGAAACGTTATGGATTATCGATGATTATCCAAGGCGCACTTATACGTAATATGCGCATAAATCGAGCTGGCCAACATCCGTTATACGTTCCATTTACGTATTCAGATGCGACGCCTCAACTAGTTTACAAGTTCATCGAACAGACTATACAACCGGGACCTTCGGTGTCCCTCAAGTGCATCGCCACGGGTAATCCGACGCCGCACTTCACCTGGACCCTCGACGGGTTTCCCCTACCCCAGAACGACAGGTACGTTACACGCCTTTGGCACGGAACCACGTCCGTCACCCTCCGTGTCGTCCCCCCTCCTTCCACCCTCCTTCCACCCTCCTTCCACCCTCCCTACATCCACGCGCGTCTTTACGTGCTCGGAATCGGATCCTGTCCCTGTCCCTGTCCCAACGACCTTTTTACATCTCCGTGTTCGCGTTTGTCCGCGATCGTCGCGCACGAATGGCCGACGCTTCAATAACGACCAAAGAGCCGCAATTTTTCATTGACCGTTTCGTTTACTCTTACGGCAAATAACGCGTTTATGATGTAACTCCTTTATGCGCGTTTTAGACACTTCGGACGGTTCGAATGATTAATAATCGACTTTCAAGTTTCTCGAGCGACGTTTCAAGCCGGAATTTTTCTTCCTTTGAATACGCGATTCCAAAGATATATTTTATACTTTTGAATTGCGAATCTGGAATTGAGTATCGGGATGGTTCTTTCGATCCGATGGACAAAATTTTATCGACGAAAGGAAATTACACACGTTATTATATGTACCTTCGATTATAATTACCTATCGTCGAATATAAGTCAATATTGGTTGAGTATTGTTTATACTATCGGTACGATATTCTTTCGAAGATCACTTTGCGCGTTAAAATTATAAAACTTCGAAATATCTTTTATATTTTATATTTTATATTTTTAATTAAATAATATACGTTAAAAATGATACGTAAAAAAATTGAATAGTATACGCGAAGAGATCCGAATAAAATAAAATTCTATGCTGCAAATTCATAAAATAAACTTTGTATTCGTTAATTAATTTAAATTTTATTAAATATATTGGCGTTCCGTATTATATTGTATTTAAATATAATGAAATGGATTTAAATAAACGAAATATCTTTGAAAATATATTGGAATACACGTGCGTAATATTTTTTTTGCTTAAAATAATATCATTAAAGTAAATCTGCAAGCAGAAAATATTTAAGCGTATTTCGTTCGTAAAAAACTGAAACCAAAAAAAAAATATCATAATAATTGTTGATATCGTTAGAATAAATAAATTTTACTGTATTTAATAATTATATTTTTTTGTATTATCAGTTTTTCATATTATAAAACTTCAAACTAAATTGTATTTTATCAAATTGTTAATATTTCAATATACTTGATTAAAGTACGAAGGAA
This sequence comes from Dolichoris vasculosae, assembly GCA_018907195.1. NCBI lineage: Eukaryota > Metazoa > Arthropoda > Insecta > Hymenoptera > Agaonidae > Dolichoris > Dolichoris vasculosae. Next base: position 4,557,818 of record JACCHY010000009.1, on the reverse strand, counting down.
CCTAACGTTTATTAAGAAAAAAATAAACGCGTGCACAAAATTTATATAATTCGCGAAGTTCGTACGAATATTCGACCAACGTTTCGTTCAAGTTGACTTACTCGAATCGGATCGAAGAATTGTATTCTAATCGCCATCTTATAACAAGATTTGTTAAAAATTGAACAACAATTATCGTAAATAAAAAAAGTCTAATTTTCCATCTAATTCCAACCTCGGATCGGTCGGTATTCCCTACTTTTCCCAAAATAAAACCACCATCCAAAATCACCACTCGCCTCGTTATTCGACTTATCCACCGTTATTTTCTCTCCACCAGGTTCATGATCGGCCAGTACGTGACGGTACACGGGGACGTAATCTCCCACGTGAACATAAGCGCCGTACGAGTCGAGGACGGCGGCGAGTATCGATGCGCAGCGGTGAACCGGGTTGCAAAAGTCCACCACGGGGCGAGACTCAACATCTACGGACCGCCCCACGTGAGACCGATGGGCAACTATGCAGCGGTCGCTGGTGAAACGACCGTCATCAAGTGTCCGGCGGCCGGATTTCCCATCGGCGTCATCGTCTGGGAGAAGGGTGAGAAAAAAAAACTCCCCGGAAACATTTACTCGACTATCGTCGGTCCGATCGCCAGGACTCGAGACGCTTTCCTCCCTGGAAATTGAATGTACGCATGGGAAAGAAATCAGTCGTGAAAATTGTTAAAAATTCGTGCATTTAACTCCGATCGAATCTGGATTATATCGATAATTACACGGTAGCTTTAAATCGCTGAGTTTTAACATTGAGAAAGCGTCCCGAGGATGACCGGTAATTGGAAACTTTCCTCGCACCTCGAGCTTTACTTTACGAGAGAATGTAAGGAACGTCGGCGAGAAAAGTTTTACCGCGGATAAAGCCGGTTGTTTCGAGAGTGACTTTCCGCGTCTCCTTCGAGTCCGCGTAATCGAATCCGCTGACTTATTCCCAGACGGCCAAGTTCTGCCGACGAGTCGTAGGCAGGAGGTTTCCAACAACGGGACTCTCACTCTCCATCGGGTCGACAGCAACACCGACAGAGGCGCCTACACCTGCACAGCTAAGAATCAACAGGGCAGGTTCGACTCGCAGACGGTCCACATCGAAGTCAAAGGTAAGACATCGACCTTCGTTCGTTAATTCACCGCGCGTACGAATCTCGAACGAGAAATCGTGCGCCCGATTTTCTTCCAGTTGGACCGAGAAATTCAAGAATGGGAAATTCTTGCGCATTACTGATTAATGATGTATTTTTATATGTGACTTTTCAGCCGATTTTCGCTCGATTCTTAATTCGCTCCCATTATTAATTCGTACCCCGCAAACCTTGACTCGACCCTTTCGCTCTCAATGTGCAACCGTACGATTATAATTTACCAGCGAATACAATTGCGTTCGAGGATGTAAAATTGAGGAGGAACAGGGCAAAAATAAAAGTTGTTGGAAATTGTAATCGCTCGTGTTAATCGTATGTAAGAACGAAGTTTCTTTTTACGTTATTCTATTCGCTTCTACGGTATTTTTCATCGTCTTGTAAAGAAAAATACAAGCGTCTTAAATCACTTTTAAAAATTAATTTTCAGTATAAACTTTTTTAATTACTTTTGACGGTGAAGAATTTCACCTGACTCGGCGGATGAAAAATTATAGCGGAAAATTTAAACCACCGTTTTGAAGATAAAATATTATAAAGCCGTGAAAAGCTGTTACTTAATCTTGTTTACTTCGAGAAAACTTTTTAAACTAAAATATTTTTACTAACTATACATTTCGTTTATTATTTGTCTGTATTTATACCAAGTACAATTTTAATTACCGTACGGATTTCACAAAGTATTTTATAATTATTATTTTGTTATATAGTTTAGGAACTTGTTGACTTTTGTTATATAGTTTAGGAACGATTTCGAAACGAAAGCGCAAATTTATTCGAATTTAAAAAATGTATTTAACGAAATCAGGAAATTTACGAAAGGTAGAAAAGAGACGAGTTTGAAAGTACAAGAAACTCGAAAAGTCGTGAAAAGTACGGTTCGAAACTCGCGGCGAAAGGGTCGAGCAAAAACTCCAAGGCCGGGGAAAACTCGCCTTGTTTTGACCGTGAATTTTGCAGTACCCCCTAGAATCGAGTCGTTTAGCTTCCCCGAGAACATCCAGGCAGGGGCTCGGGTCCACGTGACCTGCGTCGTTAGCGAGGGCGACCCGCCCGTGAGGATAGTCTGGCTGAAGGACGGCCGACCTCTGAGTACGTATCGCGAGTTGGACGCAGCGACTAACCAGATCGGCGAATTCGACCTCGCCCTGAGGATAACGAGCGCCTCGCCAGCGCACAACGGAAACTACACCTGCCTCGCGAGCAACGACGCCTCCAAGGCATCGCGCACCGCTCGTTTACTCGTTCACGGTACGAAAAACGCGGGTCCGTCCTGACCTCGAGCTCTGCCCCGTTACAATATATCACCGCCAGGTGGCGCTTAATTACGCTGCTACGGGCGAGCGGGAAAATCTTTCGATCGGGGAAATATTGGAAATATTTATTTATTCTTTTGATTCCACGTCCGAGGAGAGTTCGTTACCGCGCGGGTATTAAAAGTCAGAGCAGAGAAAAGGATGGAAATATTCGCGAGAAAAGAAAGTATAAAAACGTGAAAATTAAGAGGGAGAAAGGAACGAAGGTTAAAAAAAAAAAAACTACCCAATAATGGAAAAGAAATCAAAACGAGGGGCTTTGTTCGATCGAACGAGGCTCGAGGGTAATTTTTGGTTTTTTTAATTCGTTCCAGCTCTGTTTTTTATCACGTCACGTGTTGTGCCGACAACGAGAACCAAAAGTAGACAACGACGTTGCACTCGGACTGACCGTACCAATATACCACCACCGATACACGACAATTCAACAATCGATACTTTTTCCTTGGATTATTTTCGAGCACCGATGGATGTTCGAAAATAATTTTCAAAGAACGAAAAAGCTGACGGACATTTTTCCCGATGGCCCGAGGCTTTCGATCGATTAAAAACCAGTTTATATTTCTAAACACTCTGCTTCTCTTTCTTACTCTCGTTTCACACGATACCATCGATAACTCCTCGATCGACTCTCCAACAACGTCTCCCGACACCCAACACAGACCATAAAATTTTACACCTACGATGTCGTTATTTCTGTCATAACCAAAACCTTTTTCTACGATACAGGATACAACTGATACAACTTGGAACGAGCGCACACTTTTATAAACCACTCTCACGATCCACCGAGTACACAACATCTCAACACCGGAGGCAAATTCATCTCTTATTTACAGAAGTGTCCAACTTAACATTTTTTCACAGCTAAGTCGCGCGCACGCAGCGAAAGGTGTAACCTCCTTCGATCCTCTGTAAAGAGAAGCCAACCAATCGATCGTCGGGCAAACATTTTTCGCCGCGTGCGCGTTTCACGGCCATCGCGCGAGGCTAACCAGGTTGAACAAGCGAGGGTGAACAAGCGAGGGTGAACAAGCGAGGGTGAAAATACGAGGGTGAAATAACAACAAATAACAAACCTGAGAAAGAGCAACTCGCGAAAAAAGACCGTCTCGTTCTGCTTTCATTGTACTCCTCATCGGACGTCGCAGTGCCACCCCAGATAGCGCCGTTCACGTTTAACAAGGACCTGTCGGAGGGTGTCCGCGCCCAGGTGACCTGCGTGATCGAGAAGGGGGACGCGCCCTTCGTCATCAGCTGGTCGAAGGACAACGAGCCCATAGGGAACTCGGGGCCCGGGCCCTACGCCCGCTACCCACCCCAGCAGCCCCCGGGTCTCAGGGTCACCAGCATCGACGCGCACTCCAGTACGATCGTCATCGAACGAGTGGCCGTCAATCACACGGGCAACTACACGTGCCACGCGCGCAACTCGGTGGCCGAAGTCTCCCACACGGCCGAACTCGTCGTGCGCGGTAAACGGCCGGGGGATTTACCTGGAACAACCCCATTTTCTCACTGCCTTTGTTTATCTGTTTATCCCTCGCTCTCACTCTCACCGCTTAAGAGCTGCACCTTTTTCCTCATCGCCGGGGATCTTGTTTCGGGATCTTGTTTCGCGGGGAAGACGTCCGAGTCGCAATTTTGGAATTTTCCAAGTTGGAGTGGAAGATTGCGCGCGTTCGAAATTAAATTTTCGAAAAGGCAAATTATAAATCAGCCGCGTATCGGAAAGCAATTTTGGAATTCCGATGAAAGGATAACGAACGAGAGATACGAATTATCGATCGGTATTTCGAACTTCCGCCGGCTGCGCTCGAAATGTACGAAATTTATCGCGCGTCCATCGATGATACCGGGAGCTTTTTTAAAAATGGTCGGTGAAAAAATGTACGCGTCGTTCCTCTTATCTCGGAGCGGCGTTTCGTTGCTCGAACAACGGAAAACAAATTAATCGCCGAGGCAGGAATTTAGCTGGGAATTCTCGAAAGCTCTCGGCGACGTCGAAATTATAAACTCGGTGCCTTCGACTCCGCCGCTCGACGGATCTGCACTCCCGTCGTTTAGGACCCGATCCCGATCCCGATCCTCTCGGGGAGGGAGGAGGGAGGGAGGAGGGAAATAAATGCGCGGAATGTCGCGCTTGCGAACGAAGCTTCGACGCATAACTGCCGAGGGTAATTTGCGACCTCCGCTATCGACGCAACAGCTGCGATCGGAGCAACGATGCACAGCCTGCACAAAAGAACCCGATCTATACACACACGCGCACAAGCACACGCTCAAAGCACACGCTCAAAGCACACGCATATATATAATGTCTCGTTTATATACGCACCTTCTCCCACTCGCTCTTGTTCTCTCTTTCTTTCTGCACCACGCACAAGCACATTCTCCACGATAATTACCGGCAAAAATCCAATCCTCCAACGCGCTATTGTTGTATTTATATATACATATATATATATATATGAGCGTCACCTGCACCTGAAAAGCTTCTGCGAACTCGCATATTTTCGAGGCTACAGTTTGTCCTGTTGATTATTTTGTAAATTCGAATTGTTCATTTTCACCTGAAGCCTTATTATCTTTAGCCATTGACAGGATAATTGAGTGATACTTTAAATGCTTGAGGTCTTTTGTACCTATATTTAATTATTTAATTAATTTTGTAGCGTACGCTTATTATGCTTTGATCGATAAAAAATTAATTTACAAAATTTATATTAAAAATTTAATTAACTAAATTTTTAAATTAAATTCAAATTAATTTATTAGAGAAAATTTATTAAATTTCAGTTAATGTAGCGTAAAGATTTTAAATATTATTGTAGTTAAAATTAATTTAATTTAAGAGTAGCAAAACTCGTATTCCATGCGAGAAAGCTTGTAATTATTTATTTAATATTCCACGCGGTATTTTTTAATTAAATTCGATTCGAGTGTGATTTCAAAATTAAATACTTATTTGTCGTGAAAAAATAACTTAAATTTCGTATAAAAGGAATGAATTATTTCCTTATTATTTATTTTAATTTACGAATAAAAGAAAATTTTTTGTCTCTGTAAACTAATTAAAAATTCCATCTTTCGAAACGTTTAAAATCAATTCGCTATCTCAAATTTCGTATCTTTATCGAACAAAAGTTGCCGGTAATAGTTGGTGAGAACATAACAAAAATTTTTAAATGCACAATATTCCACTCGCACAAACACTTTCGTATTCACTTATTTTGTTCACATATGTCTAAGAAATGCAATAAATAATATCTTTTTGCACAATCACGGTGCACAATATCACTGGGTAAAAAATGTCTGCACAGCACTGATTTATATGTTCATACACCAAATTGTACAATTATCGATATTTTTTTATTTTACTTTTATTTTTTTTGTAATATTATTTTTGCAAAAGTTTATTTATCAGTATTTATATTTATTTGTAAGATAATTTCAGTGGAAACGTCTAAGATGATCGAAACTCGAATGTACAGTTACTTAAAATTTTTTCGTCATAATTTAATTTAACCGGTCGACCATTAAAAATATTTTAAGCGTTATTTCATTATTTCGTATACTTAGTCAAATTATAACTCGTTAAACGATATAATTAGAATTCACGTTAAAATTTTCATACGATTTTTACAAATTCGGAATTACACTTTTTCTACGAACGTTTACTCAATCACGGATTTAAAAAAAGCGTTCAAATATCAAACTATCTAATATAAAATTGACTGGAATTTTATCGATGGTTACATTCCGATATTTATAACAGTGTTTATCTTTTTTTTTAATACACTTCCGATAAAGTTCGTAAACAATAAGGAAGTAAATCTCATCTTTAACGGCTTTGTATCTATCGGAAGATCGAAAAAAAGTTGCGCGTATTTTCTAAAAATCAGGACTCGATAAACTTAGAAAAACTCGCGTCAAACTTGAAGCTTCGAAAGAAAAAGCATCCCGTAACGATTACCACATACACAGACGTTTCCACTGCAATCGAGAGACGAAAACTCCGTGCGAAAACGTTGACTCTGTCCTTCCGTTTCCGGCTGCGAATATGCAGTTCCCCCGCGATGGTTGACGGAGCCTCAGGATGTCCACGCACCCGAGGGTATGTCCCGGTTGAGTCTGCACTGCCACGCGGACGGCTTCCCACCCCCGAACGTAACCTGGCGCAAGGCGAGCGGGAACAAACCCGGAGACTACAAGGACATCGCTGGTCACGAGCACAGCCACGATCCCAAGATACACTCCAACGGTTCCCTCGTCTTCGCTCGGGTGCAGGAGGACCACGAGGGCTTCTACTTGTGCGAAGCCGTCAACGGCATCGGCGCGGGTTTGAGCAAAGTCGTCTATCTTACCGTCAATGGTACGTATATTTCGGTTACTTGGAGCTTTCCGATCGAATCGGGGTATCGAGAAAAAACTCGTTGGGTTCGGTCGGATCGAGCGGTGGCAAATTATTACCCGGAAAATGTATCATTCGTGTAACTTTGAAAGTGGCTTTGGTGATTTTTTTTTATTAGTTGTTTACGTTTAGATATTGAGAATGGCGATAAAAAATTAAAATCAATATTATAGTATACTTATAATCAAAAATTAATCGTGTTATCAAAAATATAATCGAATTTGGATCTTTACCCTACGAATACGAGAAACTAAATTCTTGTTCTAATGGTTTCAAACGCAAATATATAAAAGTTGGTATTAATTCTAAGTATATTTACACCTGTAAAAGTATAAGAAACTTGGTATATCGTAACGATAAAAATAATCGACGCTTCAACTTTTGTAACACCGTTAAAATAATTTTTACGATAATTGTGAAAACCTCGGATATTTTACAAAGGTCGACGTAAAAAAATTTTTCCTCCAAATAAAAGTTTGCGTAAAAAGTTTTCCGTTTTCCAACACCGTAACACCGTGTATAGAAATATATTTGAAATTTGGAATCCGTTAAAAATGTTGTCGTAACTAACGATTAAAAACGTAAATTTTAAAGATCAGTTACGGAATATTTTTTATCCGAATAAACTTTTGTGCAAAAAGTAAATTTCACAAGTATATATTTACTCAAAGATCGTTATCGGCCGAATACGCAAATAAGAACAAGTTGCAAAGTCGTGCAACGTATAAACTAGTACCGTAAAAATAAATTTTTCAAGATTGCAGTTTGAAAATTTTCGAAACACTCTTTCGCCGTACTTCACCGAACTGGCAGGACTTTAAAAAATCAAATAAAGCGCATAACATTGGAATAAATTTACCAAGTTACTTCATCTTTTACAACTTAGAAATTCCTTCGAGTCTTAAAAATTGTCACCGAGTGCGCGTAACGTCGGTACCGCTTAAAAATCGATACGGAAACTAAAAAAACAGAAAAGTCGTCCTCGGAACCGCGAAGACAACTGACTCTCGAATAACCTTAGCTCCGGCTCATTTCAACGTAAAACACGAGAACCGAACTGCGAGGCTCGGCTCGAACACGTCCCTCCGTTGCGAGGCTAAGGGCGATCATCCCCTGAAGATCGTCTGGCGCAAAGCCGGTTCCCAACTCGAACCCGCCGTCTCCGATTACCGCTACATGGTCAAGGATCTGAACACGACCGACGGTGCCGCGAGTGTCCTGGGCCTCGTCGGTACCACGAGGGACGACAGCGGTCGATATTACTGCATCGCCAGCAACGCCTACGGACGGGACGAGATGACGATACATCTGTACATCCAAGGTAAGTAGGGGGAGGGTATTGCGAAGATCGATCGATCCTCCGCAAACTCGGGTAATTCTATTCCGGCTTGGAGGGCCTCGACTTTCCCGTGTAGCTTAACTCTGTTTCAGCGGTGTGCGGAGAACTTTGATGGATTCGAGGAGGGTGACCTTCGGGGTTGATCGATATCCACGCGCCGATCAAATTCGAGCCTTTGTTCTTTAGATTCGATACGTTTTCTTTCTTTCTTTTTTTTTTTATGGAAATCGGATGAGGCTCCTTTCGTTTCGGTCGGTTTGCGAAGTATAAATTTATAGTGCGAGTGAATGTTATCTTTTAATCTTACCGCTGTAAAAGGTGCAATGAACGATGATCGTGTAAACTTTCCCCGTGGGATATTTTAATTTATCGTAAATATTGTTGCGCGGTGTGAAAATCGATGTATAAATCCGAAAGTTGATTTATCGCGAGGTTGTTTGTTCAATTTGCAAAATGAAGAAAGTGTTCTATTTAATTACTCATGGAATATTTTTATTTATAAATTTTAGAACCTCCGGATTTTCCAAGAAATCTCCGCGTTATAGAAAAAGGTAGTCGTTTTATAAAACTTGGATGGATAACGAGTCAAGACGGCAACAGTCCCATAACTCAATACATCATCGAGTACAAAACCGAATCAGGTAATTTTCTAGGCTTTTACATTTTAGTATGTAAAATATTCGAATCGATATTCAAATTTATCGTTTTCCTGAGAGTTAAATCTGTATTCGTCGTCCAAGAATTTCGTAATATTGAAGCTGCTATAAAGTTAATATTTACCTTCTTTCAACTATAAGAAAAAAAGTTAAAATAGTTTTCCGAGTTGATTCTTGCATAAGATTCTCGTATCGGATAAGGTTTCCATTTTTTCTCGCGCAAAATAATATAAAGTTAAATAGAAGGACAAATATTTTTCTTTACTCGTAAAACAAACGGAAATTTCTAACGAACTCCAATGGAATAAAATAATTATCCACGGTTGATCTACAAAAGTTTTATATTCTATAATATACATTTGGCAGTCCAAATATCCTTCTTGCTTGGATCCCCGTAAATTATTGGCATAAATACAGAGAGAAAAGCGCTTGGGTACGGCAAAAGAAAGAGATATTGAATAGTTTGATAACTTGCCCTTACAGAAGTTTGGCACGACCATACGTTTCACACGACGGTACCCGGGACTCAAGCACACGCCCACATAAGCGGCCTTCGACCGGCGGTTACATATCAATTTCGCATTTTCGCCGAAAACGAACTTGGCAGAAGTCAGCCGAGTGACGTACGTATATAATTTATTTCGACATTTATATTTATACACGTATATTTTCCTATAAAAGCTTACTTATATGTAACGTTGGATGGATTGATAATCAAATATTGGCAAGCTTATTTGGTAAATTTGATACTTTGGACGATATTAACGATCTCGGAAAGTATCGCAACGATTGTTCGAGTATTTTTAATTACGTAAATGATATTATTTTAGAATTTAAGTTTTTCCGTGCGTTAATTTTAAGTGATATAAATTCCGAATTGTTTTATGCGTCGACGCGTTAAAAAGTGAAATACTTATTATTACATCTAAATTTGAGCTTGTTTATTTAATATACGTATTTATTGCAGTTAAAATATAAAATATCTTTAAAAATTCAAATATTGAATAAAAACTGTTCATTTATCTTTTTAAGAACTCCAATCGAAAATTTCGTTTTTATTTAAGAAACTTCTTCAAACTTTTAAAATAGTTCTCAATATTTTCTTATAATCTTCAAATACTATTTGTCGATATTAAAAAAGATGTCGAACGTACAAATTTTATAAATGAATTAAAAATAAATCTATAATTTTACTTTCAAGTAATTATAATAATTTTTAAACTTGGAATAAATTTTTTAGTATAAAAATAATAAATAATATACAAGTTGATAAATAATAATAATATGTTTAAAATATTTATTATTTATTTATTATTATTTTTGTACACATTTAATCTAAAAAGGATATATATTACAATCCAGAATTTCGAAATAGAATCGTTTAATTAAAATTTACGAGAGCTTTTAACAAATGTACGATGAATTTTTTCCATTATAGCTTTAAATTATCCATACGTGATAAATGATACTATAATTAATAATTAAGTGATCTTTTGTTGTTTGTTTTTACGTTATAAGTTTTTCTACTTATTACATTTTACTACTAATTTTCGGAGACAAGAGTTTTCAAGCAAAAAAGCATCAGTAAATACAGCATCCATAAATCACTGATTGTCTATTTATACGTGTATTCTGTTTATAAACTTTGGACGTGTCTATGCATAGATTTTAGACGCGATGACGGAAGGCGAAACACCAGGTGGACCGCCTAAGAATCTGAAAGTTGAGCCTGTCAGTTCGACGGAATTGAAAGTAACCTGGGATCCACCGGACGATGATTTATGGAACGGAGAAATTCTCGGCTATCACGTGGGATATAAGGAGCAAAGGTAAAATAGTACTTTATACGTCGATACGATGATACTCCTTTATTACTTCATAGCATATCTATGAAGTAGAAAAAACCTGTCTTTTTTATCAAATATTTGTCCTGAAAATATTTTCTGCTCTAATACTATCGTAGAATTTACCTATTGGATGAAAAGTCTAAACTAGGTATTTGTATTTTAGTTAACAATATTTTAACTCAAATAAAGAATCATTTTATCAATTTTAATGCAGTCATTGTTCAAATATATCTATGGATTAATACATATGGGATGAAAATGTTATTTAATTAATAAACTGTATTAGGAGAGGTATGCATGTGTATTTCTGGGGGAGGGGGTATATATATTTGTGTTTGGGTGTGTTTATATATGTATATTTGCATAAAGTGTCTTTTTAAATCGTTGATTTGTATTTACTATAATAAAAAGTTAAAATAAAGTTCTTTCAAGTCGTTATAAGCTGAACTGCTAACTGAAAAATCTACTTTGTAATAAAATTCGATTTAAAACGAGAAGCAACAAGTTTAAGATTTATCCCATTAGATATTGAAAACAAATAAAGTTTTCCGAGTTTCAATCGTTTTTATCTTAATTTAAAATTCATTCATCTTAATTTATATCGGTAAATTTAATAAATAAATGAAAATTAAATTCTTTAATACAATGCAAATCGAATATAACTTTATTTAACTTTTACCATTATTTTTTCAAATAAGCTGAATATAATAACGAAACGAAAAGCATATATTTTAATCAAATAGTTATTCTTCTATTTTCTTTTAACTCGCAGGTATCTCGATTCCCACTACGATATCCTCCACTATCTTATGATCTTATTTTAGATTATATATTTTTTATTTAAGTATAAAAGAATTTAAACCGTTACTTTAAAATAAAAAATATATTATTTCGAGAACTTTAATAAATTTATACACTATTTAAATCGATGAACTTTTCGAGAGAGTAACTTTTTATAAATCTTACTTCCGATCCTTCAAAGCAAGCGAAACCTTTAAAACCTTGAATCTTTTGGTCTGAAATATGCACGACAACAAAACATTAAAATTAGCACCCGAGTATCAAACTCAAAAGCCTTTCTACCATAGACACGCAGCGGAATACGTTTATCGAACGGTGGAGGGTCGCATATCAACAGCCAGCATAGCTCTTGGATTAGCGAGGACGGCGATTCCGGGTCGTCAATGTCAACTGATGAATCTGAAAAAGTATACCCGCTACAGTCTCATCGTCCAGGCTTACAATGCCCTCGGCGCCGGGCCCATGACTCCCGAGGTCGTCGCCACGACGCTCGAAGACGGTAAGTCTATGAGTCCGCACGAACTCGAGATTACGATCGAAGCTCCGAGAGATTGGAGATTCGATGGAATATCGATCGTGGAAAAATATTGAGAGATAGGATAACGTTGATGGGTTATAAATCTTAGATCTACGAAATATTTGCTGTGTAAATACGAAGGGAATGGTTTCCACAACGTAAATTATTTTATGCAGATTAATGCGCGAGTTCGGAGTAAAAAACTAACGGTTCACCCAATATTTATGCGCGGTAAAACATACGTAAGACAATTTTATATATACTCGTTTCGATCTCGCTTTGTTAATAAATAAAACGAGTAGGTCGAATAATGTAATCACGAAATAAAGAAAATAAATACAATATATTAGATTTTAATTGTATTCCTCGTTCGAAATTACTTCCGTAATGAAATTGCATTATACACGAGTCTGGAGTATAATTTATTAATTGAAAATTTTAAGGACGCCTGTGATTTTCCTCGTATATTTATTTCAGTACCATCGAGTCCACCGCAAGATGTTCGGTGCACTGCTCTGACCTCCCAATCCCTCCAGGTTTCGTGGGATCCGCTTCCGGAATCCAGCTTGAACGGCATCCTCAAAGGCTACAAGGTCATGTACGAGAATATGGACGCGCTCACGGACTCGACCAAAGTCGAAACCAAGAGCACAACTGCGCTCACCGTAGGATTGACTGGTCTCGAGAAGCACACGAATTACTCGGTCCAGGTCAGTCCATAAATTCCCAACTAACCAAATGCGTAATCGTCGTTTAAACATCCAAATTTCATGATAAACCTTTTGTTTCCTTTGTTTCGAATACCAAAGTAAATACACGCGAGGTCCGTATTAAAACGCAAATCGAATTCGTTCCTACCGTTCGAAAGTACCCGAGAGGTAAAACAGACGTTCGGTACGCGTACATCGATTACCCGCCTCGAAATTAATCCACCGACGGAGAGGTAAAATTTATCCCCTCGGATATTTGGAACTCCATCCTGTCTCTCAGGTGTCGGCGTTCACGAGGGCCGGTGACGGTGTGGCTTCGGCGCCGCTCTACTGCGTCACCGAGGAGGACAAGCCCGAGATGCCCGCGGGTATCAAAGCCGTCGCCAGTTCCGCGACCTCGATCATCGTCTCCTGGCAGCCTCCGCTCCGGAGCAACGGCATCATCACTTCCTACAGCGTCCACGTCCGTTCGGTTGGACCAGACGGCAAATGGTACAGAAGAGCTTTACCCTCCTCACGAGACGAGTTACCTCGCCGAGAACTTGCACAAGAAGAATCAGTACGAGTTCAATATCGCCGCGGTGACGTCGGTTGGTGACGGGCCTCGAACCCCATCCATCGTTGTTTCGCCCTCCAGCGAAGGTAAAGGGGTTGGGTGGGAAAAATATAACCCAAGGTATTTCTCCAACTTTATTCCCGTTTCGGTGTCGCGCGAACTTTGATCTCATTATGCTGTCGACTCTGCTGTCGAATCTTCCGATCGCATCTTTGTACAATTTGTTTAAAAGGTTCGATGAAACTCGATGCGTTCGATAAGATTTCATATTTAAGATGAGAGTTTCCAACTTTTTTTTTAACTTTGCGCGAGTTGACAGTTTTATATATTTTCCGTTTCTTAAAGTAAATACTTTATATTCGATGTATCCACGTTTTATTTTCCTCGGAGTTTGCAGTTCCATCCAATCTATCGAAATTTTATATCGTAAATACGAATCTTAAAGAATACAATTATCGTTCGTATACCAAATATATCGTAAAATTAATATCTACAAAATTTATGAATTCGAAAGCCTCGCTCCTACGATTTCCGTGATAATAAACATCGGTTCTAATGTGTAGACGTTATTGTATCGAATTGGTTCTATCACTTATTCTTGATGTAATTAGATTCTATTTTAATTTTCTTAAAAGTTCGGTATAAAATGTATAAAATCTTTGTTGATAAACATCGAATATTTATTCGAAAATAGAATTAAATTCAACTTTATATTTTATTAATAAAAATATCCTTGAATACCTCAAATTATAAAGTAATAAAAAAGACTAATAAAATATTTTAGATTTAATTTAAAATACTTTGAATTTTATTAAATATTAAAATAATAACTTACATTAATTTTAATAAACGATGTTCGAATCGAAGGAAAATTATTACAGTAAATATATTCTACAAAAATTATTTTCGTTAAATTCGTATTACCAAAAAAATTTTATCGTATCCAATCGTATCCACCGACGACTTCCGTAACATAAGACAGAGCATAAACTTTATTCTCGTAATCCACTTAAATGATTTCACATATTCTAACGAACCTCGTCCTTTCTCTTATCGGTTAGACAAACCCAATATTTTATTAAAATCCTTTATTAAAAGCGACTAGTGCACGTATGCCTTCGTAAACGGGTTTATTCTGTTTTATCCGAACAGTCCGGGCAGCAATATATTCTTTCGGTTCGGTTCTCGTCGTACCGTGGAAGCAAGACGTTCTCCTGCCTTGCCAAAGGGTCGGGAAACCAGAGCCAACGGTCATGTGGAAACAATGGGGACAAGTTATTAGATTCGGAACCTCGATGAGAGTCACGTCGGAAAACGACGGCTCCTTGCAGATCAGAGACTTACATAGAGAAGACAGCGGTAACTACACTTGTTCGGTGGAAAACCGCTACGGATCCGATCAGATCACGCATCGACTAACCGTACAAGGTAAACGAAAAATTTTCTGGTTACTCCACCGTCCGACTCGTTTATTTTATAATTAAATGTAAATATTCTTCTATCGTACTTGGCTTTAATTTTTTCCTGGCACGCTAAAAGCTACTTTTTTTTTATACCGTTCAAACGATCGCGACCCATAACTTTGACAAATGTTACAGTAACGCTTTGATAATCTTTATTTCGAGCGCGAGAAATTTACTCCGTTGAGAAGAAGAAACGTTTCTCGTATCATCTAAATCCGAAAAACTTGAAACAAAACACAAAGCGTCAATAACCACGGAATTTAAGTACCTAAAATTAAAAATTCTTTATTCTCGATGCGCGTAAAAATTTGCCATCAAAATTTCCCGCGCTCCTCGAGTCGAGAAAAGATAGCGACGAAAGACACTCCGATAGTAAAAGGAGCGATCCATACATCCGCAGTTCCACCCGCGGCTCCGATGCTCCACGCGACGAGTGCGACCAGCAACTCGATGAACGTCCAGTGGAAAAACGGCGACGACGGAGGCGCCCCGATCCGAGGATACATTTTGCACTACAAGAGGGAGTTTGGAGAGTGGGAAGAGATCAAACTCTCCCACAAGAGCAGCAGCTACCAACTGTCGCAGCTCTGGTGCGGCACCGACTACCAGGTCTACCTGACCGCGTACAACCGCATCGGTATGGGATCCCCGAGCGAAATAGTCAAGGCGACGACGGAGGGATCCAAACCCGACGATTCCCCGGCCAACGGGGACAAGTTCATCACGGTTAACGTCTCCTGGATCACGCTGCACTTGCACGCCTGGAGCGACGGAGGCTGTCCCATCACCTACTTCGAGCTCGAGTACAAGAGGAGCGGAGAGGAACTCTGGACCCTCGTCTCTAACAATATCGAGGTTGGGGATTTCTGCGTTACCGACGATCGGTTAATACGGCTATTACTCGGTGTTTTTACTCGGCGTTTCCGTTCGGCGTTTCTACTCGGAGTTTCTACTCGACGTTTCTACTCGACGTTTCTACTCGGTTATCGGATACTATCAAACGAGAAACCCGCGAAGCTTCGCTCGATCGAGTTGGAGCGTATTTCGCGTTTATAGTGGAAGGACGATCCGCCGTTTCCGATGGAAAGTTTCGTTGTCTCGATAACCGATGGACTAGTTTGGCTTTTCGTTGCGCGAATAATCGATAAAGCGTTCGTGTATTTATCGATGATCCGAAAACGCGTACAGCCGAACAATTCCGGGGTTAATAAAATAATATTGCCAACGTCTGATAAAATGTGGAAAATTCTCTTAACTTTTTTTTTTATCGAAATCTGAAATTAGAATCAAATTTTCGTTATTAAAGTGAAATATTTTTATACGAAATAGGTATTTAAAGTATTTTTAATTTCAAATATTATTATTGAACAAGATACCACTTTTTAATATCGCTGTAAAATAAAATAATTAAAAATAAATAAAGGCAAACGAAACGATAGTTTAACGGAATCATAAAAAATGAGATTCGTCGTATTTTGTGTATTATTATTTATATGAACTTCTCGTATGTTACTGGATAAGGATTTCGCAAAATATTTAGAATTGATGAAACGTTTTAGTAAACATCGGTCGATGTAAAATGATCGGAGTTTATTACATTTTTTATTAGAATGATTTACTAAATGAAATAAAATTTATGATGTATATAATTTAAAGAAACAAACTATTTTTTTACATTATGTAATTGACGAACGCTAATTAATTTGTTAAATCGTATCGAGTATCCTCGCGAACGTTCGGTACACGTTCCTTCATTTTTTTTCTAAAATAAATATATCGTTTCGAGCGATGTATTAGCATTAAAATTCTTGCCTCGAGAAATTTATTACGTAAGATATTTTTCAAGATAGAAGAACGAAATAAAACGTGTAATTTTACAGTTGCATCGAGACACGCGGGTAAAATAAACAAAAGTAACGGAATTGACGAGGTAAAATCGCGTCCACAGGTGCAGAAATCTTACACTCTGAGCGAACTCCAACCGGGCACGAGTTACGAGGTTCGCATAAGGGCACACAACAACGCTGGATCATCGGTGGCTGAGTACAAAATCACGACGCTTCAACCTCACAGCAGTTCTACGGTACCTGCACTCGACGTGGATCGTTTCATACCTCAGCAGACGCCCGTCTACGCGGACATCAAGTTAATCGTTCCTCTGGTCTTAAGCTCCTTCGCCGTCATAGTCGCCGCGGGGACTGTCTTCTATTGTTTCAGAAAACGTAAGCACATTCGCGATCTTGGGTAAAAAAAGTTGAGCGTTTGCTTCAAATCTCATGCTTTATTAGCATGAGAGGAAAGTGTTAAAGAGAAGTGCTGTAAGTTATTTATAAAAAAAAGTATAAATAGACGTTTATCTTTGGAAGTATGTGCGAACGATGGTTGCAATCGTTTTTTTGAGGAAGCGATAACGAGATAAAAAAGTTGTTACGCTTATTTGGAAATCGTTCTTTACGAACATTTTGTTTATTCGATTACCTCGAACTAAATTATCACGAGTGACGAATTCCTCAAAATGTTTTAAATACCGTGAATTGTTGGATTTTTTAACAAAGAGTTTTTTAATAATTCGTACGAAGAAACTACTAGGAAATCATTTAAGTTATCAAAAATCTGATTAGAAACTACTCGTGTTTTCTAATTTAAATAAAAAACTTTTTGTCTTTTAAAATTTCCCTATTCGAGAATTTGTAATTTATAAAAGTTAAAGAAAATTTATAAATTTATAAGTAAATCAAAGTAGTATTTTCCAACGCATTTTGTTTATGAATTTTGAATATATTATTTTCAAGAAAATGAGCTTAAAGTTTTAGAACTTGCTATAAACACTTCTAGAAAATTGTACTTTAAACTCGTAAAACTTTGACAAACTTTAATTCAACCAAGTTAAAACTTTCTGAGAATATCATAAAATGATATATTTAAGGAAATATAATAAACTAAGCTGAATATTATGATTTCTTTGGAACGATTTAACAAATTCGTATATTTTATATTCATTTTTATGAATATTAGTAATGAATAATTTTGAACGATCATAATAATAATAATAATATACGTTCATTTTTTCATTGTCGTTCTTAAAAATGAGAACTAATCGTTAGTATTTTCATAAAAACTTTGTATTATCGGTTTATAATTAAATAAATATTAATTTTCAAATAATAACCACCAATAAGCAAAAAATATTTTTTCTACAACTTTTACAGTAATTTACTGTTCAAATTATTTGATATTACCAAAACATTACGGTATGAACTTAAATATTTCAGAATACAAACAATTTTTTAATTAATATTAATAATTCAATTAATTTTAAGAAAATACTTTATCAATAATAGTATAATTATTTATTTTCAACTTTGAGTAAGCAATTATACCACGATTCAAACAAAGTTTACCGAGCATTTTTTAATTTCTTTTGTATTAAAATTAGTTAAAAAAAATTTTACTTCGGCGTAATAAAATTCTATTTATAAATAATATAATTATTTTCTAGTTTTAAACGTTAATTTTTCTAAAATTGTGAAGAAATAAAGATAAAAAATAATTCATAAAAAATTCAATACTAAATGACGTTTAAAATATTTTGCGTTTTAATTTTTAACGATTTATTATTATATTGTAACAAAAAATTAAAATATGTATAAACACGAATAAATACTACATTACGTATTATCGTACGATCAATGTTTCAAATAGGATAATCTATCGTATCTTGACTACCGATAAAACTATTCTGTACTTTTTATTAGTGCAATAATATTAATTCATTAAATATATCTAATTCTTCTCTTAGGCTTAAAAAAAACGCGTAAAAACGAAAAGAAACAAAATTAATGCACAAAAATTTACGATAATATAGATAAATTCTCTGATACAAGACAACATATCGAATTTATTAAATATAAAAATAAATAATTTAACCTTTATTCTTAATAACAAACAAAACACGTAAACTTCTCTCGAAACATCAAAATCAATTCGTTTATCATTTCATAGTTTCAATACGATATACTTCTTTCGTACATATAAAATTCATTGTCATTACATCTAATTAACAATTAAAAATAAATACCAATTTTTATAAGCATCGATCGAAGACAGCTGTAAAATATCGTAAATAAACGGTTACTATCAAAATTTACATCCAAACAAAAACGTAAACAGCGACGAATATTTTCGTTAAAATTATCAAGATCGATATTTCGAGTCCAATCGATGCAAGACCGTATTTCTAAAAAAAAAAGGAAAAGAAAAAAGAAAGAAAAGAAACGGTATTATCATTTCGTTCGCGTTACCTTAAAATGACGAAACACGAGGAATAATCGATGAAACCAGGTGGCGAACATTGCAAGAAACATAGTTATAAAATTAGCTAACGCTTAACAGACTTACTGTTGATTAACATAGGGCCTTTGATGGGTGACTTAGGGAGCCTCCACGACGCTCAGACGGCCGCGGCACTAGATAATAAGCAAAACATGGAGCAACGCGAGCAGTACTACGCGACCGTGAGGAAACCTCTGCGATCGCCAATTCACGAGATTGGTACGTTGGAAAGGATACCAGGTAACTCTTCATTACATTTCACTTCATTATTACGACTTTTCGTTGCGGCCCAAGGGACGAGGATTTACCTTTTCATTTGGCAGAAGAACAGTTTCACGATCGGCTCCGAGAAATTTTGGAACGCTGAAACGAACCGATTGTTTATAAGAGAGTTTTTTTTGATAAAATCCGTCGACCGTTGGAAGAAATAGAAATACGCGTCGATCGAAGAGAATCATTTTTTAAAGAATCGCGAATTGGAAGGAAACAACTTAATTGTCGCGTGTATTCATCCGATAAGAGTTAGTCCACTTGCGTAAACGAATTATGGAGAATCGGTGAACGTAAAATACCCAAATTCAACCGTAATTATTCGAAAAGGTATTAAAAGCGATCGGTGAAAGGAAGATTCTTCCCAAAAAAATAAAAGAACTCGGAGCGGAAACCAAACTCCTAAGCATCTGGGAAGATGGTAAAAAATAAATAAATAAATAAATAAATAAATGGCTGGTAAAGGTCGGATCGTCGCATCCTCATCAACCCCGACGTAGAGGCCTGAGATTCATCATCCCTAAAGTTCGACCCCGCACCCCGTCATGCTTACTTTTACAGAGTACTCCGAGGATATCTACCCGTACGCGACGTTCCAGCTGAAGGAAAGCGTCCCTGCGAGCGGAGACAGTCGGTGCGACTCCGCGGCGCCGCTCCAGACGTTCGTCTACCACGACCCGAGGTTGACGAGTGCCGACACTTTGCAGCTCCGAGAGGTAACGCGCGTCCGGAGGATCCGCTCCCACGCGACCAACGCTCTTTTATTTTCTAAAGTCCCCGGAGCTTTTCCGAGCTCGGGTATGTGTGTGTGTGTGTGTCTGTAAAGCCTTGCAAACCGCACTCGCATCGCTTTGGGAGAATTTGGGAGAATATCCGCGGATAAGATTTTCTTTGGCGAGAGGGTCAAAGAAAATGTTGTCCAAGGTTTGCTTTCGATGCAACTCGAAAGTAAACGAGCCTACGTTTCGAGTAAAAATTGAGTTCCAAGTTTTTTTTTTACTCGTAATCTGTTGAAGTGAAAAAACGTTTATTTGTATAAAGTTTACAGTAGGAAAATATCCGTTAAATAAATATGTCTCTTTAGTCGCTAAAATCACAGCTCTATGTATTCGCAATTAGCATGAATACCCAGTATTCGCACACACGTCACGCACAAAAGCTTTATCTGAGAAATAAAGAAAAAGATTTTTGCAAAACACACCGCTATTTTTCTATAACGTAGTTCGACTTTCTATTCTCTGTCATTATTGGTATGTACCTCCGAACGAAATATAAAAGGACATAAATTCGTTGAAACGACGTATATTGTATCGCTTTCTTTATTACCGAACCCGAAGCTCAATCAGGCGGAAAATATAGATTCACTTTTCCACTGCGAAAGGAAAAGTAAATCTTACCGTGTAAATCATAATAATCTGTTTAAAAAGGTACGTGTAAAAACATTTTATTCGCTTCCTCTCTTTTCACTTTTTCCACCCCAATCCTTGGTTCCGTCTTTCTCTCTCTCTCTTTCTCTCTTTCTCTTGCTATTTCTCCCTCTCTCTCTCTCACACTCTCACTCTCTATTCTTTATCTCTTTCTCTCGCTCTATATTTCACTTCTCTCTGTTAATCTGTCCGTCTCTGCCATGTTTTTCGACTGTTTCTTTCTCTCGGTCACTGCGACTGCTGGTCCGCTCCATTTATTTCGATACGCGTTACGAGAAAGTATCATTTTTTCATTGAAACTCCGGACAAATTAATTATGGATATTTTCCAGATGATTCAGTATTCTTTAAACGTAAATTTTGTTTTGACATTTTGGTATAAATGAAATTATTCTGATAAAACTATGTGGTGGACAAAAATCGGAAGACTCGTTCGAATAATTCTCGATTGGATTTTTCATAAAGAATGTTATTAATTTGATAATAACGTTGAATAATTAATTTAGTTCTTTTTGCTTATATTTCATTTTATATTTCTACAGCTTTATTATCATGTATATTCGAGAAGTTTATATTGATTAAACTGCCACTTTAGCAATTACACGAATGTATACTAATTGTTTAATTTAAGAGCGAAATGTTTATATCTTTTTTATACTTTTGATATACATCTATTTATATATAAATATATCGATGGATTTCTTTTTAATCTGTGTAAATTTTGTTATACTTTTATTAAGCTTGTTACATTGTAAAATGGTGATATACCAAGGATATATATTATTTTTTAATTTAAACTTTGTACGATAAGCAAAAACGGTAAATTTATATTTTGTTAATTAAATACTTAAAACTCGACGGCACAATGTTTATGTTTTAAATAAAGTTAATCAAATATTCCTTTTATGTTTTAAAATGTTTGTATCGATTTCGTTTATGAACAATTAAATCATAAAGAAATTATTTTCGTTTATTTTATAGAAGAATAAAAATTGGAAAAATCTAATTGATAAAATATTATCGGTGATTTTACTGAAAAGCGAAGGTGACTGTTAAAATTTCAAACGATCAACGATAAGATTTTAAATAGTAAAAGTACGATATAAAGAAGACATAAATTAATTTTTTAATAACGCGTGTAGAAACTTTTCGAAAATTCCAATCGATAGAACTTATAACTCATAAAAATTCATTAAATTTAAATATATAATATCTTTTTCTATCGTACATTCATTTCAAATTGTAAATAATATATTTAAGAACATTTTTAAACATTCATCACTCTTTTTGCATTTTACTTTTTTCATATTATCAGCGACACGTTACAACCGCAAACTTTATAAAATTTAAGTTATCTTTAATATATATGCATTCGTTTACAAATTGAATAAATATTAAATCTTAATAATTTATTCTTAAAGAAATATATAATAAATTTGTAAAATACCATACGACTCGATCATTGATTTTCAAAAGTATGCTTTCAAATCGTACGAATAAACAATAAAAAATCGTAGATAACAATACGAAACATAATATTCCAAATTTGAGAAGTAACTAAATTCTATTCGCTATAAATTTTATAATTACGTAACGAAATAATTTATTTTTTTGTTCAAAAGCAAATGAAATTATCGTTCACGTAAGGTTGTATAGAATTTTTTTAATTTTCATAAGTTAGTCTACGAAATAATAAGAATCGCATGCTTTACCGATACGTTAGTTTATAAAGTAGTTAAAAATATATTGAAATACTTTGAACCCGATGATACAATTTGTAGAGAGAAAAATTGAATAAAATTCCGTTAAATTTCAAATCACAAAACTTCAAAGTCACCGGAGTATTATAAACGAACGATTTTCTCGTTGAAACAATAAACTTTGAGCAATCAATTATAAAAGAATACTTTACGAAATGCAGTTGTCTTTAAGAAGTTTTCACACAGATAACGAAACCCATCGGATTTATTGATAAAACTTTCCTCGTCGTTGATCGCGCGTCTCTGAAAACTTAACGTCAACCATTGCAAGGAAAAATGAGCCCCAGACTCCGATGTCGGAAGTAATGAATTCAGTCCCAATCCCATAATCCGGATTATCGCGGGAAAAGTATCGGATAATCCGTAATCTCGGAATAGCCAAGATCGGATTGGTCCCAATGGCTGTAACACTTGCTCAGGAACTTAGAAACTTCCGTTAATATATTTGCGTTAATATAAACAAAAAACTTCCGTCTGATTGCAGTCGGAATGCAACCGGTACGCTAAGGTGCGCGGGGGCCGCTCGTCCTCTGCGCCGTTGCATAAAGCAGCGCACAAGACGAGTCAGGGCAAGTCCGAGTCGGAGGAGTACGACACCCTGGGCTCGGACAGCGACACGGAAGTCGGGACCAGCAGCCGAACCGAGTCTTCCAATCACCTCGTCGATTCCCATCACTCGGCCTCTGCGACCGATGCGCGCGTTCACAGTACGCAATTAATTAACTCTTTTTATTTTCTGCTACTTACGTCTCCACGTCTCCTTCATCTCTTCCTTTTTACTCACCCCGAATCTAATCCCGAACGCGATCTCGCCCTTTCGATTAAAGTTCCGAATATTTTTAGGGTCTTTTATTTTACGGAGAATTTCTACGTCGAGGTTTTCCAGCCACTCGAGAACATTTTTTAGGCCGAGTCTTCGATGCGTAGATTCTCTGTGCTTTTTTCCGTTTTAACCATTCGATCGTAAATCCGTGTCGATAAGTCAACTAGTTTCGAAAATCCATATACTTTTAAATACTTATCGCTTGGTAAATATACGAGAGGAACTTCGCAAAGCGTTTTTATCGCTCGAAACGTTCGAATAACGATAATGAAAAATAAAAAACATTCTATTCCGAGAGGAAGAGTTAACTTATTCGGTGACGCAACGAATCGCAAGCTGTTTCTAAATTTCGTATACTTTTCGTTCCCTGTGCGGTGCAATAAATTATACATACGCTAAGAATACAACGATCGATCACCCAATGATAAAAAACGTACAGATACCAAAGTTTTACGTACTCGGAACTTTAATCACAGCTTTGTCTGATTGTGCTGTATGAAAAAAATGTCCAAATTATCGATAAAACTATTTTTTCATATTATTTTCTTTACCTTGCATTTCGTTTCGTTCGGTTAAAAGTTAAAATCGACGTAGTTTTTTTTTATTCGTTCGTTCCTTCCCGCTCGAAAGTCAGTTTATTTAATTCTCGTTACGAGTAAATTAGCAATGGCTTCGATTACCTCCGTTCGTTTAACCGATTCCTAAATTATTACTATTATTATTATTACTATATCTGAAATATTGGTCAAGAATTGCGATTCGCTCGAAACACGACATTTTGATGTTCGATGTAGATTAACGGAACGATCGTTGTTGAAAAAATTTCCTAATTGTGTAGCTTTTGTGTCATTGTCAAGACCGACAAATAAATCGAGCGAAACATTAATAGAATACAATTCGTGTAATTCCAGACTTCTTGTACCATGGACCAGAATCTAGCACGTCTACAGAACCCTCACCGATTTTTGAGAGAAAATCGTTTCCTGGAAGGGGAAGACCCAAGTAAGTCGTAAGAATAACGCGAGAGGAGAAGCGATCGATAATAATCGAGAAATAAACATCCGGTCGATCGTTTTCAGGATGCTACGGTTGGCGCGTTATACCGGCGAGGAGGCCAGGTCAAACCTCGTCCTCGGTGCAGCAGCAGCAGCAGCAGCAGCAGCAGCAGCAGCCGGGCAACACGGGGGGATTGGCCTTGCCAAGTACCAGTCGAGCTCTATCGTCCAGGAACGTGACGGACCAGGCCACAACATGTTCGTCCCCAAGTTGGATCCACCCTCGGGGTTCTCCGACGCGCTTGAACTGACCGACGCCGAGTGCGAGCAGCTCGACCGCGGCCAAAGGAACCTCCGCGACTTTGTCATCGCGGTGTAAATAAGGAGCCGGGAGCGATCTGTAACCGCGGGAGGAAGACCCGGGCAGTCCTGGCGAGCGACTCGTCGGGAATCGTTTGCTGCTCACGGCTCTCTTCCTTACGGTGCGACGACACGAGGAGACGAAAAAACGCGATCGGTTTAATCTTTCTCGATAGCTTCGGGGGACTGGCCATTTCCGTTATACGTATTAACGATCGAACGAAAGGTACAGGATTATTGATCTCGTTAGAGGACGAAGGCCATGATCGTACATTTTTCAAGGTCTCGGATAGTTAAAGTACGCGTCGACGAGTTGTCCTGTTGACATCGTACACTTTACAATATACATATTATTTGAAAAAAAAAATAAAAAAAAAAAAGTGATCGTTCAACAATGAGACTCGTACTCTTGCGTTTTCAAACGATTTTAAAGATTGTTTATATTCTATTTACTTTGTAAAATATACAAGACTTATTCAAATTTGGAAACAACTGACTTTTCTATTAACCTTCCATACGTTTATATATTTTATTTTATTTTTAACGGGATTATCCGTTACATCGAATGTTCTTATCGATAACTTCAAATTCAAAAGAAATCTGTAACGCGATAACTCAAATGGAGCAAATGGGGAATTATTCGGAAAAGTAACGAAACGATGATGGTAAAAATTTATGTATATACTTTTCTATCGAATATAAATATATTATGTATTTATGTTTTTCTTTTGAATTTTAGAGAATTATTTTTACCGTTGAAGAATCTACATAATTTGTCGAGAAAAAAATATCGTAAAAATGATTCGATGTATTATTATAAATCCTCGAAATTTGAAAGCTCAAATCTTTGTAAATGTATACGTTAAACAAGCGAATTAAAATTGTATGTATATACATTTAATTATTTTCGTTTATAAAATAAAAAACTATCGAAATCTCTTTTTCGAAATCGTTACAATGAATGTATATTTAAAATTACTCAAAATAAAAGTCATTTTGAAAAAAAGAAAAAAAAGTTTATCAGTTACATTTAAAAATTTCTCACATAACGAATCAGTGCTTATAAATAATAAATACAATATGTAGAAATGGTAAATGATCGTAAACTCGAATAAAAAAAAAATTTCTTTATTGTATACGAAGTATTTATTACAAAAAGAGACACAAAAGTACACTATAATATAATATACTTATATCTTCACATTATGTATTTCTTTCATAAATTAAATAATTCTACGATATCCGCTTATTATTTAATCTATACGTATGTATATATATATATAATCTATTTAATTCACATTCGATCTTCATTCGATTAACGCATATAATACAATCAACGGTATACTGATAATGTTCTTGGAACTTACACCCGATAGTACAAGGACACCGAGGCTAACGAACGTCGCATCGCAAAAGCATCTCTCGCGGCGATCGCATAAGAAAAAACAACTCACTTTTCCCTCGATAGTAACCTCGAGAGCGACTCTCGCGATCGGTGATCCAGTAAAAAAACAATACTATCTTTTCGTAGCTTCGCTATCGATTTTTACGTTAAGTATATTGAAAACCATCGACTCGTTCGTTCGCTCATTTTTTTCCACAACGCGAATCCGATCGTACGCGTAGAGAAAAAAAAAAGAAACGACCTCGACCGGTAATACTTTTCTAACAATTTTTACAATCTCCCTAACATAATGTCCGTCGAACCTCGACTTACCATCCGAGAGGATATCATCGCAGCCGGCTACGAGAAATCCCAAGAAATTTATCACATTGGTCCCTTTACGCGCGTGTGGTCGCAAGGATCACCCGCGTGTGTTTGTGTGTGTGTGTCTGTGTGTTATATACAAAACAACTCGCGCCTCGTCGTCTTCTGTACAAAGCAATCGGACGTATACGATACGTGCGATCGCGGACGGAGGCTGAGAATTTCCGGTCGTCATCGATGAACTTATACAACGAACGAATCGATACAATTAAAAACAAAGCTAAAATCGAACGAGTTTCCTTCGTTCGCGAGACGTCGTCGTCTCCGGGAGGCTGCCCATCGCCTCCGGGTCTCCTCAGCTTCCCAGTCGCTTCGGTAACGAGAGTTGGCAAATGGCGTTGTGCACCGGCATCGAGGCCCAACCTGCCAAGGCGATGCCGATCGAGTCCGCCATGGAGGCGATACCGAGCGACGCCTCCCGTTGTTCCCAGGGGATCTGAAAAGCGAGATGTGCTCGTTGTAGAGATTCGAGACTCGGACCTCGTGCGAGAGTAGTTTTGGAATCGTGCTTCAAAGGTAAATTCGGAGTTATCTTTCCCGAGAGCGACGAAAGCTCAGTATTTCTCGAATGTACAATTGAAACGTTATCTTTCTTCGAACGAACACGTTTTCCTTTTCAAAGGAGAGGATTTTTTTAAATTCCTTTCGCGCGTTGTCGTTTCTTACTCGTAAATTTCTTTGTTTGGTGTCTTATTTATTCGTTGATAACTCATTTTACGTAAGCGCATCCGTCGAAAATGTAATTGGAAAAAGAACATCTTGATCGATCGATATACGTTTATTCACCCGCGAATTGATTTCGATTTAATAAATATAAATAAAAAAGCTGGAAAATGATCGATGTTATCTTTATTTACAAAATATTTTCCCGAAGAATTACAGATATTTTTCTGTGTTTTACTATTTTACATAACGCGATGATAATAATATTTTATCGTAATCCAATTAATATGTAGCAAATTAAATCTCGTATATAACGTTTTCCAAATTATTAAATAGCGAGATAAAACTTTTGAAAAATGAATATTTTTCATAGAATCGTTAAAGATAATACGCGATTTTTTCTAAACATTGTAAAATTTTCATTGTATTGTCTTAGCGGTAATTATATAAATTTGAAATTTATGTTTTTTAAAATAACGTATTTTCAAATATTTATTCTTTTAAATATTAATTTGTTTATTCGCTTGTTAAAATATTTGTTTTGCCTTATTGAATTCATCCGTAACAAATAAAATATTTATGTTGTCGTCTATTTCCTTTCAATTTTACAAGAATATTTCTTGTACAACTTCGACGTTCAAATTGCCAAGTCAGGTGTGAAATATACGTACTACAACTTTTTATCGCTGGCAAGGAAAGTGAAACGCTACGAATTTTTCCTTCCGATAATATTTATATATAAATTTTCTAATCGGAGTAACGTCAATGTACTTATTCGCTCAATATTTAGACATAATTTTAATTCTACGATATTAAAATTTTGTTCCCGAATTCCTGACTCACGAATTTCCACCGATCAACAGCTTTAACAAAAATTGAAAAAATATTATCCAACGCAATTAAATCGTTACTCACCTCTTTTGTCATTCTATAAAACGTATTGACATAAGCAGCACCGCCGAGTAGACCTTCCCATAATACGAGGCCAAACACAATCCATATATTTGGAATGTAGTAGTAAATTGTCTCGAACGTCAAAAGCAGAACGTTTATGAGCTATGAAAAAGCAAACAATAATTTCTCGTTAAAGTCAAGGGATTAAACAGAAAACAAATTTGCCAAATTAAATTTTACCTGCAAAACGGACATGATCCAAATCTTTTTTATGGATATGAAATTAACGGAAGAACGGGATATAAACACTCCAATTTGGTAATCGACTTGAAGCCAACGATATTGGTCACAATGGGTCAGTGATATGCCGCGAAATTCTATCAATTCGTACTGGAAATAAAATTGATATAAAATATTTGAGGTCATGATACAAGGCTAATATTATTACAACATGTACATTTAAGAAGTTTGAGTAGTGACACAAGGTAAAAAAATTTCAGTTATTTTCTTATCGTATTTAATTGTCTTGTTACCGATGTACCTTTATAATCAAAAATATTTATATTGCAAAGTAAATTCTTATCGAATGTAGATAGCGATGTTACATCTTTAAATATCTTTATTAAAAATGTTATTTACTTCGCGATTAAATTTTGCCACGCGTGAAACCTTATTCGTGTATAAACTGTATACAAAAATATTTTCGAATCAGTAATCGTTATTATTTGTTTGCTACTTTTAAAAAGTCTAGTTTTAAAAAACTAATTAAGAATAAAATTACAATTATATTTTTGTATTGTGTCAATTTGTAATTCTAGACTTAACAGGAACTAATAAAATGTATAGATCAATTAATTAAAATTATAAAGTAGCTTCGACACAATAAGGAAAAATACATTTTATAATATAAAGACATTCGTAAGTCTCAAAGATTTTAGATTTTCATAATCAAGTTTTCTAATTACTTTATAAGTAATCTTATCGTTTACAACGTCAAGGTCTTGATACTTTGAAAATGATTTAGTTAGTTTTTAATTAATTCAAATATTCTCTTGTAGCTAATTATCTTAAAAAATTAATTCAAGATATTTTTATTTGATTATAAATTTTTCAATTACAAAGATTTATAAATATAAAAAAAAATATTTTAAGCATTATTAAAGCTTTACGTCGTATCGACATGGATTATATAATATCGTGTACAATAGTTTTACAATAAATTACGTACAAGTAATTTTGTACTATTTGGATTGTTTGAATCGACATTATATTCATAAAATGATTTTAACACTTTTTTATAAAAAAATGATCAATTTTTTTATCTCTGTACGTAATACAACATACAACATGATTTTGGTTGTTTCTGAGTTTAATATTTACACGTTAAATCATTCCGGATACTTTTAAATAAACATCTATATCTACAAGTATAATAATACTATATTCTTTCGATTATAGGATTAAGATACCAAACATTTTTTTGTACGCGTAAAATATAAACGTTGTTTAATAATTGAAAAAATTTTTGAAATAATTGAAATCTACTCCAATGCCATCGTTCTTAAAAACAATGTTCAAGGTTAAAATAACAGAAAAACTTATTAAAATCATCGAATAAAGAAATACATAAAATTAATAAATTTGTTGATGGATTCGATGAGTTTTCAAAAGTATAAAATTAAATCCAAAAAGTCATACACTGTAAAGTTTACACTCGTAAAATAAACCTCCCTTTAGATCATCGCGAAAAAGTTAATGACACCGAACCTAAAAACGATTAACTTAACTGGAACTTGAAACGCTAACAAAAATAACGAAAGTTCGGTATATTTATTGACTCACCAGTCCTTGATTGATGAAATACTCGAAGAGATAAACGAGACCCAAAGGCACCATGTACTTGGATAATTTCGGCACGAGCTTCAACTTCTGCCCTAACGTCATCTTTGGTGCCTCGATTATCTGCTCTTGGCTGCCGACGCCGCCGTTTTCGGTAACGAGGGTTAACGTCGGTTCGGGATGCGTCATCACCAGCCAGAAGATCAACGCCTGGATTATTGGCACGACTAACATCAACAGCAGTGCGTCTGCCGAGCTCAGGAAGAAACGCAATCCGGCATAGGAAAGGGCACCGATTATACCCGCACCTCCGGTACCCGATGACCAAGTCGAAATTACATTCCTACGAGATTAGATGGATTTTCTCGGTTGTTTGTTGGAAATTTATGTTTCGTCTTCGTTATTGGAGATTAAATCTTATTGATTTTTATTCGATTCGAAAAAATTTTGATCGCTTTCATTTTTAACGTAAAATATTTTTTTATTTAAATTTCGTTCATTTCTATGTGATTATTATGTTTATTCGGAGGTTCGAAGGAATGATAACTGATTTCGGTCGAATCCAGGTCAATTGAATAATTTGTTAAATTTCAATTCCGTGGTAAGTTAGAGATAAGTTACGTATTCGCGTATCTTATGAAATGTGCACACATATTACGTAATATATTGGAAAATAAATTACTCGTTGATTATTGTTCGATGTCAACGTAAACGGACGTTTCTATTTTCGTTTAACAAAGCATAAACAAAATTTAAAATAATCGAGTTCGTATTTATTATTTGAGATTTGAATGCTTTTGAAAATGTAAAGTGTATCTGAAAATTTTACTACACCAATGCTTATTTTTCAATATTAAAATTTGAATATTAAATTATAAAATCCGTTGTTATAAATAAAATTTTCCGTTATTTTAACTTATCTAGTTAATAAATCTAAACTTGTAAAGAATGATATTCTTTACACATCGTAAATTTAGGTAAAATATAAAATACCCGGTCGTATCAAATTGGAGTAATTAAAAATATTTTTTAGAATTTTAGTGATTTTCTTGCAAATTAAAATTGAAATTTTGATGTAAAATAAATTAATTTGTTACAAACTTTTTAAAAATTATTACCATAATCCTTGAAAATTGTATAAATAAAAATGATGATTTTTTTAAAAAGCAATCATAATCTTATCACGTATTTTAATAAAAATACTTTGCAACATTGTAATTCAAATTACCTTTCATTGAAAAAACCTTATTATTTTATCAGTGTCTCGATATCTAAATAATAGGGACAACGCATTGACCTACAAAATTTAAACAATCTCAATTTTCCTTCTTTAGCCGCGAGGTTAATATTTTATTAAGCTTCTTTCCTTGTAGTATTCAATTATAGAATAATCAAATAGTTTTTATTAATTAGGATCTTGAACCTGACGTACAAATTGCGAGAAAGATACTTCCTTCCTTCAACAGGTAAAATAAAAAATAATTCTTTCTTTTATAATCATAAAATACATTATATCGCAGAAGAAGAAAAATATCATAAAAGAATCTATTTGCATCTTATCTCAAGATCGATTAACAACAATTACGAAAGATCGAATAAAATTTAAAATTAAAAACAAACTAATTTTCCTTCGAATTATTTATCTTCGTTAAATCCAAGTACACCGCGATCGAAACGTCTTCTTTCGAATCGTACGTCGGAAATTAGGATCGCATTAAAATTAGAGAATGAAAAACTCACTTGGTGTATCGGTGACTGTAACTAAGCAGCGTCACCTCCCCCAGACCCGACGACAAGGATGTAACGACGACTCCGGTAATCGCAAGCCACTTCGTGTTACTCAATGAGACCAACAGGAATCCTGCAGCTGAAAACAACACACACGTAGCCATGCGTGCGCTGGAAAAAAGTTTTCGATTCGTGAGGGTGAGATTCTGTAGCGCTGATAAGGTGGGGATGAACTCGGATTTTCCGGGAGGGACAAAAAAAAGAAAAAAAATAATCTAGAGGTTCGTTTTAAATTGGTTAGTTAACAGCGTTTTTACGATTTTACGAGAGAATTCATTTTAATTAATTTTTATTTAATGGCTATCATAGAAAAATAGTTTCTTTTTAGTTGAAGCAAAAAAGTCGTAGATTTTTAGAATTGATTTTTAGAAAAGAAAACTAAAGTATTAATTTATTCTTTGTTTGATAATAACTTTTATTACCGCTGGAAATTTTTGGAATTCGTAAGCAGGATTCTCGATGCATCTTTATTCGGTTGACTAACGAGCGAACGTATATTTTAACAAAATTTAAGAAAATTTGATCGCAAGCGAAGATTAACGCGGTACTTTTGAACGGAGATACGAGCAAAAGTATATTTATTTATTTTGGTCTGATAAATTATGATGGATCGAACTAATTCAATTGTGCTAATTACTCCACGTTAAGATAAAATAAGTTACTTTAAACTAAATTAGAAAAATGGTGGATAGAATTTATATACCTCGCGATCGTCTTATCGTTACTCGTTCCTAAAAAACGTACAACCTTTTATAGATTGTCCGCATCGTCGGTGAATTATCGCCGCTTGGTCTTAATATCGATGAGTTCTTTAACGACTCGGTGAAACAATTAACGGGTGTATTTTTTTGGCTACGTTTCTATAAGCCCGATTGTAAATTAAAACAATGTACGCGAATTTTAATTATAATAATGGATCGGGAGAATAAGCTAATCAAAAAAATCTTTCTTTCCTTTTATACCGTGTAATAATAAAAAGTTTCACGGTGGGTTTTAATATAAACAAGTTTAGTCGATATTTTGATGGAATCGCAAAAGTTATATTTTACTTAAAAATTGATTTTCGGTTATTACGAGCTTAAAATGTTATCAAGAAATTAGTGTCAATTATTTGCAAATATTATTACAGAAGCATTTAAGTATAGAAGTTTCATTATTAACGATTAAGTTGGTACTAAAATTCCTACTATGAAGTTAAAAACTGACATTTACATCTACGTTCGGACTACTAAAACCATTACCATAATAATATTACAGTGTATTAAACGATATGTTAAATATTTTAGTAGTTTTGTACATTTGATGATCGTTTAAGTATTTTTAAACGAATGAATTAGAAGTTGTACAAAAATTTAATAGAAAAGGATATTAAAGTACCAATTTACATTTTCAACAATGTTTGGGAAATTAAAGCAACGTTAACGTTAAAAAATTGAAATGCTAAAAATTAATTCTCGTATTATTTCACTTTGAAAAAGTTAGAGATCGTACAATTTACGTTTAAGCTGGCACGGATTGATGGATGCTTTCTGCTCGGATACGCTAAACAATTGTGATTACTAATCAGATTCCTACACTTAAAGTAGAAAGAAAAGTACATCTTTCATAATATTTCACAACAACGTCAGCAAGAATTATGTGATTAATGAAGCTGACCGAACCAAACGGAATGATTGCAATCGTCAAACGATAATTTAAAGAATTAAGTCTTCGATTAAATAAATACTTGTATATGCAACCGTAACAAAAATATTTATTACATAATATTAATAGAAACGTTCTATTAATAAATTGATCGATGCTATCATAATTGCATTACCGAACCATTCGGTATTCTCATTTATCGGCGATACATATATTCGTTCCGATTGTATTTCCGCGCGCTTCGATTACGTCAAAGTATGATTATCTGGAACGAAGAAAAAAAAAAGAAGCGCGCTTTATAATTCGTAAAACTTGTTTTTCTCTACCGACCAACATTCCGTAACATATAATATACAACGTATATAATCTGGATGTATCCAACTCCATCTACTAAGAAACGTTTGGCATTTGTATCTGGAAAACAGCGAAAGATTAACGCCCTAAATATCCTATCTGTTATCTTATAATTTTTCAAACCTTTTAAATCCGATCAGAATCATGCACAGTTGTATGTATATTTTCTGTACGTGTCGTATCATTTTAAGCGGAATGTAAATAATTATATATTTGCTATTTGTTCCCTTTACGAGACAAATGGCAGAACAAAAGAAAAATAATTGATACCCGCATTTACGAGTAAATAAAATCTGTGTATATATCGTTTAATAAAACAAATATGAAATTGAGTTTATATACGAGTTCTAAGCTTGTTGAAGACGTATGCACAAATAATTATTTTCAACGACGTTATCGTATCGAGTGATCTTTAAAACTCCGCCAAGCGTTAAAAAGTAGTAAAAGTTATGGATTTTATATTAAAATTTAAAGTTAATTTTTATTATTGTTAATTATTATTATTAATTATTAGAAATAGAAATATCACGCGTGTACCAAAATAAATTGAAAGCTTGATATTTCGATGCAAATATTAGAAATACTTTGATCGAAACGGATAAATTTAACTTAAACTTAAATCGCGTTATTTATCAAGTAAGAATCCTTCGTTCACTGATTTATTTTTAAACTTTTTCTAATGGTACTCTGATTAAACATCGACTATTGTATCGATCTTCTATATTTTTGTGAACTGGTTGAGAGTAAAACGTTATATATAGCAAACGAATTGAGCCATTGTTTTATAAAATCAAATAATTATGAAATCTCTTTTATATAAAATTGAATTTTACTATAATTCCAAATCTAAAAATAGGGTAATAAAAACTAATCTTGTGCGATACTTGCACTTAATTAACTATAATAAATATACACGTGTAGGAAACAATTTATAAAATCTTAATAAATCTTATTGCAAAAAGTAAATGGTTACAAATATCAAATAAAATGCAAATACTCACTGTACGAAAAAGGGTAAAAATGGAGCTGTGAGCTTGATCAAGACACTCGGTAGAATATCAGCCAATAAAATTGCTCCGGTGGATACATTGTTACATGTACGGATCGTTTCGTTGACAGCTGCACACGAATCATCCTAAAAAATTATGAAGTATTGAGTTTAGTCGTGTTGAGACGTTTATAGAAACAAAAATACGCGAGGCGTCGTTTACAAAATAAAAATTAAACTGCTTTCCTGCTATTTATCGATAATAAATCACGAATTTAACAAGGAATATCGATGCTTCTCAATTTTGTTTCAATTATTATAAAAGTATTTATTGTATTTATATTTATACAGCTAAGCCATAAATTCAAGTTCACGAATGTCAAAATACGTAATAACTTCAATTGTAATCGAATGCTTTTGAATATTTTGAATAATTTAATTTAATTTAAAAATAACATAATTTGTATAAAAATTTAAAAAAATAATCAGTCACGCGGATCGATATCTTAAAAAGATTATTCTTTTCAAGTAAAAGAGAATTGCTCTAAATATGATATCCACAACATATTTACTTATGATTCGTTAAGTAAATTTAAAATCTAACCGTTCATTTCGAATTACAGTTATTTCACAACATATTTTTATCGTAATAAATAATCTTCTTTCGAATCATTTTCAGTGTGAAAATAAAAATTTTTATAATTTACATGTAAAATAAAAATATTTTATGTACATTGGAAATTATCGATGTAAAGTTTTGCACATTTCTATCGATAAGTTGTATAAATAAATAATTTTATACGCGTTATTTACAATAATAATTTGTATAATAATAAAATTTAATTTTGAAATCTTACATAAATTTATCGACGAATATTATAAAATTGCTAACGAATTTAGGTCACTATTTATAGTTAATAATCAAATTTTAACGTGATTAATGTTCGATTAACGAAGAATTTATGTGTCAAAATATTCACGTCGAGATATCCCCGATCTTAAACAATGCTTTATATATAAAGCGAAAAGAAAAGAAAGATTAACCAAATATCGCAAAAAACGTTTGCTGACTTGATAAATAAAGTTTTACATTTAAAAGTGAATCACGTTGCAGCGACAGATATTTGAGACATTGTGTATTTAAGAATAAACAACGTTACCTTTAAAAAGTGCAATTATATATTATCATGTTTGATACGATAATTTAGATACTCGTTATTATTCATTAATTTATTTTCGAATAATCGCTTATCGATGTACTTATTATATACGTTTCATATATTATTCTCGTAACAATAAAACGTTACAGATTATCCGGGTTTCTTTTTTTTTAATCGTCAACTGTATCGAGATTCAACTAAATTTTTTTTAATTCAATTTATCTATGTAAATTCCATGACATAAAAATTTTGCTAAAAATTACGATACGCTATATCATTCGTAATTCATTTGTGTATTCGATTAAATCGTATAATTAGAATTAAATTAATCGTCAGCAGTTTATCGAAGCTCAAAGTTATGAAAACAATATATTATCTCGTTGCATTTAAAACCTTCAAATTTTATCTTATCCAATCTATCGATATCAAAAGTACAATTCATAATTCGTTAATATAGTTTTTATTAAATATTAAATATCTGATATTACTGGATAATTATTAGCGTCATTTTAGTTTTAAAATACTCGTATAAGTACTTAATTTAAAAGATCGTAAAACGAATTCAACTTGTTTCGAATAAAAAAATTCGTAAGTACCTTTCAATTTTACAGAAAGCGAATATACTCGTATTAAATTAAATACCAGAAATAATCATGAATTTCTTTAAGTTAAAAAATGTTAGTTAAAATTTAATAGATCAAGGTATGAAAAAGTGTCAATGATATTATAGTCCAAGTACGCCGGGAAATTTTATAGTCGAACGGTGCTCAGGTATTATTTCGACGGGTAAAAAATTAAAAAGCGATATGTGATTAGCGAATAAAAGCAACGATCCATCCCGCGTATTCGAGTCGAGAAAATTTTTACTTAAAAATATCCGAGAATCGAAGAAAAAGCGTTTCTATATTTCTTAGAATTATGTTGAGTCCTTAGCATGAATTTTCACTGCATTATCGTTAAACAAGGTCTTTAACATTACTTTTATTTGACACCTAAGAAATTTAGATCCACACAATAAAGATAACGCATTGAAGCCTTGTATTTTCCGGGACGCTCGTAAACAACGCGAGATTATGTAAGCAATAAATGCCCAAGAATATTAAAAAAGTCTCGAATCATCGGAGCATCTTCTCGCCGGAATAAAATGGACCGTTCCGAGTGGAAAAAGGAAAGTGGGGGAGGGCAATTCCTATGAAATAGTTTAATGCGCGTTTAAAGTAGCACAAAAGAACTCTCAATAAAAGCTCGTCCTTGGGGCGTGAAAAATATATGCAACGGAATCTCCATGCGTACGACAGAACCGGGGACATCTAATGATTGATAAGTCGCGGAGTGACTGTAACTCGTCTACGCAACAGACGTACAAATGCGAGAATCGCTCGGTGCGTTGACACGATCCATCGAGATCGAGATCGAGATCTACCGATACCAAATATCGCTCGAGATGTTCCCTTCGGATGATGTTGAGATCGCGCGAAAACAAAATTTACGATCCGGCGGTTAGTGCACTTTAATATTTATTTAAAGTGTCTTTTATCGTAAAATCAAAACTTTTCTAGTTACTTTTAAACGAGTCTGAGAATTTTTTCTGTAAACCTTTCAATATTATCGTATAAATAAGATAATTTAAAAAATTTTATACGTACGTAGATTAAAAATGTCTAAGATATTGGGCAATAATTACGCGTTTGTTTTATCGTTTTTGAGATCTTATCAAAATTGTATGTTTTCAAAAAATTCTAAACTGTATAAGAAAGTAAATTCCGAAAATATGTTTAAATTTAAAAGAAGTATCGATAAAAATATATTTTATATAAGAGTAATTAACGAATATACGATTGAATTCAATTTCGTTCGTCACGTATAATAAAATTTACACAAACTTTTCGATCGTGCTTTGTAAACTACGAAATGAATATCGTAACGACACGAATTGGAAGACCATTTTTAAGCGCGTTAAGTTTAATCCGAATATTATTTAAAAATAAAATATTTAATAACTTTAATAGCTTGGAAAGAAAAGTAGACACAACTAAGAGTTGATTTATTAGAATGAAAACATTTTACTAAATTAATTCTAAATAATACAGAAATTTCCATTAAATAAGCCTTGAATTGTCTTACGAACGAAGGTAAGTTATAAATAAAAATAGTTTTTATATATTAGCATTTGAGCAGTGCAAGAACCTGTCACAAGTTGTCAATCGCGAGATAAATTTTCTTATTCAATGCGAATTGCCCGACATCGACAATTCAAAAGATACATATTCTATTAAATTAAATACGCAATGAAACAATTAATTGCGTTAAATTCACGAACCGCCGTCATTTTTTAAAAAACAATCAACGCAAATCTTAATACAAGCCTCTAAAAAAAAAAGTTTCCCAACGAAATATTTATCTTTCTAGCGTAAAATATACACGACGTCGGTGCGCAAACATCATTTTTTTGTTTTCGTCGTCTCGCTAAGAAGATTAAAAAGACAAACGAAATCGTCCCGACGCATTTGTAACGAGTTCCGTCGATTGGAATAAACGACGGGAATTCCCCACATCCACCCGAAAAATCCAACGCTCGTATTTAAATATCGCGAATGTAATGACGCGCCTATTATTTTATTAGCGCATTGGAACGCGCATCAGGTAATATCTGTCCCTAGGTTACATCTTCTTTCCTCCTACGAGTGCACGTATTAATCCCCGTAACGTATGCACGACGTGCAACTCCGCTTCCACGAGCATCGCCGGTCGGCAAATTAACAAATTGGAGGTCGTCACCTTCAGCCGTTTCGGAAAGGTCGAATGCGAGTGGACTCGAATTATCCTTTCAGACGCAACGCGGAATTTCGGGAAACGCGTATCTCGTATGCCGTTCGCGATAAGGAGTATTTCGTTACCGGCGGTTTTGGTGTTGTATCGTAACGTGGACACGAGACGAATAACGGATCGACTTTCTTGCTTCGCAATAATATTATCGCGCGCATTTTTCGGATTCTGGGGATTCGACATTTTTACAAATTATTTAGGCCGAGTGCACGTTATTATTTCGCTACCGTTGATGTACCGTTAGTCATCCTTATCTTACGTATACGATATGCAGAACTTAACGAAATTATTAAATGAATTTCGAGTTCGATGTTTCCCGTCAAAATTTATTCCGTAACTAGCGTAGACGATTCGGTAATAAACGTAACGAGCAATGCAAATATATAAAATCCGAAGACTTTGTAGTTGAAAATTATGCCTCGTTATCTCGTTTAAATAAGGAATTCAGTGTCACGCATGCAAAGGTCCAGATATTAAAGTGTAACCCAGAAAACGAGTATTGTAAAATAGATACACTTATTGTTCTAGATCTTGACACAGTAAAGCCACATGAAACTATTGGACGAAAGCTGAGTCACTGAGTCACGACGACCAATTTGATTGATGGCAATGCGCAGTATAATTTAACGCAGTGGTTTAATTTACTTAATTTACTGGGCCTCTTCCTACGATACTTTTAAACGCGAATAATACAATTCTGTTAACTAATTACGCGCTATATGCTAAAATAATCGAACGCGAAAATTAATTCGTAGATATTCTCGAAGAATCCCAAAAAAGTCTAATCGTATTCGTAGTAACGATCGATTTGTACTTCTATAATTAGAAGATGTTTAATGAATGAACGGATCGCGCAAACGTGTAAATGTAAATCAATATTTTTTACGATAAGTATGCTGTGAATTCAAATATGAAACACGTATTATACGGATTTTATTGTGCAAAATTAATGGTACTTTTTTACTTATAAAATTAAAGAAATATTTTCGAGATTTAATGTATATTTGCGCTTTTTCTGTTATAATTAAAAAATAAATAAATTGAAAGTACAGAATTAATATAAATATAGTTTCAATCTTTTCTTCGATATTCGTATTATTTTTGTTTGACTTTAATTTTTTATCGCTAAAAAACATAAAATATTCTCAATTTGTACATTAATTTTTTTATCGTTTGAACATCATTTTTTATGTACAATAAATAAAAATGTAAATTCACGAAATTTGTGTTCTACTTTATCGGCGGTTAGATAAATAAGAACATCAACTTTATCGATTTATACTACCAAAGTTCTTTCGGAACGAATTATTACATAAATTAAATAAGTTTAAAGCCAATAATTCAATATTATCGTTGAATTCTATGTATTATGTTCTGTAACGCGTTATGACATCGAAAATATTGCACACTAATAAACCGTATAACATGAGAAGAATACTTTATGACAAATTTAATATTGTGGTCAACTCGACATTTCCATAAAAGTCAAATCACCGAAAAAGATAAATTTTTTGTTATTTCAGTTAATTAAAAGTAGAAAAATATCGCGTACGAAAATGTTAATTTATAAATATTCTGTAATGAAAACAATGACGATGGCTTTTTTTTAAATAATTGGAATGATTCGAAATTCTTTTATCTTTGTACAACGTGTAATAAAACATCATCGGGAATACGAAAATATTGTTAAAAAATACTTAAAATATTTAATCATTTCCTCGCAAACTTTTTAAAATTAGTTTTCATTATCAAATTTATTTAATATTGTATAATCGAATTAATCTTTATGTAAAAAAAAAATGCTTCATAATCGAGTAGTTATATTTTGAATCGTACAGTTTTTTTTTGTTCGTTTCATTCTATTTCCTTACCTTACAAAATTAATCAAATTTAAAGTACACGTAAATCTATACGACCATGAAAAAGTACGCATCTCAATTATATACCGGTTAATAAAATTGACATTGTAATTTCTTTTTTATAAATGCGCATCACGACGGTCGAAACAAAAGATTTGTCACCTACAATTTCGACTTTTAAAAGTATGCGGATATCCGGAATATAATATGCAAAAGAAGGTCAAATGTCATCTTTAATAACCTCCATAAGGTTTTTGCTCCCACCGCTATTATTTACGATACGCGTAAAATTACGCTATTAGTTTTTGATTACTACGAAGAATCAAATACAAATTTTCATAACGATAATATTTTTGACTAGGATTAAATTAATTTCGATGCAACTAATATTCGATAGATTTTTCGAGCGTTTAATTTTTATTTTAACGATACGAATATTGTGTACTATTGAAAAATATACTCGAATCGATAAATTAGTACTAAATATTTTGATCGTATCGTTCAAGTTGCGAACATTTCATAAAAATTAAATATTTCACAACTTCATTGTTTATCTTTGTGTAACTTTGTCTTTTCACGCGCACAAATTTAACGTTGTCGAACGATAAAGTTTTATGCTCTATACGTAATTATGGACCTTTAGCGAAACCTTCTCGAATCGTATCATTTATCGATATTAGCGCCCGTTTCGGAAAAAATACAATTCACTCGTTATCGGTATAGAAAATTTTCTCGAAAAAATTCAGCGAACACGCAAAATTATAAATATCAATTTTCTGGAAAATTAAATAACAGAAAATCAACGAAATTGAATCTATCGAAGAAAGCAACGTACATAATTCGATTATTCGAAACTTATAGATTCTTAGACGAATAAATTTACTTGATAACGTTAAAGAATTGGGTTAAAACGAATCGAGCTTAGTTTTTCATACACAGAAAAGTTAAGTTCGCCTTCGATTTTCTATTATGAATCTTACTAATTACCCGCTCTCTAAACCCGTAAATTACGTTAGCATTAAGACACGCATTAGGAAATATTTTAAAAATTAGGTACTTTCCATTTCGATTACTAATATTTGACATATTGCGTTCGAACTTTCTTCGCCTTTGTCTTTTATCGAAGATGTAAACATTTCTCTGGATGAATTTGGGAAAAGAAACTATTTTCTCTTATAGAAAAAACACTTGAACTCGAGGGTCGGCGCGAAACTCGTGGCACGAAACACCGGATAAACTCGTAAGAAACGTTGGGAAGAAATTCCTCTCGGATTACACTCGGTCGAATGTTTTACGTAAGGACGGCAAAGACGCGGGAAACGGGAAGCCTCGCCCTTGAATGGATCGTAATCTCGAGTCGGTCGCGCGCGCGAGGAATGCAATGATGATGTCGGCAAGGATGAAGAGTGAAAATGTGCGATCATCAGCCCTGACTAGTATAGAGAGCTCAATGATCCCGTTTCCTTCCTTCTGCGTTCGGTCTTGTGTGCGATTGCGATTTGCGCGTGACTCGCCGAGCGCGGAAGAAAAATGTCGTCGTTGTGTTTCTGCGAAGCGATTTCACGCGCGGAAGTCGCGACTTTGGGATCGTTTTTGATCGCTTTGTCGAGGTAATATACCGAGGAGTACGGATAAACGACTTTGATAACATTTTAATTACCTGCATAATCTTTCCACATTTTTACTCGCATTCTTCTTGGTTAGATCGCATTAGATTTATGTTTGCATCGAAGATTTTTTTCTTCCAACCTCTTATCTTTTGTTTGATTGGGGTGGTACGGATTAAAATCTTAGCGTGAAAAATGTACGTGTCGAGATAAAAGAACTTGGATTGAGTTCTTTTTAAGAGAATACGATCGTTGGTATTTTCTTAATTATACGATTATTTAATGTGTATTTAATGTTTGTTTTTTTTTTGTAGTTGAAGAAAAAGCAAAAGTTTTAAACGAATAAGAGTTGAAAGTTGTTCTAATTTTGCTCAACATTGAAAACGTTTAGGCTATTAAAAATATTTCATTTATAAAATGGTAGAAATTATTAATTATGCAATTAAATTACTCCGACGATAGACGTATCTTTTTAATCGAGTATTTCGTACGAATCCGCTTAGTTATAGCGTAATTAAATACAAAGTCTTGTAAGAATTCTTTAAAATACCATTGTTACGAACGTAAACCTTTTCTTGTTAAGCACTAGATAGAAATATTAAAAAAAAGACTTTGTGCTCGATCAGAATGCGTTTAAAAATCATAAATTGTATCAATTTTTACATTTGAGAAGAGCTAAAACATTATTTTTAAATAACGTAAATTATTTGTTCGTACACAAGTTTTATCAAAATTAGACGTTTTACACATTATCGTTAGATATATATTTAACGTTTTAGTGTAACGCTTTAAAATAATATTGCGTTTGTATTAACAATTATATCAAATTTAAAACATACGTTTCACGTGTTAAAATGAACTATTTTGTAACGTATTTTTAAATTAAAATAAAATTAACCAATCGCATCTCCATTTCTTTTAATTGCATCACATCTTATTATTAAATAATGAAGTCGTTGAACTTGCTTAGTTAATACGTAGATATAGTAAATCTATAAACGTATATCGTCGTATGCTTATAAGCGCCGATTAATCTGTATTTATCGTAGTGTGGCGACATAAGTATGTTATAATTAACGTGAAATATCGCACAATCGTTATTAACGAAAATTTTCTTACTCGAATAAATACGCGTTTAAAAATACACGAAAATAGTGTTATCGAAATGCAGGGAAAGAATAAACAAATACGTAAAATAAATATTCTAAAATAATTTGGATAATCGATCGATCGATGATAACGATATAAATTAAAAATAAAAATACACCGTTGGTATCAAAAATAATTTGTATCGGTCAATTTATACGATATAAATATCGCTTTGATCGCACTGATGAGAAAAAATTTATCAACGACGAATATAAATATTACGATTTGGTAATTACAAAAACGCGTCGAGAAGAAAAAAATGTAAGCTCATTTAAATATAGCAAATTAATAAATTAATAAAAATTAAAATTTCCCGGAAAAAAAATTTTTATTGTATTAGGAAAATGTCTCCGGCGGTTCCGAGAAAAAAAGTACAAAAAAAAACTGTACATCTCATTAAACGAGCGAATAAGAAACAAGTACAGATAAATAAGTAAATAAATAAATAAATATATATATATATATGTAAACGATAACTTACGTAAGATAAAAAAGTTTGACGATTATTGGTCGATCTTACGAAAATCGATAATTGTATAAAAAGCACGAAATCATTCGTATCGAAATCGAATTTTTACGTTCCCGAAACGCTCGAATGACACTGGCGCGAACGAACACGAATAATACACATAATACTCGCGTGTATATAAATATCGCAGGTCGCGCCACGCGATAACAAAGAATTAAGTAAAACCAAGTAAACGCAACGAACGCGTGAAAGTCGGACGCCGAAAAGTCGGAAGTATACGTTGACTCGGTCACTCACCGCGACTTCCTCGCTCAGGATGTCGTGGGCCGCGCTCAGCATCACAACGTATCCGTAATTGTTGCAGAGCCCGAGTACCCAAAAGGCCAGCAGGTTCCTCCATCCTGTCCTCGAGTCCGCGTCTCCGTCCACCCCGAAGCCGTTCTTCGACGTCGCCACCATCCCCTTCTTCTTGCTCGACATCCTGCAGACCCTCACCAGCGGCTCCTCCGCGCCCACCGAGAACAAACAGAGTTACAAATCCTCCTTGGAAATCCGGGCGATGCTGATCGACGCGCGCCTCCGACGTTACTGTGTCACTGTGTCGGCGCACTTGTCGCGCACTTGTCGCGCACTTGGACGCACCGGATAAGCGCTTCGATAATGGCCCGTCGAGAGAGTCGCACGATCGCGCGCCCAATAAATCCGCGAGAGTATGAGACACGGGAGACCCTCGCCGGCTCCTTTTATAAGGCCCACCGCTTTTTCCCCCCTCGCCGCCACCCCCTCCTCCTCACCACCGCAC
Organism: Dolichoris vasculosae; assembly: GCA_018907195.1. Classification (NCBI taxonomy): domain Eukaryota; kingdom Metazoa; phylum Arthropoda; class Insecta; order Hymenoptera; family Agaonidae; genus Dolichoris; species Dolichoris vasculosae. The sequence continues at coordinate 4,513,246 of JACCHY010000009.1, read as the reverse complement.
CACCGCACCTCCGAGCTTTTCCGAACTTGCGCGGAACTCGCGCGGGAATTAGACAACCCCTTTTCTCTTTAGGATATCGCGACGATGCGACGATGAAGCGCAGATTTTAGAACCAAGATTGTGGTTGGCGATTTTTTTTTCATCCACTGGGGATCCGAGTCATCCGGAAGTTGCCCGTTCGGTCGGTGATTCCACTCTCGCGGATCCGACGTACGGAGATATTGTTCTATGGAAACTTTCGATGTCGATTTTCGTATCGATGTAACGAGAAAACTTTAAGAAAGATCCGATCGATCCGATTTACTCACTGATATTGGTAATTCCTTTTTAATTTACACTGTAACTTTGTACAGCTTCGTACGATGCGATTACTTATCGAAACTTCTTTTAACTTCAAACTTTTCCCTTCGAATCCCTTCGAAGCTTTGTTATAATTGTATACAAAATAATACTATGGATTTTCTTAACGATCGATAAAATTATTATCGAGGGATATTACTCGTTTGCAAAATTAATAGATACGAAATTGTACGGAAAAATATCACGAAATGTAATTTATTATAAAATAAACTATATCCTCGGTTATAGATGAAATTTTAAATCCGATAATTTCGAATTTTGTGAAAGAGTTGAGACAAAGGTGCAAACGTTTACATCGATTTGGGAAAAAAAAAGAGTGAAGAAAAAAGAAAAGAGAGAAAAAATATATAAATTGTTTTTTACGTATTAAAAAAATGAATTTTTTAAATTCTTAATTGTTATTCGTTTTTAAGATTTTCACTGCTCGTCGTTAAAAAATAATTGTCGTTAAATATATCAATTGATATAAAATATATAATACATCCAAGATAAGAGCCTGCCAACTGCTAATCTATTTAACCGAAAAGTTAAACCTCGATCATCAACGAGTAAGATTTTTTTTTATTCTAAATTGCTTAAACGTAGAATTTTCTATCGAGTTTATTTTTTATATTTAAATACGTAGTTTCATTCAACTTTTTGATACCGTACTTAAAAAATTTATACGGAAAAAGCGATAAAATTAATAAAACATCGTAGCCAACTATAATTTATAAATTTGTATAGTTACACGATAATAAATCGATGCGTTCAAAGAACAAAAAGCATCAAAAATTTGAATTGCATATTAGAATCCAGAAAGAGAAAAAAATACGCAGAAATCCCAAATGTTTTTTATTCAACCGTATTTCGAATAAACGTTTAATTTGATAAAACTAATCATCTTCTCGAATATTCTCTATAAATAATGGTGACTATTTAAAAAAATTACTCTTGTCGATCAAATAAAACTATGATAAAAATATACATAGGAATTATTGATGTTTCTGTCATATAAATATCAAACGCGACACTCGATTATAAATAATAGTTAAAAAGTTTCATTTAACAGATTTTAAAACGACTTAAATTCCTTAATATAATATCAATAAACTACGATACTATAAACAATTTAACGACAATGTTTTACATAATGTTTCTTCGCGACTTTTTAATTTATACATTCTAAAATAAAAATCGGAACAACGCAATAATACAGTGTAACTTCTGACGACTCGAATCAATCTCGCTTCCTTATAACCAAAGACAAAAAAAATAAAACAAATACAATTAAAATCAATAACGACTCGTCAGTTATCAAAAAAAAACAAAAAAAAAGAATATCACTTATTCCCCGCAATAAAATCGTTCGGATCGGATCCTCGAGGAAGCCGTACTTACGATGAATAAACACCTATCAAAAGTCGATAAGCAACCGAAGAGATACACTCGGTAATACGCGCATGTGTCGCAGCCTCGCGCTCGGCCTGCAAAAACAACGAATCCTATTTCGTAACTCGATTCGCGATCGCGAAAAAAGAAAGATTCCCGCGTCGCTTTGTATCCTCTTTCTCCTCCGGAAGAATGTATCTCCTTCGGAAACGCGTTTTTCGAGCCTCGCGACCCGCGAAAAACCGAGAAAGCGGATAATAATACCGAGCCGCCCTCGGTGAAGAACTAAGACCAAGAGATGATCGCGTGGTCGACGTGGTCGACGTGGATGACGTGGATGACGTAGCACCTACGGAATTTCCTTCCGCCCGGCGACGACGACGTCGACGTCTCGCGCGTGTCGTCGACTCGTTCGTGTCTTGCGCGTGGCAGAGGAACGAATAAAAGATTTTCCGTTCCCACTCGAGGAAAATGACGGAGGGGTTCAATTACGCTTTCAATTTTTCTATCCTTCTCGATGATCAGGGAAAATAGTAACCACCCCGAACGAGTCCATTGATTTTTTGTCTTTTAGCCTAGCGATAAACTTTTCAAACGTCATAATATTCAATGACTTTTAACCGCAACATTTGGCGTATCGTTTCGATAGGTTGTAAAAAACTATTCGATACCGGGTATCTTTTTTATTTAGAAACGCAGAATATTAATACTGTACAATAATATTTTGTCGTAGCGTTTTTCGATCGATGGATCGTGTTTAAAAATCAAACTCGCGGTTCGTTGAACAAAACCAATAATAACCAACATTTTTCTTTTCGCGTGCGATTCGTATATTCGATACACTTGCGACTACATTTTGAATCGTCGGTAAAATAGAAAACTTGTCTCATCAACCCCTAAGAAACAACGCCGATAGCTGCAAATAAAAAGAGACGATGATTATCGAGTTAAATTATTCGTTTACGTGTTCGGTTATTAGCCAACGGTGGATCTTGACTTTACGGAAGATGAAAAGCGGTAACTTCCCTTCGAACCTCGGAGGTGTTGAAAGATTCAAACGGATGATCGCGAAGTTAAACTTTCCGTATAAACAACGTCGACACGAGCGATGTTTATTGTGCTCGTTTCCCATTATTTAATTTAGACATCGTGCAACGCGATAAGAAGAGGCTTATCTTACCGATCGCTTAGGTAGGATAAAAATCAAAGGAGCAATTATAAAAATATTACCTGCTTTGACTGAATCGCGTCATAATAATTTCAACTTTGATACATTTGTAAATTGGTTTTAACGATCACTTCCATCTGTTGTCCTATGAGCGATCGAATATTCTATAGTGAAATCGGCGCTTGTTTTCGACTCGGTGTAAAGTTAACGAAAGTGTTTGGGAGAAAAATAAAACGCGCAAAGGAATTATTTTTAAATTTCGACTCCGATACGCGTAAAGTTACTTCTCTGCGTTTCTTTCGAAGCGAATCTAAAGTTTCGAAATATTAACGATTTTGTATTCTTAGCTGCAGTTTTTAAACGCGAAATGTCTCGTGTGTACGTAAACACAGACCCGTGCAAGTGTAAGGAAAATAAAAGAGGAGACTATAAAAACGAGGGTATACACTTGTGCATATAGGAAAGTATATATAAAAACGTAATAGAGACTAGTGAAGTCGCAGTCACCGGATAACTGGAGACGCAATTTATACCACGAATGAATTTAAAAGCCCTCCCCGAAGTTAGTCGCTCGTTTGCGCCGACGCGAATGTCGACGTCCGGCGTCCCGACGTTCGACCGAGCCGCGATTATCCCGTGAAAGAAAATCTCGCCGACTCCAAAAATAGGAACCCGTAGCGATCGTTTACCGGAGTCTGCGCCTCGATCCCGAAGAGCTTATCGAAGGGTATCCAAGTGCGCGAAAATGTGAGATTGTTCGAACGTTCCAAGATACTAATCTGTCTTTTATTCGAAAAATGAGTGCAGATAAGGATCGATAAGAATCGAGCTTTGATCAAACACTACTTTGGAAGCATCCGTTGTTTAAGAATTTGTAAAAGATATTGTAAAAAAAAACAATGTACAAGTGTGGAATTAATTGATAACGAACTTTTATTTATTTATCTTAACTCTTCTACCTGTTTTTGTACCGAGCAAATATTTTATGAGGAAATTAGAGTAAATTCACTTTTTAATTACTTTTTTATATTACAAATATATTTTATATTCACGCTTTGATCGAATTACTTTTTAAGAATGTATAGCGATAATGATTCACTAGTAAAACAAACTATTTTTTCTTTGAGTAAACTATCGTTTAAAATGATAAAACTTCGTTTACAAAAATGGAAATATATTTTGATTATTTTAAAATACCAATACTTTACATTATATTTCTTGTAAAATCGATCGACAACAATATACTAATTATAAATATTGTTCGCGTTACACATTTTAAACGTTTATTGCAATATTATCTGTGAAAAACAAAACATTAAATATGTTCTTGGAATTGATTTTTAACTGTACACACTTACCCTACAAAATATATTTACTGCCTTAAAAATGAACTAAAATATCATTATTTAAATAAAAAGAAAAATATCAGTTTTCTAGTGTAAAGTATATTTGAAATATTACAGAATTACGATAAATACTGGAAGAAAAATTTGTATAGCCGATGCGATGAAAGATGAATAAATTATAAACTAAATAACAAAATGTATATTCGTATTATAAAAAATGTTTAAAACAAAAAATATAAAAATCTTATTTATACTTCAATCGTTTTATTTTTCATATTTTATTTGCCACATAAAAATAAAGAACGCATACTTTTATAAAAATTAGAGTCAATTAATTTTATTTTTTTATATAAAAAATTCTGCGGCAATTTTTTCTTAAGTATAAATAAGAGTATGAACACATGTACAATCTGTTTACACGTTAACGTCTTCATCGCTCGTCTGGAATATTTTAATAAAATATAAAGTACGTAGAATCTAAAAACAATTAGAACGAATTAGTGCAATAAAATTTAAATCTAAGACTATCTTTTATTATTTTCCAGCGTGATATATTTATCTGTACGTGAAAGATATACGAATTTACGAGTGTACACGAGTGTAAGTGTGAGTGTGTGTGTGGATTGATACGAATATAAGCGAACGATTGATGCAATGAAATATTAATATTTATATTTAGTTTAATATTGGAATATTGATGTTCTATTTAAAAAGAAATCCAATTTAATGTAATACTTTAACCAAACCTAACGAGCATAAAAAAAATAAAATAATTATCGCACGAGTTTATATGTTATACATTCAAAAAATATATTTCAATAACTTAGATTGTGAAGCTTCCAGAAAGAATTTCATAACTACCGCATTCCTGGAAACTGTACATGCTATATTATTTTCATGTACTATATAACGAATATTTCATACAATTCCACGCGCGATATTATATATATTAGTGTAATTCATTTTTTTTTTTATACCATCCACGAGAATAGAACGTCAAACGTTAATAAACAAGAACTTCAGAACTGATACAATACCGTGAGTTTTATCACGAAATTTTTACAATCGTACATTAACGATTATCACTTGTTACTCTAACGGCTCCGATGTATGTAATATATACTTCGTAATTTTGCTTATTACGAACGTATTCGATTGTCCTTTCTTCGCAACCTTGCACTATTTTTTCCCGCTACCTTTAACTAATGAGTTTACGATATAAATTTTTCGGTTCGAGTAAATTTGTTTTTCGGAGGAAATTTATGGAAAATTTACTATTGATTAAGAAGTTAAAATTTTTGAACATTGTTGATTTCTATGCTTTTATTGAATTGTATGACGTTTAGACTCGAGATTAAATATTGAATTTTAAATAGACTTAAAGAAATTTATCTTTATCCTTGCACATCATCGCTACAATTGATTATCCGTTTACGACTTTATATCTAAATGGAGCATCCGTTTACAAAACTTCTGTATTTTGAGATATACCGTTGTATACTCGTTTATTTGATCGATTACCTTTAATAATTCCAGAATGTTTGATTTAATCACTACAAGTTAACTACGTTAATGTTATTTTTCTGTAACAACGGTATTAATAAATAAAATAACTTTGTACAACCTCAATATTGATAAACGTCGGATATAGATAACTTTAAAAGAATAATATTGATAAATACAGTAATGTTTGAAAAAAAAAATCGTACGCATCTAAAATGTGCATTAAATTGATAATATAATGGAAGTACTAACAAAACTTACTTGAACAATTTTTTTGGAATGCCTCGTTCTTTACGCTAGTTTAGTTATATCCGTAATTGTGGAAAATATAACTATAATATTACTGAAAGTACTTTTCTATAGAATGATCATTTAATGTATTCGTGGTAAAAATTTGAAAAATCAATTTTACTCTAGTTTATAATCCATATTTTATGATACCCTGTCGATATTAATGTTTTAGTCGTTCTCTACAATATATTTTTCTATATTTATCCGAAACAACTTATGTTCGATTTGCAGTTTGATAATGTCAATTATAACTATTGACGTCAAAAGACTATTTTTATTTAATGCAACGCTTGAAAATTCTAAATGCATATAATTTTTTTTAATCCTTCAACAGAAGTTTGATCGCATAGATATTTTCAATAAAAGTAACTTTATACAAAATTTATCCTTAAAGATTATTCTGCTTTTAAATCTCGAATAGTTGCCGCATGAAATACGTAATATAAGAATAGAATTTGTAATATATAAAATTATTCGATCAAGTATTTAACGATCATTTAATAATCCTTACGGCTTCGTTTGTTAAATGTTTCTATTAAATATATGTAGCGGATATCAAAAACTTGTTTAGCTAATTTTAATGATGCGCTAAAATTAAAACAAGCAATAAAGATTATACCAGGTATTATCTTACGTTCTTGAAAAATTATATTAAATCAATTTTTATACCCAATTTTAAAAGAATGTAATCGAGTAAATAATCGATAGTGAAATAATCTCGAAATTTTATTCAAATTAGACAAATTCGAATCAACATAAAATTGTTAAAAATTGAAAGGCTTATAAAAATAAATAAAAACTCTTTTTTAACAATAAATTTGATAAACTTAATTATTGATTGAAATAGCAATAGTTTAAAAAGCAGTCGTTTTATATTGAAATGATGTTTAGGAATTTTTCGATAATTATGTAAGTTTATGCCCAAATGATTAGTAAGAATTTTACGATGAATGCGCAAGTGTAATTACAAAAACACAATATATACACGCTGAATATAAAATAATTCATATTTTTATCCTTAATATAAAACGCATAGTAATATTTTGAATAGATGCGAAGCTTTGATTTCATTCGATATCAATTATCAATCGTAGGCTAATGATTTCATTTGTAAGTACAAAACTTTCAAAATTTTTCCAAGAGCAAAAAACTTTCGAATGAGAGCAAAGAAATCTATACATTTTTCAACATTTAAGATTAAACGAAAAAAGATGCACAATTAAAAGGTACACCTACAATTTGGTTCTAAAACTGATAGTCTAAGATCTTTCCAACAAAATCGAAAGCAGGAAACAAATTCAAGAGTAAAGTCTGGAAAAACGAGTATACGAAAACGAAAAAAATGAATCCTGAACCTTATTACAGTGAAATCGAAATTTTGTTGATTTTGAAATATGAAAATATTAAAAATACGTGGTTTTAAAATCGATTTGCATGCAAATAATATTTTGGAAGTATAACGACACTCTTTAATATTAATCGCATAATCCCTGTATGATATATTGGAGTGCAACGTCATCATTTCATTACCGATTGCGTTGCAAAATTCTAGTAGGCAAGCAATTACAGATATTAAATGATAACAAGGTGCCATATAATTATGATTTTAGATTTACAGCAATGTAAATTGAATTGCCGATTATTAATATTTTTATATTCCTGTCAAAAATATTGATACATATTTAAAAAGAAGATGAAGCACAGAATCGTGAATACCCTAAAGAACAATTAAATAAAAATGAACTACCTCTTAGTATATTCTATTTATATTCGAACGTAAATAAACTAGAAAATATCGACTGAATTCTGAAAGAGCAGAGAATAATTATATTTCATTCTACTGTAATGTTTCTCCGATGAATTATTGCTAATTCTGTAGACGTTTACCTATTATGGCTATATCTTTACATTTTTATAAATACGCTGTACGCTTAAAATAATTTTTATCGAGAATATGTCACCGACTACACAGAAAAAACTACTGCACACGAAAAACATTTATGACATCACGCGCGTAAATGTAAACTAAGTATTGTTGTATTTACCGAACGTTAAATTATTAAAAATGAAAAACTTCTTTTAGTGAATCTTGACTACATACAGCTACAATTTATCGATATTTTATTCATGCTATGCATATTTTACAATTATTTTCAATTGTTTATGGTAAAAATTAATAATTTGTAATTGATTTGTAATTGTACTTATCGTATCTTAAAAAATATGTGAAATAAATTTTATACGACTATGGATTTTGGAACTTGTGGTTCTCGAAAAATTCTAAAGGTTGAAATATTATTCGCTAATTTCAATAAACGATTATTATAATTTAAAATTTATAGCTACTTCCAAATTCTTAAAAATGTATTCGAAATTTCGAAAAAAAAATTAAAATGTTTTTAAAAAATTGATTTTAAATAAAATGTAGTATAGATTCAGTGTATATTTAGGCGTAGATATTCTTCATTATCAATTTTTAAAGTCGCTAGAATAAGCATTTTTATAATCGTGCACTAAACGCGAATATATGCTATATATATAATATCTATATATACTAACAAAATTAATTTGTTTTCTCGTCAATAGTTACTCACGCGATAATTAAAAAATACTTATTACTTTCAAATTTAATATTTATTGTTTTTAATAATCAATTAAGTGACTTAAAATATAAATTATTGCTCTTTTAATTCAAGCTTTTGTAAATCCAAACATTTTTTAACCAATATAATTAATATTTGACTCTTAAATTATAATAAAATATTATTACTGATAACAATATATATTCAAAAATTATTACAGACATTTGTGCAATTTTTGTGTTTATGTCATAGTTATACATGTACTAAAATAGAAATCATGAATTATGTTTTAAATATTTATTTTAAATTTTTCCATAGTAATTCAAAATGATGTAGCTAATAATTTATTGCTTTGAATGATGTAATACAATATTGATATTCGTTAAATTAATTAAAAAATCTTATGTAAACAAAAATATAAACGTTCTCTAAACTCAACTCTATTTATATCAATACATTTTCTGTTGCTTTGTCATAAAATTTTTCAAAATAAAAAACAAAAAATTTAGTAATCGTTTTTGAAATTTATGCAAATATTTTATAAAATGCATCGCGTTGTTTTACAAGTATAAGAATTTTGATGATTTCTAAATTTCCAGGTGAAACGAATTAGGAAATTCGATTTTTATAAAAACTTTCGACGCTGCTTTCCATAAAAGACACACAAAATAAATACGAGATAAACAACGACTACGATAAACAAATAAGGGCCAAATGAAAATAGCAACTTTCGGTACACAGAATGAATGCATTACGTCTAATATATTATAAATTTTTACAAATGTTCTCTTAACAAGTACAAAAGAACAACCAAACTCCTTTTCGAATAAATCAAAACCAATTATAGGCGAATAATATTGAAATGTTAATTGAAAACAAAAGTTACCAGTTGACAGACGATCGTAATGTAATTGCAAGTTGTGAAAAAAATCATTGTACTTAAATTATTACATAATGTAACAAAATTATTTATTCCTTAATTTAAATTATACGTCAGGGCCCTGTGTTTAAATGAAATTAGAATCACTGGCAGTGTTGTTTTACAATTCCTTGAAATATTTAAATTTACTATATGTTTTTAACGTTTGTCGTTTGTTGTTCAAGAATTAATTATAAAAGCGGAATGCGAAAATAATATTTTACGATATAAAAATAAAGAAATACAAATGGATAAAACTATTTAGAGAAATAATGAAAAACACAAATTTTAAGCAGCGAATTATTCACAAAATAAAATATTTTCATGCTATTTCCATTTTTATTATTGAATAAGTTTATGCATTATAGTTAAATAATCTAATAAAAATTATTTTTTTCATTTAATTTGACATTGACTAGTTTACCCATTGCTCGTGTGCACTACAAAAACATAATTAATTGTTTTCTTTGTAAGTAATTTATCACGATAAATATTACATAAGACTTCTTATAAAATTACAAGATTTTATTTTATTATTAGTGGGAATTTGTTTCGTGAATCCATTTTTTTATAAAAATAATTTTTAATAAAAAGGATGTATTTTGATTTCTTTAAAATTATACTATTTTTAAATATTTAGACAAAAGCGATAACGGTATATAAATATATAAAATATGTAAAACATACTTTTTATAGATTATAGATCGATAATAAACAAATTTAATTATAGTTTTAATTCTTAAGTGAATAGAAATTACAATTAAAAACTTTAATTATAAATTTCAATTTTATAAGTTATCTTTAAACGTAAATCATTTGTAAAATCGTTATTGATTCAAATATTTCATTCATCAAAATTCTTCATGGAAATACAAATCTGGTTGTCGAAGTTCCTCCTTTCGAATAATTTTCACTAACTAAATAGTGAAAATAACCGAAGCATTCGAAGATATTTCTGTTAGGGTTCCAAAAGATCCGTACGCTAAATCTGGAGGTATTACTAGTTTTCTGGTCTCACCTAGTCATATTCTAAAACTAATTAGAGAGGATATAAATAAAATAAGAAAATTTAGTAGAAGAAGAAAATATTAAATTTATGTAATGCCAATTTGAAAAGTTTATGAAGACATAAAAAAAGAATTTTTAAGTATTTTTTAACGTTAAATGAAAATATATATGTTTAAAATACAAAATTATTTATCAAAATAAGTTTATTTTTTATACATGTTTTCTAGAAATTTTTAAAAAAAATTTAATCCACTAATAAATACTCAAAACAGTTATAAGTCAATCATAATTGATCTATCTATCATTTAATAGAGTTACAAATAAGAGAAGGCGTTAAATAGTAGTTGATGTTCACTTTACTTTAATTACTCTACAATTGTTTCGAAGTCGAATCAATCTTTTTTGAAATAAAAAATAAAGCAAAATAGTAGATATTAAAAACGCGATTAAAAAATTATTTTAAAAATGTGCAACTTTTCAATAGCAAGCTAAAAATTAACATTTTATCGCTTATGAGCAAATATCTTCTTAAACTCTTTAAGTACATTAAAATTAAATAATAAACAAAATTATCCTTGAAAGTTCATTGTCACGCAAATTTAAACGTATGAAAATTTGTATATATAAACTTTAAAACTTTTATATTTAGATTATTTTGATCGTATCACTTATAATACTTATAAAATTCGTGACATATATTAAATGTTTACATATAATAATAAAACTTATTTTGACACATGATAAAAAGCTGCCAAATTCTCTAACCTTTCTCTATTATAACACTCTTGCAAAAATAAAAATAATGAAACAAAAATTATTAAACATTGAATGATAAATAATAAACCAATTAAACTTTACTCCCAACTTTTAATAACTTGGCTATAACCCAAAGTTACAAGAAAGGAATCCTCTCGATAGTACTCTTGTCAAATTCTGTTCCATCTTCTATCGTTCTTAAAAATAAATTTCAGTTGCAAAGCAGCAAATAGTGCAAACGTATTCTCCATCGAACAAACTCATTGATTAGCAGCACATCAAAAAATAAAGATTCTCCTCAATCTACCACGTAATTAACGAATAAGATGTTATCCCTTTTCGATTTACGGATAAAATTAACGACGCGCTTCTTGATTTCATTTTGAAGCTGTTTCTTTACGTTCGAACTTTCGAAAACAACTGCAGTCACGAATAATAAAATTACTGTGCAAATATACGTCCCCATCCTTGAATAAACATTTTGTTTTCTTAAATCGAGTCCAGAACTTCCTACAAGTAGAAAATTTATTCGGTTCGCAAATCGACCCGATGATAAACATAACCTGCTTAACTCAAGAAAATATTTCTAACTTCAATGGCCATCTGTTGAATGACAACATATAATTTACGAAGGTGTAAAATTCACCGATAAAACAGAACCAAACAATATTCAAAATTTTAACGTAATTTGTGCCGTGGAAACTTACTGTAAATAAAATTCATGCTTTAAATAACTAATGAAAATTAAAATAGTAAAAGATATTGTACGAATAAGACGAATGTTTAATGTTTAATGTGCAAAATAAATTGTGATAGTTTTTTGTACAGTTTTAAATGTAAATTGTTTAAGGAGTTTTTTAGGTTATAGTGAAAACGTTAAAAGTAAACAATTGTAAATAATATTTAAAGTTTTCGAGAACTTAATATTAATAATATTATTTTTTAAAATGGAATTGAATAAGTTAAATGATGCGGTCGATTTGTTGGAAGAAACAATATTAAATTTTCCACTAGGGGCACATACCGAAGATGATTTTAAACCGATCGAAGAAAAAATTACGGATTTGAGAAAATCTTTATTAATGATAAACGCTAGATATCTAACTTTAAAAGCAATGATTGATTTTGGTAAGTACGAATGAAATTAATTAAAACAATTATCGATAATAACTAAATTTTCATTTTAAGCTGAATCACCCGAGGCATCGTTGGAAGACTGGGACAAATCTTTTCAGAAACTAAATAAAAATACTAGTAATTTTTTAATAAATAGAAAAACTTTAATAACGACTTATCAAAGCAAAGCCATACAAGATATTATTTATAGAAATGAAGGAACAAAAGAAATTCAAAGGTAAGTTTAGAGTATAAGTTTATTGAAAGAATAAAGTTGTTATAATGAAATTTAACTATATTTATGTTTCTGTAGCAAAGTTAAAGTGTGTTTAACAAAATTATTTACTTTAAATGATAAAATAATGGTACAAAATGAAAAAAAGAGCGAACTCATGAAAAAACAGTATAATTTAAGATTAAAATCCCATCATAGTATATATGATTATAAAGATTTTTTAAAAGAACAAGATGCTAAAAAAAATCAGCAACTTGAAGAAAATAATCCAGATATCGCCATGTAAGACATTTTAAAATTTTATATTAATACGTTTTGTGTTTTTAATATTTAATAATTCATTAATATATATTTTATGCATTTTATAGATATAGAGAAAAAATTGATCGTTCCTTAAGTAAAATATATACAATGAAGAAGCTTATAACAAACTTGATCGCTTCTATGTGTGATAAATTACACAAAGAGCAGAAACTTGTGGATATGCTTGCTAAACATAAAGACGTAGTCACTTACGAAACAATTAAAGAAACAGCTCATAATCTTAGTCTTACGAGTAACTAATTTTTACTTGCGCTTAGTTAATTATTAGTATATTTAAAATGTTTATAATTTTACTTGTTTTCATTGTTAGTTAATATGATAATGTGTTATATATTATTTAAATTTCTCTTTTAATTTCATTATATTCAGACAGAAATTTAGAAAATTCAATAAAATTAACCTATTTTGTTTCTTTAATATTTTAAAATATTAACATTGCAGTTATGATGTTTCTTTTTTATCGTTGATTCTTTATTGTATACAATTAAACTTTGAAAGTGTAATTACATGTAAATTATTAAAATGCGACTATTGATATCCCCTACTTATATTAGCATATTTTCATTAAATATTTTTATACGCTTTGTATTTCTAATCAAAAAACTGTTATTACATAACGTTTAACAAATATTTACATATGCAATATTTATCCTGATGATAATTAAAAACCATTAGTATTTATTGTGTATAGATTATCTGTAAATTTATGTATAATTTGTTTAAAAACATTTATAATATATAATTTTCAAACATGAATTATATTATGTAATTTATTTATTAAATGAATGAAAAATGTTAAAAGCATGCAATTTTCTTATACAGAAATTTATGTCGCTGTTTAATGAATGTAATATTATTCAACTGTACATAACTTTAATATAATTATGTGCTACTTTCATAATTGTTTCTATGGTATTTATTACAAAGGTATTATTAATTTAATCATATTAAATCAGTTCCTTCGTAAGTATCTTTTTTAATTTTATTTACTCGTTATAAATTAGGATAACAAGCAAAAATTTTAATAACTAACGATTATGATATCGCATATGTATTAAAATTAAAGTATGGAAATTTAATTTTGCTTCAGGATTATAAAATTGTTGTTAAAAAATAAAATTATATAGATAAATAATTCTTAAAAACAAATGTAAATATTTTTAAAGTGTTTAAATAATATTTAGAATATATCCAATGTTACATTTAACATTTAAAGATGTGATCTATAATATTAAGTTATTTTTTTAATTTATCAAGATCCTGTAGATGTTTTTGATGGTATAATTTAATATATGATTTTTCAATTCTATAATTGAAATTATTAAACTGAATATTTTTAAATATAAAATATTTTTATAACATTTAATCAATAATACTTTTATTTATTGTTTAGTTTATAGGTAAATTTCTCTCTTACTCAATATAAAATGTAATAAAAATTTATTAAATTTGTTAAAAATTATAAGTATCTAAAATGTGTACTTTTTATATAAATTTTATTTTTTTTATACAATGAAAACACTGAAAAACTTGAAGATTATTAAATTAATTTATTTTATATCCAGATATAAAACAATAGAATTATTACTTAATAAAATTAATTTTATTAACAATATAAAAATAATATAAAATAGAACTAGAATAGATAATTTTTACATGAATATATGACTTCTAAAGATTTTCAAAACAATCTTAGTTTCATCCGTACAAAAATTTTTAGTATTATAACAAAAAACACATATTAGTCGAATGTTGAAAGTTTCAATTCTAAATAATGAATATATTTTATTAGTTATGATCATTATTAAAAGCAAATAGATTTTATAAAAAACTCCTAAAAAATTATGCTAATATACATTTTTATTTTAAATAGAAAAAAATTTGTATACAAATTATTTACCAAGTAATTAAAACATGTTTTATTTTTATTATTATTATTACAATTTCTATCAATTAAGAAGTAAACTTTATGTAAAATATATAAAACAAAAAAATTCACTATACAAAATTTCATTACACAAACACTTTCAATAGAAAAAATTCAAAGAGTAAGAGCTTACAATTTTTTTCAAATATAATATTTTTTATTATGCATTAAGTTACTCTACAACTAAACAAAATTTTTTTTATGAATGATTTAAAAAAATAATTATTGTTAATAATAATTCAAATGATATAAAGCATTAATTATAATTCGGTGTAAAATAATAACCAGTACAGTAAACGTTAAAATAAAATAATGATAACAAAATATCTTCATGTATAAAATGAAAAAAATTAATTATTATAAAAAACTGCATCGATAAATGATATAAAATATTATAATTGTTAAAGAAGTATTTACTTTACTATGAAAAAATAGATCAGTCGTTTCTTTGCAGGACAATGATAATTAAAAAAAGTAATTACTAGTCAGTCAAATTTAAGAATATAATTAAACTTAAAAAAAAATTTTACATAAGCTCGCATATTATATATTGTATATTCAGAATCTATTTTTTTAAATTATTACAAGAGGTTTAGGATTAAAATTTACATTTTTGAAATATAAAACAATTATTAATTATATCGATGATTTCATCACCGTTAGATTTTATCAATTCTATCACTATAAAATTCACAAGTCGATAGATTGTAAAAAGTAGTAAATAGTAAAAAAATCAAATAATTTATGTATATTTATATATTGATAATATTACTTATTTTTATGAATAATTTAAAGATTATATACAATGGTAATTACAAAAACAATAACAATTGTTACAAAAATCATTACGTATATAATATGAAAAACGCTGTTGCTATACGCAAATTATTTTTCACAAGAATATAAATTATTAAACTTTGCATTGCAAAGTTTCTAAAATCTTAAATAATGACTTGAATATATAATTATAATAATTATATATTAATATTAATAATTGATGCTTAATAATAATAACTATAATTACAATAATATAAATAATAAAACTTTTAATAGCAACTACTATATCCTACTTATAATAAAAAAAATTATTCGAAAGATAAACACTTACACTTTTCACTAAACAGGAATCGTATAGTTATTGCTATTAATTTTAATTTTTTAACTACTGCTATTTTATGTATAGAATTTTTAATCCATTAACATGTTGAGTCCCATAAGACTGGTTTAATGAATATTACTCTTTGATATTACACATTTGAGGAATTTTTGTTAAATATATTTTATTATATATACATGAAATTCAAGTAAAGTTAAGAATTTAAACTTTTTTTACAAATTTTAAAACAACTATATATATATGTATATATATATATATATATTTTATACTTTATATTTCTAACAGAGATATTTTTTATAACATATTAAATAATCGAATTGATAAAAAAAACCGCGTTATTATACGAAATAGTAATATTCCTAATTTAATTCTGATTTAATTGAAGCGTTATATGTTTTGAAAAAGTGCATATTTTATATGTCTATATAGAAACATAGATAATATTTCAATTATTTAATATTAAATCAGAATTTACTATCTTAAAAAATTGAAAAGATGAAAATACTTTTTTAAAGTATTTGTAAAATATACGTATAAAAAGGTATACAAAAATTGTATTGTTAGATGTGATTATTATTTATACGACAATTATATTGACCTTTGCATAGGTTTATTACAAAATAGTAAAATTACTCTTAAAATAAACACGTAATTCTTAATTCACAATCAACGATGTAAATCAATCGATAAAATAATATAAATATATTAAATATATTTTAGCTAATTTTACGTTAATTTCTCAAAATAAATTAACTAGTTTGATGAAACTTTTTATATTTTTGCAGTCTAATACGTAATATTTTATAAATAATAAATAAAGCTAATTATATATAATATATTACAATACCTTCGATAGAATATGTCATTAAAAACACAATTCACTGGGAATAATGTAACGAAGTACTTAAATAAGTTTCTAACGTTTGGAATTTAACGATACATTTGTCAATAAAATTAATTATGTAAATAATGTATCATTATTTCCTTAAAATTACATTATAGAAGTTTCAGCAACATGAGTTTACTTTACTGAAACACTTTATTTATTAAACTTATATAGTTTGGATTTGTCATTGAAGAAGAAGATTGTTTGGAAACAACCAAATATCGATTTTGATTGTTCTCAATGAGATTTTCTAAACAAAACTATTTACGCATTTAATATAGAACATTCCGATTATTCTTTCTAGTACTAACCTTATTATTGTTTACGTGAATGATTTGTCTAAATAATTTTAAAAATCTACAGTTGGTCGTATTTTTTTACTATTACGAAGCATAGTTAAAATAAACAAAATTAATTTTCTAGTTCGAACGAGGACGCCTTGATAATTCAGTCATTTCACACAGACGTAACGTAAAACACTGAAAGTTATAATCGTACCAAAGTGTTTGTAGTTATAATTCAAAGAATCGGTAATTCATACAAAATCACCATTTAAATTTATAATAGATTATTAGGCAGACTCAAACACAAATACCATTCATGATATAGAAAAGATTAATATATTTATTTTGTAATATTTTTTATACGATTGAAAATAAATTTTCCAAATATTCTAAAAGTATGGAGATATCAGCTGTCGATGATACGAAAAAGTTTTATAGACATTATTGTATTAACACAGTAGAAGAATTTTTAATGCTTTTTTAATTCAAATTCTAGTAATCGATCGTTGGAAGTATGAGATAACAAACGTATCACCAATTGGCTAATATTATTAAAATAGAAAATATTAGAAAAACAAATTTGAAATTGAATTTGTTTTTCGTTTCATATTTTTATAACACATCAAAACAGAGTGTTTTTCAAATTTTTAATAATATTTCTTTGATATATAATCATTTATTTTTTTTATAGAAACGTAAATTTACAATTCCTTAACGAATTTGTATTTTTGAAATCTCGTTTTCATTTTAAATTTTTAAAGAAATATAGGGTCGATAAAGAAAGGTATTCAAAGGTACACCGAAATTAACGTTACGATTGAAAAACCGTATATTTTATATCGGAAATTGATCAGACTAATGCAGATCAATAATTTATTAGTAGATTTACATAAATTTTCCTTTTTGTTAATTATATAAATTATTTATTATTCGATAGATCAAATTTTCAACGTATAATTCAAAGCGAAAGCCATCGTTTAAGAAACAATGTACAATCGTAAATAAATAAATTTGTGATTGGGAAAACTGTCGTATAGTCGATAAAATAGATTCCAATGATTTTCCTACTTCGTTCAGCAGATGCCGTACCCAATTCAAAATCCCGTTTAATATTAATAAGACTATTTATATATTATCAACGATATTTCTTTGGCGATCTAAACAGCCGAATATAATTGAGAGAACGAAAGACACTTTATCTCGCTGAGTAAAATTGGCAGCTTTGGTCGAATCGTAAACGAAGAAAAGTATTATAACTCCCAAACGATTTTCAGCTTATCGGTGGATCAAAAAGCGCTCGAGCTCACGTCCATGTACGCGGCCTCGGGTAACCCGGAGCCCAGGGTGATCGTGATATTGATGACGGAGTCTCCTGATTCACTGAGTTGATGTTCGCTTTCTTCGCGTATACGTGGCCTCAGATCGACGAGACGTAAAGCTCCAACTTCGTCGGCACCTTCTTCTCGGTCGGAGCTGCACAATCCGTTTTTCTTTCTACACGTGGGTGACGAGGTTGGCACTGTGACCGTCGATCCCCGATGGTAGTTCGAGGACACACTCGGGTAAATCGTTGCTGACCTGTAATCAACGTTCCAAAGGAGAAAAACTTTTCTTTATTGAAAATTGCGTTGACTGTTTAAAATATTACAGGCGGTTAAGAAAAAGATAAAAATGATAAAGTTAGACGGAGTTTTTACAAAAGATTCGATCGATCGATAACAAAGCGGTGTATTTTAAAAACCTAAATTACGTACGATAATATCGCGTCGTGAAAAATAAATGTATAATTAAAGTACGATACAGTTATTATTATCGAATAAAAGATTAGTTGAATATCGGGACACTTATTTTCTAGGCTTTAATTATTCAGGCAGAAATATTCGAAACTTATGTAATCAAACTTAAATGTTAATAATTTGCGCGTTAATTAATTTAAGAGTAATCGTATTAGTATGGATTCTTTTACATCTTATTCTACCGTATTCTTAATTAGTTTACCGTAAATAAATACTCGATCAATGCAGAATATACGTCATTGCACAAAAAGATAATTTGTACATGTCATAGTTTAATGCGCGACTAGTAAACTGTTTTGGCTCTTGGCGAAACGTAAGCTGGATAAATTCAAATTGATCGTTGACCGAGTTACTTTATAATTTATATCTTCTTTAATATTATCACTTAATAAAAATTTAATCAAAATAAACTTAAGTGACATTTCCATACTAATTATTTATCTACTTTACGTATACTCGAAAAACAGTGG
The DNA here is from genome assembly GCA_018907195.1 of Dolichoris vasculosae. Classification (NCBI taxonomy): domain Eukaryota; kingdom Metazoa; phylum Arthropoda; class Insecta; order Hymenoptera; family Agaonidae; genus Dolichoris; species Dolichoris vasculosae. Next base: position 4,493,787 of record JACCHY010000009.1, on the reverse strand, counting down.
TATATTAATTCGCGTTAAATTTTTTAAGTAAAATTAGGTATATCGAAAATATCCGCAATTTTTATTAATTTACATAAGCATACTTTGAAAACTTCGTTAAAATAAAAAAAAAAACTTAATTTACGTCGTACAGCCTTTGAAAGCTAAATACATTAAAATATCTTCCCTTTATTTTTTAGAATTTAAATATTTTAATAATTAGTATAATTTATACGTTATACTTACATAAATATCGTTACATACTAAACTCCGAAGTAACCAAAGAATAACAGTTAATTAAAACTCGTTTCAAATAATAATTTAATATCTCTTGCGTATCATAATTTTAGAAGATCTTATAAACTTTGTAAATCAAAATCGAAAATGAAAGTCGTCGAGGAGGAAAATACGAAGAAAATATCGCGGATACTTTAAATCCCTAAAAACATGGAAACGATACACGATTGTTTGGAAATCGTGAATTTAATCAAACGACGAAAAACATAAAATCTGTTTCATTCGTGTTCCTTCACCGACGAAAAAAATTCTCCCGCTCTCCCAACGCACCCGAAAAGTACATAAATCAGTGACCTTCGCAAATCGTCGACGAGCCTCTTAACGTCGAGCTCGGCCCAACGTCGTTCGTCCTCGGCCCCGGACGACTCGCACCCTCGCAACCTCTCCGCGGACGATCCCAACAGACAGTCCCGGGTTTCCCCCTCTTCGTAGCCACACTCCCACAGCCGCTGCTCATCCCCTCCCGTCCTCACCGGCGAGGACCCCGCGGACGTCCTTCCCAGTGTCAACGACTGGCACAGCGACATCAGCAATTCCTTGTCGGTCTGGATAGACAACGTCCGTCGCTTTACGCTGCTTCTGCAAGCTACGTCGGCGCTATTACAAGCTGCGAGAAAATTGGCTGATAATTTCGGTCAAAGAATCCGCGCGACAAAATCCCTGAGAGTCTTCGAGTAGCGATCGACAAAAGATAAGTTTCTATACGGTCGGATGAAATAAGATCAAGTTAATTCCAACTGTGTTAAATAACGCCGTCTCGATTCTTTCTCGGTCTCTTTTTCAAAATCAATGAATATATGAAGGATAAATCCCAGAACCCGGAGTAGTGGAATCTGTCCCGGTTTCGTACAATTCGATTTTCGAAAGGTCCGACTTCGGCCGCGATGAGAAAAAACGAAAGAAAAAAAAAAGTCATTAGCTTAAGCGACGCCGACTCCCAGGGGTATCGCGTGTTCGTGAGACCAGAGACGTGAGTGTATTCACCGGAAGATGACTCAGTTTCGTCGGTCTTGGCGATTCGATAGACCGCGCGTTTGGGTGGAGGCTCGGCGATAGCGGCCGCTACTCGAGCCCCGATGTGACACCTGATGGACTTGCTGGTGGTGAAAAGAGCCCGGTTGTTCCGCTCCGGCCTCAGGACGATGATGTAGAGCTTGGGCATGAAGAGGAAGACGAGGGTGACCGAGGCGCTCAGCGTCACGCACATGCACATCGTTATCACCTGCGACAGATGCAAGATTCGGTGAAACCGTGAGTTCGAGTTTTAGAGTAATTCAAGCTAACGAAATTTTTTATCGCTTTATGTTGTGCCGTTGCTTATCGTTGGAAAATATTGCCTTGTAACTCGTTTTAATCATCGTAAACCATTCGTTTACCCGACCCGTAAATTCATTTTAATAATCTACTCGTTTGCTTTTCGTTCGCTTATTTATTTATTTCAAAGGCTTTTCCACCCATTTTTTAATTTACGTCGCAAAGACGTATTTTTAAAATAACTAAATTATCGCAGGATTCGATTATATCTAGCGAACGCGATCGACGCTTCGATAAATAAAAAAAAAAGAAATATAACGAGATTAACTCGTCCAATGAGTTTGGGGTAATTCGATAACTGTATTATTTTGCAATATTCGAGGCGACGATCGGTTTTAAAAAAATTGTTCCTCGGTAAGCATATTTTGGCAAACGAAAAAAATACTCTTCGTTTAACAAACAAATGCAACAACGGCACCGACGTTAACTCAATGAAATATTCGTAATCCAGGCCTTGCAAAGACAACACCGTAAACTACGAAAATCGTGTAATCCTGAATTATCGCTCTTTCCGGGATTAGCTCGCGAAATCCACGCGTATAAAATCGTTTCAACGATAATCCAGGATACCGAACGAACAACGTCACCTTCGTCTCGCTGCCAAAGTATATCGGCACGAATGCGATCCATATGACACAGGTCGTGTACATGGCGAAGCCTATGAACTTGGCCTCGTTGAAGTTCTCGGGCACGTTCCTGGTCTTGATCGCGTAGAGGGTGCAGAGTCCGATGAGCAGCGCGTCGAAGGCCAGCGGTGAAAGTACCGCCCTGGGAGTCGTCGCACAGGTGAGAACCGAGCGATGCCTCGCGGGAAACTCGAGGATCGGTTTCGCTGGTTCCATCATTAACATCGTCGTCGCGATCGCGACCTCGATCGTGATTAGGATACACGTTATCATTATCTGTGGAAGGATGAGTTCGATTACCTTTTTTTGTGTGTGATTTACTGTACATTACTAAAAGCGCTGAAAGGTGGATTTGAAAATTGGAGTTTGTATATCGTATTATTAAAACGGAGAAAGGTATCGTAATGATTTATAAGATAAAATTAAAATAAATTAATTTTAATAAATGTAAACGATATTGTAACGTTACATTTTACACCGAATCAGTGTTTACAATTTAACATTTATCTTTCGATGAATGAGTATTTAATAAAAGTAAAATATATGAAAAGCTACATTCAAAGCTGAGCTTTGAATTTAAAATTTTTTATTAAGTCAGAAGAATAGAAATATTATTTTTAATTATTTTTAATACCAGTACTATTATTCCATTGTTTCTTTTAACGACTAGTATTTATTTTTCATGCTATAAATCGATAAATATTGTACCGTCTACCATTTAAGAATAGGTTTATTAAACGAATTAGAATAATATTGAAATATTCTCGGCTAGTTTTTAACGAATTACGTTTTCCCATTCTACTAAATCTAATAAATATGCATTAAAAACTTCGAATTCGATAAATTATTTTTTATTTAAATTGATATGAATTATTCGATTTAATTACATCGAGAACTTTCAAGTTTTGCGTTCTACTTCGAAATAAATATATCAAATCGAATTATTAAACATTAAAAGAATTAAAAATATACGTCGCGTTAAATTCAAAAGTACTTTCATAAATAGATGATTTTTTTATAAATATTTAAACAAAAACTTAAACGTATCATACGTTAAATTTAATTATCCATTAATTTCAAATCGATAAGCCGAGATACGAGTAATCGTAATTATAATAGTGTATAAAAGTATCGAACGCAATGAATTCTTCGATAACGATTCGGATCTAACCGAAAAAATACAGTTTTTAAATAATTTAACGAGTAATCAAATTATAATAGCCTTAATATATCCATTTTCATTAGCATAAAATTTCGTTAAACTAAATTTAGATATTTGAATAAACCAAAATATCAACGATGATCAAATTAAAAAATTTACGACCATTCTAAAAAACCTTGTACACCAAATCCGTACATTTCAATTATAATATATCGAAAATTTAATTATAATTTAACGAGTGGATATCTTAACGTTATTATAAACTTTAGGAAATACTTGTAAAAACGCAAAGTTAAATAACCTAGAAGTAAATTTATATAGAAAATTGTCGTTTTTATACGAGTTTTCGAAATTTCCTTACAATTCAATCTTATCAAAATTTTCATCGTAAAACCAAACTGATTCGTTTGGAACTTACGTAACCAGATGGAAATGTGGTGATCCTATCCCGTGACAACCAACGCCGAGCACTAGTTTTTATTTTCCATTAGAGAGTCTGGAAATGGCAAGGGTAACAAAGGATGATGCATACCTGGGCAGTGGCGGACATAAAGAGAGGCTTTCGCTTCGGAAATCGCTTTTTCGAACCGGCCAGTATCCGAGCGATCCTATTGGTCTTTGTGAAGAGACTCGCGTAAATCATCGCGAAACTGATACCCGGCATCAATCGGCTCAGCATACAGGAGGTGAACGTCGGCTTGGCCAGGATCGGCAGTACCTATCGGAAAACGTGGGTTACAACCAAACCCGCTTTGTCTTCTTCTCTCCCTTCCTCCAGCCGCGGTAAGAACAACGCTCCTCATCGATCGGTATCACGTTTATATCGGAAACACGTACGCAAACTTTCGATTCGGTCGGTGATTAAGCGTAACAACGCGTTGCGCGTTGCTCGTTTCAACATCCTTTTTTCGTTAATTGCGCCGCGCTGTTGATCAAACTATCGCTTCGTTCCGTTATTAGCGAATATTTTTTATCCATTTCTTGCTTCCGTTGTTGCTTTATAAGTCGACTCGCGGCTTCGCTCCTTCCGAAACGTCGAAGAAACGCTCGTTAGAACCGAACGAGCTTAAGAGCCTAACGAACTTTGTTTATGGTACGAAAAGTGACGAAGCTCGTCTCTGGTATTATTAAATTTCACGTAATTACGGAATACTTATCGATAATTAAGAAAACGCGGGAACGGTCGTTTAATTTTCAATAGCCTCCGTTTCCAAGTTTTCCAAGGCAGCTCCGGAACTTACGGAAGCGTGGGAAAGCGTCATCCCCGCGAGGATGAGGTAACTGAGCTCCCTCGTGCTGGCCTTAACGACCGGTGTGTTGTTGTGTTTTATGAAGATGTGGCAGGTGACGAAGGTCGCGAGTAAGCCGATGGCCGAGGACGTCATTGCTATTATCGCCTCGACGTCGCTCCAGGTCGTGTACTCGACCGGGATCACGTAGCAAGCTGCGAACACAATTGACGGTTACGAGGGATTTTCCGGCGATCGATGTCTCGGATCTCGGAAGTATACTACTACGTTACGACCTTACGAAAGACGTATACTTCCGAGATCTCCTTGGACGTTCTTATCGACCGATACTCATCGACTCGCTTCGCCTACTTATTATTATTTTCGACGTTCAAAGAGTACAAGAGAAAATCCGTGGCTTACGAGAGCTTAGAATCGAGCCAACTGGTGGGGGTTTAAGCGGACTGTGCGTTGGATATTATGTAAGCACGTACATGAAACATGTCCGTCGTTTCATGAAAATTATGCTGCTTTATTAAACCGTGTGTCCGAATATTAATATTAAATAATCTTCCTTATTAAATAATTATCTCCAAACATCGTATAAAGTAAAATTGATCGTAAGCGTTTAATCTCGAGAAAATTAAGGTTTCGTTTAGTTCCAAACGCAACTTAATTTTACGAAGTTTAAACAAATTTTACAGAAAATAACAACAATATATATGTGGGTGTGTATATCCAAGAAAAATATTCGAAACCTTTTTTCATTATTAAAAATAATCGACTTTTAACGAGTCTACCGGAAACATATTGCCGAATAAGAAATAAATAACGTTATTAGAATGGTTCTTATAGTTTACAAGGATTTGTAATTATAAACGATTCGGTTTAATCATTTTCATTTCGATATTTCTTATTTTTACCTTTTTGAAAAAATTTCATTTCTTACTAATCATGAATGTATTAATTCGATTTGTATTCTCTTATTTTTGATAAAAAAATTAATTTAAAAAGTATTACAAAAACTTGGAAACTGTTTTATACGATAAATATAAAAAAATTATATTTTGTAAACATTTAAGGATACGTTCTCTAAATTTTAATTTAACAACAATTTACGATTTTAATAAATTTAAATATGAAAGAATTGTAATTGTTCGTAATGAATACTTAAAAAGTATAAAATATTTTCATCGTTTGCGACATTAAACGCGTTGTTCTAAAAAAATATTCTTCGTTTCATTTTCACGTTACTTTTCATCATCGCAACAAATTAAGTTTCACCTCCGCATCGAACGACGCTCGCTAAAAAAAATCAAAAAATCCATTCACCTGTCTTGTTCTTGTTGGGCAACTGTCCGTTCGGGCAGGGTATGCACTTGCTCTGCTCCTCGTCGACGAGCTGATCGTGGTCGCAAGGTACACAAGCCCAGCAGCAACGTTTCTCCTGTCCACCGGTCTTGAAATTCTGTAAGCGGTCGTTGTCAAGTTGTATAACTCACGAGGTACAAACTCGCTTCGACGGAACCCGAATTAATTTCCCGAGTATCTCACGAGCAACGGAACCACAGCTCCAGGAGGAACGTCGTCTACTCGTTCCGAGCTCAGGATTATTCAGGAATTCTTCGATACCCTCGTCGACGGCGATTTTACATCCAAGGAATTAACGAACACCACGTCAAATTTACAGCTTCCAAAGGCATCGAGCGAAAGACCTCGTAAATCCGTCATTGAATCTTTTACCGGAGGTAGAAAATCCAGGTACGACGCGACCGAGCGAAAGCTTTACTTTTTCCCCTTCGTTCGCGCTTCGTTTCAACGATGAGACGGCGTTTCGCGCATTAACGAAAAAAAATGACAAAATTGAATGGTGGAATTTAAAGATAAAGCGAGAAAATATTTGAAAACGATCCGCTGAAAAGATAGGAAACCGAATAAACTCTGCCTCGCTCGTAAATAATTGAAAGCGTAGGATTTTGTTAAGACTCGGTCGCGGTATCGGCCCGATAAATTCCCGTCACCTTTGTAAAGTTAAAATCGAATTCGAGCGAAACATATTTACAACGAAACATATTATTCGATATCGTTGCATTGTACAACTGCGACCGTAAAACAAAAGTTTCGAATTATCGAGTCCACGCGGTTCGCATCGATCGTAAAAGGATTCTTTCCGGGCGGTTCGTAGGAAAGAAGGAAGAATACAGAAAGAGGGACAGAAATAAATACAAAGGTGATCGGCTAACATCCCTCACCTTGTACTGTCCCAAAGGACACGGCTTGGAGCAAACGCTTTCCACGAGGCTGGGATTTCGCGACTGGGGCAATCCGGTGAACGTCAATGTGCCGTTGTTCCATTCGCCGATCTGTACGTAAGCGTATGTACCGTTGGGCATCAGCTGGTAGTTGAGGATCTCGTACCTGTGGATACGCGGCACAAAGGTTACGTGAACATAACGAAATAATGGCTCTTATGTTAGTGCGGTTGTTACGAGAAGCGTTAGCTTTTCATCGCGTCACTCGTTAAGTCTAATCTGACTTCCATCGGTTGGAGATCGTAAGCTCGATTATTTTTCAAAAAGGCTTTACGCTTTCATCGATGACACGCGCATTTACAATCTTGCGGACTCTAAAGAACTTTAATCGATCGGAGGTATAATGAGTTAATTTTTGATATTGAAAACCTTTATAACTCGATCAACGATGGGTTATAAAATATTAATTTATTATTCGTGTGCTTTGTGTGAATATTTGCCACGTGAAAATATACGACGAGGAATTCATTAAAATTATTCGATTGTTTATTGTTTATTCGATTAAAACTAAACATCCCGATTGGATTTTTCAACTTCAAAATTACGCGCGTGAGTCGCCTTTGATAATAAATGTAAAGATCATTTATTGATATTACCGACGTTAATTTTTGATGAAAGCATATATATATATATTTTTTTTTTATAATTAGTATATGCGTATCGTCATTGTACATTTTCATCTGAAAAAAAAACAAATAATCAGTTATACGTTACATCAAATATCTTTTTAAAAATTGACCAAAGCACTTGTTAAAATATTATTTTTTAAATTTTTTCTACCGATATATATGCAAAAGAATAGTATTCAAAATGATACAGCTTTGGTTGATAATCTAGTGGAATTATCGAAAAATATTTGAATAGAAAAGAAACGCCAAATGTGTGATCAACGATTTTTCTATAGGCTGATGCAATAATTCTTGAAATTTGTTTAAAAAAAATTGTGAGTTACGAAAGATTTTTATCGTGATAGTGGACAAATTCAACTTAAAATTACAATATAAAAATATTTTTAAATACGTAAATATTATACATTGAAAAATAATTTATACTTTTAATAAACGTATCGAACGAATATATACTTGAATTTATTATTAAATGTATAATTGATTGATTGTATTAAATTAATAATCTATACTCAACAAATTATTACAAATGTACCATTTTTAATGTAAAACATTATATTTTATAAATTAATATATATAATGTATAACGAATATTCCTTTGATGCAATTAACTTTAGATTACTTCGTTTTGAGCAATCGATTATTTAGTATAAAAAATTAATATGCGACGCGTTAAATCAACGTATATTATAATTTTAATCCTTAAAGCATACGATGACCGAGCCGTTAAAACTTATAAAAATTTCATCGAATAGCTAATAAATGATTGACTGAAATAAATTAATTACCGAATATACGCAACAAATCCCGATAATCTTCAACCGTGAGTATATAAATAACTAAAGTGCAACGATAAAATTGTACAACCTTCGTTGCTCTTTTCAATTAAAATATGCGCAGAGATTTAAAATACTTGGCTCTCAAATATAACAACGAAAGTCACAAATCGATAATTACTCAACTGTTGAAGTAGCACCAAAGCTAAAACTCGTGCACCAAGTTATCGAGTACGAAAACCGCGATGATAAAGACAAACAAAAAAGCAAACGAAGAAAGAAAAAAAACGAGAGTTCGGATCTCTGCTTTAATTAAATCACTCGAATTCGAGAGCAGACACTCGTTTATTCAAGGAAAAGAGAGAAAAAAATCGGAACAAGAGAAATAGAAACGGAGAGATGAAAACAATGGAGAAATTTTCGCGAAAGATTACGAGAAAAATCGGCCGCGTGAAATAGCTTATGTCTAAGTTCGTGGAATGGGCGATGAAAAGTTGGTACCGTTGAAAACTTTATCTCAACAAGCTGACCGGATATTGAAATTCAATATTTACGCGAAGAAGTATATCAGGACCGCAACGGTCGTTCGGTTAAGCTGCGACCACTGACTTTTTTTTTTTTTCAAAAGTAATCGTCGTCATTCGATTGTTATATACATCTCGAACGTGTTCTCCAGTCGATTAAATTTCTCACTAGACACGAGATTTTTATTCGATTGTATTTTCAATCTATACCGAGAAATATTTCCCAATTATTATCCTCGTTAAGGTACTTTGATAGGTACATTATCTTTTACAAGCTAATTATTTATACGACGCTAAAGTTGATACGTAAATGTAATCGTTGATGTAATCATCGCTCCTATAATATTCAATGATACTTTTTTTTTAAATATATTTTTAATTTTCATTTCGTATTTATTCATGGAAATATTAAAAATTTTTTTTATATTATCGTTTCGATATAAAACGTAAAATGTAATAAATACGACGCGTTACGAAGGAATGTTTTGTTTTTTAAATTTAAATGAGTGCACGTATCAACGCATAAAAAATAATGTTGGTTATTATATAAAGGTAACAAAAATAACAACTCCTTTTTCTTTCATATTTTTTCAATGAATTTTTATAGATTCTGCCTTTTTATGATACTATGCGACTATTATCGCGCCAACTTTATCTTTATTTCTTTTTGCGAAATGAAAAGTTAAGCGAATAAAATTCTTTTGGAATAAAACAAAACGGATAAACAATGGAACGATATGTAAATCACTTACACGTAACGATCATTGAATCAAAAATATCCCGAGGAAACGTTTCCGTGTAGAATAAACGCAAAAAAATTTACTCGAATAATCGCGAACGTACTTTTTCTCGAGGTCGACCCAACATCCGAACAAATATCCACCGATACGCAAAATATAGATTTGGGAAATAGACATACGCACCGACCTGCCCGGTGGATCCCCTCGTCGATCGAACTCTACGAATTCCTCGCCGAAGGTGAAGGTCACGTTCATCAAATGGTTCTGCGGTACGAGAAAAAAGCATGAACGTGTAAACGACTATGGATAAAGTCGATGTCCGAGAAGTTTGTTATTACCTTGAAGTGTGTGCCGTTGAACGGGAACATTTCTTTGCAAACTCCGGTGTAGTTGTGGCCACAAATTTCTTCCAACATATTGTGTAATCCATGCGCCATTACCCAAAATGACTTCATTACGAAACTCATCTTGGGATCTTGCCTGTACTTTTCGTAAGTAAGTTTCTCCTCTCCTGCAAAGTTATTTCGATCTCAATTATTTACCTTTATACGTAACTTTTAAAACGAGACTCGCCTTTCCTCGAGGGCAGTAAAATCGTAAAATCGTATCAAAACTATACTTACGTTTTTATTTACGCGTTCGTTCCCTTCGCGCGAGGGAAAATAAAACGCGTACGAACGAATAAAAATTAAATTTCGAGTTACATCCCTTCCGCGTTGAAATTAATAAGCTCGATATCGCAATTTTCAATCTTTCCAATCACCGTGACTCCGATGAAAGTAAAGTTATCGAAGGAGAAGTTCGCAGTTTAAAGAACGCAAAGTTGGTTGGTTGGTTGGTTGGTTGTCGTATGAGTTGTTGCGAAGCAGCTTCGGGAAAACCAGTCGTCTGCCTTTGTACTCGACAACTTGAGCAAGTGGTTGGAAATGACTCGTCGAGTGTCTTCGAGTTGCTGAGCAAGCTCCTTCGAGTCTGGGACAGCGGAGATTTTCTTACGAAAGCTACTTCGATTCTTCACCTTCGACTATTTTAACGTTTAGCGGTACTTTTTGTTACGAGGTTTAAATTCGATGCTCCGCGATTGATAGTACCGATTTCGTTTTCGTAGCTTTAAGAACGTTCGTCCCGAGCTAATTAGCTATTTTGATATTTGGTAGAACTTGCAAAATCGTATCCGAATCGCGCAAAGTATTTGGATTCGAAACAAAATGACGGTTGATTAAACTCGAGGGCTACGAATTCATTTTTGAAACAAATGCGAATCTCGTACGTCATAAAGACTACGTAAACGGCAGAAGTTTTTATTATTCGACATAAAAAAGGTTACATCTCGTAAAAAGACTGAGGCTATTAACGAAAAGGGAAAGAAAGAGAGAGAGGAGAAAATTGATTTTGCGCTGTAAAAAGCCGCGGAAAGAGAAATGGATAAACAGCATTGCACGCCCGCAAAGTCAACGGAGGTTTTTTTATTTTCTTTTTTACACGCGTATTTTGTAAAAAAGAAGAGGTTGATAAAGCAATGGTAACCCGATAAATTCGACGTTCGAACGATTAAACCTCGTGTTTGTGTACATATCGGACGTGTAATTAAAGTCGCGTAAAAGCGATTATTATATATTGCGTGTTCAAATAAGCGTAATACTCGCTTCGTTTCTCCCGTCACTCTTTTACGTCGTAGCCAAGTTTATCTCGGCTGAGCTACGTAATACGTATAAACGGTTGCAACTTCTATCGATATTATAAATAATAATAATAAAGTAACCGAATTTAAGTTAAAGTAAACATCGAGAATATTATATTTAAAATAATTTCTGCATTCGTCTTAATTCGGAACTTTGATGATTCGTTTTTACAATGAGAAGAGAAGGTCTTTTTTTTATACGCGATATAATCACGGTTTATCGTGCAAAAATAGTTTAATGTACGAATTATAAAATTATTATTTGAGCATAATTTAATCGAATAAAATATGTAAATTTAAGAAATTAATAATAATACAGCGTTTAAGTACTAGAAATTTTATTTTAACGCTCGACACCGCACAAAAATTGATATTGCAACGATCATTGAATTTTATATCCTACTAAGTAACAACCAACATCTTGATATCGCGCTTAAAATTTTTACTATGAGCTTAAAAATCTTACGTTTAATATTTTAATATCCGAAATAGGGTTTTCGTGAAAAAGAAAAAACAAAAAATAATACTCGACGAGAGAACGATCGTAGGAAGTTTCCGAGTGACGGAGGAAAAAAATTTTAATCGGGTAATTGAACTCAAAAACAAAAAATGAACGGTACTTCGCGTTGTTCCATCGAATTGCGAAATATATACGCTCTTAAGTATTGCCATTAATGGCCACTCGAACGAACAAAAGTTTTTTTCGTCGCGCTTTTTTGTACGCGTGCAGTCGTTCGACATCGTTAAGTGAAATCGCAGCAGCGATGCGTCTTGTATATATACGAAGGATTTTGCGCGTGCATTGGTTTTTTCAGCCGATAGAAACAGAAGTAAAAAAGTGTATCTGTCTTTACGAGGAGAAGAGGACTGAAAACTATTCCCAGGTACGATTTACCTTCTTTTTAGACCGTTAACGCAATATCCGTAATATTTTTTTTATTTATACTTGTATCGTTACGTTGGTATTCCTTACCCTTAAATTCGGTGTGTTATTTTCGTTACAGAAATCTATATTACGACTATACGAATCCGAACCGTAAAAAATGTATAAAAAATCTAAGATATAATACTTTAAAAATCGTTACATATTTGAATACGATAGTTAAAATATTTAACGTTAATTCGAAGTTTACGCGCTCGTATAAATGCAATAAATATCGTAAAAGACATTCAACGATTTATCGAAATTCCTGAAAAGATGAAAAATTAATAAATCGAAAAGTTTGCTATTTTTCAAAAGGCTCGAAACGCAATTAACGAGGAATTTCAAATGCTCTTTAAAAATGTTAAATTGAAATAGAAAAACAGAAACGAGACTTAAAAAAAAGACCAAAAAAATATCGATCCATTTTTGTAAATAGTCTCGATAACGAGTCGTTTGTACTTTCACCACGACTCGGCTGTTCTGCACACACCAACACAAACGCATAACTACGCGTCGATGCATCGCAGTAGTACGAATGCGTCCATCGTCAGACCTCTTCCGTTCTATTTAACTCGTGTACATTTGCGCGTTCGGTGTTTCGACGTTTCTTACATTCGCCGTTTCGTACAGTGGGATGAATCGTTATTCCTGTATCGAGATAAAAACGAACGCATCGAGTAAGTCGATCGAGAAATTCGCAATAAAGCGTCTCCGAGAACAAATGATTTTTAACAAAAAGAACGCGAGTTTGGTTCGAATTAGCGATCGATTAATGAAAGAGATACTTATTTTTGTTATTATTTCTATAATTAAACGCGTAATTACACGTACATTAAAAATAATTGCACCGTATCTATAATTTTTTGAAAAAAGCAGTATTTATTTTATTCGACCGATCGAACCTCGTAATAACCTTAAACATACGAAAATATAAATTATCGTAAATACAAATTTATTAGTCGCGGACTAACGTTTTCTCGTCGGTACGAAAAAATTAAAATGTTATACGATGTAAATAAATCCAGGCTTGTAAAATACATTTCATAAATTGATTTCATAAAGATAAATGAAATCGTCGTTTATCAACGCATTACGCAAAAATCAAAAGTTACGGTACATTTGGATTCCAATATCTAACCGTAAAATCGCGTTCCGTTTAATTCTTATTTAATAATCGTTCGTTCATCGACGAGATGAAATACCGCATCTCGCGATATAAGAATAGATCGATTTATTCCATAGTAGGAAACGGCAATAACGGTACAAAGCCGCGTTCGAGTTTCACGACAAAAGCCATTTAATCAAAACAGCGTAGACAACTCAAACCGTCTCGGTATCTCGAATCGGCCGAAAGAGTCTTCACTCTCCACGTCAGGAACGAATCCGTCCAGTTGCGAATACCGCGAGGAACAATGACCCGGGCAATCAGCGAATCCTTGATTGCAAAGAGGACAATTACGTTTCAGCCGCAGAATCGATGTCCCCCTCTGCATAACTCGCGTCGAAATGAATTCACAGGCTGCTTCGACGCCCTTTGATTATCCGCTGATCGCGCCTCGAACGTCGACCGCCCGTATGCAAATCAGTTCCTAAATATTTACACCGGGTCGCGTCGGTCTTGGAGGCTATTCTCCTCGGCTCCCTTTCCCCTTCTCGTATCGACGATGCAAATAGCGGAAGTCGTGGTTCTGGTGCGCTCGAAACTGTAAAGGGGTTGAACATCCGTAGCACCGAGGGTAGATTTTTCCTTCGATTTTATTACTGGAATCTGTTCTTTCGTTTTGGGCGTTTTCGAGGATACGTGAGTCGCCGGTGAACCGTAAATGTCTCGGACGGAAGTATCGAGGAAATTTTTAACCAAGGAGCAAAAGTCTCAAGGTACGAAGATAACTCGACTTCGTGCCTTGCAAAAATAGATAATTCTTTAACGGTGGATAAAAGCGCAATAGGGATAAAAAATGGGAAATGAATTTTAAATATAATAATTCGAGATAATATATTGGGAGATAATAATATATTCGTCGGAAAAACATATTCTTTATATTTTACTCCATTTTTAGAGCTAATACAAGAATGGACCGTTGAGGAAATAAAGGACTTTACTACGGACTACGAGAAAAAGATCTCCATAAACTTTAAAACTATATTTCGTTCGTTCTAGGATCGAATCAAAGCTTCCGCGATACAACATTTCTCGTTTTTAAAGCGTAAAAAATAAATATAAGGACACGATGTTGGATGCATTTTTAAATTCGATTACTTTTTGGTTCCTAAAACGTAAGATATCGAGAGAGAACGTAACAAAAATGTTTATAATGTAAGAGAATAACGTAAGTTATACGTAAGATCTAGAAATTTTTCTCCCGTTTCAACGCGTGTAAAATATCACCTTGAGAAAATAGTTGAAAAGTAAAGCGAAGGTAACGATAACCAGATTTTTCCTCGTTAACTCGCGCTAATATTCATGAGAAATTTTGCCATCGAATAGAGTTTGGTTTTTTAAAAACAACCTCTTTATCGATGCACTTTATCATCGAGGAATGAAGTTTCGTGCTCGTCAGCATTTATTCGTACGTACTCGGGTCCCTGATCAATATGGATCTCGCACAGCAGCTGGGGATGCGGCATCTTTTGAATAATCAACTTGGCTTTTTCGCGTCTCGGTTTTCGTGCTCCGAGCGAAAAATAAAAAAGATCCGCGACACGAGTCTTTTGTTTTTCCACGATTCTAATGACATCCCACTTTTTACATTCCACATCGCTCCGTTCGCGTCGGATCCTTAATCTCGCGTGTCTTCGTGGTGTTCGCGTATACGAATGTTGCCCTCGAAAAATACGGTACGCGTATAAAAACAATATTGCTGGAACATCTGTATGAAAAAATGTGGAGTTTACGGGCTCGTGTATCAACGGGAATCAGAATATTGGTGCTCCGATGTATAAAGCATGAAACGCTTCATTGAAAAGTGATCGATTTAGGGTTTTTATAGCGAACGAAATGACATGATTTTCATAAAAATGGATGTACCGATTTATTCTTCGTAATTTTATCGTGTACGAATAGGCCAGAAAAATTGTTCCACCATACGATTCGTTTAATTGATAGATTATATCGCGCTACAAAATATATTATGTCTACGTATTGCATTGACTTTTTACAACCGATGCTTTTACAATAATTTATTTTAGCTCGGTGCATATTTTGAAATATGCGTATTTTCCAATGCCCTAAACTATGCAAATTCAAGAATTTTGTGCAATATTTGATATAAAAAAATTTTAAATCGTACCAAGCGTTAGAAATATCAATATTTTAAACGATTAAAATTAACTCTTTTCGATGGATATACAAATTTCCAATATCGATGAAGGATTTGAATTCGTTGTATCAATGTTGTTTGTATTGTTAAAAAAAACACAATTTTCCGCATTAACGAATTTAATATTTTTTAAATCATTCGCTTACATTTCTGATTTAAAAATCGTAAAATTGTTATCGTTGTTTTAAAAAATGATTTTACCAAATTCATTTATTAATTTTTCGAGAGTAGCAAATTTTTTAAAGTTGTATTTTAACAAACAGTCTTACATTGATCATATAAATATACTAACCAGTAAAAATTCGGAAAATACGTGTCCTATTTGTAAGATATTTTGGTAATCAGTTTTCTATTATTTTTAAATCGTAAATTTCTATAATTTATACGTTATAGAATAATATACATATTTCCAAATGTATAATATAGATTCGCAGCCTTTGGTAATAATATCTAAATCATTTGTGAAATATTTCGCAACGTTATGTAAATCTTGTCAAAATCATGATTACTTCATCGAGGCATATATTTTAAAAACTGTACAATGAATACACAGGATTGATAAGATCAACTATAATATTCGCGAACTTACCAGTACAATTGGGGAAGCCGAAGGGCTTGTAACTAATATCCTTGTCAGACTCCCAAGGTAAGCTGCAGTTGAAATTGAACTGCCAGAACTCGTTGAACCAGGGATTGCGGGAGTTATTATATGGATGAAGAGAGAGATAGTAATTGTCGAATTCTGCGACGTAGGGCGAGTGAATGCGTATAGAGAGACTACCCCAGGCTTCGGTTTCCAAGTCGTGGACAACGTCATCGCGATCTGCCCATCCGTCACTGCAAACAAAAAGTTGATTGTCCGAGATGCGATTCGTCGCTAGTCGAGTCTTTGTATGTCTTTTTTTTTTGGTTTTTAAAGCTATTCGAGGATACGATATTCAAGCGCTTCGCTTTTGTTCCATGAATTTACGGCGATTCTGAATAATCGCATCGGTAATATTTAATTCAACGATACTTACATTGAACGTTATAACAGTATAATAAATTCCGTACATTTTTAACATTTAATTCTACGTTGGATTGGTTATAACTACTTTAATAAAAAGTGTGTGTGTACTTTAAAAAAAATTTGTATCAAGTTTCATTAAAAATATCTTAGGATAATCTTAACGAAAACTTATAAAATTAAAAATACAATATTATGATTTTTTAAAACCGATACATCTCTTTAAATTTTTTACGATCGTTAGAATATTGTAAAAAATATTATGCGCATAGAATTTATTAATACTTATCCATTTTATTTACTAATATGTCGTTATCAACATTTTAAATCTATTAAAATTAATTTCATTTCCTGCGACTTATGGAGTCTGAAATAATACTTTTATGATGTATATATCACCCAAAGGCTTTAGCCAAACACAACGTGTAATGAAAATTTTGTGAAAATTATTAAAAGATGAATTACGCGAGTAATTTTCACTTTTACCAACGTATAAGTGTTTTAGTATAGATTGAATTTATTAATCTTTGAATACCTGTGATATTCTGTAAATTCTGCTTTAGAATTCTTTTAAGGAACTCAACCAAAATGAGTATTCCGTAATATTTTAATTTAAATTTTGCAAATTATTCCATGTAATGTAGATAGTTCGGAAATTAAACAATTTTGTGTAGTATTGATTTCAGATTGACCAAATTATATCAAATACAAAATAATTATTAGAAATATTTTATTATAATGAAATACGGTAGCGATAAAATTCATAAAAATCTGTCATATAATATAATACTGTTTAAAAAAAAACTCGTTTCCAGTATATACATATCTTACATAATCACTCGAAGAATAATTTATAGCGAAAGACCATGAATTTAAATTGAACTACCATAGAAGTTTTCATCTGCTAAAAGATGAATGCAAGTTACGAAATTGATCATTTATTATTCAATTAAAGAGAGTCTCTTTATTTTTCCTATTTTATTTTATGTTAATCGTAAGATTTTCAAATAAAATTATTGTTATTAACATATAAATGATCCATAATAGATTACGATTAAATCAAAATAAATATTAAAATCGATCTCTTTTAAATATTATTTTATGTATCGTAGGTAATAAAATGTAATCGATCATATAGCGAATAAAAAATTTATTTGACGCCGTGAAAAATTTTCATAAATTCATTTATTATATTTGAAATATTTTAAATAGAATATTTAATTATTTTCTTATTAGCGGTATACATACGATTGCCGAATGATCGTAAATCAATAATCGAAATGAAAATATACGTTAATATTGAATCCAAATAAATTTAATTCATCTCCAAAATATCTTTCTTTTAACCTTTAATTAAAATATATAATAATAAATACTATTTTCAAGTTATTCTCTATAACTCAATAGTACTTCAAGTTTTTATTTTCACTTATTTTCTTAATTAAAAAGTATATATATATATATATATATTCATTGATAATAAAAGGATTTCATTCAAAGTAATCGTTAAAAAAGTTTCTTGCAATTATTCAAAACTATTTTTTTATCAGATTAAAAAATTATTCTTTTTTAATTTCGACATAAGTTGCATTATATATATATAACTTCAAAAAAAGAAATTCGTCACGTCACGGTCGGAAAACCCACCGAAATCCGAGTCTCGCGAAGGAGGTCTCAAGTTACAAGGCAAAGAAAAACAACTATTAAATAACGCGAATAAAATTATCCGAACCAAGTCGATCGCGAAGCGTCGAGTTACTCGCCAACGGTCCTTAAACACTAGACGTGGAGACGCCCGTAACCAGTAAAGGATCTTATAAACAAATTATCTGTCGGAATTCGGAGAAAAACAAAAAAAGTAAGATTACAATGCGACGAGACGCAATGCCAACCTCCTACGCATCGCCCTAGGGGAATTTATCGAGTGGAGTTCGCGCGAACTCCGCTGTAACGAGAAAGCGATATTCGAGAGAAGATCGCGAGTGACTCGACGCTGCAACGATTCGGATTCGAACGGATAAAGTACCCCAGACTTAGAGGGTCATATAAGCGAGATCATCGATGGACCGACGGACGGCTTTTCTAGCTAACGACACAAGAGATATCCTAAAAGACACAGTTAACCCAAAAGAGATGTCCTTCGGATTGGTGGTATCTTGTCGTTGGGTCCGGGTGGTGATCTCCTCCGTTGGAAGAAAGGAGGACCCCGAACACGTCAACAACATAGACACGTGCGAAATCGTAGAGATTCGGGAGGTCCGTTTCGAGGAGAACGTTTGCCTTGTCGGGGCTCGATCTCACGGAAAAAATAAAACAGAGTATCCGAAAACAAAGGAAAAGTTCCAGAGGATAAACTTTTTTCACTCAAAACTATTGTACGCGACATCACAGTTTTCTTGTGCACGATTTCGCAATATTATTGTCCGCGGCCGAGATAAATACATATGAAACTGTAATATATATATTGAAAGTACTTGTTTTTTATCCCCAAAGATAAATTTGTTTGAATTTATAGAACACTTTTAAAAACTTATTTTTGTTCGATAATTTTCATTTTATTCAAAGAAAAATAAACTCCTTAAAATTGAAAAGAAAGTATAACGTTTGAAATAAAATATATGCGGACTTTTTAAAAAATCCTCGATATTTTCACAATAATTTCTCTATTTACGAACTAAATAACGATTTTACAATAAAAAAAACTCTAACGGTTCGCACCGGTATTTCAAAATTGCAATAATCATGCAGCGGATAATCTGTTGGAAGTCTCGAGGCACTTCATTTTTCGTCTTTAGAAACACTGGCCAGGGCTCGGCTCTTTTTTCACCGGTAATTCCAGACCAAGGTATAAAGGAGAAAAAGTCGTTCCAGCGTTCGTCGCTTTTCTGTTCGCCGCAGGACATACAAGCTCGATTCGACTCGTATATTCTTTTCAGACTTACGTTCTACATGGAGCATTCTGTCCGTGTTAAATTGCCGAGCGGAGCATACGATATTATTCCAGCAAAATATCCCATAATTTTTGATTTTTTTCCTCGTCCGCGATCGTTGGAAAAGGCATCGATGACGGGTAAAAGATTTTCAAAAACCAAAATACGATGATTGAGTTGCAAAATAGGTTTACCACCTATTTTTTACATACCTACTTTTTTTACTTCATCCGATAAAACGAGCTTACAAATATAGTAAAAAATGGAATTTAAGAAGGTTCGTCTCGTTTCCCGAAGCGAATGCGAAGCATCGATTCTCAATGATACCTTTACCTTTGATAGGATCTTAATAGGATTTTAATAATATAATATGGTTCATCCGACGAAACTACCAGCGTTTCCAAAGAAACTTTACAGATACGGAACGAAGCGTAGGTAAGCGCAAAAGCCTCGGGGCACAGTAAACGTATGCAACGGAGACGACGAGGACGAAGGCGACGACTTATGTGCACCGGTGCAGTCGGGAAAAAGGAAAAGACGTATAAATGCGTGCAAACAAATCCATTGAAACGCGCCTCGACGCAAACAAATTCGCTTTCAATTATTCTAGACATTCAACCTCCGCTCATTCATCGCATTTCTTCTCTGTCTCTATTCAACTGCTTCGCATCGATTCCCTCTCTTCAATTCTGCATCTTGCTTTTCCTATTTTTCCATTTCGTATCTTCTTGCTTTTTCTCCATTGTTTATTTTTGCGCTCGTCTTTCCTTCTAACGCGAATATAATCAAATTAAAATTATATTCGCTTAAAACAATGTTAAATCGTAATATCGAACCGAACATTTAATTAATTATCGTTGGTTCTTTATAATAAAGCAACCTTAAATTCTTCTCCGAGTGAAATCTTATTCAAAATTTCGAACTACTAAATTGTTACTTGGAATTTCATTATATTCCACTTAAACTGCTTAGATATTCCATTCGAGTATTGTTCGAATGTAATTACAATTTTATACTGGCGAAACGAAGATAATTAATTACACGGACAATTTCGAGTCGGATGCAAACGATAATAAAATGGAAGGATCGGCTTTTAAGACTCATCAATATTTTTTAACGATGAATTTCGATAATTTTTGTACTGGAAAAGCGATTAAATATCGCGAGATTTTACATTTTTCCTCCCTTCGTTCTCCTCGTTACATCGCAACCCCATTTTTTTCGAGTCCATGTTGAAATCCCGTCGTCTCAAAATCTATCTTCATCGACGTATCAACGTTCGCTAGTACATCGAAAAATTGTATAAAAAAAAAGAACCGAGGCTCAGCGGAGCGAAATACCAAGATTACAAAGATTAATAACACTTACTCTTGGTTCGATGCAAATCGGACAAACGGGCGCCGTGTTACATTTGTTAACAGGTTCGGTGAAAGAAAATCGATGTACGACTTCGCGATCGCGTTAACCTCGATATTTTCCACGAGACCGACGCGAGTGGCGAAAGTCGCAGGGAAAATGCGATTTTTCCGTAACTCGATGACCCAATCACCAAAGTCGCGCCCACTCGGAAGAAGCGCCCGATTAACCGGAAAATGTAGTGGATAATTCAAAAACGCGTGTAAAAGGCTTTGTGATCCGAAGCTGAAAATTAAAAACTGAGAATTCGGGAGTGCGGTATAATTTAATTTCATTTGCTTCCGTATACCACAGATATAAATTTAAGTGTTTTAGTCGATTCAATTTCTATTTCTATCCAATTATCGATAATTTATTTTATTACGCGTTTGTTTCTCGCTGAGTTTAAGAGAATTTCTCTTAATTTCTCGCACATTTCAACGGTAATAAGATAAATAACGAAAGAAATTAATATTTTTAATTAGCTCATAATAATAAATGGAAGCGAAGATATTTTGAGTGTTAATATCATTTCAATGTTTTATTGCTAATTACTTTTAATAGGAATATTCAAAACAAATGCACCGTAATAATTTCGAACCTTTACTTTGTTATAAATATTCCCGGGAAATTAGAAATTCAATAGCTATTCGGTTATGCAAATAAACGTTTATTTTTACTTTACTACCGACTAAAATTCGTAAATCCTGGAAATATAATATATAATAAAAATTTAATGCACGTTCGATTAAAATAGTTTTATAAAAATTTTTTGTATCTTTCGAAAATGCGTTTGAAGTGTCGCACTTGATATTATTTTGGTAAAAAAATTTTTAGAAATTTTAGAGTACTAAAATTTACGATACCTTTTACACTTTATAACGTTACTTTCTATTCAATTTATTCGTCGGATATCTATTGAGTTATATCGCGAACATAGTTTTTGGGATAAAACATACGTTCCTTCTTTCTTTCAATCAATTTATTTATTTCACAGTTTGTTTAGTAGCCCGAACGCGTAAATAAGTTGTTTCCTATCGCGTCCCGATCACATAATTCCTGGTTGTACGTCAAGTATCGTCCGCTTCGGTCGAATAGTGGACCAACAATTCTGTCGCTTCCACTTTACTCGTCTATTCGAGCCTTTTTTCTCCCGCGTCTCGACTTTTCCAATATTGTTTTCTAATCGTAAATTTCACTTTTTCCCGATTACCCGATAATCCCGGTCCGTTTCATTACCGTAAGACGACTCTCCTAAACAAATCTGGTGATACCTATACACCAAATTTCCCTCCCGTGGATCATCGCTCTGTGATGATGAATTTATCACTTTCCACAACCAAAACCCCGAACCTTTTCGATCTCTCGAGTTCACCTTCGGACACCTCGACGTCTTCCTGAACCCGCGACTTGTTTCTTTCCTCCAGAGGAAGAGTCCGACGTCTTCTAGACTCAACGTATTCGCTCAATTTGCCCGCAGCCTCCCACTTTTCTCCAGTGGAGAAGTCTATCCTCCACCGGCTTAGTCTCTCCTCGGGACCGCGATTTCTCTATACTTCGAACATCAGGAAAGGTCATCCGGCAGCTCATCGGTGATGTTTCCCGCCTATTCCCCCACTAAATCCGACGGTAGTTTATCTCGTCACCGGTCGCCCCATCGCATCCCATTCAGTAAATTACCGAGTTACTCGGTCCACGAGCTTCGCTTTACCTCCTCCGTGGAGTTTTCGCGTTCTCCTAGAGAAATTCCCCCACAGCGACGGTCTTTCCGTTTCATCTCGTTTCCCCGAGTTCCGAGCACCGAGTTTGCTCTTACGATCTTACACCGACTATCTTACTACGACCCCGCGATCTGCATTCGTGGACCCAAAGCGAGTAACCCGGTGCTTTGGAGATCGACACGCTCCGGGTATTTTCAATTACGCCTTTTAAATCATTTCTCTGTCCCGCTTTGTTACACCCCGACGAGCCCAACACATGGACTAATAGATTACTTACATCTCGAATATTTCATATTAATATAAAACGTTTTTAAAATTTTGAAATAAACGTTAAATAATCGCTTTAAATTTGAATAAATCTATAATTTTGCTCTCTTAAACATCGTATATTATTTTTTCTATTTACATAAATGTAATGCGTATATACACGACTGTTTATATTTTTTGTATTTTTTCGAAATTGACTCCTACTCTTCTTTATTTTCCACTCGATCTCGTACTTTGAACCTATACACTCGTAATCCTCGGTACCCTTGGTTCGAGACACGCGAGCCCATTGTAAACGTTGGACCCGGTACAAGATGAAAATTCACTATCCATAGATACGCAACCACAATTACGAGCTTCCGTCTTCCGTATCCGTGTCGGGAGGAAGAGTAAGGAAGCGAGAGAAAGAGATACGAACGGAGGCAGGAATCGCTGCAACGAGTTTGCACAAGCTCTTAGGAGACATTCGAGAGGGCGAGTAGAGAAGAAGCGAGAGGAAAAGAAACAGAGAGGATAGATGCCGTCGGACTTCCTCCTTATAACTAACTTCCGCTCGTTACGACTCGAGTCCTTTTCCACCGCCCTTTCCCCTTTCTTATCGCCTCAGCCATTCCTTCGACCAGTTTCTTAATTTTTCGCTTTCCAGTTCATTTTCCCCCAAGTTCTTTGCTCCAGCGGTGCTTTCTACAGAGGTGCTAAAAGATCGACATCCTTTAGCCGATCGTTCCTTTACCTTCCCCCCATCGCACCTTTTGTCCCTTTTTAGACGTCCAGTTTCGTTTCACCGGGTTCATCGCGTCGGATTTAGTTGGATAGGAATGTAATTGCATTTATTCTCCGCGGAAGGTAAACTTCGCTCCTCTCGACACTTTCGGAAGTCGAGGAAAGAGGAAAAGGAAGACGAAAAAAGAAGGGCCGCGTTTTTTGCTTCCTCGCTTTGATATGTGTGCTAATTAATTCAAAAGGACTCAGCTTATCTCTTTTATCGTATTTTTATAGCCTGTACCACTTATATATATATATATATATATTTTTTTTTTATTGCCCTCTATATATATATATATCTGGTCATTGTTATTTTACTTACTCCGAGTCGTTAAGATTTTTGTTTCAAAAGGGAAAAAAGTTTAGATTTTTTCTACGTTACGTGACGATCTTTTAGTTTCTACAAAAAAAAATGTACTTAATAATATTTTATGTTCGTAAGCCACGAGGTTCTATGGAAGAAAAGGAAATTTTTTTCTCTACCTTGATTTTACGACTCTTTAAACATTTTATTGTATAAAACTAAACGCAAAAAAATGAATAATGTGTAAAAAATGACGCCACAGCCAACGTTTAAAACTCTATTACATTCTTCTCAAGTTAGCAAGTACTTTTCTACTAATAAAAGACATTAAAAGTATTTTAAAAACTTGTAGAAACATTTATTTCTTGCGCTTGATTCGTAATATGAAGCATTAAAATGAAAGTTTCAGAATCAACGTTTATATGTCACACGAATGCAGAGACAATTCTTGACGGATCGATTTAAAACTTTCGAGTAATCTTAAGGTCGCGATTCTCCTCGGAATGAATAAGTAAATTTAGGTAAAGTTGAATAGAAGTATAGTTTTCTTAATAATATTTACATAAATGAGTGAAAATAATCTAATTACAAGTAACGATAATATTAGTAATACCAGCTTATAATTTATATTCAAATTTTTATAATTCTTTATAATTTTATGAAATTGTTTGGATAATAAAGTATTTTTGAAGGTAACAACATTTATAAATTATTGGAGATTTATAAAAATTATACAATATTAGGAAAGAAAAACTTATTATTTGTATAACTAAAAAAATTAAATAAATGCGATGTACAATTTAATGCGAGCAGAATAAGAATATAAAAGATCTATAAAATTTTATTCGCTTTTGTTTAATTTCATTAATTAAATTAAAATTACACGTAATTCAAAGCACCACATTTTATTAGACTGAAAACGTGTCTATCTAGATAAATAATTATTACATTACATATTTTTTAATAAAAAAAATTTGCTTTTTTAATGAGTTTATATTCTATTGAATTAATTCTCTGAAATAGATAATCACTTTTAAGATCATTATAAACTATACAGACTTTCGTTATTTTTTAGTATTCAAAAGTTTATAATTAAGTTAATTAAGTATATGGGATGATACTATCAAATATATAATGTCCGCGTTTTATTACGAATTAGATTTTGTGATAATGAAACATTACTTGAATCATCTTCAGTCGTATGGAACATAAAAATACTTAATCTAGCTAAAAATAAATTTACTTATACAAAAGACTATCCTTAAAATATTGTAAGAAAATTATTATATATATATGATACTTTAAAAATTGCGATAAAGTAAAGTTTTTATATGCTTATAATATTATATCCGTCGTACAAAATTAATTTGTAGTTTATTTTTAATCAAATTTAGAAAAAATACAATTTAGAAATTCTAGTTAAAAATCATTAATAAATCATCATCCAAAAACCTTTTTCATAGAACGTATAATAATATGTATTATTTATATTACAAAAGGTTTAGTACAGTTTTTTTGGTTGAACTATTCTAATATAATTAAGAATTTATACGAAATTTTTTATATTTAGTTTTATGATACTTTAATTTTACGTAATTATCTTAAAATAAGAAAAATTATGTTCTTGTCTTAATCAATTACGGACTCTGATTTTCTTTATATTACCTACAGAATTAAAAATATATTACATAATATATATTTGTATTTCACGTACAAAATTCTATTGCTATCGATAAATTCATACCTTCAGACTGTAATGAAACTTAATTAACGGTGAAACGCACTTTAACCATACAAAATATTACTAATGGTTAATTTGCATTTTTAATGTCTTAAAATTAAACATTATGAGCATTAAAGTCAGAAATTAAATATTAATATAATCTTAGAAGTAAGTAGTGGTTTAAGCGAAGTGAGCATTTATTTCATTACAGTAGAATTTGAAATATTCTGATGAGAATTCCATTCTACGTTAAGAAGAACTAAACCACTAAACTAAGAACAAATTTTTGTTACAAAGAAGAATAAGTCAATCCGACATAATAATTACTCGCAAATTAATCTTTAGTTGAAACGCTTTTATTTATAACACAAAAAGAATCAATTTTTCACCAAATTCAAAATTAAATTATCTTCCAATTGTATCGGAATCGATTTTACTTTAAATATTTAAAATTACGAAATAGTATTTATTTAAGGAGGTATTATATTATATATATACATATATATATACAGGCGTATATATAATACACAAAAGGATCGTATCTTAAAGGGTGAATCAATGAAAGCGTAGAGTGGGAATTCCATTATACAAGATTCAACGTGCAATCACGTAGGGCTTATATCCTACACGAGTATCCATTATGTACCGGACTACCCATTACGAGTACATATTCTTCTAATTTAAGCGAGAGAAACTGGTTTATAATTCACGCTTTTAAAGTTTTTTTGATTGCGCATCAAAAATGTTCCTTAAACTTGAATAATTAATGTTATAATGTATTATAAGTATTATAATCCAGTAAAGTTCTTTGGGTAATTGATCGACGTAAATTACTCCAATGGTTTTTGACAAATTAAAAATAAAATATAAAATATCGGTAAAATATTTTTATTCAATTTCAGCGATGAACATATTTTAGTTTTGCGATTAATTTGATCCGTCAATCAAAATTTTACATCTGCATTTATATTTCGTTTCGTTACGTTTATTAAATCGATAAAGATATCGCAAGATAAAAAAATAAACGAATTATTAAAAAAAATACGAAATTTCAGCTTATCAAAGGTGAAATTTTGTACAAAATTTACCGCGAAATAAATAAAGAGCTTTACGATAACCGTAAAACCTAACGTATTCACAGTTACTTCGGAATTCTTAATACCGCGATAATATGCTCGGAAAAATGCTCAAATTGTCTTAGAATAATGTAGACAATTTTCCTCCTCGTTCTCGAGACTCGAGTCTAAAATGCAGAGCTAAAACACGACCGAATTATTTTCATTTTCACTTACCTGCCGACGAAGACAAAGCGTCCCGTTAAGTTCATTCTCTTCGAGGCCTCCATCAAATGTCGCACTGTAAAACCCTCGCAGAAACAAACGACAACGTTAGCCGCTCGATCCTGATCGAGATTCGCGATGACGGCGTCGAAGGCCGATTCATCGGCGGTCGTAAGGATCGAATCTTCTCGAGCAACGCAGACTCCGTTTCTCTCGGCGAGTTCGCGAAATGCTTGGATGCCACTCGTCCCGTAGTTTTCTGTAACTCATCGACGGGTAATTCTAAAGCTGGTAAAATATTTTTAGGCATTTTTCTGGATACTGTGAAATCGCGTACAAACTGACGTTTCGTTAGTTTCCAAGTGTCACGATACGACAATTAAAACTTAAACATTAATGAATTACGTGGTTTTTATTTTATTCTAACTGCAGATGTAACAAAAATTAATGTAACGTGTAAGACGAGATAATAAGAGATTTCCGTCTTTAATTATGAAGAGAATATAAATTAATGATTTTATCTCAGCTATTACATTTATAAGTATTAAAAGACGAGTAATTTATATTATTATTAAGTTGTGCAACGTACTTTATTTTTTTAACATGAAAATTTACTCTATTTGCTTAAACCTCGATCGAAGCAAAATAATTTTAGAAGATTTCTTCGTACAGTCGTATAAAACACATCGTTTACAGGCATAACTGCGAATTCTGTTGAATTCTCAGTGTCTAGAGATCTACAATAATTAAAATGTAAACTAATGGCGGTTCAAACGTACATATTACATATTCATTATTAGACACTTACTTACAACGTCTACATTATTTACATTAATTTTTTAAAAGTTACATTAAAGTTAATTAGTTTAATATATTTATTATATTGTTTTTAAATATAAGTAATTATTACGTTATTACAGAAATCGCATGTCATTGAATAATTAAATAATGTAGGTTACGATTTTAATACACATTTTTTCGCGACTTTAACACTATATTCAGTTTTATTTCAAAAGTTACACAATCCTTATCTTTTTAATTAATACAAAAGGTATAAAACTTTAGAGTTCGGTATGACTATTTTTTTTAGCATTAACACAAAAATAATTGTGATATTGTTTTAAAAAATAAACTCAACTGGAATTTCGATAAAAATAGCGTTTCGATATCATCGTATAAAAAAACAAAGAATTTATAATTTAATTTGTATATAAAATGTTTTTATACGTAATTTCAAAAGAAAATTTAACTTTTTGATTTTATGTCAATCATGTCCATTTAATAATATAAAAAAAAAATATTTTTTACGTAGAACATTACATGTAAATATTTATTTAATTTACTCGTCAAATATTTCAATATCAATTAAAAATAAAATTTTAAATATTTTAAAGTGGAGACGAAATGGGATTAAGTAAGGTATTCTTTTAAATTTGGTCAATATTTTCATAATCTTTTTTAGTAGCGAAAGATTATTCTTCATTTTAACTTCAAGATTATAATACCGCGAATCCCGCAAGAATAAAAGTAGCAATTTTATCGTACACAATGAACAAATCCCTCGAGGACTTAAAATTTTGTATTCGATCGAAATTGGTCGAAGGTATCAGATAATAATCGATATACAATCGAATTACCGAAATTATAAACTATGCAACAGAAATTATATATTTTTTCAATTTCCTTAATAAACTCGATTACTTAAAAATTTAAAGAAATATAAAAAAGAAGTAAACTTTGTATCGATGGTATCAAGCCTCGATTACCATCGCATTCGCATAATAAAATCATCGTTGTTCAAAATTTTTCTAATACGGTAAACAGAGCCTAAAAATATAGACGAGCAAATCGAATTCGGTAAGATAAATTCGAACTCTCGGTCGGTTGTCTTCGGAAAAGTCATAATTCTCGATACCATTATACAGAGTAATGCATATTTTTGAATCTTTTTCAAGACATCTCCATTCCTCGAAAATATTTTTCCGATCCTGGATTTTCCATTAAAAAATGTTCGGTATTTATCCAGAGAAATTTATCCAGCTTATCGACTTCTTGAAAACAGAAAATAATCTCCGGCTGGCGCAGTTGTCGTCTGCTCCCTTCTTCCTGCGGTTCGTGGACTTTGGTTTCCTACGGTGAGCGGTTAGATTGAAAAGGCAATTACGACAACCACCAATGGTGATTTTATCGGAGCGATAATATTTATGCAGAAACTCCCGCGAACCCAACTCAACCCGACCAACGTTTGCCTCGCGGCTAAATTCTAACGACTAATTCACTTCGCCAGGTTATTTCCGGCGTAAGGTCAGGACTTCCGGTGCGCAAACGATTTCTCGACGAGACCGCGGATCCTTTCTTTCTCTGCCGTACTTTTACAAAATTGTTACAGGAGAAATTGCATTTTCAGGATATTAGTTTAAGCCAATGTATTCTTTAATGAAATCATCGACTCTTCTTTTATGTGTCTTTTTCGGTTGGATTTAAAACTGTTGCTTTTATTTCGCTGGTTTTATCGTTCGACTCGCAATATGTGAAACGAAAGTGCAAAAATCCATGGAAATTCCAACTCTTTCGAAATTGCTTGTACATTCCGTAATAAATAATTTAACGTCCGTATACAAAGATTACCGAATTGTTAAAAAAAAAAAAAAAAGAAAAAGTAAATTAAAACTTTGACGCATTCGTTCATCAAGATATATTATCTTAAATCAAATATTTTTCTAAAAAGTTTTCCATGATCAACTGATTTGTCTTTAAAATTGAAGTGGTCCGATAACGCTTCGTGATTTTACTATATATTTATGAACTTTTATCGATTACGTATGGAAAGTTTGGACATAAAAAAAATATCGACTTTATAATGTGTAGTATAGAATATCAGGTCTGAGTCATCTAATAGAATTTTCAGGTCATGGCTTATTTACCTGCACAAACTTGATTAAATGGCGGACTTATCAGTTAGCCTCGTTTCGTGATGGCAACCACTTTATTGTCTTCGTAAGCACAATGATCCGACACTTTTTGTTTATAAACCGCGTAAATTCATTACTTTAAGGCTCAAAGAAAGAAGATAACTTTAATGGATTTTTGGTTATCGAAAAGTATTAGCTCTCGAGTGAAACTGAAACTTTGTCCACTTTCAACGATACGAGTTCGTGTGTGTTTCGAAATTAAAAGCTTGTAAAATTCGTATTCAGTGAAACAACCTTGATTATCGTCAGGCTATTTCGATATACATCGGTACTTAATAACTTATTTCATTTATTTCTAATTACATTACGCGATAATTATTATTTCGCTTGTACTGAAATATGTTTACGTCGAAACCTGCAGCAACATCGTATTAATTATAATATATGATAATTAAATATGCTTACGTGTAAATGCCAGTTTGTAAATAATTGAATTTCAATTTTGTTCATGATTATTATATAGAATTGCGTTCGTTCGTAATCCGACAGAAATCTTTGATACGCGTTAAATATTCGTTAATAAATTATTTCAAATCCGATTCTTTAATCTATCGTGAATTGTAACGAATAACAATATCGAGAAACTTAGCAACGATATTTTCAAGCGCTCAAAATTGTCCGATTTAATCGATGGAACTTGATTTTTTATCAATTATCCTTTTCGATATTGTTATTTTCTCCGGTACAATTACCACATCTTAAAAAAAAATATAATCAATAGGCACGAGCTGTTCAATATTTATACATGTAACGGGGGAAAATAAAACGAAACGCAGATAAAACGCTTATCTCGTTCGATATTACTTAGAGTATTATCATATTCCGTGTGCATGAAGTAAAATACAGTGAAAATCCCAAGTGGATTTAGCGCGTGCGCCTAATGTCACTCAACAAGAGTTAATCCTACGAGCGTGGAGAATTTCCCCGAGCTTCGAGTAACGTTTCATTTTTTCTCTTTGTACTTTTTTTTTTACTAGACTGTATCAAGCTTTGGAGATTCTTTGAAATTTTGATACCGTAGTCGCTAATCTTTTCTCCGAGAGTCGCTATTTTCGCATCTTATCGGCTGCAAACTCGACAAGCCGTCAGATTTCTTTTTAAAAATTTTCCGTCGTAAAAGAGTGTTTTTGTTATTCCGTATACATATATTTCTTCTTAGGATCGGTAGGTAATTTTAATGTCGTTAAATGAAAGTAATTAGTAGCTTTATTACCCGAGCATTTAAATTATCTCGAAATTAATGCAGATATAACAGCTTATAAGATAAAACATTTAAATTTGCAGCGTTGAAACGTTTAATGATACCATATCGTAATATAACGTTACGATATCTCTACTTTTTATAAAATTAGAAACTTATTACTAAATTCGAATACCGTTCGGTTAATATACGCTATGAAGTATAAAAAAGAGCTAAATAAATTACGATTCTTTAAATTCCAATATTAAAATTATTCCTGTTTCAAAAATTCTCGAAACAATAAAAACGATTTTCTTTATCGAATTAAATGGACGAGTTACGACGGGAAAATAATTCAAGGTTTTTTCGACGTATCCGTAAAAAGTTCTTTTACCGCCTTGTATAAAAATATACCTTATTTAATTACGTTACTTTTAACTTTTTATTTCAAGTTGGAGAAATAAAAAATAACATTGTGCCACGAGATATTTATTACGTATCGAATAACGAGAATAAATAAAAAAAATAAGCATATTTGAAAATCGTTGGATCGATCGGTTAGAATCGGTGCTTTTATCAAATAATCCGTATAATTAATCGAACAAATAGCAACACCAGCGATCACCGATGAATCGTATAAAGTTAATTAGACAGTAGGATTGCCGTTGGCAGTCGATGAAATTTATTACGATTAAACGTATCGATGCCGTGACACTTTCATCCTTTTCCTTGCGCAACAAAAATCGTGTCGCAGACTCGAACTACAATGCGATAACCGCGATTGTTTCCACCGGGACGAAAAAGCGCTTTTTCCTACTCGACGCAATTATCGACTCAATGATACGTCAACCGCAATTAACACGTGCCTCTTTCTCCTCCTTCTCCTCCTCCTTCTCCTCCTTCTCCTCCTCTCGGACGAAATCTCATCTCGAGTTTGCGACGATGGTAAATAGTTTCGTTGAACTATGTTCATTTTGAGGAAGATCCCAGGGCGTGGATCAAGAGGGAGAAGAAAAACGTAGCGTCGAAAAGAAAAATTAAGCTCGACCTTTTTTTTTGCCCGGCAAGTTTTTTGAAAAGCAGAGAAGCCAGCCGTTGCTACATCTGTTAATGACCTGGAAAAACGAGCGGAGCTCTAATTAATGTATCGCGAAGCAGCGCAAGATGCGGCCTTCCTTCATTAGCGTTCTCTCTAGATCATAGAAAACACTAACCAGCACACATTGCACTTGGCACATAATTTTTTTTCGGGGTTTCGTTTTTTTTAAATGTATTCCGAAAGGTTTAATCGACTGTAATTTTTGCGTATCGAAGATCTTTTTCCTAGTTGGTTTTATGCGCTTTTTACGTCTTTTATTTTATTACAATTAAAGGTGTTAAGAAAAGTGAGAGCTTTTCAACGTTTAAGTGATCTATGCGACGCTCTTACGATAATTTACTTTCTCTTTGCCAATTATCCTCGTTAAATGTATGTTTTAAGTTCAAAATTTAAATTCAATTGCCCTGATTTATTTCATTTTTAATTTTTAAACGATATTAATAGCAAAATATTTCAACTTTCTTTCAAAACTGTAAAAGTGCAATTATAACGATTCTTTTTTAATTCGATGACTCGTCGTGTAATAGAAATTAAATAATTCTTGTTTTTAATATTATAAAGTAATAATTATCGATACTTCGTAGTTTCAATTGTAACGTTGAAATAAAAAAGAATCGCCGTCTCTGATTCCATTATTTAATTCACCTTTCCATTTCAATCCAAACAAAGATCATTGAGCAAAATTATTCGAAGTTTTCGTATTAAATATTTTCTAATTTACTTAAATTGTTTCTACACGAATAAATGCAAAGATGATTCGATCGATGTTTAAATATTAAATTAAAGATTTTTAAAATATTTTAGAATACCACGATAAAGAAATAAAAATTTTTAAAATAAACGTGAAACTTGCTTTTAAAATTATAAAACAAAATTTTCTAAAATTCCTACCACGAAGGAAGAATATTTTTTCAATAAAAAACGTATACCGATAAACTTAAACATCGTAAGCTTAACGTTTAACGCGAAACAATTTTACTTTGTAATGATGATGACTTGCGTCCCCATCTTTGCCAAGCTCACGTGATCAACTAATTGATTAAAGTCTCGCATGAAATGGCGCAGTGCTTTAGCTAAAACTCATCTCTTTTGCCGAAAACTAAAAACCTCGGCTGTAATTGAGACGAATGTAGAGAATCATTAATTTTACGGAGCCATCGTATATAAATATTGTAGTTTGTTTTTTAAATATTGCTTTGTTAATATTAAATTTAGTTGGCTGTTTTTGAACATTCGATAATTAATATGTATAAATAAAAAAGCGAACGTTTATATTCCAATTACTATATTATTTTGAAAGGTATACTATACGTATACATACATACATATATATATATATATATAAAAACTTCAACTTCTAAATTTCTTTAATTAATAGCAGCTGAATCAACTCTGAGTATTCGGTTTAATAAATTTTATTTTTTATATAATCAATGTTCGTAATTAATTAAAAAAGTTAATTTTCATAAAAAGTAATTTTTCTAATGAAATTAACAAAGTCCTTCGCAATTCTTGCAACCTTATTTTTCTTTATCGAGTATTTTTATATAACTTGCACCAAACGTATTCGGAGTAACGATGTTTGTTCTTATTTAATTGATAAACTGCCTTTAATATTTGCATTCGCAAACTCTGCCGTCGATCGATAACTCGATTATACATTTCACTTCTACCAAGATTCCCGTTGTTCGTCATCAACTTACTCTACACCAAAGACCAAGAGAACCAACTTTTAAGCTCAATGAAATTTTTACCGCGATAATTAGGTTTGCACGCGGTCAACGATGGAAATATAATCGCCGGTCATCGCAGAGAAGGAGATACGATTGATTCCGCACTTTGCTTGATTGACTCTCGATCGTGTACCTTAACAAACACATACATGGATACAAGTCTTTTAGAGCGATGATCGGTTTCTTCTTCTCTCGCTTTACGACTTTTAAGGGATACGTTCGAATCTGGAAGGTATTTTTTTCGATGGGTTCGTTAGCATTCGATGCAGGAAAGGTACGAGTTGACAAGATTACCGGAAATTAAATTTCAAATTCGTTTGTGCTCGGTCGCACGAAAAGTATTAATTAGATGAGCAATTTTCCCTTTCGGTCTAACTAAGCTCGAGCGGTAAAAAAAATATTTTTCGAGAGTGTAGATTATCGCGTTGGTGTCGATTCCCGAGTATCCGTATTTCCAACGATTCGTTCGATTTACATTTTTCAAATTACTACCATTTTAATATTTGTGACTCGAGCGTGCGAGAAAAATTTGCATTTTCTTTGGAGTTCACCTTTGTCGTATTTCTAAATTGTAATTTAAACTTTAAAATTCCGATTTTTAATTAATGATTAAAATGCTCGGAACTCGTCTTGTAAATTCATCGCGTTCGAATTAAAAAAATCCTCTAGTTACCAGTGAGACGTATCTCTTTAAACTTTTTAATATTATACTTAAACATATTAAATATAACGAATGCATACGTTTGTTTTGCCGCAAAAGAATTTCAATATCATTTTAATTTTCATAAAAATTAGTACCTTGAATAATATTTTCAAGGGAATAAGTAATTATAAAAATACGAAAGCAAAAATTAATCTATTATATAATTTCAGAAAAAAGCTGTTAGTTTAATAAAAAAATTTTTTTTTATTACAAGTAAGTATTTTCCGTAATTACGTATTAAAGCATTAAGATTTTGATTAAAATTGTAACGAAATTTAATAATTAATCATAGAATTTACATACTACATTTTATAAATACGTATTTCGCGTTTATTAATTTATTGTAACTTTGAACAACCATTCGTACAATTTATTACACTAACAAATTATTCGTTTTAAACTTCAAACCAATGACACGTTGTAATCGAGTTAACCGTAGTCTAGTAAACGTATACGCCGACAAATACGTCAACATCCAACTTCTTCATTTTATTACGCGCGGATTTTACGTACAATGACGCTCGAAACCAAAACGAATTCCACAATTGTCGTTTTAATATAAAGTTGTTGAACGCCGGTAAAGTGAGATCGGTTTGTCGCTAATCACGGAATCGTAAATAAATCAACGTAAAAGCATTAAAATACATTTCGGTTTCCCTTAACGCACGTAAAAAAAAAAGTCTTCCATTTCACTCCGATGAGTTTTTTGACGTTATTTACTCTGATATATTCGATGCATTACTCGCGCGAAAAAAAGAAAAAAACCTTGAAAACCCCGCAAAATATTTTACGCCGATTAGCATCGCATGAAAGGGAAACAATAACACGAGGGAACGAGACACGAAGCGACGCGAAATCGTACCACGACTCTAATCTCCGGGTATTGTTCGGAAATCGTCCTCACGCTTTTTAAGCTAAACGAGCGAAATCGGCCGGACAAATCACCGGAGGTCAACGGACAATTTTATAAACTCGTCCTCACCGAATCGGTGTAAAGGCATTCGGCTATCCCTTATTTTTATCTCTCGTCCTTGAACCGGCCGAAACAGTTAACCTACTTTCGAGTTAATTAGTCACAGGTAAGAAAACGTGTTTTTCTCGCGGTTTCACCTTTGATGCGTACTTTTATTCGTTACATTAATAACTCATTATTACGTTTGCTTTACGTACCTTCGGAGAGTTGTGCACGTTTTTAAAGTTCCTTCGTTAATTAATCTCTTGCTCCGTTTATTGCTTTATCTCATCCTCTCGTTATTTTTCGTTGTAATAGCGAATAAAAACCGATGAAAAAAAAATGATCCGAATGAACGCTCGACTAAACAGGGATAACCTTTTGTGAAAACGTCTCGTCGTAGCCGCAATTATTAAAACTCGTAATCGACGAAGAATAACGAAATAACTCTGTTATCGGTGTCACTTAATTTTCTCTCTTGCTCAATTTAAATCATTTCCACGTCTAAATTTAACGCTACATTTAATCTTAGCTGGCACTTCGTTCGCCTTCGCTTCTTCTTCATTCATCCTCCTATGATTAATTATTCATACGATTATTCAAAATATAAAACTTACGATATATTTCATTTTTACATGTTTTAAATTTTTACAGATAAATAGTCTACGCGATACTTTTCATATAATAACTCGTTACAGTGTTAAATGTGATTTTTTTATACTTACCGTGTTATCGTTAATTTAAACAAAATGAAGTATTTATACTTTCGAGTTAAGAATACGTTGGATAATAATTTAGAACGACGATAGAAATTATTTAATAACAATTTTAACGCGTTCACTCTTTATATTATTGAATCTAATTCTCGTGTAATATCGTATACGTTATCATTTTTGTCAACAAAATAACAAAAACTTTTTTTAAATATATCAACTTTTATAAGCATTAAAGCTAAACGAATGATTTTGATGTATTTTTCTTCTGAATCGTATTACAGCTTTTACATGAAATGTAGGATAGACTAAAGAAGCACCGTAACTATATTTTCTATCAAAATTTTATACCGTAAAAGTTTTAAAAACATCCTTTTATGTTTTATAACTTTTAATTTAACTATAAATATTGATTAAACGAGTACGTAAATTTTTATTAGAAAAATTTTTATGAAAAAAATAAAACATGAAATAACTAACTATTTATGTATTTATTAGAAATTATTTTTATTTTGAATTTATCGATCGTTATCGGTAATAATTTTATTATTTCCATCGATTCTAAAATTTCTCTGTTATATTAATTTCATAACTCGAAAGTTTGATGATTCGGATGATTCATAATTTAACAAATTACCGAAAATTAATACTTGATCAAATTTTATAAATTCAATGATAAATTTGAAAATACCGAATAGTGGACTTAAATTATTTAATTCAAAATATTCGTAGGTATTAAAATTGAATTATTCCCAAACTACTAAATTAAAAAATACATATTTAAAACTAAATTTATCAATAATATATCCACTTTCAATCAAGGATAAATGAAAATTTTTTTTATTCAAGCGACTCGATTATGTTTTAAAATTTGATTCAAAACTCTATTCACGGTATTGAATTTGAATTTGAATAATCGCAGTTTCAAATATTCCAAATATTACTTTGCAAAAAAAAAAAAAAAGCACCGCTTTCAGCAAAAGAGTAACGTAGATCTTATTCGGTTAAAAAAATGTTGCGCTTCCGTGACAACCGTAATCTTTATTTTCCGCGAATATTCCCGACTGGTACGCGTGAACTGCTCATCACTGCGAAAATCAAAATTCAATCCGACAGCACTCGCGAATCCACTTAAAAAGAATGAAAAATGCGTTCCCTCGCGAAGTGCAGCTTACGCGTGTCTCCGCGATGAAGAAACAAAAATTAAATTGAAAAGATGAAAGCGTTATGTAATAAGATCAGTAACTGTATTATCATCGCAGGAAAGTAAATAAAGAGAGAAAGATTTTCCCGAGCATGGGATCAAAGGAAAGCTAAGAGATACTACCTCTCGTTACCGCTTACAAGTTTTTTTTTTTTTTTTTTCTTTTTTTTTGTCAAAGCAACTCGTACGTGGCTCAAAGTGTAACTCAACCATTTCGCTTACTTTAAAATCATACCTGTATTCTTCCTCTCGTCGCGAATGTGTCTTACCGAAAACGTAAATTTCCAGCTTCCACTAGAAGCGCATTATTTGCTAATTTAGCAAATGTTTCGATAAACCGTTAACTTCTTGATAATTATTTATTTCCAAAATCAACTCCTAATTAAGCGTCGAGCTCTTTTTTCTTTTTTCTTTTAAAGCGCGTAATTTTGTATCGTCAGTTTCGAAATAATAATGAAGCGTCGATCGTTACCTTTAGCGATTGGTATTTAGAGAGAATAGATAAAGAAGAGATATAGCTGTTTTATTAGACATCTGTTTTTCTAAACTTACGGTAAATGGATGAAATTAATCGTTCTGGCAGAGAAAATTCGAATTCGCTTAGCGAGTATTGCACGAGAGGTAATTTATTGGGCTGCTAAAATTGGTAGAACAGCTTTTACTCATTGTCAAATTAACAATTGAATACTTACTATACATCGTGATTATTTGATAAAACAAAGTTTTTTCCTCTACATTTTGTCGAATAAAAATTTAACGAACGTAACTTTGATGATTTTGTACACGGAATATTTACATCCTTTCGCGTTAATGTATTTGCTTATTATTATTTTTAGTGTTCGCGGTTGCCGTTAACTATTATTTTAAATATTGAAACTAATGAAAATATTTAACTTAAATAATTAGCAAACTTTGTCTTTGTGTCGATTAAATTTAACAAAATAGGAAAAACACTTTTGCATAATTAATTAACGAACACGTTTCTCTTAACTTTGCATATAATTGAATTTTCGTCCACTGTTGCGCTTAATATACTTAATTTCTATATTTTATTATATTCTTTAATCATTATTCTACTATTTATTTCCATTGTAAACTATATAATATTTCTCAAAAGTTTAATTTACAAAGATATTGAAATGAAAAGTTAAAATTTAAATTAAACTCGAACGTCATAATTTAAATTTATTTCTATGCAAATTTAAAAGAAAATCTATCGATATCGTCGTAATTATAAAATAGAAATAATATTAATTTTATATAAAAAAAATTTAACCTTGCCTTATACGTATATATATACAAAAGTAAAACTAGAAGTTAAAATTCATTAAAATAACATTTCAATGATGAATTATTTTCGTTTGAAAATGCGCACAATTTTTTTTGTATGCTTAACGTTTTGTCTTTACTCGCGTCTCAAATTTTTTAATTTTGAGAGTTTCTTTTGAATATCGTCTACATCGTTGCTACAGTGTTTCAGTTTATTATTTAACAGCAACGTAATTAGCATACTTTAATAATCAAAAATTA
The DNA here is from genome assembly GCA_018907195.1 of Dolichoris vasculosae. Taxonomy (NCBI): domain Eukaryota; kingdom Metazoa; phylum Arthropoda; class Insecta; order Hymenoptera; family Agaonidae; genus Dolichoris; species Dolichoris vasculosae. The sequence continues at coordinate 4,454,799 of JACCHY010000009.1, read as the reverse complement.
TTCTCAAAACATAAAAACAGATTAAATAAATAAAAATTTATGCTCTTCCTTCGTTTGTTTCCTTTTACGTAATTAACTCTACTAAAACGAACGATAAAAATTGAATTAGGAAAATAAAATTCCTTCTTTTTTAAATCACTGCAAACATCGTAATTATAATTTCATAATAAAATTAAATTATTATTAAATACAGTTTCTAGCAATGTTTTAAAATTAAAAAATTACACTAATTTAAATACGCTAAAATAGTTTAATCTATTATCTACGAGATATTTTATCCATTTTTTTTGTTACGTTATTACTTTTTCATTCTTATGAAATTGTAAAGCAAGCTTTCATTTATCGCGCGTAAAAACTCGAAATCTCGCGTCGTTTATCATTCAAAGAAAAAAAAAGTTAACGAAGAATGTAATGATAAAGACCAAAAAAATATTTCTTATCATCGCTGCAACTATTTTCCCAACGAATTACTCCAAACAAACGATACGAAATGCGTCACATCCATTTTGTCCTTTATTCGATACAAATTCCAGCCCTTACGAAGTAAAAAAAAAGCCTCGTTCCCGAATCGAGCAAACTTACCCTTAACGCTAATGCAAGAAGTACTTATTTAAATTAAATGAATTCTTTTGAACCCTCTAGCGATAAAAACAATGGAAATCCGCAGAGACGCAAATTTAACCAATGCAAAAAACTTGCGCGATCCGTCTCAATTACAAAATGATGCCTTTGTTGCGAACCCCACACATAACTCGCCGACTCTTTGTGCGACTTCCCGGATTTCACGCGCACGCAATTTTCCTCGTCGCGTAGTCGAGACTCACCGACTCATCCCCTGGGCGCGGACGAGGGTGGAAAGGTGGAAAAGAACCAAGTGCCTCGTTCGCGTGCCACGAGATCTTCTACAAACGTCTATTCCGGCGTTGGCCCTTTTTCCATGTGGGTCAAGTCTCTCGGCTCGACCGCGAGCACAAATCAGTTTTTCCGTATACTTTTTCCCTCCTCTTTGTCTTCGCTCTTTCGTTCCTCGAGAGCGAGAGAGGAAACCTACTTTTTTTTTTGTTTTTTTTCGTCGCGTGAATCCGGGACTTTCATCGAATTTCAACGGAGCTATATTTTACGTGGATTAATCGAACGGATTTCATTGAGATATTGGGTCGGAGAAGCCGATGTTTACTTATAAGCTATTATTTTGAGTATTTAAGTCTTTGAAAATCGGAAGGTTAAGTTCTGATTTTTCCTTCGTTACCGATACAAATGGAAAAAATTGCGAGAGTATTCGCTCGATACTAAATGCGCGTGAAAATAGTGAGTTTTTCCGATTCGTTAAAACCACTTCAACGATAATGTCGCAAAAATAATTATCGGACTGTATCTCGAATGAAGGACGGTTTATTTGAGTAAAAGACGTCCATTGTGTATAGAAAATAAAAATAAATTATTCGGAGACATACTTTTTCGATTTTTAGAAATATTTTTTGATAAATATGAAAATCAAAATTTATTGTTTTTAATAAATACTTCGCTTCGATTCAAAGTCGATATATAAATTTACCTGGGCGCGAAACATTGCAAATACGGGAAAAACCACGTCGAAAAGGAATTTTTAATTCAACGTCACACACATCGTTTAAACTGTTTGCAGTATTCGAAACCGGATTATTCGCGTAAAAGATGGAATCTTTATCGATGTATCAGTTTTGTACAGTGCGAATACGGCGATCGAAATTGTCATTGGAATAAAATAGACTGCACTTTACAAATTTGAATTATCGCGTTTGTCTTCTTCGGTAGTTAAATCGCTTCCACCTTAAACCTTAACTTCGCAAAGACATAATTCAAATCTACCGCGAATAACATTGTGTCGTCGTTTATCTACTCGAATAATTTAATACGTGTTTTGGTTGTAGTTCGTCGATTAATTCCTCGCATTATGTAAAGACTAAAGGACCGAGTGATTTTCTGTAATATCGTTGAACGAGCGATTCCGTAAAATATCTGCGATCGCTCCTCGATTCTTGAGAATTCTGATAACGTAATATGCAAAGACGAAATTTCTAAAAGTGAAATCGACAGCGACTTATGATATCGTCGATAAGAGATAAAAATAAAAAGTATCTCTTAAATTATACCACTGACATTGGTACAACTTGGTAAAATTTGGTACGGTAATATAATTTAAAACCTCGATATATGTATAAATATTTAGACTTCGTATTTAATATTTACGTTTCGCGTGACTATTTCGTAAACTTACTCTAAATTACGGGTAAATAAGTGTCTTACTAAGTCAATATTCGTTTAATTACACATAATTATTCCGGTAATGTTTTAGTCTCCTCGCAAATTAGAAGAATAAAATTTAATTTTATATAATAATATATCCGAATTATAAATAATATCCCAGCTTTCGTTCCTTTCATAAAAAGCAGTCGTTGTTAAGGTTCCAGTTTTCAACGACAATTTCCATCAAAACTACATACTCGCAACGGTAAAGCTTAGGATATTCACGTAGAAATCGGATATAAATATAACTCACGTCATAGTTGAGGTTATTTAAGAGTTACCGTAACAACGTTTTTATTTAAAAAATATTTGAAACGATAATCCCTAGGATTTTGAATAAATTTGTAAAGGAATTTATTTTTCCGGTAATTAAAAATTAATATTTAACGAATAATTACGTCTATTTATAATTGTAGCTTTAAAATTAAAACTCTTGATTAAATATTGATGAAATTTTATCGTTATAGAAATATTTCGAAACGTTAAATATTAATTATATTAAATATTATTGAAAAGCGGAAAAATAAGTGACCCTCGAACATCGACAAGATCGAAACAGTTTTAGAATACAATATTTATAAATGAACGGTTTATAATTTAGCGGAGGTAAAGGAACATTTATAAAATAAAAAATTTACAGCTTTTTGGAAAACAAATTTATGGTTTTTATTAAAAGTGGGATAAAAAGTGGGTTTCAATATACTCCTTTTTCGAAGCCATAAATTTACGATAAAAGAATTTTTCAAAGTAACCGTACATTTATAGTTTTTACGCGTTGTTATAAAATTATGATACTTTTGTGGTTAAACAGTATCGTTTAAATAATAACCTTAGAATCGTTTTAATATCTAAGAAACAATGCGATTACTTAATCATCTCATTAAGCTAATAAAATCATTATGATTCTCTTGCTTAAAAAAAGAAAATAACGTTTTAGATAAGGAAGTATTTAAAATAATTATAATACAAAACTCACCGTCGGTATTCACGATTGACACGTACGTCCAGTTAAAGTATCTTACAAGATCGACGAGTAGCTGTGCTTGATAATAATCCGACGGAACCACCCGAAGAAAAGTAGAGTATCTGCTCTTGTCGCTCAAGTCTCTAGAGGTGCAGGAATATCCGACCTGAAAATTACGAATATTGCTCTTACGCTGTAATTGAGAAATGTTACGACATTTTATTACAATTACGACGTACCGCTTTCACTGAAATTAAAGGTAGTGTTTTTTTTTGTTTATCTCGGGTAATTTCCTCCGAATAAAAGAGATAAAATTGTCAAAAATTAAATTATAAATTGTCTCGATCGATCTTCGAACATTCGTACCGTAAAAAATCTTTGTAAAAGTAACGTTTACAAATTTAGTTTTTATCAAAATCCGACTTTTCCAGTTTGTCGTTATTCAACCGACTATTTAATTCGGTTTGATTTATTTTACAGGTACACGAATACTCGAAACGGAAATATTAAAAATAATTCCTAGTTTTATTGGTATATATTTGTACCATATATTTATTTGACCTACCTGTGGAATAGAAAACAGCTGCAGTAAGTTTTGAACTTGAAGTGCGACAGAACTCGAACCGGGTCCAACAACTCCTATCAAAGGCGCTTTCTTCTCTAAATCCTGATTAAAATTAATGCACGATTGATTATTTACTTATCCACTGTAACAGTTTGATATTGTCGAATAAGGCAAAAGCATTCGTCGTTTAAGAGGTTAATCGTCGAATAAGCAGTCGATAAAATTGTTGATTTTTTGACCGAACGAGGGAAACGATGAGAAGCGATTTTACAATGCGTTTTTCTCACAAATTTTTTTATTTATGTCTGCAATATAACTTTTAACAGAGACTCAAATTCACTTTAAAAATTTTAAGTATGTATAAAATATCTATCGCTGCCTCGTGAATCTTGGACGTATCTGTAAAAATTCGTGTATTGTTCATAAAAAGTCTATAGGTAACAAATTTTTAAAATTGCTTATTCGAAATTTTATTATTAACGAAAAAAATCACCGTTTTTGTGTATTTTTCTTTCTTTTTTATTTTCAAGATTTCACCCTGACGTTACATGTATACACGAGATAAAAGAAATAGTAAATAATTTATATCTAAATTATCGATTTATAAAAAATTTCTAAGGAAAAAAGGATACCTTTTTATTTAACATAATAAAACTTTACACGCTTATAAAATATTTTATTCATTTTTTACTATCGAGTTTTGAAGAAATTTTTTTCATCGAAAACGAATACCTAGTCTCTTTATATCGAAATTTTGCAGATTTTAAACATCTGCTTTTAAAAAACATAAATTGTTTCGTATTAAATTATTACCTGCGATTCGCGTTCGCTTATTCCAACATTTATTATTTAAACACACATATATTTCGTTTTGTTTTTGTTATTAGATTTGAAGAATGGAATGCTTATGTCGAGAAACTCGTTTGAAAATTTTAAGGAATACCGCGACTCTTGGTCTCTACTTTTTGATGTCAGATTTTTAGAAAACTCCTTAAATTGCTCGAACTCATCTGCATCATAAAGAATATTAAAAGTAGACCACTTTGTTACATCGCTCTTTAGTTCTATCAAAAAGTTGATAAATTACGAAGTTAATTTTAGCCTCCTAAGTAATATTCTAAGAATTACGCGTCTTTGTCATGACAACTATCAAAGGCACATTGTTTTCTAGATGAAAAATTGCACGACAGGAAGAAGCCCAGTGATATTAGAAAAAAAAAAAAAAGAAAAAAAAGAAACACCACAAAAGCGATTATATATTAAAAATCGGAGGCTAAATCCAATAATCGTCCCCAGTATAATAATTACCTCGCGTACAACATAAATCCGCGCTCTACGATTATTTTGCAAAAGAAGCCAACGCAAATACAAAGACCGGTATTGTCTCCTGAAAATAAATACAACGAAATATCCAGACACCCCCGACAAAAGAAAGAAAAAGAGCGAAAAGCCTTTTGCCTTTCATCCAACGAACAACATCGCGACTCGTGCAAGTATGTTCCTTTGTGTGTAGGCAGAAAAGTTAGTTGACCGGAAGTGAAACTCACCAGCGGCGCGTCGATAAGGCAATTGTCCGAGATTCCCTCCAGTTGCAGCACAGGTTTGGCGATCACAGGTGTTATGGCGTCGCGGACCAACTCGATGCTCTGCTGCAAGGCAACCGGTGCGAACCAACAGGAGTCGCGTGCCTCGAGGCCGAGGGTCACTCCTGCGAAAAGTCGACCGTTGTTTTCCGGTGAAAATGCTCGGGATGAATATACGCGTTTTCGCGCGGGACTCGTTTGTCAGGATTAGAGTCGGATGGCTCGAGTGATGTATCCGTTGTACTCTTTTGTAATGGCAAGTTTCGGAGGTAAGTTTTAATAATGCATGGATGTCCTTTATTTACTTTTAATTTTCAAGCCTGGTCAAACTTTTACGTGTATCCAAGACTTTTGATTCCATATTTGTTAAGTTTATAAACTTTACTTTTCTTTCCAATTTAAAGCGTAACCTACATTAATGTATTTATATAATTTATATAATTTTATCCGTTCTGTTAGACAATAATTTTACGACCGTAACGAGCCAAAATCGAATTAAAAATTATGCGAATAATAACATAATTTGTAATATTAATTAATTGTACCAAAGTAACTTATACTCGCATCGAAGCGGTAATCGGTCTAGTAATTTTTTTCGCTTACGGATGTAAATATTATTTGTAGTACGATTAAAAAATTGCCGATGCACAAAATTAATAAGCTACGAACAAATAACGAAACAGAATTGTATCGATACGTATAAATAAATTCAAAATAAAAGCAAATATGGAAAGATGAAAAATTCATCGAGAAGTAAATTGATTTTATGTACGTGAAAATGATCCGAAATGAATTACGACCGATATGAAGATATCATCGTATCTAATTTTAAAACACTGAGAAAGATTGACACTTTCTAATGTATTCTAATTTGGATAATAAACTTGTCGTGTACAAAAAAGAACTTTTTAAATCATTAAATACGTAAGATTGTGAGTTGAAGATCTTTGAACAAAAATCCAATTAAATTACAATTTGTAATAATTAAATTGAAAAAACTACTTTTTTGAACAATTTGTTAATGTTTTTAAACGCGTTCGAAAAGTAATAAAAAGCACGACTTCAAATTACATATACACTCTTAACGTTCTTCCTCGATTATCTAATAAGATCGTTTGAAAACTTCACGCGAATTCCTACAATAGTATTCGGTAATGAAAATATACAATTTTACCAGCTCGATTGCAATTTTGAAAATTCAAACCACGATATCGTTTAAGCACCCGCAAAAAAAGTGAACCACGTACATAACCAATGCACTTAATTGAATAAGAAAATTACTCGAAAAGTCCAACGTTCATATTACGGATAATCCGTATCCCGAATTACGGACTGAAACTACGCCGATAAAAATTTGCGATACTCGGAAAAATCACCTCGTAAGACTTCGGTGCTGTTGTTGATCTGATCGAGGGTCCAAAGCGCCGTCTCGATCCTCTGGATCCCGTAAAGCTCGCGTATGGCTCCACAGACGAGCGCACCCTGACCCCCGCGTGGCTGGTGATGGACGCTGAAGAGGGCGCCGATGACGAAGTCACCCCTGACCCGAGCCGAGGGGTTCGCATGCTGAGCCTCGACTTCCAGGAGGAGGACCCACCCGATGTAACAGACGGCGTGTATCCAACTGCGAGTGGCCATTCTGCCGTGCACCAGGACCTCATGCCGCCGCCTCGGTCTCTGGAGGAAGGAGGCATGCGATCCTGGACCTCGTCGCCTGGACCTCGTGCTCGAGCCTCGGTCGCCTCATCGAAGTCCGGAGTTCTGCGATCGATCGGAGGAACGAATGAATCCACGAATCTAACGAATTTTCCCGTTGACGCGAATTTTCTTTCTCGTTCGCTAAAATTAGTCCGATGTGCCGTGATCTATTTCCGACGGCTGAAACGAAGGTCGCGGTGGTTATATCGGTTGTAAGTCGTGTGAAAAAGCAGGTAATCGGATGTTTTTATGGATATTTTATCGAATCATTCCGACGGTTCTCGTGCGCTCGTTTCGACCGAGGACGCCTGTGAAATTCAAAGTAGGAGAGCATAAAAACAAATATTAAAATAAATATTAAAATAAATATTTGAATCCGCGATTTCGCGTATAGGCGTTGAGAGAGAATCCGAACTTAATTTACAACCGTTTATGCACCGATAAAATTCAAGTACTTCTTAAATCTCTCCCGGAGATAATCGATTCTTTTGAAATCTTGAGCTTTCCGATTCGTAATACGGCACCTTTAAATCATTCGATTCGCGCGAAAAGGGAAAATTAAACTATTAAACTCTTTAACATTCGTAAACGAGATCGTAAAAGTCTTACATCGATGAAAAAAAAATGTACGAGTGCCGTTGCGAAGAAAATGACTTGGAGAGGCTTAAAGGAGAAACTAAACTACACTTTCGTTAAATTAGTAACGTTTTAATGTTTAATTGTAATATACGATGATATTAAAAACTTGACGCGCGACGATTAAACGTAAAGGCTTATATTTAATTTAATTTATTCGAAGATAATAAATATTTGTATTATATTTTACCGTTTAAGCGTAAATTCGTTTGGAAATAAATTTCCGTTAATTCCGATAACGGAATAAACAGCTACGTTCGCATATTTTTATTTATTCGAATAAGTTTATGTAATTGTAGTCGTTGCTCTTTCACTGTAAATTTGTATCCAACTTGACGTATTCATGAATATTCAGGTTTAAAACTTATACTGGAACGAAAACTCGTATAATAGTGGGTATTATTTTATTGCATATAAAAGTTGTACTAAAAATTTGTAACTACAACGATAGACTTGTTTCGTGATCATTTGAATATTTCAAGATTTTATTAAAATACGTCAAATTTTATAAAAACTTATCGTATAAATAATGGATACGAGAGAATAAATGAAAAAATCAAAAAATGCGAAGGTCCCGAAGAAGCCAAAATATCGATTCCGTAGGACGCGGAAATTTTATTTAAAATTTATAATCCTATCGTCGCGGTAAGCGAGTAAATAGATAAATCGTAAAATAGCCGAAAGAAAAAGCGGAAACGAGTGGAAACAACCCTCGGCTCGACTTTTTAAAAATATAACGACGCGAAGGGACAAAGACCGAAAGAGAAGGAAAAATGTGGAATCAAGATTTCCCGACTGTCCCTTTTCGGGCCCCGCTGGTCTCCAAAGGCTACGCGACCCGACTAATTAGCTCCCCTGACTAATTAACATTTCGAAGCGTTGAATGCGGAGTCACAGGCACAAGAGTCGCCCACGTCATTCAGTTTTCGAGCACCTGCACAGACATGCGCGTGTATAAGTTGGCGTTCTCATCTGGGAGGATGAAAGAACGGCTCGATTGCCGGACGGAAAATGCCGATGGCGTCGCGGTGCTTAATTGGAACCTTTGGATTAAGGATGTTCGACCTTGATAATTGAAATGGTGAAAATTAAACGGTTACGTTTTTTTTAAGGGGATTCCGTTGCGAAGTTTCATTTTTTACGAATTACGAATGGAATTCAAAAATGATAAATACCCGTACTTTTTGAACTTGCGAAATTCATTATGGGCTTATAATGGACTTTGGGATTAATGTTTTTGACTTTTCAACATTTTAATATAGCAGCCTGAGTTGCAACGAATCCACGACGATCTTTTATACAAAATTTGTTTTTTTTTGTTTTTTGGAACGAAAATATTACTCGTGGAAAATAATGTAATATTTATACGGAATCGAGTTATAAAAACAAAGATTTATTTCTGATTAGATTATATTAGTATTAAGTTCTTTGGTTACATTTTCTTCAACGAAATGATACACTTTATTAGGTAATAACGACTCGTAAATATTAAAAATATTCTTTTGGTACTATTGTGATCGTTGGTTTTAATTCGTAAATACATTATAGGTTATTATTTGCTCGATGACGATAATTTATCTATTTTGCATCCTAATCGACGATAAAATGAAATATACTACGTTTCAGATGGTAAAATAATATAATACGAAAGAGCTGAATCGATACTAGAACTTGGGAAAAATGTTACCCTTGAGTCCTATTTGATGAACATATTTCAAGATAAGTCTCGTTAGAAATTTATGATTTATTTTTTAAATAATCTATTATAAATATTAATGAATAAGTGAGACATACTTTAACGTAAAAATATCTTTTTTGTTAAATTTTGAAAATAAAAAGAATTAAATAATTACGAAAGGGTTTTATTAATTAATTAAGAAGAAATTTTTTACATCTTAATTTATAAAAATCATAATTAAGATTTATTTTTTAAAAATTTCAAATTTCATTTCAAGCACTTTATTTTTCATGAAATAAAATCTTAAGAAAAACAAATCTACTTTGCGACTGTAATTTTTACTTTAATATAAGTTAAAAATGAATTTAATTTAATAATAATACTAACCGACATAAAAATAATTTCTATTATTAAAGTGGAAAATAAAGAATAATTTTTTATAATGAATCCTGAAACATTTGTAGAAATAATATCCATGCAAATATAAAAAATATGTAACAATTCCATGAAATTATTAAATTTCAAATTTACCGAACGAAAAATAAAATTATAAAATGGAAAGATTTATGTACTTCAAAAAATCAAATAAAAAACTTCGTTACGCTGATTTCGATAAATGAATTTTAAGCCAACTTTTCAATTTTCAATCTAAAAAATATTTATTATTTAAGTACTTTACAACGATAAGATTTTCCGATATTGTTATCTCAAAGATTTTAAGTGCTTATTTATCCACTTTTTTAAATAATATAAAAACATGTATATAATAAACTTATCGTAAACAATTATTTTTTCAGATATTATATAATTTCATTGATATTTAAAATCAAATATTATATACGTACACGACTGATTTTGAATACTGTATTCTTTCTAATACACGCGAAATCAATTCGACTTCTGGTTAAAAAAAGTATCGAGTCGTATAATAAAAGAAACAGCTTTATTATTACGATTAAAAATTGAATAACAAAAAGCGATTGTAAAAAAGAGTTGGAAGAAAACTATTTCCGTTAAATGTATAGTATTATGCAGAAAAACATAGTTATCGGAGGAAGTAATCAGAATTTAAGCGAAGGTCCCGATGACGAAAAACAGATATAAACGATGGATACATATAAAAAGAAAGATATTTATTCAAAACATTATTTAAGCTCCGTTGTAAAAGAAGTAAGAAATTTTGTAGAATATTCAGCGTTAAAAGAACGAAATGAAACGAATTATTTAATTGTAAATATTTGTAATTTTGATGCCGACTACAACATTGGTACATAAAAATGTAAAAACGAGTCGAATGGCATTAAAGGTTTGAATTTTGATAATATACTCATCAGAGTTATCCGAAATATTCAGTAAACTACAGATAATACTATAATTCTCGAGCGAATCGTCTATATATCATCAAATATTTGAGCCAATGAACGTTTTAAAAGAGACAAATGTTTTAGCCATCACTTTAAGATAAGGGATTATTTTTGACTAGATTTTTCATCCCTTGAAAACACTCGGATCGACTTATAGCGAATGCGATTTAGACAGTGATGTCTTCGAATTTCGATAAAAAGTACACCATTCCATAGGAGTTTCCACTATTTCAAAATCCAAACGCGCGCCATATAAGAAAGCAACGACACACTCGCGTAAATCGCAAACGATAAATTTCTAGAAACTCAAACGCATACAAATTTTCAAAATCAAGAAAATCGCTCCACTATGTCAAAGTGATTTAGTTTTCCGTCGCAACATAATGCCTCTGCACATACCAGCAACTAGCGCAATCATTTGTGTGTAAGATAAAACACGATTAATTAATGCGACTAATCCGTCTCCCTCACTCTCTCTCACTCTTTAAACTTTATGCATGTTATTATTTAAATTTGACGTAATTCGCATAAAAGTTGGAAAAGAGAAAACGAATGGAAAAAAGTTACCTACATTTTTTATTTACTCAACTTACGTTTATCTTACGTCCTTTAATTTAATTAAGTACTAATATAGTAATTACACTCTAAAATCGCTACAAACTGCTTTTCAACGATACAAAAGAGCGATACAAAATACCGTGTATACGCGTAAAGGAAAATTTATACGAGCGTAGCTTTTCGGTATAAATTCAATAGCCACGTTTATCAAATATCTTATATGCGATCGTAACGAAGTAGATGCAGTAATAACGTAAGTAGAAATCAAATGTAAAGCTTATTTATTGTTTACTCATGCCATTAGGGGCCAATATAATTACTTCAACCGAATCGATACACAAATATTTCCCTACTCCGCTTCCCCTCTCTCTCTCTCTCTCTCTCTCTCTCTATCTTTTCTTACACACTAACGCGTTGCACGCACGCCTAAATTTACCTCCCGAAGATGAAAACGTAACAACATCGATATTTAAGCGTAAAGTCCAATCAAAGCGAACGTCTTTTTTTTTTTTTCTTCCCTCCGTCCTCCGTCCCTCGTTGATTAATGGGTCGCGGAATCCGTGGCTCCCGGAAAAAGCCACGACGGGAGAAAGTTTGCCAGCGGCGTCGCCGACAGGGAAAAGCTCGGCCTTGGAAGGAAGCCTTCTAATGAAAACGCCCGAGAAGAAAGGAAACGAGACAAAGAAAAACAAAGCTGAAGGCAGAGAGGGAGAGAGAGAGAGAAAAGTAACGACGGGTGGTTCGATTAATTAAGGTCGTTATTCGGTTTTGATCAGCCGACTCGCGAAAATATCCCCGGGACCTCCGGAACTCCAGAAATATGGATGATCGCGTGAGTTGCGGACTACCTTCATTAAGCAAAGGCACACGTGCAGCTTCGACGAAGACGAGGACACGAGGACACGAGGAAAGAGGTTCGCGCAATTAACTTCGCCTCCGTTGGGTAAGGTTGGGTAAGCGACGCGTGCGGTTCGCGTTTTCCTCTTCCGTACCTTCTCTCGTTCGCATCAATGTTTAGATCCTTTAATTCCGGTGGGGTACGTATCCACGGACTGTTTTTGATCCCGGTGCGATGTACCCGCGGTTCGAGTAAAGTCGTGGGTTTACTTTGGACGAGAGATTCGCGTACGTGAAAGCTGCCGTCAATTTTGCTCTACATTTGTTTCGGGAAGTATCTTGAGAAATCCACCGCCATTAGTATTTTACAGCTTTTAAAACTCAAGGAAACTGTTCTCTTCCATCGTTGCAAAATTTAACGGAAACTTCAAGCGTCGTCGTTTGTATTATTTTCATATTATTTCCAGTCGGATTATATTTATAAGTTTAGGAGGAGCGCGAAAGAAAAAGCTCTCGGGGAAATTCAAGAAATTAGCATCTATTTTATAAGTTTATAATAATTTCAACGTATCGTTTAACAAATAATTAAACGATTGTCGCGTGAAATTGAAAATTCGTAAGTATCCGTTGACTTATATATGCAAAACGATAAAAGACCGTTGCTGCACGATTATTATAGTTTTCATAAGCGTAACGAATCTACCATTAATTTGTCAAATTAAATTGAATTTTAAAGAGATTATTCCGGTATATTTCATTCTCGGCATTGATTTTTCAATCGTTTATCGTTAAAAGACTTTGTACGAAAAAAACGGCAATACCTATTTTTAAAGCGACGCGATACTAAAATACAGTCATCGTTGAAATCGGTACACTTGGTTCCATCCTTCAAAACTATTTCAACGTAAAAAATGACGATAGTTAAAATTTTCCTCGCGATTAAGTTTTACTACCTCCGTTGTTTATTTATTTACTTGTCTCGCCAATACCAAAAATAAATGTATCGGTACGTAAATAACTTAGGTGTATACGGAAGTCGGAATAGTTCGTTCACCCTTTCCTACCACCTCGAAAGACAAACGAAAAGCTTTCGCGAGCGCTAAAATAATCGTGCTCCGGTCGATCGGTAAAACAAACTTAAAACGTTCTATAAAAAAATCTCATATGACACCGAAACCGAGGCACTCGCATAAAAGCTCCGCGAGACAATAAACGCCGGGATTTTATCGGTGTTTACGAGGGTCAGCGGACGTAACGGGAAAACGTCGAAGCCTCGTTTCTCGAGGTCGGGAAAGTTTGTAAGGAACCGGTAGCCGAGATTCGAGGCCTCTTCCGTTGCTCCGGAGAAAGTTTTTGCCCGCCTCTCGAGCCTGTCGCGACCGAATTCCTCGCTTTATCAAATCGCTTGCATTTCGCCGGAGCAGAACTACGGACTTCCACTCGGTTCGTGCTTGACACGCGTGACTGTCTCGGCAAACCTTATCGCCTGCGAAAGAAGTTGGCACGAGAAGAGGAAACGAGGTGTCGAGAGAAGCTACCGAGTCGAGGATCCTTGTACGTGAAAATGTTGGAGGAAAGTAGACCTCGTGCTTTAAAATTTTTCTTTTATCAACTTTGTCTTCCGCGAGCGTGTAAATTAAATTCCGTATTAAGGAAAAAGGACTGCTTGTTTTATTAGCTTAGCTTATCGAAACAAAGATGAGCGCGTAAAAATTAAAAATTAATGAAAGCCTAGCGGATAATAATCGTATAAAGGAATAACAAAGGTTTTATGTTTTCCTGTATAAACTAATAATAATATAAAAATGAACGATATATTTATTTTAACCGTGTATTTTCTTTTATCGAATCGATAAAAAAACGGTTATTATGGAAAATTACCGATAACCAGTCAATAAAATCTTATTGAGTGAAAATACGGCTTTTAATAACGAAAATTATTACTGATAATATATCGAAGTAATTCGACTGTTATCACTTTGTACGGAGCACGCGACCAACTGTTCCATCGCGATCGATTTAAGAGCTTTTCATACTTTTGTAATAATTTCTAGGCTTTTAGCCTAACTTTGTGTACACGCGAAGAGTACCCAAGATATAAGTGTATAAAATTAAATGATTCTTTGCATACTTTGATATTCCGTATACATTTTTAATACCGTGTTTCTTCAATAATATTTTAATTTCATTAGATTAATTTATTTATTAATGTTTATTTATCGATCGAAACATCGTCGAGTCCATGCGAATAAATATTTCATTGACAAATATAAATATTCTATACTTGAACTGTAAAATATTTAGATTATTTTCGATGTTTTATTTAATCCAACAAAATAATATTATCTAAGCTTCTTACTCGTATCAAAGTCCAACTAAATTCTTTTCGATATTTTTTGTCAACCGAAACTTGAAATGACAACGTCTCGAATGAACTTTCGAACCTGAGTGAAAAATATAGATGAGATAAGATAAAAAAGATTTATAACCTCCAAATCGATCGATACATTTCGACATGTGTGCATTCAACGCAAAAACTATAGAAACGTTTAAACTCCAACATCTCGGAAACTTAAGTACAATTTATCTAAACAACAAAATTGTCGAGATGTTCAATATCGACCTTCACCGCAACTTATCCTATCGATCATTCGTATAAAAAGGATTCCAACTAAATATATATTTTGATTTATGCAAACACCAAATTAATTAGCCCTTCCTAATATAATCGCGTATGGATTTATAAAGTTTCGAATGAAAATATTGAACATGCTTTCAATATTAATTAGATCAAAATATTGGTGGCTTAATAATTATAAGTGTAAGTTAAATATAATTTGTACGAGTCGAAGTATTTTTTAATTCTGATCCTTTATCCATGTGCAATCAATATGATTACTAATTAAGTAAAATATTTATATTACTGCCAATTTCTATAATAACGGATGTTATTTTTTATTTATGTACGTCCTTTTCTTTAAATTTTAGAAAGATATTAATTTATTTTTTATACGTATTGATTAAAGTCTGTTTACTTAATTAACTGTAATTGATAAATTAATTTATTTAAAATAAGAAAAATGTGAATTAATACACTTTGAAATGTGATTTAAAACATTATAAATTATAAATACTACTGTTAAAAAGACTTTCTTTGTACGAAACAAAATATTATAAAAATTATTTATTAAGCTAAATCAACTAAATAAACAAATAATTAATTAAATATAAATACTGACAAAATTGTTGTTTACTTTTATAAAACTTACCTTCTCACGAAGTTAAGAATCGACTAAGCTGAACTACATTTTAATAAAAAAAAATATATCGTGAAATGTTTATATTTGAAAGATTTCTAAAATGTATTATTAAAGTAATACTGTAAGTTCCGTAACATAGTTTTGATATATTAGATAAATATTAGAAAATAGAAATTGTTTTATTTGTTGATCTTTATTTTTACGAAATACATTTAGAAGACATTAAAAAAAATATATTATATTTTATTTTATTTTTAATTTGCTGTGTGTCTTCGTATGAACATCGATATAAATAAATAAAATCGATACCGAATGACATAAATAAATTTTCGATATTTTAAAATTAGAAAAAAACAAAAAAAGAATATACTATAAAATTTTTCTTTGAAATAATAAACTTATGTAATACATAGCATAAGCTAAAAATATTTTGGTAAAAAATTTTATTACATATAAAGTTTCTTTCTTTGTAATAAATTAAAAATAAAATAATTCAAATGTAAGCTTAATATATTATAAAATATATAATTACTTCGGTACGATAGTGAGATTTCATTTTTCTTAAACTAAAATATATTCTATTATTGAAAATCTATTAGTAAACTATATTGTTATTTTAGAAATGATAATAATCCATTTCTGAATTTATTTATTATACAATAACGTATATTGACATAAATAATAACTGACGTATTGATATAATGTAATTATGAAATAACATTTTGACATATAAGAAAATGAATTGTTAAAAAGATATTCTCTATATATTATTCACTTATTCGTTTGAAATGAACAGAAGTACAATTAGAAAAATAAGATCTTTATTAAAAATGTATTAGTAAATTATTATTCTTATTTTGAGAAATTTAATAATAGTTGATAGAAATTAAAATTTAAACATATTTAATATCATGCATATATTTATGTGTCTTTTTACGAACAATAATTATAAGATAAAATCGTTATTACTTAAGCATTGAATATTGTATGCTATTGATATTAAAAAAATGTAATTTATATTTACATATTATATCCACTGTTATTGACCACGTACTCGAGAATCATTTAAGTTAGATTATAAAGATAATATTAATGACCATTTAAGATAATAATAATGATATAATATTAAGTAAAATTGAGACAAATTTTTTATTTCAATTAAAACAAACTTAGTTAACTTTAATATTGTTATCGATATTTTATATTAATTAAAAAAAATCTATATACATTATTGATATCTTATCTTGAATAATAAAATACAGTTGATTACCTAAACTAGATACCAAATTTAGATACCGAATTTAGATATTCGATTATTAATTTTATTTTAAAACATCAATTAAACGTAGCAATTTTGTATTTATCTAGGTTTGCATATTATTTTGAAAAATTGATATTGAACATACGTAATTTTTAAATTATATATTTAAATTTAAATATTTAAGCAACAATGTAATACTTTTAATTATCAAAAATTCCAAAATTTAAGATACGATATATGATATGAAAATTATATGATTCTTTCTTTATACACGAGTATCCGTTTTAAATCTTTATAATTCAAATTTCATTTTTTGTACAGATTATACATTTTATTATATTTTACAATATTATCAACCGTTTAGAATAATATAGCGATGATAATAAAAAATAAAAAACTAATCAGTAACACAATTATTACAAAATGTATTTTTAATATTACATTCAGAGCTCATCCAATTAATTACATAACAAAGTCTTGCTTTCAACAATAATAAGAAATATAGTTAATTTGCTAAGTATTTGTGTAATTCTTATCTTATTCTTGGAGAAATAGGTAATATATCGTCTAAATGATAGTTTTCTGATAATGTACCCCAAAATAATTATCTCGTTTGTTCCTACCTTTAATATACTAATGCAAACATCGCACAATTATTTAAAACTTTTATGACTGTATTTACACACATGATTTCATTTTCCTAATTTAATATACTATTTTGACATTTATACTCGAGTATCGAAAATCTATGATAAAATACAATTATATCCGTATTATCTATTCTATTAAAAAATATTCATATAACTATATCACTATTATAAATCTAAATAGTCTACAATATCTTTACGAATATTTTACAATATTCCATTTATACTGTATATACATACATATAAATGTAAATAAATATTACGAGATAACAATGTAAAATATAATAGAAAAGTTTAAAAAAAATTCTACTTAAGTGAATTTAAAAATTCAAAATTGTAAATTGATAATTACGTTGAATACAATTGAACGCGAATGAATCTTTCAAAACCTATTATGTAATATACAATAGAAATATATATATATTGTAATAAACTCCTTTCATATAAAATTATTTCTATTTATACTTTACTGTATTTCTAAATATATTGAAAAGAATATTAAGTATTTGTATTACATAACTTTATAATTTTTACCTCGTAAAAGATTTGGTACAATGTAAGATTAATTAAAAGAAAATTTAATAAATATATTTATCGATAAAATGAGATTCTTTGTTTATCTATTTGATATAATTTACAATAAAATATAAAAATACGAAATATATATTTCCTCCGCCTAAAAGAGAACATAATTTAAAATATATTTGAAATAAATACAAAAGTAAACTTGAATTATTTTATAGGATTATTATATTCAATACTCTATAACTATTATCTTAAGTTTAAAATTAATATATTTCTACTCGTACGAATAAAGCATAACAGTTTGAGATACTTTGATTATATAATATGATAACTATTTTGGCATATTACTTGAATAAATGGCAATCGTTATAGCTAATTTAAAATAATCAAAATGTAGGGGTTCTAAGTATTCCGTACGAAATATGTATTATTAAAAATAATAATTATACAAATGCTCGACCATTAAAATTGCATTTTCTTATAATAAAATTAATACCTTGATAATTTGATATATTTGCTTAATTTAATAACCTTTTATGCTTTACGTACAAAGTTTAAAAACTTTCGTTAATAATTTTAAATTAAGTACAAGTTATATATTAATCATGTTTTTCCTACACTCTTCCATTAAATATAATTTTATCGTCTTTAAAAAATAAGTACGTGTTTTTTAAAAATAAAATTTTGTTGAATGTAATTAATATTTTCGAATGGGTAATTAACGTTTACATTCGTATCGATAATTTTTCCGAGGCGAATTCGCAATAAAAATATACGACAATAATTTATATTCTAGAATAAATATTAAAAAAATTTTAACATCATTGAAACGAGGATAAAATATTTTTTTAATCACATTCTCAATAGGATTCAATTAGATCGAAACGTAAATTTATGTAATAAGGGAAGGGTTCGAGTAAAAGTTGGATACTACGAATTTTTCGCTGGAATAAAAAGTAGAAAATCCAATCTGAAGAAAAGAAAACAAGTGACTCACCTATAAAACAACAGCTTCGTTTCAAAATTGACAATTAAAACTTCTGTCCCATATATAAACATACATGAATTTGCCTTATTCGCTATAAAATCGTGTCATCTTCGTCGGTTTGCTCTTATGCTTTATCAAAATATTCCAAAATATTCCGCTCGACTCTCACGAGTCGCAATTTTAAAACTTTTTTGCTGAGATGTATTCTCGAGGAAACGCTCGATAATAAACTTAAAAACGTAGTCTTCGTACTCTATTTTATGTATTTTTCCCTTTACTCACGAACACTTAGCTTTCCGCAAATAAGTGACGTGAAAAAAGTATAGATAGAGAAAAAAAGTATCGAGAGAAGGTGAGAGAAGAGACAGCGGAATACGTGTCTATTATTAATTTCGCCGAAATAAGACGTTAAGTGCGGAAGACAATGGAAGGGCTGAAACCCGTCCCAAAGTGGTCATTAAACGATCGACCGTCGGCGAAGCTACTCCGAGATTTATCTCCGAGTGTGTTTGGTTCGACTGGAGGTACGAGGTACGAGGTACGGGTTCCACTCGATACCCCCAAGACCTCCCGAATTATACAAGACAGTTTCCCAAACTTGCCTCATCCATCTCAGTCGTGTACTCGTGTACTCCCCCGAAAGAAAAACGGGTCCGTCCAGAACCGTCCAGAACCGCAGAGCAAAGAAACCCGTTCGCGGGTAACGCGACGTTTGAACTGTGGCGGCGTTTCCCGGAGGCACGAAAATCCGGCGCGATTCGTGCACATGCGCCCTATGGGTATACTTCCCCGACCCCTTGGTGAGACTTGGTCGGCGTGGGGGTGGACCGGGAGTCGGTGACCGATGGTATAGAGAACGCGGTGGAAACTCCTCATCGATCGCTCGACTTGGAGGATCCGAAGAGACGATCGCTTTTCCCAAATTCCCGAGGAACCTCGAGGATGTCGGCGGCCTCGAATCGGCCGACCATTCCAACCGATTCGACTTTGCTGCGCCCGAATTTAACGCGCGCTATAAATTCCGAGCTGATGAGATTCGCCGCAAATAATAACCGACATTACTGATGCTAAAAGTCGAGTCGTTCGAGTCGGCTACGATTCGCGTTGGGTAATCGCAATTTATCCGATGAAATTTGGGGCTTTGCTGGATCAAAACTTTCCTCTTCTCTATACGACAAATTGCCTGTTTCATGGAATTTAATAATTAAGTTATCTTAAGCAACTTTTTCTTTCTACAAAGCAAAAAATATTCTCTCCTTGTTGAGACTCGAGTAATATAAATATTACAAACTTCTATAGTAAGGAATACTAAAAGTTAACATAGCTAAATCTGATACTATACTTTTACAACTTTTATTTAATCTTTTCTTCTGCACTTGAAACTCGTATCAGAGTCGATACGTATATTTGGAAAGTTTAACAACTTTTATTAAATTTTTCTTCCTACGGTATTAATGAACAAATTACAAGTGCCGCTGAAAAGGCGAAAAATTTTATTATATCGATATTAAATTATAGTTACGACGGAAGAAGAAACAACACTGATTTTCATTCGAGCGTATTTAGTTTGTTATTCGTTTTATAAAAATACTAGATTTCGAATAATCTGCCAAAATTACGAAATTGAAATATTTTTGGTTTGTTTTTTATTTGATAAATGATGTACATTCGTCGAAACGAATCAACTTCTCTAAAACTTTACGATATATTACAAATATTGAATCATCGATTAAAATAAAATTTATCTTATATTTATGCTGTTTAATACGCGCGACTAATTTTCTTTAAAATAATAAGATTATTCCTCGGTGTTTTCATTGAATTTTACGAATTGATAAATATTATATTTTATCCTTGATTGGTAACCGACACTGTTGCAATTATTGGAAAAAATTTTCGAACCAACGTTTCTTTTCTTTAATCTTCCGCAATTTATACGGCGATAAATAAATACATCTTACGAATAAAAAATCAAGCGTCGATGTTCGAATTTTAAAAATTCGTTCGGAAACTTTCGGCAACTTTTACCGACACCTTTTTATAGAACTCGTATCACTTGGTGCGCAGTTAATAGTTTCTTTATTTTACAATCTTGTATTGTTTTTAAATTTTGTTAAAAAAAAATAATACTTTACATATTTCAAAAATAACTTTAAAATGAAAGTAGTAATTTTCTTTTCGAAGACTCGTACCGTATCGGCCTATACGATTTCAAAAATATATATTATTTTTTTTATGTACAGACGTCTAAAATCGCGTAGAATAAAGTTATAAATGTGAAATTTTCAAAAGAATTTCTCCTAAGATTTTTTATTATATATCAAAGAAAGTATAAAAAGATAAACAGACGTTAGATTTTTTGAAAGATCAGAAAAGCAGAATTTAAAATTAGAGATAAGATGTAAGGAAAGCAATTTTAATTCGAAATAATTTTGAGTCAATTTAAAAATACTTAAAAATAAAAAGAAGCGCGTATCGAATTTTGAATATTTTTCATATAAACTATATTTATTACCGTAGCTCAAATTTAGATAAATCTTCCGAGTTTGCCTAGATATCGTAAATGTTCTTTTCGACGTCAAATTTCTATTTTAAGAACATAATAATTATTAAAGTAGTGCTCTAGTTTATTTAATATTTGAAGGAAAGTCAGTATTAAAGTGAATTTTACTTTCCGATTCTCGAAGTAAGTAATTCCGCTAAGAATACATCAAGAATATTTTATACATTCATAAAAATTATAAAGCCATGTATAAAAGAACCGAGTAAATAATAATAAAACTTGCCGGCAAAAGCAAATCAGAAAAAATCCTAGATTAAGCTTCTTACAAGCACCGACTAGAAGTCATTTAGAATATTTGCGAATCCTCGCAATACCGTTTCACTGTGGATGCGGATACAAGAAAAAAAGAGAACGAGATACAAGAAAAGACTACGTTAAGATTTATGAAATTAAAACCACCGCTAATAAAAAATGAAGTAAAGGAAAAAAACGCAAAGTCTCTTATTGCAAGTGGTGAAAAGATGCGTGGATGAAAAGACAAACTACAGATGACAAAGTTCGGATTTATTTCAACGCGAGTCTTTCTTAATTCGGAACGGAACTTTTTCCTTTCTTTCCCTCGCATACAATTTTTTATATTCCTAATATGTTAATCGCTTAATCTAAAAACATGGACACGTTTTTCACAAAATGTAAATGCATCGAATATTTCAAATCGCATTCGGAATTACAAATGTTTTGGTTTTGAGAAAATTTATTAAAGTTTATCTTATTTATAATTGGATCCGTATTTCTCGAATATTGCACCAAAGCACGTTAGGAACGAAGATATTACCATTTGAAGAACAGCAATTAAACTCTGTTTATATTATATATGAAGGTCGATACGGTAATAATTTACGATGTCGTAGAAGAGATCGTAAACAGATCCGAGTCCACCAACCTAAACGTGTTTCCTAGCGAATCGAAGAAAAGGCAACGCGAACTTCTAAAATAACTCAATGGACGAGTATCGCACCAACGAGTAACCGAGGTTACGATTCATCGAAATTTTAAATTAAAAAAAGAAAGAGAAGTAAAAGGAAGAGAAAGATTTAGTCGATTCCAATTAATTCCACCATCTTTACGGACAATTGTACGTTACCAATGCTTGAGAAGAATAGCCGGTAGAAAAATTACCGCAAATATAATAAACGACTCTATTTAAACGTGCACAAAAAAAGTTATTAAATACTCCTGTAAGAAAATGAATAGTCGGGATTTTTCAAAGGGATAATAATATGTATCGCTTTCGAACCGATAAAAAAACCAATGAATATTCAACGATCATTTTATAGAAAATGGAGTTCACTTACGGAAACGCTGCGTTCTTAGATGATTTATACTTCGGAGGCTGATGTTCATAAAGGATAGACATTTTTATCTCTTACTTATTCTATTCGGCTTGCGAAAAAATTGTTATTATTTATAATAACCGAATTGCAATTTAAATATTATCTTCTCAAAATGTTTTCATTTTTTCCAATAATGAAATAACAAAATATTATGAACCATTAGGGAAAAAATAGAAAATCAATTTTCTTTTAAAATTATAAAATATTTCGCTAATCGATTAAGAACTGTTAGATATATAAAGAAGAAGAATTTAAATCGGTGGTAATTATTTTGTGTTACGAAAACTCATTGAACTTTGAGACATATTTATAATCTATATATAAAAGATCATCGTTAATTAATGACCTAGAAAATAATAGTTAACAATAGAAATTTGAATTATTTACAACAACTTCTATTAATAAATACACAAAATCGATTATCCTTATTAATTTAATATACTTTCGTATTAAAGATTTTTACATAAATCAACAACAAAATTTAAACCATATGTACCCGAATGTATTTGTACGCACACAAAAGTAAATCCAAATATATTTGTGTGTACACAAAAGTATAAAAGCTGATTGCATTAACGAATTTAGTATTCGTCGCGTTGATATAAAAAATTTAGACTTCCTGAAATAGACAAATATATATAATAAAAAATATATGCACGTATCAAAAAATAGTCTAGCATTTTAAGTAATTCAATATATAATAAATATGTCAGTTTATTGTAATATAAAAATAAAGATGATCGAATATTACAGCCTATCTTAATAGACGGTAAATTTTTGAGTCGGTGTAAAAACTTTTATTAAAACGCTTTAAAGAGTTTTAAAATGTTGTAATAACGTCGTACAAATGTCGAAAATATCCACAGCCTCGTTCAATAAAGAATGTTTTTCAAGCACTTGATGAATAATAAAAAAGTTTTATCAAGGTAAAACTTTAAAACATCGAATAATTTGTCTAAAAAATTCAAACCAATGTTAGAAATAATATTTAAAATATTTTCACACTGTACATTATTGTATTATAAAAAGTGAATCAATATGTATTTTTCAAGTATTTTTGATGTATTATTTACTCAGCGACTATCCGAAGTAAAAAAATTGTTTTTTAATAAATAATTTCAATGAAATGTTTAAATATTGTTTTAAATATTGCTTTAAATATTAGAAACTCGTGTACTTTTGAAGCTCATTATATAAAATTCTTAAATACAAAAAGACTTAATTCTCTAAAGAAAAGTTTTTCTTTTGTATGAATACATTTATAAAACGGTAAACATAAAAGGGTATTCAGTTTATATTATTCACTATTTAACTTGGAATTTTCTAAAAACTGTAGAGAACTTCTGTAAATGCAAAATACTCATAAACTAATTTATAAAAAAAATACACTGTGCAACTTCCTAAGTTATGCCAATGAAAAACGACATGTAAAGAAGAAATATTTGTACATATGTTTACAATATATAATAATTTTTCGTTTTACATCCTCTATTTGGAAACAAACGTAATTGAGAATTATAACTCGTATTTTCTATGAAATTTTAGTTACAAAATACGTTGTTATATTTATGTTAAAACTCTATGTTTCTACAGAATAATACATCTTTTTTTAAATAAGTGTTTTGATTCATAAACAAATAAATAAAATTAATAAAAATACTTTTAAAACTTATTTGAATCTTTAATATTTTTATAATGACAATTTTTGTAAAAAAAAACTTTGATTTATCTGCGATTAGAAAATTTTAAAATTTTTAT
The DNA here is from genome assembly GCA_018907195.1 of Dolichoris vasculosae. Lineage (NCBI taxonomy): Eukaryota > Metazoa > Arthropoda > Insecta > Hymenoptera > Agaonidae > Dolichoris > Dolichoris vasculosae. Next base: position 4,430,294 of record JACCHY010000009.1, on the reverse strand, counting down.
TTTATGGACGATAATAAAAAGTAAGAAATTTTAAATTATAAAAAGTCAAACGATGAAAAAATATATAATAATGAAGCTTTAAATAATCTAGTAAATCTTAAAACTTAAATTTGAAAATAAAAATATTGTGCAAACTTTTAATTGTACGTAGTAAATTAAAAATATAAAAATATATGAAAAAATTAAAAAAATTTTTTTAATTTTATTAAATACATTCGTATACAAAAAATCTCTATTTTATTTGTCTCCCGACTAATTTCTTCTTTTCTAAAGCGTATACAGAAAATATTGACATAATTGGAAATATTATATAAAAGAAAACTAATATTTTAAAATTAAATAAATTTAAATGTAGTATTGAGCACAAATTTTTAAATTATGTTATTATTGGTGCTTGAACAATAAAATATTTTTCAAATTTTTACTTAAACCTTATTATTCAACATATAAATAATTATTATTCAAAATATATATGCGTCAAAAAGACAATTCATAAATTAAATCAATTTTCTCACACATTCAAGTTTAACTTACTTATCGTTAATTGTTAATGGAACCTAAATTAACTATTAGATATCCTTTGTCAGTTCTAAGACATTCAAAATTAATTCATCTTTACTTAATATTCATTTTCAATATTAAATTTTATTAAATTAATTTATATCGCATCAACTTTATACGATTTGGCGTTAAATATAAATTAAAAAGCTGCATAAATTCGATAAATTTAATTTGAAAAAAAATGTTTACATATTATTCTGAAATATATACACAGAGAATTAATAAATAAAATTCGTGCAAAAACAAACCATAATTTTGATATTCTTTAAATATTTTTTAAACGAAAATAAATTACCCAAAAATACCAAATTTTTTTAATAATAAATTGATCGAAGTAATAAAAAAAATAACCGAATTTACGTAACGTTCGAAGGATGCGTTTAACAAGAAACAAACTACGAAAGCGAGAAATAATCATATATATGAAAAATTCACCTCCGTATTTTCGCGATATATTTCAAAGTACTCGCCCTTAATTTCGTCTCTTTTAAGGACTCGCGAGTGCAAAAAAAGGTAAAAGCGGTTCATACGAATTAAAATCTCGAGCGTTTCGGGAAAGAAAACCAAACTCTTCTTTGCTCTCTATAAACGCAGATACTTAGGACTCGTTTGTGTCATTCGCGATTGTTCAGGCAAAATATCACCGGTTTGCGTTGATATCGATACCGTCAAAATCGCCGCGACCTGGTTATTCGAAGAGCCGGTATCAACGTTTACGCGACGATAAAGATATTTTAGAGCTTGCGTATATATTCGCGGATGTCGTTCGAGGATGAAGAGATCGGATCCTTGTTTGTTACGAAAGGGATAAAAGGACGTCTCGAAATAAATTGCATCGAAGACACATATTTCGTAAACTGTGTGACTAGGACAATTTTTATTTTCGAAGTAACGCATAGTATTTCCGACACATGGATAACACTTTCAACTCGTAAGTGAACTTTGGTTCGGTTTACCGAGTTTCCGTTACTTCCTTACGCAACTCTTTATCTTAGATTCGCTTAAGGTTAAAAGATAGGAATTCGATCGATGGTATTACGATGGAGTTCGAGTCCTGAAATTAGAAATAAATCTATCTCTTTGTAACAATTAATATCGTCCTTAGATTGCTCGAAAATCGATTTCAACCACGGAAAATGAAGCCAAGTTATTTATTTACAATATAATACGTAATAACTTTTACGATGTTTACACCCTTTATTTTACATTATAAGTTTTTAAAGCTTTTCGAATAAAATTGAACGGGTGTAAAGTTAGGAGAAAAAAGTACGTTTACAAAGTCGCGATAAGAAAAGTAGTCAGCAACTCATAAAGAAACTTGTAACCATATTAAAAAGCGTTTCTTTGTTTATTTTTTGCGTAAGGATACGTAAGGATTTTTCTCGTACCGTACATCAACGATAAAAACGCGCTCCCGTAATAATTAAAACCTAGAAACATTGTTTTAATGACTGCGACTCGTTGTATCCCCCCCTCCAGTAATTCGACGCCTCGCATTCGGATAAAAGAAGAAGGGTTTACAAACGATAAATAATTCTTGATGTAACTAAGAGATCAACTTCGCTATTATTTCATGAGCACGCGTCAAACGCGCAACTCCAAATAACACGCGAGATCTGCATTCTTGAAAATGTGCTCAACTTTGTTCAACCCCTTTGTTAAGCTACTGTCGCTTCCGCCACAAAGACGCGACTCTGTTTGCTTAGTTCTTGCTTTATATAATACGGCTGACGAACCTTACGTGTGTCTTTCTCATCTCCTTCTCTCTCTCTCTCTCTCTCTCTCTCTTCGCTCTCCCGAACCCTTCCCGAATCTCGCGCTCCTTTTCATTCCGCGTTCTTCTTTTTTATTCGCTTGCTTAAGCTTCGATTCTTCCTTTTTTTTAAGCAATTAAAACAATTATCTCCGTAACGCGTCTTTTGCTCGTACGATTCTATTATTTGTTAACCTTCCTTACAATGACGTTCTTACTCAACTTTTTCCTGTTCTAAATTCTTGTTTGTGGGATTCCTTTTACGATGTATAGAATATATTGGCGAATATTAAATTCACTTTTAAACAAATAAGATTTTTCTCTGTATATTAAATTAATAGGGTTGATTCGATCGATTTTTAAAATAAAAAGTTTGTTGATTAAATTGATAGTAAATTTACCGAGTAGTTATCGATCCTCGAAATACAATATTACTACAAATACACTTTTAAGCGATTAAAGTATGGAAAAAATATTACGATTCAATAAAAATTGAATATTCCTTTACTTGATAAAAAAATACCGGTAATCGTTTTCCCTTTAAATCAAAACATCGATAAAGTTACAGCTCGTGTATTATTTTATACAAAAAGAATATTCCTACTATCCAATCAAGTAAGTTGGCGAACTCGCGATAAGACACTAGACATCTTATCTATATCTTGTTAATGGAATACGGTACTTACAACCGTTGACTGTGGTAGATTATTCACACTGGAGAGCATAGTTCTATATTTGCATGGTAAGTACGACCCAAATCTCCATCATCAGCAACATCAAACACATACTCGAGATTTTCAATTGTACACAACTTTGAAAATCATAGTCATCTTCAACCTATATAAGTCATGCGATAATTTCGCGTAATTTTATTACTAGAGTGTAAAGTATTTACTTAATAATATCTATTACAATAAATTAAAGTACCTCGAAAAATCTTGTGAAAATCAACGATTGATTGCGCATAAATAAATTACATTTTTTAATAGATGGATAAGTTTTTGAAATATCTACATATTATTGTTCAAACAATATTTTTTCTTTATATCGATGCATTTGGCGTATTAAATATTGTATCGATCAATGTATTAAAACAAAAATTATTCTCTTTTTATCATCGTATCTTTACCTATTCATATTAAAACGTAATTTGTAATTTATATTAAACGTTATTCTCTTCGCGACCAAACGAAACTCGAAAATAAAAAGTACGTAATCATTTTTGTTGCAAGTTGAAACATAATTATATGAATATTTGTAAATTAACGTAAGATCAACGATCGAAAATAAAAAGTTGTAGCGTTCGGATACAATTCAAAATTATGCTTCGAAAATATTATAAAATTTAACATATCAAAATTTTAAAGCATTCGTATATAGAATCTTTACGATTAAAATAATATTAAAAAATATTTCAATTCCATGTATTAGGCACTTAGATGATTAAACAAAGATATAAGGGTTTAAACAAATAACGATGTAGAAGGAAAATCTCAAACATCGAGCCAATATCCAATGTAGGCAGATTAAAGCCTTGCAAAATTTAACTCTCGACCCGACGTATTTGTTCGGTCTTTAATGACGAGCAATTAATAATGTATGAAGAAACACAAATTCTTGTTCATCGAAGAAAGCGATAGGCAAGGATAAATTCGAGGGATAGTTTAGGATCCGTTACATTTTACGAGGTACTTTAGCTACGAAAACCAATAAACGTTTGATCGAATAAAGTTTTCTTTTAATTTCATCCTATCAATTTCATTATCAAAATGAAGAAACCTCCAAAATTATCGTATCCCATCGAACGTTGCAAAGTTTATCGATAAAAATCTAATTGCATCGCATAAACATATTTTTATTCCGTACACTCGAAAACTCTGCCGAACATAAAATTAAACAAAGTTATGCATCGAAATTACTTCGGCTTGAAATTTTCAAAAGATGTATTTGTTTCGAAATTCGCGCCTACGGATAAAACGAATCAGCGCAAACTTATCAACTGCGCAGAATCGATAAAAATAGGTCTGTACGAATTAACCTTGTTTGCATCTTGGCGTTTGGATCTAAACAAGAATGACTAAGTTATAAAGTTTTACCGACAAGTTCAATTTGTACTCCCGAGATCGAAGAATCTAACCCACGAAGGATCCAAAAGCGCTTCTTTATTTTCTTGCAAGTCCCTGTAAGTTTGTATTGCGTATAACGTAAATACATCTTCTTACAGGATCCGAAGACCTTTATACTATTAACAAAATAATACGAGCATGTGTATTAATTTTTTACGCGATGACGATACGTAACGGTACAAAATACGGAACTGCGAGAATTAAGTAATCGTAACGAACTTACGTTTAACTATGATAAATCATAGATTAGTATGAATTTATAATTTTCTTTGTTTTTTCTTGTTATACATCGGTAAAAATAGTGTTACAATTCTTGGAGGTTAAGAAATTTCTCGTATTTTACATACTATTCTGTGGATTTAAGCAACTATATTTAAATGTCCATTTAAATTTTGGATGCAAAACTATGGAATAAAGTAAGAAATTTTGGCGAAAGCCGTTAATAAATTCTAACGAATCAAAAATCTGCCAAACGAATAATAACATTTATAAGATTATTGCTATTTTTCGACAATTTTGCATTTGTTAACGGAGTGAGAAGGCAAAAAAAAAATTATCAAAATTTTTAAGAAATATACTTTCGTTTTGATCACTTACCTGATTTATATTTAAAAATCTGTACAAAAAAAGTTTATTTTATTTATAATTGTAAAATAATTCATTATTAAATTTATTATATTTTATTTTCCAAAATAGTGTACAAATAAAAGCTCTACAATTTATCAACGATGTTCATTTTTAATTAAGAAATTAATTAGCATTTACAATAATTATACAGCCATTTTTTTTTATTTCAAAATTTTTAATACAAAGCAAATTTATACAGTCTTTATTTTTATCTTTACCAAATAGATTAATCTATCTTTGTTACGTCTTCGTTACAAATGTTATAATTGTCGATCGAGTTCAAATTGTTATGTATTCGACATTTCAAAAAAAAAAATAGTAAAAATCTTTGATTATTTACGTTTACGAATGGATAATACCATTTAATTTATCTGCAAAAAAGACAAAAAAGTTTTATTTACTTTCAAGTTACAAACGTATTTAATACTATATTTAAAAATGCTTCTTTTATCCACCAGATCAAATCTTTCTTCGTTCGTTCATTGCGTAACCCAAAATAGTAAGATAATATGAATTTTAACGATCGATCAACCGAAAATGAAAACGATCGTCAACATTTTATAAATTCCATACACACGTATACGACGAAAAAAAATGAATAAAAAGAATCAACTTTTTACCAAATAAATCGAAAATTAACGAACGTATTTTTCTTGTTTTTTTTTTACCGTTTTAACGACGTTCAAAGCATAAGTTTACATAAGAAATAGCTGTCGTTGCGTTTATTATAAAGTGCAGTGAAATGTTATCCGAGTAGTACAAGCCTTTGTACTAGAAATAGATCGGCTACTGTCATATTCAAATTAAGTAATCGAGTAAAAGAAGTAACTATTCCCGTTCTCTTTGAAAAGGAAATCGAGCTTTTTTTAAAAATAGAACTATGCGTGAAATATAGCAGAGCATATTATACATAGAAAGCTAATTATTCAAATGCTTAAAACAAGCGAGGCAATATACATTTCAATGTACTTTTCACACTACCGGAAAAACGTATAAAATAATAAAACCGATTATAACAAAAAAAAACAAAAGAGAAAAATAAAGAAAATAAAAGAAAATAAAAGAAAAAAAAAGAAAAACAATAAACTAAATCTAAATCAATGTTAATATCAACAAACGTTTCATCCCGCATCTCCGAACTTTCCAAAATTTTCATATTTGGCACATCTCGATGATTTATAACGCTCCCGCCAAGTTTCCCAATTCCCCGTCATCGACACGTTAGAGAAAACGAAAACCACGTCAGCGTAACACAAATCCGTAACGTGACGAGCAATCGAACGCCAGCGTTGCACTCTTTCTTTAACTCTCGATCGTGGGCGATTGGGCAAAGTGTAAAAGAGTAAGAGTAAGAAGAAGAAGAAGAAGAAGAAGAAGAAAAAAAAAAAAACTAGGGGCCAACTCTCTCGAGGCAGACGCAGCAGCAGCAGCTTTTTTGCGATCTCGGTGTCGAGTTGGTGGTCAGAAATAAATAAATAAACGCGCACACCGAAACTTCGGGAGTTGAACGTTCCAGAGTTTTCGACCGCCCTTTCAACCAAGGGAAGACACGCCACGATCGTTGAGCTGCTCTCGACCAGTTTCAGCGTCACGGGAGACATCGCCGCTTTCGTACCCACAAGATGAACATGGCAGACGAAGCTATCAACGTTGATACGGAACCAACGGCCGAACCCATCACCGAACCCGACGTTCCCAAATCCGAGCAGTGAGTTTTTCCCATGCCTTTTTTTTTTTTTTTACACCTGCGAGGACTACACCCATTTCTCTCGAACCGAGCAACAGTCGACGCCGCGAAATAACATCTGGATTATGCGTGTTGGGTCAACGTACCCACACCAATTTTCACGATTAATAATTCTGGATGGGTTATCGTTCGATTTTTCATGTTTTTTTTGTTTTTTTTTTCACCCAACGATTCGTTCCAACGTTTTTTTCTTAGATGGGATTTTGGAGGGTCGAGCTTTTTTGGAATTGGATTTAAACTTTTCTGCTCAATTTTTATGGATAGTTTTTTTTTTTATATTTCAATAGAAACGAAATGCTATCGAATCGTTTAACTTGTACTTTTAGGCTTAGGCTCTTTATATATTTTGAACGGGGCTTATTAACTTAGCAACCGATACATCGCAAACGACAACTTGTAATTATTTCTTCGCGTGGTAAGGGAATAACTTCCTTCCGTTTTGATTAAATATCCTATACGATCGATACGGATGAACGACAATTTGCGAATCAAATTATATAAGCTTGGTATTAATTCTTTTAGATTAGCGGAATTGAGGAAAGAAGAAGCTAACGCGCTTTACGCAGCGAAACAGTACAAGCACGCTTTGGTCGGTTACGATCAAGCTATAGGTAAGTAATCTTGGACGCTTTAAGAGTAACGATACTTCAAAGATTCACGATAAGCTTTAAACGATTGATTTGTTGCAGAATTATGCCCCGATATTGCCAGATACTACAATAATCGATGCGCTTGTTTTATGATGTTATCTCAGTACAGAGATGCTCTTAAAGATGCGAAAAAATGTCTCGAATTGGATCCTACCTTGGTTAAGGTATTTGTATCGAACGAAGAAAAGTAAACCCGATTCGAATCCTGCTATAAATTTCGTTGCTTACTTTACAGGCGTACACCCGTCTTATTAAATGCTCCCTCATGATAGGAGATATAATAGAATCCGAAAATGGGATAAGTAAACTAGAACTAATAGAACCTTCCAAACAATCGATTCTTGCGGAACTAAACGATCTTGCGCATTTAAAAAGATTTGTAAAAGAAGCGGAAACAGCGTATGCTATCGAAGATTATCGCAAAGTACGTTTTGAATTAAAGTGATACAAAATAATTTGTGAATATATATATTCTCTCTAATTGTACGTATGTCCAGGTTGTTTTTTGTATGGATCGTTGTCACGAAGTTAGTCCATTTTGTGCCAGATTTAAAATCACGAAAGCCGAGTGCTTGGCGTACCTGGGAAGATACTCCGAAGCAGAAATTAATGCAATGTTAGTATTCGATTACTTTAATGGTAAATACCGATTAAATTTAACCTGTACTATTCCTGTTTAGCGATGTTTTAAATATCGACAAACAAAATGTCGAAGCTATATATGTACGAGCAATTTGTTTATATTACCAAGATAACATTGACCAAGCATTTAAACATTTTCAACAAGTTTTACGTTATGCTCCTGACCATACGAAAGCCTTGGATAAATATAAGGTACATTACTTATAAAATACACGACACATGTGATTACTAAAATCTAGCTTGTCCCTCTTAATCGATATCATTTTTAGTCCTAATTAACGGTTTTTAATTGTATGTAAAGAAAAAAGTTTTAAAAGTTACATAATTGAAAAGATGAAAGAAAAATCATAGTTATGAGAGCAAATCTTCCTGTTTAGGAACGTAAGTATCACTTGTAACGAAAGTTGTAAAAAGCTTGCAACTCTTTTAATACATCTAACTTAAAAGAATAATTTTTTTTTATGCAACAAAATTTTATCTTATATTTATCTTAACCCTGACGTGTTTTTAATAATAAAAAAATTAATCGAGGTAACGAGTAAACAAATTTTTTGCTTTAAATAAATACACTTTATAATACACTTACTTGAATAAACTTCAAAATATATTAAACAAACTAAATATTACAGCAATTTAAAATTAAGTGTTTAAGCAACTAATAAATAATTGTATAAGAGGCGCTACACCAAACAAACGCATTTCTACATAAATAATTTATTAAAAATCTTTAAATAATTATTTATTTTTAGAAAGCAAAATTATTGAAACAAAAGAAAGAAGAAGGAAACACTGCTTTTAAAGCTGAACAATACAAAGAAGCGTATAAACTTTACACGGAAGCATTACTCATCGATCCTCAAAATAACAAAACCAATGCTAAGTTACATTTTAACAGAGCAACGGTAGCGGCAAAGGTAAATAAAATATATTGTTGTCACGAATAAAATATCCAGAGAGCTTCTAACTATTTGAAATTCCATCTTTCTTAGTTGAAAAGGCTATCGGAATCTATTAACGAATGTAACGAGGCGTTAAAACTAGACACGAATTATCTTAAAGCTCTTCTAAGAAGAGCAGCATGTTATATGGAACAACACGAGTATAAAGACGCTGTCCACGATTATGAAAGAGCTTATAAAATAGATAAAAGTCGAGGTAGATGAATCATCGTTGAAATTTATACTTGGTTTATTTAATATAAATTTGATTGATTTTATTAAATGCAAATACCGCTTACAGAAAATAAACGATTGTTACTCGAGGCAAAAATGGCATTGAAAAAATCAAAGAAAAAAGACTATTATAAAATTCTTGGCATCGACAAAAATGCTTCTACAGATGATATCAAAAAAGCCTACAGAAAGAGAGCGATGGAATATCATCCAGGTACAAGACAAATCAATATTATAGCGCATACCTTGAGAAAGTAACGCACAAACTGTCTTCAAAACGTTTCGATTTAGTCAAAATTGATACGATTTCATTTTTAAGTGGTTTATGCTAAAAACTGTATATAAACTTATATTAAATCTATTTAATTATTATTTTGTATATAACCCGTACCCGTAGCAAAGTTAGGTCATCGATAACGACGGAATTTTTAAATATTGTTTTTACAGATCGACACGTGAATGCTACGGAAGGCGAAAAGAAAGAACAAGAAAAAATGTTCAAAGAAGTTGGAGAGGCTTACGGTATTTTATCTGATCCTAAAAAACGTTCCCGATACGACAGAGGACATTCTTTGGAAGAATCGGACTGTAATTTCCAAGGTAAAATTATTACAAGTTTTCTTAACGATCGCAGTTTGCAAACGTATTTTACGCTTTTCGAATTTAATTTTCAGATATGGATATGGGTACCAGGTTCCATTCATTCTTCAACACTCAATTCGCAAACGATTGTACTAGAGAATATAGATTTGAATTTGTTTGATCTTCCAATGCATTTGTAGACCATTATATATAAACATGTTATTGTATATTAGCTTTCCCATAACCATCGTACTTTAGATGATAACTGCGGGTGCAAAACGTGTATTAAAACTACGATATACCACGGAAAATCTTGATGGTTAAAACAAAAACTATCGTCAAAAATTACTTTGATCGATCTCTTAGATAAAATGAAAATTGGAATGATTTACATTATAAAGTGCACGATGAATTTTGATTCCAGTACAACTCACGTAGTGTTATAATAATCGTTTAAATTTGTATAAGTTTTATAGAAAATTATAAAACTTATTATTTTGTGCACATAAATGGATTAATTACAATCAACTTTGTAAATATAAATGAGTAATTTATATTTTATGAAGTGTGTCATTAAGGAAACAAATGTAAAAAAATATACTGCTGTTTTCATAAGTGTGAAAAAAGTTACGATTAATTAAGTGATTTATATACCTATTACTAACACGCAACATTCAAATTATTAATAGCAGAGTAAGAAGTTTTTTCTGAAAAATGTAAGCTGTTAATAAATACTCTTTTCATTATAATTTGTATTCAAGCGTAATTCTGGATGATCGTTGGCTTAGCCATCGTTGATCTTATGTTTCAAGGCTTGACCTAATGGAATAAATTTATGAATCTTTTCTTAAAACTGTGTTTTATTTAAACTTGATGGTTTTATACGACAATATTATATAATTGCTGTCTCGTGTTAAATCGTGATACAGGAAAATTTTTAGAAGATCCATCTTGATTCGAGGAGGCTGATATCGAATCTCCATAAGCATCTGTAAAATATGTTGCAGAATTGTAGTAAAATCATAGATTATTCGTTAATATATTCGATTTTAGTATGAAGATAAGCAAAACTTATCAAAGTTAATATACTTAAATAAATTTCAATGAAAACTATATTAATTTGAGTTTTTTATTATTTACAAATTCGTGTAAACCTTATTAATCGACGCTCTTGCATTCGCCTCATTTATTCAAGACATAAAATATGACTGTGAAGTTTAACAAATAATGCGAATAGAAAAGAAAATTTTGTCAAAAAAACTGATGTTGCGTTTACGCTCATTGTCCAACGGTTACGTGTTTACACATTTTTAATTTAATCAATTATATTCAAATGTATAATGCACTCTGCATTGAATAAAGCAACCATAAACTAATAGTCACATTCCATGTTTAAGGTTTTGGCTCACCTATAATAATAATGTTCACTCCTTAAAACACCATCGACTCGAACATCCAGCTCGGTTGGAAACGTATCCAACAACTTGCAGTCTTCATCCAAAGAATTACAGTCCTCAATCCCAACGACGATCATCCAAACACATTAAAATTCTTATACAGCCTTACCAGTATTTTTAAATGAGAACATCGTCGTGGAACTTTCGTTGTTACAATAGAATATTTTTGCGAAGAAAAGCTTTAAATTAATCTTTGTTTATTTAATGATAAAGCGAGGATAAATACCGGAAAGTAAAAGAGAAAATTTACCGATCAACCGTAAATGTAAAAAAAAATCGATGAAAATCCGAAACGAGATTTATAAGCTACGCGTATTCGGGCAAAGGTTTTTTTTCTACGCTAATTTACTCGACTACTTTGTCTCGTAGGTGAAAGAAAAACGCATATAATTTATGCTTGAATTTCACAGTTTATTTTCATAAGTAACGAAATTGAAAAGAATGGAAAAGAATGTGTCCAAAATCAAAAATACCCTTACGCCCTTTTTTCTCTCTCGACGAACAAAGAATAAAATAAACGACCGAACGATAAATGATAAAAAAAGTATCGGCTAAATTGTGTGGCTAAATTGCAAGAGAAAGATTTTAAAAATAAAAAATGCCCATCAATTGCATATATAACTTTATTTTTTTTTTTTCATTTATTCCAGAACATCAAAAGTATATAATATACTAAAAATTAAGAACATTCCACTTCAAAGGATTCGCAGCTTGAAGTTGGACACACACCTTTCGGCAATAAATATACAATCTTTCTCTTTTTATGTATCAATCGCGTTAAATTGTAATTCGTTTCTCTTCATTCCGGTCACTCTCTGCACGCAAACTTGCTCCTTTGACTGAACATGGATAACGGAATACTCGTACTTTGATTGCTCATCGATAATTTGGTATACGATAATAATAAGGTAATAATGATCTCGTCGAAAGAAAGCGTATATTATTATGCATGAAAGAAGCATCGCACGCGCGAATAAATAAAATCGCACTAAACGAAACGCAACGGAGTTTGTTTATCATTTGTCCGAAATTAAAAAAAAAAAAAAAACAATAGCAACTTTGGAACAATGCAGAATTATACAAAGATGCCTCCGAAGAAGGACGAATTACACGGTAATAATAGAATCAGTGAAAAAAAACACTCAACGGTATTTTATTAGATTTTTTTTGTTTTTTGTTATCGTTTATTTTATACTTATACCACCGTTGTTAAATATCTGCTCGTTAATAATAATAATGCGTGTGTGTGTGTGTGTCTTTATTTGTCGCTTTAATGTTTGGCCCGTTGGAAAGGTGCAAAGGACTCGTGCACAGCAAAACGAATACCATCGGCAGCTTAAAGGTGGTTTTAGATTGTTCCGAATTTTTATCTGTTTTTTTTTTTAATTTTTTTGTTCCTTGATTCGCCGATTCGTATCGATAATAGCGAATGGGTCGTCGAGATTGTGAGAGAGAAGAGCTCGATTCCTGATTTTCTCTTTTTTATTATGTTTTTTCTAATTAAGCGCATTTCCTTAGTTAACCCAATCCCCTCCCTTGACATTCGTTTAATATATACAATTTTTGTTCTCTTTCGTGCGTCTTACATGATTTATTATATTACAGGACTACAAAGGTACTAAAAATCGAAGAAACAATTCATTCGTGACACATAATCAATGCCGTTTCACTTATTAATTTTTCTTGCGAGACTTTTTATCGTCACCCGGTCATCCGGTCGTATTTAAATATATCCTCTAATTAATAAGAAACAACGCCACCAAGAGCCAGACACTTTCCCGTTGCGCAATCTATGATGATCTTTCAGCTGCGTGTGTCATAGAAACTTTTCATCAACGACTTTTATTACATTCGACTCGACGCTTCATTTTTTCTTTTTATACAATGGCAAGATCTCCGACTTTTCAAGAGCAGTCTTCAAGAGCTGGTTTCGTTTACTTTCTTTTATTCTCTCATTTTTGTTAATAAAAAACAAACGAACAAACAAATTCTTCTAACATTCTCGATATTACCGCACGCATCTTTTATCATCTTACGTATTCATCCACGACAGATCTATAGATCTCGCAATCTCATCATCAAACTTATACTTTAAAAATCATTCATTGACTGTATTTACAAATTCTCGTACGATCGCTTCCAAATCGTTTTGCAAGGCATCATTTTTTTCTTTTTCAACAAAGATTACTTCTTATTCTCTTTTTTGAGTTATCGTACCACATTTTTTACGCGCTATAATCCTAACTTTAATCTATAAAGACTGTGGTTAAATACTCAAGGCAAGCTTCACGCTATTAATACTCAACTGAAATCTCGAGCGATTCAGCGGATTTTTTTTTTTTTTTTTGTGTGTGTTTTTGTTGTTGCTCGTTCGAGGGAATCCAGTTGATAAATCTTTCGAATTTTAATTTTAATCCTCCGGGAATTTTAATATTTAACTCGGAACAATAACGAAATAATTATATTCGTTCGCTCGTTACTAATTTCATTTGAAAGCGATGCGCGTTCGAAACGTAAAAAAGTATTGTTGTCATATTTTTTTTATTTTTTTTTGTTTTGCACTGGATTCCCCTGTGTCTCGGTTAAAAAAGGGATTTTTATTTATCGTTATATATCAAAGGATTTGGAAGGGATCGAATTCAACGATACTTTTTAGTTTCATAAAATGACTTCAATGATCGATAAAACTTTCTGTCTTAAGCTACAGTCTTTGTCTATGATCATCGGGCTGCGACACGTTTTTTATTTTATTTATTTTTCATCTGTACAAACTAACTTTACTCTCTTGTCCTTTGTTTGTGTACAAAACATTCGATCATCTGCTCTCAGACCCTATTTCCAAGCGGGAAAAGTTCAAACGCACATCAAGTTTCCTCATTTTGTCAAATAACTGTGTCACACTCATGAAAGTATCAACATAATATGCACCTCAATCTTTTAATCTTATTCTCTCTCTTTCTCTCTCGCGCTCTCGTTTTCTCTCTCACTCCTCTTTTTCTCTTTTTGCTGCAATTCATTCAATACAATATAATACGAGCATCGATAATATCAAATACAACTACGCTTTACTTTTACTTCATATATAGGTATATTTTTTCTCTATCTGTATCTGTACTTTGACGTTTGCGAGTGGAACTTCCTTTCGAAAGTCCGTCGCTTAATTAAATTTTTATCTTTATACGATGAGCTTTTTCACACGGACACATCCACACAGAAGCACGAGCAATGGTATTATATATTAGTTTAATTCAGTCTCTGGTATCAAAAGAACCATCCGATCGCCCTGAGAATGCAGGGATTTCTCTTATACACCGATCACTAAGATTTCTAAGTCTCGAATAATGCTCCGAAGATTTATCGAGAGAAAGAAAAACAAGAACGAATCATATTGTTTAGTTGCGAGAACTTTTTATGACGAGCGATTGATAAATTATGAAACTTTGGGAAGAAATATTTCTTCGGCTTTCCTTTCGTTTATATCGTTTAGTCGTGTATTCCTTCATCGAATGCAACTACAACGAATTGCAACTACAATCTTTCCTGTCGAATATATAAACTATATACAAACTATCGAAAAAGATGTATATTTGTTTATAAATTGTACTACGTGAACTCGTACGAACTTCCCAAAAAAAAAAAATGCTACTGATTGTATTGCATTACATGTATGTATGTGTTATTAAACCCTACGTGTATTTACTGTGTGTGTATGTGTTTTCATGCGTGTTTCCGTGTATATATATATCTCACTAATTGATCGATTTAAAGTTTCGCAATTTGCAACAAACGTCTTATTCTTATAGTCTACCGTGCAAAATTTCTTTTCGCTCCGTAGTACTATTTATATTATTCTTTTATCGTTCATTTTCAAACTTTGGTAAATCTACTAAAGTACGTTTAAAAGTGATAGGCATGCCACGTAATAATGATTAAGTTGTTATTTTCTTCATTTAATTAAGTAGCGGTGGGTTAGTTTAATATATTTCAAGTATAGTCTTGCGAGACGAATCGATTCCAAGATCTTTGATGCGATGCAAAAACTTGCGCACATTACTATAATATTCTTCTTTCACTTTTTCAAGATTCTCGTCTGCATAGTTTTTTCTTTTACGACCTATACCTTATTTTTCCAGTTTTAATTACAAACCTTGTTTTCAACGCTACTATATATTTTTTATTTGTCCTAATTTGTTTATTTCATTGGACCGATTGATCCGCGGTAAATTCATATCATCGACTTTTCCCATCTAAAACTTTTGCCTAAGCGATAAATTGATCTTTTTGCATATCTAGTAACAAACTACTTTTAAAAATTAAAAGTTCGATAAATACGACGATATTAATATTATGTTTCTCGAACGTTTGATATTAACTTTGATTGCATACAGAGTCGTAAACATATTCAGTAACTTCGTGTACTTGCCTTTCGAATATTCTGTATTTATATAAATGAATGGTTGTGTGGCTTGAATTTATTATTAGATATAAGAATGGGGTTACACTAGGCTTTTAATACATTATCAACGTCATTGCTTAATATTAAGTTACTTTTGCAAAAATTCATTACTTTTTATTATAAGAATAATTTTAATTCAAATTCTATTGATTTCTTTAGCTTACGAACGATCCGGTAATTAATGTAAAATCTAATTTGCTATGAATTTTTCTGCGTATCGATAAACTGTGTCTACTTTAAAGCTTGATAAGTATTCCTTAAAAACTTTTGATTCGTGCCCAACGTTATCGTTTAAACAAATGGTAGATCGATAAATAGTAAAAATATAGATATAAAACGAAGCTGAGTTAACAATTGCGCAGATTTTTAAGTATTTTTTTTTCTTTGATAACTGATTTACTTTCCGTTGTCTCGACCAGCGTTTTAAAATTTTTATTTTAAAAAAAATCAAATATAATTACTCGTATTAACTTTTCAAGAACGAAAGATAATTAAACTTGCAAATTTAATTAATTTGTTAAACACTATTACTTTCAATATTATTTTATTAAATTGAAATATAATCTTATTAAAGAAAACACTATATTTTACACGTGAAATAATATAATCGATATCATTAATATTAAAACAGAAGAGCAGAATGTTAATAATAAATCCTTGATGTACATATCTACAAATTGTTCTTTAAATAAGATTTTAGTTAAATTATATACGTTGCCGATGATTTTGTACTTTTTAAGTATTTGTACAGCACTTCTTCACCAAATTAGTATTTTTTGTAACCAAGTTGCTAATATAAGATGAGTATTAATAGAAACACAACACGCATTTTTATTATTGTGTAATTTGTTTTAAAGAACACAATAATCACTAACTGTTGATAATTTCAACACTTTACATAAACAGTATCTTTTTTTTTATATATTCGTGTGATTATTACAATTTTGTAAAATCATAAAGTACAATAACAAAGTTCATAATCAAACTCGCACACGTTTGTTCTTTAAAGACGTTACCCCATAAATAGTACGAAATAAAACATCTGACACAATTTAAAAATCACTATCGATCCATTTTACGTGATCTGCATTTTTCCAACATATCAATTAGTCGATATCTTGTTGAAACAGAATTAGTTGTAAAGAGATATTCAAATCGATAATATCGATCATTGGTTGTATACATTCAACACAAACTTAGAATAATGTAATTTTGTTCTCAAATAGTATATATATATATATATATATTTATATATATGTTTATTTTTGATACTATTTTAAATTAGACCGTAATAATGTTTGATACAACATTTTAACATTTCGAAATCAACTACGTCTTGAATAACAATGAAATGTGCCTGTCACTTTTAATCTTCTGTGTAATTTTTGATTCGTCGATGACTATATATCGAGGGATTGTGTAAAATAAAATTTTATTAGTATGACGGAACAATATGAATAATTAGTATCGAATAAAAACAATCTGCCATTGTTCGTGTATAATAAGTCTATTGCTCATACAAGTAAAAGTTATTTGTACATTTTAAGACTTGTATGAAAATTGTGCGGTGAACTTTTTTTAACATAACTGGTAATAAACTCACTACTTTCGTTTAATCGACAGATTACACAACATATATATATGCTGATAGCTTTAAAAAGTCAAATGTAGATGCTTCGATTAAAATACACCACACTATCAATAGTCCGACAACCTCCGAACAAAAATATTGTTAGGCGTGTCTCATCGATACACTCATTGAAATTCAGCAACAATTTCAAAATCATAAAGTAAATTCTTCGTGTCTTTGTTTCGAAATTACGTTTTTGTCATTGATCGAAAAAATAAAATGTTTCAAAATATCATAAATGAAGTCATGATCGAATCTACTAATATTAGATAAAAATTAATTAATACACATCCCAATAAAATAGCCATTCTCGATTGTATTCGTATTGTGCTTTCATCATAGATCGATATTCCAGTTCGATAGTTCTTGCATTCATAACAGTTACATATTGAAATAAAATTTCGTATATCGATTATTCCTTGTTCGCAGTTTCACTTATTCCGACACAATTTCATTCCGTTCAATATTTAATTATATACAAATATCAAACCCTTATAATTGATATTTCATAGTCGATTCATTTCCACGGAAAATGAAAAATTCATTCACAAAATCATCAACTTTATCGGTAATGTACGAAAAATTGTTCACAGATCCGAATTAGATTAAGTTTTTTGCCGATAGACTTATCAATACCAAATTATATAGTTAATTTAAAATATAATTATTTTCAGATAATAACGATCGATTGTATACGGAAACCTAATAAAAATCTTTTTCTGTATTTATTAAATATTTAATAAAAAAAACTTAATCAAATAATTAAATAGAATATGACGTACAATTCAGCAAACGTATGTTTTCAATATAGAATTAATATCAAAATTTAAGTATCTCATAGCAGCTACATGTATATTTAAATACTTGTGTTTGTTTTTCTTTCTTTTTTTTAACAGCTATGAAATAGCAACTTTAAGATCAAGAAAATTCTGTTCCTTATCCTGTACATGTTCAAAGACTGTTTTTCTTTCTCTCTAGTTGTCTTCTTATATTGCAAACAACAAATAATGAGCGCATCATACATAATCTCTAAAACTCGATTACTTTATTTTAGTAACATTATATTCAAACAAGAGGCGCATAGTCTCAAAGCAGTTTGTACGAAATGCTAATGTCAAGTATACAATGACTCTTTAATTTATGTTTCATAAGAATTTTTGACTTGTTTACATTAAAGTCTTTATTGACTATAATTATACGGTTAAACGTTTAATTTGTTTATCACTGCTGATTTCAATCTTTCGCGCAACGTAAAACATTACGCGCAGATGGTTTAACTTGTAAAATCTCATTGAAAAAACACTCAAACTCTTACAGCAGATTATTTTTCAGCTTCTTTCATACCCAGATACACACTTTAAAAAGAAAAATCACAATTTATCGAAGAAATGGGGATAAGATCACTTTATGTAAAATATGTCAACGAGGAAGAAAAAAAAAAAAAAAGGCAAAGAAATAAAATTATTCCAGACAGCAGTGGTCGATCTATTTGCAAGTTTAACCGAATCACAAATAATTCTAGTGCATCATCGTAACTAAACTTGCATCATACGTCGGACGATCCGGACTTTCGATTAAATAAAGACTCGATCGATTCATTTTCTCAACAATCGTTTCACTATGACTCCTATGAAAATGATTAAACATAATTAATTTTGTTTTTAATATTTAAAAATTGTTTTATCGTTATTGCAATTAATGGATGGATTCTCGTTAAGACTCTGTGCTATAATGAAAAATCTTTAAGAATACACAAGTATTCGATGTCTGTACCTGATAATAATCAAACTTTACACTTGATTCGTTTAAATATTGCACCGATTGCCTTCTATTCGATATAAAGTAATAATATGGTTTTGTTTTTCGCAAGAATGAAAAGTTCTTTACATCAAGTACAGAGAAAATTATATAAAAGATAAATATAAAACTGAGATAGAAGATGTGTGCTGTCTTGCTGCTATTAGCGAAAAACACCGGAAAAGCTTCCGGCGGTAAAAACCTTTGCATCTCTTAGTGATTAGAGCTATCTCGTGTTCTCTGGCTACCGAAGGCCTAGACTCCGCGTGTCTTAGCGGAATTTGAGACTACCACCGATTATAAAGTGTCGATTATATAAAATAATCTCTCATCAACTGCACTAAATTCGACTTTTATGCTTTAGTTCAAAACTTTATAGCGTATATAATAGAAAAGACATTGCAATGATTTTCGTTTTTTCCTTTATTACGTGGTTAATATCGAGCTGACCGAACTTTCATGGAAAGACATCGCATCTAACATATTTTTTTATTAAGGTAAACACACGCATTTTCTATTTAATCGTAAACGTTATAGAGGATCAAGCAAGACTAAATTAAATGAATAAAATGCTGAGGTTTCATTTATTAAAATATTAGTTGGACAAAAAATCGTACGTTAGAATAAATCGGTAAATTCATGTCGATCCATTGAGGCCGGTCACAAGTGCAAGTTATTGACGATTAATAATGAATTTTATACCCGATCGATAAGATCTGTTTATAAACCCCACCAAGGATCGTTTTTTTTTTTTTCTTTATATGATAAATGAAACTCATGTTACCAACTAACGATGAAATCTACATCTAACTATAATTAAACATCTAAAGTTACACTTTCCATTCTGCTGTTTCTCTGCTGCATCTCTTACTCTCGTTTTCTCAACATTCTCTCTCGCTTCAGCAGTTTTTATTATTTTCTCGCTTCTCTCGCATCTTCTTTCATACTTAAGCTGAAAACCTCTACTCTCCTCACGGGCATACACACACGCACGCACGCACACACACACACACTCTCTCTCTCTTTCTCTCCCTTACGAACACTTCTTTCACACTTCGTTTTTCGAAACAAATATACTCACGCAATCGCTTGTTCTTTTTCTCTTTGTCTCTCTTTCTCTCTCTCTCTCTCTCTCTCTCTCTATATCCGTCTACTCTCTATTACTCTCTCGGTAATTACTTTAATAAACTATTTGCGTTTACAATCCATTCGTCTATATAGTCGCCTATATAGTTTTTCTTGTAATAAATAACTATTCTCAATTACGGCTGAAGTATTAAATATATCAAACACACTGCAATAAACTTTCAATAAAATGAAGTGTATACACGCTGCGTTACTTTTTTCTTATTTTTTTTTTTTATAACATTAGAAATATCGCGATCGCACGCCGCTATTGTCGCCGTGGCGCGAATCCAAATATGCACACTCATAAATTTATCGTTTTAATCATTACAATAGTCATCGTTATTGTTACTATTATTTCCAGGCATCAAGTTTATCCACTTTTACCTTCTCGTTTCTTTCGACTTTTATGCATTTATAATAATTATATATCGGTCATAGCGCTCGCATTTTACAGCATTAAACCTAATAATTTCCGACATGCGCGCTTAAAACTTTACTTGCGTATTTTACTCAACAATTTAGATTCATTCCACTAATCGCTTCATTTTCTATCTTTCATTTTCTTCTTCTATTATCGTTATCGTAGCGTGATCGTGCGCGATCCAAACATTTACTACAGTAGTCCTAAAAAAATTGTGCTGCGAAAATTTCTTCAAAAGCCAATGTCGAACAATATAAGAGAGAGAGTGTCATACATATGTGTACATATATATACATACATATACATACAAATATGTATATACCTATATATATATATATATATATAGATAGAAGGTTAAATAGATATATACATACACATACGTATTCGTGTAAATACGATGTGAGCACGGGGATTGAATAGGGTGTATTAGTGTGTGTGTGTGTGGGCGTGTGTCAAGTGTCAGTAAATTCGTAGCAACGGAATCGCGTCTCTAGCCCGTCTCCTCGTTCGACTTCCATAAGAATCACGCGAAACGACGACGGAACGACGTTTTTCATTGGAAAAACAAAAAAAGTGAATCATTGCGAAATGGAAAATCGCGAGCATAGCCGTGGAATAATTCCAGAACCGTCGTCTCGACCGTTGCGCAAATACATCACCCAAAAAATTAACAACCATGCATTCATTCAATTTATACAATTACGATATCACCTCTCTCGTTTAACGAGAGTTGAAAAAAAAGATAAAAGCTGCGGGGTAAAGATACGTACACGAGTTTACGAATAAGAAAAAAAGAAAATATCACTCGAGTGGTTCGAGCGTCGCTCGCACGGCTATGCACGCGTAAATCACGCGTGTGTATCGGAAATAAAAGCGTCGATCGAAAAAAAACCTAACGATTTCGTAAAAATAAAACAAAAACAAAAACAAAAAAATAATAATAATAATAATAATAATAATAACGCTATAAAAAAAAGGGAGGAAGGTACGGCGAGACGCTCAGAGTCGGGCTGGAGAGAGAAAAAAAGCTTTGTCGATTTCATAAACGACCTCGCGAAAAGCAAAGCAGACCAACCTCGTCTTCGACGCTCGGGGATCGTAGTGTCTCCGATCAATGCGAACGGGACGAGCGGTCGATCCGATCTCCGCGACGTTATTTTTTTTTTTTTTTTTTTTACACCGATGAACGATTCGGCGATGAGCTAACGACATTATTGACCCGATGCGAATTCTGGCGAAAGAGAAAAGGGGGAAATAAAAAGAAACGAAAAGAAAACGAGACAAACGGTGGGCGAAGGATTCGAAACGACGCAGACTCGTCAACTTCCTTGGTCCTTTTTTTTTTCAAGAATGCGAAAAGAAGCAGAAGCAGAAGAAGAAGAAGAAGAAGAAGAATAAGAAGAAGAAAAAGAGGAAGAAGAAGAAGAAAAAAAAAACTGAGGATAAATCGAGCGAAGAAGAAGCTTTGGTCGAATCGCGGCAAAAGGCGTTTGACGTTATTCTTTTTTCACGCGATATGGCAATAATGTCGCTTCGTAAACGGAGCATCGGCAAAGCTTCCTTTCGACGCAGTCCGCGCGAGAGGACGACCAACGAGGAGGCTCAAACGTGCGCCTCCTTCCGCTCGTCGTCCTCGGCGCGCTGTTCTTGTTGTTGCTGTTGCTGTTGCGGTTGTTGCGGTTGTTGTTGTTGTTGTTGCGGTTGTTGCTGTTGTTGTTGTTGCTGTTGTTGTTGCTGCTGCTGACGATGATGCTGTTGCTGCTGCTGCTGCTGCTGCTGTTGATGCTGCTGCTGTTGATGCTGCTGCTGTTGATGCTGCTGCTGCTGCTGCTGCTGCGGCTTCTCGCGATCATCGGTGGCTATGACAATGTTAACGTCGGGACTCAGGGAACGGGCCCACCTTTTACGAGTAGACTCAGAGTCCCTGCGGAATTTACTCGTACTTAAGAAATGTATTCGACTTGGGCTCGCGCTGCCCCGGGTGATTCTGCCAGGTGCCCTGCGAAGCGTTGGGATTGTTGGGGCCAACCTGACCTCCGGAGCCCGGGTTCCCAGTGTTGCCGTCGCCGCCGCCTCCCTGATTCATCCAGCTGAGAAAGCCCGAGTTGCCGCTATTACCGATGCTGTTGTTTCCGGATGGCGGCTGACCCGGCTGACCCGGCGGCCCCGGCTGATTGCTGTAGCCCTGGTCGTTTCCCTGGTTCTGCATATTGCCAATGAGGTTCCAGGAGGCCTGGTTGATCGCCGCCGCGACCAGGGCCTGATTCATCGGCAGGGCCGAGAGACTAAGGCCGCCCATCGCCAAGGGGTTGGACATCCCGCCGCCCTGGCCGCCACCGTTGTTCTGGCCCGTGATGCCCAGCGCCTGGAGATTGGGCATGTCGAGGTTACCGCGGTTCCCCGGATTGTTCCAGCCGTTCGGGCCCATGTTGTTGCCCGAGTGGCCCATGTACCTGTTACCTTGGTAATTTCCCTGCATGTTATTGTCGATGGGGCCTCCCGACATCCCGCGCGCTCTCATGTTCGAGATTATCTGATTGTTAAAGTTCACCCGGTTGTTGCCTTCCGACTTGGGGGCTGCGTTGGACACGTGGACCGAGACGCCTTTGATTATGTGATCCTCGCCGCAGAGTGATTGGGCGACCTCGGGATCGAGGAAGGTTACGAAGGAGAAGGCGCGGAAGGGTTTGGGGATGAAGACGTCCGTCACCTCGCCATACTTGGAGAAATAGTCGCGCAGGTCGTCGGCCGTCAGGTCTTCCGTGCAACGGCCCACGAACACCTTGCACGGCACTTGCTGTATCATGCCCTCCTAAGCAATCCAATCGTCAAACACAAACAACATCAATCTGTTTTTTTCCCTTTTATCTATTTCCGCGAGCTTTAATTTTTTTTTGCTTATTTTTATTTTTCCGTGCTCAAGAATCCTTACGTCTACTCGTTTCTCGATTTCTCGATTTCTCGATTTCTCGATTTCTCGATTTCTCGATTTCTCGTTTACCAATATCTTATATACCAACTAGCAACTGCCATTAAAACTCTACACAGTTTAAGAGACTCGCTGACGCTACTACGCACCACCGGAAGCGGAACATCTTCTTCCTCGATACAACAACGCACAACATTTATACACTTTCGCGTCGCTCGTTTTACAAGGTCCTTTTTTTTTTGACCGTCCTTTTTTTCACCGGCCCGAATAATACGCTTTTGTTACTTTTCCTTTTTTTTTTTTCTTGGTTCATTATTCGTTTTGCAGTCTCGAAAGTGGAGGATCTCGTCGTACGCGAGGAAAAAGAAAAACAGTTTCGATTTCTTTGAGATCTACGACTCGACCGCAGCTCGTTCGGCTTGGATGCAACCGTGAATTGGTTGCCGGATAATAAACACATAAAAGATGAAAAACGAATCGCACCCAAGGCTTTGCGCTATTTGTGACTTTCGCCGTCGGTCGACCAACGAAACTTACGCTCTCGTTTACACAACAACTTTCTTCCTCTCTTACTCGAATCGCGATTGTTGAATTTCTTTTTTTCTTTTTTCTTTTCTGTTTTTTCTTTTTCAAAATTTTGATGTATAATCTTAATTTTTTTCTTATAGTTTTAATTATGGCTGTGATAAAATGAAAATAGTTTGGTTCGATTTCAATTTTGTATTCGTTCGTTTATCCATGGTTTTGATATAATTTGTATAATATAAAAAAAATCACAAGAATATTTTTTAATTTATTGAATGATCAATTGCATTTGCTACACTTAATTATTAGTCATACCCAGTAAAATTGTCTTACGTTTGTTTTTATTTTTCTCTTGATTGATTCGATTATCGTTACTATTACTATTATTAATATTAACATTATCATTATAATTATCGTTATCGTTATCGTAATCGTTATCATTATTACTATTCTCGAAAAAATCTACGTCCATCTAGAAATTTATTAAAATTTTTCTTTCAGGTTTCCACGTAGCTTACGATTAATACATATTTAATTTTTATAAAAATCAAACACAACACTGAGATGGGATTGTTTTTTTTGCAATTTTACAATTCGTTGCAAACCATCTTTCCGATTCGTACATTGATTATTTTTATTAGTTTATTTTTATTAATATAATTATTAATATCATTATTACTAATATTATTATTACCGATGCTTTCGCTACAATTAGTACTACAACTATAATTACGACTACTACTATTATGGTTGTGTGTGTTGTTGTTGTTGTTGTTGTTGTTGTTGTTGTTGTTATTGTTATTATTATTCGGATTATTATCGTAACTATTATTAAAACGATTATTGTTGTTATAATGTTGTTATTGTTGTTATTGTTTTTGTTGTTGTTCTTTTTTAACAGTACGATTACGATAATTGTCATCATAATAATGATTTATTATTATTATTATTATTATTATATAATAATTATTATTATTATTATTAATATTATTATTATTATTATTATTATTACAGTTACAATATAATACAAATACATGTTTCATTTTCATATTTTTCGTAGGATTCATCTTAACGTAAAACCTATGATCTTTAAACGATTAAAGTACATAGAAAAGCTTGAAACATTGTACTCCGACGAGAAAAAATCTATCAGTGTATAATTATTATGCATACATATAAAAATTACATTCACGTTCATCAAATATTCCCGTAGAAAGTTTCGGTACGGAAACTTCGAGTCAACGGGAACACGACGTTTGCGGAAAGCTCGTTAAAAACCTAAAAATAATACCCAAGTAAGTCTTTGTCCTAATTTCGAAATATCGCATCAGAAACCGCAAAACAAACAAAAAATATGAACCACTTTGATTACCCGAAACATTTATCAACCTCGCGCGCACAACGCGTAACATTTCACAATTTCAGCATCGAACGTTTAATCCACATCGTAAAATCGGTTCGTATTTGTAAAATAGCGATCGTTGAGTCGTCGAAAAGCGACATTGCGGAACCCAAGGAAAATCATCGAGTAGAGTAAGTCGCGTAAGTCATCAACGATCGGAGTAACCCTTTCTTATCGTACGCGGAATTGCAAAGGGTAAACAACGCGAGTTATAATCTTTCCCGTTGACTCTCTCGCTCTCTCTCTCTCTCTCTCTCTCTCTCTCTCTCTCACTCGGTCTCGATGCAACGCACACAAAGTACTCGCGATCGAGCTGAAGAATAAAAGGCGACACATCCCGCAATCATATTCCTACATATATTTACACGTGTGGGTGTATGGATAAGAGAGTTGTATAAACATGTAAATATATATGAAAATATGCGTGAATGTGTGTAAGGATGCGTGCCGTGTGTGTAAGTTGGGTGTAAGTTGCGTGTCGGTCGTGTGTCGGTTGCGTGTAAGTTGCGTGCGACGAGTGCGTCGGTGGTGTAAAGTCGGTGTGTGTGTAACGTCGGTGTGTGCAGCGTCGGTGTGCAGCGTCGGTGCGCAGCGTCGGAGGCTTATCCACCTCCGAGTCAATATCTGGAGGATTCCGAGTGGTGATCCCTCGACGGCCTGTGCTTGTAGTATCTGTCGTAGTAGTTCTCCTTGGACGGATACCTCGAGGAGCTCTCGTACCTACCGTCCAGGTCCCGAGCGTCCTGGTACCTAGACTCGTGCTCCTTGCCGTATTCGGCGTCGCGAGCGTCGTACCTCCGGTCGGCCTCGTACCTGACCTCGGCCTCCCTGCCGTCGGCGACCCCCCGTCCATCGGCGTAACGACCCTCGTACCTCGAGTCCGAGGGCACCGAGTACCTGGTGGCGGCCTCGTGCTCGTATGCGGACTGCCTCGAGTCCGCGTACCCGTACCCGTACTTATCCTGGTGGTGGTGATGGTGGTGGTGGGTGTCGATGGGGGCGTAGGCCGAGGACGATCTGTCGTCGTATGCGTACCTCGTGTAATCCGAGTGCTCCGCGGGGTACGAGGCGGCCGCCGCGGGTGCGGCCGGGGTCGCGGTTTGCACCGGTGCCGCGTACCCCCGGGAGTCGTAGGCCCCGGTCGCCCCCTCGTAAGCGTTGTACGCGGAGGTCTTGCCGTCGGCGTAGCTGTACGACTGAGGTGCGCTCTCGCTCCCGTACTTGTACTTATTGTCGTCGTACGGGTAATTCGGCGGGTAGGAGGGGTAGTGGGTGGTTTTGTAATCGTAGTCGGCCTCGTATCTCGGCGGGGGGGTCGACTCCTGACTCATGTTTACGTAGGATTTGTTGCTTGCGGGTGGCATGCCGCGGTGGCGATTATTGACGGCCTGCGACGAGTGAACCGGGATCGGCCGATAGTACTCATTGACTTTGCACGTATCATACTGACGAGCCATCACTATGCCATCAATGTTCTGGAACCAGACACAACGACACATGCCCTCGGCAATCACTTTAACGGATAGATAGTTTATACTTTCGTTTTAATCACACACACTTTCTCTCTTCTTTCTCTCGCTCACCCACCCACACACAATCAATCTCTCTCTCGTACGCTCACTCGCTCTCTTTCTCTCCCTTTCTCTCGCTCTCTCTCACGCTCTCTCTCACGCTCTCTCACGCTCTCTCACGCTCTCTCGCTCACTCTCTTTTTCGTCATTCAACATACACAGATCTGGGAATAAAGAAAAGCAAAATATATGAAAGGCAATGGCCCGTTGCGGGAACAAACCACCAAAATCGGGGGTAAATTCGTACCTTTTTACCCAAGATTTTTCGACCTCGTTCGCGTGAAAACGTTTCGCTGAATCGATCGATCGTGTACGATATTACCCCAAACTCGGGTGTTTTTTTCCTCGCAAAGGTCTAATTTAATTTAAAGTTTAATTAATCGCAATCGGATCGATTACGTTATGTATTTTCCAATAATTGAAAACGAGAATAAATGCACCGTCAAATTTTCAAACGACGATGTAATTTATAATTTTTTTTTCCTTCTTTGGTTTTTCTTGGTTATTTTATTGCCTCGAAAAAAATACCGCGCTCTCTTCTCTCGATCGAAAAATTTTCTACTTTAAAACGCTGCGTTTGGATTTCCTCGAAGCGAACGAAAATCCGAAACAACCCCGCGCGAGGAAAATCGAAAAATTATAAATTACATGTTGTGTGTATATATTTCATTGTGATCTTACCATAAAAAAAGAAAGCACGCATCGTCTTTGCGAGACTGCCATACGATCGTACCCCGAGAAACGACGATCCACGCAATACACGATCCACACTCGATAAACACACCAGTGACACGCGCTCGTACAGTTTCGCACTTTAAAATACAGGTGCTACTTTAAAAATATCCATCATTACTTTTAGATTTCAGCATGTTGAGCGAAAATTTCTTTTTAAGCGTATTGGACAGCTCATACTCGAAGCACTGTTGATTTTATTCGTTCACAAACAATGGAAGATAATAAATACAGTATCGGTATCCACGAAAAAAATAAAAGTAACTGAACAACGCGTTAAAGCATACACATTCCGCTTTTTTTTTTTACACCCGATTTACACTCTTGTTGATCGAACGCTTTAGGCTCGATTCCACGAAATAAATTACGTGTTGTTTCGGAATCTGATAATACTGATATTTCATGCACACACCATGTTTTGTAATAACCATAGTATACAGTGTTTGAAAACAAAAACGTAGTGAAAGTTATAAATTAAAATAATTTATGTACAACGAAAAATGATTCTTTCCAATGGTTTTTCTCTCTTTTTTTCTTTTTTTTTCTTTTCTTTTTTGGCAATCCGTTGATCGGATATGAAAATGAAAGTGCAATTATATCGTACAGCATTATTATATAAAACTTGAATGAAATAGCTCTTCGATCCAAACTCGCACACACAATTAACAAATTAAGATGATCGGTAAACGTTACACCATGAAAGTATTGTTTTGATCCGATCGTTTTAATAAAAAAATTTACGTACACACTCAATCTTTGGAAAATGTCGTAATGAATTCGTATCGTTTTCTAGCGCAAAATATTTCTAACAAATAAATTAAAACACCGAAATCTTAAAAGCAAAATGCACCTTTTTTAAAAGACATTTTTTCGCACCAAATACTTTCTGAAACATATCCCATTCATATCACGCGTGATTTAAATAAAAAAAAATCGTTTTTCATTCCACATTAACCTCAACATTGACAAAGAACATCACAAAATTTAAGAATTTTTAATTTTAAAACTCAACAAACGCCACACGTACGCTAATTCGTTCAGCTATTACTTTCTTACACTCGATACTTCAAAGCTCTCATACTTGCTCTCTTTAGTCTCTTAAACATTCATCTACTTATACCATACTATTGTGCTCGGTTAATGTAAAATTGCTTGTTGGCTCTTTTTTACTATATTACATCGATAGTACTTTCTTTCCAAGGTGCCTGAACAATATTCTATTTATCAAACTTGAATTTTGCACTTTGTAAATTGGTATGCACTTTTAAATCATTTATTTAAATATCATACACCTTGTAAAGTTCTTTAAACGATTAACCGTAAGAATCTGAAAAAACCTAAGGCTTATGTAAAATCAATTTTATAGAAATTTTATGTGAACCATTATCGACGGTAGCGTATTCGTCACCTTCGAATAAAAAAAAAAAAACAACGAGTAACGAGGATCCATTAGATTCTTTATTGCGATACAACGATAAGAAGTTACATCATCGATAGATACATAAACCTAAGCTTTTCTCAACGATCGTCGCTAAATGTTTGCTTAACCAGGTATCTTTTATAAATAGTAATATCCAGATAAAATTGATCTCTTACCTTACTATTAGGGACTTTGACATCGCACCATCTACCGTCGATCATGTGACGTTGGGCAAGGCATCTCAACTGAGATTCGTAACTTCCAAACCTAATGAATCCAAATCCTTTACTTTGTCCAGATTTCGCATCTTTCTTTACCTAATAATCATATATAAGTATTAAACGATTACGTCGCTTAAATTCATACAATTCTTATCAACTTCTTTTTAGTAAAATTAAACTTAAAAGAAAAGTGCGATCGCACGGAACAGAATATCTCTTAATTATTTTATAAATCGAAACAAGTTTACTTTAAGTGAAATTATTATCTACGACGGCAAAGTGGTTCTTAGATAGTATACACGTATTTTATCTTTAGGTATCTTGGAAGACCATCCGAGTACAAAGTACGTATTTTACTCACTTGTGCCATTAAAACTTCTCCAAACGTCTCGAAATATTCTCTCAGATTTTGCTCGGTTGTCTTCCATGGTAAACCAAGAACGATCAAGTCAGTGCAGCGTAGCTTTGTCTCCATTCGTTTAGTCTTCGCGGTTGAATTTTCCAAGTTGTCATCGGATTTACGTTTGTTTTCTGAAATAAAAAAAGCAAAATGTTTAAACTTTCTCGACAAATCGCAATCGTATACGTTACAGAAGCAGTTTTTAAAGAGTTTTTTTAAAAGAGGAATTTCGTTTTTATAGAAACCATTCGTAAATTTTCGGTAAGCGACCAATAATATAATATAATATAATATAATATAATATAATATATCGTTATCGTTCCATTTACATCCGAGCAACTTTTATAAAAGAAACGAAATGCGGGGATGAACGAGAAAAATATGAAATCACGCGAACGCGTAAACAAAAATATCGTATTTCAAGACAATTATATTTCCGTACTACTCGAAAAGCATAACCGAATTTGTATCATCTCTTACAAATAGGATACGTCCAGCGATCCAGCGAAACATTTTACCAGCTTGGAAAAACATAAAAAAGCATAAGCCAAAGATTCGTGATCTTTCAGACTGGACCGCGTAAAATGGAATGTCATCGTCGTTGAAAAGAGGAAAGTTCTCTCGAGTCGAAACGCGGAAAAAGGTGCAATTAAATAATCGCTGCAACGCTCGACGTCGGTTATCATAAAAACGTTTTCGCGAAAATAAAAATAGCGTGAATCGAGAGGTCGGTGGACGCATCGAGTGCCAAAGGGAGTAAGACAGACGGACGGAGGATGATGAAAAGGAAGAAGAAGAAGAAAGAGAACGGTTAAAAAAGAATCGGAAAAACTTGGCCGACCAACGAGAGAACCGCCTCGTTCCGTGTATAGCGTCTCGCGACACGCGTTCTGCAAACCTCGTACACACGCGTGCATACCAACTCGAGCCTCGAGTGCGTGTGTCTGTGTGTGTGCGAGAACGCGTCCCGGAGAACCGGTGCGGCCTGAAATTCACACAGGGGAAAGCTCATTCTTGGTAGGCGAGCGACCGACCGACCGACCGACCGACCGACCGACCGACCGAGCGACCGACCCACCGACCAACCGACCGACCGGGGGAGAAACTTATAACCCGAGTCCGGCACGTAACGCCTGACCCGCCTCCACCCTCCTCCCACCCCATCACCATATGTAAACATATACATACGCCGAGAGATATATGCACGCGTGCGCGTTACACCGTCGAAAAAGAATGCGAAATCGTTGCACCGACGACGACGACGACGACGACGACGACGACGACGACGACGTCGGCGACAGGAAAAAATGAAAGGAGGACAGGATTCGCGTAACGACGAGCCGACGAGAAGAGCGAACGAGGCGCTTTTTTTACTCCCGCGGGAAGAAGAAACAGAGCGAGAGAGAAGCTCGGTAAATCGCTCGGTAAATCGCTCGGTAAATCGCTCGGTAAATCGAGAGCCAAATTTAGCGACGCGAGTCCGTAATCGAATATGCGCTTCGTGCCGATGGATAATCTCCTCAATGAAAGCGATCGGGTGCGCGTGAATATCGTAACAATGAGCAACGTCGATTCGGACGTAAGATCGCGCGTTGCAGCTACTTTTTTTCCTTCTCTCTCTCTCTCGCTCTTTCCTCTTCCCCCCAACGACTAGCTTCAGCGCAGTGATTTTACATTTTTGTGCGCCGCTCACGGAACAACGAGGCTTTGGTATTCGGGACGATTCGGTCGCCCGTGAATAACGAGCGAACGAGCGAGCGACGGAGATACCAAGTACGCGAAAAGGAAAAGGAAAGGAAAGGAAAGGAACGAAAAGATACCGAGACGACGGCTTTGTGAAGCAAGTGTGCGCCGTCTCTCTCGCTCTCGCACTCGCTCGGAGCTGGAGCGCGTCCGTGGTGACGAGGAAGACGGGGAAGACGGGGAAGACGGGGATGACGAGGGAGACGTGCACGTTTACGGGCAGGGCAAATAATTATGTTCTCGGTGGAATGCTAGGCACAACGCTAGGCACAACGCTAGGCACAACGCTAGGCACAACTGACCTTTCGGGAAGACGCAGAAATAGACCGCCTTGCCCCAGCCACTCTCGGGCGGATGGAGCCTGCCCTCGACGAGCCTTACGCCCCGCATAGCCCGCGACTCGGGATTCCGATACTTGAGGCCGCAGGTGCCCGGGAATTGGGCGGACAGCGTCGTCAGGAGCAAGGTACTGTCGTCCTCGGTCGGCAGTTCTATCGGCTCCTCGCCCTCGTCCTCCGCCACTTGGATGTACGTCATTTTCTCGTGGATGATAATTTTTCCTGGCTTTCTTTTCCCCCTGGCTTCTTATTGTTGCGACGAAAAACAAAGCGAGGGTTTCCCTTTTTCTTTTTTTTTCCTTTTTCTTTCGAGTCCCCTCTCGCTCCCACTCGCACTCGCACTCGCACACTCGACACACGCACACTCGCTCTCTCTCTCTCTCTCTCTCTCGCTCTCTCGCTCTCTCTCTCGATCTCTCTCTCGTTATACACGCTCTCTCACACGGCTGCGTACGCGCGTACGCGTGTCCGTGCGCGCGCGCGTGTAATTTCCTTCGCGCAGAGTTCGTTTCTCCTCGTTTTCCTCTCTCTCTTTATTTCTCCGCTTCTGGCGTTGCGAGTACGTACGTTATTTTTTCTCCTTCCCACTCGCACGGGGCACGCGCGCGTACGCGCTCGTGAGCACACATACACACGCGCCCGCGCACTCACACAGAGGGCACACGGTTCAACGCGCACGCACGCACGCACGCACGCACGCACGTACACGCACGCACACGCACGATCGAACGAACGAACGGACGAACGAACGAACGGACGGATGGACGGACGAACGAACTCGGGAAGAGAGAGCGAAACGCGGCGATGCGACTTTTCGATCCTCTCTCTCTCTCTCTCGTTCTCTCGTTCTCTCGCTCTCTTTATCTATCTATCGAGGTGTATACATGCACGTATGTATGCACGTATACACACTATGTACGTGTATATATGTACGATCCAGGCGTTCCTCGTCCTCTTCGCAAATAACGTCGCTTATCGTTTCGACGACGTTTCGTTCTTGGAGAATATCGGAGCGATCGTACCGTCGATCACATGTATTTATATACGTATATCAACCTTAGTACGTATACACACCCACCCACGCACACAACAACAATAACAACATATATCTGTATATGTATAGACGGGTGCGTATATATGCGTGTATATATATACGTTTATATACCTATATAACTAACTATATGCGCACGTACACATATACATATACATATACATACACTTATAAATCGTACTCTCAATTTTACAATGTACACAACAATCTCACACTCGCAGGCAGGCACCAAGCAATCACGCAACGCACCGCACCTCTCACCCTCGCAGTTATACACGCTCGCGCTCCTCTCACTCTTCAAGTTTCGCAGCTCATACCAGGGGCGAAAATGGTGGCGCCGCGAGACTCGGGCCGCTCTTTACACGCAGGGAAAAATCGAGAGCGGAGCCGCGACGGCGAGGAGGTCTGCGCGTGCGCACGAGGGCAGAGACCGAGCGACAGCGCCGAGAACTCGATTATCGCGTTCGTTGGGGAGGTCGATAAGCGGAACCGGAACTCTCGGGAGACCGTCACCTAGACGCTCGCGCGCACGCGCCCCGAGACCGTCCCGAGTCCCGAGTCCAAGCGCGGGACTTTCGAGCCGGGGATTACTCCGGGGATTCGCTCCGAGGAGGCTGTGCGTCCCACCATCGCCATCCCACCACCACCTGGAAATCCATCCATCCATCCCTAGTCTCGACCTCGATGCACCGATGCAGGTTCCGCCAGCTTCCGACAACTTCCGGGAATACCAGTCCACGCATTTCTCGCCTCTCGTTCGCTATTCTTGGTCCGATTCGCGTGATTCGTGACTAATTTTGGTCGCCGAGTTCACGCCGTGAGCAGCGAATCTGATCTTCCGCTAGTTTTCGATCGAGGCACTTTACGTAAGCGGAGCATAAATATCGCGTACTCTTTATCTCGAATCGTGTCTTGCAACATTATCGAGGTTTCGATTTCTTGCTTGGAACGGTAATACATTTTCTATCCTTCGCTGCGTTCAGCTTTGATTCCTTCTTTCATCGAATTTCAACGCGGTAAGATCGTTCGCGCTAACATTAATATCAGGTTTTATTTTATTTTTAGCACCGGACTAGAAAAATGTCTTTATTCGTAAAGATTTACAATGCGACGCTCAAACGATCCTCCGTTTTCGCAATCACGATTGTGGCCGGTACTTTCTTCTTCGAAAGGACTATCGACCTTATGAACAACATATTTTTCGAAACCGTAAACAAAGGCGTACGTAAATTGACTTATTTTTCTGTCAGCTTCGCTTTCGATTCGTCGCTGGTTATTTAATAATGTTTTTTTATTTTTGTAGAAATTGTGGAAAGACATCAAACATAAATATCAAAATTGAGGACTCGTACTAAACGAATAGTTGGATTTAACCATTTGTCATATGATTACAAATAAATGTTAGTTATCTGTTCAGAAATTATTTGGTTTTACTATTTTGAAAAGTATCGAAAGTAACGATTTCTCGAGGCGAACGATGAAAAAAGTACCGTTAAGTTCGTGGGTTTTCTTGTTCCGTAAATTTTAATTGTTTGTTTCCGCTTACATTTTATTTAAATGTCTTTACGCTTGGTTGATGTAAATTTCTTTTTATCGGAGGACCGTTAAAAGTTCTAAGTTCTCTAAAGCGATAACTCGTTTTATTTCTCGTCGTTTACGAGTTTTTACCTCATATTTTTTATAAGATTTCGAGTTTAGACGTTCCATTAATATTGTAGCTTTGATACGTTATACCATTCCGTTAAGTAAGCTGTGCATTATTATCGATATCGAGTAAAAAAAAGACGTATATTCCTGTTCGACGTTCTCGGTCAAGATTCCTAGATAGATACGAACGATACCGATCGAAAGTTTACTTGTAAAGTAAAATGTTGGAAATTACATTCTATTCGGAATTTCATGCGACGTTTTTTCATCGTTCAATTTTGTAAATTTAATACGTTCGAATTAAATACTTGTAATGTAAAGTTTACTTTAAAAAAGTCATAACACATTTATTTAAACTTTACGATGTATTTCGTACAAATATATAGAATAAAATTATGCTAGATTCAAATAGTTTTCTAATACGTAGAATATTTATTTTAATTAAAAGTTGTTGATATCAAAATGCTAATTATTATTTATAAGAATAATTCGATGAACGTTGTATTAATTAAAAATTTATATTGTCTGGAATTTTAGTATTTAATAATAATTGTCGATATAAATGCAAATGAAGCATATTTTAATTCGTTATATTCGATTAATTTAAAATACTTAAATTATACACAAAATTTTCTACAATCAAAATCTGTAACAAAAGAATTTTCTTATAGAAAATTATGAAATCCATCGAGCTTTTTCTATTATCAAACTTATTCTATTATATTTATTTTTATTATAGAAAATATATAAATTTCAAATTGTATTCGTGAAAATATTTTCGTATAATCTGGTATTGTTTGTACAAGTACTCTATACGCAACTATAAATTATATCGGACATAAAAAGAAACTTCCTCGAACGTATTCCTTTAATCCATCGTTAATACTCGACAAATAATTATTTTATATTAATTTTAATTTTAAATTTTTCCAAATAACAGATAATACAATTTATTTTGTTAAATTATAGGTACATTGTATTTTTAATTACACTTGTACACTAGAAAAGATAGATTTTTTAATAAATCTACTTTATTCGGTAAAATAAATAATTTCAGTTTAATATTATAATTTTAAATAGAATAAAAATTTTTTTTTCAATATGGCCGAAAATATGATATAATTTATTCACATCTTTGAATAAAAAGATAATAAAAAATGTCATAATTAAAATTAAATTGACTACAAACGAAAAATAAAAATATATTAAAAGTTTTGAAATATAATATCTGTATTACATCATTATATACGCACATATTTCAATAATAATAATAATAATTTAGCAGTAATTTAATATAATGGTAAAATTAAGGATGAAAATTTGAATAGTGTATATATAAGTGCTTATATGAATTTGTCCTTAAAATGTATTAAAAGATAAATTAATTATTTGGCAAAAGTTTTTTCTAATTATTTCAATGATATTCGCAGTAATTTTTGAAAATCTAATATTCTCAATAATAATATATTTTTGTACTACGAAGATTCAACGAACTTTTAATTCATATTAAATTTAAACTTTTTTTTAAATTAGAGATGTTTATACGTGCACACTTAATATGGCAATTCGTGCGTTGTATATCAAATTGCAAGCACATTTAACTTCGTTAAGTTCATAGGCTTAGTGTGTCATTTTTTTTTTAGTAAAATTTTATTATTTTTCTTAATAATTCCTGTTGATAATTATCAATACTATTTATTATCATTTTTAATTAAATGACAATTTTTAAATCAACCGATCGTCACTTTTTTCATGTTTGTTTTTAAATATATTTTTTTTATCGACGCGGTGATTTCAAACTATTTATATATTCGATCTGCTAAATTGCGAATATATAAAATTAAGTTTCGAAATATTTTAATTTATCTATTTATATTATTGAAGATTAATATTTAATAAATTATCTCGATAATATTTATAGTAAATATTACAATTAGTGTTTAAAAATATTTTATTGCCTTTTAATTTATTTATAAACGTATCCTTCGCGTAAATTTTAAAATGATATTATAAAAAGTTAAATTAATTTCATAATGCAAATAAAAAATACAAATTCTTTATTGATATACTTTTATGATAACTTTACCATATATGCTCTAGATTTGACTTTTAAAATTTAATTAAATACTTGCTTTAAATATTCCAATTCTTGTTTAAAACTTCATAATGTCTACTCGTGAAATTATTCCAATTAACCGTACTCATTTTATATAAACTTATTACGAAACAATTTTTAATCAAAGCATATTTTTAAAATTTAAATACGATCATAATTATAAAATTTCTTAAATAATTCATCAACGATTTTAAGCATTGTTTTAATTAATTTAAAAATCTAATTTTTTTGTAATCCTCGAACGTAGTATTTTCATAAATTGAATGAACTC
This sequence comes from Dolichoris vasculosae, assembly GCA_018907195.1. NCBI lineage: Eukaryota > Metazoa > Arthropoda > Insecta > Hymenoptera > Agaonidae > Dolichoris > Dolichoris vasculosae. Next base: position 4,393,179 of record JACCHY010000009.1, on the reverse strand, counting down.
GATAAAAACAATTGTGAACAAGTATAAGAAATTAACCGGTGCGTTCGTCTGAAATGCAAACATACACTTATTCACCAAAAGAGTGGTGAAGTGTAAAGTGGCAAAGTATGGACGATTGTCAAAGAATAACTTTGATACGAAAAGGTTATAATCGCTGTTTTCTAGATAAAAATGCCTTTTAACTTTCTAATTAAATAATTGTAACAACGCATTGAAAACGGTAAACTTTAATTAATTTATTATACATTTTTAATATTTGTTTGTCTTTATTACAGAAATTTAAAGACGTATACAAAATCCAAATAATAGCAAATCTTACACAATATTTTTTACTTTTACTTACAATTCAATGTATATCGAGAGAAATATTCGATGCATTTTATAAAAATAAAGATATATTAAAATCATTGTATAAGATTTCGCGTAGGAAAAACATAAAAGATCGATGATGTACGTTTCAAAGTTCCAGATTTTTTAAAAGTACGCAATGGGTGCTACGCCGAGCAGATACGAAGACCTTTCAAAAAATACATATCTGGAGAAGTTTTGCGGTAAAGAATCTATACCTTTGAACGATCAGTTTTGGAGTAGTTTTCTTTCGTACAATATGAGGCCTCCGCTCACGAGAAACGACCAAATCGAACTGGATTCTCGTTTGGATTTATGTTGTCAAAAATTACTCGTAAATAATCAACTTACGGGAAATATTGGATCTTTGATTCAAATATCGTTAATTCGTGTGAACGAACTACTTTCCATGTCCGATTCGGAAAAGTAAATAACCGAATATCGTTGATATTTTTGTAAGCACGATCCCGTATCTAATTAAAAATCTTTTTCAGTATCATGCCGGCGTGGCAAACTTACAACGCATTATTCGCGGTAAGGTGTATTTTGAAATATCTCATCGAAACGGTAGGGGAGGAAGAAATGGTTAATCATACGGAAGCTCTACTCCCCGAAGAATACTTAAACAAATATTTACCATTTCGTTTGCAATCGTTTTTCGAAGCTCTGGTAGAAGTCATCGTAGATGTACCGCTTTGGTAAGACAAGCAAAATATTTTATCTCTTAATACCTAACTCTTAATACAATAAATTTATATAAATTAATAAAATGTTGAAATGAAATTGATGGAAACGAAAGAACTTATAAAATAAAATAACTTGTAATATATAGGAACGAGTTACGTATTTTAATTTTCTATCGATATCAAACTGCTTTTTAAAATGCGTTCCTCGATATATAATTTGTAGCGATTTCACGTACCTTGTACACCTGGAAGCTATAAACTGCCTACTGGTATTATTATCGGTGCAACTCTTCTCCCAAACTCAAGCGGAGTACAGCACCGTTTATAGAATTATAATGAACGAGGAACTAAGCGTTCATGCACCGGTAATGGTTTGTACATTGTTGAATAATTTTGCCGAGCAAACTCACGCACCCCCGGGACTTTTAACTCCGCAACCAGGATCCAGTATTGTTTTCAGTATCGCAGGTGAAAGAGATTTTCCTTCTTTGTTCAAACTACGTTACTTCGTTTAATTACAACGAGTACATGTTTTACGATATAGCTGGACTTTGGAATGTGATTACGATGGGAATGGGTAGCAGTTTAAAAAATACACAAGTTACGCACAGTGGATGTTTGGAAGACGTGGAAAAAAAGCGAGACACGGAAACACCGTTGGCTAGTCAATCGTTGTTACTTTTATTGGTGCTTACAAATCATTGGACAACTTCGCACAATCCTTACAGAGAAGCTCTTTTTTCATTTACAAATGTAGAAGGTTTGTGTTCTTTTTGTACGATTACCCGATGAATACTACCTTATCGTATCGGAGCGTAATTAAAATTAATTTTCGTAGATGACTGTGAAACTTCGTGTGAAACGTATTGCGCATTCAAATTTAACGTTGATAAATTATATAAAACAATTTGTAAAATACCAAACACCGACGAAGTTACGCTTTTATTGTACATGTTACTTCATCGAAATCATAATGTGAAGCAGCATGTGATGAAGAGGCCCGATGTGCAATTATTAGTAAGTAAAAGTAACTCTGATTATTTGGAATACTTGGGTCTACGAAAGTTAAAAATTAAAATTAATTTCAGGTAATTCCTATTTTAAGAATACTTTACCATGCTCCGGAAAATACTTCGCATCATATATACATGTCACTGATTATTCTTCTGATTCTTAGCGAGGATGAAACTTTCAATAAAAAAGTACACGATACGGTAAGAAATTTTTTTCTCTTCGCTTTTATCGTTTTTACATTAAAATTCGTGCATTTTAAACGTTTACTTTTCAGATGTTGAAAGGAATCACTTGGTACACGGAAAGATCGATCAGTGAAATATCGCTCGGAGGATTGTTGATTCTTGTTGTTATCAGGACAATACAATACAATATGTTAAAAATGCGAGTAAGTATCGAGCGTATATTTTTTAATTGTAAATGATACGATAAATAACAATTTAATATTTCACCGTGTATAAATTATTAGGACAGATATTTGCATACGAATTGCTTAGCAGCCCTGGCAAATATGTCGAGTCAGTTCAGATTATTGCATCCTTACGTTAGTCAACGACTCATAAGTTTATTCGAAACATTGGCAAAAAAACATACCAAACTTGAAATTACAGTGAGAAATCAATCGCCGACTCCATCGACCTCTGTAAACATTAATATCAATGGCAGTGTCACGAGTAGTGATTTAGTGAGAATTTTTCATGATTTTATTCGTAATATAAATAATATCTTTACGTTAAATTAATAACCAATAATAAAAATTTTCTTTTATCCATTTATTTAAGATCCAAGATTTAACAGTATTAGAAGAAGTTTTACGTATGGTACTTGAAATCATTAATAGTACGTTGACTCATCAGTTAGCTCACAATCCTAATTTAATTTACACGCTTCTTTATAAAAAAGATATTTTTCAACCGTTTCGAACACATTCAACGTTTCAAGACATCGTACAAAATATAGATTCGGTAAAGGTTAAGATTGTTATTAAAAAAAGAAAAACTTTAAAATATATTTATGTAAAAAATTGTTTTTAGGTGATAAATTTCTTTTCTTACAAACTCGAACAAAAGGAACAGTCTCAACTCGATGTTAGCGAAGTTTTAGCAACTATTCAACAAGGTACGAATCAGTGGCCAAAAGATCGATTAAGGGTAAATATTTCAATTTAATATAAGCTGTAAACCCAATAGTAATTTATTTAGTAATACAGTAAATAATCATCTTATCGCTTACAATTATTCAGAAATTTCCCGAATTGAAATTTAAATACGTGGAGGAAGAACAACCCGAGGAATTTTTTATTCCTTACGTTTGGAGTGTCGTCTGCCAAAGTGCATTGCTCCATTGGAGTGCCGAAAATATAAAATTATTTTTGTCGAACCAGAATGAACAAGCGATAATTGTTTGCTGATATTCCGATAATGAGCCAAACTGTGAAATATGTTGAAAGATAAAGCACTTTTCAAATGCTTTCGCTAAACGATTGTAACGGGTAAAGATACATTCAATAACTGTATATCGACAGAATTATTAAATGTTTGATATATAAAAGAAAACGAATGTGTATGTAAACGCATCGATGAAGTGATACGCAGCCAAGTAAAAAAAAACTATTTATTATATACTGGAAGCTTTTAAAAATATATATTCGTTATCATTTCATCGAACACATCAAACATGCCTTTTATAAAATTAAAATGTTTTAGGTTTCGTGTAAGACATTTTTAAAATTGTTGAAATAACTAGTGAATATAACTAATAGCTTACGATTATGTTTCATATAAATTGTAAATAATTTTCTAATTAACTATAATATGTTATAGATTACGTTATCGACTTTAAGAGTAATTTACATTTTCACAGCGTCTGTAAATACACGATTTCAAACCGTTTTCATTGTGAATATAAATATATTATGTAATGTATAAATTTACAATAATAAAATTTGTAAATAAAAAAAGGACATAAAAAAAAAAGTTTCCAATACATTAAATTCCAATACATTGCCCAAAAATATCCGATACATAACGAATAATACCATATAATAGTTAATTCATAAAATTACGCAAACTTTACGATAATTTTTTAAAACTCCTCTGTTTGAAATCGAAAGGGTGAATCCTTACATAACTTTCAAATTCGTATCAGTTTAAAGATTAAATTTATTAAATGGAATTAATTTAATTTAATAATAAAATTAGAATTGTAAAAATTATTATAGCTTCGAATTACAAAATTTCAAGGGATTCAATTTAATCGAATTTAATTAAATTAAAATTGATACGTTGATAAGAAGTTTAGAAACCTCCGACTTGTTTTACCATCGCTCTTACAAGTCGTTATAAACTTAGTCGTTTAATTTTCTTGAATAACGTATCATAAAAATACAAAAACTTATTACAAAGTCTTTATTTAATCAAGATAATTGGTTAAAATTGGACTCGGAGCCTTTCGAAATACTCAAAACACGTCGGTTGTTGCCAAAGCAGAGATCAAACGCGATACGATGTTCACACATTCGTAATCTTATCAAAATCATAATATTTGAAATTTCGGTTTCGGTGCCGAGAATATTCATTACGATCGTTCCAATTTTACGAAACGAATTATCCAACTTGCGATTTATTCGCGATATATTCGTATTATTTAACAAGTATTTAAAAAACGCGTCAGTTCCGAAATAAAAAAAAAAAGTAGAAGAATACGGAGATTGGAGGAAGCGGATATAGCGGATATTGGATTCGGTGAAAGTAGGCAAATAAAAAGTACGATTTGATTTTTGTTTCGAATGTACACCTTTATTAAACAAATACACTTGACGTCTTAGTATTATTTATAATATGTCGTTAAGATAGTATTTAATATTCTTAGCATGTGCAGTGTGTGTATGCGCATGTGTGAATTTTCCTTTTGCTATTGCTAATATTGTTTTGCTGAACAATCTTAGTTTGCGGGTTTAACAAGATTATCAATAATTTGACATTTGTGTGCGCCATGAAAAAACGACGCGCTGCGCTGAATTGCTCAGCATAATGGATATAATCGTCGTTACGATCGTTCGAGAAAAGAAAAGAAAAAAAAAAAAAAAAAGAAAAGAAAGAAACGGGTTTGTGAAAAAAATTTGCCTCTCCGACGAAAGCGCTTTTCTTCTTTTCATTTCTTTGATTCGTTAAACGTTTCGTGTCTCGTTCTTGCGCTGCTTGGATGACGTGAGTTTTAAACTTTAAACATATAAGCGTATAGTGGTATCGTTTTTGTCTTAAATATCAATGATAAGTTTTCTTCTTAATTTCTTAATTTTAATATTAACTTTACGATTAATCTTATTAGTTAACACACACAATTTCATCGGTATTGGGAGGGAATTTAGTTTTTCTCTTGTTAGTGAGTTTTATTTCCTTTTATTTCCTTTTATTTCCTTTTATTTATATATATAGTATTTATTCCGTTACAATCCGAAAGCTATCAATCGCAATACCTCGTAATCGGTGCAATTATTTTTGAATGAATTTCCGTGCCTTTAATTTTATAATTTCTTCCTCGTTCTCGGTCCTCGCCGTTTTAGGATTCGCGTACACCTCGAGTAAAAAACCTCTTTTTATAAAACAGCAGCAGGGTCAAACGTCCACGCGCAAAACACATTCTCTCTCTCTCTCTCTTTCTTGAGATTACGTGCAAGATTCGTAAAGTATACGCTGAAAAAATGTATTTATAGCGAGATCGTTTGACCTACCGGCTCGTGAGTCTCTTCCTTTTTCTCGAGCAAAGCTGCACGTTTATACGCTATTAAAGTTTTTACAAGGTTGACCTCTGTTCATTATCGTATGTAAGTGTCACTTGTGGTGCGCATTCGCTTCAACTACAATCCGGCATTCGCTTTTCAACGCGCTCGATACAATGTAACCAATGGTATCTATTTTTGTCTTGTTTAGTATCTCGCGTAACACCTGCCTACGAGATTAGTGCATATTTTCTCCTTTGCTTCGTCGTTTGATTGGAAATATGGATACAACACATATATACATACGTGAATGTTCAATGCGAGTGTGTGTGTATGTGTGTATTGCACCTGTTCACGGCTACGTGTACGTGTGTATGTGTACGCGGGTGGATGGACGTACACGTGTAAGTTTTCTTCGCTTTCGGTGTCACATATTATATAATATTTAGCTGCCTACAAAAACAATATAGTGCGTTACAAATTGAGTTTTGTAACTCTCTCTCTCTCTCTCTCTTGCTTTATCCATCTTATAACGCTCTTATATCTTCGCAATATACATGAGGCACCGACAAATAGCGAAACTAGAATAGCTCCTACTTTAAAGAAAGAATGAGAAGAAATTATAAAACAAAAGTCCGTGACCCAACTGGGAATATTGTAAGGTTCAAAAATGCATTTTGGTTTTTCGTTTTGCGCATTTTTTCATTACTTTAATGGGCCCATCGTCGAGTCGCGTCTTGGACGTGCAATGGCTGAGTTCTAATTGCACTTTTTTTCGAGTGCCTCGTCATATTTTTTTCGCGTATAAGTGTTCATCCATTTTTTTTTGTTATTAGTTACATGTTTATATATAATATATATTCATATTTATATATATACGATGATTCGTTCTTTTGTAGGATCGCTTTATCAATTAACAATTAAGTACAATTTTTTTTTTTTTTCTAGTACAAGGAAAAGGGAAATAAGGAATCGTTAGAAAGGAAAATGATAAAAATTTAAAAATCAGTGATAAAAGTCTCGAAAGTTATCGAGAAGAAAAAATAAATTTTTAAAATATATTCCTACATGTCCTACGAGTTTAAAAAAAGCTGTGTGCGATAATGAATAACCATTTGCGAAATAAAAACGCTGTAACTTGAGCATTTTTAATGTTGTTAAAGGCAAGTACATTTATATATGTATAAGCTCGTTAAAATAAAAATTTCCCATAGAGAAATAAAGAAATTTTATAGATTATAGATTAACGTAAAATCTACGCGATATTAAAATACCGTTCGATGCGTTAGAGAAAAATCAATATTTCTCCAACTCTCGGAACAGGTAAGTAAAGTAACGGACTAAGTAAATTAAGTAAATGACTAAACTTAAGAAGCGAGACGATAAGATAAATGAAATAACGCAAAAGTGCGATTAGGTAGTCGTGTATTGGACTGAAAAGAAAGAATACATCCGAAGAACTGACTCATGAATCTATCTATATATTTATAAGCGTTATACCCGGGGAATAAATTAGAAACGAACAAGAAAATTCGCATCTGGAAGAGAAAGGTCTAAAAGCCAGCTCCGTTGATAAAAAAATGAATAAATAAAATCCGCCAATGGCCTTTCATTGGTTTCATCTAACAATGGCGAATTCATTGCGGAAAATAAAAAAATGAAAAATTCGTTATAAGGATGACGAAGAATCGCTAGTATTATTATTATGACCAAGTCTGTCATAAGATAGCGTTAAATCGATCTTAATCTTACACACGCGGATGGGGACAAGACTGTTTCACAAAAGCTTCATTTTACCTTTCCTCATTCACCAATTACTTTATAAAAATGATATGATATGCACGTTGGAAAAATAAATTGTCATATAGTCCGTATATGAATACATGTATATTCGTCATACTCAAATATTCAGTTCTAGGTATTTGATCGATATATAACTTTCCTAAAAATACATACATACGCGTGAATTAGAACTCGGCAGTATTTGTATTCATTTTAGATACTATAAACTTCCACTTTATTAAAATTCCTCTCGACCCGAGTATACAATTTTTTTCCTTTATTATAATAATCTCTCGATCGAGCCTCGCGAGAATTTTGTTTCGATATCTTCTCACCGTTTCAGCACCGATTGGAAAAGAAAAACTTTTACTCCGGAGGCCGATACTCGAATACATCGTAAATAAATTTTTCTTTAACGAAATTACGCGATATACATACATCAAATACTGCCTAATTACACACACTTATATTTTTTTATTTGATTTTTCATTCCTCGAATCCCACATCGAGGGAAATAGTTACGTGGCTCTAAATTACGATTAGCCTTAATGTCGGGTGACGTTATCATGAAAACGAAGAACCTTGAGAAAATCCTATACAATTATTAAAAATTCATCCGTTAACGATCTCAAACTAAAATCCATAGTTTTATTTATAATAATGATCGAGAATAAATCACATAGTCCCAGGCCTAAAAAAGAAAATAAAAAAAAAAAAAGAAGAAGAAGAAGAAGAAGAAGAAAAGAAGAAACGAAAGAGCATTGCACTTCATCCGTACTACACTTTTTATATTTGGCGAAATCGTAGTTTGCCGTTCCGGTTAATACATATCGCATGTAATATCGCATGTAATATCGCATGTAAGATAATTGACACACGCGTCCGTGATGTAAACGCAATAGCTATTTTCTAACTCTAGACTTCGTTACGATATGATAAAAGTTTTTATTTTTTATACCAAAAAATACATACAAGTGGTCGCATCCTAATCGAAACAGAATTAATACATTTAGACCATTTTCCACACGAACGATGATCTTCCGACCAAGCTTTAGGAAAAACTGGAAGATGTCGGGAAGAAGCAAGATCAAAGCTATTGCAAGCCGGCACCGTTTAAGAGACCTGTATTTTTTTTTTTTTATTTTTTTATATAATTTTGGAAGCAACGAACGTTTATAAGAAAGAATTTATACTGCTTATCTTTCTATCTTTCACCTAGCCAATCAAATTCGGCTGTAATGGCTTTTTGAAAGAAAAACTACGAGATCATAAATATTAGTTTCCTTTGAGAATTCGTGATTTCTCAAATTCAAAACAAATGCAAAATCCCATGATCGATTAGCTTGTTGAGCTTGTTGTACGTTCGTACGTCATTGAGAGCTTTTTTCTTTTTTTTTTCTTTTTTTTACTATTATTATTTGCAACCTACATTCGATAATGATTAAACGTTGTTTCAAACGGTGATTTCAGATACCATTACTACCAGTAGCGATATTTTCTTTCATGGACAGTTTTTTTTTTTTTTTTTTTTCTTGCGCCAAGTGAGTAGTTTGAAAATTGTTGTTTTAATAAACGAGTAAAATTAAGCTGATTAACAAAGTGTTATACTTAAGGCAAGTTAACTTGAGCGCAACTCGCGGTTTTTGGTATCTTTTGTAAAAGTTGATTTGTGCATTTAAAAGTCTGATCGATACCTTACAGATAACACTCGAATTCTTATACAAATGTGTAATTAACGAAATAAGTGATATAATTTTTTGTTCTTATTCGTTTATTTCTTATTAAATATCTAGTTTCAATCTACTCGACTGCAGTCCATATTTTTAAGCTTTGCAAGCATATTCCAACATTGAAAAATGTCACCTTTGCTTTCGAGATTTTCGGAAATATCATAGTAGTTTATCCCGAAAACATCCAAATACGTATGTTTTTTATAACTTTTTTTTTCTTCTAATGAAGTGTGTGCTTGTTGTGAGTGTGCACGTGTGTACGTGTGGGTGGGTGGATGCGTGAAAATAGTTTCGAAGAATAATACATCCGCATACCACGACGACAACGATTTTCCGTTGCTCACAATTAATCGTACGTAGAAAGAATTTTTTTCAACTATCGGATAAAGCGTCCCGCACTGTTACAGATTCGAATCGTTCCATTTCTCTCTTACGCTTCCTCTTTCTATCCCCCCTCTTTACCATTCTCTCTCGCTCTCTCGTTCATAAACACACCGCCGATTCGCCGATGCCTGGTACTAGAAACTCAATCTAAGGGGACGGATATAATATGACGCTTCAACCTACCTGTAAGAACACAGTTCTACGACTCTGCAGATCGAGCATTCGAAAGTGTCCAATAGGAAGGATACGAAGTCTCTCGAGTCAAATTCAAAACTTTACCAATATTTTTTGCAAACCTTTCGTTTTCGAGCCCTTCTAAATTCGAGGCAAGGTTGTCGATAACCGTTGCTTTTCCAAAATGTTTTTCTTGATCTTAAAATAGATGAATTTGCATTGCGAAGCTCCAAGTTGCCTAAATTTAAGTAAAAAATTATTTAAAGTGACGAATAACAACAAAATGGTATCGAGATTAATACAAATATCTTTATTTCATTTGTTACTTTACCGACACGACGTCATTACTTATACATCGATAATATTTTCAAACTAAAGTCACGAATTTTATCGAATCTCTCTACGTTTTAAATTTTTCTAAATAAGTTAACAATGAATCGATATTACAAAACTATTCGATTTATTTCGTAGTTATTTAGTTCGTAGAAGGTAATAGCGTTTATTTAACGCGTTATCGATAAAATATCGCTTCAAAATTAATTAATTTATCAACGCTGCTTACTCAAAGTTAATCGAAACAATTTTGTAAAGATATTTTTTAGTTATGTTTTCTAATCTTTCGAAATTTAAGATCGGCTGCCAAAGTTTTAATACTACATCCAATGTTTTTTTTCCTTTTTTTTTTTTATAAAATTATCGTTCTCAGCGTAAAATATTAAAACGCAAGCCTTAATATTATTAATTTTTCAACTATAAAACGCAAGGACGAACGCGAGTATAAACGAGTTTATAAAAACAAAAATACAGATACAAAATAAAAAAATGACACAAATCTTTGAACGGTATTCGTTGTTTTCTTCTTCTCTTAAGTAATACCGTTACTCGGTTGATTATTTGATTATTTGATTATTTTAATTGCTTCCACCGACGCGACGAACCGAGGCAACCGTCTTGCGTACTTGCAACCACGAAAGTGATCCAAGTACCAAAGAATCGCGGAAGCCTACCTTCTTCGATAATATAAATGGCGTTGCTCAGCGTTATCGAATGTTTAAACGTTAGGATGATCCCACTCGTAGTCCGGAGTCGAGCTACGTCCGTGACGTCGGGCAGTGCCCAAATCGCAGTCGTTCTCGCAGTCGGAGGTGTCGAGGTCTTCGTCCCTGAAAGAGCCGTCCTCGGAGTCGGAGCTCGCCGAGTCGTCCAGGTCCTCGTCGCGACGGCTTTGGGCCGTTTCCTGCTCGGTTAACCTGTCCATGGGGTTGACGGTGATGGCCAGAGCCGAATCGTCCCAGGCCATCTCGGTTTCAGCCGCGAGCTCTTCTCCAGCCGACCTTCGTCGCTTGTTGGCGCCTGTAACGAACGGAAGGACTCGTTGATCGATAAGGAAACGATGGCGACGAGAAGAAGTTTAGTTCGGTTCCTCGGAATGGTATTCGATTCGATCGATAATGAAATTCGTTGCCGTCGTTTTTCCGAGCGGCTGACAAACTAATTACAGCATCTATGATATATCCTGGTTTTTCCGTAAACGAACTTGTAAAAATAATTTTATTTCCGATAGCGAATCGAACGTTACGCCAACTTTCATTCTAATACGATCGTAATCGGATTTAATATAAATTAAAATAAACTTGGATCGAGTTCATTTGCGTCCGAATTCGCTATTGTAACGCAAAGCTTTTTAAATTTATCGATTTAAATAAAATATTATCGTCGCGAAATACGATCGATCGATCGAACGACATCGACGTTATTAATTCAATTTGCTAGACACATAAAAATATAAAGTTAGAAATCTATCGACAATTGTACTGGATACGAAAGGTGAAATAAAAATTAAACTACAAATTACACAGTTTAAAATATTAAAAGTACGAAATACATTCGTCTACTTTGAAAATTATTGGATGCGTCTGCATATTTTTTAATACGAGGCACAAAACACGAAAGTAATCGTTCGATTCGAGCTTTAATAAATAATAAAATTTGAAATTAATATTTTAATAAGTAGTTGATTAAAATAAAATAGCTTCTCGTTTATAGACTCTGCTCTAAAAATACGTTAAAAAGTGTAAAATATTAAAATTTAACGAAAATTTCTACGGATTTATAAAATTATTAAAATACAATATTATCCGCTCGAGCACGAATACATATATAAAAGCTTTACATTGTAACGTACGGCGATAAAGTATTTCCAACGTAAGGAATTTTGATACGCGCATTATCGAATCATACTAAAAGTAGAGCGCGAACGCGGCACATAAAGTAGAGTAAGAAATTCAAGAGCGAACTACAAAGCGCAAACTCGTATCTGAAAAGGGGACTCAACCCGAGCCAACAAAATTATCGGGTCAGCGAAACGGACGGGAGACGAATTCACCGCTGGAAAAATCGAAGGAAGCGAGAAAATTTCCAGCACCTAGTCGACGGTCAATGGTAACAGTGGACCAACCAACAACAAATTAAATATGCCAGGAAGTGGAACGCTTCGAATTATCGTATTGCTTTGTTGTCAAGGTAGAATTACGCCTGGAATTACAAAACAGACGCGATACGCGAACGCGACTGTCTATTCCGCGAGAAATAAAATATAATACGTATCTCTATCGATATTTCAGTGGGAGTAAGTTAACTCTCGATCCTCGATACTATACCAGAGAAATTCGATATCGCTGGTTGCGCTCGTTCGTGTCGAATATTTTTATCAAAAATAAATGTCGAGTTACGTACGTGTCTCTACATTTGTAGCGCTTTTAATATGTGTACGTGTTTTTTTTTTCGTGGGAAGGTATCGACCGCGAGTATACAAAATTACCGCAATTTGAATCGTCTCGACAAAAATTACAAATAAAAAGGATATCGAAATTCACGATTCTTAAAGTATATCAAGATTTTTATTTCGATTAATAAATTAAAAATAACCAAATTTAATACTCGTTATTAATTTTCGATGTAAACGAAACAAGTGCAGTTTTTAAATTAATCGATGATATAAGTAAACGAAAATATTTCTCGACGGGATTATTCTAGAGAATTATAAATAAATTGTACGCGATAATACTTTTTTTTTATCAACAAACCAAAGCTCGTAAAGTTTTAGTTCGTTACAATTGAAAAAACTTTATCAACGTTGGGTCATCTATTTATATTATTCCACGCGAAAGAGTACAAAGGTAATAATAATTTAAACGTATAAAGAATAATTAAATCGAACGATAATCCGCTTAGTTTCACACAGAAATAAAATAATATTAATTAAAGCAGAAAAAACCAATCGCTCGTTACCTGTCCAACTTTACGGTACAGCGACATTTACGTTCGACACTAAAGTCCAATACTTTTAACGAACTTATTAAACGCAGAAAAAGCTCGTCGAATACATTTCATCCCTGTTTTATTGACCGAGCGACGCAAGCACCCAAACTTAAACACCGGGTAATCGAAAAAGCCCGTTTCGTTCCGATAAAGAAACCGACTAGATTTACTTTTTACACCCGCTTCGACGCTGAGATAAAAATGAAGGAGTAATTTGGTCACCTCGAACGCGAGCAGCTCCAACGACGACCATCAACAGCAGGAACGCGATGCAGCAGGCGGCGACGATGGTGACGGCGTGACTGCCTCCGGTCGTCGAGTGGATGTTGTCGCGCAGTTGAGTAGTCGCGTACTCCTCGTTGAGTTCGGCGTGATGGGGCGAGAGAAGAGCGTGTCCAGGTTGAGGTTCGACGATCCTCGCCATGGGGATGTCGTTGGCGGTGTGGGTGGAGTGCGGAACCGGCGACGTGCTCTTCTCCTTGGGGTGAATCACGGCGAGGGTCTGGACGTACTCGTTGCTCGCGAATCTTCCGCTGGAAGCGAAGCCGATCGGTTAAATTCGCGGTTTCGAACGTAGCAAATTTCGAGGGGGAACGTGGAGATTCCGCTTACCTCAACTCGGAGCAGGTGAGCTTGAAGACGCGGTCCAGGTAGTAAGCGGGCTTGCGATTCGTGTAGGTGATGAAACGCAGGATTTGCTGGTAATTGTGAGGAGTGTCCGCCCCGGACAGAACGACCCCGTCTCTGTCGACGCGAGCGCTGATCGAGTGGAAGCGACGCAACGTATCGCCGGGAAGACTGAGCGTCTCGTGGTCGGGATTGAGACTCGGGTAGACGCTGACGGCGCAGGCGTCGAGGCGAGATGCCGATCCGGCTGTCACTCGTGCATCCGGGAAGACTCCGACGCCCAGCCGGAAGTCGGCGTACTCGCGAGCGATGTAGCCGGTACCTGGAGCGGAGAGGGTTCTTATTGTTCTCGAGTTGTTCTCGAGTTGTTCTCGAGTTGTTCTCGAGTTGCTCGGTTCACTTACCGTTAACGGTGATTCCAGGACGCGGGGGTGGAAGTACGAAGACGTAGGACTGAATCGATGGTACGGTGAGAGGTCGGTCCTCTCTGCCCTCGCAGATGATGGTGGTGTCGAGGCGGAAGTTGCGTCGTCCGGGGGTAGGGAATCTCCTCGAGTTGGTGTACCCGATGCGTCGAAGGAGAGTCTCGACGTTGGTCCTGTTGTCGCCGTCGATCCTCAGCTCGGTGAGGTCGGAGTTGGTGAGCAGCTGAGTTCCCGGTTGTAGAAGATCCATGGACGGGACGTGGATACCCTCTTGGCAATGTCTCAGGCAGGACAGAACGTCCGGCTTCTCGTTTCTCCCGACGAGGACCGACAGTCCCGCGAGGTAACCCCGGAAGTGATGCTTGGTCTTGTTGTCCGAGCCTTGCCAGCAGGCCCCCACGACCAAGGTTGTGTTGATACCCTTGGCCGGGTGGAGAGGCCAGTCGTCGATAATCTCCGGGTTCATCTTGTCCGCGTGCCACTCCTCGCCGTCGACGAACAGACTCACCCTGGGGAAGTTCACCTGGATGGCGTAGTGATGCCACCTGTCGTCGCAGACTTGGGCAAGCTTCCAGCGCCATTCGGCGGGTCGGAACATGTCCGGGTCGCCCTCCGTGAAGTCTCGACGGAGCAAAAGGATCAGCCGGCAATTACGAATGAAGAGAGCATAATGATGCCTGTTCATCTCTGGATTTCGAGAAAGAAGACGAGATCATTTTTTTGTTAGAATATTACATCTTGCTTTTGTAGTCGATCGTTGCATCGTTCGAGTTTCTTTTTCGTTTCGTTATAATTGCGTGTATGCGTGTACACAAAGTACATAAACGCGCTTTTATACGAACACATACGTACAGGTAAATTTGCGCGTTCGTGGAGATACGGTTGAATCGATATTAAATAGTGATTCGCATCGATCGAAACATTCGCATCGCCATTTACTTTGTATCTATTTTTAATAACGACAGTTTTTTTTTATTACGAAATTGAACGAAACAAATTATCTTTTCATGTTGAAAATCGGAATCTCGTTAAACACAAGATTATTAAAATATGATGCTGGAGTTTTAGAATTTTGTTTGATCTCGAATCGAATGATACCGTGATGCGAAAAATTTCGTTACTTTAAAAATATATTAGTTGTTTGAATGATAAATTTATAAAAAAAAAAAGTTTATCCGTGAACCGATAATTTAATTACGACGTGTACTTCGAACGAATAAATCGTAAACCATAGGAAAATTAAAGGCGATGTATAAAAAATTTTAATAAAATTATAAACTCGATGATTTAGATACGTACGTTTGTTTAACTACAAAGGAAACCCGATAATAAAAATTGTGTATTTTTATAACTAATAAATAAGATAAACGTTTTTTTGGCTTAAAGTTTGATTCTATTTTCTAAACTATGGAACTATTTTAAAAATATATGCCTCCATCGATCAAGGTTTACTTTATAAAATAATATCATCGGAATAAAACTTTTAAAGCAGAAAAAAACTTTTTTAATAAATCACGTTAGTGTGGAAAATATCTAAATTAAAATTTTTTTTAGTCAACGTACACTAGGTAATAATTTAATTTTTTTTGCAATCGGTATTACCAAATCGGATAAAGAACTTAAATCGTTTAATAGGTTTCTTTGAATTTTTTAAAATAAGCTAAGCTTGCAGAAGTTATAGCTTACTAAAGTTCCTTTTGTATGCAAGCACTCCATTTTACCTATACGAAGTGTATTAGAGTAACGGATAGAGATTACGAAAACTTTATTACGTAAAAGTTATATCTTTAATTTTAAAAGTATCGCAAGAAATTGAAAATATTGTAGTCTTTTTAAATAAATATTCGATATAATTTTGCATTTTTTACAATGTTCATATTTTATAAACGCTTGGTTAAATTTTAGTGTATTTATTACTACTAAAGATAATTTACATAAGACCATGAAATTCCTTTTGTCAACATTATAAATAGATGCGTGGATTAACTAAAATGAGAATTTAGAGAATAAGAATAACTTATTCTTACAGAACATCGTTGATACAGGAAAAATAGAATTTTTAAAATCGTAAATAAACCGTTAACGACTTACAACTTGAAACTAAATTTAAAAATCTACGATTACTCCAAACACTCGAGAGAATCTAAATACAAGGATTAATTATTACGTATAAAATGCAGTACTCTAAAACGCGTTTTCGCGTACTTCTTTTAGCCATTACCGCGTTCAACTCTCGAAATGTATGCATCTACTTTCGAGCTAGGTAAAATCGTTTAAACGAATTGTAATCCGAAACTCTCGGAAACAACTTTGCAATACAGAAATTGTTAAAGAACCTTGGGGGAAAAGTTGAATTATCTAGACGCTCGGTAATTTTGGTATCCAAACAACTTCCAAGTTATCATCGAATACTCGCCGAGATAAATCTCTCAAAGGTCCGAAAGTTCGTTTCGTTTCGCTAAAAGGATCTTTAGGATCTTAGTTGCTCGTTCCGGCGATTCGCAAAATGAAATACTCGCATCGCTGCCGCGAAATTAGCGCGAGACGGAGAAAGTAAGAAAGAAAAAAAAGAAGAAAAAAAATCCCCGCCTTTTAAAGTGCGTTCGTTAAACTAATCGCGGGTCTTTAAACACTTATCCGATGCTCGATAAGACAAAGCGAGCAAACATCGAGCGTCGGTTCGTTTATTATTAGCGTAGCGCCTCCACTTATCTCCGATCCCCGTACCACCCACGCAGACGAGTAGGAGGAGGAAGAGGAGAAGGAGGAGGTATCCATACTGTATCCATACTGTATCCATACTGTATCCATACTCACTGTGATCGTCGGCGGCGCAGAGGATGTGTTCCTTGACGTGTGGGTCTTGTCTGGGTCTGGGCCTGTGTTTCACCCACACCCCGATGCTGAACTTCTGAGCGAGGGAGTGTTCGAGGACGTCCTCGGGTACGATGGCGGCGGAGTTGACCCCGTCGAACTCGAAGATCTCGTCGGCCTCGCGTCCCTCGTCCCTCGATAGAGAAGCGGTCCAGGGTGTCGCTGGTCCAGGGGTCGGAAGCAGGTCGACGCTGTCCCTCGACGCGCCGCATAGTTTCCGCTGGCTTCTGACGGTGTAGGTGTCCCGGTCGCAGCCCTTGCCGATATGGTCGGTCGCGAGGCTCAGGGTCGTCCGGACGTTCCGGAGCGTGCACGGGGCGTCGCAGAGTTCGAGCCTCGCCGACGGCAGCAGAGGTTGAGCCTCGACGCCCGCGGCGTAATCCACCCGCTCGGGAACACCCCGCCAACCCGGTGCGCATACCCTGTTGACCTTTTTTTTCAAGAAGACACGATGAGTTAGCGGAGGAACTATGGAACGAGATCTCCCCACCCCCACTCTCCCCCTTCCACAAAAATTTTTATTTTCGTTTTTTTTTACGTTCTTTTGTCTTTTATTCTTTATACCTCCGACCGAGTTGGTTCGCTTTCTTTCTCCGGGGCTTTGGAGCCGGGGGACTTTATGACACCGAGGGGAGCTCTTTGTTTTCTTTTCCTTTTCTCTTTTCTCTTTTCTCTTTTCTCTCTTTTTTTACCCTTTCTTTTCCTCCTTTCCGCGCCGTTCGCTGTTGGCTCGCGCGCGTCTTTTTCATCGGCTAAATCAGACACGCTGCGATTGATGCCGACGCGATTTTGCGTAATTGGCCGGGGCGACGTTCGATTCTACTTTATAACGTCGAGTACGGTTTCGAGAGTGTAATTTAAAAAGCGTTTTATCGCGGGAATAGCTCTCTTAGCTCGGCGGCGTAAAATATCGAACCCTTGAATTGCTTCGTGTCTGTTTTTTCGCTTATTTCTCCAAATGTACGAACGAAACCCATTAATTTTGTTTTCCGTTTTTTCGTTATAAACGTAAAAGTAATACACCGGTGACACGAATTTTAGAACGTCGGCTAGAAAATCATTTTAAGCTCTATCGATCCATAATTTTGGTTGTGCATCATTTTTTTTATGTTGGAGCTTAACAAGCTCTAAAATGTTTTGGTTGTTTCGAAAAAAAAGAAAATTGTCGATTTACGATTAAACGTCAATTTTTAAAAGATCGTTCGTTAAAAATTACGCTTTATCTTCGTTAACAAACAAATTTAAAAATAACCGCGTATAAAAATTAGAATCGGAGCGTTTTCAATTTATCTACGTACGCGTATAATATTATAGATCTCACGATATAACTATGAGCGATTGAAATTCATAAATTATGCATGATTTATATCCTCATCCTTTTTTTGTATTATACGTAAACTTGAATTAATATAATTATCGATCGAGTTAGTTGCGATGATTTATTTCAATATATTTTGATATCGTTGAATTAATTTCAAGGATTTCTTAAAATATTACGCGTTATTGATTCGGATAAACGAAAAAGCCACGAACCCTCGATTCCAGAAACGTTAATTAATATGTCTGGTCAAATTGTCACCATAAAAATTTTATGAAAAGAAAAAAAACAAATTCTAAACTACAGCGTTGTTTTAAAAAATGATTTCGTTGCAATTTGAAGCGTTATTAATTTTTAAAATAAAAATAATTCTTACTCGTATATTTTATAACACATTTAGTATTTTTATAACATAAGTTTTGTACGAAGGGAAAAAAAATATAAATATGGAGAGTATTTCGCGTTTTCCGTGCACAATTAAACATCAAACAACATCAACCATACTTTATTAATTAAAAAGTTCATTTTAGCGTAAAAAAAATTTAATTAAAGAAATGTCTTTCAGAATGCGAAGTTTTTGGTCAGTGCACATTGTAAAAGATTCGACTTACGCATGCATGTATTATTTTTGTAATTACGTAGAAAAATTTTTTTCGAAAAATTTGTAAAATTGAAGGAAACTTTTCTTTAGATGAGTCGCATGATAAATTGTGCACCGAGTTTTAAGCGACAAAGACTAACTGCTCCCGGTGTTCGTAATACCGTCTGGGTATACCTTTCATGCGATTATGTCGCATTAACCCTCGAAAAGCCTCTACTCGAATCTGATACCTCGTTTCATGACTCATACTTCAGCTTCCGACATTTTAAGTAATTAATATACGGAAAGAACTTTTTCACCTGTAATTTCGAAATAAATCCGCGCTAAAGAGACATTTTGAATTTAGCCATTTTTTTTATCCTCGATTACTTTCGCGTAACTTCTCCGAACCGTCGAACAATGGAAGTTTAATACGTAAGAAAACTTAACGATGCAAAATGATTTTGCCGATCGAAAGTAATATTTATTTTTTCCCGCTATACTATTATAAGTTCCATTGAATCGATACGCTGTTTTATATTTTAGCGACGATTATCATTCGATAATATTTAAAGTTTACATTATATCTTTGATCTCGATTCTTAATTTATTACCTACCGATATATTTCAATGAGATTTTGTTCCGATTAAATGTAAAGCAGTCGGAAAAAATCTACCATAATACGAAACTCACGTGCATTCTTATAAGCTATCGATTAATGGAAATTAACAAGCGCTTATCAGAATGCATGTATAAATTTCCAAGGTGTGCTTTAGGAATAATAACAATAATATTATAATTCGATTTTTACTCCGGAATACGAATGGATTTATTATTAAACAACGACTAAAGAATAAAAATTTACCTATCCCCGATTTTCACTTTTACGCCAAGCCTAAAACGTCTAAATAATTCACGTCTTCATCGAAAGCGTAATTCACGATATAAAAAGGATGGGCAGATTCGTATCTCATAGAATCTAAAGAATTTCTCGTATATTCGTTAATTTCGTCGATCTCAACCCGCTTCGTCGTAAGGAATAAATCACGCTATTCAGACCGAATATAGAATAGCAAAATCAAACATTATTCAACGACTTTATACGAATTTCGATATCTCACCGATGTACACGAAACTTTCCGTTAACCCCGTATCCCGACTTCTGAATTCTTAGCTTGAAACTAATCCAACGAGAAAATCATTCGGGTTAAAAAAGGAGCGATCGCTTTATCCGAATCGTTCGAGCATAATTTCAGCTACGTCGAAACATTTCTCGGTTACTTTAAATAATGTTACCTTTTTAAATTAAATAAGTTAAATTTTAAGTAAATGTAGAGCAGCGAATAACGTCGATTGTAAATATCTCTACCGTTCTCGACAAGTTTATTTTATAAGCGATACAAAGGAGCAAGTTTTATCGACTTTTCGATACGGAACCAGAAGAAAAATAAATGAAAAATGTTATTTAATTATTTCAACTGCTTCGAAAGCGTTTTGGATTCTCAATCAAAGCATTCTCTATCGATAATCGACTCTTTGGCTTGATTCGCATTCGAAAAGCGAAAACTAATTTCTATGATAATCGACGCTTAAAAACAATCGAGTTATTTTCTGCGCACCTTCTTCTCCAATCGCGTACGAAATTTCCATTGTACAAATACCTCGTAAAGTCTTTCCCGACTGTCCCGTATATCATCGACGGAGGAAAAAACGATACTCCCAACGAGCAATTAAGCGGACGATTAAGCAATTAATCCTCCTCCGGAGAAGTCCGCGAATAATCACCTTGATGGTAACCATAGCCGGGGCGGACTGTTTCATGCCGCAATCATAGGCAACGACGCTCAGGATGTAATTGTGCGAACGCTCGTAATCCAGAGGTTCGGTGTTGCGAATCGCGCCTTCGTTGTCGATGACGAACGGCTGATCACCGGTGAGTATCTCGTACTTGCAGACATCGCCGAACTTGGGGGTGCAGTCGCGGTCGGAGGCCTCGACCCGGACGATCTCCTCGTAGAGGCGTCCCTCGTCGACGGTGCTCACGTACGCCGGCTGCAGGAATTGCGGCGCGTACTCGTTTACGTCGACGACGGTGATGTGGACCGTTGCGCTGAAACGGAAAGAGGATATTTTTTTTTTGTCTCGACGTTCGTGCCTTGTTATAATGCGAATCGTGGAATTTCAGGGATCCGAATTAACGAGGTTTCTCTTGGTAAACTTTTTCTTGGTAAATGGCTATTCTCGACGGTGCGCGGTATTTAAGCCAGGGCTAGAATTATTCGGATCGATTTATGCTGATCAACGATTCAACGGTAGGTCACGGATGGATATAGAAATATATACGGATAGGAAAATCGTTTGAGAAATCCTTTTTCTTCCTTCTCTTTGCCTTACATCCGACGATCTAATCATCTTATGATTACTTACGGAATCGAGATTAAAATTTCAGTGGATTAAAAAGAACTACCGGTACGAATATTTATAACTTTCTTGCTAGGATTTTTTAAGACTTTCAGATCGTAAGTTGCAATTATTCCTGACTTTAATAAACGTCTGCTGCGAGAACGCAAACTATTCTAATTATTTTAAAGATCTTTGAAATTAAATTTTTAATTTATTGCTTCGAAGCAACTCGTTTCAAAAATACAAAAATATTGTAATTACTAAAGACAAGAAGACGCGGCGACCATTTTCCTCGCCACAGCTTACAATATGGATTATTACGTATACTTTTTAACATAGAGAAGATTTTACATCGATCGAATTTTACATTCAGCTTTATTAAATTTCGTTGCTAGGAAAATAATTGAAATTACGACCGAGAGTATGAATTATTTCCCCCGAATTAATTGTTAATATCGTTAAATAAAGGGAAGAGGTAAGTTCATTTTAAAAACTGCGATTACTATCTTAAGAATACACGATTTAGATGTACAATTTACAAATAAATTTACTTAGCTGTGTATTTTCCTTCGAGAGTCCTACAAACGAAATATCAACGAAAGAAGAAAATGTTCCTCTATTCTCTCGCCGTTTAATAACTCGTAAATATAATTACAAAGAGATTCAACTATACTTAATTTGAATAACCAATAAAGTTACCGAACTTTAAACGAATCCTCGAGTGCGACTCCCAAGATAGAAATCAGAGCTCTTGAATATTAGAGATAACTGCTAATCTTTAACGCGGCTCCTTAATATTGCAAAGGCTGTCTCGAACCCGACGGACTCCTACAAACCCTATCGCGATTATTCGCAACAAAGAAATTTTCCCCTGGAGTTAAAGTGACGGATAAGCTAATTAACGATCCAAGGGAATATCATAGATCGGCAACAACGAGCGAAACGTGCCGTTTGGGCAAAAATTTTTTTCACGAGTGTTCACCGGACAAAATCCAACGAAATCGATACTGATAAACAACCAACGACCCAACAGCTGGTGATTTGAACACCGTGGAGAGACTCGTTACGTGATTTACGTGATTTACGTGATTTACCCGATTTACGTGATTTACACGATTACGCGCAAGCGCGATTAAGTACCGACGGGTAAAGTTCGAGGCGTAATAAAAGCAATTAATGAGAATCCGCCGAGTGACGATTTGCTGGAATGATGTTCGAGGGGAAATCCGAGGGGCGATAATCGAAGTTTCGAGGGTAACTAGTTTCGAAACTTTATTCCTCGAGACTGACTGACACACCGAATGGAAAAGTTACAGATAGTCGTCTGCTTTTTACCGTTGCAATTCTTTAATGAAAATGACGATTCTATTCTACGAGTGTTTGATAACTCGAGCGCGAGTAGAGCGGAAATCTATATTTACCGCAAAATGGGTCGTTCTTGCATTGCCGTGAAAAAAGGGGGGAAAAATACAAGGCAGCATCGAAAGAAGCGTAGTTCTGTAAAAGACGGAAAATTATGCGCCGACTGAGTTGAATGTGAAAGAAGATGCGTTATACGATACTAAAAAGCTTTTATTTGAATTATTTTTCGAGTTTTAAATATGGTTTTTCAGAAATGCTATGTTTATAATTACACAATGTAATAACGAATGTGAATTATTCAAATTTGTCGAGATTAACGGATTATATTTTATTTTACTCCGACGTAGAAAAGTATTATTATTTACGAATACGAGAAAAATAATTTTACATTAATAAAAATTTACTTTGCTTTTAAATTAAAAACTATTACCTCGATTTTTTTTTTCCGCGTATTAAACTTCGTATTAACTTTCTCGAAGAAATTCTTGTTACATCGAAAAAAATTATAAACCGAAAGGTCCTGTGTTTAATGGCAAGGAAAAAATATTATTAATAATCTAAAATATTCTGTAAGTATGCGTTTTAATTTTATATAATTCTGGAACAAAATGTTTCCACGTACGGGAGAAAATTTTGTGAAAATAATACGTGAACCTTTACGTTTTGGCCAATTACTCACGATTTCTTTTTTCCTCCTGTCCTTTTGATTATAAGGAATTATTAATATAATTTACTATAATATTTCCCTGGCTATATACGTTTTCTTGTACGTAGTCGTAAGCATTATTTTCAAAATGAAAAATATTATATTATCTTTATTTTCTCCCTAACGCAATATTTTATTGCTACATAGACTTTTTATGATTAATATAACGAAAAGATGTAACAACGTATTCAATCTAAAACATTATTTTCACGTTGAATCAAATATTTAAAAAATATCGAATTTGTTTAATCTATTCAATTAATTTAATTTTCGTACAAAATTTAATTATAAAGTTTAATTTCCTATTTCTTTTTTCTATTTTACTAAACCAACTTCTGAATAGACCTAATTTCAAAATTGTCTTAAACATAATATATAACGGATTAGAACGCCCTATATTCTATAATGCAATACGTATAAAATGTAGATTTATAGTGCAAACGTTCCATATTCAAGCTTTAACAATTAAATATACTGCATTTTTTCGATAAAATATATTTTATTTCGGGTTAATATGTGAAATATAAATCTCGCGTTAACTAAAATTTTTCATTAATTACATTTTGCTTTTAAAATAAATGTATGTAACTTGGTAGCAAGAGAATTTAAATGGGTATCTTACAAAATTTTTAAATTTTTTGAATAAATTACGTAACGTTTTAAAAGAATTTGCTTATTTTCCGAGTGATGAAAATTTTCTTTTTTCTATGAAAATAAAATAAAAAATACAATATGAATTAATAGTCATTTTTTATTAAATTTTCTACATCTTTGTAAAGAGTAGTAATTTTTAATTAATTTAAGTTCGAACGAAAGTAACTTTTAATTGATAATTGTAATATTAACGATGAAGATTAAAAAAAATTGTATTAGAGTATATAAAAATATCTTTTCGATAAAATTGCAAAGATTCAAGGTAATATCAACGTCAAATATTAAAAAAAAAACTGAAGTTTGGAAATATGTACATAGAAAATCAAAGGAAAATATTGAAAATTCATAAACTGATATTTATTGTTATTGCACATAAATTTAAATATCAAAATATAATTTTTTAAATAAAATCTACCGGTAGTATCGATAATATTATTGAATAATATCAGTTGGATACTGTTGAAAAATTAATTTCGAATAAAACAAAAAATTTAAAAAAGTATTCGTTAAAAAAGATAAATCCGAAGAATATTTCAATTGCTGATTTTGAAAAAAAGCGTACCTTTGAAAACAATAATAGATTTTTGAAGAAAAAAAGCATTCGAAACAGGTATTGATAAAAATATAATCAAGATAAAAATATTCATAGGCTTTTCGATAGATAATGTTTTTCAATGTAAAAAGTAGTTTTTCTCAAATCGTGTTTAAATCAATGAGCGAGATGTAATTTAAAACACAAGGTCAAAGAAAATATTTTCCCTCCTAATCGATATTACATACATGATATAAATTCACGCTTCGTAGTACATTTCGTACTTTTTAAACTGAAAAAAAGCAATCAATTATTTAAAATTTCAAGAATAATATTACTCTTTTATGTAAAATATTTGAAATAAATTTCGATATGTATTTCTTGCAAAATATATTAAATTGATTACGCGTGGTAAAAAAAAAAGAAAAAAAAGGAACTAGGAAAAAACAGTTTGTACGACTCGAACGTAAAAATGTTTTTTAATGAAATAAATAAGAAATAAGAATATGAAAATTATCGATTCAAATTCCGTTCGTAAATTAAAACCAAGAAATGTGCGGTATATTAATACCATTTAATCTAAACTTTTTTCGCGACAGATAGAGGCCATAAATTTTTCTAACTACTTACAAGAGTTATAAAAACTACATAATCAAGGAGTGGTACATTATTAGAGCTCGCGTGAAACGAGCCGAAGTAAAAAAAAAACACTGATTGATATAAACGCGTCGGTTGCGAAAAAACGTACAATCATTTTTTATTATTATACTTCTTCTCGGTCTCGCTAATTTCAGGATCGCGGTGGAATCAGAGTCGGATCTCATTCTAATTTTACTGCAGATGTGAATGTGACTCCCACTCCGACGTCCTCCAAAAATTCAAGCGCTATATAAAGTCTCGCTCAAAGACTTGGGACGGATCACCGAATGGAACTGGATTTTCACTAAAACCGAGAACGCGAGCAAATCGCCAAAGGGTTTTTTAGAAAAGTAACTCGAGCGGAAGTTGGATAGCAACGTCGGGGTATCATTTTTAAGGTCGAGCCGAATCCGAATAATCCAAGGAAGCTAGAGATCGAACCTCGGGCGAATCGAAAGGCAGGAAAATGTTAAAAAACCGTCGCGTCGCGGTTTCAGGGCTGAAAGGGTAAAAGTAAAGGAAAGCTTACTTATCGGACTGAGCACCGTTGCAAGCGACGGCGGCGATGTCGAACTTGTAATTCCTGCGCTTTTCGCAGTTTAAAACTCTCAACGCCCTAAGCTCGGCCATCCCATTCTCCTTGAGGATGATCTCGAAAGGCGCCTCGCCGTGATGTTTGTTAGCGATGTGGAACGAGCAGACCTTAGCTCCCAGGGCTCGGATCTGCGGCGTCACCTCCACCAGGGTCTCGTTCTCCTTGACCAGGCCATGATAGCCGCTCTCGAGGCTCTCAAGGTCCAGACGAGGGGCTGCGGACAATGGAAAAGTAAACGAGTCATTAGTTTTTATGTTTTTCTTTTTCCTGTTTGTTTCTCTATGTCTGTTATTGCTAAATTGCCGGTTTTCCCTTGCGTAACAGCTCGAGTACGCTTTCGACGAAAATTACCGAACGGTAAAAGAAAATACTGGGAATACACGATTTTCCCAATGTGGTGCCCAGTGTTTATCGAAAATTCTTAATTAGTAGGTATAATTGCTATTGGCGTCGAATTTATTCGTAAACGTTTCTTTTGCAATAATAACGGAATGTTTACACATTTAACGAATACGAAATTTGCAGTTGCTCGATGCATAATTTGTAAGTGATGTTTAATTTCGTATACGTACACTAAATTACTGCTATTGTTGTTGTTCTTGTTGTTATCGTATACGCGAGAGATTAAAATTTAAAAACAGTAAATGCTTTCCGTCTTCATTAAAATTATTGTGTATAAAATTCAACGATTCGCAACAATAGCAGGTTTTGAAAAAGGTTTAAAAATAAAAGCCATTTGCTTATTTGCATAACATTTTTCGGAGATGAATGACTGTAATAAGCATTTATATGTAAATACAAAAAAATAAGCAAATGATAATTAAAAAACATTCATTTTTTTGAATCTACGAGTTGATTATATTAATAATGATAAAAAATAAGAATCAAGTTATTATGAATTAATATTTCACTACGTAAAAGCACTAATTAATTAATTTCTACTCTGATTAAAAATGTTTTTCAACATTATTCCGTTAAAAATTATGTACCTCATTCTTAATTTTACATAAAAAAAAACAGATTACGTTATTTCGCATAAAATTGCATAATAACCAAGAAATTTTAATAAAACTTACAAAAAAATTTACTTAATTAAAATAATATTTATATTTAATAATTTCACGTTGTAATTTTAAACGTATTATTTTTCACAGCTTCTTTTTATAAGTGTGGGATATTATGTAATTTAAATATTTTGCGTACTACGTATTACAATCTTTACATTATCGATATATTTAGATAAATACAGTATAAAATAAATATACGTTTTTGTGTAGGTTAAAAAAAACATAAATTAAGAATAACGGAAATTTAATCTTTTTTTACTGTATTTTCTTTCAAGGACATAGTTATCTATAAAATGGTGGAATAAAATAGTTTATACTCTCTCTTTTTCCCTCTCGTTTTAAAAATATAGAACCATAATAGGTAATGACTATGCTATACAATTATCCTACTAAAAAAATGTTTTTATTTCCATTTTCTCTTACTAATTGTCTAAAAAAAAGTCCAATTAAAAAATTCGCCGTCATATTTAAAAATTCTTGAGTTAGTTTATAACGTATACATTTCGATTGAAACCGTCACGAAAAATGACTAAATAAAAAACATTATTTAAAAGTGAGCCTAATATCTAAAAAATGAATACAAAATATAGAAATATATTCGGTAACATTATCCATCGAATAACACGGATTTAAGTTGTCTTTATGTAATAAAGGTTCCAAGATTTTTTCAGTAAAATCGTACATTTGTTGGATAGTTTTATTCTTTGAATAAAAACTTTTTAGATAAACTTTTACATAAATTGCAACTTTTTTAATTTGCATATATTAAGAATATAGAAACTTTCGACTTCGATAAAAATTTTTATAATATGATTTCGTAGTGGATTTTTTTTTTGAGGTTTAATGCCTTATTTAACTTTCATTGATCTATCGTACTTTTTAAATACATACAATTATTATCATGTAACTATTATAAAAACATATGAAATAAAATAAGAGACTAATAACATTATTATAGAACTCGCATCTCGAACTTTATATATCGCATTAATTTATAAGATTAAATGGATATTTATTCTACTTAACCACTTCAGCATTTTGCTTATGCAATCACTTACTGATTATTATAATTAGCTTAGTATTATTGACATAATATACCCATCAACTTTTTCTCGTTATTATTACATAGATAATTATAAATATGACTAAAAATTGATATTACATGTAAGTACGAAACCGTTCTCTTGTAAAATAAATTTGGTTGGTAGGTAGAAACCATTAAATACAAGATAATACTTTTCTGAAATTAATGTATAATTTATATTTAATACAACTCAAATTACTATCTAACTTTTTTAATAAAGATGAAATACCAACCATCGTAATATAGAAATTATACTTTTTAGTAGTTAAATAATAATTTGATATTGGATGGTTAAATATTTAAAAATTGCATCGTTGAAATGTAACAAATAATAATTCTTTCAATTATTTGTTCAGAAAACGGCTTACGTTTCGTTTACTTTGCACATTTTATTTTTAGATTACTATATAGAATATTTTGTACAAACATAAACTGTATAAATCTGCTAAAAAATTACAATAGTAAAAAATCTGTACGAAAATATTTTTTCTTATCTCTGAACTATGTAAAGTGCAAACTCATATTTTTCATAGAAATCAATTCTTTTTTCTGTGCATATTCTGAAAGTTATTAATCAACGTATATTGTACTCGGTAAAAGGGTGACAGAAATAGTTGAATTTTATTAATAATAATAACAATAATAATAATAATAATAACATTAGCGGTCGATTAAAAATGTAGTCAAAGCTGCTTTGATGAATTTATTTCGACACTCTTACGAGATACAAAATTGCATTAAATTACGTTGAGAGCTCTTGTTCTTCTTTAGAATTTAAATTAAAACAAGCTGAAAGCTTGTCCTTTTAGTAACAAATCTAATTTTCTTTTTAGCAATAAAATAATATTCGTTCATCGGAAGTACCTGCTTTTCTTTTTCATACATAATGGAGTATTTCCTGATTAGTACTGGAGGCTTAGGTCTTGAATAAACGAAGAGATACACATTTATAAATTATCGATTCAAGCTTTCCGAATATTAATTTACGTAATTCTCCGCTCTAATAAAATGAACCATTGTTCGAGTATTAATAACCTAAGAAATAATTTTAATTATTTTGTCGCAGTAAGATTACATTTGTGGAAAATTTTATCTATTAATCCGGAAACGAGATGAATAATCATAGA
The DNA here is from genome assembly GCA_018907195.1 of Dolichoris vasculosae. Lineage (NCBI taxonomy): Eukaryota > Metazoa > Arthropoda > Insecta > Hymenoptera > Agaonidae > Dolichoris > Dolichoris vasculosae. The sequence goes on along the minus strand of JACCHY010000009.1, from coordinate 4,364,025 downwards.
TTTTACATTTACTTTAATTAAATTAACATGAACTATATTATTTTTCTAAAATGTTTTTACAGAAATTTTCGTTTCCATTGATTCGCAAGAGAAAAGTACAAGTCGAGTGAAAATCTTTAGGTAAACATTTTGGACGGCTTTTATCGAAAACTATGTAAATGTGTTAGTTAAAATAATACGTCGACTTAATTAATCTTACCGCGAATCATCTTTTACATTAGAATAAACAAAAAATTTTTCCTTTTCGCAAACTTTAAAGTCGAGTAATTTAACTTAAAATATGATTTACCAAATATATATCCTTTACATTTTCTCTAATTCGTTGCAAAGATAAATAAAGGACGAAAACTTGTAACGTCGCACGAGAAGACAAAACCCTATTATTTCTTTCAAACAAAACTAAACCAGTATACAAATATATATATATATTTTTATTTATTTATTTATTTATTTTTTTTTTATACATTAAAACAAAGATTTAAAATTCAAAATTCAGTATTTCCGTCGAAATAAAATTTGTAAAGGAAAGCAGGAAACTGCACAGTCGTACCAAATTTAACCAGAATTGTAAATGACCAGAAAGACTTTACACAGTAATCGAGACAGATTTTACCGGCATTCGCAAGAACCGTACGAAAATCAGAATAGTTTAAAGCAAGTTCAAATAAGTAAAAACGCGTAGAAATAGAATTATTCGAATCTCCGCAGGAGAGAATAGCCGACCATTCGCAGAGAGGCAAACGCTTTTTCGTACACCTTCATCGCGATGCGTCAGATGTAATTCAACGAGTCTCGTCGCACTAAAAGAAAAAAAGCATAGAGAGAGAAGGAGAGAGAGAAACAAAAAGAAAAACGCGTGGGCTAATAAAAGGCGGACAAAGCTCGAGGAAAAAAAAACGTCCGTTCGTGCCGGCGCAAAGAAAATAAAGACCTGCTACAAAAGCCGGTCCGTAGGACTCGAATACTCGGATCCTCGGCCCGGAACGCGCGTATCCCCCTCAGGTCGGCAGGACTCGTAATCCGAGCTCTCGACTCGTATGCACACGCACGCGGTCGTCGGTTTATTACCATTCTTTGAAAGCGCGGTTTTTACGACGTGAAATAATCAACGATCGATGGGCCGGGATTTGCGTTTTAAAGAAATCCGAAAGACGCGAAAGCCACGGAGACGAGGAGTTTGGTGCGACCCCCGCGACTTTCGGTAACGCGCACAAGGAAAGGCGTGGCGCTCGTGTCGCGCACTTTGCTCCAATTTCGCCAACTTTTCTTCCCTCCTCGCGATCGAACACGCAGGATTTTTCGACCGGTTACTTTCGAGGCTGCGTAAACACTTGGCTTTATTGTTCGACGCCTGCCTAATCGCATTAAGCGATGCGAGCTCTATTTTCCTCGGGGTTTTTTTTATCGCGGGAGATAAAAGAGAAAAAAAAACAAAAAAAAAAAACAATAACGAACCGAGAGCGAGTTTTTCCTCTCTCCAAGCCTCGACAAATTTGCGAAAGTTAGCGTTACGATCGTAATAAATCGAAACGCTGTCGCTCGCGTTTTCGCTAATAACGTGCCAAAGCGATTGTTTTGAAAAATAAATCCGTTTCCCGCATATACGAATCTTAATATTATGATCGATTGCGCTCGGAGACCGCTTTTTAGCCGCGTGCACAGGAAAGTACCGTATATTCACCTTTTCCCCTCCTCCGATTCCGATGCCACACGCCATTTCATACTTTTGCTCCGCCGTCGTATCAATCCCGAGTACGCGATAGATCGATCGCTTCTACGAACATTACGCAACTCGTTTATCGAGTAACGACCGAGCCGATATCGTTCCAGAACCAAATCAAAAAATGGAAAAGAAAAAAACAACAGAAAAAAAAAAAAACAAACGGGTCGAATCGTCGCGAGAACCGAACACTTTCCAACGTCTCTCGTTCGTATTCAATTACCTTTTAAAATTATTTACAACGCGTTCGGGAAGAGAAAGTAAATTTACTCTGGTCTCGTTTACGACGCAATTATCGTTAAGTTGGTTCATCTTTATATTATAAAGCAAAGTTATATTTGGAAAGCGCATCGAGTGCTTCGTGGAAGGAAACTCGAATCGCAAAATTTTATTCCGGATAAGACCGTCGCACGAGCAAGAAAATAATTAGAGAAAACTCCGAGTCGCCAGGATTTAAAATGCAGCCCAACGCGGTAATTTTCGCGCACGTAGATAACATTTTAAATTTGCTACGGGCTTCGGGCGCAAGGAATTTGCATTTTATCCGAGAACTCCGGGACCCGAGTCGAAACAAACGAATCTCTCTCGAATCGATGAAAAACGATCCCCTAACATCTTCCGGACTCGGTCCATTCTCGCGGTCAGGCAAAATCGAGATCGAACTCACCTTTGGCTCGGTTTCCGCTCTTCCCGATCCCCCCCCCCACCTCGACGCACCCTTTCACCCGAACCTCGCGGATAACTACGAGGTCGCATGCGCGTACGCGAAAAAGGCGTGAGCGTGCGGTCGATCATCCGCTACGTCGTCGCTCGGTCGCGGGTACCGCCGATGCTTCTCCGCGAAGACGTATAAATTCCGCCGACAGCCTAGAGAGAGAGCGAGAGAGAGAGAGAGAGAGAGAGAGAGAGAAGGAAGAAGAGCAAGGAAAAAAGCCTCCAGCGTTCATAAATACGAGGCAAAACAGCTCTCGGCAGCGCTTAACTCATTAGCATTCGCATTAGGCGTGTAACTCTCGTTTGTAAGCGCGTATTTGCGTATGGTTGAGTGCGCGCTCCTCTCTCCGTCTGTAAAAGTGTGAGTGCGCGAGAGAAGCGCGAGGGCGGGGAAATAAAAATACGCGAGACGAACGGAATAACGCACGGCCACGGGGAGACGTGAACAGGTGTGCGATAAATGGCCGGACTGGCTTAATGCCCGTGCACATTCATGACGCCATTATGTACCCGTGCGGGCGCTCGCATGTTTGCACAAAGAAAAATGGTCGAGGCAGAGCGTAAAAAGAGCCTGGTGAGAAGCGAGCGGCCCGCCGAGGAGAGGGAGAGGGAGAGGGAAAAGGAGAACGAGAGATGAATAGCGATCGAACCGAGGGTGTTGGGCGCATTCGGGTGATTCCGAGAACGAAGCGCGATTTAGGACTCCCGGACAAAAGCGTCGCGGTCGAGGCTTTTCACCTCGGCTTTATTAGCAAACAATGGGATCGCGATTTTTCTCCCGCGCCTCCTCCCGTGCTCCTCCCGAGACGTCGGGAAACGGTCCACCGAACATCGCTCCCGTACAATTTTCCCAGTCGCACGCGGAAATAGCTCAAAGAGGAGTCGGAAGCGAATTTAGAGGTCGTCGCGACTCGTCCGTCCAAGCGGAGACGAATACTTTTTATTAAATCAATCTTCCAATTTTTAATCCCGACGTTTTAATTAACCTCGGACGAGAGGTTTATTATTACCTTCCGCCGAATCGGAAGCGTAAGAGCGATCAAAATATTTCCAAAAGTCGGACCGTCCATCTTCGAGTCGGTAAGCGAACGCACCTTCGAAACACATTCGAAAGCTTTTAAAAACCGTGCGCATCCGCCCACGGATCATCGGGGTTCCCCGTCGGCGTACCGTCGGCGTTCCGGCGGTGAACGAAGAGCGTGAAAAATTTCGTCCGTGAGCGAAAAGAGCGTCCCACGGAGGAGAGAGACAGAAACCATCGGTATTCGTACGCGATTCAGGGCCGCAGGTATGCCGCTGGAAACTGCATCTTCGATGGCGTTCGAGAAAAAAATCACAGCTGCCTCGACGCACGGGTGGAGAGACGTCGTACACCTGCAGGGCGTACGGGAGTACGGGAGTACGGGAGGAAGCCTCGGGGACTCGCAGCCGAGGGTCCGACGAACCTTCGTGAAATTCCGATGCGCTCGCCGGGGGCCCGCATTATTCGGCCGAGGAGGTTTCCTTGGGCCTCCAGGAGTAAGAGAGACGAGCGGAGGGAACTGGAGAGGAAGAGTGAGAAGGAGAGAGAAGGAGAGAGAGAGAGAGAGAGAGACGAAAAAAAAAAGACGAAGAAAAGGGAGACGGCTCGGTTCGACGTTACCGAGTAAGGAGCGAAAGCGTCGCGAGGATCCTCGAGGATGCGAGGCGCCGGGAAAAAGGAGCGCGCGATCGTTGACGCGGAAAATCCGGATTTTCGACGGTAGGCGGATCGAAAGCCCAGGATTCTTATAGGCGGCGTGTTTACCTAAACGCACGCGACGCGTTTCGAGCCAACGGTATTTCGTGAATCGCGACGAATCGATGCCGAACGAGCGGAACGGGAACGAAATTTAATTGCCCGCCTTCGTCGCCGCCTCCACCGTCGCCTCCACCGCCGACTCCACCGCCGACTCCACCGCCGACGACGCGGAAAGTCGATAAAGGCCAGTCGCGCGTGGATTCCGGAAGCGATTAACGCAGCGACGGGGAGAGAAGGAAGAACGGTCGATGGGATCCTCGGAGGCGACTACGACCGCGATTTTTTTTTTTTTTTTTTGATCGGGGGAGGGACTCGACCACCGTCGAAATGACCACCTGAGCACTCGAGCCCGACTTTCCGATGTATCGCGGCGCGCGCGCGACCCAATCGATCGCTCCTTTATTTACGAAGCAATTATCGCGTTTCGGCCATCGGAAGAGCGAGCCGGAGGGAAATATAGGGAGATGGATGGCCGGAGAGAGACGGAGAGAGACGGTGAGATAGCACGAGAGGGGGAGAGGGGGAGAAAGCGGACGTTTAGCGCGACTGGCCGCGCGACCGCGACGACGGGTTCCGAGGGAAAGCGGGGCCGAGACCGCGGCGGGAGAGCGAAAAAAAAATCAATGGGAAAAATAAAAGCGTTTATAAATAGAGTCGTGCATTCGGAATAAGAACGAGACGGCGAAATGTGTCGCGCGGAGCAGCCGAGGAACGTCTAGATGGAGAGAGATAGGGAAAGAGAGCGAGAGAGCGAGAGAGCGAGAGAACGAGAGATAGAACGAGAGAGAGAACAAGAGAGAGAATAAGAGAGAAAAAGAGAGAGCGACGGGCATTTCACGACGGCAGTGGTTTTCAGAAGCTCCAAAAGGACTCCGCTCCGCTACTCGCGCTCGAGCGTTCGAGCACCCACACGCGCAACGTGCACACACACACACGCACGCACACACGCACACTCGGGTGCTCGGGACGTAGGTGGCGAAGAGAATATAAACGAGTCGCGTGTGTGGCTGACCGAAAAATCGAAGGCAGAGGGCGAGCACGAGAGAGTAAAAGGGAAGCGTGCACGTAGGGTCGGAACAGGTGAAGGAAAGAGAGACGGTGGACGGGGGCGACGGAGAGAGACGGGGAGAGACGGGGAGAGACGGATGGACGGACAGACGGAGAAAGAGAGAGAACGAGAGAAAGAGAGAGAAGTATTTAAGCGTGCAAGGAGACGAGGTATGCGCCGAGAAAATTCGACGTCGATGATGAAAAACGAAGAAAGCTCTCTCGCCTCTCTCGCCTCTCTCGCCTCTCTCGTGCCCCTCGTATAGTTTGGCGGAAAAATCGATCGCGCTAGACGTTCGCGATCGGACTCTAGGCTAGTGTGCGTGCGTTGGTGTGCGCGAGAGACACAGGTAGAGAGAGAGAGAGAGAGAGAGAGAGAAATGGGGCCGTTGCGGGGCGATGGAGAGCGCGCCAGACCGAGATGATAACGCGCGACTCCTCTCTCTCTCTTTCTCTCTCTTTCGCTCTCTCGCGACGGAGACGGAGATGACCGCGCGCACGGTCGAGGGAAAGGAAGGAAGGAGAGAAAGGTGAAAAAGGGCAGACTCGTTCGCTCGCGACTCGACGAGCGCGCGCACGAGATAGAGAGAGCGAGAGACGGAGAGAGGGAGAGAGAAAGAGAGAGAAAGAGAGAGACGTGGTAATAGGGCCTCAACTCGTACAAAAGAGGTAAAAGAACCGCGACGACTCACCTGCTTGTTCGGTACTCGCCGACGGGTGTAGCAGCAGCCTCGGGTCGGCCCTCGCCACGACGGCCGACAAGCCGACGAGGACGATGCACAGCCACGGCGACATTCTTCCTGTTCGTCTCGACGTCGCTCCTCTGGCTCCCACGGTTCGTCTCTCCTCCACCTCCGCCGGTGGACCTCGTTCCTCCTCCTCCTCCTCCTCCTCCTCCTCCGCCTCCTCCTCTCGCTGCTTCTTCTTCTTCTTCTTCTTCTTCTTCTTCTTCTGCTGCTGCTGCTGCTGCTGCTGCTGCTGCTGCTTCTTTCGCTCTCTCGACGCCGCGCGCGACGATGCTAAACTACTACCAACGATGACACGCGCACGCGAAAAGCGTTAGGCACAACGCGCTCGAGCCGTCCACTAGCGCATCGCGTCGTCGTCCTCGCGGTTACCACCGCGCAAACACGACCCAAGCACCGATGCGAAAAATCCCCCTCTCTCTCTCTCTCTACCTCTATACCTCTCTTTCCCTCCGGAGGAGACGTACGATTACGCGCGAGGCTCGAGAGGAAAACCTTCGAAGAGTGTGTCACGACGACGACGACGACTCACGGACTGGAGCGCGTTTACGACACTGCCGCGACCGAGTCGTGCTCTCTCTCTCCCCCTCCCCTCGTACCCTGATCACCCGCTCGCAGCGCCGCCGTCGCCGCCGCACACCGACGCACACCGACGCCTCCCTGTGTGGGTGCCACTCCCGCGAGCGTAGGCGCGCGCCTCCGTGAGTCGATACTCGAGCGGATACCGGCGCACGAGGGGGATTATAATAATGATAACAATAATAACTATATCGATTTCGAGGAGCGCTTACTCCGGAGAGGCTCCTCTCGTCGTCGCCGCAGCCGATTTACCTCCTGGAGTAATGGATTTTATTGCGCGGCGATCGCGACTCGCGTCTCGAGGAAGGGGAAAGACGCGCTTATACGTTACGTAAACCCTGGTAAACGTGCGGAAGAGAAAACGCGACCGAGAAGCGAACCTTGGACGAACTTCGAATTAACCCGCTTCGTCTTCTTCTCTTATCGCCGTTTTCGATCGACCTCGCCGAGTTCGGCGCGTAAATGGAACAACGGCGGAGGGAAGGAGACGCGGGTGTCTCTCGATGGCGGTCTCGAGAACGTAGGGAGAGCGAGAGAGTAAGAGACAGTAAGAGACAGTTTCGAAACCAACGAGGAAATTTTCGTCTTTTTTTTTTCCCCATTTTCTCGCTGCTCCGTTTCTTTATCTCTCGCGGGTTTCGTTTCTGCGGTTCGACGTGCGGACAATTTTAGATTTCGGGGAAGAGCGACGCGGGTACGAGGTGAAAACCACGTGTACGGATCGTTGCATCGTCGTCGTCGTCGTCGTCGTCGTCGTCGTCGTCTCGGATCTCATTTTTACAACACAAAGTGTCTACTCCGCGGGAATAAGTTTTCCGCCAGTCGCGAACGCGTGATTTATATACGAAAACGGAGAAAAATGCCAGTGGCGCGTGAAATTCGGGAGATAAGGAAACGCGATTCTTCTCGGTTTACTTCCGTTTCGGGTATCGTGTTCGCGTGAGAAAAACTGTGTCACTCTTTTATCTTCTGCATAATTTTTTATTCACTTTCATTTTATTTAATTACATTTTACAAATACAATTGGTCAACTTAATTAAAATCCCTCGAAGGATCTTTTCTATCTACATACAATTCGTTCGTTAAATATTGTTTCATCCTTCGCACATCGGATTTAAGTGATTATTTCTTTTAATTTTTTTTTTTATTTCTTGTTTTTCAATTATAATTAGATCGGTAACGCAAAGTTTCTGGAACTTGCGGAACTCTCGAAAACGGATACAAGATGATGAATTTGAAACGACGAATTCCTTAAAATGAAAAAACGTTCCTTATCGTAATCATCGAGCGTCTCTTCTTCCATTGTACAAATTGCAAAAATACATTTAAAAGAAAAAAAAATAAAAGAGAAGAAGATAAATAGAAAACGCTCGGGACCGATCGAAGAAAGAACGAAGAAAGAACGAAGAAAGAACTTTCGTACTGGTGTTTAACTCGTCTCGGTTCCAGGACGGAATCACCGTCTTCGCGTCTACCCATTTCATTCGTCGCTCGCGATCCATGGAACCCCGACGATCGTACGAAACTACGAATCCAGGGCACAGGACGCAGCTTTAGGCCCTCGATCGCTCTACAACGGGTAATTAAGTAAAACGTCCTGTCGGGCCAACTCGAGGAGCATAGGATCGTCGAAGAATTTGTTGATCGACACATCCTCGGACAAGCCTTTCCGCCTCCTCGTCTTGAGCATGAACTCCCGGGCGAGATGCGTCGCCGGCTGGGGTTCGAGGGGCCTGATGGTGATACTCTTGTCCAGGGGATCGCCAGGAACGATTTGCCAATGATGAAAGACCGATAGACAAAAGGCCTGACCTTGGGTGTGCGTCCTGAGATCGGTCTCGAACCCAAAACTGTCGATGGCCGGGATGAAGGCTTTTATCGTGTACAGCGGACTTCCAGGGACCGGGGCGTCCTGGGTCACGTGACCCCGACGTTTGGCCAGAACCGTGTACACGGCGGAGACGCAGTCGGCAGGAGCCTGGACCTCGACGAAGAAGTACGGTTCCATAAGTCGAGGTGTTGCCATGAGGAAAGCGGAGTAAGCGACTCGCCTCGCCGTAGGAATGATTTGACCACCTTCGAGGAGAGAAGAGTTCGTTAGTTGGTTGGCGATACGTCCACGGTTTATATACGCGAGAACGAAGCGAATCAGTTTTATTTTTATTTCGCGATTTTAATGTGAAATCTTGTTAAAAGTAATTCCGGATCGATCGATTTAAGCTCTTTCGATACGTTACTCCGATATTTTCTACCGATTCGATATACCGTCTCTTTAAATACTGGTTAAAGCTGTAAAATGTTAAGGCTAAAACTTTGTACGGTTTTTAATAATAAATTTACGTAAAAGTATCGAATCGAAACGAGGTTAATGCTATTTTAAAAATTTATCACATTTTTAATTTATATAATGTATAATAGTACATTTTATAATTCACTTTTATTTCCGGGTATTTATCGTAATTCCGCGTTTGACAGCTTCCAAAATTTTAAAGCTTAACCGATGTTAAAAAAAAAATATATGAAACAATTGAAATCTTGAGTCCTGTTAAAATTATATCGGTGTGTAATAAGCTGAGTTAAAAGTTTGATCGAGAATTGAAATTCAAATATCGTAAAACGCGTTGTAACGATAAATACGGCCAAATTTTTCGATCGACGAACTTTCGTTCAAATTTTGTAAGGCATTTATTCTAATCTTATTCCGGTAACAATGGAAAACAATTTTATGATTTAAACCAAACTCGCAGCTTCGATTTTCGAAAAGACGAGAATTCTCCTGTAAAAAGAAAAAATCAATGGAATTTAATATTCACCTCCACGATGAAGAGGTTCCTGAGCGATAACAGCGTCAAGAATTTTGAATTTCACGTTCCTTATTGGTTCCTCGCACAAGGGACCCTCGCGAGTTCCCCACTGGAAGCCTTGAATTATGGCTTCGCGGGCGCTATTCAATAGTGATTTATCTACCTCCGAGGGCAAGGTATCATCGACCAAAATATTTGGACCAGTTGCGTCGGGTCCGAAAGCCCAAATACTTCGCGCGGCTAAAAGATCCCAATCGTATTTTTGTTGGAAAAATTCGCCGAGCTTCTTTCTGAAGAAAAAAAAAGTAACATCGTTTCAACGACGGAGCGTTAAGTAAAACAAATCTTACTCCAACGATCTTTTAAATTGATTAACGGATTATTACATATATATATATTGTACAAATGTGTTAAGTAAACAACTAACAAAATCGACCGAGCACTCGAAAAATCTTTGATCACGGATGATCGATGTTTGGTGTTCGGTACACACTAAATAGTAACGCTAAATAACGTTAAAATTACGAACAAATTTAGCGTCGTTATTTTCGAATAACCTCCGTTACGTAACAAAGATCCAAGGGAAAAATAAAAAAAAAAAAATCAGCTCACTTGTTCCAGGTGATCTTGACTTGCTCGGCCTCGATGTCCTCGGCCAAGCCTCGTTCCAAAGGCTCGGCGATCATCGTCAACTTGTTCCGCTTGTTCGGCGTCTCGGCGAAACACTTGAGCGAACTCGTCTCGACGACGGTCTCGGCGAAAGCGACCACCGGGTCGGCGACCTTGATGTCGATCTCCGAGTACATGCGACGGAGGTCGTGCATAGCGCAGTCGAGGTACAATTCCCCGGTACCGAGGACGACGTGTTCCCCGCTCTCCTCCACCCGCGTCCCCAGGAGGGGATAACTCTTGTTCACCTTCCGCAGACCGTCCAACATCTTTGGCAGCTCCGAGGGGTTCACCGGCTCGACCGCGATCTTTATAACGCTCTGAGTATTGAACTTGAGGGGCCGGAAGATGTGCAGGTCGTCGGAGTCGACGAGGTCGGTTATCGTGCTGGTCTTTACTATCGACCTGTCGATACCTTCGATCAATACCCAATTTCCCGCCGGGACCATACTCAACTCGATATTGTAGCGAGCCTCGCTTATCCATAACCGACCGGCCGTTAATACCCGGGAGTCTTCCTCGTCTTGACGCGTGTACGCCTCGCCCAGGACGCGAACTCTTTCCCCGGCGCTTAGAGTTCCGGACATCACTCTCCCGAGGACTACGAACAACGTACAATCTTCCGTCGGGTACATTTTTGTGCTGTGAATCATCAGTCGTCCCTGTAAAACAATATTTTTTCGTCTCACTAACGTATCTCAATAACGTACGTTGCGATATTCACGAAAATTGGGATGCCGACATTACAAATATGCGAAAAGTATCGTTCATTTTTAATTTCGCGTTAAAATTTATATATGCGTAATCAATGTTTTAACAGAGATAATAATCGTGATTTGATTTCTACCTTATCGACATTCTACATTTCGTATTTAAAAAATTGATCGATTATCCGCTTTTTGTCTTTGCATAATTTATACTCACACGTAAATTATTTACCTCGAAATTACATTATAAAAGAGCTTCAGCGCACTAATAAAATATAGATTTATTTAATCAAATACACAAGCCATTTTCATGAATTATAGGTTTCGTCGATGATAAGATTCCAAAAATATATCCTAGACAACTTTGTATGCATATTTAACGTTCTCGAAAAAAAGTTTGATTTACGACCGCCTCGTATATAATAACTTTTACGGTACGCAAAGTAATGAAACATAAATAAACTTACGTCGGGATTACAATCGATCATATCTTGCGCCAACGAAGAATCCGTTGGTCCTGTGTATATGTGAGACACTTTCGTCAACGCGTTAATTTTGGGATTGGGTACGTGAGCAACGCACATGTCGACGAAGCCACACATATCTCCCAAAAATCTGGTGCACACTAACCTGAGCAATGGTCTAATATTCATTTTCATTTCCTCGGATGTCAAATGGATTCCAAGTTCATCCAATACTAAAACCAACGTCACAGCGATGATGAATCGTGCATTATTGTTTTAAAATGAAAAAAATCTAATTACCTTCTGGTAAAGTAGTGTCGACATCGCCGACCACTTGGGCAAATATTTTGTACAGGGGTTCCAAAATAAATTCGATGAAGCTCCTTTGAGCCGTATTATGAGGCGGTTTCTTTGTAAATTTCCTAGTTTTAGAATTAAAATAAATGTCACCCCATAATCTTTTGGCAAATTCGTTCGCGTTCAATCCCGGATAATCTTTGCCGTACAGAGCAGCGAACGATTTTAAAGTGAAGCAAACGTTGTATTCCGAACTGGCGAAACATACATTTCCAATAGCCGGAGAAACGAACGAAGGATTCGCAACGTCCGAATGCATAGCGATCAAACTGTTCACTTCTTCGATAATGTGACGTAATTTATAATAGGCATCGAGGGGAGGTAATTTCAACTCGAGTACGAGTCTATCAATTTTGTTGATACAGACCGTCAATGCTAATTTTTCTTGCAGCGCGTGTTTCAAAAGCCGCTCGGTGTTCAACATTACACCTTCCGCGGCATCAACCATTAAAACTGCACCGTCCGACAAACGAATGGCAGCCGTAGCTTCATCGGAAAAGTTTACGTGACCCGGTGTATCGAAAACATTCAAAAGATAAGACTTGGATTTAACATCCGGTAAGACGAGCGTAACCGGAACTGCTTTGGTCGAAACACCTCTTTGTTGCTCCGTGAACAACGTATCCGTGTATCTGAGATAAAAATTTTCTCAAAGTTAGAATACGTCCCGTTGTAAATATCGTCGCGTTACGATTCTTACCTCAAAGGTTTTTCATCCGTTACCGAATGCATGTAAGGATGAGTTTGTCTGATCAAACAATCTACCAACGTAGTTTTACCATGGTGTAAATGTCCCAATAGTACAATATTACGTATCAAATCCGGACAATCCATTAAATCGGCCAAATAATCGATACTGTACGTCGTTTCCGGAAGCTGTTGTTGCTTAATTTGAAACTTGGCTTTTCTAGTTGGCACGATCAGAGGCTTGTCGAGAGGCTGAGCATCTTCTTCTTGAACGAGTGTTTCTACCTAAAGTAGCATTTATAAAAACATAAGTATCGTCGTACCAACAAATTACGAAGCGCGAGTTTAAACATTCTTTCCAAATACTTACATCCGGCCCGTAAATTTCCAAGGCACTAGGATAATACCTCTTGTCTTCGTGTAGAACTACGGACATTGTATTTGTTTCCATATTCTCCCTGTTTTCATCTTTATCCTCCTCCATATCATCATCCGATCGATCTCTGTCTTCGATGTCATCGCCTGTATTGCCATAGTCGTTCTCATCTTCGCTATCGGAAGCCAACTCGGGACCAATGTAATTTCCAAACTCATCGTAAAAGTCGGGATCCATTTTATTGATTAATAACAATACTAGCTTTAAAAAACATAAAAACGTGTTTTTATTTTGATCGTATAACCTAGAAAACTTTGATTAACGGTTCAAGTGATTTCGATTACTACGATATCTTCAAATGACAATTACCTATAGAAACAAACAACTCATATAAATACTATGAAGCTAAATATCTTTATCCCGTCTCCAAATAACAATCGTAACACGTATAATAATAAAACGTAAACACATTAAAAATACATACCGGTGGACGCTTCGGTCGCCGCGTCTAGTGACTTAAGTCGACTCTGCTTTAAAATCGAGTAACTGTAATCGACGAATGTAACTATAGTCGATGCTATTTGATTTTAGTTGGCAACGCATCCGTGAGATGTCGCCACTAACTTCAATTGTTGTAAGCATAATAAATGTTGATTTTGCAGTTGATGGCTGATTGGGTTTTCAAATTATTGATAAACCAATCAAAGTCTACATTATTACCGAGCGTTAAAAGCTCTTATGCTCGGAAAATGAAGATAAGATAATTGACAGGGATGAAGTCGATAACTCTTTGCTTGTATTTTAATTAATGTTTATTCGTTTCCTTTGTTATTATTTATTGTTACGATCAGCTTATGCATATTAAAATATATAACGATAAGTCGGTAAACGAGATGCAAAAAAATATTACAATTTTTAATATTCGCGTCTTCGGTTTTTATGGTATATTTAACATTAATATGCAAAATATCCATTTAATTTTTAACAATAAACTAATCGTTGATTAAACTCTTGTACAAATATTAACAGTTCGATACCCAAAAGTATATTCGTGAGCCCCGATGTTTAATAATAGATAAGGTTAAAAATGAGTAAAAAATCGAAAATATTACTTTTTTAATTAATAGTATAAAGAATATTTTTTTATAATATGAGAAAAAATGTACGTTTGTAAAAGCTATCGCGACAAATTAGTAATTTAATTAAAAGAATTTAAGTTGGCCATTTTTCACGGTAAATATCATAACCTCTTTCATCAAATATAAATAACAAATTCATGTAATAAATTCGATGTATTTTTTAAACTTTTTAACGATAATTTATAATACCCTTTTGTATCGGTTAATAATAACTAAGCTACAATAACTACTTCGTATCGAAGTAAAAACAAATTAATTTATAGGTTATAGAATTTTACATCAGCTATTATATCTTTTTATAAGTATTATAAAAATCCTTTTTTCTATAGACAAAGTACAATAATTTAATACTAATCGTAAACTATCCGTAACATCTTTAAAATCATTTTTTAGTTTCATTTAGAAAATGTAACAAACTTTGTATACATCGATTTTTAGAATACAAGCCATTTCCTTTTTCTTACAAACATAATATCGCGTATTGAAAAATCCTTAAATTGTATTCTCTAAGTCTAAATACTTGTCCTACATTATATATTATTGTACAATTCTTTCCAAATACTCGTTAAAAACTTATAGACGAAGCTTTATTCTTTAATTCTATGAATTTGCTATAGTTCAAACGAGTCATTTAATAATAAACATAATTTATGAGACTAAGCAATACTATGTTTTTAATTCTAGTTTAGTTCGAGCTTACATTATTCTAACAATCGTTTAAAAATGATGACTACACTTTACTTTCATTATAGTAAAATTTCATAAATAAAATAATTCAATACAATGTATGAATCATCACGACTTAATAAAAAAATTCTAAAGTTTCCTCTGTAAAAACATATACCAAATCTTCCATTATTTCATAAGTGCAAGATTCTTGAAATTTAAAATAATACCTTAAACATTTTAATATAACGTTTTAATAATGGAATTTTTTGCAATTATCTGAAATATTACTTGATATCAAATCTAATACTAAAACAATTTTATTATTAATTAACAAAGTTTGACTACTTTGCATCTTTATCTCTATAATTTATGGTTATACTATAAAAATCTTCCATATAATAATTTATTGAAATTTAAATATTTTTTATAATTTTTCTTATTGTAATTTTATAATAATCATTCATGCGTTAAAATTAATTGCTTTGAAATTTTCCAATGACTAATTTCACATAATTACCATTTTTTACTGATAAATATGAATTATTTATCATACCATTTGTTTTAATTATCTTTTATTAAATTCACGTAAATAATATTTATAATAAAAGATTTAATTTAATTAAATATTATTTAACTAAATATTAATATATACTTAAAAGAACAATAGAGAAAGTAGAAAGAATATATTTAAATACGTAAGAAGCTCAAAGATAAAAAATTCACCTCTTAGAAAATTAATAATCGAATTTACAGGATACGTAATAAACGAAAATTATCAAAACCTATCAAATAAAATATAACCAATTACTTTTAGTCACGATTCACAAGTTCAATATATTTTCCTATTCGTACCTTTCTTAGTACTAAACCGTAAATATAGTTTTATTATTATCGCTGCTAAAAATAACTAAAAATTATAACTTATTCCTATGCATTTAAAATTCTATTATTCTATTATTCTATCGGTTTGTATACGATTACCATATCCATATCTACTTTACCCATCGTAACTCGATAACATTATGAAAACCAAAGCGTAAAAAATGTACACGGACGAACAATTTAACATCACCGGATGACCCAAGAATTTATTTATAACATTTAAACTCAACGTTAACAACGATTAATACGCCGTAATTTCCATACAAACAAAAATAACTAATACAATCGACACAGTGTTTCAGAGTTTCAGAACCGCTTTTTATAGAAATCGTAAAATCAATCGATTACTCATACCGCGTTTAAACGAACAAACCATACTTTTAAAGAGTATTTTAATTTTTTTATTTTATAAATCGTAGGATAATCGTTGACTCGTCTTTGAATAATACGATACTCGTTTGCAATACAATAGGTTTTTATGTGTTATTTTAAGCCGCGATCTTATTACTCGCGAACGTAGAAGACAACGTCATTTATGTAAATTTATTATGTAATCGCTACATAAATAGTTTGAAAATTATTATAAAAAGCAAGGATGATGTAAGTTTCAAAAACGACAGAATCAAGTATTTTAATCAGCCCGTAATCGGCAAAAAGATAAAAAAAAAACAAGAAAAAACGAAATAATTAACGTCTCGTAATTTTTATTTAAACAATAATCGATTAAACACGTTGGCCGCCTTTACAAATAATAAATAACGTCCCCAGTCGCGTTTTTAAAAGGCGTCGAACGGCAGTTTTACATCGAGAAACAGGACTTGGTTTTCCTCCTTGATTCGCCTTTGCGCCCATCTGCTTTCCTGATACCTATCGAACATTCGAGTGACGCTGGTATCTACAATTATATCTTTTAGTTATCTCAAAGACTTTTTCCTCCTGCGTAATTCATCGATCGTAGCCCGTACGCTCGAAAACACCGTAAGAAAAACCCCCGAAAATAGAAAATCCGACGTCATCCAACGAATCATAAACACCAATTGCCCGACTCGAGCTTAAATTTTCGAAATTTCTTATTTCCATCGCCTCGAGATAACACGCGCGAGGTTATTCTCCCGTCGTTGGAAATCGTGGATAAACAACGAAAATCAATATACTCGACGCGTGCGGAACGACTCTAACCCCGTCCCGGCACCCCTCGAAAAAAAAAAACAACCCATAAGTACACCTTCCGAGCCCATTAACGACCTTCCCAACGAATAACGAATTTAGTAAAGATAGTAGATGAAAGTTGTGTAAAATGGTAGTACACGCTCAAAGCCTATTTCGTCGTGCGCGTCTCCGGCTCGTGGTATCGACCTCGAAGTCGTCGAGCCAAGAAGGCGCATGCGTACCGTTCTTCGAGCTAACCGCGAGCAGCTCTGCTTCAAGGTGCAGGTGCCCGAGCCCGAGACAAAATCAGAGTTACCTCGCCTACGTTCTTTACCCGTAGTCGGATACTCCCGACGATACCTTCCCTCGAGCGAACGATAGTCTCTCCCGTCGCCGAGGAATTCAAGGACGGAATCTCTACGATCCGGAACCCGGAGGTTTAGCTTTCCTCGACTCGCGCGGACGAACCGAGGACGAACCGAGGCGAGTTCCTCGGGTGGGAAACCTCGGTACTTGGCTAACGCCGTAACAATGCCGGACTCGCGGTCCTCGGGGGAGATCCAAAGTCCGGAGCGAAGAGTCGGTCCGGTTTTCCTACGCGAGGATCATCGCGATGATCGGTGCGCCGAGAATAGGCGAAAAAAACGCCTCTCGGTAAGGAAAAAGAGCACCACGGTCTTTTAGACAGAGACCTATAGGACGCGTCGCGTTCCTCGAGGCTCGCACCGACGGCGAAAAGGGTCGGTGCGTCGGTGGGCGGAGTCGCGTAGACCGTTGGTTATTGGCCGGGGCTCGGGAGAAGAGCCGGTCGCCATTTTGCCGGGCGACGGTAGACCGACACGCCCACTTAGGTCGGCGAGTCGCGCGTTTCGAGGAGTTTTGCGCTCCCGAGCCGATCCCGAGCCGATCCCGAGCCGATCCAGAGACGATCCCCGACAGATAATCCAGGCGATCGGTGTTTAATTCTCCTCGAGGTCTCGGTATCGACCAAGACTCGGTCCTTTATTCTCAGAGTCGAGCCCAAGGAACGAGCCGAGTTTGAGGTTAGACGGGACGGTTCGCCGTCTTGTCTCGGAGGGCCGAAACCGGTCGTTTCTTCGGCCACTAGCTTTGGAAAATTTGTTGGGAAGAGTCGGTTCCCTAGAGTCGTAGGGGAAACGGAGGGAGAGGGAAGGAAACTCGAACGCTCGGTTGAATCTTCTCGTTTGAATCTGCTCTTCGTTCGACTCCTTAGACGCGAGCTCGTTGAAACCTCCTCGGAGCGTTCTCGACGCGGCGCTCGGTTCTTCCCCGTTGGACTGGCGACAGACTCGTTCGAGATACTTGTATCAGGAGTCGCGGGGCCTACTCCTCGCGAACGAGGAAAGCGTTGCAGGAGCCATATGCATTTATCGCCATCTGGCGTCCATGTTCGTACAACGTGTTATTACTTTTGCCGTTGGGTTTACGCGATCTTTTGTGCGTCGTGGGACTACCACACAATGCGAAGCTCGACTCGCGCTCCTTTCGACGTTCTTTCTTTTCGCTCGTATTTTTTTTTTCTCCTGTTTCTTTCCTCCTGCGCGAATTCCCGACCAACCGACCGTATTTATCTACGGGTACGCGAGCGTTTCTCGCGTTGGTTAACGCTAGCATCCACGATATTAACGATGATAACGATAGCGATTGTCGCGTGATTCGCTCGCGTTTTTTAGAAGCTGGAAAATTCGTTTCTCGAGATAACGACACCGAGTTTTTGATTTCGTAGATTCTTCGATAAATTCGTTGAAAATACGACGATCCGCCGAAAATTTCCAACGCATCGATACACGCGATTCGCTCGGACTTTCGTTCGGTATTATATAATAAACTTATTTATAAGGTTTGACCTCGTTTTTGTTTTTCGTACGTAGTCGATGATAAGGCTGCGTTTCGAAACGAGAAATTTACAAAAGCGACGTTCGCCTGAAAAATGAAACTACGCTCGCAGGAGCAACGAAATTCGAACGTTGAAACGATCTTTTCGGGATAAATTGAACGAAAAGGATCTTTCGAAATTTCGCGGTCGACGATCCAGACAAAAATACCCGTATTCTCGAAATAAATTGTTTACTCAACGCCAGCGATTCGCGCGAAACTAGAAAACGGTTCTTTTTCCAAATATTGACAGGTTGAATACGGCAGCCTCGAACAAACGCGAACAACGTCTTAATTATCGCGATAACGAGAGACTAGGAATCCTTGCTAACAACGAACGCGACGTCCGAGTGTGACGCATCGCGGAAAAATCCGAGAGCTCGAAAGTACGTCTCCCTCGAGAGGAAGGAAGTACGGGAAGTACGGGAAGTACGGGATGTGCAGGAAGTACACGATACTACCGCATCCTCGAGGATCGGCCCCAAGCTCGTCGAGACAAAGAGCCAAAGAAACTCGCTCGTATCCGAATACGGAGCTCCTCGACGAGCGCTCGCCGTTGATAAGCGAATTATCAAGCGAACGGTATACAGCGGGAAACGATAGCGAGCGAATAAACATCTCGCTGGTCGTTATCTCGTTACCCGAGCGAACTTGGTCCTCCCGTCCTCCCGAGCATCCGTGAGCGTTGGCGCCGGCGACTCCAAGGACGCTTTCGACGCAGGAGCGTATCACCGGGGCCGTGGAATCCGATTCCCCGCGATCCGAGTCGTTGCTCGGCTGATAAGCGTCGGCCGCGTTGGCGTCGCCGAGGACGCCCGAGCCCGGGCGCATGCGCTGCCGACAGATCGATAATTGCAGGATAAATCAGTCTGGGCTCGTTCCGAGAAAATTCCCCGCTGCCGGCGCCGCCTCGCCTCACCACGGGGTTCATCGCTCCGAGTGCCCGACGGCTCCGGGACTCCCACGTCGCCGAGGCGATAGCGAGGCGGTCGCGCGAGTCTCGGGCTCTTCCTGTCGGCGATCGAGAGCCGAGGTTTTTCTCGACTCGGGTTTCCTGGAGGTTCTCGAGGCTTTGGAGACTTCCGCGACCCCCGAAATCCGAAAATGACTCGTCCGCGCTTTTCCGACCAAGAGCCAACGGATAAATTGCGATGGAAGCGATGCGAAACTTTTTTACGCGATGATGTTTTTTAAACGAATACGCCGCCAATATCGAATAGCGATATTCCTTTGTTAAACGATAGTCGTTGTTTCGTTTGCACCTGATACGATGTATCTTTTCCCCGATAACCGATTTGTATTATCGCAAGATGAAATAAAATATCCAAACTTCCATTGTCTGCTATAATTTGAACTTTGCTTAAATATTCAGCGAAACTGTACTTTAAAAAACGAGCGTTGCTAAATTTATCGTCAAACGCGATAGGAAAAACGCTTTTTCGTGTATAGAAATCATTTATACGTAAACTTGCGTTAAAATTGCGTTAAAATTACGTTAAAATTGCGTTAAAATTGCGTTAAACCTACGCTAAACCTACGCTAATAAGAAAATTCCATTTCGAATAATATATTGATATTAAGCGAACTAAGTGATATTAAGCGATATTAAATGTTCTAAGTTTGATATATTTTCTAAAAATATTATCCTCGATTAATAATGAATCATAATTCAAAGGCTAAACTGTCCCGAATGTCTTCTTATAGCTTCCGTAATTACACGGCATTTTCGTAATGTATTTCAGTCAATTTATCATATCCCTGTGTCTTGGAAAAAGCTTCGTTGAATTCGTTTGTGGACATTGATCTTATTAAAATTTTACCAGATACGAGTAACGTCGAGATAATTTCGAATGAAGCTAAACGAACGACTAAATAATTGAAAATGATTAACTCGGAAATATAGAAATCTGGAAATAATGACGTTAAAATGAATCGGCCAATCGTTTATCCCTAAAATTAATGACAATTGTTATTTAATATTAAATTCAACGTAATTTTAAAAGATATTTGTAGATTCGTCGCGTCAACAACGATTGTTACACATTGTAAACTTATATAATTGTTTGATATAAGCATCAACGTTTATTACTCCAATTTCCATTATTTGATTGTTATAAATTATTTTTATATATTTATAGATGTTTATGATCGACCGATAAATACAGATTTTTTTTTATAAATATATGATCCAAATTGTATGTTTAATTTATATATATTTCTCGTTTCTTTTTTTTATAAAATACCGTCAAATGTTAATACCGCAAATGATCGATAATTGATAAATAGTACTTAATAAATTGTATAGACTGTTATATCGCACTCACAAAAGTAATATATTCTTTATAAGTAAGTACTGTTTTCGATCGAGTATAAACATATAATTTTTAATTATACTAATATTTAGTTAAATAGTTGTATAGAATTTAGAATTCTATCGACGTAACTTTCAAAATAAATTTAACAATTATTTATGTTTTTAGATTTGTTATATTTCATCGAGTAAATTTACTTCGTTTTAAGATAAATTATTTTATGATTTTCTTAATTAATTAAATAATCAGGGTTTCATAATTAAACAATCAACTTTTTAGATCGTATTTTGAATAAAAAAAAATAAAATTTTTAATATTTAAATAATGTCTTTTATAAACTTAAATAATAAGATTTTATGGGTAACCATTAATAATTACTTGTTATTAAATAAGAAAGTAAAATAAATATATCTTATTGATATATTGATATGATACTTAGAAAATTGGATCACTTAAGAAAATCTATTATAAAAATTTACCTTGTTATAAATGATTAAGCGTTCTTAATCATTTAAGTACTACATAATAATAAAACTACATCATTTTCTCATTTAGTAATGCCTCTACTTAGATGTAATTCGAAATAGACACATTTTTCAGAACAGAAAACCTAAATGATGTCATTGCCGAATTCATCGATAGGTTATAAACTTGCATATATTTGTTTTTGAAATGTATATTTTAAAATGTTCTAATAGCATATTTTAAATGATATACACGGAAAAAATTTGAATGCATAATTTCTTTGTAAGTTTAAATATTATATTATAATATGAAATTATTTGGCTGAAATATTTACAGAATAATGTAAGCGCGATAATCTGAAAAGTAATTTGTGTATTAATAATAATATTGTTCAACAACGTTTACATTATTGGGCTAAGAAAATTCAATTTGTACAAAACAGATGTAAGAGTAAGCGAAGCGGAAAATTATAGTGTGTATCTGGAAATTACAAGTATATTCTATAACATAAGTATAATAAGCAATTGGTATAATAAAAACATTTGGATTAAATAAGTGTTGAAAATTAAAAATCATTAGTAAATGAAACAAAATAGTATAATATAATACTAATTGGAAATTATATTGTCGAATATACGTTAATAATATAGTAATCAACATTATTCGTATCGATGTAAGTAATTTAAAGAATAATTAATTTATAAATTCATATTTTTAAGAATTGAAAATATTAAATAGTGTAGCAATTTAGAAATAAATTATTAAATTAATACAATTACATATAGGCATATGTTTAACTTCTATCCAATTTAATAGTGTAAGCTAGATTACTACGTAATTAATTACTTTCAAGATTTATAAGTCTGAATTAATTAATCATTAGAAATGTAATATGTTATTAAATTAATGTTACGGAAAGAAATATGTTTTAGCAAATCAAAAATATTACGAATGAATTACTTGGGAGCGCGAAACAAACTTTACGAAAATAAGCTATTGACTCTTTACAATAAAGATACGAATAAAATTAATAAGAATAAATGAAAAATATCAAGTATAAAATATAACGGATGGTTTTAATTATTCGAGCGAATAATTTTTTTAACGACATTCAACGAATTAAAAATATAATTGAAAAATTTGTATTTTCCAAATACAGTTTAGTTGTTTTCGATAAATTTAATTATAAATAAAAAATATTTGGAGACACTGATATTTTTTAAACAAAAACATCAAGACCAATATTTAGTTCGACGAGTTTTAATGGAATGTCATGTAAAGAATAAGAGCTTTAACTCTGAAAAATGTAGAAAGCAATTGCCTTACGTAAACATAAAAGAATGTATGTCATGAAATCTAGTAGAATTAGTTTAGCCTTACAGTGAATTAAGTGTATTAATTTGTATTAAAAATACCGCACGATATAAAAAATAATATTATAACGAGTTAAGATAGAAGTAACGATTCTCGATGAAGGAAATCATCGATTATATTTAATTTCTTGTATTAACTTATAAAAATAGAATGTAATAAAAGTTATCTACAATTGAAAGCAATTAATATTAATGACATATTAATAGTGACAATTATTAAAAATTGTCACAGCAATTAATAATATAAAATTTCACGATAAATATAATAGCTATTAAACACGAAGGGAGTCTCGACAAACGGATAAATTTAGTTAAATTTAAAGAATTAAAAGAGCGTTACGAAGAGAAAATAAAATTCTTTGCGCAACGTAAACGATTACATTAAAATAATACAGAATCATAATAAAATTAGTTTTATTAATCTTCGATAAACGCTAAAATTTCCATTACATTTTAAGGAAAATGAGACTACGTATCAGAAAAACCAGTCGATTCCTAGGCATTTTATAGCGGAACGACTTACTCCAAAATAGATTAGATTAAAAAATATAATACATAGCGTTTCCCATTTTAACTTGGAAAATTTCGCAACTGCTATTGGTCACGTCCCAGTACTACTTAAGAGTTATCCCTGTACTCAATGGTAATTTGTCAGCCGCGATAGGAAACTTGATGACGCGCAGAAACACGTGACTTTTCTGCAAGCATGATATTACCGTTTACTCTGCAACTTCCAAATCTATCGCATTTAGAATCTATCGCGTTTCGAAGGATAAGTTACGGTATTTGGAATCTTGTTATCGATGCGAAATTCTCTGGGTATATATATTTCGCTTTCTGCTTTGTATCGATCCATAATTTTTATTTATACTGCTCTGGTCGGTAAAACTTGTTATTCCGTGGACGAAGGGCCGAATTTTCAATAGAATTTCGAAAAAGTACGCTTACCTTAAAACAGACTAAACGCGAAAGCGAATACATACGAGAGGAAATAAAAAATAAAAAACAAAAAAAAACTTGCTCAAAATTTTCCGTTCAATTTACGGAATTGATTTAATTGAATCTGTATCCGATTAAGTTTAACGAAAGAAAAATGATTGCGTTAATGCCCGTACATGTTTCATAAACCTTGATATTTCAACCGAAAAAGAATATTTTAACCCTGGAATTCCAAGAAAAGAGAAAATCGAATCCGCTGAACCTTATTTCGCGAGCGAAGGAGAGAGGCTGCAATCTTGAACAACGAACGAGATTGTGGTCGTCGGATCAGGATCGTAAAACGCAAATGATGTACCAAAAATACACTCGTTGCCGAACCTTGTAATGATCACTGCTTATTATTATTATTATCATCTTAAAAGTATGTTTCACTCGAGGCTCTTTGCGTACAACTTTGATAATAATCTTGTTTTCGTCTAATTTTTCAATTATGATTCGATATGCTTCGTGGTTTTAGGTTTTTCATTTTTTAGTAAATGTTAATAAGTTATTACTTTTCGTTTTTAATGAAGCAAATTCGGAAGTTGTAAAGGGTGATATTCGTTCTTGAGTTTTTTAATTACAATTCAAGTGCAAAGTCTAAATTTTGCCTCGTGATTTTAGGAGAAAAACTTTTTTTATATTATAATTTGTAAGTTAATTTGTAGATATTAGGTAATTTATTTCTCCGCGTACTAACATTAAAATTAACAATAAAATACACAATAAGAAAATTTGTGTTAAATTGATAACTTATATTTTTAAAAGGTTGGCATATAAATAAAATTTATCTTCGTCAGGCAAGTTTTTGTTGGTAGATAACGATTCCCGAGTCGTATCAAGCATTATTATCTTACGCATATTTATAAACGCAAATAACTTAAATAATTCTATAATTTAAATTTTTAGTGGTTTCATAAAATTTTTTTAGAAATTTTAAGTTTTGATAAGCTTTTTTTATGGAATATATAACTTATTTTATAGCTGTAATAATTCAAAACGTAAGTCAAGTTAAGGCGGTCTCGTTAAAATGAGTAGATTTCAGTTTTTTCTTAAAAGTATTTTACGAAAGTTCTTTTATCGTTTAAATATTAATTTATTGGATGCGAATAACAATTATTTATAATTAGAGTTTTTATAATGGTGTGTAATATTTGGTTCAATTTTAAGAAAAACCTATATAATTCGGCAAATTAATATCGACTTTCCGTTCATCGTATACTTTTCAATTTAGTAAAAACAAATTTCTAATAAATTTAAGTAGTAATGTTTCGTAATCGATATATTTCCAATCTAGATTTTAACGAAAAAAGTTAAATTTTTAATGCATAGAAGCGCATATCGATTGTGAAACATTAAAACTTAAATATTTGTAAAATTTTCTTATTACTAATTTATAACATTTATAATACTAAACTTTGTTAAAATGATTTCAAAATCTATAGTTGAGTGAACGTTAAAAGTAATATTTAGTCTTATAATATATTACAATTACGATTTATGACTCGATCTTAAACTAAATATGTATTGTACGTAAATTTAAATTAAACTTGTTCTTATAAATTACAAAAGTTAAAAAACTTACCTCGAAATATCATATTATATTTACACTTTATTGGATTTTTTTAAAGTAACTTTAGCAAGTTTGACCATCGATAGTCGAACCGATTCGAATTCATAATTTTTTACTAGACTGTTAATTTATTAAATTTATTCTGCCGATGTAACGAAGCTAAAAAGTATTATACATATAAAAAGATAGCAATTTTACTCTTACTAAATAAAATTTTGAGTATATAATTAACGTACTTACTTTTGTAGCATATAATAAAGATCTTAGTCGTATACTTACATATTTTGATAATTTTTTTTACCTACCTTTTACATATTTATACCTCGAGTATAGAATAATTATAAAACAATAGTTACAAATATTTCATATATATTTTTTATTATTAGATTATTTATAAAATATGCTTTGTAATTTTTACTCAACAACTAAAATCAACTTTTATATCGATAATTTTATTACATTTAAAGTCCATAAGAAAAAAAGAAGTAAATTTAATTGAACGAAATTATTTTTTGTAATAAAAACAAAAAGAAACGTATTTTCCACTTGATAAAATGTTTGAAAGTATACGTTTGTAATTATACAAAGCTTCTTTGATACGGGATAAGGTAATAAATAAATACACTCGCAAGTCATAAGTAGATACATGTGAAGAGAATATTTATTGATGATTAATCATTGTGTAGTACAGAGATCGCAAGGTACGCAGTAGGGAAAACATAACAGTAAAGAAATTGGGGAAGAGAAGTGGTAGTAATTAATTGAATAACAAATAAAATGGATTCACATTTTATACGTGTAATATATCTTAGCGCGTGCTGAGTCTAATAGACAATATATATATAATATTCGCACCAACGATAAAAGACAAAACTCTGATCGTTCGGCGAAAATAACCTTGATCGATTGACAATAATGATGCTTTGCAATTATTATTGTAAGTAGACATAATAAATTATCAATTGACCTCTAAACAAAAGAAACAATTTATAAAATTTCTAACTTTCTTGGAATATTCGGTGAAGGTATTCGAATCAACGATTGAAAGTTAATATTTTGTCGAGCCTTAAATATGACGTTATATTTAATATAATTAAAATAGATTTGAATCTATTTAAAGCGAAAATATCATCGCACAGAATCTTTTTTTGGGAACTTTTCCGCGATGGTTTTCGTATTCCAAGAAATTCAGAAAAAAATGGTATTTCAGTACAATTTTTCGAACGAACGGTACGTTAACATAAATAAGGGAAAAAAAGGTAAACTTTTTTAATTGCTCTCGTCAACGGAAAATACCATTCTGTACCTTTCTAATAGTAGAAGTATTTATAGTAGTAGTAGTAGTAGTAGTAGTGGTAATCGTAGTAATAATAGTACTAGTACTAGTGGTAGTAGGTAGTAATAATAATGATAATGATAAGAATAATAATAAATAGTTTTATATTCACAGATAAATTTGGTTTTTCTTCCTTTAGTAGCCGATGGAAGCTCAGGGATATTATATCACACCGATTTATCTTAAACTTCCATTTCATTGAAATGATGAAGATGAAATTATAATTATAATTTCCACTACGTAACGGACATTACGCTTGAAAAAGAAAAAACTTACAACGCTTTTGCAGACCTAGAAAGTAATTGTAACTCGATCAATATTTATCGTAATATCTTGATACAGTAATACTTTATGCTATATGTTACATTACGTTATCTAAAACCCAGAAATATTATAATAAAAATATTTTTATCGATAGTTCGAATGTAAAAGACCTAAAGACCTTTACACTAATAATAATGGTAGCTCGTTCTTTCCTTTTGATTTCGGATTTCGTAGACGATAAAACGATAAGGATTCGCAAATCGTCTTAACCTACATTGCAGGACGCAAGATATTACGAACGTGGTCAGTCTATACAATCGATGAGTTTTATAAACTAGAGAGGCGATGCTTTTTTTTTACGTGGGCAATTTTTTTAACGATCGCTTTAGTTTTCTAATCGACTGCAAATATTTTTCTTTTGTCGCGGTCGACTCGAGTAATTGCAATAAGTGCCAGAAAAGCATTTCTGAAAGGTTACGTTATTAAAAATTAAAATAAGAAGTTTTAACGTACTAATTTGTTTTAAAATATTAAAACGTAAATTGTGCACGGCTACATTAGTGATAACTTTGGTAAATTATATTTAAATCACAAAGCGATAAAAAGAAAGAAATTACGTTATTATCGTTATTATTGGCGTACGAGGCGAGTCGCTTTCCAGAATGCGTACATTTTTTAATATTTATATTTTTCTTTTTTGGTTTTAGCCTCCACTAGATTACAAAAAGCGATATTGCACATCAGTATATTAAACAATGCCTTTACATTCATCACCATTCTAAAACGCAATCACAAATTCTTTTTTAAAAAAAGTAGGATTAGCAACGACGATAAAAAATAATTATAATAAATAATGTGTACACGGTTGGTCCAACCGATCTTTCAAACGTACGCGATTCGCCCAAGGACAGGTTTATACTACGCGCTTCAATCGATCAAGTCTAATCCTCAACGACGATAATGAAATTGCACTAAGCATTGCACTTTTTCTCGATTATTCTTTGGCATCTTTGAGGAGTACGTTTTTCTCGAGCACAAGATCGACAACGGCAACAATCGAAAAATACGAATCGCGATTTCCATTTCGCGCGAATCACGAGTTTCGGTTGGTTTTTTTTCTTCTTCTTCTTCGTCGTCGTCTTCATCTTTTTTTCAAACCCTTTGCTTACTTTTTTCATTCGTGTATATTTAAACGGAAAAGACAAACACAGCTGCCGACGACTCGTGTTTTCTCGCTTATGCCTTGTCAAACTTTTCGCTGCTTCTGCTATATGCGAAGCTCTGCCCGTCTACGTACATCTACTTATCACTTAAACGCTAATCGTTACCTGCATCTGGCACGGTTATACATAGGATATGATGAACGCCAAAAAAAATGTAAAAACATCCTCTAATAATTCGATGCTTTACGTGTTGTTGGTTCCTTTCCTTATTGTTTATTATTTATTGTTTTTTCTTTTTTCTTTTTTGTTTCTTTTTTTTTTTATATTTTAAGTCCATAACAAAATTACTACGACAATCATAACTCTTAGATATGCCTGGAGGGAAATTTTGTGCTTTGCAAAATATATTCTCACTAAAAGTCGTACGCGCGAACTTGGATTCGTGTATAAGTTAAAAGTACACTGCGATATTACTTCGATCGGAGGAATCGGAGGAATCGGAGGAATCGGAGGCTTTAAAAAACTTTTTTCCCAGCTCATCGTAACCGGTAGTGCCCGAAATTCAAATTCCAACGCGTCTTGGATGAATCCTGGCGATAACGCGAGCGACTCGAGTCATAGGAATCGAAGGATAGAATTTTTTCTACTTTCTACGTTCTTAAAAATAAAATCTTACGCGAGGATACGTCTGGATACGCGTTATCGATTCGTCCCCGCCTCGATCGCAAGGTCTCGTTTATCACACCGATTCACCAATCCTAGATTTCGAATTTGGAACGTCGACGAGGAAACCGGAGACTTTGGGTACGAACGAGCGGCTAAAAGACGAACGATATCGATCGCTGCCGATGAGATGAAACGGATGAAAGTTTGGTCCCGTTACTCGTACGAGCGCTATTCGCATCCTAGGACCACCGGAGACTATGCATTTAAGGCCCTAATGTAAATCTACATCGATTAAAAACCGTCGCTACAATCTCCACCGACCGATGCTAAAAAGGAAGTTGTACGATGTCGTCGTCTCCAGGAACGCTGGACTACCGAAGAAAGGGTTACGATTCGACGAGTAACCTTTTCGTGGAATGGAACATCGACGAAAGCGCTCGACTATCGATAATTAAGGATGGATACAAACTCGTAGAAGTAGGAATCTCGTTAGATCTCGTTGGAATCTTTTAGATCTCGTCGAAACTGCACTACCGATTCCATCCAGTAAAGATTTACCCGAAAAAATTCGCTACGCTTACAAATATACGTTGACTTTTGCGGCTTGTGGTGGCAAACTCGAAGGATGGATCCAAATATATAATTATACTTGGAGATATCCGCTGTACAAAGACGTAAGATACGATCCCTCCTTCCGTCGCTCTTAATTTCTTTCTCGTATTCGTGAGAGGAACTGTTCAACTTTTAGGAACGAGATAGTGAATATCGTGTCGATGGAGCGTTGAAATATGTGCAGTGATATTTATTTTACTGTGTATCATTGTTAAATCAATTTCCCTGTTATACTTATACGTGACTTTTGTTCGTAGTGTTAGTTTTCTTTATCTCCTTACAATACACCCTCCAAAGCATATCCACGCATTTATCTCACTTCGTGAAATCGTTCTTTATTAATATTTGTTTTCTTCTCTTTTTAGAACGAAAATTTATCTTATCGTGAATTACAGATAGCCTCCAAGATATTTTTGTGACATTTGACGATGTCTGTATCACAATTTATTTGAATACAATCCTCTTTATAAAATCTTATTATTAAGCCCCGCGCTTTCTCGAATAAACGTAATATATGGGTTATTGAAAATTTTTATACTGGAATATGTCGCAGTATTTATTAATCGTTCGGGCTAAAAGTAATAATTTCTAGCCTTCCCATAAAATCGAATGAAACCTCGCTATTCTAACGTCACAAGCTGTTTATCTTAACCTTTATAATGATATTATAGTTTTACTATATATATACACCAATGTCAAGATTTCTCTATCACTTCCCGATTAATTTATATCAAAGATGTTTTTACACTATTAGAAATACTCGCAAACTCGAGAAAAATAATTATTCAACATTCTAGGCGAGCGAGTGTTAATTAAATGCTGGTGATTCGGAATAAACGTGTACCGATTGTTTAACTGTTTTTCGATCCTTGTTCCACAAGAATCGCTGATTTCCTTTGCCAAAAGAAATTTTTTTTTTTTTTTTAAATACAAGTTTTATAAACTCAAGACGCGCGGAATTAGATCTAAGCGAATAGAGGCAATCCGTTTCGTAGAAACCTAAAGAAATAAATTAATAGTTGTAATTTTATTACCGACTACGATCAAGAATCGAATAAAATCTTTTTTATTTCCAGTTTTATCCGATGCATCAACTCGATGCATCGATCGATCAATCGCGTGAACTTTGGCATATTACAGTAGAAAAAAATCCAAGAACCAGCCTCGGTACAAATTCCGTTGAAATTAGGATGAGTCGTTTCCAAAATCCATCCAACTCTTGCTATCGAATCGGTTGAATCGTGTCTATTATTATATTATATAATATATTCGTGCGTTCGTGCGTGCATATATGCATGTGGGTATGTACGTATGCGTGTATGTATGCATCAATGCACACATATATACATGTTTATATATATATATATATATATATTTGTTATGTATATATATATAGAAAATATCATCTCTTTTAATAAATACACACTCAGCGAGATGTTCGATTCAAAATCGACGCGTGAAATAATTATAAACGTAATCATCGTATCTATCACCGCTATCGTATCTATATATTGCACGTACTGGCATACCAAAATCGTTTGCATACATTACCAATGAACACGCTCGAACGCATCCCAAAGAAAAAGAAAAACTCACGCGCATATTCGGCACACTGCTAACAACTTACAAGTTTAGTTACATTGAAGTCGACGAGTCTACGAACGCGAACCCAGGATAGAAGGTAGGAAATATAACAAAGAGCGAATTTTAGTGTAAAATTATACTTATGGAGGCTGATGACCGACATTGAAGTACTCGGACCTCTGATTTCGATACTGGGAAGCGACGACTGCCTGTGGATTCGGTATGTGCCTCACGCCTATGTTGGGTTTGATCTTCATCCCGAAACCTGTGATTCTCTGATGAGGTTGAGGTATTCTGAGAGCCACTTTTCCAGCGATGTTCGAACCTCCCGACATCCCGGTAAAGTTCTGCGGCAGCTTGGACAAGTTGTCGACGTGGGAAGCGCTTCGATCGCCCAAAAGCGAAACCGCCGCGTCCGACAAAGTCCTCAGATTCGAGTCGTGAGTCTTTTTGCTCTCCTCCCTCGAGCTCTCGGGTATAATCCTGCTGGCGCTGGTCCTGAGAATACCAACGGGTTTGTCCAGATTGACGCTCTTCCCCTGGGAACCCGGAGACACCCCGGACGATAGATCGAGTACGTTGTCCTTGCCGAGGCTGGATGGGCTGCTCAGATCCAGCGGAGACTCGTACTTCCCGGTGGAGAAGGAACTCAGGGCGAAGGTGACGTTTGGTCGCTTCGCGTTCCTCAGGGGCGTCAGAGGAGGCGGCTCTTTCCTCTTGGCGCTGTTCATCGTTGGAGTACCGCTGCGGGGTACGGACGAAGACGGCCCCGAAACCGCGACGCTCGTCAAGGACACCTCCTTCGAGTTCGACATGATACTCTTGAGCGTGTCTCGCATCTGTTTCTCGGCGAGTAAACTGCGGACGCGGTTGGCTTTGCTCTCGCGCAGTTGCTTCTCGAGTTTCTCGCGCTCCATCGCCGGATCGCCCTTTTCGGAACCGGACTGCGCTGGACTCTTGGTCCTCTCTTGGCGGGTCTTGTTGGCCTCGCTGATAGCGACGAGACCCAGTTTGCGCAGTACCTCCTCGTTCTTGGGTGGCTCCTCGGGTTCGGGCCTGTCGTTTTGGGCGAGGGTGGCGACGGAGGTGGAGGTGACGGTGGAGGTGACGGTGGAGGTGGAGGTGGCGTTCGAGGTGGCGGTCGAGGTGGCGTTCGAGGTGGCGGTCGAGGTGGCGGTCGAGGTGGCCGTCGAGGTGGCCGTCGAGGTGACGGTCGAGGTGGCGGCGGTCGAGGTGACGGCGACGGCGACGGTGACGACGGGAGCGAACGATTCACCGATCACGAGTTTTTCGGCCAAGACGACCGGTTGTACTTTGTTTTCGGGTGGCACTTCTTTATCCGGGACGACGACTTTCTCTTCTATCACAGGACTCGACTTTCGCTCTTTGGTGGATCGGTGCTTTTGGGGATTACTGCTCTTTGTCTTCTCCTTTCTCACAGCTCTCATTTGCAGTAGTTTCTCCTTTGTCTGACTCCCGTTGACCGAACTCGGTGTCACTCGAGGCGGACACGGTGTTAAACGAACCTTCAACTTCAGCAAATCCTCGTGGGGAGTTGTCGTTATTTCGGCGATGACTCGTTTGTTCCTACGTTTCTTGCGTTTATGTTGGTGCTCCAATTTCGGCAGCTTTCCCGGTTTGGAATCGTTGCTGATCGGCAATGGATCGGGGGCCCGCATTACAGGTGTAACTTCGCAACGTGGTTTTTTGGTTTCGAAGTCCTTTGTACTCGGGTACTGATCGACGACGGTAGTCGCGCTCGTCGGTGGGGTTGGACGTGCACTTTTATCTAGACCGTCGGAGCGTGAAATCGCGGGTTTAGGACTGGGAGGTGGTGTCGGTGGTCTTTGAATATTCTCTATCGCTTGGTTACTCGTATCGGCGTTCGTAGTTGCGCTACTAGTGCTATTGTTACCGCTGCTAGTGTTTCCGAGATTATGATCGTGCGGTGAATTATTAGTTGCGGGTTCGTCTATTCGAGTGATACGGTACAAAAGCTTCATCGGAGCTTCCTGAAAGTAGAATTTCCAAAAAATTTATCGTGTTATCGAAAGGTCTGTATTTGAAAAACAACGCGTTAAATATGCAAGTAGCTTTTAAAAGCCTGTGAATTAAATCGCCGATTCTCCGAGACTTGCTCGATAAATCCGATATATCGATCCGTTGATAAAATATCCTTTTAAAATATTGGTCGATCTTTATAGATTTACGTCATTTTCATGTTTAAAAAATACTTTAAAATTTGAATAAAAGTTGAATTATTTTATAAAACTCGACTGTTTCATGGAATTATATCGATTATTTTAATCTACTAAAATTTTTTGAAGCGAAAGAACCAAGATGTCTATAATATTGTATAACTAATATTATATAACCCGTGATACGACCAATACGATCCTACTTTAAATGGAGTTACGATTCGTCGAACACGAATTTAAGTTTACGATAAAACAGTATTTTTACACCTAAAAATTGAAATGGAAATTAAATACGCGAAAAATTATTATTTTACAATAATTAAAAATAATATTCAGATTATGCATGTATAGGTATAAAAGTATACGTAACGAATAGACATTCTTCGTAATATTTAAAAACTATTTAAACTTTTAATATTTGAAAAAGTTGTCATGTCAGAAATTGAATTTGTTGATAAAATATAAATTATGAAACGTCGGGCCTTTGCAAAGCTATTTAAAACGTTATTACCCTACTTAAAGTCTAAAATATCAATCTCGATTTTTTATTACAAATCATTGGAGCTGATAAATCGGGTGAAGTCATTCGATAATATGAATTTTAAGTAATTTTATTAAAATTTTAAAAATACGTACAATATATTTCATAAAATTTTAACGCGCAATTTTTCCACGCGTATACTCGATTATCTTTAAATGTCTCGACGTCGATCGTAAGATTGTCGTAAAACATAAAAGTTCTTATAAAAATCGATCGGTCTCTAAAAACAAAATGTTCGAATAAAAAATCCAATTTCCTAGACAACACGATACAAATTTATCCATTGTAATTTAAAATCCGTTCAAAAAAAAAAAGCCAATATAGTCCGATACAAATCGATGAACCTTCACCCACGCGTATACACAGAGGCATAAAAGACAAAACCAAGGGTACAAAGGAAACTCACCCTTTTCCACTCGAAAATACAAGCCAAATCCATAAGTGTCCAGGACGGGTCGAGTATCTCGACTTCGCTCTTCGTCTCGCCTCCGCCGACCTCGTACATCATCTCGATCTTGCTGTTGCCTCGTTGATGGCGTTCGGTGTCGTTGTCATCCCAACCCCGTTTCAGCATCAGCAGCCTGAGCAAGTGTCGCACGGTAACTCCGGCTGGACACTTGAGGTATCTCGTCGACCCCTCGGCGACCGAGTCCGACTCGCACAGACTCAGACTGACGAGGTCGTCGAAGCCGAGGTCCGGGGCTCCTAGAGGCGGTTGACTCGGACTCGAACACTGGGGATTCGTCTGTCGGAAACGTCGACGCCTCTCCTGCTCGGATCTGAAGAGACCCGGGACGACCAGGTAGACCAGCCGTTGGAGCCCTACGTCGGGTGCGAGGGGAGCGACGACGTTCGCGTTGCATACCGGACAGGTTTTGGTTCCACCGCTCAAACGTTGGATTATGCAGCCTCGGCAAACTGCGAACACGAACATCAAACGGGTTGTGCGTTTTACGGCGAGTCTACTTATGGGTTTACGCGGGATTATTTTTGGATTATATTAGGTTTACAACGCGATCTCGAGAACCGTTAAACGATCGCGCGTTGCTTTTTCTTTTTGTAATTTACGGATTTTATCAAACGCTTTATGGATGCGGCCGACCGAACATTTTTTACTTTTTACTTTTGGAAGCGTAGGAACAAAAATGTGGACGTGCATCGATGTTAACCGAAATAAACTCGACCTTTGTATTTGGATCGGAGGGTCGATTTTTCAAATTATTCAAAATCATTACGAATAAATGCCAAAAATTGTAGAATGTAAAGGAAGGTTGACTAGCGATACCAAATATATATATATATATATATATATTTACCACGAGGTACGGAAGCCGAATTTTAATTAAATTTTTATCATCCGTTTCGGGATGAAACGAAAGTACGTTCGATAAATTTTTAAGCGCCAAGTTAAATATAACGTTTGGAATTCGTTTAAATTCTAAATTGCGCGAATAAAGTTCGGTGTTTATAGATTTTTCCATTCGTACGTACGAATTGAAACGCGACTGTAAAATAACGTCGTTATTTAAAAAATGAACTCGAATGATTAGATTGCGCGAGTCTACGAATATGTTGCATAAAATTATCGATGACTCGAACGTAAATCGAAACATTTAAACTTGCGATACTTCAACGGATTATAAATTTTAATGGTTGGAAAAACAGTAGAGGGAAAAAAACGACCGTTGAAAATAGTAACGTTACCGAAGAGCAAAGTTCATCCCTCGGACGAAAAAAAAAAATTGTCACGGTAAAGCAGCGAGCGTAAGTTCACTGAAAATACCGAACCACCCAGAAGGTAATTTATGCGATCTCTGTATAAGTCTCCGGGGGCGGGGGAACATCGCGAGGTTCACCATAAAGCGCAACTGCGCAACAAAGAAAGTACATCGTATTTAGTTTCGGCCGTGTAGTATCGCCTCCCGAGTGGCGTAGGGGGAGAGAGAGGGAGAGAGGAGAAAACGACGGAGCGCATTCGAGGGACAAGACAAACGAGGTGGCGAGTAAGCAGGTGTTACATATATATTAGCGCGTGTACGAGCGAGAGCCATACTAACAGGAATGCAGGCACTCGACGATCGTCGTCGCGTCTATGAGGTAACCCTGACACAACGGGCAGACGATGTGCTGGTTAAGGTCCTTGACGAGGGGCTTTTCTCTCTCCTTGAGCCCGACGTCGTTCCCGTCCGCTTCCCTCCTCACCTGCGGCCGTTCCATCTCTCGCCTTCTCGTCCTACGCCCTGGAAAACAAGTTTTTACGAGCTCTTTAGTCCAAGGCTGGGCATCTCTCGGATCTCTCGGATCTCTCGGATCTCTCGGTTCTCTCGCATCTCTCGCATCTCCCGGGCATCGTCGTATTTTTTCGACATTCGACGTCTTGCGACACTTTGTCCCTTTTTCGCGCTCTTTATATACGCTCTTTACATCGAGCGTAATGCGGATTCATTTCGCGTTACTTCGTGCGCGAGTTTAACGGACATTTTTCTGTTTTTTTTCTGTTTTTTTTTCGTTTTTTTCCGTTTTTTTCCGTTCTTTTTTTGTTTCGTCGAAGAGTCGTTTTAACTCGGTTTCCAATCAATTTAACGTGCTTGCGGCTTCGCTCTGCTCGCGCACGCAATAAAACAAATGCCGTCGCTGAAACCTAAAAAACGAGTTTATACTTTCCATTCACTGCATCTACTGCATACTCGTGAGCACGCGCGCGCACTTGTGCGTCTGTGTGCACCGTGTACGTGTAAGTGTACGCGTCCGTGTCGCGTCCGTGTACGTTTTACGCGAGTGTTCGCGCACGCGGTAAAGAAAGAACGGAATTTATTCAGAAAAATTATCCTTTATTTTATTTCGAGCCACGGAAATACAGACGTTTACGAAAGTAGGTTACAATTATCCTGACATTATTTTTATTTTTAATAAAAAATTCCATCCGAACGAAGTTATGGTCGTTGCGGAATGGCGATTACGCATGCATGGAAAAAGCCTTTGAATCGGAAGCACGAACGTTGAAAAAACCGAAAATGAATGTATTCGCGTAAGTTTGTGTGGACGTACGGTAAACGCGCGCGCGCACACCAACACGGACGTACCCAATACACCCACGGAGCGAGCTTTTAACAAAGGCTTAATAAGACAGAAATAAATGATCATTTCTAAAAATACAATGATTTTGAAACTCTTTTCTCCACGCGATTCTTAATTTTTGAAAAAAAAACTCGTGATTAAGTTCGACGCGTTTTATTTATTTATTTATTTATTTATTTATTTATCATCGACACCTAAAACGATTACATCCAACGCACTTACCATCGAATTAGTTATTTATTTATTACACTTGCAAACGAACGTAACCAATTATAAAATTTTTCTTGACTCACGCGTTACCGAGAACGAAACGTTCGCAAGGATCGGTAAATTTGAATTCTACGATTCGTAACAGCCATTTTTATATATTATAATATTTATGTACGACTAAGTTTTTCTTGGTACGTTGAGTAGATTTTTCACCGATCGCCTCGTATATTCAATTTAATTTTAATCGGTTCGTCCGTTAAGAGGTTATTAAGAGCCTCCGATGTTTATTCGTATAAATAAAGTGGGTAAATATTAGGAAAGAGACGTTTTCGAATAGTAGTAAATATATACGTTCGTTATACTAAAAATACGACGATCGTTGTTTTTATAAAGCGCGTAAAATACGTTGATATTTTAACACCGAATTATAAAATAGACCAACGTATCTTATCCGAAGAAATATTAAACTTTAAAAGTAAACAATGATAATCTTGAGAAAATTCTATATTTAAAAAGAAGCACGAACAAAATTTTCTTTTTACGATTTAAAAATACCCACGCTATTCATAGCCATCTAAATTTAATTCTAACAAGGCGATAGTACAACGCCTTTAAACTTTCTACGTACTTTTAATTCGCTACCGTTAGTCCCAATCGATTATTCGAGGCACATAGAACAAACAACGCGGAAACGAAAAACAAGACAGGATATTCGGACGGGCCAAGTTTTAACAACGAGACATTAAAACCATTCGACGATAAAACTCGTGGAAGAAAGGCGAATAAAGAGACGTAGACTTATATTATCTCGCGCTGTCATCGTAATACGTCCGTCTCCAATAACATCCTGGTGAGTGAGAGATCATAAAAGAAAAAGAAAAAAAAAAGAAATAAATATATATATATATATATATATATATATATATAAGAAGCACGTACGCGACGGCCCAGAAAGGAATTGCGAAAGAGAAACGGGACGTCGAGAGGCCCGTCTTCTATATATAATACGGACTCGCGCAATTTGGCGCGACAAAGCGAACGAGAACCACGAGGAAGAGCGAATCGATCGAGAACGCGAGGATGAAAAAAACCTCTCGCGTCGGATATTATCGAGCGACGCCCGTCGACGTCTCCCCCGAGAGTTCGCCTGAGTTTTTCCGGTAGCGCCTTCGTTTCTTCCGATCGCGAACGAAAACAAAAAACAGCCGAGAGAAAACAAAAAAAAAAAAACCGATCGACAAGGTTTACGTAACCAACACAACCACGCGACGTTCGTATCACTAGTTTGGCGTTTCCCGCAACTTTTAACATCGCGTCCTACGTTTCGCGGACGATAACAACGCGCTCCTACGATTCTAACCTCCGCGTCGATTTTTACCGTTCGATTCGCTCGCGACGCGTTCCTTACTCGTCCGACGACTACAACGGAACAAACAGCCCTCGTCGCTCCCTGACGGAACAATTAAATCCCAGCGGACCAATGTGTCCCCCTGAATACGTTACACGATCGAGACGACGCACCGGCTCGGATCCTCCTCGGCAGCTCCCGTCGAGCGCGTCGATCCCGAGGAGCGTCCCCTTGGTAGTCCACCGTTACGTGCCACACGGACTTTGTTTACATCGGCAGAAGCGCAGAGCGCCGTACATCCACTGGGTACCGGAGAAAGCCGCCTCTACCACCACCACCACCACCTCCACCACCACCAGCACCACCAACACCGCCGCCACCTCCACCACCTCCACCACCTCCGCCACCAGCACCACCACCGTCTTTGAAGCGCCGCGCGCGAGTGGCGAAACACGGAGAGAGCGAGCGAGCGAGAAAAACAACGATCACCGAGAATCGAGGCTCCGTTCGCTCGGGCATTTAAAAGTCACGTGCGCCAGAGCGAGAGGGAGCGATGAGACACGAGGCGCTTTGCGCGCGTGCTCGCGAATTCCCGATCTTGGCCCACACACTCTCACCAACGCACATCCACGGAGCCATAAACAAACGCGCGAGGGAGAGCGAGGGAGAGCGAGGGAAAGCGGCGGACGTGGCAACGACGCCCCGGTACGCGTGCGTACGTCTCCGTCGCCGTCCCTCTCGCGGGCGTCGGCCGCGACTACACCGCGAGCACCGCCGCCGAGACTCCGGAGCCTCTGCGACCGCGAGAACCGGCAACGTCGCCCTTCCGCGCGGCAACGTTTCGTGTCTAATAATCTGGCAACGACGTCGCCGTACACCGTGTCACGATTCACGACAGCCTCTCCCGGACGCACCTTCCTCTCATCTCGGCCTGGGCTTCTCCTGGAACCTAGCTCCAACCTAGCTCCAACGCCGTCGTCCTCGTCCTCGTCGCTCTACCACCGCTCCAAGTATACTACAGTTCCAGCCTCCGGGTTAGAGCTCGTAGTCGTCCTCGTCGCCGTCGCCGTCACCGTCGCCGTCGCCGTCGCCGTCGTCGTCGTCGTCGCAGTCGCAGTCGCAGTCGCAGTCGTCGTCGTTGTCGCGGGCCAACCGGATAGCGCCACCACAGCTCGGCCGTCGGTGTCGTGGACGCGCGGACGCTCGGTGGCTATCTGTTGTCTCCCCGTGGTGTGGACGACGGCGTCGGCGGGGAGCCCGAGATATCGACCCCGCCTAGGCTCCGCCCGCCGGCCCACGAGCGAGCCCGAACGACGCCGAGCGTCGACACGAAGGCGCCTCCCCCCGTCCCGCCGGCAGACCTCCTTCTCTCTCTCGCTCTCTCTCTCCCCCGAGAAGGAGAGCGATCGTCGACGAGCCGACGTTCCCGGGCGCGCGAGGGCGCTAACATGGCCCGCGGAAGCTCCCCCGGAGTATTATTAGCGGCACCTCGGACCACCCGGAGGAGACTCGGGACCAACAGCCTCGACAACCTCGACGATCCAACGGTTACGATCCCCCGAAGCGACCCCAAAGCGACGTCTAACGATCGGCGAACGATCGGCGAACGATCGGCGATCGATCATGAATCGGTGCTAATGGCGGCGGCGACCTACGAAACTTAAACCATGCACCAACGTCGCAACAAATCTAACGACTTCGAAATCTAAATCAATCGACGCGGTTATTCGATCGTTTACACTCGCGAAAGATCGACGCTTGTCTTTTCCTTGATCGTCGGGCGAACGCAATCGATGAATAGACGACGACGACGACGACGACGACGACGACGACGACGATCCGAGCCTCGAAGCGGGGGAAAGATAAATAAATATCGATCGTCCAATGATTTTTAATCACGAGATATTTCCGTGTTTTTCAACGACTCCGTTCTTACCGAGTAACTTTTTTTTTTTTTTTTTTTTAACTAACCGTGAGACGCGGACCGCTCGAAAGTCGGTAAGCCGCACGGATTTTCGGAGCTTTAATCTTTAGCGATAAGAGGTAAGCGCAAATATTTGTGTCTCGCGTAGTTGAGAATTACTATTTTTTTAGATATACTGGTTCACCGAACGTAAAACGCTAAAATCGTACCGTAGGCCGTATTTTCATCGATTGCGAGATAATTACGGCTTGGAATGGTAAACGGTATTCGCGTTTTACAATCGCGAACGTCGTTGCAGCGCTTAAACAAACGCGAGATGAGATGTAAAAAGGTTAACGCGTGTGTAACGATTGATTTCGATTGCTCATTCGTTACGATATGAGGAATAAAGTTACGAGTCCAACTACGACTTGGAGTACCGTAACCGCGAATTTTTTTACAATATAGTTCGTCCCGATGTTTCCGATGCTTCCGACGCAACCATTACTTACAATTTCATAGTTGCGTCGCTGATATTAATAATAAATGACAGGCTGCAATGTTACGAGGTCTTGGAGTAATAATATTTTTTCTATAAATAAAACTATTTCGATCGTTGACGGATTTTAACGTTCTTTCCTCCGATTCGAGAATACTTTGGATGCGTTATATCTTGAAAAACAAATTTCACCGACTCCGTAAATTAACTCCTATTTCTCATAGATATGGAAGCGAATGTATAATTTAAGTAAGTTATCGCTGTAAAAATATCGGTGATTCCTTTTCGAGTTCCTCTGTTACAATTGATACGTCATCGGAGATAAAAATTTTTAACTTTCTCACGTGGTCGTTTCGTCTTCGCGTGTCCTCCGATAATTCTCGTGATCTTTCTTTCCATATTCCCGGTCGTATTTTTATTTATGTTTTACTCTTAATTTTCGATCACTTTTATACGCCAATAAGATTATCGCACTTTCCTTATCATACGCGTACAACAATGGCTACTTCTCCTTTTTGATTCTTTTATATTTGCGTGCAATTGTTTTCTATTCGCTCGTGGTTGCAATAAATTTACGTTCGATTAATTATACGCTACCGTTAACAGTGTAAACGGAGACAAAATTAATTTTCTTATTTTTCGAACGAACCTTCTTTGTCGAATATTTATAATACCGAAAAGTGCGTATGGATTTTGAAAAGGTTTGGATACCGATACCAAGTTAAAACAACGACTATAGATAATAACGATTATAAAATATAATTTTATAAACTAATAAAAGCTATAAAAATCATTCGTTGTATCGATGGAAGAAATTTCTTTGTAAAAAACAATATAAATGTAAAATACTTGTCTCTTATATCCAGCGCCATTTTGAAATTTAAACAAATACTATTCGCAAAGTTATTAATATTTTATCCATATTGATAAATTTAATACCGAACGTATTCGAATTATTATAAATTCTCACGTTCCCGGCGTAAAATTTATGGAATTCCTTGTTATTTTATCGATACGGATGACATTAATGAGTCAAAAGGGAGTAACTCGATATGTAAATAATTTTTATTCTTATTATTTTTATACGTAAAATTTAAAAAATGTATTTCATGTTTTGGTTATTGCGTAGATGTTTAACCGTAAAATCTGAAAACGGTAATACCTAGATTATAAAATTATTTCGGGAATATACGTAATTGTTGACTCGTAAACAATTTTATCAACTATAAAATAGTAAATATTATTTACACATACATGGGTTCGAAAACAATTCACGAAATTAATTAGAAAATGGAAATTTTTTTTTTTTTAAATTTAAGCATTCGATATTGATAATATAAATTTGGTTTTAACTTAAGAATCGAGAAAAATGTACAATCAATTACGTATTTTATAGATTTTACGGTTTGGTAGTTATTCTATTTTATTACATCCTACGAATACAGGTTAAGTGAACAAAAAAACAATGTGTAATATTTACTTAATGTCGCTAACAATCGTGTTGAATAAATTTTTTATGTCACTTTTACTTATATATTATTATATATATCAATTTTCATGGATAAATTTTAATATATTGTACACGATTTTAACTATTGCGTCATAATTGTACGCTTAAGTGATTCTATTTTAATCAGTCGCATATTTAATCGTGTATTATTTATTCATATATCAAAATAACTCATTTTCTATGATTTTTCCTACTTTTCTACTTAACATTCTACATTTACATTTCAGTTTTTGCAAGATTCTAGAGACGCTATTCGAACCAAATAGAGCAACTGTAAAAGTTGATAAAACCAGTATAGTATTTTCAAATAAATAAAAAAGAAGTTTAAGAATTATGTAATTATATATTTTTTTAATGTTTCACGTATTTAATGCTGTAAATTTAACTTAAAAATTCCAGAAATCTGAAATTAAACAATATATTTTTTAATCCGCATAATTTTTATAGATTTTTACATTCGCATCGTAAAGAAAAATTTAAATAAAATTTCATACAAATTTTTTAATCTAAATTAATTAAAACTGATAAAAAAAATATACACTTTTAATCGGTAAATACAATTTTCTTCGGATATATATAATTTAAAAAATGAATACAGACATAAATTTTTTCTTTCGATAGCAAAATAAAATTTATTTACACGAGTATTTATTATTTCGTATAGCAACTCTATAAGACTACAAGTATTATATTGTTTAACCATTACAAAATAATATTCCATGAAACGATATTACGACTTCCTTCAAATGAATTTTTCATTCTTTACTATTCTGTTCCAGCAAGATATATAAAAGTAATGTGATCTAAAAAAAAAGCCATTAAAATAATTTATATCTGTACCGTATATCGACTAAAATATTATTTATGTATACTATATTATTTATGTACTAAAAAACGTAATTTTTTAAATAAAATAAATATACGTTATATTTTTTAAAATTGAGTTATCGTATTTTTAATACACGTTTCAACATTTTGTTTGATAATATTAATAGCGCTATCTCTGGCATTAATTTAATAACCTCTCCCTAGTCCCTCACTTCACTTATAAATAGTACATAGAAAAACAAGTACAACGCGTTTGGCTTGAACACTTGGTTAAAATCTACTTTATAGCAGTGTAACCGAATTAGCCTTGCAATTAACGCTAAACTCAATTCTATAGATTACATACAGAATTGGACCTTTGTTGGTCGACTTTGGTATTGTTTACTTAACAAACCTGCCTTTTTCAATGCTTCTCAATTCACCATTCTTTCGGTGTAAAGACCGATTTGCTACTTTTTCTATTATCGAAACGTGATTTATTACAACGATAGTAAATTTTGAGCAGTCAACTACACCGTACGTATTTCATTCCCCGATGAATAATGGGGATACAGAATACAGGAGTCTCGAACATTGGCAGATCATTTCGAAAGTATAATTCATAGTAGTTGGCGAGAATGACGTTGGTCTTCCAGTCCAAGATATTTAAGATAAGTAATCGTTTTGGCGAGTGGCTTGTGATCGGCGGATGTTAATAAACGAAGAATACAGGGTACCAGTTCTTTCTCCTTCGAAGCAGACAAGTTTATTTCGTAATGATCTTATAGAATCGAAAGGGTTAAAAGCTATTCGATCGTAGCTTGGAATTTTCTTACTCGATACCTTTTTTTTTTTTTATTAACTCGCCCAGTGTTTC
Source organism: Dolichoris vasculosae (assembly GCA_018907195.1). Taxonomy (NCBI): domain Eukaryota; kingdom Metazoa; phylum Arthropoda; class Insecta; order Hymenoptera; family Agaonidae; genus Dolichoris; species Dolichoris vasculosae. The sequence continues at coordinate 4,320,343 of JACCHY010000009.1, read as the reverse complement.
TATATTTTTTACTCTCGTCGCGCGATGTCGAAACAAAATGTTTCCAAATCCGAAATATAAAAAGAAGATGTCTATACCGGTGATAAAATACAGAGATAATTCCAAAAATCTTCTGCTCCGATTTAACCAATTCACTGATATTACCGGAATTTTATGTTCTATCCCATCGACGGTATTACTTGTCCTCGTGACAAGAAACGAGGGCATATCGAAATATTTAATTAAGGGCACTTTATCGAGCTTACAATATCTTAAATAAGATGCTTTATAAAACGATGATGGTATTTGGTTATATTCTTTATATTTAAATGTGTAGGTTGTTTGAAAAAGTGCCGACTCGATTGAGCCGGAACACTTAGAAGATTTAAATACATTAGAGTTGATTATGCGGAACCAATTAGCCCTTGCGTTACAAAAGAATAAGGAAATGGACCTGACATAAAATCTTTAGGCGTGTCTGTCCGAGTTTACTGCTACGGATATTATTAAGAAAGACTTCTTTTTATCGTTTAAGCAATTCGTTGATCAACTGTCACATTTAACGGAATGTCTAAATTCTGCGAAAGGAATTTTTTGTTTACAAAAATAGAACTAGGCAAGTTATTTTAGAAGACTAGAGCTTCGAATTAGGAATTCTAGTTAACTGCAGAGCTTCGGGGGAATTTAAAAGGTCGCAGTGTAAAGTTAAACATTCTATTCAAATAAATTATTGGTAATATTCATTTCGATTTAGAAGCAACGTCTACCCTCTTAAAACCTCTTCAAGCTGTCAATGACGATTCAATGAATCGATCCACGGTTCTTCAACTCTTTTCAATTGATCTGTCGACGTCACGTTAGCCTCGGTCAAAATTTCTCCAGCAGATGTTCAAACATTTTTGGAATCGATGATCGGTAAATTACCTTTCTGAATTACAGGCGGGATGAAACTTGCGTACGACTTAAGCTAAGCTCATCGATTTATGTCTTTTACAGTTCTATCCTTAATTATCGTCAATATAAATGTCATTAAGCGCAAGTACCTAAAATATACTCTGGATGGAATAAACTTATGCGAATGACATAATTAAGAATTGCAACCTCTTCGTTAATTTTTATGGCCGGTTGCAAAAATCCTCTTATTTTGAAAATTAAGATCGAAATATCGCCAATTAAAACATTAACATCATCGCACAAATTATTTACATTCTTACTTAGCAAAGCATCGATAAAATTTGCTATCGGTAGGCAACTACTTAAATATTAATCTAGAGACCTTAACATAGTCTTACGAGTAATTTTAGTCAATCATTTTATGCTTTACACTTTGCGATATATATTTTTTGCTTAACATTGCATATTACGATATATTTATTCTATTATTCATTCATTCAAAGCTCATTCGTTGTGGAGATTATTTTCTTTATCCTACTTCATTGATATTTAATCGTTACCTTTTAATATTTAATTTCAACGATTTTTATATCAGTACGCTACACTTTTTCATCTATTACTAAATAAAATAAAGGTCTAAATATCGAATTTTTCCATTTAGTTGCAACGCAAACGTATACGTAAGTATTATAAATACTGTAAAACCTGTACGACTTTTTATCCGATACATATAACATTAATAAAATACGTAATTTTTAACCGCATCGACGCTATAAATTTTATGAAATAATTCTTATTTAATTGAGTAACTAAACCGTTAAAAATAAATAAAATGCGTAGCTAATTTCAAATATTAAAATAAAAATTTATGACAATTATTTTATTAAATATTAATTATATATAATTATTTGATACAATTTCGTAAACGATACTTATTATTATTTTTTAATATTAACTCACTGCTTATTCTTATTCAAATTAAAAATATAAAACAGTCGAGTTTCTGATGCAATATCATGAAATTATTATGATCAACAATCATACGTAAATACGTAAATATTGCTACACGACTTCTGAAAAGTTCATGGTTTAATCAAATATATATATTTAGTTTATAATTATAATAATTAATTATAAAATTTATTAATTTTATATAATACTATACACCTAATTTAAAAATGAAATTAATATTTTTTATTCTTCAAACTTTGCAAAAAACTACATATTAAGTTTTATAAATGTTTAGACTTTACTTTAATCATAAATGATTTGGGATATTTATTTTTATTATAAATTCATATAAATCAATGAATGTAAAATAATCGATAACAATGCAACACAATACCGAAAGTAAATCAAAATTTTGCATTTGTTTTATAATACCTTTAATCGTTTAATTGTAGACAAAAGGAGAGATAATATTAATAATTATTATTCTATATATTCGTTGCGTAATTTTTATTGTACTGTTTATATAAGTACTAATACTATTAATCACTTTTAATAATTCGTTATTGTAGTCATTATGCGAATTATCCAGAAATATTAGGTAACAAAGCTTTACGAATAAAGATTAGATCATTGATTTTAATTGCATGTTAATGTGTTTATCTAATGGTAACGTATATTTATATTTTTTTCTAGAAAATTAATTATTTATAAGTTTAAATTTAAAATCTGTTTTTAAATTTTTGTACGATTTCATTATATATATATATATATATATATATATATAAATTTCATTCAGAAGCCAACAAAAAAATTGTACATCGAATATTCAATATGCATCATTCAAAGAAATTCAATTACGCCTTCGAATAGAAATTATCACTTAAGAATTATAAATATTCTAGTACATAATAAATCAAAAAAAGATTATCAACGTCATATTGAACTCTCGCAAAGTTTTGTCCATATATTTCTACTTGACATGTATAGAAATCCTATTAATTCTTCAATTTCTGTAAGCTTTGCTAATTTAATTACACCTACACAAATTTTTGTTTAATGTATACCTTATTAAATTATTATACTATTTTATAATAAGCTATTAATGTAAATAATTAGGTAAGTGCAAAGTTTTACATACGAAGACGCAATCATTTCACTAATCGTCTTTTGCATTATGTTTCTATATTATTGATTCGTCTAATAATAGAATTTCGCATTATAATATTGCAAAATGATAATAACAATTTTTTAATTATGATCTCAATTTACATGTTTTGAAAACGTAATTTGTCGCAAAAGGTGCAAATCACACGTACATTTTATTTCGAAATGCGATCAATCTTCCGGAGTATACATCTTGTAAAAACATGAAATTTTTAAAACTTACTTCTTTTTTTATTTTTTAATATTAATTTCAAAAAGAATATATCGTTAGATCTATTTATTTTTAATTTCATTTTATTATTCTTACGGACATCGCAACGTTTTCATATGAAAATTTGTTATTTGTGACGTATTAAAAATAATAATTATTAAATAAATATTAATAAGCTTCTTATTAAATTTATCAAAAACTTATCAATTTAAAACTATAATTAATTTAGAAATATATAGACTGACAAAAAATATTTTGAGAACCTATCGAAAAACGATGTTACGGCAACGAGTTAAGATGCAAAATTAACTGTAAAATCCAAGAAAAGGACAATTTATAGCAGTATTATAACATTTTTAATTTATCATAGTTAAATAAAACTTCTTAAGGAGCTTAAGTATGTTATAATTATATAAAGAACAGAGAAAACAAAATGTCAACTATTAAAAAAGCTATCTTAGAGAAATAATTAAATTTGTTCAAATTTTTTCACCCGTAAAACAATGCTTACATTTATCAGAATTTATTTATATATTCAGCAATATTCCTTAAAAATATATATAGATTAATTATATATGACTTCGTTATCATTAACCAAATTAATCTTAACTTTGCGAACGCTAAATTTATCGAAAGTTCTTCTTGATTTTTGACGTAATATCTTAAATTTTTTTAATGTTACAAATGTATATTATAAAAAACGACTATTAATAAATATACTCAAGATTCTAAATGTTCTTTAAAAATCAATAGAAAATATAATATTTTATTTAAAATATAATGATATCTAAAGATCGATTCGACTTCACATTTGTAGTTTAACACGTAAAAACTTTGTTCACGTGATCATCAGTTTGTAACACGCGATTTTTACTCCTCCAAAGAATTATAAAAATGTCTTACATTTCTAATAGAGAAAGCGTCATAATAGGTTCGCCCGGTCGAGTCGATCCTCGTCCGAGTCGATGAAAAGTCAGAGTCCCTCGAGAAATATCTGAGTTTTGACTTCCAGATTTACGCGTATCATAAGCGGATGTTCAACAAGATGGAGAAACTATCGTCAATGTTTGCAAAAAACGTTTCCTTAACAGCAATTCCCTGGAGGCGAAAGCGAGTCACACCCATGTCATCATTAGAAAGGCTCGGGAGCCTTTGACTTTTCATGAGATTAAAATTGCAAAGCAAACTCGTGTCGGTACGAAATCATCTTGATAATAGCACATAATTTTATTTGATGGCAGTATTGAAGTCTTGCGAGCTTCATATTAGCATACGATTTATTGTACTATTTCAACAAAATATAGATCATTATTTTGAAAGTGAGCAGGAATGAAAACTAAAATATTGAAAATACGTGATCGAATGTATTAAATATATAATACTTTAAAAGTTTTATTGAAAAAGAAACTTTCTATCGACGATCAAAATTCAGAATGGCTAAGAAACTAAAAGTTAGAAAAAGAAAATGTAACGTGGGCTAAAACATTGATACATAAAACACTAACGATTAATTAAAAAATCGTACGTGTAAAAATATTCGTAAACTAGATTATTATACGTAATTTAATGTATATTTGGTATTGTTTTTACAGTTTCGTATAATTTTTATCGTTTGATCCATGGTTAGGAAAAATTACTTTCTTTAATTTATTTTAGCTAAATAAATTATATTTTCTATACATTTTGATAATTATAGATTCTAAAGAGGAACAAATATAAATAAATTCTAAATTTTAATTAATTATATTCATTTTTCGTGTAAAAGGTTCGTTTGAATCGGTATAACATTCCTTAAATTTGTAAACGCATAAAACCACAGTTAAAGAAACAAAAAACTATTATAATCAATTTAGTTTTTATATCTAATATTAAAAATGTATGTACTGTACTAATTAAACATCAATTATAGAAAAAATTCAGGGTTTCCGTATTTTACGTAATATAATTTTACTGGTGCTCACAAAAATTTTAGCGACTCGCAAGTTAACATTATTATGTACATAAATATCCTATAATTAAACATAATGGTTACATATTCAATAAGTTTCTAATTTATAATGGTCAGAAAATGAATATGAGATAAAAAGTGAAAGAAACTTGAGAAATTTAAATAAGATCGCGATAAGAATCACCGGAACAAAAATGATAGTTTGGTAATTCCAATTATTGTAATATAACAGGAAATTTTATTTAAACGGTAAAATTCCAAGTAGTTTCCTTAATTTCTATTTGCTTATATTAATATTTATTCGAGCATCTACAACATTGAATAACAGATTCCTTTTTTTTTATTAATTTTGAAAGGTTTATCTTTTGTATACGAAAATGAAAGAATCCAATTTCAGCATACAAAGGCAAAATAGAAATCTTTATCAGCATCGTATCAGTTTACATCGTTCAAAATTTTTCTTATATAAAATTCGGTATTTTTGTCGACAATTTCTTAAAATTATAATCATAATCTTTGGATTTAAACATTTTTGATGATTTAGTTACATTTTTTCAAACGATATTCAGATAATTTGGTAAAATGTTATCTATGAATTTTTACTTAGAATTACATCTGGAATCAACAAAATTATTTTCATTCCACATTTAAATATTGAAATAAAGAATATAAATTCGTTTTGAAAATAATAAAAATGTATTGGAATTTAGAATATATTTTCTCTCTATCGAGACAAAAATGTACTTATTTTAAACAAAATTTGACGTTTGAAATAAATGTTGAAACTCGTATATAATGTGATATCCTTGCATCTAATTAAAATTATAATATACGTTGAGTATAAAAAACGTTTTGGTCCTTGGAGTGGAACGAAATATTATTGCATAAAAATTTTGTTCGAGATTGATCGTAAATGCTAATCTTTACCAAACGACCTGCAGCAAAGCAAAAATAAAACAGCAACGTTCGGCATTTCTTTATATGAACATTACTAAACATTACTAAATATAACATAAATACTTCATTATTATTAGTCGTTACTAGTTCATTTTATCATCGACGTCGATTTCCTCAAACCTGTTTCAGAATTTGAATTACAAGTTTACATTTTTAACGGTAAAATTGTGTCAGCGTTCTAGAAAATTCGAAGATAATAATTTTCGCGCTATTCCGAATCATGGTTGAATATTACTATAAAACGAGAAGTTTGTAAACCCTAAAAAGCTTCGAATATGATTTCCATAGAAAATTATTATTTTATTACGAATTAAACTCGAGACTTTTTTAGCGATCCGAATATCTTTCGAGTATTTCAGATTAATTCTCTTTATATTATCTCTTTATATTATTCTTAGCCGTTTCAAAATATAGAAAACGATGCTTCAGTGGAGTTTGTTAATTTAAAACGAATGAAACGAATTCTTCATTTACTTCAAAGAAGTTAATTTTAGATCTATGAATTATTATCTTACGCGTTATTTATCAACGTTAAAAATTTGAAATATATCGATAAAGAATAAAAGTTCGGATAACCGATTTACGGAAAGATTCGAAAAACTAATTTTCAATAATAATGTAATTGGAACGAGCAAAATTGTAGGTAAGTTGTGGTAATCGCCATTTCGTAATGTACCTTCTATAATATATTTATATTAGAAATTAAGTACGCAAACTTTATAAAAATAAGATGCACAATTTGACGTTTTAAATTTAATTATAAATACTCTATAATTATAATATATATATATATATATATAATTAACTGTACAACACAACTAAATATAATTAGTATCGCAAAAGTAGGTTTGCTTTTCAATAAAATAGGATCGAGTTATCGACAGTTTTATTATAAACGGTTATCATATATATAAAATTTGTAACATTCAATACAGAATCCATCCATGTTTTAATAGACTCGGAAGTCACCGCATTCGGCTGATATATAAAATCATTATCATCAGGGAATATGCCGAAAAAAAGACGATATTTCGGAAACGCTGCTTTTATTTTTAGTCGTTGATAAACATTTTAAAGCAAATAGCACGAGTAGGACGTTACGATTAAAATACCTTATAGAAATAATTGCACGAGTGCAGACTAACGAATCAGCATTACGTAAAATGCAGCTTTCATCATTAATCGAGGATTTCTCGTAAACCTAAGCAAGATCTCAGATTACATTTCAAGTATCATTTTCAGTATACTTATGAGTTAATGTCCACTCTCTTCTCCCTTTCTCTCTCTCTCTCTCTCTCTCTATCTGTTTTTTCCGTCTTAATCCAACAAGTAAATCCCATGACAACAAAATAAAACCTACAAACGAGTGATAATTATGGATGCGAGTAGCATTTAGCGATGGTGTGAAACGGATCAGTGGGCAACGGAATTTTAATATAAAAGTTGCACGTACGTCGAGTTTCTGCGCGGATAAATAAATATCTCCATCCACCGAATCGAATACACGCGTAAATAATATGTCGATTCGATCAGGTTCCACGTTCGCAACGTTCAAAAGTATCGCGAGACGCGAGTCGCAGACGTCGAAACTAAACGAACGTAAACGATCCGATTATTTAACGATTCATTCGAAAAACAACGCAACCTCGCGTTTTTCAAGAGCGTGAGAACAAGGATCGACATTTTGGAATCGCTCGCTTCGAGCTTTTTTACGGTCCTCGGAGGAAACGACGTACTCGAGGCAAATGGCGTCAGTGGCAGGCCCTTGTTCGGGGGCTTCGGGGGCTGTAGGACTCGCACACCCGGATGCCTCTCTCTCTCTCTCTCTTTCTCTCTCCCTCTCCCTCTCTCTCTTTCTCTCTTTGTCCGTCACTGCCTCGATTCCGATGGCTATGCCAACAGCGACGAGGCCGCGGTGCTGCAAGGGGAGTCGACCCGAAGGCACCAAAGACGCCTTGGCTCTGATTGGTCCTCCCGACTCCCCAACCCTCGCGGGCATCGCTTATAAACGGCGCACGCACACGAGCTCGACTCGGCTTTATTCCCGCGCCACACCGACGAGGGCAACGCGCCGATGACGCGGAATCCATTGCGGAGAGGCAAACTCGAGGGGTCCCTTCTCTCTCTCTCGTTCTCTCTCTCGTTCTCTCTCTCGTTCTCTCTCTCGCTCTCTCCTCTACACCTCCGTCCATGGCACAGGAGGCGAAACGGCTCGAGCTTCGTTCGAATCCGGACGGCGACTCGTTCGCGGCGCTCGACGTCGCCTAACACGGACTCGACCAGGGACACATTTCGCGTCGAGCCTTTGCTTTTTCATCTCTTTTAGCTGCATCATCCAAACGCGCGCGCGCGCGCGCGCACGCGGGATAGAGAAAGAGAGAATGAGAGAGAGAGAGAGAGAGAGAGAGAAAAAGTAATCTTTCCACCGAATTCTCTACCTCCCTTTCCGCCACCCCTTTGCAATTCCTCTTCCTTCTCCCCTCCTAGACGTCGCCGGTTCTCTCGGCGTGTCGTCGTTCGGTTTCCACTGTTCGAGCCTCGCGTTTCGTACGAACAACGTCTTACAACGCGAAGACTAAGTAGTCGGCGGGCAGGTACTGGTTGGTCGCAAGGGGGAAGAGGAAAGCAAATAACGAAGCGGAAGAAAAAAAAAAGAACGGGGGATTCTCTCTTCTGGGAGAAGGATGTTTTTCGTTTCTTCCCTCCGCTCTTTCGCTCTTTCGCTCTTTCGCTCTTTTCTCCTCGCTTCCTTTTCCTCGTTGTGTCGAAAGAGGGCTGCTCTTTATTAACGGATTGCGACAATGACGCCGAGCGACACGATTGCGTTTTCCTCGCGTTTATTCGCGGCTCGTAAATAAACGAACGGGCAATTAAGCAACGAGATTTTATCGAAGCCGCTTTAATTTTTGCCTCTTCCATTACGTTCCATTACGCGAGCTTCGTTTATCTCTCGTTGCGACATTTTACGATGCATTCGGTCTTTGATCGTTGAAATTGCATTCTTAATTCTTGATTTATTTATACGAACTTCTCTTTACGTTCGAATAAGCTTATAAAGAAACGCCGATACGTCGAATAATTAAACGGTAATAACGGAGAAGGCGTAATAAAATTGTACTTTAACGAATCTAATTTCAATATTAATGATTTTAAAGTAGCGTCGAGTAGTTTGTTTAATTTTTATCCGGGTTTCGGAGATAAATAATAATGGAAGTAAAATCGACTTTGCATTCGAGAAAATCTCGTTCCTATGGTCGTAAATAATAAAGGATTTCGCTACTAGGCGATTATCGTATGCGTAATTTACCGTATTTATATTACTTTATTATTTACGATCGTCTCGGAAGATAAATAACGTTCCATTAATGATGTACTCGACTGCCGATCGCGTGTTAAGCCTGGCGGTAATTTTTCACAACTTTCCCGGCGCTCCCCGCGACTCCTTTTGGTTTTTCCATTTCTTTTGCGAAACAAAAAAAAAAAAAAAATCCCTCTCGTTCCTCTCGGGTATAATGGTTCCCCGCGACGCAACGATGCGGTACACATTTCTCTCTATTCCTCGACGAATCCGACAGCCGTACCCAGAACTTTTTTGCACGCCTACGTGCACGCACGTAAGAGTTGGAACCGAGAAAGGAAAAAAACGCGTTAGTGTTGGAGCGCGAGAGTGGAAGAGCGAGAGAGAGAGAGGGGGGAGGGGGGGAGAGAGAGGATGAAAAAGGTTCGGTCAAACTATGTACGCATAGTCCAAGGGACGCGCGCGCGTGTTTTCGTATGTGTGTTTAGGGTCTGCTCGGAGATCTACGGGGAACGAGTGGTAAAACGTAGGGTCCCGGATCAGCTGGGTTGCGAGTGGGGGGAGTTCCGAAGGGGACTGAAAAAGAGCTGGCTTTGCTATTTCGTTCTATTCCTCGCCCTCTTCGTCGTTGTCGCGGTCGTTGTCGTTGTCGTAGTCGTTGTCGTTGTCGTTGTCGTTGTCGTTGTCGTTGTCGTTGTCGTTGTCGTTGTCGTTGTCGATGTAGTCGTCGTTTCCTCGCCTCTCTCTTCGAAGAGAGAGAAAGATGGTGGACGAAATACAAGGGTAGTCGCTAGTGGGGAAAATCGAGAGGACTCGCTGAAAAGGGCAGATACAGGGGAAGAGAATGGAGGGATAGAGAGAAAGAGAGAACATCGAGCTGAAACGAAGCGTTATACCACTGTTGCTGCACGACGGGGCGAGACACATGAAAAATCGATCGGTATAGAGCCATCGGACGCGTATGTGCACGCTTATGTGCACGCGTATGTGCACGCGTACGTGGACGCGCGAGCCGAGCCCGAATCGCGGAGCCTACACGTATGTACACGCGTGAGCAGCGCGCGCGCACAGATACGCACACTAGGGACGAGCGGACGGGCGGTTTCGATGTAATGTACGACTCTGCGAGGGGCGGCTCGAAAATCCCGGCCGAGTCGGATAACTTCCGAGCGGGAGATTTTCGAGTGGTGCGATTTCTTTTTTTTTTGCGCGCGAGTGCGTCTCCGACCGCGGATAGAATTACCGTGATATCCGGGAGCCGCGCGCGCGGGAGAATCGCGAAGTCGAGCGCGAAGTCGTCTAATGACCGGTGCAGTGTGACTGTGCATTGATCAGAGGAGAGAGAGAGAGAGAGAGAGAAAAGGGGAGACGAGCGACCACTCAGCGCTCCGAGGGGGAAGGATAGGGATACAGAGAGAGAGAGAGAGAGAGAGAGAGAGAGAGAACGAGAGAGAGACGAGAGAGAGAATTTTATCAACGCTTTTTCGGTCCGATACTCGGTTTCGCGATACGAATAGAGCGATGCAAAGAAAAGGTAAGGACGGAGATAGATCGAAAAACGCGTGCGCGTGTGCGTGTGCCTGAGCGTGCATGCGAGAGAGAGAGAGAGAGAGAGAGTGAGAGAGAAAAAGAGACAGACGTCGGGAAGCTACGATTCCGGTACGAGAGCGTAGCTTAAGTCCGTCGTCTATCTCCGTCTTATCTTGCCGATGAGGAGAAAAATGTGCGCGCAAATGCGGTGGAAAAGGCAAAAGGACGGATAATCGGAGAGTAAGAAAGAAAAAAGGATGGAGGGGGAGCGAGTGGGGGGAGCGGCGAGGAACAAACGAAGAATTATACGAGGCATGTGCGGCTTCGGTCTATACGCGCTAGAAGGAAGCCGAGGTAAACGAGGAGAGCCGGGTATGGTATAAGCAAGGAAGGAGAGAGAGAAAGTGCGCTCTCTCCGAGAAAGCCGACGGCACAGCTGTGCCAAGGAGAATAACAGCCGACGACGAGAGGGAGCGTTCGGTATACCAGCACATTCTCGCAAAGGGAAGAAGGAAGAAGAAGCGGGGGTTGTAAAAGGCGCGGGCGTCCCGGGAGTAGGGGGAGTCCCGTCCGAGAGAAACGAGAGAGAGAGAGACGAGCGACGGCACCGTGCGTTGGTCGATCCACGGAGTGCTCGAGAGTGCGAGGAGCGGAGAGATAAACCGAGAGAGCGGGAGAGAGAGAACGGGAGAGAGAACGGGAGAGAGAACGACCAAGTCCGGAGCAGGAAAAGGGGAGGGAGAGAGAGCGTATGTACGCTCGGCGCTGGTTTCGCTCTCTCCTCGACTCGGCTTTCCTTCCTCATCGGCGGATCGGAGTCGGAGAGCTCTTTAGTCGGGCACGAGAGTTCGCATCGTTGGGTTCCGTTCGGCGTTCGCTCGGCGCGTTGCCATTATCCGTCTAACCATCTATCCCGACGAAAAGAGAAGTAGAGACGGAGAGAGACAGAAGAGAGACAGAAAGAGAGAGAGAGCGAAGGGAGGCCGGCCCCCCCTCTCTAACGCCCTACACCGCACACACACGCGCGACTGACGCGCGCGCGCGCGCACGCGATACAAGTCCGTGCGGTAGGACACCACGCACACACACTAACCTCCGCACGCTTACATTTTCGTCGAGCCTCCTCGTAGAGAAGAGTCGTTGGAGCCACGGTGAACGCGTCCGACGTTCGTAATCACCGTCGCCCGATAGGAGCAACCATGGCATGGCGCTAGTCATCGCCTCGGGCACCGCCGGTCCGAGTGTCTTCGTCCCTCGGGATCCAGAGCTCTAACGAATTCGAGAAACGAGGGGGGGAAGAGTGGAAGAGAGATAGAACGAGATACAAAGAGAAAGGGGGAAGGAGTTGGAGCGGAGTCAGTCAACGATATCCACAACGTCGACGACTACGACGACGACGACGACGACGACTACGAGGACGAGGAGGCGGACGACTACGAGGACGACTACGAGGACGAGGAGGTGGACGGCGAAGGAGAAAAAGGAGCCCAGGCGCGTTCCTGCGATGCCGCTGCCCTTGTCGTTGCTGCTGCTGCCGCCGTTGCCGCCGCCGCCGCCGCTGCCGCTCACCGCGAGATCGGCGCAGACAAAGGGGGACGGAAGCCACGGCACTGGCGCGCCGCAGTCGTGCTAGTGGATGACTCCACGGCGGAGTGACTCTGCTCACGAGCTCGCGGCAGCGCGACGTCCCTGATCCGACGACGATCGGAGGAGTAGGAGAAGGAGGAGAAAGGAGGTGCAGGAGGCGGAGGAGAGAGGAAGTCGTCCACGTCCGCGACCAAGACCGCGACGACGACCGCGACGACGACCGCGACGACGTCGACGACGACACGGCCGAAGAATGCTATACTGCTCGAGGGAATAACATTGGGCCTCACCACGTACGTATTATATGCATCGGCTTTTGATAGTCGTGTGCGTGCGCGAGACTCGCGAGTGTAGGCGCGCCCCGCGGTCGAGGACGAGAGGAGGATGAGGAGGATGAGGAGGAGATGAGGAGGAGATGAGGAGGAGATGAGGAGGAAGAGGAGGGTGAGGAGGAGATGAGGATGAGGAGGAGGAGGAGGAGGAGATGAGGATGAGGAGGAGGAGGAGGAGAATCACGACGATGACGAGGAAGTCGAGGTCGAGGAGGTGGAGTACACGCACCGCCGGTCGCTGGAGCGCGCGAGGAAGAGGGACGAATAAAAAATAAAAAAAGGTCGACCGCGCGTGCGTCTACTCCCTCTCGCCGGGCTGGATTCTCCAGAGGGAGAGGGGAAAATTTATGGATCGCTTTCCGCGAGAGGGAGGCAGAGTCAGGGGAGGGGACCGGCTTTTCTTATCTCCGACTCCGTTTTCTCCCCGGCTCTTATCCTCGGCTCGCGAGTTCTCGCACGTGTGCGCCTAGGCGCGTTCCACCTCGTAATTCAAACGCGAGAGAATCGCGCTTTATCGCTCGCGTTCCTCGAGTTTACGACCGGTGCCACCGGCGGTGACGGCGACGACGAAGGCGACGGAGATAATCGCGAGTCGATCGACCGCCAATGGGAGGATCGGTAAACAAACCCGACTATTGTTTACACGAGATCCCCGTCTCGAGTGGAGCCGTTCCCAGTCGTCTACGCGATGGAGCGACTCGCCCTTGCCTGTCGAGTCTCGAGTCTCCCTAGGTAGAGTAGCGGCGATCGATGGGAGCTGCATCGGGCTCCGCTCTCCAACGGAGGCGAAAAGGGAATTAAACGAAGTGGGAAAAAAGAACGAGGGATCGCCCGGAGGCCGTAGACTCCGAATCGGAATAATGGAACCTTTGGTAAATGGCTCGCCGTTGCTGCGCTTCCGAGGGAAGACGCTCGACTTGGATTGGCCCCTCGAGAGTCGGTGATCGCAAATAAATAAAGCAGTCTCGCGTTCTGGGAGATGAAAAGAGGAGGAGGTGGAGGAGTTGGAGGAGTTGGAGAAGGAATAATAGGAAATGCAATCTCGGGACGTAATTAGCGAATACGTATGATAACAGCTACGAAGCGTACGATCGAGTTGGTGCGAACAAAACATCTCGCTCCCCTCGAAACGCAGAATTCGTTACATCCTCCGGGGCTTCGCGAAAACTCGAACCTGGAGCAGCAGCGACTTTGTATCGACGAAAAAGGTAGTCTCGGGTTCCAGCGATAAAATTGTGGCAGTATAAAGGTATGAAAAATCACCCGCGTAGGGCATCTAATTACTCAACGGGAGACCGAGATTCTCGGTTCGATATTTTCCTAGCAGCAACGGCGTTCCAGGGCTCGTCGTCCCCCCTTGGCAAAAGAGCCGAGAGCTAAGGACTAAGAAAGAGCAAAGAGGCAAAGGGAGAAACGAAGAAAAAGAGGCGGACTTGGTTTCTTTCTCTCTCTCCTCTCTCTCTCTCTCTCTCTCTCTCTCTCTCTCTCTCGCGGGTCCTCACTCTCGTGTTTTATCGGCTCCGCTCGTTCCGTCTCCTTTCGTTTTCCCTCTTCCTGCCCCGCCGCTAAGCTCTGCTCTTTCGCTTTCTGTTTTCTTTGCCTGCCGCGGCTTATATTTGCACTCGCGAGAGGCATTTTCGTCGACTCGGGCTGGGCTGGGCTGGGCGGGGCGGGGCGGGGGGGAAACAGGGAGTCAGGGAGGCAGGGAGGCAGGGAAGCAGGGAAGCAGGGAGGAGTGGTAGGAGGGGGGGGGGAAGAGATGGATGGTTCGGCGGGAGGGGGCGGGAGAGAAGAAAAAAAAACAAAACAAAAAACGCAGGGAGAAACACGAGAAGATAGTCGGGTGCGGAGGACGGAAGTCACGCACCGGATCCGCGAGAGGATGGATCCGGACGATTTAACGGCGTCGCGGTGAAATTTATTTTTAACGAGCCTTTCTCCTCCGAGTTTCGCGCATCGCTTCGAGTTACGTTGGAACGTTGCAACGCTTTTTCTTGCGGCTCGTTCGCTATTCTCGCGATACCGGCACCTCGTTCGATCGGAGGCGCGCAACCGAGTTCTTTGATCTCTCGCGAAACAATAAACGCGCGTTACGAGGTGACGTAACGGCGCGAGAAGTTTGGCGCAAAGCGACTGCTATTTAAAATCGCTCGTTAAGAAACTCTCGAGTCGAAAGTACCGAAATAAAAGAAAAGGAGACAGACGCGTCTGGAGTAGGTCGCTTTTTCCCTTTCGGTATTAATTAACTAATTAGTTAATCGATCGATTCGCTCTTTCGTTGTTACTCGGTTCGCTCGCTCGCTCTCTCGCTCTCTCACTCGCTAACTAATTAACGAAGCGCTCTTTCTTGGACGCGTGGAGGCGCTGAGCTCCGGTGCGAGTCCCGAGAACAAAGTATTTGCACGACGACGCGTCGAGGAAGGATCGTCGTCGGGTCGCATTCGTCGGGTCGCATTCGTCGGCGTACACGAACACGTGCGAGCATGCGCTTACCTCCAGCGGAGCACACGATCGAAAAACGAGGAGAGCGGAGTTTCGTTTCCCCGGTAAACGGGCACGTACGAATATAAATGCCTCACGGTTATCGAATGCGCGCCGTGTGTAGGAAGGAAGAAGGGATGCGTGTTACAGGGACAAGTCGATCTTATACCTGCGAGGCTCTTGGAATAAGGGAGACGCGAGTGAAAATGGAGGGAGAGATAGTTTTTGTCCTCGGATGAAACACGATGAGCGTGAAATTGTGTGTATGTATAGGCGTGTGTGTTCGTACGCTTTATTGTGTGAGGGAAGCGCGCGCGCGCGAGCGTAAAGCGAACGTTATTTTATCGCGGGGAAAGTTTACTTTTTCATCTCGATTTTTTAGAGTCCCGCTCGGAGATCGTTGCAAGGAAGAAAGATGTCCGGAATCAGTAAAAGGACGTATTTGCGAGAGGTGAATCCTCACCTTATTTGCCCGCTGTGCAGGGGTTACTTAATAGATGCGACCACCGTTGTGGAATGTTTGCACTCGTGTGAGTAGATAAATACGATATAAAGCTATACTTTAGCGTATCTTTAGACAACTTTCAGAGTACTAAGAATACTTATTCACAGTTTGCCGAAGCTGTATATTGAAGCACTTACGGAAAGATGCGCAATGTCCGTCCTGCAAACACTTACTTAACACCGCCAAGCCGAATATCAAGTAAGTTATCGATTTAATTAGGTTATTCCCAAATACATTAATCACTTTTTTTTTTCCTTTCCTTCCTTCCTTCTTTCTTTCTTTCTTTCTTTCTTTCTTTCTTTCTTTCTTTGAGCTCGATTCAATTTTATTTCTCGATTTATCTCTATGTACGTGTGTGTGTGTGTGTGTGTGTGTGTGTGTGCGTGCGCGTGTACAATTTTTTTCTTTTATCGACCAACGATTTCAAGACACGCATGCGAATAGTTACCGAGAGAATGTAATAAAAAAAAACAAAAAAAAAAAACTTGTCGCTCGTCGCGAGTATTTATTTGATCGAGCTTGAATTGATGTTTTCAGGGCGGATAAAGCATTGCAGGATATCGTGTACAAATTGGTACCGGGCCTCTATCACAAAGAAATGAGGAAGAGAAGAGAATTCTACAGCAAACATCCCGAACATGGTACGTAGTCCATTTTAATTTAGTTTTGTTTTCTCTCGGGGATAACGTAGGCTATCCATCCGTAACTTATAAACGTAATTCGTGAAATACGTGCACCGGATCTTTCGAGCCCTCGATAAATTACGAATGCAATGAGCCAATCGCGCGATCGTTTGTTAAAATTCAAGTTCTTTCTAGGCTATTTATATTTTTACGAAACGAATAAAGCGTTTAAATTGAATTTGCATAATACATTCACCAGCAGCGTTTAAGCGTTTAAAAGACAGAGTTTGTATCTGCCAGGCGCGAACGTAGATAATCAAAGTATCTGTTGTAGGAATTATTTAACTCGTTGAAGCTCGTAAATGAAATAGATTGTAATCGATTGCAGGATTCGCTGTAAGCCTGAACCATCTTGGCGGTGGTAAGCTAAAAACCGAAAATAGAAACATTTTTCTTTCTACCGCGACAATGAGCAATGAACAAATGTCGAATGGTCGAATGAAAAAGACGAATTTAATTTTTATACATTTATATTTTCTTTTACTACTGTCACCTTATCTCATTTTGACTTCACGAGTGCGCTATGCATAAATACAAGGCCGTTTTTTTTTTTTTCTCTTCTTCTTTCAATTTCACGTTTGTCTGCCTTTTCGTTTCAAGTTTTATTTCAGTTTGCTATACACATACGTATTAAGCTCGACGAAACCTGGCAACAGTTTTTCTTTTGTTGGATATACAAATATTCGAGTTGAATCACGAAAGGAATTCTGCTAAACCGAAAACAATCCTGCTATTGCAGTTTTTCTTATTTAGCGGCAATAGAATAATTTGCAAGTTGTGTGCTTAAGTATAATTGTAAATTTTCGTTTTGAAATGATTATTAAACGCGTGTGTGCGGATCTGCGCACGCGTACTCGACACTTTTACACTGTAGAAGTTGTACATTCACATTCGTATATCGAGGGTTATTCACTGTTACGAAAGAGACGAACGATATTTTTTTCATTTATTTCGCGTAATATAGACAAAAAACCTAAAGCGGTAAGAAGAAAAACGTTCGAACTTTGGTGTACTTTGGCGACAGAACAAAATACTTGTTCGAGTCGTGTTTAACGTTGAAACGTAAATGAATGGATGCGCTAAAATTACGAGTATTGTACGCAGTTGTAAGCTTGTTTACGTTAAGCTTAACTTTTCGAATGATTGATGGTATTTGAGTTATATACGAAAGACAAAGGATATTTAAGAAGATTAATACGATATGCTGCCAAAGTAACGCCTCTCGTTGGAATATGGTAAAGTAACATCGAATCTACGTTCGAATTCTTACGATACATATATTTGTATGAGTTTAACTTACTGCTCAAAGAAACTTAATTTATCTTATTACGCGAATAAATTACCGATACAAAGGCAAATAATTTAATAATCACATATTTAATTATGCCTGTGGTTTTATTCAAAATTTCTTTATCGAGTTGCATTAGATATCGTTCGAGAGATTCGCGTATTACATCAAATAAATTGAGGATTTTTTAAAACTTTGATCAAACGAAAAAATTTTACGAAGGTATCTATATCTATTTACGAATTCGAGGATCAAAATTTATAATTTCACGTTCGTTTAAAACGAGTGGTAAGAATTGGAATTTTGCTTAATAAAAAAGACACGAAAAAATGGTTCGGTTAAAATTACAAATTAGGCGATGATATTCGACGTTAAATATTCTTTAAAATTTGTAAAGAAATAAGAAGCTGGTAAAAGAATAATAGTGAATAGCCCCTCTTATATACGCTAATAAATACGTATTTTTTGTAAACGAACGAAAGAAAAAAACACCCGTCGATTCGTCATTCCAAAAAATCATTGATAATAAATACAATCTCAGCCGACTCAGCGACCCCGGAACAACGCGGAGAAGACGTGACCGGCAGACTGATATTCGCACCCGAGGATGCGATCAGTTTGAGTCTCGAGTACTTACCCATCGGCACCGATCCGCTCACTCTGCTTTCGAACAACAACAGCGACGTCGAATCAAACCAGACGTCCTCGAGTAGTCCCAAGCAAAAGTTCAACGGTGGTATGGCCAACAGGAGATACCTCCAATGTCCAGCTCTCGTTACTATTGCGCACCTCAAGAAGTTTCTCGGTCTCAAGTACAGCGTCGATATGACCAGGTACAACATCGACATATGTCACAGACGCGCACCTCTACCGGAGCACTGGACCCTCATGGATGTTGCTTATATATTCGCGTGGAAACGGGTAAGTTGAAAGCGAGCTTTTTTCTTTCGACTTTTTTGGACGAGTTCGTATTACCGTGATAAGGAATCGTATCATCGGAGTCGCAATCGTAAACCCTCGTTACATTTTTTGTTCGACAAAGTAGTTTATATGGTTAATGTTTTAAGTTAATCCTTCGATCCAAGTTAGACATCATTATTTTGATCGACGACAATAACTTACGTATAAAAACGGATTTAACATCGATAAAAAATTATACGGTGTCGTTAATTCGGAAAGGTAACGAATAAAAAAAATCTTCGCACAAATTTAAATCTGTAAATTTAACGTTTGCGATTAATTTGTTTTAGAACGCACCGATCAGATTTTTCTACCGCATAACCCAAGAAGAACAAAGATTGGAGGCACCACCAAACGATAGGCCATCCACACCGGGTCTCGGTGCCAGTCAGCCGTTGACCAACGAACAAGCAAACGAGCCACTCGAGAAACACCAAGAGCAAGATCGCAAAGACGAACCCCAGAAGAAACTTTCCGAGCAAAAAGCAATCCTTTCTAATCAGTCGGAAGTTAAAGTTCAGGGGCCGTCCGAAAAACCTAGCGGTACGATTAAACCGCCGGAACTATTGGCTAAACGTTCGAGTAGCATGAAAGAAACCGTGAAAATTCTAGAAAGTAGCGGTATTAAATGCAATAAGACGTCAACGTCTTCGACGCTGGGAAATCTCAAAAAGAGCGAAGAAACTATAAAACAGGTAAAGAGTCCTATCAAAATTTTGAAGAATTCCGACGGCCATTATCAGGTGCTTCAAGGGCCAAGCGCTCTTTCCAAAAACGATGTCGCAACCGATGATCGGGAAGCAAGTAGTACCGAATCTTCCAAAAATTCGCCCTCGAATCCGATAACAACTCCCGCAGAATTTAGCGTGGTTAGTATCGGTGACAGCGCTAACTCCAACGGTGTCAAGATAACGCTCAAGCAATGCTCACCGGGTACCAACAATAACAGCGGCAATACGAGCTCCAAGAAGCCCAAGGTCATCAGTAACGTCCTGCTCAGAAATTCCAATCAAAGCGAGAAGACCGCCGCCAACGGCGTCGCCGAAATCGCGCAGGATATTCAAAAACAAGAGAAACAAAAACGCAAGGTGACCTTCATGGACGTGGATGCCAACCAGGCGACGACGGCCAAACAAACCAAGAAGTCGTGCGAGCAGACCGATAAGAAACAGTTCTTGCAGAGCTTCCGATTAACCTCCAAGCAGAACATTTCTCAGACCGTCGCATCGAAACGTCAGGAATCCGTGAAACAGGATCAATCGGCGGACAAAGAATTCGATGCCAACAGCGTCGAGGCTCAAGTGAGGAATATACTCAAGAGCAGCAACGCCGGAAGGCATTTGTACAATCGGCAGTTGGCCAGCGACAAATCGGATGCTTCGACTACGGCGAACAAGCGACAATCGGAAATCAAAGCCACTCCGACCAGCACCAACGAGGGGAACAATCTCAACGATGAGAAACAGTCGAGCAACGACGAGAAAAATTCACCGCAGAATCAGACGGTCAATAGCAGCAACGATTCGCAAAAGCAAAAACCGCAGACCCAACAACAACAACAACAACAACAACCGCAACAGTCGGTGCCTCAACAGCAGTCCCAGCAACAACCCATCGACGTTTACGCATTCCCCAACGATCCCCCAACCGTCTTACCAGCCGGAGCTGTTAAAAGAAAATGTCCACCGGGACTGCCGATATTCGAGATACGCAAGAAGCAACAGTATCAGACCGGAAAGAGAGCGGGACCGAACACTGGTAGAGGTGGGGCAGTGAAGTGCTACAGAAATCAGTCGGCTAAACCGTTGATCTACGCGAAACCACCTGGAAGTCCAGCAAGGGTGAGTTTTAAATACTCTCGTTTCGAAATGCAGGGCTCTAAGTTGAAATTTACGGAGCAGTTTGAAATTTATTTTATTCGTTCGAACTTTCAGCCTTTGCAGAGTTTGCAAAATTCCACCGCGAATGCCGCGAACGCGACTCCGAGTAGTACTTCGGCGAACGCGTCGGTCAGTTCCACGTCTCCGAAAAACACGCCTTCGTCCTCCTTGATATCGAACGACACTCGGAATCTACTCGACGGGTGCGGACTCAACATACCCGCGAGTCTGAGTATCACGCTAACCGCCCCCAAGTCGCCGAATCGCAACGGGGATTCCTCGCAGGAGCAACGCGGTTCGAAGGACGCATCCCATCATCAGAACTGCCTGGACAAGCTCAATCCAAGTATAACGCTCAACGACAAATCCGTGGATCCCAGGGTGTTGAAAGCTCTCAAAGCTGGACAGATGCGGATGCCGATGGGGAACGCTAAGGGCAAGGGGAGACAACAACAGAACGCCGAACAACACGGACCGGCTGCAAAGAGGAAAAAGGAGGATGCGTCCTCGCAACAAGCTCGCAATATTTTGGATCTCAGTGGAACGAAAAAGATGGATCTCCATCCGCTGAGAATTCCCACTCCGCTCGGGAAGTTTAAAGTCAAACCTCCCAATTGGGTGAGTACGCGAATTCGTTGCAACGATTGTACACTCGCAGAGAAATAGACGAGTGAAAGGGCGATTAAATTTACTGGAACTGTAATGTGAAACTGTGATCGATTCGTGCTTCTAAACTAATATCCGCGATAGCGACTAATATTGAAACGCGTGTCGAAATAATATTTTTATTAAGCTTTAAACCACTGAGATATCGAATCGATGTTTTTCTTTTTCCTCTTCAAAAATTTATAAAATTCGTATTTATCATCCGCGAGGTATTCTTAAAAGTTGATTCGTCTCGTAGATTTCTCGAATTCGTAAAAATTTTACAAAGAACAAATTTATCTCGTCTTCGAAAGCATCGCGACCAAGAAATTAAAAGAGCGTTCGTTTCGATTCCTAAAAAAGCAAAACTATCTCCCGCAACGCGCACCAAAAATGAAATTAAAAAAAGTAAACTTCACAAACTTCGTTCCGTTTCAGTCGCAAGCGAATTCTCCAAAATCCAGCGCCAAGGAAGACGTTGGAAATTACATGGCCAACGGACAAGTTGTCACGCTCACCGGTGGACAGAGGTTCTACCGAGCACCGCCAGGTTCCCTGACCCCGGCGGTTCACCGGATCGGTGACATCCCGACCCCGACTCCGTCTCGAGCTCCCGTCTACGCCCCGTCCTGCTTCTCCGGTACGGCGGTGAACCAGCGACCGACCCCAAACCTGTCATCGGTTTTCCCCAGCCTCCAGAGTCTGTACGCGCTCAGCCAGGCGCCCAGTCTCGAACAGTTCCACATGGACTCGCGACTACGTCTAGCGGCCGTAGCCGCCGCCGCCGCCAAGGAAGTCACCTCGCCCAGCTCCGCGAGCAGCACCGGGAATCAGGTCGGCAAAAGCCATATAGCCGCTCAGTGCGCTCCCGTCAAACCCGCGAGGTCTTCCGTTGGTTCCTTCGCCGTTCCCATCGCCAAGCAATCGTTGCCCGGAGTAGCTGCCAAGTCCGCGGGTAACTCCGCCAACGGTAAAACCGTCGCCACCGCTCCGACCACCAACGAGGATGAAACGACGACGACGAGCACCACCGAAACTTCTACCACCGCTTCCGCTTCCGCTTCCACTTCCACCGCTGCTTCCACCGCTGTTACCGCCGTCGCCGACGACGATGCTTCCGTCGATGAAGAAAAGTCGAACAAGACCGAAGATTCTACCCAAGGTTCGTAGTATTCGATCCGTTCGTTATCGTAATTTAGATCGATAGTTGCTTTCGGAGCGATCGACCACGATTTTAACGGACATCGGTGCTAAAATTTACCTGACTCTTTCAGAATCGTCCAAGATTGGTTTCGAGCAAAGCGAAAACTGCGCATCTTCCACCGAAGAGGGAAATTCTCAACAAGGCGCCGCGAGTCCAAGAGTTACATCGACAGCTTCTCCGTCGCCTCCTCCTCCTTCCGGTACAAACGAGGAAGTTACGAACGCGGAACAATCGTCCGTCTCCTCGAAATCATCGGAGACCTGCAATCCATCCTCTGGTTCGGAAGTAACCAGCACCAACAAATCACCCGAGAGTCCGGATTCTAGTTCGGTAGTGACGGAGAGCGTAGGAAATCTAGTCGATAGTACGAAACCCGCGATCGAGAAGGATAGAGAAACGCCGCCGATTAAAAACACGGAAGACAAGTCCGAAGCCGACGAGCAGGCGAACGACGACGACGACGACGACGACGACGACGACGACGATGACGACGACAAGTCCAACGATAAAATAGACGGGATAGATTTTAAAAAACCTATGACATCCGAAACTTTGCAAAAGAGATTTCTAGCCGCTTTTCCATCCAACGAATGGGCCAATAATCCCATTGCCGCTGAACAATTTGGAAACTTTTTGAAGAGTCTGTCTTCGATGCAAGCCGAAGCTCAATCGAAAAATGCCGAGGCAACCGAGTAGAAATAGGGGATTGAAACATTATTATATTCTTGTTTTAGCAGGACAAATATTAAAAATATTTATGCACGATTAAAACAACGTTTTAGTAAATATCGAAGACAAAATTTTGTTTGATATTCCTGTTTTTAGTAAATTAAGCCTTTTCTTTCGATACGTCTAGAAAAAAAAAGTAGAATAAATTAAAATGAAAAAAAAAAAAAAATTTCGTAAAATCTAGCTACGCTACTGCCAAATTTATATCCAGTTTTCTAATTTGATACTCATCGTCGAATGAAGTATTTTTTTAATGATCGAAGAGATCATGACTGACATGGGAATTTTTTAATACCATTGTGATAAGAGATTTTCCGCACTCGAAAATAGCAATTTTTATACTTCACAGTGATAATGCAAATGATAATATACATAAAATTAATCATTAAATAGTTATCGACTCTAGAAATTTATATTTTTGAACACACCGAATATCAATAGATATAGACTTTATTTTTAAATTCAATAATATCAATGACGTTGAAGTACTTCGTATTAAGCATTTCGTCAGGGATCTTTTAAAATGTCGTTTACAACATTGAAAATCCTGCAACAGGGAAAAATATACAATAACGGTAATTTGATACATTAACTTATAAATACATTAAACAAGAGCTTTAATGGTCTTTGCCATAAAATGTATCCGTATAAATTACAGTATTCTTACACGAACATTTATAAGCTTACTTACGCAGAGGAAATGAAAACTAAATAGTATAATGCGCAACAAGTGTTTTTTTTTTTTTTGCGTAGTTTTAATTTTCTTTTTAAGTATAAAATATCGTTCTTTTTGTAAAATACAATTTATAATTTGTAATTTGCTACGTATAAGTGGATATTTGTAAATTTCTAAACTCAATTATCTCCATAATATTAGATGGTCGGAGTTATATCGTCAAGATTTGTTCCTTTAATCGTAGTCAACGGCAATTTAGTTTTGTTCGCAGTTGTATTTGTCATTGTTAAAGCTTTAGTTTATCTTAAGTTCTGTTGAAAGAACTTGCTCGTACACAAAAATCATGGTAATCGCTACCGTTTGTATTTTTCATTCGAAATACGTACCTAAACAGTGTTCACCGATGCCATCGATATAGACTAAATCATTTTCCATCGAGTAAATACGTATTCTTTCTTTTAACCAAAGTTACGATCGAATCAAAGTTTTCATCGCCGTGTCCAATTTTGTGTACGAGATGCAAGTTGATTAGTATGTACGTACGTATGTCTACGAAATAAAGTTATTTTAATTTAAGTTGTACATATTTTGATGGACGAATCATATATGTAATCAGTACCGTTTAATACTAAAAATGACGTTGAAATGTTCTATTTTACTACAAAAAAAGAGCTGCAGTCAGGTCAATCACGTGTACAAGCTATACAATTTTTTGCTCGTCTTTTATACATAAAGAAGAATAATCGCGCATACCTTGCGAAAGCGAGGCCAATGTACAATACCGAATAAATATATCGTAATCCTATAACGATTTTATTTATAAATTTATTTCTCAAAATGATTCTTATTATTATTATTATTACCATTACCTATCTTCCGAACGCGAACGAATTCACCGAGAGTCGCACGTTTTTCACGGACCGCTTTTGAATTTTGAAATCGTCGCGAAATCGGTCCTCTGACGTAGAGGGAAAATGGCCGAAAGATAAGTATCGTGTCCCGTGGTTCGCTCGCGGCCAATGGATCGAGACGAAAACGAAAAGTAGACTCGGGTCTGGGAAAAATCCGCGTAAAAATCGGGAAAGATTGGACGCCCAGTCGAGCGCATGCGCAAAACACTTTGCCGTCCCAACGTCGCCTCGGCGCAACAGTCAACAATAGTAACAGTCTCGAACACTCGTCGGCGAAGTCGCTATATACTCGACGTCGCGTAGGCGACACGCACGGCTTACATATATACCGTTTTATTTCATCGCCGACCCCACCGTACGTGTATTTTTGTCATGTTTATACCCGCGGTCCTTAGCCGTGCATCGATCTTTTCACGCCTGGGACGAGGGTCGCGATTCCGCCGTGCGATCAGAGGCGTCGCCGAGTCTTGGTCGATATCCTTCCGGGACCGCCGATTTTCCTACTTAGCCTCGGTTGCGGGGGTGTAGTTGCGATAGTGTCGCGGACGTGGTTCACGTCATATCTCGGATTTTGACATGTGTTGTTGGGTGGAGCGATCAGCGAGTTAACAGTAGCAGCGGTTTCGCCGAGAGGGGAAATATGGGATCGAGATGCTTTATGAATCGAGGGAGCCGATAACGATAATAAATCGTGGCTTTTGAAAGTAAAAATGCTGAGGTTCCTGTCGAGGCGCCGGGCTCGCAGCGTCAGCGGTCAAACGACCTCCTCGCAGATAAAAAATCAGCGCCTACTCAGCAACAAAAACGTTGTGCAATGCCGTGTCATTTTGCTAGACGGGGCCGATTTGCCCATCGAATTATCGGTGAGTCGGGATCTCTTTGTTTTGCAACGAGATTTCCTGCCTTGGGCATCTTCCTTGCCATTTTATGCCATTTTATCACATTTTATAACGCGATATTTTTCTCTCTTTATTTAGAAAAAAGCCTTGGCTAGTGATTTGTACGAACAAGTTTTTTATAGTTTGGATTTAATCGAGAAGGATTACTTTGGGTTGCAGTACACCGACAGCAACAACGTCCAGCATTGGCTCGATCCGACCAAACCGATAAAGAAACAAGTTAAGAGTAAGCGAGACGTTAACCGTAGCCATAGTTTAGTTGTAGACTAGTTTTAATTTATTATTTAATCCTCCGTCCGTCGTCGTTTACTTTTCAGTCGGACCACCTTACACGTTAAGATTGAAAGTCAAATTTTACTCTTCGGAACCAAACACGTTGAGAGAAGAATTGACCAGATATCAATTTTTCTTACAACTCAAACAAGATGTTCTCGAAGGGAAACTCCATTGCCCTCATCAAACGACGGTGCAACTTTCGGCTCTGACCTTGCAATGTACGTACATTATTATTTCTTGGTTTCTTAATAAAATTCTTTCGAATGTTTCTCGAGTTTTCCCAAGTTTGTCTCGGCTAACGAAGAACCTCTCGTTTCTCTTTCTCTCGCTCAGCTGAACTCGGCGACTACGATCCTACGGTCCACACTGCGGCGACCGTATCCGAGTTTCGCTTTGTACCGAGTCAGACCGAACAGTTGGAGTTGGAAATTTTGGAAGAGTACAAAAAATGTTCCGGACTTAGCCCAGCTCAAGCGGAATCTGCGTACCTGAGCAAAGCCAAATGGCTGGATATGTACGGCGTGGATATGCATACGGTCATGGGAAAGGACGCCTGCGAATATTCTCTGGGCTTAACGCCTACAGGAATTTTAGTTTTCGAAGGGAATCAAAAAATTGGGCTATTTTTCTGGCCTAAAATTGGACGATTGGATTTTAAAAAGAAAAAATTAACTCTAGTCGTAGTCGAAGAGGACGACGAAGGTAGAGGAGAACAGGAACACACTTTCGTCTTTCGATTATCCAACGAAAAGGCTTGCAAGCATTTATGGAAGTGCGCGGTGGAACATCACGCTTTCTTCAGATTGCGTGCGCCGGTTAAAGGTGCGAGTGGACGACAAAATTTGTTCCGTATGGGTTCACGGTTTCGTTATAGTGGCAAGACTGAATTTCAAACGACGCAACTAAATCGTGCTCGTCGTACGGTGCAATTCGAACGAAGACCGAGTCAACGTTACGCTCGTAGACAAAGTCACGTTTTACGGGATAGACAACGTCAAGTGCAAGATCAAACACCGCAACCATCATCCAGTAAAAAAAGATTTTGTATATAATTTTTTTAGATCTACATTTATATATATATATATTATATATTATATATTATATATTATACACGTACGTTTTTTTCGATCGATATCTCGCGCTTGTTCATTATTATTTACGCGTTTATATCTATTGTACCGAACTCGTGTCTCGCCGGAGAGATCGAGATCGATCGTAGCTCGTAATCAGTAACGAATTTCGTTTTAACAGCCGAAGAGGAAGCGCTCGAGAGGCAGCCAAGCAGAAGCAGCAGTACAAAATCTTCCTCCGACGCAAGCAGTATTCAAGGAACGTCTTCGCCTCTGGTGGATTCGCTTCTCAAGTCTCTCGCTAAAGAGCAACAACCTCCCGAACCGAGAAATCAAACCGCTGTGATCAACAGTCAGAAGGAGACGGAGCCGATGAAGACCAGTTTGACCATCGAAAACGTTACCTGCCAGCCATCCACACCCGTTCCTAACAATCAAGTTGTAGGCGCTGCAGCGCTTCCACCTCGAACACCCATTCCACCCGAGTCTTTGAAATGTAACATTCTTAAAGCAAAGTCCCTCGAGCAGGGAAAAAATTCTAATTTGGTATCGATTTCAACGGTGGAAAGTCCGATCTCTGTGGTCGACAAAGTACAACAACACAATACCACCGAGGCTGCGACCATCGTTTCAGTGGTGAGTAGTTGCGTTAAAGTTGGAAATTTCCAAATCGCGCTTTCCTATTGTTAAAGTGTTTTATTTAACGGTTTTATTTTGCCATCACGACCATTTTCGTATTTTGTATCGTTGCTTTGTGTGCTAGCTTCGCGGGTGGCTATACACCTTGAGCCATACACTTGAGCTCTATGATTCGAGATTTAGCGCAAATTTGACGAATAAAAATTTAACTCGAGGTGTACACATACCCTTTTCACAAGTCGTTGCTTTTCTGCTTTTATTGCTATTTAGGGTGGCGATAAATTGACTTTGTCCGTTAGTGGAACGTCGACGAGTCCATCGCCCGTCGACGACGCAGTCACGGTCACGCATTTCTCTCTCGATAGCTGGGGAAAGATTCAGCAGAAAACTACGTTCAGTCCGAAAGTGGTGAATCGATCACAGAACCCTTTCAATCCGTTCATAAATAACGCGAGTACGGACGAGTCGATAACCGAGAACGCGGAAGAAGTCGTTTACCAGGAAGAGCCTAAACCGGTGGTGTCGGTTATACCAGCGGTCGTACCCGAAGAGAAGAAAGTCAACACGAACCCATTCATAGATTCGAATCCATTTTTGGGATTGCTCAATCCTTTTGCTACTGATTTGAGCCCGACTCCAACCGCGAAAGCTTCGGTTGTCGAGGAAGTGCTCGTAGAAGATAAGACGGACGGGGCATGCGTCAATGGAACGAGAGTCGTCAAGACGGAGGAGATACAAACTACTACGACTACCCTCACGCATAAAGTAAGATTCACCGCTTGCGCAAAGTTTTTTTTTCCTTTCTTTCATTATTTTGCTAGTGAATCGTGAATTATATCTTGTCTTGTGAATTTTATGTATCCACGAGAAACAAATTCTCCAAAAGAGTTTTGGACAATTTTTTTCGTTCGTTCGTTTTTTTTTTTTTTTGTACTTTTAAATCATGGTTTTACCGTTGCGTCACTTCGAAATGTCGCTAAAATTAATCAACAGGATTGAAACCGTATCGATCGCTATTTTTTGATCGTTGGTTTACGAATAATTTGCGTCCGCGTTAAAATTTCCAGAACGTGACTCTTAGCTCTAATCCTGTTGATTAAACGAACAAAGAATCGCATATTTATTATCCTAAAAAATGTTGATAGGATGATGGACCAGCAGCATCAGATATTAGTCCCTGGTTGGTTGCAGATCCACCACAAGCTCCAACGACTACTCAAAGTCCTGCAAAGCACACTGTAATAACTCGCAAGACAGTCATCACGACCCAATTGTAAGTCCTTAGAGGCCTCTGCGTTTACCTGCTAGCATAACGTAAAAGAATCCGCGACATAGTATTACTATTTATAACAGAGTTGTTGCTGAATCTATTGTCAGTTTGAGCTTTGCATCCAACGAAGGCAAGATCGATGCTGTATTATTGTAAAATCTGTAAAATCGAGAAGTTACTTCTGCCGTGCTGAAAACTATTTTCCTTTACTGGTGCTACCATTTATTTTTCTCAACGATAACTTTATAATATTAATTTGTAGATAGACGTTGTTGCGATCTTCGAATTGCGAAGAAAACAGCAAATTTTTTAAAACTTTTCTGGCTCCAGTGGATCGTGTGCCATGTTTCTTGAAAGGCAGTTATTTTTTTTTTTTCTTTTTTTTTTCCCCTTGCAGTGCTTATAAATATGAAAATTCTTTCGTAATCTTTGAAAGCTGTGATGCCATTTATTACTACGATCTAAGCGCGGATTTCGTATATTTACGAATGTTCTTCCAAATTGACAACTTTTCAAATATCGTAAAAGACTGGGACTTACACATTTTAAAAATAAAAGTACAGGTCGCGAGGAAACGTGACCTGATCGAAAAAATATTTGTTACATTTGCCGCAAGAAACATTAAAACGTGCCTTAAGATAAAAAAAATTGTACTTACGTTGGTGCAGCAAAGACTGTTCTCCATTTTTTACCAAGTAAAAAATCATCATTTTATATAAGGTAGTGAGATTAGTTGAAATATAAAGCGAGTCGAAATGTATTTAAGAAAATTCGTCTTTATTTACATGATTATGAAGTTTTTTAAAAAACTAATTTCCAAAACGATAAAATCGGCTTAGAAAATTATTTTAGATATGTGTAAATAAAGATTTGAAAATACTTGTAAAATTTTTTATTTTTGTCACAGTATTAAAAACAAATGTATTTTACAAATATGTACTTATTATTATATTTAAAAATGGTATTTTTAATTACTTAGTGACCAACGCATTCCGATTTTGATCTCTGTAGTCAAATTTAGCCAGATAATATTATACAAATACGACTCGTTCATAGTCATGCATTTATTGAATAATTACGACTGTAATACGTCCAATGTAATATTAATCACTGAATTGTGTGATTAGCACCAACTATATGTATATGATAATAAAAATAACCGCAATACTTAAAATTTTTATGTGCATTGTTATAAAGATTTATTATATTATGTAAATTGCGGATATATCATAGATGTTAAATAGATTTGTGTAAACACAAGTTGCCTTATATATACATAATTTTAATAAAAAAAAGATTACGGTTTTGCTTTATGTTTAACTGCTTAATGAATATTTGTATGTTATAGATTCGCTTAAGTCTGTTTTATTTTTTAAGATGATTTTATTGCGAAATTAAATAGTCTTGTATAATTAACGTACAAAATATATTTTGGTTGATATTTTTAAGATATTTCGCGATGAAGAAACATTCTTACGCTATTTCTCATTGTATATTTTTCAATATCGTCTTCTAAATTTGTTTCAACGTAAATGAGAATTTTTTGGATTACTCGACCTAAAATACATCGACAATATACATGTAATAAATAAATATATATGTCTTTCACTTGTCCTAATAAAACTAGACAATAACTTCATACATTTTTTCTTTATAAGAATTTATTAGATTAAATTATTAAATAATAAAATAAATTATAATAAAGATTCAAATTTTATTATATATATTTATATTTCTTTTATATTAATTTTATTGTAAGTTTAGTTAAAAATGCAAATGCAATATTTCGTTATTAA
The DNA here is from genome assembly GCA_018907195.1 of Dolichoris vasculosae. NCBI lineage: Eukaryota > Metazoa > Arthropoda > Insecta > Hymenoptera > Agaonidae > Dolichoris > Dolichoris vasculosae. The sequence goes on along the minus strand of JACCHY010000009.1, from coordinate 4,289,580 downwards.
TAATAAATTATATATATCTTAACTATACGATTAACACTTTTTCATTAAACGCATAAATCATCTAAATTATTTACAAACTATATTCAACATAAATTTAATATATAACAAAACTATAAAAATACAAATTATAAAGAACGAATCAACGTTGATATGAATTTAAATAACGACGTTTGCCCAATTTTGGTGACTGAGGGATAGTTATTTTTCGTTTTTTCAGTTTTGGCAAAGGTGAATATTTTCGTATCGGTTGAGCTTTAAACGATGACAATTTCATTACGTCATCTTTTTGTTTAATATTATTTTTTATTTCCTGTAAAATCGAACAGAATATAGCGAATGTAATTAAATATTCACATAAATTTTAAGAAATTCATGAATAATATTGCAATGTTTATTTTATTTTGATCTAATATCATTATTCTATTATTATTTATAAAAAAAAATCAAGTTTGTCTATAACCAAAAGAAAGGTTATAACAGTCGGAAGTTCTTGCATTTATTAGAAACATTTTATATATCTTACATAAATAATTTATATCGATAGAGATCGATTAAAAGTAGAAGTTGATCGATCATTATTCAAAACCAATATTATTATTATTATTATTATTAGAATCCTGATCATTTCTATGTCCGAATTAAAATTACAATCAAAAGAATAAAATTGTGCACAGCAAATATTTTGGTTTACTATTGCTCTATAATAAATTATAAGTAATCGTCGGCTGAATAAATAATATTGTTTCACGAATTTAATATCGAATATAATACTACTGATAAAAAAATAAAGTAATACCTTTAATTTGATCAATTTATTTATTTCCGTTTGTTCATTTTTATTAAATTCCTTTTGATACTTTTTTATATTATTTCCCGTAGTCATCAATGGCATAGACAATTTACTTTGCTTTAAAATATTTTCCGTGTTTTGGCTACATCTGCTCAATCGCCCGAGATACTTTTTATCGGATAACATAGAAAACCTTGGACCATTTTCCGTTTTCTCGTTTTCTTTAACCAATTTTTCTCGATTCTGTTTTAATTTGGCTCTTATCGATGTCAACAATTTAGGTGATTTGGCAAGTTTTGAACTTGTAAGTACTGGTATTTTACTCTCTAATTGACTTGACTTTCTTCTTTTAGTCTAAGCCGTAAAGATTAATTGAAAGTACGAGTATCGATATTTTATGAAAATTTACATATTTAATTAAATATAAATTTACCGTGGAATAACTAGGCCTTTTATAACCGGATAATCTACAAATTCTTGAAATTTTATTAGAAGAATTCCTCTGCAAAAATATTAAAAATAAATAGTATATGTTTGCGTATTTTATCCTCAATTCTTCTTACCAATTCTTTATCCTTAGATTTTATAATTTCCTGTTTCAACTGTTGAGTAATACCCGTAGAACTTTCTTTACTACAATCATTGTTTTTATCCGAATCTTTATCGATTACATTTGGCTTGGCCAACTGTGACATTGTATAAAATAAAAAATTTAATTTTACATATTTTAATAATTGATAATAAGTAAATTATAAGAGAGTTTAAAGCATTACACATTCATCGATATTCTCTTCATTTCTTAGTAATCCCACGGCCTCCTTAGATCTTTAAAAAATGCGTCTCTGTTAATATTTTTTATACTTACTTTATAAATAATTAAAATAATACCTACATTACGCTTATACCTTCATTTACGCAATTATTTAATAACTGCAAATTCCGACGTCCTATATATAATAAATTTATGAATTTCTATTAATTTATGAAATAATGGTTCGATTAAATGCTAATTATGAAATTATTAAAGTACTTGTATTAGTATCGATGTAAATATTATCGAAATGTTCATAAAGATTTAAAGATATCTCAAGCTATATTTAAAAATTTTTCGTCGACATTTGTATAATATTTTAGTATTTAACGAAGGTTAATAATTTTAGTATCTCAAAGAATCGTTATTATATGTTTTTTTTTATATATTTAAACAATTTACAATTAGAATTTTAAATAAAATTAAACGTTCAAACGATCGTTTTACCAGTACACATTTGTACATTTGGAATTATTTTATGGATATTTATTTTCTATTCGCGAAATAATTATATTTTAATATTAAAAAAAATTATTCTTTTACAATTCTATCGTATATTTTTAGTCCAACGTTCGATCGTTTACTTACCAAAAATAGGTATAGGTGCAAAATCAATGATGTGATTTAAAAAACTTAAATTTTCGTTGCTTTTTTCTTTTACCGAATCAAAACTCGGTTCTAAATCGTTTAACGAAAGCTGAGTCGAATCCTTCGGTGTTGACGTACTTCGTCCTGACAATATAACTGCTGAGTTGGATGAAAGATTAGCGAAAGAAGATTCCACTTTCAAATTAACTCCGCTCTTGCAATTCATTATTAATCTGCTCAAACTTTACTCCGACAATATTATAAGATTGAATGAAGAACTCTATTAAATATATTGTATATTCCAGCAAAATAATTTTATATTTAATTTATATTTTGCAATGCTTTTAAAATGTTTACATCTTTTGCGTTCAAGTAACACTAACCGTTGACAATTCTTATACGAGACTTTCATAATAGACACATATTAAAAGCCAAACCGATACGAATATATGTGTAATGCTCTACACACTCCGACGACACGTACAAATGTTTACTCGATCATTGCTCACTGTAGCTTCAATTATATATTTTAGGAATAACGACGGATAGTAAATTTATTTAAGTAGGATTTACTCGTTACAAATGCAAAATTTCTCCCATTTCAACAATAAATTATCGTTAAATTAATTATAAATACGATTTTATTACCAATTTTCCAACGGTAATAAATCGATATTTAATTATTCCCTTATCTTTCGTAACGGTTAAACAGTCTCGAATTAGATCGACCTGAAAAGAAGCCTAAAAATGGATAAGGAGAAACAAAAGATAAAATGTGCGCTTTTATAAAAAAAAATAATTGAAACTGCTTGGTCCGTGATAAATGAGCTGGTAGATGTTTTTATTTTAATAATGTATGTCCTTCCGTGTGTACATTATCATTATTATAATAATTTTTTTTTTTTTTTATTAATTGTAACCATCAATAAGTTTATAGTAGAAGTAGAAGTAGAAGTAGAAGTAGAAGTAGAAGTAGAAGTAAAAGTAGTAGTACAACAGTAGTAGAAGATAGTGATAGCATAAATTATTTTTATTCAGAGAATTGCTGATTTCATACTATTTTAAATTTTCTCTTTTTTTATTTTTCGTGCGCGCGTTGCGATAGTCATTATAATTGAAAAAGTGTAACAATGTTCACACCCGAAGAATAAGTTACGGAAGAGTGAAAATAGATAATTATACACATATATATATAGCGACGCGCTTATCGTGCAGCATTTATGACATGTACAATAATAGCATAATAATAATAAGAAAAAAAGAGGAGAAAAAAAGATGGTGCTGCGAATGTAGAAATTCGATAAATAAAATTTTGCTCCCCGGACGAAATATCGTGACGTTAGCGTTGTTGTCCGTGCTCGTGACGTACACATACAATCGAAAAGGGCACGCATTGTTTTTCGTCGCGAAGTTTATTCCTCTTCCTCTTCTTCCTCCTCCTCCTCCTCCTCGTCCTCTTCCTCTTCCTCCTCCTCCTCCTCCTCCTCCTCTTCCTCCTCCTGAGCGTCGCTACCCTCCTCTTCCTCGTCCTCGTCGAACTGAGGTTCCTCGAGGTCGTCGTCGGCTGCGGCCTTTACGTCCTCCTCACCTTCCGGCGACTCCGGGTCACCGGTCTTCTTGCCGGGCCTTTCACCGAACCACTTCGGCAGCTTCGCTGTTCGTTTCACGGGGACAAACCACGTCAGAATCAACCAACGAAACAAAACAAAACCTTCGCGTAGGATCGTCGCGGAACGCGAGATGGAATCGTTAGATCGAAGAGGGATTTCTTTTGGGATTACTTTTTTTCGTCGGTCCCTCGTCGATCGGTCGATTCCATCCGCGCGTCGATCGAAACAACGCGACAAAGTGTAATTAATTGGTTTATCAAGGGAAGGTGGAAACAACTTTTTAAAACGTAAAACTTTCGTCGGGGGAATTAATTTTGGATTATTGAAAGAAACTTGATATATACCCTTTTGACGACCGAGGAACTGTTCTTTCTGTTGAGTCCAATTTTTCTCCATGGACTCCTTCTGCGCTTCCGTTAGGCCCTGTAACAACAACGGACAAAAAAAACAAACGTAGCATGCTTGGATTTTAAAACGGGAAATTTGATTTTTCTCTTTTTTCTCGGCTCTTATCCGTTTCTTCCATTATTCGGGCTGAGGAGGGCTTTGAAAAAACATCGAGACAAAAGGAATCGAGGCGAACGGTTTTTTGTATTATCATCGGTACGATTATCGTTCATTATTATTCACTGGGTTGTTTCATCGCGATGCGAGTTATTGTGTTCGGTCGATGGAGTTCGATATTCAATGGAGCTTTTGTCAAAGGAGAAAGTCAACCGGGACACGAATTTTATTTTTACTCGTTCGGTCATTGGGATTACGCGTGTCGATGGTTCTCACAGGGAAATTTGATTCGGGAAAAACAATCGATTCGAGAGTAAGAAAATTTGGGATGCGATGCAAAACGTTTAAAAATAGTTGTGAGAAAGAAACTGGATAACGTTACAAACAAAAATCTCAAACACGTAAATATTCGAAGTAAACGATGATGCGATCGTTGAATCGAAGAGATGTCGACTCACTTTTGGTGCGTTTCATGAACTGTTCGGCTCTCTGTTTCCAAAGTTTCTCATGGTATTCCGCATAAAGCGTATTATATCCCTGCGATTTAAGTTAAGACATGTTCGCGTTTTTAAATTTATACTTTCAAAGATGGATAATTATGTTTGTTGTTTGTCTGTGTGTAACGGTTCTCATCGCTCATCGAGCGAAGAGAAGGTAAGTTTAATCGGGCAAGTGTTTTTTTTAGTATTTTAGTGTATTGTATTTATTTTTACCGAGAGTTCTTTGATTCCCCGCAAGAAATGAATACTTACGCCTTCGAACAATTTCTTCTTATCATCGTAAGACCTGGTATCCACGCGACGTTCGTATTTTGAAGCGACTTGGATTTTGGGCTGAAAAAAGGTTTAAATATATAAATTCAAATTTTATAATTCGATCGGGTGTAACCGTAAAATAATAATATCTTCGATAGTAACGATCGATAACGTTTAATTATTTAATTTAATTATCTTCAATATTTATCGTCGACGTAAAATATTGAAGTTTTAACATTATAATATAACCGTTATTAATATTATAATCGCTCGAACGAATTATTTAAAAGATATTAATTAATTCTAAATTTAAACTCTTTAATTTTGAAGTACTGCGAATAACAAACAAAATTTTACAAGATTAATTTCATAAATAGCAAGAGAAAAAATAAAATATTTCAACGAAAAAATTTTAATTGAAAGATTCCTCTCTCGTTCAATTTTTATCCATACGCCAGAAACAAAACAAATTTAGATTGCAAGCTATATGCGTCACTTGTAGCTATTTTTGTATCATCTGTGACCATATTTTATTCGAGACAGTGTTTATAGCTCTTGGAAAACATAAGAATTATTACGATTTAAATAACGAATTAAATAATATTTACGATCGATTGTTATACGAATTTCGAATGTTATACGGGAAAAGTACTTACAGGGTATTTGCCTGTAAGAGCTTCGGGGTCAAGACCCTTTTTCAGGGCCTTGTGCCTGAGCTGTTGCTTTTGCCTTTCCTTAAGTTCCTTCAGCTGAAAACGAACGTCGAAAGTATTTCGTGTATTGTACGTGTATAATTTTCTCGTCGATAGTCCAACGGATAGTCCAACGGAAACGTAACGTAAATAAATCAATGGCACTTACGTCATAATCTTGACGTTTTTGGCGTTCTTCAAGATCGTATTTTTCGGTTTCAAGTTTGACGATAGCTTCCCAGAGATCGGTCGCTTTATTACGCAGTTTATCGATACCAAGACCTTCGATTTCCAATGGCTTGATACGGATGCTGAGGGAGATTTTCTTTTCTTCCTCGAGCTGCTCTTTCGTCTTGTTGCGTTCCAATTGTGCCGAGGACAGATTTCCCTGGATTCAGCGATCGTGCCGCATTAAAAATCGCGTACTTAACAATTTTAATAACGATATCATTCCACGGTCAAAAGTTTGATTTAAAAATTATTTTCATCGAGCAATTTAATCTTTTTAACGAGTGGAATGATAATTTTTAAACAATCTTTAAACAATCATCGTACTAACAGACAGGTCCTTTTTTGTAATGGTAAAATTGGGTCCTTTCTTGTTCGCCTGGTCCTTCATCGCCTGCATCATAGCCTGGCGTTTCTTCTCGGACTCTTCCAAGCGCCTGTGAACGAATTATGCGTTATTTACGAAGATAATCCATTCGATCTCGATCGGATTTTAACCCTTACCTTCTCTTCTCTTCGATATCTCGCTGTTTTTTCTCCTCTGAAATTGAAAAATAAATCACCGGTTCGATAAAGTGTACAAGAACCGATTGGAAAAAATACGATCGAATAAAAAATGATTACCGATTTCACGTTGGCGACGTTCTTCTTCCTCCTTTTTCTTTTGGGCCAATCGCTTCTCTTCTTCGGCGCGAGAAATCTTGCGTTTCGCCTGTTTCTCCTGTGGACGTACAACATCGAGGTGTAATCAAAGTTACCGAATCGTCTTTCTTCCAATATTTTTAATTCCACGGGATTGCAAACGTTAAAATCGTAAGTATCGCGAATTTAAACAAACTTTCGAATCGTTGCATCGGTTTTACCTTTAAGCCCTTGAGCTCTTCTTCTTCCTTTGCTCTTTGTTTTCTCCATTCCGAAATGTATTCCTTCAGCTGTTCGTCAAGGTCGCTTCTCTTCTGTTCTTGCCTCTGTTAGCGGATAAATCAAGTGCATCGATAAATCATGAAAAATAATGTACAAATAATATTACGGAGATGATTTCCTCATGAAAATACTATGAGCTAAGTTTTCGAAAAGTTACGTTATTATAGAAAAGTTATCATTGTTTCGATATCTGGAAATGAATGCAAGGAACGGATAATAAGTTACCGAATAATTATTCCTACGTTTTTTGCAATGTAAAATAAAAGTAAAAACGATTTTTACTTTATCGCGAAACTCGAAGCCAATCTCGAAGCCAAGAATAATAATAAGGACGTGCAAATTCCTCGGTAATTTCAATGAGCAATTTCTCTCCGTTCGGTAATACAATGAAGTGCATCTTACCCTCACAAACTCGACATTTTCACCGGAATCCCTGGATGCAAGGCGAGCGAAAACAACAAAAGTAACTCTCTTTAGTTTCGCCAGCGAGTGGACTTTGCTCTATCTAACCGCTGCATCCGCCGCCGCTTACAACCGTCCGCCTCTTCTCGTCAATGCAATTCTTTCATCTCCCTCATCCATTTCCCCCATTTTCTCTTATTCCCCTTTTCCCCATTTTTGTATTTAACTGTCGTTGCGGCGCGGACAAGCGGACGTACAACGGACAGAACGAACAAGTGCACAGGCACACAGACAGACACAGGCGTATTGCATTGTATTGTGAACGACGTGCAAGCACGTTCAGATACAAATGTAATAGTAGACATAAAAGTAACAAAATTGAAAGAACAGAAAAAAAGAAAAAAATAAATAAATAAAATAAAATAATTTCTTTCGATTAACGAAGCTTTAGAGCTGGTATAAAAAAAAGTATATTAATCAACAATCGACTTCACAGAGGCTGAGGCCGTGCTTTGTAGGCTTGCGAGACTTTTGCGTGATTACGGGATGGTGAGGAAGGGATTTTTGGTTAATCATTCTCGTTTTTTATATTTTACTTTGGTTGGTCGAGTGTCGCGTACTCGGAGCTCGATATTTGCGATGGAAACATTGGAAACTGAAGAAAGCAAAAAAAAAAAACAAAATTGACATTCACAAACGGGAATCGCACCACTAGAAATTACTCCGTGTAAAATCGATAATAAAATCGAATCCCGGTTTTACGATAATCGTGATTTTACGATGTAGGAAATTATAAAAAAAAAAGTCGTTTATCCCGACAAAGTCGACGCCAATCGCCGATGTAAAACAGATGAATATTTTAACGATGGTCCAGTTCTCTCCCCGTTGTAACGAGATAACGAACGATAAGACATCGATACGAAATACGTAACGAAGGTTTGGTGCCTCCTCGAAATGGTGAATCGGTATCGGCGATAGGCTCGAATTTTTTTCTGCGGTTCGGAGGAAAATTCGTGGCTGTGAAACGTGAGAGGTTTTCGACGAGGAGCTTTTGGCGAATCTCGAGCCGCGCGGCCGAGTTTAACTTTCCCCAAGGCCGCGTGTCAACGTTTGACACAAATTCAGAATTAGATTAGACACGTTGACACTCTCGGCCGCGATGCGGGGGAAGAGGTAATTGTAAAACAAGCGAGCGTGGTAAACAAGCTTTTCTTTCGACTTTCACGTAGCAATGACGAAAAGCTTCATAAATTTAAGGCGGCGTGAGAGTGATATAATAACACTAATAACACGGCTCTGCCGTTTGGGAACCAATGATATGACAGATAACGAGATAAAGAGCCAAGGGATCTTTTTCTTTTTTCGTTGCAAAGCTCCAAATATATTCCATACTATCTTTTTCCCTTTAATTTTTTCCCTGGACTTTGGATTTTATCGGTATACTTTACGACGTTTCAATGTTTGCGTAACGCGAGTTTTCCTTGCAACGTTATCAACGCGAATATTATTATCAAAATTACCGAATACTCGGAGCCACTCCGTACGTATTTTTCTTTTTTATCAGTGATTTTAAATACACACGATGTTTCACCATATTTAAGTCTTTGCTGATACGTGGAAAGAAATTAATATTCTTTTCAAAGATTTTTCTTAAAATTTTCGACCAGTGCTAATTGCAATATGCAATATGCAATATTGTAATAATGTATTTAAAGATAGTAGTGATACGAGATGCTATCGACACTTCACACCTCCTTAAGTAGAATAAGGGAGCTGACAAAGTAACGGTTCGCTCGATCGATGGAAAGATCATCGTCTTGTGGCGGAATATCTAATCGATAAACGAGGACATAAAAACATGGTAAGCTGCCTTTCACGGGATTATTGCTGTAATTATAAATGCGCGCTGTGGATATGGAGCCTGCTATTAAGTAGACAGAAAAAACACATTGTGCCATGGGAACTTGTTTTCACGTTGCTGCACACTTAGTACAGACACATAATTACGACATACACAGATTGCGGACAATATTACAAAAAACGATCGCGAGCTCGGTAACGAAAACTGCCTGCGACAAAACGCAATTCGTGTGTCAAATTTAAAGAAACAAAAAACTCTCATTCGTTAATGATTATTGACAAACAGAAAAAAACGTAACACGTTGTTGTAAGAGACGAAAAATGGTTGATTAAACATTTGGCACATCAAGACGAGTAGTTTTATTATTGTGCGTCTTCAGTGAATTTCATTGAAACCTAACAACCGACGTTCTTTCATTTTTATTCATTTTCACGACGATGGAAATAATGGAAAATCGTAAGATTGATCGTTAGACTCAGCGATCGTAAAAAATAATTACGATAATATAACTCGACAGTTTTTAATATTCTTCCATTTATTCTTAAAGTTGACTTGGCACGTTTAAAATATTAAATGAATATTATGCAACGTTCGTACCGAAATTTATACTTATCGACCTGATAACGAGAATAAATTAATTCAAGTATCATTGGTCTTCGATTCGATATTTTTCCGGACCGCGATTATTCAAGATTTTTAATTAATATTTTACGTCATCGTCCCTTGGTAAATTATCCGAGCTATAAATGCTTCACGACGTGTATTTTTATCGGTCTTTTAGGAAAATATCAACTAAAATAGATATACCGAATAACGAAGACCCACGAGTGATACTAATTTTAGAACGTTAAAGAATAAGAAAGCTGAAGATCCGAAAGAGAAAGAGTTTTTTCACTGAAGTCCACTGTGGAGATACAGATTGGGTAAATAAGGTTTGTTTTGTGAGCAGCTGGATAACGAATAATGTTAACGATGTATGTAAACAACATCACGAGTTTCAACTTACTTTTGGGACGCCCTACCCCTACAAAAGAGAAAGTACAGATCGGTTAATAAATTGAAGGAAAATTATCAATGGCAAGCTTGTCTTTCGCATCCTGATTATATATATATATATATACACACACATATATATATATACAAATATATATGCATGTACATACGTATTATAAAAAATTAAGGTGCATTTTTAAAAGCAAAACTTTTCATCGTTTTATATAGTTTCATCGTTTGAATCAATTTGTTTATCGTGCTTCGTATAATTTAGCATGTTGGTGGTTGTTGTTGTATTTTTTGGTTTTTTTTTTTATCGTTTTCTTATCGTTTCAATGCACGAGCCTCTTACGATTCATCACAATCATGGCGCACTCGGACGTCGATCGTTTTATGCAGATTGCAGCTTATAAAAATTTGTTTAAAAAATCTCTACGAATTAATCCTTTCCCGTCGAAAATCGGGAACTTTGACTCCGGGAAACTTTTGTTAATTTCAGAGCGGATAAGCTCGCCATTGCTTCGGCTCGCGTTAAAAATATGCTAATTCCGAGAGAAGCTTAGAAGCGAGTAAACCGAGTTAACCGAGTTAACGATAGATAACCGTCGATACGGTGTTGATGCGTTAAACGATCGTCGTTGTAAAGGCGAACCGATTCGTGCCTAAGACTTTAATTCGGGGAGTCCGGAGTGAATATTTGTAAAAATAATGCGTATGAAAATAAACGGAAATCTGCATGTGTTCAGTGACCTGCCCTCTTTATTTTAGAAAAGCTGCGCGACACAAGCTCTTCACCTAGGAAGGCTCGAGCTGCGAGCTAATGTAGGTGCGCTGACAAGAATAACAAGAATACATATACTACGCATGAGAATAAGAATGAGCATTGGCAACAGAAACAAGATGTAGTATAAGTACGTACTGCGAGCGGACAGTGTGCAAGAGAGAGAGAGTGAGACGGATAGAGATACAGAGAGAGAGAGAGTGAAAGAAAGAGAAAGAGAGAGAGAAAATTGAGAGTGAGAGTGACAAATAGTAACAAAACAAATTATACGTATTAATTATTAAGGAGATAAAAATGAAAGAGAGAGTAGAAGAAGAAGAACGATAAGAACAAGAAGAGGAAGGGTGAAGTAGGTAACATAGCTTTTAAAATGAGCGCAATGATATGTGATGTATATATTTTCAACGCGTGCATTTTTCTCATTGGTTTCTCATCGTTGCGCGAAAATCCTGTCGGAGCAACGAATCGAGTCTCGGTCCGACTTTCATTCTCCGATCGTGTCTTCGCGAAACTTATCATTTGAGAGTACGTGTAAAAGTAATGTGCGCAAAAAGCTGACGCTTAGCGGCAAAGAAAACATAGAGTGATTTATAAAAGTACTTTGTCCTACGACGCATCGAAAACGTAATTGCGTTAGAGCCGCTTTAACGTATAAATAATACTAAAGAAATAATAAAAAGAAACATTGTTATTGATTAATCGCACACGAGCTGAGAACAATAACAACAATAATAATAGTAATAATAATAATAATAATAATAATCTTGTTTCTCTCTCTCGACAAATTATGAAAAAAAAAAAAGAAAAAGAAATTGAAATGAGAGAAAAAGAAAGAAAAAGAAAGTAGTATTTATTAACTAAAATCGAGTGTGAGCCATTGCGGAACACCAAAAATTTTTTTATTTATTTTGCGCTAGTAGAAATATATCTGCATCAGCAAAGGCAGCAGCGATTATTGCGAATATTCGGCAAAACTACGCAAGATAATACAAAAGGCCAGTGGATTTTACGATTTTCATAATTATAGAAAAATAATGTCATGTATCAAACAAAAGAAGAAAATAACAAAAAAAAAAATAAATAAAAAAATCATAAATGTAGATAAATAAGAAATATACGAATACGTAAACGTTCACATAGCAGCAATAGACAAAGTTGCAGCACGACGACGTATGCGAGTGTTATTTTTTGCTGTCCGAGTAAACTTCCGGAGCAGAAAAAATACGTCTGGTAAAAAAAAAAAGAAAAGGTTCCACTCGTCGGAAACAAAGTAAAAGACAAAAAAAAAAAATAGAAAAAAAGATATCGTCGTGCTACATCCCGTAATGATGTAATAGAGCTGGTAGTTTTTAAGATAGCGAACGTACAACACTGCGACCGACAATGAAAATAAGAAAAAATAAGGAAAATAATAAATAAAAACAGTAGACATAAACAAACAAAAAAAAAATGAGACGACAGAAACTCTGGAACTTACTCGATCTTCTTCTCCGGTTGCCTTTCGTTCGATCAAATCGGTTCGCGCGATCGGTTGGATGGTGGATTTGGTAATTGAGACGATGTTTGGTTTGGTTTGTGTGTTGTTTATAATTGTCGTGATAGATAGAGAGAAATGGAAAGACAAAAAAAGAGAAAAACCAGCGTCAGTTATTGGCTTTCATTTTTCTATTAGGGGGCTTGCGATTAAGATTTCTATTAGGAACTTGGCTCAAAATATAGAAATTAATTTTTTAATCGGGTGTAGATTTGAGGAAATAATGGTAAAATCAAGAATTTCAAGAATTTCCTAGCGTTGCTCGCGGATTTTAGAGAGGTATCGATGTATGTTGGTAGTATCGATGGATGTCGTAGGAACGTAACGCGATTCGTTACGGCGACGAAACCTTTAACGTCTTCGAATTAAATTTAGACGCGTTTATTACGTTTGCAGTTAACGAAAGAGTATTTATTTAAATAAAACAAACAGTTTTAATGAAATTTGGCAGCATTCGAAAAAATATTTAGCGGATTCAAACGATTTAACATTGATAAATATCGCCACGTCTATTTTTTAACTACTTTTTATATTTAAGATATTCTATTTATAATCATCGCACACTAAATACATTTTCACTAGAACAATCGTTACGAAATGCATCGCGTTATCGTGCTTTGGTCTTAGAGATTTTTTTTATTGACTCGCCTGAAATATATTAACAAATTTATAAACGATATTTACATACGGAAGAGGTACAATAATTTTTCGTTCGATAATCGTTCGGCAATTTTTTCCCGCGGACTACAAAAGAGCCAAAAATAATTTTCTGTAGTTTCGCTCGCGAGTCCCTAGGCAAATCTCGATTGCCATTTTCATTGTCCGCGATTCGCCTCTAGGAATAACGCGAAATTCGGATTTTCGTTAATCGATCGATCGATCGATCTATTTATCCACGTCTATTCGATTCCCGCAATTTATTAAATTTTACAAAGAGCTCGATGGAAAGTTAGAAACGAGGCGGTACGCTTGTACAGATCGCGGTAAGTATTCGAAATAACGAAGTTGGAACGTTCGTTTTGGCTCGTCCAGGTTCTCCGGCAAAAAAGCAAAGGTACGTAAGCAAAATTACAAAGGGAACGTAATTACGATAAAGAACGATCCCGAGTTCCGCGCCTCGATGCAAAGGTAAGAAGAGCGAGAAGCGGGACATAAATGAAAAAAACGCGAGAGCGAAGACGAATCCTCGTTTCGGATTCGGAGCGAGGGAGAGAACGAAGCGAGAGAACGAAGCGAGAGAACGAAGCGAGAAGAAAACGGCTCTGCGTGTTTTCGGCATCGTGTTACTAAATTCGTATCCGGGTAGGTTGTAAAGGCACACGCGCACGGCCACTATCCGGACGCTCTATTTTCGTGAAGGAAACACACGCTCTAATTTTAACCGGCCGGCATTTCGAGAGATCTCCTCTCTCTCTCTCTCTCTCTCTCTCTCTCTCTTCTCTCATCTCGCTCGCTCGCTCGCTCGGACTTTTTTCCTCTCTTTCCTTCGCCGACGGAGATTCTCCCTCGATTATCGAAATGCTCGAATTGCGTAATGCCGAACGTTCCGAAATACCTGCGAGACAAGCTCGAAAAATTGCGCTCGCGCTCGATGGAAGATATATAAACGAACGGATTCGCGGGGGAACGACGAAGGTGGAGTACGAAACGAGCTTTTCTCTCTCGCTCGGATGAGGATTTCTATTAATAGCCTTTCTTAATCCGCGTATCAGCTTTCCATGAAAAAATTCTAATTCCGATCGGCCCGAGAATCTCGAAGCCTTACAAACGTTGCCTTTCGATTCTCGCGTTTTAACTCTTTTCTTTCGGTTTTTCATCGTATTTTTATTATTACATTTATTACATTTTTTTCCATAAGTTTTACCGCATTTTACCGCGAGCTACTTTACCAGGGGGCCAAATAAGTCTAAATCTATAGCCATTACAAAATCGTAACGAGTTGATTAGTTTGGATAATTAGAAAGAATTAAGATAAAATAGTGGAATGATACCCGAGGCTGGAACTTACTTCCTGCAAAGAACAAGGAGAACACGCGATTAATAAATATCGATTGTTACTCCATCGGTAACGATGGAGAAAAACCAGGGGACACTTACACTTCTTCGACCTCCTCGATCTCCTCTTCGGTGCTGTAAAATAAAAATGGAAGAACAGATCGGTTAATCGCAACGTTAGACGGACATGCTGGAAGAAAAAGTGTAATATCGTAACGAGTTTTATGGAAGGGGACGAGAGAACGAGTAGACAATTTTATCGCTAGGTTGGTCAACACGTACGGGGAGAGTATTATTTTGGGGAACGGTTGTTTTAATCGACGATAAAAAAAGTAAACACAGTTTGGGAATTTGTATCGTGTTTATGGCGTACGCGATGGTGTTTCAAAATCGAGGTTCGCGCGTTCGGTGCACAAGAAACATCGAAGGGATTCAAACAAGTTTACGGAAAAGAATCGCTTTTACCTAACTTACGTCGTTCCTTCATTGCAACGATTCATTCGTCGCGGTGTCGTTCACTAAAATATATGTGTTTAAAAAAATAAATAGAAAATAAAAGAAAAGAACGGAACAGCTTGTGGTTATAATTTGTATTTTTTCAGATTTAGAGTCCTCCGACTGAAACTCTACCATTTTAATCATTTTAATCGATGTAACAATCTGAGCTATATAATGAAAAAAAATACTTGTATCGTTATACTCACGAGTATTGATCCTCGTCGTCCGACATATTTGCGGGATATTAGGGTGCTGTAACAAAAAATAAGCATCCATTTAATGAATTTTCAAAGGTATTATCGAAGGTTTTTCTTTAATCTTTTTTAATGTTAGCGAGAAGCGTACGATCGCGGTCCTCGGGAAACCGATGATACGCGAGTCCCAAGGGTAAGGGGAAGAGGCGTCGCAGCCAGATGAAAAAATTCGCAAAGCGCGGAGGCGCTCTTACGAATAACAGGTGAGGGGCGGGGTGGAAGGGAATCCGAAAATCAATGCAACCGAGGCGCAAAGCGGTAATCCGATACCCCGCCTGCGAGCGAGAGCGATTCGCCAAGCCTGGCCGAGAAAGCTCCTCGAGCACTGGCGCAAGCTCTATAAGGAGCCGATCCCTTCCCACGACTCGCGCCTCCCCTACGAGCCTAATTATAGAAACCGGCTGGCGATCACCAACATGGCCGCTACTGGCTCTTCTAGACTCCATCTAGACTCCATCCAGACTCCATCCAGACTTCATCCAGACTCCATCCAGACTCCAAACCACGACAGCTTTTACTCGCTTTTCCCGCTTCTCTTCCGCTCCCGTTCGAGCTTTCGTACTTTCGTATTCTCGCGAGCGAAAGAGGTAAGATCGAGGTAAGACCAGGAGCCGAGACCGAACGGTGCCCGGTCGACTCGTCCCTGAGAATCGATGCGACCAACGATAATACATGTATCGATCGTTGGTCCTCTTTGGCTAGATCCATGTCATCGGGTTGCGGAACTTTGACGTTCTTCTAAGAATCCGAGAATCCGGTCGCCTCTTTCTCTCTCTCTCTCTCTCTCGATCTTTCTCTCGATCTTTCTCTCGATCTTTCTCTCTCACTACACACGCGGTTCCAAAGGCTCCGAACGACATTTCGCCTACGATGGAACACTTGTTGGCTGAAACTCAGGCCCTCCATTGTTTTATTTTTCACACAACTGCGGCACGGCGATTACGACACAGCACTTTTAAAATACGGTACTCGCGTTGGGTTATGCGGTGTTACGTATTTATTACGCGATACGGAGACAGAGAGAGAGAGAGAGAGAGAGAGAAGGAGAAGGAGAAAGAGAGAGAGAGAGAGGCGCACTTTTTAAATACTCGGCGCGCCTCTTAGCTCGAGATATACGCAGCAGTGGAGAAAAAAAGCTCTTAAAAACGCAGAGGTATAAAATTAATGAGACGAGGGTCGAGTAGTGTGAAACAAAAAAAAATCGACACACCAGGAAAATAAAATGTATTCGCAACACAGAGGCATTCGTAAACGGTTAAAAGACGAACCGTTGGCAAATTCCTTTGATCGTTATTTCGCGATAAAATGAGAGATAGAGAGATAGATAGTAAGATTGAGTAAGAGTGAGATCGGAGAAGAAGAAACTTACACTTGGGTACTGTGTGTGAGAGAAAAAAATCAAGTGTGTGTGTGGGATGATGTCTCTCGGAGCCTAAGCCGAGCCAGAGACAAGACGGGCTGCTTCGGCGCACGTTCACACGAGAGCTTTTCCGTTGGAATGTGGAGTCCGCGCGACAGCTTGAGCGGCTCTGAGAGGTCGGACCTCTTCGCCTTGCCCGGAGATCGCGACTTCGCCGATTATCCCCCTTTATCGTTCTCTTTTTCTCTCTCTCTCTCCGTCTCTCGCTCCCTCCAACGAGAGCCCAATTTGCTATTCTTAGGAGCTTTTGGCAGCCGCGTTTCTCCAACTCGAACTTGGGGCCCTACGGCTTCGACGAGCGGCGCAGACGCGGACGAGCCCAAATACCTATTTCTGTCGGGCGAAGAGGAGTCGGTTCCTCTCCGCCGGCCGCTCGCTCTCGTCTTCGTCGGCCGATGCTGGACGAGAATACACCTACGTCGGTAGCGACGACCCTGCCGAAAACAGTGATCGAGTTGAGCGAGAGAGAAGGAGAGAAACGTTTAGAGATAGAGAAAGAGAGAGAGGAGAGAAACGCTTAGAGATAGAGAAAGAGAGAGAGAGTGAGAGAGAGTGAGTGTGTGTGTATGCGAATGTGTGTATGGAAGCGAGAGACAGAGAGAGAGAGAGAGAGAGACGAATCGACGTCGCCGCCCTGGAAATCATGACCAGCTTTCCCCATTCCGAATATTCTTTTCTTACGCCTGCATATCCGATATGGAACGTCCTTCTAGACGTTTTATGCTTGGGAGCGTAATGATGGGGTCCGAGTGAGTACACCTTGTGAATGGAAGTCATTTGTACCAGAGTCGGCGGAGACGTTCTAGGAACGCGTAAGTCCAGAGATTCGAAAGTACTTTCCTGTTTTCGCTTTTATACCACTTTTATTTTTTCTCTTATCGATCGCATCAGCGAAGTATACCCATTTAATGGTACATCGCATTTTGACGATCTTCCGATGATCGGACTTGCAAAAGCTTCAAACGAGTGAACGAACGATATTTTTTCGTTAATTTTAAACAATAATTTTAATCGTAAAACCCGATTTGCGCGGATACAAATATTATTTTAGTTGTCTCGTTGCTGCGGTTTAAAAATGAAATCGATGTTTCTTAAAGATTGCTTCGGGTGCAGTCGAGTATAAATATATTATTTCCTAAGAAAATTTTTACGTTCCAGCGTTCCAATGTTCTACATTGTACGCGTCGAATCAAGTTTACATTCCGGTGTTACTTTGTTCGCTTACGTTAAAACTTAATGAAATATTTTTCAACGTTAAATTATCGATTTACCGTAATCGCTTGATATCGTTAAGAAAATTGACGATTAAATTTAAGTTTATGAAGAAATGAACGATTTTACATTAGTAATTAATTTATTCCTACTTGGGAATATTGTTACGATACATTTTATGCGAATATCGTTATGCTAATTATCGAAATAATTCTCGGATGATTTGTTACGTGCGTTATACGTTTCGTATCGAAAAATTTGTAAAAGTTGAAATCGTAGTAGTTGCGTACGTATTCTTTTACAAAATGGCTATTTCTTGCATATTGCACGACTATTTTTATATTTGTTTTACTCTTATGTATAAAATCTACCACTCTTTTAACCTCGATCAACGTATGTAATAAAATTTCATAATTTATAAATATGCGTATGGTTTTAAAAATTATTAAGTTTATAGAAATAAAAAACTATTTTAATAAAAATATTCTATTATTTTATTATGTTAAATTTAAATATTACAAATACTATATAAAAGGAAATATTATGAACGTTATTTAAAACATAGAAATTAATCTGCAAATTGATTTGAAATCCGATGTTTCGAAAGAAATACCTATTTTTTTCTAAAATTACTTAGACCGGGTTTTTATAACTAAAAATAAATAATCTAAATAAAAATATCGTTTCATCATTTTCTGGAAATGCAATTTTCAACAATAGAGATATTTATTACGTTATTTCAATATATACGATAATAATTGTAGTATTAAAATAAAAGTTTGTTTTTTAAAAAATTTTTAAAACCTGATACTTCAAAATGAATATTGTTTACTGTATAATTAAAAATACGCTCGTATACCGATTATAGTTAAGATGTACTTATTTGTACTTCGATCTTAACATTGTTTATTAATTTCAGTAATGTTGAATATTAATAGCTTCATTTTTAATAAATAAACAAATTATATAGAAGTTTGCTTAAATAGATTTAAGGGTTTTAAGTGTACAAGTAACCAATATTTAATATAATCTTTGATTTCTCGCTTTATAAAATATAAATACAAAATATTTAAATCGGAAATATTTGGATATTTTTACTCATCCAAGGTGAAATCCAAGAATTATTTTTATTATATAGGATAAAATTTTGAATATTCAAAATATATTTAAAATGTATAGATCGATACTAATAGTAAATAATTAATTCTATAAAAAAATGAATTTGTAATATTATTTTTTATTAATTGCGAAATAACAATTTATTTAATATTCGTGCAAAGTTTGCATAGTATTATTACTCATACGTACAAAAATATTTAAAAATTCGTCTATTTTATTCACGATTACAGTTTAGATTAATATTTAAGCTACTAAAATCACAATTATATAGACATAATACAACATATTTAAGAAACTTAACTATTTCAGTAAAATATTTTAAAAAAATATATCTCCAGATCAAAATTTATAAATTTTGGTGAAATATTTTACATATGTTGACGCGAATATTTGATATAAGAACATTGTTTTGGTATCGAATAACTGTTTTTTTATAATATTTTAAAACTTTATTATTTCTAATTTTTAGCAAATTTTCTTTTATTTAAATTTAATTGACTTATTTTCTATTTTATCTATTTATACGATGTCAAAACTTATTTATTTACAAAGAATGTGTTGATTAATTATTTATAATAAAAGATGTGCTATGAATATATATTATACATTTTATTACACATTTTATTATAATAAGAAATTTTGTAACATGTCTAAGAATATAAAAAATTTATTACACAAAATATTATATAAAATTTAAAGAAAATATACACGATAAAAAAAAATTAGTTGCTGATTTATTTAAAAGTATGAGTATATTATATTTATGTAACTCTGATAATCAAGTATCTAAATGAATATATACTTTATTTATTTTTTTAAAGTTTAAAAAATTGACACATGAGAAAGATATTGATTTATTCAATATTGTTTCATGTTATAATTTTTATAAGTGTTTTACTTAAATAGGTAATATTTCTTGCAAAATTATTTGTATTCTTTATTTTATTTATAAAAATAGCTTATTATATAATTTAATTTACTTAATAATCTAACGATTGTTTTTTTACATTACGTATTAGCGATTAGTTTTTTATTATAATTTAATGATACATAAAGCAAAAGATATTCTAAAATTTCAAAGTAATTACTCAAATAATTCATTAAACTTTGATTTATAAAAGTTGTATTTTATAAAATAAAATCTTCTTCAGATTTATTGCTAAAGTTTTTATGCAGATGTCGTTTAAATTTATTGAAGTAAAAAAAGGAGCAATTTTAAGCTCTAAAATATTTGACTTATAAAATATATGAATTAAATGTTAAGCAGTTTATGTCGAAAAAAAATTATACGAAATTGAAATTATGTAGTTTTAATTATATTATAAAGTGTCATTGCACTTTTATTATTAGGTAAATGAATAAAATTTTATATGTTTTGTAGTATAAATAGTGAAGTCTCTAAAATATTATATTTCATTCTTCAATTTACTTCAATCCGACCTCGCAAATTTAGGTAACATGAACTTATGTTTTTTTTCATTCAAGTTATTTTTATGTATTTTATATAATTAAATTTGTTGATAGGCAATTATAACATTTAAATATTATTTTTAGTTATTATATTGATTTATCTCTCTATTTACGGTAACTTAATAAGTCAATAATTAATGAATATAAATATTGCAAAATAATTTAATATAATTAGTTAAATTGTAAACATCTATTTTTTATCTTTTTACAGTATTAAATTAAGTTAATATCGATTTATATTAGTAAATCTATTTACATAAATTAATAGAGATTATTAATAGTGTAATCCTTTTTTAATACTGAATTAAGCTGTTAGTTAATTTGGAATGATCCATAAATATAATCATTGTCTAACATAAATTTAACCGCTTAACCTTAATCATCGTATTCTACTTAAGTTATTAATTTACGTAAAATATTTCTATATTAAGTTTTCAAAATTTTATATTTATTGCACGACATTAAATTTGCATAATAGTTTAAAATTTTCTTATTCTCCTTACAGTTTCATTTAATAATTATTAAATAATTGTAGGTCATAATGATTAAGAATCGTTTTCTCGATTTTGCAATTAATTTAGCCTATTTTACGTTTTGCTGACAATTCGTTTACCCTGATTTACATCCCAAGTTATTTGAAGAATGCTACGAATAAAATGGTATTGTTTTTTTAATCTTGTGAAATCGACTTTTGAATTATTAATCTATAAATAAAGATAACGAGATAGCGAAGGTTAAAGTTAAAAAAAATATACCGAAATGCCAAATTGTTCGCGTATTTTTTATGTTTAATATTGTATCAAATTGCAATATCATTTTAATCATTTTAATACGATAAACAATAAATTTTGTATAATAATAAGAGAATATGTAATTAATTATGCGATCGCTTTATTAATAATACGATCATACACTGATTAATTAAACGAATATATTGTAAATAAATACGTTAAAAAATACAATGAAAAAAATGTACGCCAATTCAATTACAATTATTCAATTTCATTCTTCATAAATGATTGTATTAAAAAATTTTTCGTAATATGTATATTCGTTTTTAATAATATATTCACTATCGAATTAATCACAATATTACGTATTATGATTAAGGAAAAATATTTTAAAGGAAATGTCAGTAAAATTACGTTAAATAAATATTAATTTTGTAGGTTATAAATATGAAATTCCTTGAAACTTCATTTACTTACATCATTATTATATTATATTTTGAAATGTTAGTTATTACGATACAGGATTAAAACGATATTTAAAAAAGTTATTGTAGAATAAGTTTGTACAGTGAAAAAAATGGTATACGAAATATAACAATATCGCGTGATTTTTTTATATAAATTAAAATACATAATTTACAGTTAACGTATTATTATTGGGTTACGATTAAAAATTTCAAGTTTTAACGCTAAATTTAAAAAAATGAACAATGCAAAGTGTAAACTACTTAAAAATTGAATTATTTACAAGTTTGAAACGATTCTCGTTATATTAAAATATTAAATTAAGAAATTTAACTCTGCAAAATCATTAGCATGACATAAAAAATAATTTATCAATTTAAAGTTATAAATACTTTTTAGAAACGCTTTTGCATTCGAGTAAATGTTTACTAATAATAAATGGGGGAGTCCAAAAATAAGTTTTTACGATAATTTTGCGATACTTTACAGTCAGAAAAATATAAAATAAATGTGGGAAGAAAAGCGATGAATTATAATGTACACTTAACGAGATAAAATAATATAAGTCTTTCGAAATCTTGAATCATTATAAATATTGGATAAATAGATAAAGGAAGAAACGGTAAAAGATAGGAAGTTTGAAAAAAGAATCGTAGGTAAGTTTCACTCTATTTATTTATAAAAAAGTCGAAAAAAAGTACAATGAAAGAAAATAAAAAATGTCGGCGCTAGAACGAAAAGCCAAGGAAGAAAATGATCCGAAAACGATACACGTCCCACGTAAAAGTTTACGAGCCCCGCGGTATCGGTTTCATACGATGAAAATCCATGTATAAATACTTTCATCCGAAGCAGTCGTTAGGTGTAAAGCGGAGCAGGCGCGAGAATTTGTAAACAAAAAAGCTCGGAAAGAGGAACGGAAAAAATGGCAAAGTCGAGGAGAGGCTGAAACGCGAGCCACGGTTGCCACGGTATAGCTTTCTACACCACACCGGTGGGTGCGACCTTTGTTTCTCGAGTGCGCGATCCCCCGGTGAAGGAGAGGCAACGGGAACAGGGCACGAGGTTGGTGGGGATGGAGACCTTGCGTCTCTTATCAACTAGTGTTTTCTGCTTCAGCTGATTCTGGTGCCCGAGCTTCTCTCCTTCTACACAGTCGCGGTGTAGAATCGAGTCCGGGGCCTCGACCACCATATAAGGTGGCCCGCGACGTCGGGAGAGGGCGTCGCGACGCCGCCGCTTCGTATAAA
Organism: Dolichoris vasculosae; assembly: GCA_018907195.1. NCBI lineage: Eukaryota > Metazoa > Arthropoda > Insecta > Hymenoptera > Agaonidae > Dolichoris > Dolichoris vasculosae. The sequence continues at coordinate 4,266,693 of JACCHY010000009.1, read as the reverse complement.
GTTGCCAAAGAGAAGCGTCGCTTCGGGGTGACGCAAACTCCCGACGTTCGCGTTAATGTCTTTTCGTCATCGTCCTCTCGGCGGTGGAGGAGCCCACATATCACGATTATTATGTCTCCGCTTCTAGAGTGGTATAATTTTTCGCGCGCTGCCTAGAAAATTAGAGAGTTGCAACATTGATCGGTCGTAACTAACTTTGACAGCTGTTGACGCTTGCTTTTCGTTCATGGCTGAAATTAAATTGCTTTATGAGCGGATCGTACGTGATAACATTCTTTTATACTCGAGCGGGTAACGAGCGAAACGGCACATGGTTCGCTTTTACACAGACGGAAATTTAATTTACGAACGAGCGTTTCATCGATTTCGTTCGTTACCGCTTTCGTACGGTTACGAGGTTATATTTTAAGTTGTATTTAAGTTGTAAATAAGTGCGCTTACGGAAGAAAAGCTATCTTCAAGGGTTTCTCATATTTTTTGGAACGTCCAACAGAAATGGTCTTTTGAACGGACGATCTTTTCCTCCGAATCTCAATTGTCCAGATTCCTTTTTTCCACCGAATCCACCACCTGAAACCGTACTTATGATTTTCATCGAAGAATATCCCAACGCTACCAACCTATCGATGCTTTATCGTCGCCAAATGTTACTAACCGAGTCTTCTCGGTTTCCAGCCCTTCATCGTTCTACCAACTTCAAAGTCGACGAATATTTTATGATTGTTCAAAACTAGATCGGTGAGTCTTCTAGCGATTCTCCAAGCGTCGTCCTCCGATCTCATTTCCACGAAACCGTAACATTGAGAAGATCCGGTAACTATATCGTATATGACTTTTGCGGAAACGACTTCTCCGTACTTTGAAAAGAACTGAAATTTATAAACGAACGTTGATTGTAATCGAGGAATAGGCAAAGTTTTAAAAAATGTCTTACATCTTTCAAATCGTGCTTGTTTATTTTAGGTCCGAATCTAGATACGAATAACGTTCTCTCAGGTTTCGACTTTAATCCATGAGGAGGCTCGTAATGAGAGTATATAGCTCGGGCAATTGCTCTGTCGTGAGGCTCCGTATCAGTTCCGTCGATGCTGCCTGCCTTTAACGGATCGTACACCTTTGCGAAAGGGGTCCAAGATTGCTTCGAATCACTCTTGAAAAATAAATGCAGTTGTACGAACACTCCAAGATGGTTAAACATTTGTACATTCAAAGTGCGTTTATTTTGATGAATTAATTCTAACCAATAAATTTTGGATTATAATTTACGAAATAAATATCGACTTTTCAAGGCATCGTGTTTCTGAAATATGTATTATCTATTATCGTAATCGTAAACAAGGACTTACCATGATGTAAAAGAATAATTTGAAGCAGAAATCGCAATCAAATAGCCGTAATTTGAAGAATCGATGAAAACAAACTGCGAGTTGAATCCGTAGGTGATCAGCTGTTGATTCGGTAGAGAGAGACAGCGTCACTATTAAGTGCTGCCATCTCCGAACAAATACAAAAACCTAACGAAATCTTGTTACCAAAAGATTTTAAACGCTGTAATCCGTTAAGAAATTTCCACTTACCGGATCGATGTTTTATTTATGAATTTTAGGAAATAGTAAATTTAGTTTCTTTTAGGAGTTTAAGATCAATTATTTATTCATCAACGTGTATACAATAGTAGTCGAAAAAAAAATTACATTTTATTTCCTCAAGGTTCGACACAAACAACTTGTACTCCGAGATGAATTTAATTTTTACATAACTCGTTTATATTAATCGTATCCGCTTTATAAATATAATATATGTAGAATTATAATAGTCCACGGTACCGACACGTACCAAAAAAAAAAAAAAAATACGGCCATCCATGCGAGTACCGACCAAAGTTGCTTAAATTTAGCGACACAGTCTACGATTGTACGACACTGCGCTTTTCCATTTAAGGTAGATCGTTAAGGTCATCCGGAAGAATATCCTAAATCGCTCAAACTATGTATTAACAAGATCTCAGATTTTTATAGCGGAGCTGCGATACACCAAAAACTCACGGACTTTGGTGCTTGGTTGATGAAGAGCGGAGGTCTTGGAAATTCCTCGCGCATTAAAATTGTTTTTCTTCGACTTCTCTTTGTGCCTTTGCAGCACGATAATGAACTTCGGTGACCCCATCCGAGTATCGACGGATGAAGATCGTTGGCCAAGTGTCGTACGATCGTGGACTTACAACTAATCGCGTACTCCTCCCTTTTCTTTGTTTTTCATCGCGGACGAAGTGCTTAAACTATTATTTAGCGTACGCCGATACATATCCTAAATTTAGGGCGTTACGTGTATTTTAAGCATTATCATTGTTTTTGTATCTAGAAATTATATACATTGTATGTTTTATGATAACTACGTTGTATCTTATGAAAATAATATATATATAATACTTAAAATATAAACCATACGAGATAGATTGGAAATACACGAGAAATAAAATAATTTCTTTCAATGTAATCGTTAGTTGATATTTTATTATTTTCAAACGGTTTAAATTCAAACGATTTCATTGTCCAGATATTTTTGTATACTTTAATTATATCGTCTATACAAATTTTTCTGGTAATATGAATAATTTTTTACTACGATTCGGCGCGAAAGAATTCAATCGCGAGAAGAACAATTTAGTTTTAATGTTTTTAACGAAACGTTAAAAATGTAGATTTTTAAAGTGAACTATTGTAATTTTCGAGTAGCCAATTATATCGAATGGATAGTCGTAACGAAGTACAAAAATCATTTTGAATCGATCGAATTTATCGACATAGGCTCAATTTTAAACAAATAACCGCGAAAGAATAAATGTAAAAAGATTAAGAAGAAAAAACTCTGATTAGAATTCGTATTAGCAGAATGTAATGATTTAGTTTATTTAATTTGAAATCTACATATATTTTTCACGTACACAAGTCTATTCGTAAAATTCTTTTATAATTTGAGTACATTTTATTTAACTAGAAACTTAACATTAACGGCAGTATGAAGTGATATTATATTCGTATTAGAGTTTTTTTAAAACACAATATATTGATAACAACGTGTTTCTTTTTTCTTTTTTTTTATTATTATTACTAAAACAGAAACGTATTGCACGTGCGATAATATATTTTCATTGCATTGGGATGTTACAATTGCAACGAGCGAAATTTAAGAATAATCGAATTTATACAAGGATAGTGAAACTAATGCAGACAAGCTCAAAAAGTTACATATTAAAGAATATTCTTATCTACTTAAGATTGCGTGAATTTGTTACATTTTAATCCGAAAGTATATTGTTAATTATTAATTACATTTTTTTAATATTCATATTTAAATAATTAGTTGCGATTACTATTGTGATATTGAGTTAATCAAAGACTGATATTAGTCGATGGAATTTTATATGGATATCTTAAAGGGGAATGATAAACCTTTCGGTTTTTAAACATGAGTTATTTTATATGAATAATTCTAAGAATTGAAATACTGACTATGTAATATATAGCAGTATTAGTTGACATAATAAATGATATCAGTCAATAAATAGACATAAATACAATGATAAACAAAATAAGGCATAGAATGCACAATTCGAACGAATTTATTGAAGTAAATTGTATTCAATGATATAATTCATTGATTAATAGAATACAGGTCAGTTTAGAATGTAGTAGGAAGAGTTTGGAATAAAGATGCAGTTAAGATAACGATAAAAGAAACTTAAAATAAATCTAGAATACATAAAGATACTTTCTTTTATAATATCTAAACTTTTAACTGTTTTTAATGCAATTGATGCAAATTACAGTAGAAAAAAAACTTGCATTCAATTAGTATTTTTGAAATAATTAATTATAGTAGTAATACCTATTTTCATTATAATCAATATATTTAAATTTACGTTTTTAATTTTAACAAAAAATTGAGAATAATGTGGAAAAGTTTAACGATTATTATTAGATACTAACATATATTTTAGTTCATTTTTATTGACAATAAAAAAAGCAGTAGACACCAATCATATTTACTTTTTTATTAAATTATTAGTGCTAAACACAAAAAGTTTAAAAATTGTTTAAAAACACATGAGTAAAATTTAATTGCTCGAAATAATTAAAAGAAGAAATTCAACATTTCTTTATAGTATATTAAATACAAACTTATTTTAATATAATTTAAATGTAATAATTTTTTGATAATTAGGTTTCATTATTCAAAGTTTGAAATAAAATTATTAGAAAACAATCAAATTTACCATCAAAATATTGATAAATATACTTTTTTACTATAACAGTATTATTGACATAAAATTCTAAATAAATATTTAATTACTTTTGAAATAGCTTCGTATTTTTAGATTATAATTAATTATATTAGTAAACAACAAATATAAATTTAAGTATTTTCCAACCCAAACAATTATAAATAATTGGTCAATCCTCAACAATGTCAATCCATTATATTTATAATCTTTAACTCGGTTTAACTTTATTATTTAGTATTTTTCGAAAATAATTATTAAAATTAAATTAAAGATCAATAATAAATATTTAAAATTTTTATCGAATTATGAATTAAATTTTCATTGCCGTAAGTTATATCCAGAAATAAAGCAGTGCACGTCAATAACTAAATTACTCAACTCTATTAAACTTCCTTGTCAAAAAAGCAAAAGAAATCTTTCTTGTCTTTTTATTATTCGTATTTTTTACGTTAATTGTATCGTCGTAATTTTTGTTTTGTATTTTATGGAAGTAAAAATATGGAAAACTATATCTATAAAAATGATTAATCTTTTCGATTAATACATAAATTACGAAGATTTCGGAAAGTATTTTAATTAATTAATTAATCCTAGTACCATCTTTTTTAACACTAAGATAAATTGGTAAGCGAATTTATCTTTTGCATACATTTTCTATTCTATACTTTTACGCAACAACGATTTTAATTCATTAAAAATTGTAGCAAAATTTATAAATTTGTAGCTCAAGGATAATAATTTTCCATCGATATTTCCCTTATAACGTAAAAAAATATAAATCACTCCAATTTATCTTTAATTTTTAATTCATAGGCGATGGTCTTGGTCAAATATTGCTTTTGAGAATAATATCGTTATGTACAAATACGTTCGAAACTGATATAATTAAATGCGTGACTATGCACTGCAAATGAAATGGAAAAAATTATGAAATTGCTAATTATTTTAAAGTGTCAAGTAACCTAAGAGAATATGCCATATTTTTAGTTTATTTCTACAATGATCGACGCGACGATCGTTATTTTCGACATAGAAATCGACCCCAAAAGATACACGAGTTCGATGCCACGAAACAGCAGAATTTCCAGTATTAGTATAATTTCTCGAAATTCAGAAGTAAACGTTTAAGATGTGGGAATACTTAAGTACGCGACAAGGACCATTCGAATGTCACAGCGAAGCGAGATTTCGTCTCGCATCGATCGATACACCAATGCGATAATGTGCACTAGAATCGATCGATATTCGAACGAATTTTGATTCGGCTTTGGTAATTGTTAATGTTCGGGTATAATTTGAAGCGTTAAACAAGTAAAATTTGTTTTTTATCCGACATTCGATTTTTCGGAGCGACTATATATATATATATATATATGTATATGTATATGTATGTATGTATTCGAGCGTTCGAGAGAACTTTTAAGATCGAAAAGCGGATGTCGATGGCGCGCCGTACATTTCGTTTACGAGTTTACGAGGAGAACAACGTCGATCCTTGAATCCGGTGGGACCGTTAAAAGGACGATTTCTTCCCCGACTCCCACGCAGAATATCCTGTCCCGTTGGAGTAGATCACGATCCAGCCGACGAAATGTATCCGCGCGTCATGGACATCCTCTTTTTCCTTGGTCAGAAGCGGACGCGGCGATAAGTCGCGGGTGATAACGTCGAGGTCAGACGAGCTCGACGTTGATGTGGGCACCCATTCGACGCAGGGCCAGGATCGTGTTGACGGCTTTCACCCAGCGCTTCTTGATCACGTAACGCTTGAGCCGAACCTTCGAAATCGGATTCTCCATCGGCGCCTCCAACCAGCGATGCTCCAGAAGTTTCTCGGCCCCGGGTCTTTTTCTGCGATTATTTGTTGTCAGTGAGATCGTGGACATCGAGCTTTTGCGTTTTATGGTCAGTTTTAATAATCGTTACGAGCAAAGGATGATCCATTTGTTTTTTTACGTGATCTAAAGCTTGAGCTTTTCTCGCTGTTACAAGTCATGTTTTTTTTCAACGATTCTGATTCGAAATTTCGAAAGTTTAGCCCAGTCTTTGTGTTTTAGTTTACATTTGTAAAGTAAAAAAATGATTTTCTTATTTTGATTAGTTTTATTTACCGAGAAATTTATCGGTAGTTTCGATAACCAAATTTAAAAACAGGAGGGTATTGATTCGAATTTGCGTTGTACTCTTGTATTTACATCTTTTAAATTTTTTAATTTTATTGCTTTTAACGATACGAGAAAAAGATCCGTGTCAATTTTTATATTTGAATGCGTAAATTCAATTACGAAGACAAGAATTATTTTAACACTTTACAATTGGTGTATTTGATATTCTGACGGAAAATTGACGCTCTAATGTACATCAAATATTTGAAATGTGTTGCGTAAAAAAAAATTATCTATCGAGACTATGGTATAAGTTTCAAAATTTAAAACGTTGTTTTATCAATGATTTTTAAACAATTACTGCACTTGAATGACTTTCGCACTTTATATAATTCGAGCTTTGTATTTATTTGAAATTTTGGAAAAAAAAATTATAGGACTACAGCAATTTCATTTTAAAAATATATCCATAATTACTAAATATCGTAATATCGCTAAAAGATATATTTAAAATCGTTTTTAAAAACTTGCAAGATAGAAAATTGATTTACGTTTATTTGAGAATTCAGTTTTCATATACTAAATAGATACAAGTGTCAAAGATTTTAAATAAAAATTGCTTGAAAAATATTTATAGATTTTCCATTATTTAATCGGTATCTGTAGAATATTATATATATATATATTTATTATATATATTATACGAGTATTCTAATCGATCTTAAGAATATATCAGACTCTTCGCTAAATTTTAACAAATTGTTTTAATCACATAACAAGAATGTTACAATATTTAAGCACAGCTTGATCAAAGAAATAAATTTCATTTAAGTTATTGGGCCGTTACGTTAAATTACTTCCATTTTACTCGTTATCATATGTTTTAAAACATTGAAATTAATAATTTTAATACATAATAATTACGTTCAAAGCTCGTTATCTATCATTTTTTTATTTTACACTTATACAGCAAAAAACGTTCGATTTTATAATAAGCGATATAAAAGAAGATTATTAATAAACTGTTATTAATTGTTAACATATTCTTGAAAATGCAATCTTTTAAGAGCATGATTTGTTAATTTTGCTCCTTTCCGGCAAATTCAAAAGAAACTTTAAGTTAATGATAGTTATTGTACATCTTACTCGAACAATGCGATACTTCCAATTCGTTAGTATCCATGTTAGTAATCAACGATCAGAATGCATTAGTTTCTTCTCCATGAGTTATTATTATAGGATGTGCGAAGTAAGGAATTTTCGACGATGATGAAGATTCTTGTATTCTTAAGCTTAATTTATTTATATCAATCTTATTTCTCGCAGTCATTATTATAATAAATATTTGATGACTTCTACCGAATCTTCGTTTACAAGATAAATCGCAAGTGAATACGCCAATAAAAACAGATACATGAATAAAGCATCGTAGCGTCGAACAGCAATTATAAAAATATCCTATATCATTCGAATTTTCAAGCGCATCCTGCCGCCATGGTTTCCTCGGTAAAAAAAAGTAAAACAGAAAAAAACAGAAAGATAGTACCAACAAGTACATCGGATCGAACAGAGTTGCGATCTCTACAAATTTTTCAGCTCGCCTACGTCTCTCCGACTCTTTTCGATCCTTCGATCGTGAACCTCTCCAAAGACCGATCCGCATTCCGTTCCGCCGGCGCCTCTCCAAGATCAACGTTCGCGAGTCCGAGAGAGAGAGAGAGAGAGAGAGAAAGAAACAGATAAAAATAAAAAAAGAAAAAAACAAGCCTCGGACTTTACCGTTCGGAGGACGAAGCGAAGCGATACACATCCGTCCTCCAGTGAAAAATTGGGCTTCGAAAAAAGCACACCCGCTTACCCACGCACACACGCACGTACGCAGAGACAGAATCACAGATCGATCAAACACACAGGCGATTCGCACGCTCGGAAGAGACTACAAAGAGCGTCGAAGGCAAAAGAACACATTGAGCGTTGCGGTGAGACGTCCGTGAGACGGTGGGTAGGGGATACGGGGGGATACGGGGGATACGGGGGACTCGGGGCATAGATAGAACGAGAACGGGATGAAGAAAGAGAGACTGACGGAATCGGGGTCCGGAGTGCGGATGGAGTCGATGGTTCCGGGTGCGAGTCGCGCGCCTCGCCTCGCGACGCGTAGGAATGTCGGTTCCGTCCAGCGTCGCGGCTTCAGCGGTGCACCTTCCGCTGCTCCGCCCGGAAGTACTCGGCCAAAGAGCTGATGGACTTGCGCGCCACCGACTCCTCGCCGCACCAGTCGACGCTGACGCTCTTTCTGCCAGCGCCACCCCCGGGTCGACGCAGCTCGCCCCACTCGTCGATTAGCTTGAGCAGGAGGTTCTTGGCCCCCGCGGGTTCCTCCAGGCTCACCCCCTTGTGCAGATCCCGAAGCGTCGCGATCCGCGGCACGTCCCGGCACGTCTCCCCGAAGCGGCGTTTCGCCCTCGCCCTTCGCCAGGGCGGCGTCAGGTCCACCTCCCTCGTGGAACCGGCGGCCGGTGCCTCCACCTGCGCCTCCCGCGGACGTCTACCCCCGAAGCTCGTGCCCAGAAGCCGGCGCTGACGCGCGAGCCCCGACAGCTTCTCCGAGAGCTCCGCCCCGGGACCCGGACTCGGCGGTCCCGCCACGGCGACGGCCCTCAAGTGCTCCGAGAGCCGGACGATCTCCTCGGCGAGCAGCATCTGTGCGGCCGGGTCGAGTTTCCTCACCCCCTCGGCGGCCCGACCCTCCGAGGCTCGCCGCTCGAGCAACAGCGTCGGGCCCTCGGGTCCCTGGGACTCGCCCCCGCCACTTGACCCGCTGCAGACGCTCCCGCAGGGCGAGGGACTCTGGCCTCTCAGCGAGGCCGACTCGCGGGAACTGCGCCGCTCGAGGGGCGCGCTTTCGGTCCCGTAGGGGCTGTCCGGGTGCTCGCGCCACCGCTCCACGAACAGCCGTAGATTGTCCTTGGCGACGTCGAGCTCTAGGAGGGCACCCGGCCCGGGGACGGCTGGCGGCGGGAGTCTGGGGGGGGCCCGGCCCGTCTTGCGGGCAAGCCAGCGGTGACCGCGACATTGCCTGGCGCTCGCTCGTTTTCTGAAAGTATCCACAAGGGAAGCCGCGTCAGGATCGGGCTGGACACCTTACTACCCTCGAGCGGGGTTCGAGGTTCGAGGGTAGCAGAGTGCGTTCGGGCTCGGTTCGCTTCGGTTCGGTCACCCCGAGATAATCGAGATAATTCACACGCGGATCTTTCGGCTATTCTTTCTATCTTGGACATTCATTCGTGAGGTTATGCGATCGAGTGAGTTTTATTTTTGTTTTTTTTTTTTTTTTTCTTTTCTGATATTGTGGGAGGGGTCGGATTTTTATTATGAAGTACCGTGCGATAAGCGTTCATGCAGGAATCATTGCAGCTAAAGTCAACTCACGATATATCTTTGACTAGAAGACATCTGATGAAATCCTTGGCGTTGTCCGAAATGTCGGCGAAGGCTTCGTGATCGAAATCGTACTTCGCGATCGTGACGTTCGCCATTGTCTCGACGTCCGTGTCACCCATGAACGGCGAGAGTCCCGATAATCTGAAAGGAATTACGTTGCGTCAGTTCGAATTCATAGTGGTTCCTCGTCTTCGAGAGGATCGACCCGTTGGAAAGAAAATAACGTTGGTACGTGTTGGCGATAAAATCCACGGATACGAGGTTAAAGCACCAATGTATTTTTAAACGGAGAATTTTACGGTTTTGGGTAATTCGGCCGATACTTACAAGACGTAACAGATTACACCGATACTCCACATATCCGTACCAAAGCCAATTTGATCGAAATTTACGACTTCCGGAGCTACGAATTCCGGTGTACCGAAAAGAACTTGCAGCTTCTTCTTTGGATCCCATTCCCTTGCGAGTCCAAAATCGATTATCTTGATGCGATTGCCTTCTTTAGTCAAGCAGAGTATGTTTTCGGGCTGTTTGAGCGAAAAAAAGGAAAGAAAGCTTTCGGTGAGTAAATTGCGAATGGAAAAACACAAAACTCGCGGTTGCGTTACGCATATTTGAGGTTGGATAACGAACCTTCATGTCCAGATGTAGAATGTTTTGAGAATGCACGAATTCGATGCCTTCGCAAATTTGACGCATGAAAACGGCGCAACTCCTCTCCGTCAACACGAAATCGTCGTCTATGACCCTCTCGAACAATTCGCCGCCTTCGATTCTTGAAAAAGAAAAAGGCAATGTTACGTTCGGTACGAGGATCGTGATAATTTGTCGGGAAAAGTTATCGTTATCGCGTCTTTGAAACGAAGAAACGGAAAAATAAACGAATAAATTTACCGGAGGATAGTTTTATTTTGCACGAGCTTCAACTCTTTTATCTCGCGGGTGAAAGAATTCTTAAATAGATATGAAATTATACGTCTCCATTAATTACGATTCGTTGCAATAGGAAAAAAAAACAGCGGACTTTGAATCGTACAATGTACATCTCGACGTACGTTCGGCTATTTTTATGAGAACGTGTAAAGCTAAATGAATTTTATAACGAGTTATTTTAAAATTTCATAAAATATTAGCCATAAATTTTTTCTGGGAGTTAAAAAAGTAGTTTCCTATTTTCTTCGTTTGCCGAATCCAAATCCGCAAGTAAATCAGGTCAGATTTACGAGACAAATGGTGTCGCAGTTCCCCAAAACCACGTTCTTGACTATTTTCGCGGATTCGTAACTGACGAAGTCGTTGCGCAAAAGACTCTTAAAAAGGCTCGAATCAAAGCTTAAACTTATATTTTACTATGACAGAGTTGAATTTTTCGTTCGAGTCCGCTTATCTTTGAACGTTATTTATTATTGTTTGCATCGATTAAAAAAGTATGGACGTTGACCGCGTAATTTTTTAACGATCTAATAAAATTCTTTTAGCTTGTTTTAAAATAAGTCGAGCCATTTTTCTCGTAAATTTTTTTACAGGAGGTAACTTTGCAAACGATCATCCAAAGCAAATTTTTCTCTCGTAACTTAGTATCGCGCAAACTTAAAATATTTTAATAATTATTCATTTTAATAGCTTTTGCCGCGATCGTAAAACTTTTGCATCATTTATTTAAATATCGAGATAAAATTTCTTATATACGTATGCGCCATATAATCGATCTTTCGACGAGGTATCAAATTAATATAGTATATAAATTTAACGACAACAACGATCGTCTATTCGGTTTTAAATATTTTTTGCGAGGAAAAAAAAATGAAATTTAGTAGTTTATTTGAGCCAAATATTAGAGTAACCGGCGTTTGCAATATTTCATCGTTTAAACGTCGCGAGCCAATGAATGGACACAAAGCGCATACCAAATCGGTTGAATCGATATTTATTACTCTTATTTATGATAAAAAAGACAGGAATGTAAATACGAAATTAATGTTGTCTATTGAAAAAGTAAATCTGCCCGATCGATGAATCGTTTAAAGTTCTTTCTTTTTGTTCTCTTCGATAAATAAATAATGTTTTTTCAACGTTGGCTAATTTAACCGACAACTTCTTTTAACAATCAATATTTATTCACGATCGTGTAAGTGACAAATAAACACGAAACGTTTATGTTAAACTTGTTTTATTATTTTATAAAATAGGAAAGATAATTAATTACTAAATAAGTGGTTCGATCCATATATTTTTAAAGCGTCTTTTATCTCAATAACATTGTTAAAAATTTAAGTTTCTTCAATTTACGAGAAAAAGCTCGATTATCGCGTATTTAAAGTACCGTATTTTCAATATTTACGAAACTTAACGTTTTCTCGCTATCGATAATAAAATAAACGAAGCCTCGACCGATGGAAGATTTACCATCCAAAATCGCAAGCGCGAGAATTTATTTAAAGAATTTAATCGATACTCGAGTAAGCAACCCAAGCAAAATACACCTAAAAGCACACGCGAGCTTTTCCAACCATTTTTCACGCACGTTTCAAAATGCGTCCGGTACTACAAACTCTTATAAACAAGAGACGCGTCGAGTTAGATTAATCGGGGCTTGTCGTTCGATCCTCGTTGGATCCTCGATTAGATTCTTACCCCGAGATTTTTCCACCCCGTCCGCGAAAATTTGGAGCTATTTTAAAGATTTTTAGCAGCTCGCGGATAAACCGGACGGAAAATGCCGGAGGAATGCCGGAGGAATGCCGGATCGTAAATCCTGACGCGGAGACGATGGCGAAAAAATGGCCACCGAATGGACGGACGCCAGATCGTTCGTAAATTCTTGATCGAATCGCCCCTTGACATTGAGCCCCGATCGGTCGATCGCCTCGGACCGAGGGACAACGCCAGTTTTCTCGGGTGCGTCGGTGATACTTACAACTCGAGCACGACGTAGATCTGTTTGCCGTTCTCGATGGCGTCGTACAGCTGTATCAGCCTCGGATGCTGTAATCTCCTCATGATCTCGACCTCGCGCTCGACGGCGCGTCTGTCCTCCTTCCTCGTGGTATTCACCACCTTGGCTGCCAGTGTCAGCCCGGTCTTCTTCTCCTTGCAACGGTACACCGTGCCAAACTTGCCTCTGCGAGTTAACAGCCTCGGTGATTAGTCCTCCCCTCGCCGCGCTTGCCGCGCTTATCTCCTCTCGCTGGAAGTCGCTCTCCACTCGCGAGGAACGACGCGGAACCGACTCCGAGAGCTTTTTTTTTTTTTTTTTATTATCTAAACTACCGAGTCTTTTTTTTCCCTCGCGTTCCTTCCCGCTCGCAAAAACCGTCGGAGAATCGATAAACGAACGCGACGGCAACGATCGAAGAGAGCCAAGAGGTCCTGCGAATTTTTCGTTGCGTTTTTATTTTTATTTTCCCCCTGTCGCGAGCTCGATCTTAACCAGCGATCGTGAAAAAGGAAATAAATTCTGGCGACGGGCCAGAATATCGCCAAGTGGAAGAATTTCGTTGAGCGCGGCAACCGTGAAAGAGCCATGGAAAATTCACGCGAGCGATTTTCTCAAAGGCGCGCCTCTAATTTACGCCTCTCGTAAAGTACACCGTAAAAATACGATTTTTAAATATAAAAACTCATCTTCTTCTTCTTCTTCTTCTTCGTCTTCTCCGTCTTCTTCTGATTCTTCCGCTCGTTCGCGTTAGACAGGGACGGAGGCAAACGAAAACTCAAACTCTTACAGTGTCGTTTATCGCTTTCGATAAATTAACTTGTTTACATTCGCGGATGCATTATTAATATTCTCATTCTAGCTGGAGCGCCTCGAAACGAACTCGCGGTGATCTCGGCCCGAGGCTCGATGATTTTGTTACGTAACTAAGGTAACGCCCGCGGCGATCGACAAATAGACGGAAGGGCGGATCATCCGGTGGAAATCTTCCTCGATCCGTTGAACGATCGACGACGGTTTCGTTGCCCCGTCGTTCTTTTTTTTCTTTCGAGGTTTTTCTTTCGCACCTAAATTCCTCAAATCCGTTTTCTCACGAGTCTCGCTCGGAAGTTAATCATGCAAGAAATTGAGATTATTGCACCACCCAAGCGTGATAGAAAGCGGTAGATCTATGAAATATTCTCGTATCGGAAAGTAGACAGTCGTTGATGTAAACATCGTTCGATCGATATTTAAAACGGACGTTTCTCTCCCAAGGAAATAATTCGCCGGGCAAATAAAATAAAATAAATTACCGCGAGGATGAGAATGCGAGTAGCGAGTTTCGATGTGTACGTAATTATAGGCACGCGCGTGTGTGTGTGTGTGTATCGGTGTGTGTCGCGTAACTTCCAGTACATTCGGCAAAAAAATATTTTCGAGTTTTTCCCTCGAATTTGCATAGTTTTTCGAACTATTTCGTTTGGAACGATTCTTAGAAAGAAAAGCATAACACAGCAGATGTTTCGCCTGTGCTACACGCGTTAAATATATCAACTTTAAACGCAATTAAGTCTATTGGAATTGCGCCAAAGCTTATGTCGTGCTATTACTTACGCGCGATCGAAAGCTCGGAGAAGCGGTTCTCGATAATGTACGTATCCCCCTAAAGCGAAAATTCCTCGAGCGAGTAAACGCGAGGGTCGCGCTAAAAATTGAGAGATCGATGCACGCGGATGCGTTTCCGCGTCTCGCCCTCGGTCCATGTCCGGGTGTCGTCGCTCCCCGACGACACAGACGCGCGTGTCAAGTGCAGGGAGGACCGAACGCCATTATTTATAGACCCCGAGGCCTCGATCGCGTCGATCCGTCGACCCTCGCGACCCTCGCGACCACCTCCTGCCCTCGGCAACATTTTTTTCGGTGGGATGCAATTTTCCTGGACAAATTGCCAACCATTCCTTTCCTCGCAGAAACTAAACGTCGTACTTTCCTCGAGATCTTCGATCCTTCGAAACGACGCGAAGAGCGTTCGGTTAGTTTTTTGTTTTACGCGGACGGTTATGTACCGAAAATACAAAAAGAAGCTTGCACAATGATCTATTTTAAAAAGTTATATAACGTGTGATTAGAACATTATTTTATCGTAACGTTTAAGCATTCGAACAATTTTATTTTTATTGCCCGTATACTATTTTTGATATTTCATATAAAACCGAGCGTATATTTATTTTTCTTAACTATTCGCCAAATTTTACACTTTTAAAATTATATGCATAATTCTTACGTAAGTGATCTATAAACGCTTTAGTGTATTTTGCGGAATAAGTAAAATTGAGGTTCCGTCTTCGAACGAATTCTCTAGTTTCGAGGGGAACGTCGCTAATGTAAAATAAAAAAACATCCGTGATCGCCGAGGTTCGATCGTAAATGGATGAATCCGTAGATTCCATTTAATCCGATAAACGTTTTCGAAACCCTCTCGATTCTAAAATCCGCGCTCGACGTTATTATTATTTTATTATAATCGAATTGGAGTTCGGTAAATGTCTGCCGATAAAATTTGGAGGAGCAATGAAACGCGTAAAAAATAAACGAAAGTACTATCGAATATTCGAATGCTTGTTGTCGTGCCAAGTTCACGGTCGTAAAATGACCGGGCATAGAACTTCAAACTATCCGATAAGAAAAGAAGGACCGCCGAGGAATTTCACGAGCCCCTTGCAAAGGCTCGACTTTAGACGGTGAACTGCTCGTGTAAAAATTACGGTATCTCATATTGTTCTTTGGGACGAATGAATCGGTAGGATTATTTCTAAATAAAAATTACGTCGGTCTCGAGTTTTTTTATTCGGTTTAAAATTAATTTTCCTTACTCTCGATATAATTACCGGACTCGCGGAGTTAGCCAAATTCTATTGTATAATTTTGTTCGCGCTTATTCGGATGCGCTGTTGTTACCTCGATAAGAGCTCGGTTTCACACCCATAAAAAACTTATTAGATATTCGTTTGGTCTCTAAGAATGTTATCGTCGCTGCCGTTATCCGAATTAAAGAGTAACGCTTGCACGGTTTGATATTCCGTTCGCGCGTATAAATTAAAATCGCGATAGATTATACGTTAGATTATGCGTTTAATAAATATATCCTGTATTTATAAATTCTCGTTAAATCTGCGATGCGATCGTATATTTTGGTTGTTTTGGATGATGATTCTTTTGACATAAAATGCTATTTGTTGCGAGAATTATCCTGGCACTATAAACGATACATTTGTAAGGTTTATACGAAAACTCGCGGGAATGTTGGCTTCTATGTAGACTCGTTCTTTAGCGGTGATGTATTTTTCAAATTTATTGTTTATTATTCGTGTAAGTGAAAATCATGCGGATCTTACGAGCGCGAGTCATTAGAAAAGTGATCGTAACGAAAATCTCCTCGATATAATTGTGAATTTTAGCTACTCGTTCTTTCGACTGCTACCGATTGAAATCGAGACGAGTATGAAAATTCATCCAATTCCGTGTAATTTTAAGCTATATTTTGTAAAATGTACGAGCCCTTACGCTTTTCATCGAATTACATCGGTGATTTATTTATAAATAACATTTCCCGAATCGCTTTTAAATTATTTTCTAGTTTTTATGGAGACCGTAACCGGCGCAGTTTAAAATAATAGCGCATTCGATTTTCAAAGTAATGCCGGGAAATTAATTTTATTTTTAACTAAAAATATAGAAGCGGTTACTGCGTTTGTTCGTCGTGCAAGTATTGCTCTTGCGAGGAACATCCGCGGTAATATGCACCGAACAATCCTCGTGATGTACATTCTTTTCTTACGTTTCGATTCATTAGCCAATAATCAATTTCATATAAACGCGAATGAATCGTTTAAAATTATATTATTAATTTTACTTATCTCGACTTTAAAATCTAGACTTTCGCGATCTTTGCATCGTTCGAATGAATCATAAAAAGTGAATACGTGTACCGAAAATCGAGAAAATTTTCTCTTTTGTAATTGAACAATATAACGCAATTTAATATTTACTCGGTCAAATAGTACCAAGCCAAAAATTTTAAAAGTATTACCTGCGTTGGTAACAAAAAATACTCTAAATTTGAACGATATGAATTTAAAAATTTATTTATAACGTTTTAGAGTTATAAAGTCTACGTACCGTGAAATCGATAAATTTATATTTAATATATATTAGACGTTGACGCGAGTATTTTGATTTTGTCAAGTGTACATAGGCAAATGGATTATATAGTTTATTTCAAGGAATAATGAGTATTTTAGTTAAATAATATATAATAATACTTAATATATTGCATTGCCGTTTCAATAAGATATTGCTAAACGAGATTATAAGTCACCCAAACAAGGGTACAAGATAACATATACGTAATTAAATCTAGATTATGTTTAATTCGATATATAATCCTTCCTGCAATAGTGGATGAAGTAATAGATTACAATGTAGTTGATAATCGATCAAAATCATCTGTCGGTAGATTGATTTCTTTGTTCCTTATTCTTCTTAACAAAAAGGTTACTTATGAAAACATAATTCATTCGAACATACTTGTCGTTAATTTTTATCTATAACGCGTGAAAAGTGAAGCACTTGGCACATTCGGAAATTTAAAGACGAGTCGATTTTGTGTCACTTTGGCTATCTTTAGTGGTAGTTTTATGCAAGTACGGAAACGCGTTTTCGTACTCTATTAATGTATTATAGTCAAATCATTGTACGTTTAAATTTGCTACGAGTGAAAATCTTTATCGAATCCTTTTGATTTTACTTATACCGTAACGATATAACTAAAATATATTAAAATAATTCGACGCTTTGTTGATTACAAATTTTTTTACGTACTTTACTATCTGAATATTATTTTAGAATATAAGTCGATCTTTAGTTTTTTAAATAATTCGATAAAAGTTTAATCCCTCGATGAATAATTAAATAAACGTATTTTCTTTCTTTAAATATTTTGATTATAAATATATTAAAATTTATTCGTTCTATCATTCGTGAAAATGCATACATATTTTGAAAATATATTAAACGATTGAAAAATAAGAGTTTTAATCGATGTTACAACGATCAAATAGTGACTTTTCGGTTTACAATTAAAATAAATAAATGGTAAGTATCAAATTTATCGCATCGATAATACATGAAAATTTTTTTAAATTCGAGAAAATAAAAATATTAATTTTATTATGTTTTATCGATTCGTATAATAACCAATATTTAAATTGAAAACACACTAATTTTTAATAAAAAAATTTAACGATCTTTTAAATAAAGAAAAAATAATTAAAATTGCATCGACGTATTTTATATAAAAATGTATGCAGATATATCAACGTAAATTTTTCCAACATATGATTATAATAGAATTTTAATTATAAAATTATAAGTTACTTCGAGTTTCAATGGATTTATCTTGATAAAAACACGCTTAAATATATTTATAAATATACGCTTAACGAGAAAATTGTAGTTTTTTAAATTCGCGAAAAAAAAAATTTAGTTTAACATAAGGAAAAAGTTTAACGATACACTTAAAAATGATATTTTTAAATTAAGTATTTGGATCATTCCATCGTGAAAATTAAGTAATAATAAGGAAAATGTAAATAAATAAAAGAGAAGCCAGATAAAGATGAATTATGTACAAATGGCTCGAAACTTTTTTTTTACATTGAAATAAACATTTTAGTTAAATCTCAAAAGGATTGATAAATGTACTCGGAGCAAGCAATATTTTAAGTCAGACGCTCAAATTTTCATGTATTATAGAAAAACATTCATCACAGAACTGTTTTGGCACTCTCAACAAGCGAAATACTTTACTAATTCATAGCGATGAAAATTTGTAAAAAATTAATGCATTTTAACCTACATACTAAACGTATAATTAATCCGAATTCCTTTGAAATTGTCGGGTAATCGCGGTCTAGACATCGGATCACCGAACCGCGGACAAACATAATAATCTCGCTCGTCCGAAAAGTATCGAGTCAGTCAGACAGCAAATTATAATCTTCTTCTCGGCTGAGGCTAACGATAAGATATAGATACACGGGGGGATTTTCAGACGCGGAAAACTCCGATGACAGAGCGAAAGTCAACCTGTTTCGGTACTCTATCAACGCGACGTGAAGAAAAGACGAGGGAAAACCCCTTTTCGTTTCTTTTCCGCCCTCGCTCTTGGTATCATCCTCACAGCGTTCATGAGCCAAGAAGCGCACTTTAACGATTATTCGTAGCCTCGAGGTACCGCTCTGTTTCTATCTCGCTCTTTTTATAGAAGCGCTCCGTTGGGACGTTAACGCGACTTTCAAGGGAGATTTTAAGGATCCACGGGAGACTTTGAGCTCGTATAATTCGAGTACGGTCGAGTCGAAAGCGACGACTTTTTCCTCTTTGGTTAGCTCGCGATGAGTTATCAAGACGTTATTAAGAAATGAAAGCTTTCGGTTTTCAACGTTATTATCTTTAAATTACAAGCTTGTAAAACGTTTTTAAAAATTATTTCTCCGCGTGCTTTTCGTTCCGTTACGATTTTAGTGCGTCGCGTTTTATCGATAAACTTGCCCCGTTGATTCGATTTCACCTACGATCGTATCAAGAATTTGTTTCCAATTCACAGCGAATAAACTAGATTTTATTCCGATTTGCAAATCGGTGAATATTCACGGATGAAGATAAAAGTAAGGCTCGAATTAGAATGAGAATATTCGATAAGGAAACAATAGGCGTAAAGTTTACGACGTGAAATTTCGTCGAAAGTCGTTCCATTTTCTTTCGCGAGTATTTTATTATCTCGAGGTTAGATTCGTTGGAATGCGAAGATTCGTGGACATACCTGCCGATCTCGGACTGGATATCATAGTGTTTCTTGAAGTCGACTCCCTTGCGAACGGTAACATCTCTATACGGAAAGCTTGGTTCGATTTCTGAAATTTATAAATTAATTAACGCGTTGCACCATCGATAAATACGATAACGAGATTAGCCGAATATTCGCGAACGAATAGCGAAGATCGATCATCGGAAAATTGAGTCGTCGTTTCTCGAGCTTTTCCCGCAACGTTGTACCGTCGTTTGCATTTGGAAAGCGTATTTAAATAAAAATGTAATTACGAATGATCTCGAATATTATCCCCGATTCGGATACTCGATCGTTGTATATTTTTCCATTTTAAGGTATAAATTAAATACGTACGAGTTTCGACGCGTGGAATAAATCGAGAATCGAACGATCGATAAATCCGAGATAGTTTATATTAGAATACGTACGAAAGAAATTTATCTCGGTAAATTGACGTTAACGAATGATCGAATAAACAAATTAATTAATTAATTTGTACGTAAATAGAATAACCGTGTAATAATTACTCTTTGTTACTCAAAATATTATTAGTCCTATTTTCATTAGGTAAACGTTGGCAGATGTTTCGGTTAATTAGCTTCTCCAAGCAAATTATATTTTAAACGAGAGAGTTCAGTTCCAAAATTTGCGCTTTCGATCGAAAATAGGTCTGGTAAAATATTAGAGAATTTCCTCGTAATTTGCATCAACGATGCAACGAGATAGACAACAAATAAATAACTTTAAGGAAAAGAAATAATAAGTTGGTCGTATACGCGACGTTGGTTTGGTCCAGAGATGAGAAAAGGAATAAAAAAATATGATAAATTACTATTCGCGCATCGTAACTCAAGATATGGTAGTTTTTTTTTTTTTTTTTTCGAAAAGATACGCGCGTTAAAAATAACAAAGAATGCTAGTCAAAACAGCACGACTTTCGATGCAGGCTAGCAAATTTTACCAGACGCATCGTAAAATAGTGTCGAGAATCCCAGAATCACGAAACTTCCATAGGGAACTATAACTAACTACGAACTGCTAAAACGTGCACTTCTGCTGCATTCCAAGCTCGATCTAGCGAACGCCTCTAATAAAAAGTAACGAATTTACAATTTCGGGAATTGGTGTGCACTCGAATGGGGGGTGTAAGGAAGGGTGGAAGGAAGGGCGGAAGGGTAAAAGGGGGAAAAATGTCGCGTCCGGCAGCGACGATCGCCGGTTCTGAATTTTGCACGCCGGGAAGCCTCCACCTATCGACCGGTAAACACTGGAGTGCGCCTCGAGTTGGAATTCCTTGCTCCGGGCTAATTATAGTCCGCGCGGAACTCGTCGGTCTTCCGCGCCCCATTATTTCCGGCGCGACCCAGATAAACGAGGAGTAACCCGGCGCGCTCCACTTGGCCAGCTTACCGCCGACGGGGTCGGTCTCGTCCACGCGGATCATCCTCTCGGGCTCGTCGGCGATCGGCGGCTGGCGCAACGACACGGGGGCCGAGGCGCCGTGGAGCAAAGGCGATTATCGACTATCGCGGCGCTCGCGGTCGGTTTCTCTCTTCCTCCTCGGTTCGGAGCGGTACGGATTTAGATTTCCGAGCCGCCGTCGTTGCTTCTACCGCCGCCACCGCCGCCGCCGCCGCCGCCGCCGCCGTCGTCGTCGTCGTCGTCGTCGTCGGATTCCCTCCTGTCGCTGCGTCACGTGTCGAGAGAGAGCGAGCGAGAGAGCGAGCAGATCGCGAATCTACGTTTTACAACGCCTAGAACCTCTTCTGGCCCTTTGCCGAGACTCGCCCTATTCCTCCCCGAGTTCGCCCTCTTTTGTCTCCGGGTACGTCGATCGCTTTCTTATCCGCACGGATCTTTGCGCTTTGTCTCCCGGCGCCGCCACGGGTGCGAACGAGAGTGAGGTTTTGCTTCGCCCAGCCACGAGATCGTGCATTCTTTCACCTCCCGTGGCGTCTACGGCGTCTACGGCGTCTACGTGCCTCTCGTCTTACCGGACGGGAGTTCCATTTGACCTAGGCGCCGTTGAATCGAGCGCAGGGTGAGCTTGAATATAGAAAGCACGCGAATCGAGTCGGACTCGATGGAGGATCGATCGATGCGTTACTTTTTTTTTTTTTTTTTTTCTATCGATTCTCGTCCGGGCGATCCTCGAGTCCAACGATTATTTATCCCCGAGGCGCTTTTGCCGTCTACGCGACTCGAGGATTTGTCTTCGTCGAATCTTGTAATTCGGTTGCGCATAGCGTTAAATTAAAAATATCGTTGTTTTTGATAGATGCGATGTATCGTCGAAGAAATATATTGCGTCGATAAATTACGAATTTCATCCTTTTCTGGCGGAAATACAAAACTGTGCCTAAAGATTTATATTTTTTTAATTATATGTATTCAACCGTATTTATAATAATAATAATAATAATAGTAATGTCAACGATGATTCGCGAATAACGTTCGAACGAAGTTTTTAAGCTTTTGATACGTATTAAATTGCACTAAATTGTTGTTTCGATAGAAATAATCGTGATCGAACCCTCGATCGTAACTTTGTTTTGTTTATAAGGAATAATTGAAGGATTACCGATATCTAGAATTTGAATCGGTGCGATCGCATTTTCCGCGACGACGACGACGACGACGACGACGACGACGACAACGGCTGAAACGATTCGACCAAGTATTGCGATTGATTTATTATAAACGTTAAATGTTTCACCGCAAATATAAAACTTAGATAACGAATGAACGAAATTCAATTATGTTTCATCCATTGAATTTGTCGACGCCCATTTATGTGGGTGCAGTCTTGGCACCGATTTGCTTACACGATCGACTCCCTAACGGGATTAGTCGTTAGGATCGTTTTTAAAGAAAGACTGTAAATACAAAGGATTGTTTGACAACGTATCTATCAACGTTATTTCTACTTCAAAATTTCTAAATGTGCACTGATTAATCGGAATAGCCACCCACGTGCTGTTTTGAATAATAAGATTGCATCATTTGGTTCGCTTCTCGTTAAAGAGAACAATTCGGTCACGTAGTGCTAATCACGGATCAAACGTATACTTGCCGTATAAAATTTTGCGTGGCGTTGAATAATTTTTTAACAAAATGCTCTTAATTGTATTAATAATACCGATCGCGTAAATTAGGAATGATAAATAAAGATGTAAAAAAATCGCGAAACCTTTCGTAAAATAGACGTTAAAATTCACTCTTGAATTTTTTAAGTTGCGCGCATTTCAGTTATTTGTTCAAATGGGAATTCATAAATGAAATAAATTGATTTTTATTTTCGCTCGTAAACCGAAGACTGAAATTAATTTAAAACGTTACCTTCGATAAGGATTCGTTGTACTTTCAAAGTAAAAACTATAGGACATTTAGAAAATAATTTTGATAGGCTGACTATATTTTCACTGCGAGAGAAAGTAGTAACAAACACAAATAATTTTAAATGACTCTTAAAAGTTAATGGTACGTATTAGATTTAGAGACCAATTAAAAGTTCTTATACCTTCTACAATTTCTTATACGTTCTGTTATAGAATCCAATGTTTCGAATTTAACTATCAAACGTTATTATTAAATACAGTTTAAATCCATTTAACACGATATAACCCAAATTATACACCTTTAAAGCAACAGAAATTGATATTGGCTCATAAAATTTATAAAAGTTTACTTTCATAATTAAAAATTTCTTTCGATGTAATATCACATTCGAAATATTCTTTTTCCAATACCTACAATTATAGAAATTGATTTTATGACGTCTTTAAGCAAATTTTTATTTATACTTATTTATACTTATTTATATTGTAAATTGAAGCAACTCGGCTAAGACAGTCTCCAACTTAATAATAAATAACTACAACCATTCTCGACTGCAAATCTATGGATTTAGAAGTGATAGAGCTTGTCTTCAAAGTTCAAAGAAGATATTTTAAAACAAAGTTAGAAAAAATGACTTTGTTTTTCTATTTCATAATTCAAAATTATTTCATGAAGTATTTAAAAGTCATGTAGAAGTGGTTAAAAATATCATATTATTAATATCTTTATTCTAATCGTTTATGAAAACTGCAAACGTTTACAGATACTATATGTAATCAAGATTATTAATATTAATAATACCGGTAAATTGTATAATTTGTGTTAAATGTCTAAAACTGTGAGTAAAAATAGTTGAAATTATTTATTTTTAATTTTTTAAATCCTAAATATAAATGTTAACGTAAATTTGTAAAATTCAACTTTACGGTAGAAAAAAGAATAATATGTAACCGTTAAGTAAGGAAAATGTTACGTTAAAAAATAATTTTTTGCTTTTACAAATTTCAAAAATATACTACGAAAATAAGTAATATTTTATTTGATAGAAAAATGTAAAAGCATTTTGTTCAATTTTAGTATTTACTTTAGCAACGATTATTTTTTCATATTATATATGTATATAACAAACAATTAATCAAGCAATTAAAACATATTTTAAATTTTCATTTTTATCTAATTTATTGTTACTTCGATAAGAATCGCTAATATTAATTCATATATATTTTACATCTAACTTTATTTTAAAAAAAGTATATCAAGAATATGATTGTGTTCTAATAAAACAATTTTAACCGCTGATATAAATTTTACGAGTTTATTACGATTTTGATTATTTTATGATTATTAATAAGAAATATATAGTTAAAGAGAATCATAAAAAGTTTTTTAATTATAACTATTCTAGTCAAATTTACAAATGTTTATTACTTCGGTCTTTTATAATAATATTTTTACTTTATAAATGTTGTAGTATATTTGTTAATTGATTTTAAATATTCAATTCACAATCTAATTAACCATTACAAAAAAAAACATAAATGGTTAATTTTATTAAATTATATTACATTTATATATAAACGTACATATTTTATGAATTCTGGTCATTTAATTAGGCTACTGCTCCCGTCTAAACTAATTTCTAAGCATTTCTCTACCAATATATTCTTGCCAACTGTAGATAAAAATAATTTTAAAATAAGGGAATCTTCAAACTTTTTGTAAATATTCTTATTATTAAGATAGATATTATATTTTTTACGTACATAATTATGATACGTAATTAAATCTATTCTTACTTAAGTATTTTTACATCGTAAATTAATACTTTAATAAATAAATATTTATATCACGATATACAATTAAGTTTCAATATGGTAAATTTAAGTACAATCATTTTTAATTTATAACATTTATTTTAAAAAATTTATTATTTTGGTCTCGTAAAGTATATAAAAGTAATTATTATTTAATATTATTAATTTTATTATTATTTGTTTTAATAAGAATTCGTTGAAAAATTTATCTCATAAAAATTTAACATGTCAGGGTCACTTTTGCCCTTCAGAATGTGTGGCTAAAAATATATTGACACTGATCACCATTTTAATGATGGGCTTAAAAAATTTGTCACGACCGCGTCATTGTTTACATTATAAAAATTTTTCTATACAACTTATAAAGAACTCATATAATAATAATTATTAAATATGATTAATAAAATAGATTCAAACTTTAATTTATTAGCTATTTTATAACTTTGGTAAAATCACTTAATATTTAAACATTTAAACATTAATTAGGATAGAAAATATATTTTAATATTTTCTAGAATACTAAAAAATGATGTACAAATTTAATTATAAATCTTTTATAAGTTTATAATAATTTTTATAACCGTACTTTAATCGTAATAGTATATATATAAAAGCTAACATGTAACTTTATATTTGTGACATCAAAAGCCGAACCATCAAAGAGATCATCGTAATTTTCTTATTAAAACAAATTTTATTCATAAAAATTTAGTTGAATTTATAACACGAAATTCCGAATCGCAATGCAAAAAGTTAAAGAACGAATAGCTATAAACATAAGATTTTATACTTACTCTTACGAAAATTTAGTGATCACGGATAAAAGCTTATCACCAAGGAAAATACTAAAAAACTGTGTAATATGAATTTCAGGCGAACACTGAAGTAATTAAGACGAAAGAGTTGAAAAATAAGAAGTGCAAAATACAGTAACTATACTATCAAATATATTCGAACGGTATTCTTATATTTATTTTATATTCAAAGCGAGAATAAGAGAAATAGCATAAAGTAAATTGACCATAACATAAATATTAAAATGCGGCAAGATCAAGTGTCGATATCTCCGTACAAAACTCTCTCGTATCCTCGATAGCTACTAAAAGAAAATAATTCATCTTCTATGGAGTGAAAAAATTGCGATCGTAACTTCAACTCTATTCATCCATGCGCAGATCCACTTTTCTAAAGACAATCGACTCGTTGACAGCGAAGTTGTCGACACCTTCAGAATACGGTTTCCGTCATATTTTTTTTTCCGACTACTTCAAACTTTTTATCTATTATTCCGGCACATATTTATAAAAGCTTCTCTCGTTCATTGTACCGCTTATTTTACCTACGCGTGTATTCAAACTGCGGAAATTCAAACCGTAAATTTTAATACTGTGTTCCATTTATTTGGATGTATTAAATCAATATATTTCACATTAATAACAGTCGCAAGAGTTTAGTGTCAACGATCGATTTACTATGCATACAAAGAAAAATTCTCTTTGTATTCGTACAATTTTAGTTCGTATCGAATCTATCGGAATTATAATTTTGAGTGTATTATATTATGAATTATGAACATTGTATTTAAACGATAAATCACTTTGTAATTTTACAAAGTTGTCTATGAAAGCGATACGTTATTAAAACTTCTAAACACATTCTTACTCGTCGGCTGAATTCGATAAAAAATGTTTGAAACGAGTAATAAAAACTTTTCGTTTAAATACGCTGACATAAATAATTTTATATTCGAAACCAAATTTTTTGTTACGGTCCTATTTGAACTTAAAAAAATAAAAAAGAAAAAGTGGGATATTAGATGGAAAAGGATACGTTTGATTATTTTTCAAATATAATAAAAAATGCCTTTGATTTACGAAGTCGAATGAGTTGTCTTTGAAAACTATTCAACTTTCGTACCGACACCCCAGAAACGAACGAAATACGCTTTGTTATCGTTACTATATTTAAGATAAGCAGATCAAGACTTGCGTTTCCCTTGGAAAAGTTCAACGCAAAGTCAAACTTAGCCATCGATAATTCACCGATTATCTTAATTTATCAATTAACTTTATTTCTAGATCGTTTAATTCGAAGACTTGAAATTCGTAAAAAATATTTTTCGATATTCGGTTTTATCAATTATCGATCATAAAATATATATATTCTTGGGTGAAATTAAAATTAAATTCGACGTCAGTAAGAAAAGAATAACGACGAATACAAGATTTGAAAATACGATTAAACTCTTCGTAACGATCAACTGGAAAAAAATCAAATTACTTCTAATTAAATTACCCGGACAATACAATACCAGATTTTATCTTCGATTTAATTCCAGATCGAATTTAAGATTCGCGAGTCGTTACTTCATCGCCAGTCTTAGTAACCGTAACAGTTACCAAATATTCCCATTTTCCATGCATAAATAAAACCGGAAAAATGTTATAAAAAAATTTGTTGTACAAAAAAAATCTTAATTAAAAAAAATATATAATTGCATACCAGTAATCATCACGAGTAATCATTATACGTAAAATCATCGTTTATTACGATTGAAAAAAAAAAACATATTCTGCGAATATTGTACCGAGTTATACGAGTTCACATAAACATTAATAATATACGACACTTCCGATCGTCATCCGTGAAATTACTCAAAAGCCGAAACCATAAAATTGCTTGACGTGAAAGGGCAATCTAAGTTGTTTGATGTGTTCTCATCCAATTACAAAAGTTAAGCAATGTCAGTTGAGGTTCACAACTTCGAGAGGAGAAGCTTTTCTCCTGTAATTCATTGTTCTCTGATGTCCTTCGAGAGGGGGAGAAGCTCTTTTCGAGTAATTCATTGTCTTCTGATTCCCGATAACGAACTGTTGCTGTTCTTTATACGCCTTTCTGTACTGAAACCACTACTTTTAGTACGGGTTCGACTGGCAATGTGAAAATGTTAACTCCGTCCGGATAATTTCTATTTCCTTAATGCTACAATTAAGGCGAGTTCGTGATTCCATCCCTTCGTATCCCCACTCTTTTACTTTTAGGTTTGGGTATATTGTGTTGGAAATTATACTATTTTCTCTTATGTGGTATAATTTTGAATAATGGTTTACATTTAATTTTAATACATGGCAATCGATTCTTTGTAAATTTGCTTTGTTGTATAATATTTTGTTTTCTACATATTTTTTATAAAAGCTTGCCTCGGCTCTGTACAATCGAAGACAAACTCTTATACATTTTCTTTCGAAAATTCTTATTTTTCCCATTTGGTGCGCCGTTATATTGTCCCGGACGGAACAATCGTATGTTAGTATTGGTCCGATGACTCCTTGGTAACATAATAACTTTTATTCTACTATTTAATTGCTTCGAGTAAAACAATTTTTTGAATCGCCAAAATGCTGTTTTTGCTTTTTCTAGTAGCTGAATTTTTGTGTGATAATTATATTTTAATTTTGTATCTACATGAAATCCTAAATATCTGACTATTTTTTTATGAAAATTTGTACAGATTTTTCTTTCCGGTTCATTTATTTGGGATAAGTTATTTCGAAATAAAATAGTTTCGTATTTATTTATATTAATTTTTAATCTTGTATATTTATAATAATCGTTTATTTTATCGAATAATTCTTGTAGTAATGTTTTTAATTTTTTGGTATTTCTACCTGATTAATAAATTTTTAAATCATCTGCAAAAGGTATCGATTATTTTTGTAACGATTTGTTAAGATCAAATAAATTATGAATATCACTATTGCATATATTAAAGAAGATCGGAGAATTTACTGTGCCTTTTTGTAAACAGTTTTCTACTGTGAATTCTAGGTTTTATTCGTTGTTTCCTTCTATTGTAATTAATATCCATAATCACATTCCATATTAATTTTATTAGGTATTTAGGAAAATTTTGTTATTATTAATTTATAAATTACGCCTTCGGTCTAAGTAGTGTCGAATACTTTTTCAATGTCGATCAGGAAAGCTGCTTTGGTTGTCGTTTAATGCCAGAATATATCCGATACTAATTTCTTAATTGTATGTATCGTTGAATGTTTGTGTTTAAATCCGAACTGATTTTCCGGTATTATGTTATTTTTATTACAATATTTTATTAAGTTTCGATTAATTATTTTTTCATATATTTTGCCTATATTTAGTACACGGCTTACAGGACTAAAATTAGATAACGATGTATTATTTTTATTTTTTTCTGACTTGATATTACTTTTGTTTTTTTCCATTTTTTTGGAAAATACATATTATTTAATGCATCGTTAAATATTGTATAATAATATTTCATTTGTTTAGGAATATGAATTTATTTCGTAATTATATTTTGTACGCTGTCGAATACCGATAATTTTTTGATGTTTAATTTATTGAAAATATTAATTATCCGAGTGTCGTTAATAAATTAATCAATTTTTTTATTAGGTTGTTTTGGATTATCCGATGTATTATCTATTAAGAAAGTTGTAATATTTTGTGTTATATCATTAATTATTTCTTCTTTTAATTTATTAGTTTCTTTCATAATTACAGTCATTTGTTTCAGTGTCTTCGATTTATACATCTTTCGTTTGTAAAGTTTCGTATTTGTTTTTTCTAGTTATATTATATTTTCGTTCGCCATTATTATTGTTATTATTTTTTTTCTTAATTCGTTAATTGTTTCTTTTAAATTTTTAATAATATTTTCGTAATAAGATGTGTTTGTTTTATCTCTTTGTATCATTTCTGTTATTATTATTTAGTCCTTCTGCTTTTAGTATTTTTATTTTTAATTTACATCTATTTTATTGGTATCTTCTTTTATTTTGTTAGATTTGGGTAAAAATTGTAAATTTACACTTTTTCTCTTTTGTGATAATATTTTATGTTGCGTTCAATTAAAAATATAATTAAACTCCGTTTGCAGATTTTACTCACTTTATTAAAAGCTATTGCATCATGCCTTCACTCTTGACTAGAGTAACTCCAACAGGATGTACTGTTGGTGACCTCGACAGCTTTCTTGAAGATACTGGATGGTCTCCTGTTCCCGAGGAGATAGTTTTTTCAAGATTTGGAGATTTCAAACATTTATTTGGGATTTCTAATCTTATCACAATGGTTATCTTAGATATATATATAAATAAACAAATAAAAAAACTCATGATTAAATAGACATAAAACGAACAAAAATTAATCGATAATTATATAATTAAAAAATAAACGACTTCGTAATTAATCCTTCGATGTATTTAAAATTCTAATAATTGAAAATATTCATATGTAAATAAATGTAAATAAATATGAATTCCTAATTCCCTATATTTTTTACAATATTCCCGTTTCCTCTCCCACATCCGCACACATATACATAAAAAAATCATAAAGTAATCGAATGTATAGATTTTTTTATATTACCCATTTTCTGTATACAAATGAAAATACAAAAAACTCTTAATAAAAAGAAAATCAAAATAAATAATCTGTAAGACTGCGATCCCTTTTTATAACAACATATTAGTCATAATTAATTATTATATGCAAAATCATCGCTTATTACGATTAAAAAAACAACACAATGTAACAACATAATGTTCTTATTGGATTCAAATAAATAAACATTAATAATAAGTACGTCAAGCGCATTGTTACTTGAATAGGAATTCCTCCCTCTGTTGACTTTTTGATATTTTGATTTTTTTGGAGCGATAAACAATACCTTCCTAAAAAAATCAAAAAAATATCCAACGAATAAAAAAGTCCCAACCAAGTACCAATGTCCTTCCTCTTCCAGATATATTGGCTACGGAAGGTTTAATCGAGTCGGTAAATATCGCTCGAAAGAGCTCAAAGTCCGGTGGTTATTTTTTTTACGTTTAACCGCGTTCGAAGTACTAAATATGCGTGGGTGGATGTTGGAACAGCTACGCATCCAAGATAACAGATTTCGGAGTTCCGGGGATGAGTATCGAACGTAAATTGCCGTTGACATTTCGCGACCATATGATTTCAGCTTTTGAGTGATTTACGTTATGAGTTGCGAATAGGATAAGATTTTATATTCTTCGATGTACTTTTGATTAGTACGTGTACTTTTTGATCCGATGTATAGAGAAGTGTACCTTCCGATCAGAACTGTATGAATTTGGTTTATTTGATTATTGTACGATATTTTTGGCAGTATATTATATTGCAAATTTATTCTATATCGTGATCTTAAATTAAAATTTTAGTTTAAGCGTTTATTTTTTATAAAAATAGTATACATTTTTTTTAATAAGCCGAATGGGTATATTTGATCATTTGTTTAATAAATTATTATAATGGATGTTTTTAATACAAATTTTTCTCCCATGAAATGGAATTTACGTATAAATAATTTGTCACCCCACAAATTTAAACGAATATTAAGATTTAACAGAAATGAATCACATAATATTTACAAACCATTTATATAATTTTATTATATAATATATAATGCTATATTTTTATTTTATATCCAGTTTGAGTCTATATTGATTTATAAATAAAAAATAAATATTTCGTTCAAGTGCACGTATGAATTTTCAAAATTATTTTTAACGTGCGTCCAATTCTTATTGGATTTAATCGTTATTTTTTTCTTTCGATGGTAAGTTTAATTCGTTGAGCAATTTCACTTTCGTATTTATAAAAGTGAATTAATTATAAAAACGAATTTAAACTAATTTGATGCGTACACTTTCCATTTCATAATTTTAAAATTATATACTTGTTTACTTTGATTATTTCGGTACACTTTAACGGGATGTGTAAAAACATTTGATATTTCGAGTTAAATTATTTATAATTTTACTTTAATTGGAATATCATAGTTTTAACTATTGATATTTGACTTGTTCATTTTTAATTCTCTATCGCATGGTATCGGTAAAATTTTATGGAATCGTTTGACTCGATAAAAACTCTATTTTTTCCTTATGTTAAATCGTTTGGTATAATATTGGTGTGCGTATACCAAATTAAACCAATATAATATTAAGTTCGTTACATCGATTGATGTACAGTTTTAGATAATATTTGCAAACAATAATTAGAATTGGTATAAAATTT
Organism: Dolichoris vasculosae; assembly: GCA_018907195.1. Lineage (NCBI taxonomy): Eukaryota > Metazoa > Arthropoda > Insecta > Hymenoptera > Agaonidae > Dolichoris > Dolichoris vasculosae. Next base: position 4,234,814 of record JACCHY010000009.1, on the reverse strand, counting down.
AACGTATCAAAAGAATTATATTATGTTGGTTGAATAAATTCGAATGTATTTGATAAATAGTCGTTAATTGCGTTCAGTTTCTCAGTGAAAAATGAAGTTATTGACGAGATTTCTAGAAGATAAAATTCACGCGATAAACATAATTTTTACTAATTTATTATAGGAGTAGTTAAATATACTCGAAAAAAAGTGTGAAATCGTGGGTGAACATCAGATGGCGCTAAAAACTATATTTATGACAGGCGCGTGTTTAAATGTTGTTGTTGTTCATATTTAACCTCAAAGATTTACCGTAACCCGAAGAAATAGCGTAAATAAATGATTATTCGCAAAAGCTGTAATACATAATTTTAAAGTCTGTGCAATAGTTAAGAATGTCTGGAACGATACGGCAGTTGGAGGAGCGTCAACTTCCCAATGAAGTGACTTTAATGCATTGGTCCCCTAATATGGACCTTTTAGCAATAGCTAATTCAAAAGGTTTTGGATTGTTCCCGAAAGCATTGAATGTTGCTTTGTAGTAATTGTACTTGTTTCATAGTTGCTTGTATGTTTTAGGAGAATTAGCTTTGCATAGATTGACTTGGCAAAGAGTTTGGCTTTTGAATCCGTTCGAAGAAGGAGATACGATAACGAATATCGCATGGAGACCGGATGGTAAACTTCTCGCTATCAGTTACGCCAATTCAAAATCACTGTATTTGGTTGACATCGAAAATAAAAATGTTGTACATAAGACTCAACTGAAATCGGACGATCGCTGTACTTACATGGCATGGTTATCTCTTACTCCGCCTATTTGCAGTAACGCTACCGAAAAAGTTTGCTCGTCTTGTACCGGTGATTATTTACCACCGTTACCCAATTTAAATAGAAGTTTTGGTCAGGAGCCAGAAAAAAAAGGAGTTTTTCTCGCAAACGTTGGACATGCTATTCGTGAGTACGCAAAATAACTTAAAAATGCCAAACAAGAAAATTACACGAAATAATTTTAGGTTGGTCAAGAAAATGGCAATATCATGATGTACATATTTGGAATGTTCTACTGCGGAATGATTACGATCGGCACTGGACCCGTATTAGAAATCAGCGGTGGATCGGGTAAAGCTTTATGGGCTAGTTGGAAAAGCAGCGAATCTATAGTCGTCGTAAGGTTATCTTGTTCGTTGCTTCAAAACAGCGAAGCTTTCTTAAACGTAAGTACGTCGATTAAAACGTTTGAAATATATTTTCATCTATTAAAATTTGATTGACTAACGACGAAGGTAGCCCAAATTCAAGCTCACGTAGAGTTTTTAATGGACTATTTGTCACGAACGTTAATGGCTATTTCGGAAGCGTGGGAAACCATTCTTTTGGAAATGGATGAAAAACTGGCTAAATATGCTGCCGATAAACCACCGGGCAGCGTCGCAGCAGACTTTTTAGAACTTTTGATGGTTGGAGTTCCTACACCGGATTTAGTTAATTTTCTATTGCGAGATCTGACGGAAAAAGGATTGAAAAAATTAGGACACAGCATCGACATGTGTTACAGTAATATTCAAGTAATATTCCAAGCTCTGTACAATATTTCAGTTAAATAGTATTTTTCTTACGCAATCGTTTTGTATGCAGAAATTGGTCTTGAAACATTTGAGTAGCGTCGGAATGGCTTTGATATATCATTTAGCCGAAATGCGAGGTATGGTTAGATTCGGAGGAGCTTACGAAGCTTTAGGCCTCAGAGAAGAAACTCCGATAACCAATGCCTTAAGCGCTGCCCAATCTTTGTTAGCCAAGACTTCCGAAGTTCAACAGGTTATCGATCACAATATGCGCGATTACAAAGCTTTCATAAGGTAGAGAATATAATATTTTATAACGTAAATGTTTGTTTGATAAATCGAGTAATTTAATTTATCGTTAGATGGCTGTATACTATTATATTAAGATTAAACGATGAAAGAGTTCCGTCCGAGATGAGCAGAGTAAGTCAGCAGGATCTAACTTACATCGCAGAATTTCTTCGTGGATTCGATAAAATAGAGTTGAACGCGAGTAAAAGAAAAGGAGTGAATCTAGAAAAATTAGGGCAATATTTGAGACAAGATCCCTTACAAACTTGTTTTAGTCCCGAAGGAAGCGAATGGGCTTCTATGCTCGTCGAAAACAGATGCTTACAAAATCATCCTCTTGTTATAAAACAAGACTTCGAAGGTTCTTTATTACAGGCACATTCGACTCTAATCGAAACTATCAATCAAGTGTTCGTTTGCGCGTATCAAGATTTAACGCAACACTTCAAACAGAAAATTATGCCTTTAATTTCTGTAACGAGTACCTTGTGTTCTCAAATTGTAACAACGGATGGAAATTTAATGATCGCAGTTCCTAATTCAGATCACAAAATACTTCAGTTATTTAAAATCAATTTTACAACGATGAATGAACCTTTAGTCTCTAAAATGGTCAAAATCGACATAGGTAACAAACAAGGTAACGTTGGTTTCGGAAAAAATATTATTCGGTTTATAAATCTGTGTTAAACAACTAATAATTTATATCTTTATAGCTCCTTCGACTCCATCGAAGAAATCCGAAGATCAAAGAGTATCGGATCTTCAATTTTATTCGCAAGAATTTCTCAGTTTATTAATTCTAAACCAAGAAAATAACACTTCTTGTTTAATTCAACTTCCTATGAATCATGCTGTACTGAATAATCAGCAAAACACGAGGCCAGATTTTATAGTAAATTTAAACGATGTGACGGATCCAAATTTGTCGAAACCGTTTCAAGATATTTCACCGAGACAATTGACTGTTAGCGGCCCACGTAAAGTGGCTGCGATCTTAAGTGAAAATAAAAGAAAGATCAGATTACTCGAAACCGAAGTCGATCCTGAAGAGGACGACGACGACGACGACGAACAAGGTGGAGACGAGAGCATGATGGACGTTACTCCAGGTAGTACTGCAAGCACATCTCAGACATAATAAAATAAATATAAGTTAAAACTTATATTTCTTCGTTGTAAATAATTCGTAAATAATAGTCTTTTTTTAAATTTTAGAAATTTTTTACTTATAAATTAAAACGAATTTAATAAAAAAATTTTATTTGACAATATTTACATTGATTGTACGTTTTATATCAAAACTTTATGTACAGTAATTACATATTATACAGAAAAAATAATAGTCACTATATAATATGTAATCATTTTGAAAAGTAAATTTATTACTATTCAAACATATTTTTCGTTTCGAACGTTTACAGTAAAAGTTTATAAAACGAACTTATTTAATTTTATACCTTTTAATTTATAAATATGTAATATAGGGTAATATTTGTTTGCTTTTATACGATTTATATCAAAGAGAGAAATATTTTTGATGACTAAACGCTTCTTATTCAGCGAACAAAAATTTTCCGTATTAAAATGGCATAGCCGTTTCCTTTTGTATTTGTTGAAACATTTTCGGAAAATCCACATCGAAACCCATATTATCGACAGTTCCAGTTTGAGGTGTTTTGGGTGTTGGATTTACCGTTTTAAACTGCATATTATTTACGTATTTATTTGGAGAATTTTCTAGCGACTCATCCAATAAATCTACATTAAATTTATATTATGTATTATAAAATGTAAATATCACGATTAAAATATTTCTGTACAAATTATTATTTACCAAACAAGTTTTGTTGAGCTCTTCTTCGGTTTAACATAAATAAAAGAAGTATTATGGCAATACTTACAACTATAACCATGATTAAAGCCATACTTCGTAGTAAATTTGTCTGAAATCACATTTGTTTCATTATTCGTTATATTAATTTTATGGACCGTTGAAAACTGTTTAAAAATTACCTCGAACGAATTTTCTACGAGTTCTTGCATATTGGTTTTAACGACTAATTCTACAATATGAATATTGAAAACGGAACTATTTTCTATTCCTCTTGAAACGCATTTATAAAAACCTGCTTCGGCGATCGAAACCTCCTGTGTATAAAATTAAAAAAGGTGATTATTCGCATAACGATGAATGAGAAATTAAAAAATGGAAAAGATTAGGAAAGAAGGAAAGAAAAGTACCCGTATATACAATTTCCCGGTGAGTACTTCGTAGTTATATTTATTTTCATTAGGAGGATTACCAGGACCGATGATATATCTATCATCCGTTAATTGCCAAAACATAAATCTGTGAAAATCATCGTTACTGAGACAAGGTAACTCTGCCAAATTTCCAGCTGAAACTTCTGTTACTGTGCGAGAAGTTTCATCGGCGGTGCCTTGTTTCATAAAATTTAGACACAAGCATATCGTGAAAAACTTAATCATCTAAAATAAAAATGATTTATTAAGCTTATATAATAATAAGAAATCATAAGAAATTCAATTTTTTATTAAAATATTTTAGAATTTATTTTTCATTAATATTTCTGATGTAATATCATCTATAACATATATATATACATATATATAAATTTATATTTATACATGACAATAGCAAACCATTTCTATTTAATTGAATATTCGAATATTCGCTTAAGCAAGACGATACCGATAATGATAATAATAAATAATTTTATAATATTATCGACTCTGTACAGCTACAAATTTGAACTATTAAATTCGGCTTATTTAAATAATATAAGATTTTATTTACTGTACGTTAATGCGAATTGAATTAAAAATTTCCAAATTGATTAACAAAACACTAATGACATAGTATTAAATAATAAAAGAACTACTTATTTATATCTCTGTCCTACTCATCCTTAGTTCATCAAGATTATTTATAGTAAGTCGAACTCCCACCCTATGACTGAACTCAAACATTTATTCAAACTAGATCGTTCTATATTCTTTTTTAAAGACTCAAGTTTGTCTTTTGTTTTTTTGCCAGAACTAAACAAAAAAGCATAAGATTGGTCGCATTGCGCTATGAAAGGTGTCTATACGAATACTAGCTTTATAAAGATTAAAGATCGACTTGAAATTGTTTATTTGTTTTGTAATCTTACGACTTTCATTTTATATTATTAGTAATACTTTTGTTTCCATTTGTATTTCACAATAACAATAGTGAAGTAGTACGTAATACCTACTTTGCAATTAGATATTTACTTGAAATCGATATTGTTATATTTTAATTATTGCTTTAAAGTTAATATAATAATTTTATACCAGTCGTACCGTGTCTAAATGTTAAAGATGCATCGACATAATTAATATCTAGAATTCTGTATAAGATGAACAAACACATCCGCCGCGAGTGCAGTAAATAACACCCAAAACGGAGCTAAGACTGCTTTAGCTGGTAAAACCCAATGTAATGCTTCCAGTTTTAAACACACAAGGATTTGTGCACTTAATTTCATAAGTACTGCGATCATATACCATACCTAAGAAAATACAAAATTAGTTTGAATATAATTTTAGTCGTTACATTTATTATAAAATTTACCATTCGTCTAAGACTAATGAGGCGATCGTGGGCATTTTTGCAAAATAATATCATATTAAATGCAATATAAATCAATAAAATATTATCATACAACCACATTGGAATAAATACAATAAACCAATTCCATTGTATTCTTTGATCAAGTCTCAAAACAAGTAAAATAAGAAAAATTAATAAATTGAACCATGTAAACAAAGCTCGATGTAAAACAGCCATCTAAGATTTATAATGGAATCATTTAAATAAATTTATTATTGACAATCATGTATTCGTCGACGTTCTTTACCCTACTTAGAACATAACCTATGAAATTTCATTTAGTAAGTCAAATCGGAGAAAGAATTTTGCCAGAGATGAAATTATGTTTATTATAATTATAGTAGAATCAACGGGTTTATATTTTATTACAAAATTTTCGTTATAAAAATAAAATTATTTATAAAATTTAAAATTAAACTTTAAAATTGAAACTTTTATTATATATGTAAAGATAATTAGGTTTACGTATGTAAGTTATAACTTAATTGGTGGTTTAATTTTAAAAACGTATTACTTATTTAAAAATAATTTTGAAATTATAAAATCGTAATCATTTTATTTAAAAATTTTTACTGTATGACGAATAAAGATAATTAAATAAGTATGAAATAGAATAAATTTTATTTTAAGTACAAAGTTTATATTTAAATATATTCTAGTGACAAGATAAAAAAGAAGTTATTTTATAGATTTTTATTATGCATTAGAAATATTAAAACTTTTCTGTCAAAAATATAAATTAAATTCACCGATGTTATGTATTACAAAATTATATAACGGATTTATTTTCAGTTAAGTAAATGATACTTGATTCGAGTGTTTTTATTAAATAAATTAATGGTAATAGTTTTTAATTGTAAAACAATCTAAAATAATAAATATAAATAATTATTGAAAAATAAAAAATCTTTATTATTATCGAATAGTCGAAATTTTTAGTGTATTATAAAATGACTTTTTATTTCTAAATATTAAAAGTATAAATAATAAATAAATATGAATATTTGTAAATTAACAATTATCTTACTACGGTATTAATTTGTATTAAAAATTTATATTAGTATACAAATTTTGATAGGAATTATGCTGCTAATTTAATCTTATTTTAATGCGACTGTATAGAAATATTTATTATTAAATGAAAAATGAAAGGGTTTCGGACAAAGACCTACAAATTTGTTAAGTTTTGTATAATATATATATATATTACTTCATGACACGTATACAAGTTTTATCGAATTCTAAGTGTTAGTGAAAAATAATAAATTTCTTCTTTTCTTTTATTAAATTTACGATTGGTTACTAATTAAATTCGTTAATTTTGAATAAAAAATACAAGTAGCTCTACGTTTATATTTTAAAAATATAAAAAATAAAAACAATTGTTTCTTAAAAATATTGATATAAATAACAAAAATTAAAATAGATATTCACGGTCTTTTAAAAACTCATTATGTCATAATTTTAATCAATTACATTCTTTTTCAAATTTATATTGAAAATTGTTTAATTAATCATCATTGGCTCATGCAATATGGCATTATCGATAATAATAAATGACCTCGTAATTTTTGGCGCTAAATATTACAAGGTATATTAATATATCAATCAAATTATCGATAAGAAAAAAACTTGTAATTTTCGTTTTTAGGGATGAAATAAGTTTAGCCAATGGCTTTTATTTTACAACACTATTAAAATATAAATTCCAATTTTTTGTACTTACTTCGGTTAGGCGTTTTGCACTTACATTTTTTGAAAAGGAAAATTACGAAAATAGGAAAAATTAAGTAAGCTAATCAAGTGCGATGATAAACGCGTTCTTACAATGAATGTACACCTTACTAAGAATGATACCAACGTGTTTACCAATAATTTAAAGCACGTCTGTGTAAATCTTAACGTACATCGAATACATTAGCGCATTCGTATGTTTACATCGGTAAGGAGAAACGAGAGTCCGAATTAATTAAAGCGTTCGAATTCAGGTGGAACTCCTTCAGAATCGTATAACCACCGATTGTTCATTCGGAAAAATTCATTTTTAAGGTACGCCGACTCGATCGCAAAAATGGCGAATCGCATCGAGAAAAGTCGGTTACTTTTAATAAAGTGTTGATGACCTTCCACGGAGTATCAGCTATTTACAATTAGAGTCTAATCCTTTAACCAACCGAGATCCATATAATCTTTCGAGTATAACGATCAACAAAACAATAGGAACACGTTACCAAAGTCAAACGTAGGTACGATGAAAGAATAATGTATCAAAAGGAAAAGCAAATATCGGAATAATAAATTTATAACGTTACAAACGAACGTACATTTGTGATAATGTGAATGTTTTTTGAAGGGTTTATAACAAGAATAGTTTACTATCGATAAAATATAATGGCAATCAATGTTTGTTCGATCCATCGAATGGCGATTCGTCATCGTACATATATTACTCGTGGGATATTATCAAAGAAAAGAGAAAAAGTCAGAATTCGATAAAAATAAATGAATAAAAAGTAATAAATTTGTTTTCTACTCGAGGCTCGTTTATCTTACTCAAATGTACCCGTAGCTTATTACGAATTAGTGGTCCAATATCGCTGCCAATCAAGGCGAGACTATGATGAATCTTCACACTCGATCGCACGTTTTATTAGTTGCGGCTCGAACTGTAATAAAAGCTTCGCTTATTAAACGATTAAATGAGATTGAGAAACAGACGAACGCCCTCGATGAGAAATATCAGCTTAAAAATATTTACAAAGGAAACATGCGATGGGTAATCGGTAGATTCGCTCGTAAAACAATACGAAAAGTAAAATAATACGAGACTTTGTTATTGGTAAAAAAGTCTCGGAAAAATAAGTAATGGTTTTTTTAATTTAGTCTTTAATTTAAACGATTGTTTTTTTAACTGTTTTCATAAATAAGCACATTATTAATAAATTACCATTCGTTTTAATTATAATTTAACGACTATTTAATTATTTAGAAATATATTTTTTACATTACACGTACAAATAAAAATTTCTATGATCCGATGTTAAATTTATGTATAGCAAAGTTTTATGTTTTAAAAATATTATATTTAAATGCATTTTAGCGAGTAAGGATATAAAGAAATAAATACGTGTTAATATTTTTTCAATCAAGCAGATTTATTTTTAGAATATTTTTATTATTTGAATCTGATTTAACGTACAATATAAATACTTAAAATAATGAACACGTATTACAATGTATGTACAATACTGCTTTATTAATTTAATTTATATTTTCAAAAAATATAAAAACTATAACGTATATTTTATGTAATAACATAGAATAAAATAAATAAATATTCTAATTTCCATAATTATTTCTTCAATGGATTGCATTTGTATTGTCTATTCATCGTATGACGTTTGTAACACTGGAAAGCCTCGGTAAATTCTTTGGTGTTGGATACAGCAAAGTTTATAAAAGCGTATGGTTTTATTTCATTTCTTTGCACCTGAGTTCTGCACATCGACTAAAAAAAGATTAATTATTTCGCGTGAATTTGGTTCTTTCTCCTGAAAATCCTTATATTACTCAAAGAATACGACGATGACTCACTTCGGCGAACGATAGGAAAAAGACTCGATAATCCGTTATTGCTCCAAATTTCTGGAAATGGATTGGATAAGAATCCTTGGTTGGCCAAGCCTCGTATGCGGTACGAAGTCCAAGTAAATATGAAGTCGCCCTTAAAAGATACTCGTCCGCCTAAATTTTGTTTATTCGTAAATAATTAATTACATTCTAATTCTGATCCTCATATTTTACGTATTCGTTTATTACCTTTCTTTTTTCCAAATCTCCAGGCATCTGCTGCAAAACACATTTTGTTGCACATTTACTGTAATTGATCCTTCCTAAAATACGCGTATAAATGACTACACACATCACATATAAGTCAAGATTATTAATTTATGAGAATTATACTTTACTTAGCCACTCTAAATATATTTTAGAAGCAATATTTGTTCCAGCTGCTCCGTAATTAATGGGACTGTTCAAAATAAGAATCGTAGATTATAATATGATAAACGTGTATTTATTGTTAATCACTCGATAAACTTACTCAAATAATTGTGCACTAAGAAATTTATACGTATTTTCGTTGAAAACTCGTGGCGGAAAAGCTGTAAAACGATATTTTGAAATATATTATAAATGTATTCGCAAGGAAAAGTCATTTTTAAATAAAAATTAATTACTTATTTGATTAAGGTCTCTCGAAAATTCTATATTTCTCTGAGTAAATAATTTCAAGAATGATTTTATGCTGAAAATATGAAAATTCATATTATTAATTATTTATTTTAAAAGCAATTAAAAATTTATGCTTAAACGTATTAATTTTATGGATTAAAAATCAAATACCGAATTCGAATAAAAATATAAATATTTTAAATACAAAATAAAGCTCAAAATATTATTTAATGCGATTTAATCTGGAAGATTTTACACGTAAGAAAATATACGTGCCAAAAATACTTAAATATCATCGTTTAATTATTTATATCTCTATTAAAATAATCATAATTTATATTAATTCCAACGGTATTATTTGTACTTACTCAAATATAGGTATACTATAATCATAATACGACTTCAGTTTATTTTTTAATAGAATTTCAACAAATTTTATTTGATTGGCATAATAAAATTCGCTAATTGGAAACTGTAAATTTGTCATTGAAAAAAAAAAGAATCAGTACTTTCGTTATTAAAATTGCGTTAAAAATAAATAATTCTCATACATGTCTATCGTAAAATTTGGATACTATCGTTTCATTCGCCAACCAATCGGGATAACCGATTATTATGTTGGAAGTACTCAATTGTCTTAAAAAATTTTTTGTTATATCGTAGGCTACTGCGAGATTGTACTCATCGGTTCTTAACTGACGTTGAATAATTTCTTTTACAGCGGTAAATATTCCTTCTATCTGAAATAGATTAGTCAATGTCAGTATGCATATTTTTTCATAAAAAGAAAGTTAAAAATTGCTTACGATTTCTTTATTATCTTTTGGAAAATATCGTTGCATGTATACGTGAGCAGTGCCAACTAATAAACCTGGTGTGCAAAACAACCTATAACAAATTTTACTTGATACAAATTTACAACTCTATATATATCCTAATCGATGTATTTAGGTTTTATGTTTTATTTTCAAAATTAAAGTTAAATTTCGTTTTTAACTTATACAAATTATTTATATAATACGTTTCTAATTTTCACTTTTTTATATTTTCTACATTTTATATCTCTCAACTATTTTAGCCCGCATTTTCTAGGACAATATTTTTTTAGTTAGTATATTAACTTTCTAGTTTTTAAAGTTCTTACGGTATTTTGAATTCCAGTATTTTATTCTAGTTTGTCGATAGCTTTTATTCTATCGACCCTTTGCCTACTTTTCTTTTAATTAGATATTATATATTTTTCGAAATTTATTTGAATAATCTTTTCGATGATTATTTTGTTTGCGTACCGATTGAAAAGTCTATTCTACGAATTTAAAAACAATTATACATAATATAATTTTTAATGTGAAATTCCTTCCTAGTATAACTTTTGTCATTTTTTACTTGTGCATTTCATTTATAAATAAATAAAATACTAACCCTTTGATGGGAGGTATTATCGAATATTTTTCTTGGTATTCTTTTTCCACAAAACCAATTGTCTTTGAAACAAATCGCAAATGAATATAATCCACTAAAAAAATTATCCAAGTATAAAATATAAAATGTAATAAATTAATGCAAACCAAAAATTATTTACCAATTGTATTAAAATTATGGGTTAAACGAAGAGTCTCGGCAAGTCGCAAAAAGTAATTTTCATCTTTTATAAAAATATATTCGTTTTCAGTTATTTCCAAGTGTATTTTAGCAAAATACTCCTTTAAGAGATTTGTCCAATCGATCTGTAACGATTAATCAGATATAATTATCGGATAAAAAATTGAAATGTTGAAAGATTCACAATATCACCGCTTAATTTTTATTCAAATCGAATCAACAAAATATTAATAAAGAAAATTAACTGTTTATCATAATTAAATCAATTTTTATATAATATGGAATACATTTTTTAACATATTCAACTAATAAGAAATACAAATTTGACAAAGGAGGCAAATAAAAAATATCATTAAATTAAAAAATGATTCAATAACTAATCGAAAAAATCTAGTTATTTAAGAAATAAAGAATATTTAACAAAAATAGAAACTCTTTATTCGATGGAGAAAATAAATTGTATCCTTTTTAAAAGGATAACGAGTCAAATTTAAATTGCAAAACCTTTTTAAAAAATACTTCTTATTCACGATATTAAATATAAAATTACATCGATACCTTGGAAAGTCCATCGTAAGCAAATTCGTTATATCTTTTTTGCCATTCTGAAAGGTATTTCGGCGTTTCAAGAGATTTATCGTTTCTGCTGGAATCGTCATATTTTTCATACGGTATAATCTGAAATATAAAAAAAATTCATTGTTTTAAGCCAAAAGAAATCATCGAGTTTAAGTCTTAAATTTTCTCGATTCAACATTGTTACAATATATTTAAAAAAAAACTAATATACCTTGTTCAATTCATTGATAAAATGCTTGAGCTGCGAATATTTATCTTCCGAATTGCGATGGTTATTATAGTTGTAATTAGCGTGTGAATTTCTGAATCCTCTGCGTTCAGGTAAATTCATATATTTTGTCGTTAGCAAGTCATTCATATCTAAGACATTATCCGACGTTGGACTAATCTAAACAACAATAATTTAGATTACAACGTGAATTTATATAAAAAGGCGACGAATTTATAGCCAACGAAAGACGATAAAATATATATATATATATATATCGAAACCTGCCTGTATGTAACGTTTAAGCTCTCCCGTGTAAAAAGGCTCACGTTCGATAATATCTATGTCAAAAAAAGCAAAGCCAAAACCCGCCAAAGCATATTTTAAGTCAGTTCGCGTCCAAGGTTCATTGTCATTGGATTCGTGATAATGCTGAGTTAGTCTATTGGCTTTATATTTGACAAGTAATTTTTCGTAATGTTGTTTTTCTTGGTGGGTATGTGTACCTATTTTTTTTTTAAATCAAAATTGCAAACGTTAAATCGATCTCAAATATAAATATATAAACTGGTTTTCGATCGAACGGAAATTTCAATTTTACCTTTTTGGCATCTTTCGTATATTTCTCTTTCGATTTTTAAAGCGTCTATGTTATTATCCGATGTGCTGAGAAAGGGTTCGCCCAAAAGTTCTGCAAATATTTATGTTTTTACATACGGGTAATAAATAAGTATAAAAAATAAAAATACTTATCGAATGCACCGAGATAAATTAAAAATTCCGTAAATATTTTTGTGTTAAAATTTTGATACGAGTTACATCGAAAATCGAAAAAATCAGTTTCAATTCCTAAGATCGAATGAATTAAAAAAGATCGATATACTTTGTAAATCGTTAAAGTCTTGATTTTCCGTATACAAGTACGTTTCGCTCGTATCGATTCCCAATGTTGTATGCCTCGTAAAATTCTTTCCACAGGCGTATTTGAAAAAGTCATCGCACGGCTCGGCTTTGGAGTCTATGTTACTTTTAAAAATTTCATCTAAAAATATTTAAATTCCAATTACAAATTTATTATCGATGATTCAAGGGTAAGATGGAACAAATTGTAAATAAATTACCAATCGGCGAACACTGAGATCGATCGCACTCGTCAAAATCAGGCTGAACAACGTAATTTGCATTTACATTGAAAATGGGGATAACGCATACCCTAAAAGTATATTTACACAATCTGTATAAATTTATGCGAGACGATATTCTTAACGTAAAGTTTACGGATGATTAATTTTAAAGGTCCGCAAATTCGTTAATTATTTTCTTAATTAACGAGATCTTAATTAAGGTGAAAAGTATTTTATAAGATACGTATTAAATTTCATTTTTCAAGGGTAATAACATAAGACAGCGTATTTATAAAAAAATTTGACATTTAAAAAAAAAAATAAATTCATAAAACATATCTCGCACCATCGGACTCTTATTAGTTTAAAAAATGTTGGTCGTCGTTTTAATTTGGAAGCGCGATGATTGCGGATGCGATGAAAATATCCGAGATACGAAACGAGCGACGCTTTAAAATCGAATGGTTAAAATTATGTTGTATAAAAGTAAGAACAACTCGAACGAAGTATCCCACGTTGTTCGATATTTGTCGATTGTTATTAACGATCTCCGATGTGTTTTATTGTATCGCTCGTTCTAATAAAAACACATGTGCACGAAACGTTTACGTACGCACGCAGACAAACTCCGGGGTCACTAAGAATAACGTAACTAAACGTACGCGAGAATATATAATTATTCCGATGAATTTAAAGGCGTGTATTTGCTTTAACGGAGCGCAAAAATTAATATCCCCGAAAAGATTGTATCACTGCGTCGCTCGATATACTTAGTAGATATTATACCGCGTTTCTTAATTATTGGAAGAAAGTTGTAGGAGTATTACGTACCATAACAGTTGACGTAACATCATTGGATTCGCGTTGCTCGACGAAGAAGTCTACACTACTGCCATTACATGCGGTCGATCTCTCTTATTTTAGGAAATGTTTATTATTTATCGTCGCCTTAAAACTTAATTGGCCGGAATTTGATAAATGTATAAGACGAAATGGGAGTTGTGTCAAGGACAGGATGGGATTCGTATCACCCTTGTGATAAATATTTGTGTACTAAAAACATTACTTGGGTCTAACTTTTTTCTATTGTCAATTAATCGAAAAAAGTAAACGCGCGGATCGACGTTGCGATCGTTTGGTAATTTGGTAATTCACTACAATTCTATGCATCGTAAAAATTAATCAATTTTATTGGGAAATTAAGTGGTAAATTAGTACGCGCAACTTAAAAAAAAAAAAACACACGAGAGATAATTTAAAGTATTAATTTAAAGTAACTTAATATTATTATAAATGCTAATACCCTACTCGAATTTGTCCAATATTTTACTTCTTTAACTACATTTATACTTGAATTTCTTAATAAGCGCGTACAAAGTTTATATAATGATCTCTTTGGTAAACTTAAACCCGTTAAAGTTATTCGAGTACCGGTGTTACAAAATAAATCCCAGTGCATTTCGTTAAGAATACGAATAGCCTGTTGGTTTAGATCTTTCCAAACTAATATTATGCTGTTATTCTTACATTGTTATCGTCGATCAACGCGTAACTTTACAAATTTAAGATCGAATAAAACGGCTAACGTAACAAATATTTGTGTCTGCATTTTAAAAATATCGCGAAAGCATTCGTCGATCATTATAGAATAAAGTATCGCTATTTGTATATTAAAAAAAATTTAATTTACGTTTTTCATAATGTTTAGTCTATTTTAGCGTTTCTTCATTTTTCAATGCTTTTAATTACGTACATCGATTCTATTAAATATTTTGAATAACAATAATCGTTTATATTTTCTTTACAAGATCGTATAAAAAGTACATTGCAATTATATTTGTATACGTTAGCACTCGAATCGTAAATTTAACTTTAGAACTTTGTAGTTCGTCCCGTTCGAATTTTGAATATTTTTCAATTTTATCAAAAAAAACTGTCTCGTTGGTCAATTAATTATATAATAAGCGTAAAAATAATCAATATTACATAATCTCGAGTTCAGATTTAATTCGATTTTAATATCACTTTGCTACCGTTTTTCATATTTCTACACTGTATACATATTTATACATATTTATATATTAATAATGTGTAATTTATCGTCGAAATTAGTTGGACGATACTCTTGGGAATGAGTTAACAACGATCGCATCGATAAAATACATTTTTTTTTAAATTTAGCATGTTCGCGTTGTATAGAAAAAAAGTACCGTTTAAGGCAATATATAAAGGGAAAATATTTTTCTCTCGAGTAAGTTGCGATAGTCGATCCCGGAAGTAAAAAAGCGAATACGATACACGAGATCGAGCAATAGGTCACACAAATACGCTTCCAAGTTCGCTTGTAAAGAGCAAACGTCTTCCAACTCTTGCGTCGTCTTATCTCATTCGATTTCGATATATATGTATACATATAATTTGTCACGTAAGACTCCACTTGTGACGTTTTTTTTTTTCTGCTCACCCGGTATAACGAAATAATCATCTCGGATACGCCTTCGTTTGCTACACGCACGTAAGTATCATGTGTAGCAATATTTTCAAGGATCGGCCGATTACTCAGTCGCTTTCAAAGATTCGCGGTTCTCGCGAGTTCTCTTCGAAACAAAAGAAAAAAAAGTAAACGAAAAAAAGTGCCGGCTGATCTCGCGGTTAAAAGCGCGAAGAAAAAAAAAATACTCGGATCCTCAGGATAAAAAGAAAGTCCCAGGTTGAGAGGATAAAGGATCGAGGTCAAGGTCGGAGATAATGAACGCGGAGAACGGCGAGCCGACGACGACGACGACGACGACGACGAGGAGGAGGGTAACGTCGTTCGCCGACCCGGAGGTAAACTTTAAAAATCGACGTGCCACGTCCGCTGACGTCTGCGTGCGTCTGTCTTCATTTATTCCTTCCTTACTATAAATAATACGAACGATGGAAACGACGCGCACTTTCCTCGAGTCGAGCTCAATTTTGCACGCGGTTTCTATTTTAAAGGAATAGAAGCGGCCATTTGTCCTCGTAGCGCACGAAGACGTTAACTTCCACTTCGCGCTGACTCGGCGTAATCGCTATTTCGATTGTTTGTTTTCTTTTATCCCGTTCGGTTGCTTCTAAAATTATACCTTAGCCCTTTCGATCGGTAGATATTTATTTATGCGTTTCGACGTTCAACCGATTCGCGAGATGGAAAGACGCTTTTTTAATCGATTCAAATTTTTCAAAAATCGCTCTATTTTTACCGAGACGGAAAATCGCGCTCCTAATCTCTTGTTATTATTGTTAGTTTAAAAAACGATTTCCGATGAATGTTTAATATTTATTTTATCGATCGACGATAATATTTTATTTATTCTTCGATAATTCTTGAATTTTTTATCTTACGCTTCGATACCTTGTTTTTTTCTTCTTTAGCATAATATGCAAATACCGTTTGTAATAATTATAAGAAAAAATGACATTGAGATCATTACATAAAATTAGACGATGACTTTATGTAAACCTAGAAAGTTGGAATAGACAAGGTTATGTTCGCTTAAAAAGCGAATGAATAAAAAAAAGGCGCCGAGGATGAATGTACAAATTAAGCCGAATTTTTAAACGACTAATTTGCGCAGGTGGTGAATTAACCAGCTCATTTAAATTGCGATAACTACACGCGTTTTTTCCCACATCCCTATTCAAACTCGACACCCAAAGAAAAAAAGAAGAAAAAAAACAGTCCCCGGAAATATACCGAAATTCCATTGGAGCTCAACCTCAATCCTATTTTGTAATAGTCTGACTTTTGTTGTTGTCGCCATATTTTGTCGTGTATTTCGTACTTATAAACTCTTCGCATTCGATGGAATAATTGTTCGCGCGGTTCGAGTCTCGTCTCCCTGACAGGGAATCTCTTAGGTGTGTGCGAAAAGTCCATTTTGGTTGACATCGCGTTCGTAACTTTCGGGTCTATATGCTCTCGATCTCCGAATGTGAATTACCACGTGTCGGGCTAGAAAGATTAAACCGGAAAAATCGCACGAAGACGAAATTCCATTGAGCGTTTTATTATTATTGCTACGATGTCAACTTCGCATTTGGTAATTGATCATTTTTATTGTTTTTATTTAAATTATGTATCGAATTTAACCGCGCAAAGTTCAATTATTTTTTTTGTATATATTGTGCAAATTCAAATGTTTTAACCTTTATTTTAATATTTTAATTGTAATTCTTTTGTTTAAAACGTGATTCGTTTTTTTTAATAAAAAAAAAAGCTTGCCTATTCCGTTATAAATATATATTGTGACGTAATTTATGCATAATAATGATTTAGTTATATTTTATAAATAACGCGTTTTATCATCTATTTAAGATAAGATTTTTTGTTTACGATAATTATTTTAACTATATTTTTTATTATCGTTACTCTTTCATTCGGTTATTAGTTAATTTTAACGTAAAATGAACTATTTTAATATTAACGAAATTTAATGGAATGGAAGAGTAGAAGAAAATTATGAAATAAAATTAAAGCGTTTAATTCAATCGTTTAAAATTATTTGTACTATTTTCAGGTCTTGCCAATAGTGGCTGCAATTGGAACGCTTATAACCGTAGGTGTAGTAATAAAGTTATGTCTCTCCAAGAAAAATGTAAAAAAAAAGCTTCTCCTCAAGCCCAAGGAAAACTACAGCCTTCCGTTGTTGGAAAAGCAAATTATTAGTCACGATACTAGACTATTTAGGTTTGGCTTGCCAAGCTCGGAACATTCGCTCGGTCTCGAGGTTGGACAGCACGTGCATTTAATTGCGAAAATTAACGACGAAATTGTTATACGAGCTTATACTCCTGTTACCAGCGACGACGATAAGGGACACGTAGACCTCGTAGTCAAGGTAATAGAAAATTCTACTTTTGTCTACTCGTGTAAAAAATTATACTTTCTAAAACGAACAAATTTTCCCTAGGTTTACTTTAAAAATGTTCATCCTAAATTCCCGGAAGGTGGGAAAATGTCGCAGCATCTCGAAAGTTTACAAATTGGCGAGACCGTAGATTTTAGAGGACCTTCCGGTAGACTTATTTACAACGGTAGAGGTAATTTCTCCATTAAGTTGCTTAGGAAAAGGCCTCCTGAACTTTTTGAAATAAATAAGGTAAATACATCTAATATAAATACGGACGTCGATGCGTTTATTTATTTACACGTTTAATGATTTTCTCTATCGTAGGCGGTAATGATCGCCGGAGGTACCGGAATTACTCCAATGTTACAAATTATCAGAGCTATAGTTAAGGACCCCCTGGACAAAATGCAGGTATCGTTGATTTACGCAAACCAGACTGAAAAAGACATTCTACTGAGAGAAGAACTAGAAGAAATTGTTAAAAATCACCCCGATCGAGTAAAAATTTGGTACACGGTAGATATGAGTATGGAAGGCTGGAAGTACAGTACCGGATACGTTGACGCTGATATGATCAAAGACCATATGCATCCTCCGTCGTTGGATACATTAGTACTTATGTGTGGACCACCTCCGATGATAAATTACGCTTGTATTCCAAGTTTGGATAAATTAAACTACTATCCTAATCTTCGATACGCTTACTAAAATTCCAACACATTTTTGGAAATATAACAGTTTTTAAAACGTACAATGTCGGTTGATAATTATCATAGGTAAAATGTGTCGTAGGAAAATATTTAAAAACTAATGTACAAATGATGTTTTATTGTATTGTAATTGTAAAAAAGGTATTTGATATAAACGAAGGCTTCAAATTTTTTAAGCATACAAAATATGCAAATTTTATTAATTTATTAAACTTTCTTGAAAATGTTTACAAATGTAAAAAATATTTAAGCTTAGTATTATTTTAAAATGCTTAGCGGCAATGAAATAGAGTACATATTCTATTAACATAAAATAAACATAAAATAAATTTGCAGTTTCCTAATGTTTTAATTATTTTCAATTATAAAGTTGACATAAAGCAATGAGTTGATCGAAAGGATTACAAATAAAATATTTAACAACGACCACGATCTGGAACTCGCTTTCTAGGCACAGCTTTCAAAATGTTATCGACTCTAAGAATCATTTCTGCAGCTTCGGCTGCGCTAAGAAGTACCTGCCTTTTAACGACCCATGATTCCGTAACTCCCAGCTTCTTCATGCAAGCGACTTCTCCATTTTGCATATCTGTAACAAATAATTCATCGTCTCTAGTTATTTAAAATTTGCATTATCCTATACATCACGCTTTGCTTCAAAAATTCAATAATCATAAAATCACAAAAGGTATCATCGACCGAATAAGCAAATAATTAGAAATTGAATAGGAAAGTTAAATTTATATTTACTTTTAACATTAAAATTAGTTTACTAAGTAACACTTATTTACGTACGCACAAATGTAATCAATTCTATTGGTATTTTGTTAAACACTTATTGTAATTAAACTAAATTAAAGTTTTTTTATCAACTGTGACTAATTAAAAAGAAGCGAGCATATCGAATTATAATAGTAAAAACAAAAACAAGTTTTAATTCATCTAAATCGAAACAATTTTGTACAAAATTCCTAGCAAAGATTCAATTTGAAATAGTTTATACGAATGTTAATATTAAAAATGTACTAATTATTCAATCTGTAACTTTTCTCTTACACAATAATCGAAATCCCAATCAATTTGAATTATCGAATTCGTTTAGTCTGACTCGATACACATTTATTACTTATTTTCGTTGGTAAAAGAAACTAAAAAATTGCCTCGTTTATTTGCTTTTCGTTCGGTTCGGTTAAAATAAATTGCAATAACCGCTAGATCGCAAACTCTTCGATTTAATCTACGAGTACAAATCCATACAAACCTAAGCCCATGGTGTAAGCACCAGAATTGTGAGAAGCTCTAAGTTCGCTGACAAGCTGAGCCGAATCGTATCCAGCGTTATCCGCAATGACGATCGGGAGTTGCTGCAAAGCCCGAGCGAACGATTCCATGGCTACGGCTTCCTTACCCGGAGTGGCAGCGGCTGCCTTCATAACAGCGCACGACATTACCATTTCACTGCAGCCTCCACCGTAAACAATTCGCGACTCGCGCACCGTCGATGTCAACACGCAAAGAGCATCGTGCAAGGATCTCTCGGCTTCGTCCAAGATTTGCTGTGTAGCTCCTCTTATAACTATGGTGCAAGCCTCTCCCAAAGCTACACCGGAGAAACGAAGAATTTTGTCCTCGCCGATCATTATCTGGAAAAATAGATTTCGATATTAATTTCTGGTAGAAAACTCATTTTACGAGCCACGTTTATCGTTAATAAACAATTAAAAACAACCGTAATAACAAAGTTCTGTATTAACCTGTTCGATCACATCACACTTTCCAAGTTTCGTCATTTCTGGGTTGTCGAAAGTGCTCACAATTTCTCCACCGGTTACGAGAGCTAATCTTTCGATTCCGTTAAAGTCTGCGTGTTCGATGGCCATTATACCGGCATCGGCAAATAATTGCTCGGGATAATTATAAATTAGTTGTCTGTTTATGAATACGTTGCATCCATGTTTCACGATTTTTTCTACTTTATCCTGTAAAGTAGAAATTTTTATTTACGTACGTTGTAAACTCTTCGATCGTAATTTAAAAAAAAACCTCACCTTCATCTTTTCTTTTTCCGCCAATTCCAGCTCAGCGATTTTCGCCATTGAATCAACGCGAATTCTTGAACCAAATACCTAACGTAACAATAATAAAATATTTTATTATTTTATATCTTTTACCATTTCGCATACATTTCTTTATTATTTATTATCTGTGTAAACACAGTTTGCGAACTAACCTTTATTTTATCGGTATCCATAGGAGTATTAGCGATAAGAATTTTGGCGTTGGTTATTGTTTCGGGTTGATGCATGCCTGGTTTTTTATCCAAAAGAAATCCTTCGTCCAAGAAAGATTGGGCTAATGTTGCTCCTCTTTTCTTGATGACTTGAACAGCGGACAAATTACCGGATCCTTTTAAACGCAAAACTGCATCCACGGCTAATTTGCTAAAATGCTCTTTATGCTGTGACAAAATTTTCGAGCTCAACGTAGTACGCGCAATATTTAATAAGTCTTGATGGAAACTTTCTTGATCGGCTGAATTATCGGTAGCTACATTTTTTAAAGCTTCTCTCGCAACTGCGGTTGCGTTTCTCCATCCGGCGATAATAGTTTGAGGATGAATCTTTTGTTCGATTAATTTTTCGGCTTCTTTCAACAGTTCGCAAGCTGTAAATCATCGACATAATTATTTAATATGAAATTTACATTATAATTACAAAAAATAAAGAATGTAATTCCTTTTAAACGACAACTCGAACGATAATCTTTGATATAAGTTTAAATAATTAAATTTTACAAAATGTTGTCGTCGTTACTCTTTTTTTTAATAAAATTTATTTCCCTATTATAAAACTAGCGTAAATCATCCGTATTAAATTACCTAAGACCGTAACCGATGTGGTACCATCTCCTACTTCGTCGTCCTGAACACGCGACATATCTACCAAAATTTTAGCTGCCGGATTGTCGACACCCACACTTTTAAGAATTGTGGCACCATCGTTCGTTACTTGATCGGTACCAGATCCGTAAGACACGAGAATTTTATCCATTCCTTTTGGGCCCAAAGTTGATTTTATAAGGTCTCCGATGGTTATCGCACCCACGAAAAGACTCAATCGAGCAGTCTCAGCTTTTTCTTCTTCGGCTTCAGTCTTTAGAATTCGAACTGGATTTAACGATACCTATGGAAAAATACGATTATTATTACAATATTCGTAATAAAATTATTTGAATACTCGGAATGTCAGTCTTAAAATGTAACCAAGAAATTGTATAGAAACAAAATTTCACGGTACTTAGAAAAATAAACAATATTAACTTTCTGAATTATTGCATATTAAAATTCCAATGCAAATATTTCAAACAAACTCATGAATATTTAAATATAGAAACTTTATCTTTATAAATGTGGCACGTGCGCCATTTATTAGAGAGATGGACCGGTTAAAACATTTTTTTTAATGTTAACGACGAGTATTATGCTTAATGATTGAAAATAATTAGTTAACTGAAATTTAAAAACCTTACCATTTTGTTGTTATTTATTCAATTGCTGTTTTTACGTAAAACTGTGAGATATCACTAACAATTAATTCTACTCCCAATATTAAGAAAAAACATGGACGCTATCGAATAATGCTATAGAGTACAAAATTTTGACTATAGAGTGTAACTTTTCATTCTCGATTAAATTAGTTTCGATTCATTGTCTCTTCGAGATTTCAAAAAATACAGCAAGTTTTTTATTTCGATCAAATATCTCAATGTCATAGATTTAAAATTTGCAGGCTTCTCAACAATCGGAATAACAAATATGCAAAATAAATCAATATGGAATATATATATAAATAAATCGATGAAATGCAGAAATTCAAAATAGCAGACAAAAACTCGAAGTTTATTCGATTAATCGAAATTTCAGTTCATTGAAGATGGCAATATTGACATGATCACGTGGTTTAACTATGCAAATTGGCTCGGAATTTAATTCCATATTAGGTAATACACACACGTACACATCTATATAATTATATTATCGTTTGGTAGAAAATAATCAATTATTGCCAATTGTTATCTAAGTCATAAATGTACTAATTTTTAATTTATCAGTACACAATTGCAACGATCGTAAACAAAAAATGAATATTACTTTGTATCAAGTGATTATATATATATTAGATTTTGCATACCTTGTTTTTCATCTTACTACGTATATTTTTTTATAAATGTCGTATATCTTCAAATTAAATTTATTAATATTAATTCCCATAAACGATAAATTTCAATGAGTAAATCTAATAGAATCGTAATTTTAAAACAATATTTTATGCGTTTATAAGATAAGTATACTTAAGAAATGCTATACAAAATGATTTTACGATAATTATATTATTATTTACTTTGGTAATATATCGTTTCAGTTTTTTAAATTAATTTGTAAATATTAAACTTTATTGTATTTATTTTCTATTTGTTAATTATTAAAAACATAGGGTTAAATTTGTTTATAAATAAATGATTTAGTTTTATATTTAAATAGTCAAATTGTTATAAAGTTAAGCTCCGCTCAATATAATATATCGATTTGTAAAAAAAATATACGAATTTACAATACATATTTAATATCTTATTCTTTTGTTGAAAGAAATTTCAAACTTTTGTATTTTCTTAAACTTTGGAAAAAGTTTTAAAATAAGTACATTTGAAGAAACGTATGCTTTTATCTAAAAAAAAGTAGACAATACGTACAAATTTGGTCGTTGCAAATACGAAATTATTTGTATTGGAATCCGCTTCACGAGTAAGAAGAAAATTTAGAGTAAACCGTTGAGTTTGCGTACATAAAAAAATAGATAATGGTTCCTCAACCGCATAAATTCCTGAGGTATTATTTTCTCTTAACCTTTGTTATGTGACACTATAATTTAAAGTGAAAACTAGTCAGTATATTGTAAAATCAATTCTAATCTAAATCCGTTATACTTTCACTTTAAAATATTTATCTTGTAATTTTATTTAAAGTTTGTACTTTGTTCGTCAAAATAAATTGTTTCTTAACGATATACAAATTTCTGCCTAATTATTTACGTGCAAAAAACTAATAATTAAATCGATATAACGTCATATTGCAAATTCAAAATATTTTAAAATCATTATCGATATCCACGGATAAATATAGTATAATAATTTATAAAAACAAAAATGAAAATTTCGTGGCTAAAAGAATTCGGTACAATTTTTAATAATATATTTACATGTTATCTTATCCGTTATTTATAAAAATGTAACGATTAAACGATACATCGATCGAATAGCATTAAAGAGATAAAAATATCTCTTTACTTAAAAACAGGAACATTAAGTTATGGAAAGTTATAAATTAAATAAAGAGCGTCGAGGCTCGATAGTCTCTTTAAATCCGAATAGTTTTTGCATCGATAGTTACTTTCATTAGAAATAATTTAAACTTAATTCAATGATATGTACCGTGAATTGACAAAAGGCTAATGTACTTGTCTCGATCGTAAATGTACAGCACAAACGTATTACAGCGAATAATTAAACGTAGACATTTATTCGGTAGAGATGTTACTTATTTAACGTTAGAAAGTAATTTATACAATAATCTTAACTTTATTACCAGTCCTACTTTAGCTTCTTCGTACATCTGTATTGCACCTGGGGAAAAACCCAATGACCTTTAATTATGGATGGCTACTTTATATTGGGGAAGGGCAAGATCGCAAAGTCCAAACGCGCAAACAAATTATATCGTGTCCGTATTTCTCAAGCGCGAACATCTTTAAAACGTATAAAATTTACGATCGTTCTTTAATCTTCTTTTTTTTCAGTTCGTAAAAAAACTACTCCGTACTTAAAAATACGAGCATCGTTAAAACTATGGAGCGTTGAAACGCGGTTGAAAAACGTCCAAGATTACGCTTTTGAAGAAAGTATTTAAAAATTGGTCGTAGCAAGTTTTCGCGTTTAATTAAAGACTTATCGAAGAGTTAGACTAATTAAAAAAGCAATCAACAATCCCCTCGGTATTTAAAACATTTCAAAGGAATCCGTCTCTCCGCAACGAGTATTAATCGCTCGTTTACGTTCGTGGAAGATGCGAGGGAATTTGGGAGAATCCCAAATAGCGGAGGACCGAGAAAACGTTCCCCGTCGAGAAGTACATCCTTTTCTAGACGAGGAAGCTTCTTGCTACGCCCCCGACGACTCGTAATATAAGCAAAGATTATGGGTACTAAAAGTGCGAGAGGCGTTAATACGCAGTGCGGCCGTGAAACCGGACGTCCACCACTGGACTTTGTCTCTCTCGTCGAAGCTTCTGCCATAGCAATCGATACTTGTTCCAACGAGCGTACGAATGCGTTTCTCTCTCTCTCTCTCTTTCTCTCTCTCTGTTCATTCTCTCTCGGTGTAACGGTTCCTCGCAGCTGTCCCTCATTCCTGCGAGCCAAAGAAGAGGCGTCAATAGGGGTTGCACCGTAACTTGGCCCGCGTTACTTACCCCCACTATCTTACAGCCTTTCGCCACGCGATTTGGCCCTTGGTGAACGCGTGCCGGTTTTTCCCCCTCCGCCCTTATAACTTGCACTCGGGTATTTTTAGACGGGACGCGAACGAGGCCTTTTTTCTTTCTTTCTCGTTCTTTCTCGTTTCTTTCTCTTAAGGGATAAGCGAGAGGAGGTTTGCCCGGATCCTTGTGCAGCTTCCATCGATCTTACGGGAAAAAAGCTCTCGAGTTTAGCATCTTTCCACACTCTCCAAGGAGTTCAAGAGTCGTCGAGTGTCTAGGACTCGAGTGTTTTTCCATTTTTTAAACTAGGATGTCGTTGAAATTCCGATGAGTTATTTCTTCGTTTCTTCGCGAGCGATCGAAGTTTGGAAAACGTTGAAAGAGATCATTTTCGTCGAGTGTTTTAAAATATATTACAAGAAGTTGCCTCGACAGTTTCTCAACTCGCGTACTTACGATGAAATTTTACTCGAAGAATATTTACCCGCTCGAAGATTATATGGATTGCAATTAGTATTAGGAAACATTTATTTGTTTGTCCGATCGATTCGCAGCTGTAACGTCTTCGCATTATTATGCCATACGGGCGATTTAAATGCTCGACTCAACCGTATTATAAGTGCCCTTACATTCGTGCACACGGCATTTAAAATATTTGTATTTCCTTATCGCGATTGATAAAGTTTGACAAATATATTTTACAAACTGTTAAAAGAAACGTTGGCGGTTTCGAGATAAGAATAAATAAAATAAACTTATACGAAAAGTACTTGAAAATAAATATTCGTAGGATTTGCGTTGATTTAATATATCAACGGTTGATTACAATAAGAATTCCGACGATTGTTAATTTACCGTAACGACGATGACATTTCTCAACGTTGAACTTTCGTTTAACCGAAAGATTACGCATTCGAATTGTACGCGTTAACGAAACGATATTTAAGAAAAAAAAAAAAAAAAAACAACGATCGCGCCGAAAGGAGTTTGCAATTCCTTTTGGGCATACGCCGACGCGGAAACGCGTGTTTAAAAATGCCGGAATAATCGCGCGGTGGTTTTACAATGGCGCTCTATTTTATCCAGAGTAAAAAATCTCGGGAACGCAAAGCCGAACGGGGAAAAGAACCGCGAACGTAAGACTCGAGATTACGAACGAGAATCCCAGAGTCGTTTCCACTGATTCATCGGGGCCTAAAAATCGGGCCCCTCCACCCGTCGCTTATTATCGCGACAATGGGGCCCCCTCGAAAGTTGCACGTGTGCAAGCGTTCGGTACTCTCATCGCCCGGGAATGCGAAAAATGGTCCCGAAGGGAAAAAGGAAAGCGGGGAAACGTCGCCGTCGCTTATCGGGCGACGCTCGTCTACGATAGCCGGACGACGCCTCGATGAATTCCGCTGGTATTTGCGAGAATGGAATAACAACTTCCGAGGAGTCGATCGCGCGCGCATTGCGTGCGTGCGTGCGTGAGTGCGTGCGTGAATGCGTGCGTGACTCGATGAATAACTAATAGTTATTCCCGCGGCGTTCGAAATTTCCGAGAGAGACTCGATCGCTCGGCTACTAATCGGTGACCCGCCGATCGGTGATATTTCAAAAGAAATTAGAGTTTCAGATTTTAAAGGCCGATGCATACAATCAACGTCGTTGATTCAGAGATTTGAATTTCAGATCTGACTAATGCGACTCGAGCGCAGCGGTTTTATCGGGCTGAATTGATAACGACTTTTCTACATAGTCCACGTAATCTCTCGAATCGAATACAATGCAGCTTAAGTTTTTTTTTTTCTTTCAAACGATAATTGGATATCTCGAATGAATTACGTTTTTACTTTAAATTCAATTATCGATGCGAGCAACCGTTGAATTTACGTGTATCTCCGTTGAAATCGGTTGTATCCAGATAAAAATACACGGATGCACTAAATTTTTTCGATACGAAACAGACGCGCTCGATCATAAAGCAAACGCATTTTATTATCTGTGATGATTTAAACGTTACACGTCATTTTGGATCTCGTTCGTTTTTAATCTCGTGTTTATAAAGCGGTCGATCGGTTTTCCAATGCGCGACCGGTATTTTTTTATTTTCCAAGCGCATCCGACTCGAATTAAAAAGAAAAATGAAAATTTAACCTTCTTAATTTCCAAACTAGGAAATAATCCAACTACGAATAAACGCGTGATTCGACGGATCCTAATTTTTCAATGTAATTCGTTCGCTCATCGCTAATATTTCGAAAGACTCGTTTTCGCATTCCGATACAATTAAAGCGACTCGCGTAGCGAAACCATTAGAAGTACTCGAACGACTCCCGTTGGAATTACGATTGCCCAACGTCTCGGAATGCATCGCTTACGTAACGAGCATTCGTAAACGAGATAACCAAACCGGACGAACCCCGCGAAGAGGCGCCGGGGTAAAAGAGCCACTTCCGCAGCCACCGACGAAGCGAAAAACGTTCCTCCCTCGCCCCCCGAGCCGACCACTCGAGTAAAAGAGCCGAGCGGGGAAACGAGGGGAAAAAGACGATGGTAGAAAAAACGATGGTCGGTCTGGGCACGCGTAGGAGAGCCTCGGGGGAGGGCGAGCAGATGCCCCGTCGGCGCGTGCGGCCAGGAACTCGTGCGTGACGCGAGCGTTTCTAGGGACTCGCGCGACCCCCGCGTTGGAGTTGGAGGGTCCTCACCTCGCACCTGGTGCACCCGACCAAGCGAGTCAGGGTGCGTCTTCGCCGCGACGACGGAGGACGCGTGATTTTTCGCCCCTGGAATAAATTAGTGCTCGAGCCGATGCGCAACGTAACGACTCTGGTAAATTTAAACACGCTAACCACGAGCTCGGAGACTTTTCTTAAAGGCTCTAAAGTCGTTACGCCCAGAGTTTGTGTCTCTCTCTCTCTCTCTCTCTCTCTCCCTTTCACTCGCCCTTTCTCTCTACCTTCCTCTTTGTTCTTAGCGGAGCGCAGAGCTAACGTCGGCTCGGATCATCCATCCCCCGTGTAAGCAAGAGCTAAAAAGCCGGGGGTCGACTCGAGGGCTCGAACACCGGAGCCGGTTTTGTCGGTTACACCGGCCTTTGTTCCGAATCAGACGCAGGCGCGAGTCGATCGCGATCACCGGCTCGGAGTTGATTAGTTCTCTAGTTCTCGAGGAAGAGACGATTTTGAAGCTCGCGTTAGTCCTCCGGGAACCTCCGGGAACCTCCGGGAACCTCCGGATGATCTCCGCCTCTGAGCGCAATTAAGCGTTATTAAGCGCACCTCCTCAGCCCGGGGGGCCGATAAGCATCGGGTAGCTCGATCGGATCGAGGGGAGGGGTGACGCTCGGCGTCGCAGGACGTCGGGGGGGAAGGAAGAAGACGGCGGCTCGGAAGCGGGAGCTCGACGCTCTCGAGTCAGTCAGTCGCGCGCGCGCCGTGTTGACGAGTACCTGGTGGACGTGTGCTTGGAGTTACCGTCATCGTCACCTGCCGGTACCGCGATGAGCAGCTTCAAGCGTTACCGGAGCCAGGTTTTCTGGGGACAGATGGAGTCGCGGGACCGGGGCGAGGTGGTCCCGTGTGTCCCGGTGGAGATGTGCGGGATCCTGGAGGAGAGTCGGGAAGAGACTGACGGAAGCGACCCGGAGAACACGACCGTCATCCACGTGGAGGCGTGCGAGTCACCCGCCGGCAGGTAAATCCATCCACCCTTTTATTTTACCTTGTATTTTACCTTGTATTTTACCTTGTATTTTATTTTGCGTCGAGTGCGGTAAGCATCGGTTTCGGGAGGCTCGGGTTTTTCGTAAACGCATCGTTTCCGGCCTCGGTATAAAATTTTGCGCTCCAAGAGATTACGCGAGAAGAAATTCCTCGTTGTACGCGTTTGAAAGTTCGCGTGGTCAGCTCGAGGGGAAAATCATCGCTAATTGAACGATACGAAAACAAAAGTTCCAAGTTTCTTCACAGTATTTACGCGGTAATTTTTTTACGTTTGTCTCTTTGAATTTTATTTCCGTTTTCACACGTATATTTTGAATAAACGCAAATTATATTTAATTAATATAATTTATTCGACGCGTGGTAAGATCAAATTCTTCGAGTACGATTGTTCGGAAGAACCAAACAAACGACGATCTCATCGTTCCTCCACTAATTTGAACGTTTCGTCGGGTTGAACCTGTTTTTACGCATTCGATTGTTTAAATTACTCCGATAGTGCGTTTCGTTGTCGAGTATTCGAGGTTCGGTGTTTGCTCTTAACATATTTTGTCAAACGCGTACAAAGGGAATCGTGAAACAATGTTTCGTTTTTAAACTATCATATACGGTTACAGAAGTATGGAGAATGGATAGTTTGTTTGGTAAAAGGTGGGTTTTTATATCGTTGCCGCCAAACAAACGTCTCGTTATCGAGATCTAAAAAAACCTGTATTCTTTTAAAGAAGTCTTTATTATATATTATGAATCATCGACTCGCTCGATCTTTTTGTATACTTAAACTCGGGAAAGCGAGGACAATAATCATTACGTAAAACTAATGTTTTATTTAAAAAAAAAATACCAACGATATTTGGTACGTTTTATTTACGTACGGTAATTTTTTATTTGAACGAATGCCATTTTTTTTTCTTTCCTAAGCATATCACCTCGTTCGGTTGAGTTATTCAAAGCCTAATATTGCACAAATATATAATCAGCAAATTTTATCATTTGATCTTACGAGTACCCCTATACTATATTTCAAATGTGCGAATAACGCCAAGTACGCCAAAAAATATAATAATGCACTCGATAATTTTATTTAGTTTTAATTTATTTTTCTACGAGCTTAATAAACAGGTATACAAAAATAACGATTACGTATTATTATTGTATCGCAGCGAACAATAGAGGAAAATTATTCGCGAATCGGAACACATTTTCAAACATTTATCATAATTTTTCAAGACATTTAAAATACAACGATTCGTTAAATGCTCGTAAAAAATGTAGTATTTAAGAAGATACCGATGTATTTTAAGAATTATCATCGTTAATGAAATATGAAAAAATATGATATGGGTTGTAATGTTATTCAACTAATATTATCACGCGAACGGAGTTTTCATTGTTTCATTGTATTTACATATTTTATGCAACCAGATATTTTATTTTATTTTCTTTAGCTCACCTGTAAATTTAAATTTGTCTAGGCAAATACTAAATTTTGCGTTAACATCTTTAAGAATTCGTGAAAATATATTAACTCGATTGTTTAGAAACGTAGATAAAAGTATAATGGATTTAAGTTGAATAGTCGGTAGATAAATAACGTTCCAAATAAATTGTACAGTTACGAATTGAAAAATCGAGAATGAAAATTATGCTCGCGTTTTCTATTTACGTTGATTACGAAAAAAAATTTGTTAATAACCCGCGAAAGAAAATAATACTCGCTTATCTAAAAATCATCGCAAGTACAAGAATTATCTAAAAATGTACATTAGAATTACGACCGAATTAACGAACAAAAAAAAATATTAATTTTATTTACAAAATTAAACGAATAAACATCAACACCGAACGTTATCGAACGAACGAATCGAATCGAATTTAGTCGAAAAGAATGCAAAGAAATTAGAAAATAAGTCACGTAATTCTTACTCGTATAAACGAAAGCAATTAATTTCTTGCATTGTCACACGACCGTCTAAATCAACTTTCTTAAAACAAATTTATCGTACAACCGCAGCATCGCGATTAATTAAGCGGGAACCTTGCGAAATTCGATTCACGGTCGAACGACTTCGTCCGCTTTTCCCGCGTGACCAATCGATGATATCGATAGGCGCGAAAAGTAACTTCTATTCCAAAAACCCGCGAATCCTCGATCGTTCGAATTAACCGAACCTCATTCTCTTCCCGACAGCAGCGAGGATCGATCCGGTGAGGCCGCACCCGAAGACATCCTGGCCGAGAGGTCCTTCAGCCCCGCGAGTCGGGGACAACGCAGCCAGGACTCGGGGTTCTCGGACTCCGGCAGGTCCGACAGCTCCGAAAACACCGGACCGCGAACTCCCAGACGTCGACGTCGACGCAGGAAGTCGCAACCCCGACCCGAGGGACCGACTCACACCTCCACTCCCAAACAAGATCCTCCCAAAGGCACCAGGACGCGACCTCGGGAGGATTTACCCAGACAGTTGGATTTTGATCAGCACAGGTGAGTAAACTTTTGGTTACTTGGTTACTCTTCGTTGGGTACATCGACGAGTATCGCGACGGAGTCTCGATAAAAAATAGTCGACCTTGGAGACACGCGTTATAAATATCGAGTAGTACCGTCTCGACGAGGACGTTATGTAGGACAAGGAGGAGAATCGTTGCGATTTTAAAAATAAGTTTCCGAACACGCCGATACGGAATTCCGTTGTTTACTACGCGCGAGTCATAATAAAAAAATTGCCTCCTTTGCGGGAAGCCTCGCTTCGATCGCATTCCCGTATCAACGGTATCGTTAATTTTCAGGAGCGTCGTCGGTCCGAGCAAAGACAAACTTATCATCGTAACTTATCGTCCAAGCGGACTTTAAATTGGCGTCGAAAGAAAAACGTCTTCGATTTCGGTTAGTCACGGTAAAATAAATTTATATGCACGGATCGAGTATCGATAGTCGTCACCCAAAGTTTACTCCGACTCGTACAAAGGGACGATTTTCTTTTCAAAACGATACGCCACCAACGCTGTTTATAAATCCCGTGTGCATTGTTACCCGCCTTTTACCTGACACAAATCACGATCGCAAATCATAGAAGACGCGATTAATCGTAAAGGCTGCATTTTTAAACAAAAATGTTGGTAGGAAGACGAAGACGAGGACGCGTATATAATCCAAGCGAATAAATGCCGCGATACGGAAGAAACTTCTCTATAGCTCGATCGAGTCCGCGATATTTGTAATACCTATTTGTAATTGGCGATCCGCGAGTCCTTTATCATCGTACGCGGGATAACGATAATCTTGATAAAATCGAGAAGGTAGAAAAAAAACACGGTTTTTCGTAGCGGTCGCGTTATTTCCAAATATAATAATAAAGAAAGTCAACCGAGCGACGAAGTAAGTTTAGGATGCACGTATTTAACGCGAGATAGTCTTGTTTGCCAAAGTTGGCCTCGCGACCGTCAGATAAAGTCGCTAATTCACCGCGAGCTGACGTCGATCAACGCCGTCGAGGAATCGTTGGGAATCCGTCGCGGACAAAAAAAAAAAAGAGATAGAGAAAAAGGAAGACTCTCGCGTTGCAACGTTTATGGAATGTGCGCCGTAAGGTCTCTATTTTTTTTCTTCCTCGGTTTTCGTATAGTGCACTTGCAGCGTTTCACGGGCACGAGGATGTGATTCATATCCGATCGGCTCCTTTAGTGATAGCGTTTCTCTAACCACAAGCGGTGCGCTTCTTCCTAGTCCCGGATCTTGCGAACGTCGGATAAGAGAGAGAGAGAGAGAGAGAGAGTAAGCGGTGGGAGCGGCGAGGAAGGGAATGAGATAGCATCGATATACCGGACGAATTACACGCATTGTTACGTGTACTCGAGATGAAGAAAATTGCGACGGTGTAAATATCGGTGTTGGTCGGGACGACGTGTCGCAAAGACGATGATAGCCTTATCCGTTCGACTTTCTTTATCGTAAAAATTATTTTTAACGTTTTATCCTTCCTTTTGTTCTTTGCTGCTTTTTGTTTTTTTTTTTTGACGCTGGTTGTAAAAATTCGGTGAAATTCGTGGTTAATCGGAAGGATAAGAATAATTCAACTGCAGCTGCTCGCATAAAAGATATTTTCTAACTTCCTGTGCTCCTAAACTAATTTTAAAGTCGAGGAATTTTTAACGCTTGGTCTTCTTGTATGTAAAACATATGTCGCGAGTCCTGAAAACTAGGCGGTGAAAAATCAAAAATCAAAGAGTATACTCGAAATTTTTACATTTTTCATCGATAAAATCGTGTCTTGTTAAAATTTTAATGTGTATTCGTTCCGGCGCCACTTTTTTCTTTTTTAATTCGATTTGAAAAACTAATTTAAATTTAAAATCAAGAAAATTATAATTTTTAAAATGTGATTCTTTGTTTGCGAAAGGAAACAGCCAATAAATTATATCGCGGCGCGTTTCGATGACTATTTTCAAAGAACGTTGTCCATCGAGAGGAAATTTTCTTTAATCGAGTACAACATTAGTTGACGATTCATTCGAAAATTATTTTGGAAGATAAAATATTTGTCGCGAGCGTTCGATTCGCTTAAACTCCGCACGTACAAATAAACGAATACACGTTCGAGATATGCAATCGTAAAAGTATTCGTAGTCACGCGATTAAAAAAAAAAAAAAAAAATTGTGTCGCGATACTTTTATACTTTTGACATCGATTATCCACAATTAGACGCAGCGACGATAATTGTCCTAAACCTTGGATGGACTCGTAATATAGGTCGAATCGCTCGATCTCGAACGAGATGCAAGAGAAATAACAATATTACAATTGCATCCGTGATAAAAGTGAAACGCGTACTCGTCGCGGTTTTCGAATACACGCATTAAGCTCAAAGCACGAGTGAGTCAACGTAGACTCATCGAGTCGTTGTATGACTCGAGCCGCGAATAGAATATCCGACCGTTTATTGCGCCAACGAATGCCCGAGGAATTCCGCGTAAGCGCAGGTGTTTCTTGTACCCGAACTCGAAAACTAGAGAGGAAAAGCGCACGATAGAGAGAGAGAGAGAGAGAATTAGCCATTGACTCATTTCCGCGGATAATCGGTGCTACGTGTCCAGAGGTTCGAACCCCGGATTAATCTCCTTTCGCCCTTTTCCCTCCTTTCGCGATCACTTACTCACTCGTAGAATTGGAACGTTCTCGAATTATCGTCCTCGATCGTAGAAGAGCTTCGAAGGTGATTATTTTCCTTCGAGTTATTATTCGTCTCCTCCTTTTTTTTTTTTTACATCGAGTTATCGTCCGATCGTTGCACCGTTGCGTAGTCGCACAGGGAAATAGAACAGCGGGTGATTTAGGTTCGATAGGATGCATCCGAGAAAATAATAGAGAACGGGGTGGAGCATTTCCTTTGTGCGCGATAACAACGATACGCCATCGCGTCGAGTTTACCGATGTCGAGGTTGAGATAGTCAAGGTCCCGCTTCTCAACTGGAAGGACGTTGCGTCTTTATGACGCGTTCGTAATATTTTCTCGTTTTCTCCCATCGTCACGGTTCGTTTCTCGCGCGTCGATTTTCCGCGTCTTCGTAAGCGTCGACTCTTTAAACCACCCAACGAATATCTTAAGAGCGTTTTCCCTAGTTGACGATATGTACCCGTTACAGATTTCCCTCGAGATTAAAACGCGACTCTTCTTCGCGGCAACCGATCGAATAACCGATCAAACCTCGCGCCTGTAATTACGACGGACTTACGTAAATCCGACGCAACGATGATTTTCTCACCGCTGTGACAAACGAGCGAAATATTCGATGATGATAATAATAATGATAATAATAAATCTCGGATAAAAAGAGAAGAAAGATGGTTCTCTCGAAATAACGGACGCGATTCGAACGATCGAATGTCTCGGTGAAAGGTAGAATGCATCTGGAGGAACGAGAGAGGAAAATCGTTCGCACCTGTAACGTCCGCCCGTTTTTGAACAGCGACAACGACAAGGAGACGGCGGGGGAGGAGAAGGAGGAGAAGGAGGAAACGCTCGGGGACTTCCTGTACGCGGGAGAACCTCCGGGGGAGGAGCAACAACAACCGCAGCTTCCGAGTCTCGAGACGAGCTTCGGAGATCCGCCTCGGAAAAGGTTGGTCCTGGAGCTCGACCCTCGCGCACCCGTCAACTTCTGGCTCGAGGACATCCGCTCGGATATCGAGGAGGAATGTACCGCTACGCTTCAGAGCAAACGTCTGCCCCGGAGGAGACGAAGGGACGATGAGCCCGAGAGCCGCGACCTGAGGCTCCTCACAGCCTCCGCCACGACGGCTGCCAAGAAGATCATCGACATGGCCGATGGATTCGACAAACGATATCAGCAGCTTCTCTGGTGAGTTTTTATTTTTTAGTTTTTACCCGAGTGAGAAGTGACTCGTTCAACGGAGGATAATCGGACTTGTCGTATAGGATAATACAAATCTTCGATCGCGAGATTTTTTATATTTGAGAATCGATTCAAAGTCATCGTTTCGTAACGCGATGATACAAGTATTTATACAATTAATTGATTTTCAATCGTTGCATCGTAACGACACAGAGGAAAAATAATTTATAACGCTCGAATTACTCGTATCCAAGTATTTTCTAATTCTATTTTTTAAATTATCTAATAGAGTTTAACGACCTTTCAAAAACGAGTCGATATCAGTTATAGGAGAAAAGGTTTTCGGTTATACCTTATTTCGAATCGAGGTGCATTCGACTATTCGACCGGAGGAAATTTATCGTAAAAAGTGAAGAGCGATCGATCGGTCAACGAATTTAACTAAAATTTCAAAATTATCGTGTTTTTCAAGCCATGGATGCATGGAGTTATTATTTTTTTATTTTTTATTACAAATAGCAAATCGTATGAAAAGCTATTTTCGCGTTGAATCGCTTTCGAAAAGTTTCCGTTAATCTTACGTACCGACTGTATTTGTTCATCAACACAAAAGATATCGAACCTTTCGAAGACGCGTTTAACATCGTTCGATTCACCGAGTTACAATTTTTAAGCTTTATCGTAAAAGTAACTAAATTCGATTATGCGTATTTAGAGCAACGCTACCCTTTAAGATTATAAAAAATGTTATCGTAGGAGAGTAAATATTTTTTAATATCGCCGTTCAGATACCAATGTTTATTCTTTTAATCTAGTTCGATCGGTAGCTCCAAGAGCGGCAGATTAGAGAGAGATACGCTGTTTTCGATCGAAGCCGAGGCTACGGAGATTCTCCTGAAGCTCGGACTCTCGCCTCCCCGTCGTATCGTGCCTCAAGATAACCATCGGAACGTGCCGATACAATTGGGTCGACTCAAGAACAAAGTAGACAAAGAACTGGACAACCGACTGGATTTTTATATCGAGGTAAATACACAGCATTTATATAGCAATTGCTTACCTCTCGTAATCGCATCGATCTCGATCGACCCTCGTCTAAATTATATCTAAATTATTGCTAAATTATTGCTAGATTACTTCCAAGTTATCGATGCGATAACCGTCTAAATGCAACCACATTAATTTCGTTCTCACTCCCGAAAACAGAAGGTCGTGCTCGGACTCGAGGAGGCACCCAGGGAAGGTGGAAGCGCGGCTCGAGGAGCCCTGGCAGCCCTGACCGCACTAGGACTCGCGGGATCTCGAGCCGGGGCGAGCGTAGCCAGGTGCTCGGGTATCCGGGCGCTCCTGACGAGCCTCGTCTCCGCGGGTCGGCTCTCCTCGGAGCTGAGGTGCGCGACTCTGCGAGCCCTGGCGAGCGTCTGCTGCTGCCTCGAGGCGGTCGAGCAGTTCGTGCGAGAGGGTGGACCGGATATCCTGACGGACGTACTCGCGGCGCAGTCGACCCCCCACGCGGAAAAGTCCGAGGCGACGGCTCTGCTCGTTCAGATCACCGCGCCCTGGATGGAACGCGCGGGTCTTCCCTACGTCGAACCTTTCGCTCAGGTTCTCGTCAGGGAACTCACCAACCTCGCCGAGGTCACCACCTGCAAGCAGACGTTGCTCTTGGCGGCCGCGGCTATCAACAACTTGGCGCACTCCAGGAGTTGCATCGCCGCCATCATCGCGAGCGACTCGATCAAGAAACTCTTGAGGTAAGGGATCTTAAAATTATTTTATCTCGTTCAAATATTTCACGATAATTCAAAACTAATTCAAGCTAATTTTATCGATATCGATAAATATTTATCCAACGTTTATCGAGAGAACACCGGTACTTATAATCAAATAAATAACAGTTGTATGGAACCATTGTATAATATTCCGAAAAATAATTAATCGCGCGTTTCGGGCCGATTACGATAAGTAGATTACGAGTATAAATTTATTTACTAAAGACGGCGTTGCGCAATTTTTTGTATATACAAATTAAAAAATCGTACAACGAATTACACGTACGATTGCAATTTCAAAATAAAAAAAAGTATCGACATCGCACCGCTCGAGTTTGTATGATACGTTTATCCTGTTTGCAACGAATTTATTATAAAAAATAAAAGCATTGTTGTAAGGATTATTATAAGGATTATTGTAAACATTCCTCCGTTTTGACGTTTCAGGTGCGTGAAGAAGTCGAACGGCGGGAACGTTTGGCTGATGGAACAAGTCGCAGCTCTCGTGGGTCGGGTGGCCAGGGTTCCGGAAGCCCGGACACACCTCGTCGAGAGTCGGGCGTCGGTCGCCCTCGTCTGTTTCCTGCGAATGCAGCCACCGGGTCTGGAGGTCGATTACCGGCGACTCGAGGCCACGGCGAGCGAAGCCCTGACGAGGCTCTGCGTCGACCGGGAGATCGCCAAACAGGTCGTCGCCGTCGGGGGTTCGGACTGCCTGCCGAAACCCGATCGAGGAACGGAACTCCAAGTCTCCAAGTCTCTCAGGGCCGCGAGGAAAGTCGCTGCCGAACAGATCGACCTCGCCAGAATATCCGACTACAGTCCTCGATGAGAATTAGTTGTTGGCTGTTAATTTTTTTCGTGCTTCGATTTCGACGAGCGAAGCATTTAGAAAGAAAAGCGTTGGGAAAGGACGAAATGGAAAAGTTACGGGTACGGAATGGAAGGTTGGGGTACTTTATTTTACGACTGCGTTGTACGTGAAACTTTTAACGTACAGTTTCGTAATATTCTTTTGTAATCTGTACGTAATTTAGTTACGTTATTTTTCGTACGAATCAGTGCCAATGAAAAACAAAAAAATTTTGTTTATTTTTTATTTTCTTAAAGATAAAACGCGTATTAATACGTACGTATTTGCTTTTTACGCTAAATTTAGTTAAAACGATAAAGATGGATCGCAAAGTCACTTTTTATGTAATTTATTTATATTCAACGCGTTGATCGATATTAATTTAAATATTGTTTGATAATTGATTAATATTTAATTACGCGTTATCTTCACATACAAAATATTTGCTGTGAATGCAAAGTGAGATTTACGTATGATTTGTTTCGAGTTTATGTATTATAGTATTTTTTTAAAAAGCATAATTTTTATACATAATTATGTAAAAAATGTATATAGAACGTTTTTGTTATAAGTTTGTATTCTAGTATTTTTAAACCTTTCTAGTCTTCGGTGTGTGTTCTACATAAGCAGACTTCCGTTTAGAGTAAATAATCTGTAAAATACGTTAATTAATTTAAACTCATTTTGAATTTTAATATTGTACATAATTTCTAAAACGTTCGAGTTTTTTGTCTTCGCTGTATAAGTATCAATACTCGATAATAAATTATTATTTCTGCGTAAAATATCATTTATTTTTCATTATGCGTTATAAATATAATTTTTAATATACGAATCCACTAATGTCGTAATCTTAATACGTATCGATAAAATAACTTATTTTAAAGCTAAATATTTTTTTATATTATTAAGTTTTATACAAATAAAAATCCAATAAAATAAATGAAAATATATTTATTATTTTACATCAAAATTCATACGTTGGCGCTAACTTATAAAATATAAATTATTTTATAAACTTCTACAAAAATATATATCGCAAAACTTAATTTTTATTATAAATTTATCGACTAATTTATCGACTGCTATTAACAACGTCATTTTTATACTGCATGTTGTACGCATACCGACTACTTTAAAATATTTTTATACTATCTTGTAAAATCGATAAAATGTATGAAATAAAAAAATTTAAATATTCATGTGTGTTCGATTAATTTCCAATTAATAGATTATTGTGTATTTATAGTCGATCAATAAAAAAATAATATACATTATACAACAAGAAAATTCGAATTCCGTTTTTAGAATTGCACGAACAAATTGTAAAATGGATAAGCAATGAAATATGGGCAAGTAATATACAAAAATAATACGATACCAAATGGGTCAATTTTCTGTTTGTATTTCAACAATATTCACATTCGCTTGCATAAATTCTTATGCATATATATATATATATATATAGTTAAAGATCATAAAACTACACATCTTAAGAAGAAAAGTATCGATTTTAATGTCATTTTTACTGCATTTGAATGATACATGATTAACGTGTAATAAACGTAACAGTCTTTTAATAAGATTTCTTTAACGGTACCAACGTCGAGTATCATTTGGTAATAACAAATTCAATGCTAAAATATGAATTTAAAATTCTTATGTATTAATAAGAGCTTTCATTTTTACATATATATAATATAACTATTTCATTTTTTGCAATTATTTATGACTTTGAATTAACGAATAAATAAATTAGTGTAGAATTGAATCTATTTTTCACATATTTTTTAAATCACATTTACTTTTTAGTGTATCTTAAATTTTATTTTATGTATTTTTAATTTGATTTTGATGAAAAATATCGATAACTGTTTCGAGGCACGGC
The DNA here is from genome assembly GCA_018907195.1 of Dolichoris vasculosae. Classification (NCBI taxonomy): domain Eukaryota; kingdom Metazoa; phylum Arthropoda; class Insecta; order Hymenoptera; family Agaonidae; genus Dolichoris; species Dolichoris vasculosae. Next base: position 4,194,875 of record JACCHY010000009.1, on the reverse strand, counting down.
CTTAATTCAAGATCACAGTTTCCTAGTACCAATTTTCCTGTCGGTGGTTTGAAATAGTCTAAACCTCGACCAATTTTTATTATCCATCCATTACTAAGCCTAAAATTAATTTTGAAGTTGTATTTCTACTTAAATATGTAACAAATAATATTTTTACTTACACAATTTGTCTATCGTGAAGCGTATCTGAATAATTAATATCTAAAGTTACAAGACGACTAGCCAAACTTTGTTTTAATTCGTTTAATCTGGTTTCTTGTTCATCCCTATATTTTGGATTATTTCTAGTTGTTAGTAATATTTTGGATAACGACTGACATTTTAATACTGCTAACTCACAAAATCGCAAGAAATTCTGGCACTAAAATCAAAAAATATAATCGATATCTTGTGAATTCTATACAAAAACATTACACGAATAATTAATCGATAAACCAAATTATAATTTAAATATTTTATTTAAATCAAAGTTATTCCAAAGATTATAATTCTTATAAGAATGCAGTTTAATAAAAATTATACAAGTTATATAAAAGTTCAAATTAGCATAACTATCAATTATATATTAAAATACTTTTAACCTTGATTTGATATTAATAATTTTTCCATTTTCTTTTAAATTAACAGAATTATAGAAAATTTCTAATATACAATTATTTTTTATACATTAACTTTGAAAGTAAGAGTTACAATATAATAGTCCTTACCTGATGATACATTCTAATATAAGGTTCTTCTACTTTAATTTGAGTTACGCTAGCATCTAAAAATCGACCAAAGACCGAATTATATCCGTATCCTATTGTACCACTTTCGATTTTCATATGTTCTCTGTATTTGCCCAATGATTTTCTTTCGTCTATTAATGCTTTTACTCTTTCGGCTCTATCCATATATTGTTTAGCTTTCGTATGTAAATTTTTTTTCCTAACCGGATCTTTCAATTCTGTATTTAAAATAAATTAGTTTTCTATGCACTATTTTAAAAGTATACGCTCGACTTAAACTTACCTTCCAAGGACTCAATGAGAACTTGCAAACCTTCTTGATATAGTACCAATGCCATTGTATATTGTTCTTCTTTATCTTTTACAACAGCGCGTTGTATAATCGAAGCTGCTACACTTTCCATTTTTGATATAAGTTCTTTTATTATCTAAAATGTAATTACAATATAGAATAATAACTTATAAATAGAGAAATACAAATGGAGCTATTTATTTTAACATCTGTACTGAATTAACTACTAACCTTGAATTATTTAAAAGTTGTACTTCTTGTTCTTAAGAAAAGCCATTGAGTTACATAATTTTAAGAAAAAAGCTTTTTTATTATCTACATTTTAACGAAATCTACGTCCAATTTATCTTGCTTAAATATATTTGATCCTGTGCTGCACTACGTGATGTAAACTGAAATTCGAGTTAACCTTCAATTCTGAAAGGTGAATTTGCATAGTCACCATAACCTAAAAATCAATTTGTGTACAAACAAATCCTTGAAATAATTATACCGCCATTATTATTGTGTATGATTGATAGTTTCGTAATTATGATTTTAAAAATAGAAATATAATTTCACGTTTGTGATATTAAATATAAGAAAAAATGTTGTAGTTACTATAAATAAAGTTAACAATGTGAAATATGAAAATGTCATCTGATACAACAATAATTGTATTTTGAATTATTTCTATAAAAATATATTATCGGTGTAATTATAAGCCTAACAAAATGAAATCGAGTAAAAATTCGACTACTGGTGGATTATGGGGAGAACTTCCAGTAAGAGAAACTCATAAACAAGAAGTTATCACCCCAGACATTATAGAAAATATATGGAGACAAGTCGTTGATGAGTCTAATAATTCAGATTGCGATTATCAAATGCATAGACAACCCGAATATGTGCAGTAAATATTGCACTATTTATATCTTCAATAATTTCTATTAAAAAAAACTAATACCGTATCAATTTTTTTACAGAATGCCTTTAGGAAATTTACATGTATTAAACACTGTAAATTTACGCCAACAATTAAGAGCAATGGTAATGATATTTTTAATACTAAATTTAACGTATAATTAAGTTGTATTACGATTACATGGCTTTTAATTTAAAAACCTTTAAAGGAGGATGGAAATATTTTAAGGAATATAACTGTGATCGAGGACGAACCTCGTGAAGAACTTCCTAAAGATTCGTATAATTTTTCATCGCCTAATAAACCAAACAGGTAGAACATAATTTTATTTTCTAACTTTGGATAAATCGATTAACGATAACAATTATTTTTAGAAAAAAATTTAAAAACCACGTCAATATATCCCATTTGAAACCAGCAACTGCGCAAGGTATATTAAAACACGCTGTTGTAATTCTATTAGCACATATTGGATTCGATAAAGCTTCCGATTACGCAATCGCAACCCTTACCGACGTTGCCGATCATTTTCTAAAAAGAATAGGTCTTTTATTGAAAGTGGCATCGGAGGAAAGAAATTATGGATTTCCCGTGAGTTATCGTTATAACAAAATAAATTATACCTGTAAAATAATAATTTTAGTACAAAATTGAAACGATAATTTCCATATTTTATTTTTATAGGATGCGCTCGAAAAAGTTCTAGTAGAAGCTAATGTAGGAGGAATCATAGGTTTACACGAATATTACGAAGAATACGTTCTTAGACACGAGAAAAATATAAAAGAGAGAGTAGAGAAAAAATTGGATCAACAAAGGCAACTCGAATTAAATATTTGCAATGCAAAGTAACGTATTTCCGTGATCCGTCTAATAATAAATGTATATCTTTTACAATCGTCTTATTTTTCAGGATGGAACTAGACGAAGCTGCGAATAATCTTCAATTTGACGAACTCAGCGAATTCGGTAATGTATATAGAGAAGTGCCTACGCTTCAGTTGCTCGATCCAGAAATGGGTTTTCCTCCAAGTTTAGATGCTGGATTTCAAATGTTGCATAGCTTAGAACAAGACGAGTAAGTTATATAGAATTCTTTTGTCCAACGACACCTACGATTAATTTTTTATAAATTTTTTATTCCTTAGGTTGAATAGTTTAGAAGTAGAAGAGGAAGAAGTCAATGTCAGCGATTCACCGAGTACGAGTCATCAGCGTACAGATTTTATGAAGAAATAGAAGACTGGTTCATGTATTAATAATTGTTTATGTAAAAATATAAAAATTTAATTATTTAATAAATTAATAAGTTTTATTTAGAATGTATAATAAATTTATATTTATTTGTAATTAATTTAAAAAAATAATTTTGTTAAAAATTTTTATTTAAGTTCGAAATATAAATGTAATTATATTCGATATTATTATAACTATACCATAATTTATAATCGATAAATTTTAAAATTACAATGGCTCAGGCAAAAAATAAAATAATTATTATTTTTTATAATTAAAATTGTAATATTTAACATAATATATTTAGTTTATTTAATTAATTACAATTCATCTTTTCTTTCTATTCGTATATCGATATCAAAAACAATTTGACCAACAGAATCAAGACTGCCAACTTTGCAAGTGAAATTTCTCACCCGGTTGTTAAAGAATATCATGAATATTCTTGTTTCACGGTTTAACGTTTATAACACGTCAAAAATGGCAGATGTAGGACCAAGTAAAAGTGATATCGAAGAAGTTTTTAAAAGACTACGTGCTTTACCCGCAAATAAGGTTTGTAATTCAGAATTCTTTATTCTATAACGTTCTTTAAATAAATAAAGATAAAAAAAAATAATTTAATCGTCTTCGACGACCATTAAATGTCAGTGTTTCCAAGTATGATTTGTATCATTTGTTGTTTAGAGTATCTTATTTATAAACATTTGTATTATCGTTAGCGTCAATTGTTCTTGGTTAAATTCATAGATTCAGTTTTTCTCGCGGAATGTCCGTCTTAGAAATACACGTATACTTGTATGAAAAACTTGAAAACAGCTGTTTCCAATGCATCGAACCATCCATTAATGACTCATAATTTGTCGTTTATCGATACACAGGCATGCTTTGATTGCAATGCAAAGAATCCAGCATGGTCTAGTGTTACATACGGTGTTTTTTTATGCATTGATTGTTCAGCGGTACATAGAAACCTCGGAGTTCATTTAACGTTTGTACGATCTACTCAATTGGATACTAACTGGACATGGCTGCAGTTGAGAAACATGCAATTAGGTGGAAATGCCAACGCTGTAAGTTACGATGCTTATACTTCAAATTGTCTACCAATGTTTTGTAGGAAACGTAACCAACGACTTATCCTTGTTTATAGAGGAAGTTTTTCGCGCAACATAATTGTACGACTAAGGTTGCGCAACAAAAATATACATCGAGAGCAGCTACGCTGTATAAGCAAAAACTATCCGATGCTGCTATTCAATCGATGCAGCGTCATGGAACAAAAGTACGTTTTACTTATTATGGAAATTTGATCTTTTATAGTAAACTTTTAAATAATTATAAACTTTTATTTCATAAAACTAAAAACAATTGTAGGTTCAACTATCTTCGCTTCAAAACAAATTATCGGTGAGCTGAGAAATGTTTTGAATTTTCAAGCCACTGATTATTTTTACTAATTTAACACTAACCACTTTTTTTTAAATATTGTGCTAATTACATTTTTCTGATTCTTTATGTCGAATATTCAATTAATTTATAATCGATTAACATTTTTTATATAATTAACAAATACACGTTCGTTCCATTAACTTTAATCGAGGGGTTAGATTACTTTAAAAACTAAAAAAATTAAATTAATTCTTAGAATTTTCTTTAAAAAATATACAAAACTTTACGAATAGACTTCGTTGTTACATATTATATAACATATAAAAATATTATAATTTCAATGATTTTAAATCAGTTGTGATCCTATAAAATGGAAAATACTTTTTTTATGCTTTTTATTTTATTTTATTTTACGCGCTTAAAACCAAACGTCGTTAATCGTTGATTCTAAATCAAAACAAGGAAAATCTTTGCTATCGAAATACACGTATAAAATTATATATAAAATACTCGACAATTTAAAAAATAATTCAACCTTACAAACTATAAAATATATTTACGTACTTTTTTAGAACATTTAATTTTAAAGATTTGGTCAAAATTTAAAGTAAAACGAATGTAAATTCTTCGAGTTCTATCGATAGCCGACTCGAAAAATTTCATTATAGAAAAACGAATTGAAAATTAAAGGCATCGATGTTTCTTAAATGACGTAAAACAATTCGAGTGCCAACTAATTTGATATTTAACACGATATCGTTGTTTTGGTTATCAACTTTCTTTCGAAGCCAACTCGAATGTTTACTAAATTTGTTTTACCTCGCACATCGATTAATTAAATCTCGAAGACTGTAAGGATCTATTAAGAATTTATCGTATCAAAGTTACTTATTTTCAATCCTAGTCTTCGATATACGTAAAATGTTCGATGCATTGTTTTTAAAAATACAAATAACTGTATTTATAATCGTTTTGTCAGTTTTTTAACACTCGAATGTGTTTCACGCGTAATCGGTTGATCTATCGAATTAAAATTTTTATTATTTTATTTACCCTCGCAAATATAACACGCGAATAAATCATCGAAATATGTTGCCGATAAAATTAAATTTTGCATTTATTTACATTTGATAATAAATGGTAACCCAGATTAATCTTTTCCCTGCTACGATCAAACGACTGCTTTTTTTTTTTTGCAACTACTCAACCAATCGATGAACTTTTATTTTGTAGTAAGCTACTCGTTTCTATACAGATTTTTTATCGTATTTATTTAATTTTACAGACGTGTATCAATTTGCTTTTCGCGTATCCTTTCCATCTTCTTTCTTTTAAAATTTGCATAGATCGGTATCTAAAATACGTGTAAATGGCTCACGTCCCCGTTATCGAGTAATTTTCTTATTTAATCTTATGAATGACCGGAACATTGGTACATTATTGTAATCGCGTTCTCCTTTTTCAACTACCTTCTTTCTTACACCAATTTTCGTACATTTTATAAAAGTTAGATTTCATTGGTCAACCGTCTTCTTTAAGTACCATTCAAAAGTCGTTGGACCGAGGAGCGAATAAAAGTTCCACTTCCGACATAATTCATCTCGATGTTGCACATTATAATACTCCTCGTTTTTTTCATCCTCTCCAGACGTTTCCTTCTCTTCTATTACCATTTCCTTTGCAGATTTTACCCGTTTAATTACGTCCGACAAAAGATTAAATTTCGACGTGTTGTCATACAATAACTAAAAAATTAGCCGCGATTTATCCAAAGACATAAAATTTTACCAGTATTTACAAACCAAGCTCGTAGGTAATAAAATACGGGGATTTATAGCGTAAAAAGTCGATCAAAGGATAATAATCGATTTATATTTTCTCACAATTTTCACAATTCGTAGACCCAAACTACGAATTTTGATTATTACGCGTTGCTTTACGGCCATTAAACTCAATTTGCCATAGACAAGTGTAGGACATTCGTCAACTTTAAGATCATTGCGCTCGTTTTCAATTTTTTGTTACGTATCACTAACGCGTTTTCACGTTTTATGGGCAACGATTCCATGAAAGTCCGTAATAAATTTTTTTCCCCGCGTTTGTAGTAGGTTCGTTGAAATCTATAAAAATCATACAGGTTTTTACAATTCTTTACGGTACGGCAACGTTAAATCCTGTACGAATTAAAAAGAAAAGAACAGTTAGGGACAACGAGAAAAGAAAACGTTATTTAAATTGAAATTTACAGTCGATGCAAGATTTAGCTGCTAAGATATTAAATTAAAAAAACTCGTCTACTCTAAATTCATCGATTTTTAAGCTATAAAAATGGAATCTTCGAAAATTTTAAAGCGGTCCAACCCCTCGAACGAAATAAAAAATATTTAAAAATTAAACGTTAGACTTAATTTCTGTGTTGTTAACATTTAATTTTGTTCGATAACATTGAAAAAATGCATTTTGACCCGAATAATAATTTGAATTGTATTGTAGCTACATTTAGACGAGCACATCGAACCTGAAAACAGTCAAAATGAAATAGACTTTTTCGAGGCTCACGAAAACTTCGATGTAAATAACACTGAAACCAATGTGCCTAGCGAAAACGTTCACGAAGATGTAATAACAAAATTGGTCAACGAAAATCATAAAATACACGAATCCGATAATATTCATGCTGTGTCGGATAATATTCATTCTTCCGAGCCTTCGAAGGAATACTTGGAACCTGCCGTTGAAATTTCAGAGTCCGCCATGCTTGGAACAGCGGACAGAAAACCAACGATCGGCGGAAGGAAAATTCAGTCGAAAAGACCAGGGGTAAGCGAAATTTAGCAACGATTTGCGACCTTCTTTTATACCCTCGTTATATAAGTATTTAAACAAGTATTTAAACAAACGCGTATTTTACACAGCTCGGAAAGAAAACCAGTGGCTTGGGTGCTCAAAGAATAAAGACAAATTTTGAAGAGATTGAAAAATGTGCAGTAGAGGCGGGTAAAGAGAGGAGAGAAGTCGAGACCCCAAAAAATGACGACGAGAAGATTGAAATAGAAAAACGTTTGGCGTATCGCTACGAGCAAAATTTGTCGGAGCAAGCGAAAAAAGTAGAGGAAAGAACTCGAAAAATGGACCCGTCGAAAGCTAATCAAGCCGAACGTTTAGGAATGGGTTTCAACACAAAGAGGTGAGTTGGTATCGATAAACGCGATGATTAGCGTTTGAACGAAACGTGGAAAATAACTTTTAATCGAATGAGTCGGTTTCGTTGTTTTTAGGGGTGCGAGTCATTCGGCTTTAACCGATATGCAGACGATAACGCAAGAAACTTCGTCCAAATTAACAACACCGCAAGAACGAAAATTAAGAGACATCGATATGGATTTAGATTATTTGATAACTGGCTTTGAATCTTTAACAAACACCTTTTCTACTTTATCAAGTTCCAAAGTAAGAAGCGAAGAATTTATTATCGAAGAAGAACCAAATCTACCGCGACGCAACGTAACATCTCAGTACTCCAACTCGTCCCAAATAACCAGCCAGGCACAAAATAAAAATGCGAGTAAAAGTAGCAGCAAACACGTAGCCGAAGGAGACGAAGCGCAAAAGAAATTTGGCAGTGCAAAAGCTATTAGTTCGGATCAATATTTCAGAGACTCGGTAAACGATAATTCGGTAAGTAATTTACTTTATTTTACACTCGTCGTTTTTCATTTTCGTTACTTCGTTTTAGTGGGAAATCACACAGACCTTGTAAATATTGGTATACTACTCAATTACTAATACTTTCATAATTATGCAAAATATTTTAGATGGTTACACGATTCATGAGCAGTGTGAGTGTGAGATTATACTCGTCATTTTTTTTTTTTTTTTTTTCTTTTTTTTTTCTTGATAAGAAACACCTGAATCGCTATGATTTTCTTTATAAAAATTAATCGTAAAAAGTGCTATTAATACGAATATCTGTGATTTGTAGGAAAAGGTACATGCGTTAATGTATATCCAGTCTTATACATGTGTACTTAACTCCGTAGATACGTACGTATTATCTAATTGCACACGTATGTACATAAATCCATGCTTGTGTAAATTCGAGACTATACAAAAGCTTTCAGAAGTATGTACATATCGTATATTCACGTATATATAATATATACGTAGACGTAAGAATAAATAATTGATTTGGACGTTCATACAAGCAAACTTACACTTGCATGCATAAACGTATATAATTTTTTTGGTTTCCTTGATTGTGTTGAAGTTTTTTAAGCTTATTTTTAGTAACTTAGACGGATTTACGTTTTTATAGATTAGTTTCGTTTTGTAGTATTTTTCTAAGGTACTCCTATAAAATGTTTAACAAATTAGAGTTTTTAATTTTTAATCATTGTTTCCAGTGCTTATTTTAAAATAAATATAAATATATTATTTGTATTTATACCTTTAGTTATTGTTTGACGCTTAACGAGAAATTTTTCTCAAGTATGTTTTATTTTATATATTTTTGTTTTTATTTTCTAATTTAATATTGTTCATTTATAGTGTCTGGCAGATTTTTATATCATCCGTTTTATATAAGGAGGGTCTTTTGATAAATGTGGTAAGAAAGTGAATTAAAATTTTCGTTTCAGAAAAAATAATTTTTTTTGTAACCTTCTTCATTGAAAATTTTGTATATTATATCCTGTAGATTTACAATTTATTTAATATGTCGGAATGACGGATATTTAAATAGCTTCAAGGTTTGATAATTAAATCTATAACTAAAAAACTAAAAAATAGGTTGGATGAAAAAATGATCGAATGTATAATTTTCCAATATTAATATTTTATAATCGGAGTATTGAATTTCATATGAGTTTGTTTGCAAGGTTCTTTTCTGTTTTACGAATAGATTCCGCTCTTTATTTTTTTGCGATTATACGTTTCATGATAATTTTTTTTATCGTTTCAAGAAACAGCGCTTTGAATAATTCTCAACGATAAAATGATATTTTCTTTCTTTCTTGGGCTTGAATTAATGATACTTTAGTGCTGCAACTTCTTTATCATTTGAGATGTCTAGCAACGAATTAAAATTTTTTCAAAGTTCACGAAGCGACGGTGTAATTCACGAGAATTATGAGAAGTCGCCAAAGAAGTAATTAAAATAGTTTCTTGGGCATATTTTAAGATGTGCAAGTTTTCGTAACAGATTATGTAATCGTGAATTTTCTTTCCATATTGCGTTTATTCGACGGTTTTTGTTTAATGATGTCGAGGATTTTCATCGATGTTGTAGATTATTATACTTTATTAAATTAATATTTACATGATAAAGTGCTTTTATTATAACTCCGATTAAATTTATTTGATTTATTTAGAAAAAAAAATCAGAATTTTAGCTAACTTTATTTATTACTGCAAATGATAGTACATTTTAATAAAAATCGTTTCTTTATTTTCTTCGAGAAATATAAAAATATACGAATGAAAAGTATTTCAATCATAAATAAAGTAACGTTTCCGACAATAATTTGTTCTCAATAATTTAAAAGGTGTAACTATTCGGTTGCTGAATTATTAAATCAATTATGTCGATAATACTATTTTTAAATAATTTTTAACCGGTTCGGTTATCTTTTTGCATTTGTTCGTATAATATGAACGTAAATAATGAACTTAAGAATATTTATTTCTTTTTGTTTATTTTTTATTCGTTTAAAAATAATTTTAATGGGCTTCATAATTTTTTCAAAAATTAATTTGACAATTAATTTTGTCTACATTTTAATTATTATTTATTAATTAATTTCTATTTTTAACCATTATCTTATCCTGTTTTTCTTTTAACTGTTTCAGTTCTTATCGCATTAATTTACTCGTATTGTAATTTATATTTGCGTAGAATATGGCTTATTATTACTTTTATTTCACTAATTGAACATTACATCACATTTTATTATTCCTTCTTAGCATTATAATCTTTATCATTGCCTCTATCAAATATTACATATTTTTCGTACATTCTCGTTGTAAGCTATTCATTACTTTCATTATTTTTTACATTAAAAAAAAAACCAATATTTTATAAATTTATTTATTTTAATATCTTTACATTGTTTTATTTCAAATATATACATTTTTGGTGTTATTTCTTATGATTCATGCGTTATAAAATTTTACATTTTCTATATTGTTTAAGTCATAATATTTTTTATATCTTTACAGTTATGCTCTTTTATATCCATACTTATAAAATTATGATAATTGTGGATGTTATTAATTTATTCGATTATACAGCATAAGTTTTATTGTGTTTTAATCTTGTATTTTTTTCGTAAAATATTTTTTGCTTTCATGCAAAATTATTTTTTTTAAGTACACGAAGATGCAAATGATTATTAAAAATAAATATGTAGCGAATTCGATAAATACTTTTCGTACTATTCTTATTTGTATTTTTCTGTTACTATTTGCAGTCTTATTTCTTTTCAATTCATGATTACCATTTACTTTAATTTTATTTTATTTTAAATATCTTCTTTCTGACTTATATTTTCTTAAACTTCAAAATTTGTATTTTTGTAACTCGTTTAAAAAATTTTATTGTAAAGTATATTTTTCGATTTTTTCAATTCTTGAATTTTTAATTTCTTTTATAATTATCGTTTTCTCTTTTGCTCCTAAAGATAATTTTTAATACTGCTATACTTCATTTAACCCTTTCTTCTACTTATTTATAAGGTGTTCTTCGTGGGTATAAATACATAAATTTATTCCTATTTTTGTTCAATCACTATTCGCTTTTTATCAATTAATTATCTCTCTTGTAGCTTTAATTTTCAAATTACTTAACCTTTCATCATTTAAACGGAATATTTCACCTTTTCGCTTATTTCATTAAAAATTTTGTTTTCTTATCAATCGACATTTTATAAATTATAGATAAAGGAATAGACATATTCTTTACTATTACTTATCATTTCTGATTATTAATTTACAGTAAAATTTTTATAGGAAATTAAACTGATTGTTTATCATATTGTTTAATATAATAATAAGTAAAATATATATTTTGAAAATTACAAATATAATCTATATAAATGATTTTAATTTATTTATCTACCTAAGTTATCGACTAAAATTAGTCCTTTCAACTTACTTTGATTATATTTTTATGTTTTCAAAAATTTCTTTCGATAAAAGTAATCAATTACGAAATTTATTTTTTACTTGTAAATCAAAGCGAGATTAATTAAAAAATTTATTATAATTATATTTTTAACTACTTTATTCAATAAAAATTAATCAGAATAAAATTTTCTAATTAAATTATAAAGTTAATTTCTTATTTTTATTCTGAAGTAATTAATTATCATAAATTATTTCAGATTTTATATTGTTTTTGAAATCGTAACGTATTTAATATATATATATATATGTATAATAACTCAAAGGTGGTAAACCGCAATTTATTATGTTGACATTTGAAATATGGATCTCGAATTTAAAAATATAACGTTTGTTACGGATTCAATTGCGTAGCTGGAATATTTTAGTTTCCATATAATGAATTACGTAGATAGAATTTTGAATTATTAATCGTTATGAAATTAATTTCCGACGTATCGTGATATTTTTACACAATTATGAATAATCGTATTTTTGGTTGAATGTGATAAATGATTCGATTGTTTTTCGTAGAAGTTTAATTTATTTTCAAAAATTAAAAATTTTGAATTTTCATTCTACATTGAAACGTTTTAAAGATTTTTTTCCTTTTCCTATAATGTCCTTAATCAAAGATATATATGAATTATAATATCTTTTATACAATAAATTATCATAAATACGTGTAAACATAAATACTGTTGCGTTTTTTGGTATTCGGATATGGTATCGATAAAAGCATGAAAATTTAAGCTTATCACGTTAATGTAAATCTTTTAAATACATTGAACGAAGAGCAAAATTTTTCTACGCCATAAAACTAAATATTTCGTTATCCATTAAAATTGAATAAGTATTCGATTTCCTATATTTAGAATGTATAAAGTTGAAAAAGTTCAAAATATTTAATTTTATTCTTATCAAAATTAAGTTCTAATCGATATTAAAAATTCCAGTGGGAACAAAAAAACAATTTGCGACGCTTCGAAGGATCATCTAGTATTTCTTCAGCGGATTATTTTGGTACCGGACAATCAAACGCTGCTTCACCAACTTCATCTCTTTCAATGAATTTAGGAGGAAGAGGTGGTGTAGACTTTGATGACGTTCGCGAAAGTGTTAGACAAGGTGTTAATAAAGTGGCTGGGAGACTTAGTTCGCTCGCTAATGCTGCAGTTAATTCTATACAAGACCGATATGGATTATAAGCCATAAAAATTTATTGTTATTAAAAGAATGTTATGTGAAATAAAACTGTTTGTCCATTAAGATCGGGATTGTAAATAATAAAGGCATGGAAGAAAAAATTTTCAAAATTTGTCGCATAACATGAATAATTTTAGTTATAAAAATATTTATAAACTTTACGATGTAAAATTCTACAAAGAAAAAATACATAATAAATACAATAATAACGATAAAGTTTAGAGCAGACGTACACGCAGTGGTCACAAATTATTATTTACAATGGCAATGGAAGAAATATTTTTTTAATTTTTGTTATATAGGAGGTTTCTGACAGCGAACTAGCATTTGTGAATATGGTTTACCATGAAGGAAACAAACGAGGACGACCGTCATGTTATCGCAACCAGTACCCATTATAAGATCCGGAGCAAGACAGTGATTAATCAATTGTTCGCATATCTCTTCCGGATCTATGGGTCCGCTCTCTTTTTCCTCGCTATCCGTAACCGCTTCGGCTAATCGTTTTCTAACGAAGTCTACGACTTCCTCGCTGGTCATTACATCCCAGATTCCGTCGCAGGCTAATATAACAAACTCCCAATCTTCCGTTATTTCGTGTCGTTGTATCTCGGGCATGGCTGTAAAAACAATCAGCGTTCAGAACACAAGTGTCAAATTAACTTTGTCGATGCTCGTGAAAACATTTATTCAAAAATTTACCAGATACGATTTGTTCCTCCGGCTTTTTGCCCTTGTTTGTTTTGAACATAAAATCACCGAGAGCACGAGATAGGGCTAAGTAACCGTTGACTCTGTTAAACTCTATCCATCCACCGGCTGCTACGATGCGTTCTCTTTCACGTTTCAACATGGGTTTGTGATCGCAACTCAACGGTACGGCATCTCCGGAAATACTTGCCACTGCTCTACTATCACCCGCGTTGGCCTAAAAAGTTATCGACTACGATAAGTGTAATAAGTATAAACGTTACGACATATAATGAAATCTATACTTACACAGTATAAAATGTTATCTTTGATAAGAATGGATACGACGGTGGTTCCAGCTCGTAGTTGTTTCAAAGTCTCGTTGGTCTGCATCTCTTCGTCCAGTTCTAAAAAACCTTTTTCTATCGCTTCTTCGATGTTGCCTTCTTTATAGGCATCTTGATTGGTTAAGTATTCGTGTAAATGTTTTCCTGCGTATTGAGCCATTGCGGATCCTACGAAAAATTAAACTAGCAACGATTCGCCGATGATTCGTTGGAAATAAATATAATCGAACGACGATTACCTCCGTGGCCATCGTAGACAGCGAAAAATGCAGCCTCCGGATCATCCGGTAACGATAATATATGTACGTGACAATCTTCCATTTGTACTCGCCATCCTTGCATGCAGGAACTACCCACTCGATATTTTGAATCTCGACAGCAGGCAGATTTTTTGGTTGTGACCGGTTCGCTCAGCGTTTGACCCATCGATGCACTGAAAAGTAACAAAGACAATATTAGTTAAATTTTATAAAAAATACGTTAATCATATTTTCTCACCTCTGTATCGAATAAATTACCTTTTGCGTAAACAATAATTCCGATCAAATTATGTAATTAGACACTTTTCATCTATACATTTTATTTCAAGTCCTTATCTAAAAAAATAACATTTTTATTACTCACAAGTTGACTATACGTTCGATAACATAAAATAGAATTACGCTACGGTACGATACAATATTTTTATCAAAGATTCTTAATAATATTATAATATCGATAAAAAAATTATAATTAATTGTTTCTTACACTTGAAAAGTCGATACAATTCATGTTTTCTAACAAGTGTTTCACTTAACCTCTACTTTTTCGCGTAAACGGACTCGTTCCTTTATTTATCGGAAGATTCTTACGTCATTTTAAAGTTAATCAAACCGCGAGTGACTAAGACTATTTACAGGAAACGATTACGGTAGATTTAGAAAAAGTGTCCGTCTCATTTGTTCTGCACAAGAGCCGTTACAAAATGAGAACGCTACAAATTGTTTTGACGTACGCGTTCGGTATGAAAGATGTTACGTAGATGCGTAAGAAGATCGAGGGATATTTTCGGCAATGAAAAGGAGATCAATCGATACATCCAAGCCAAACCATACCGAAAAGAAATTCCTTGGATGAATCGAACTAAATTATCCCCACGATTTTAACATTCGTTTTTTATTATACGTAAATAGCCATAAATAACGTATCGATCGTTCGATTTACGATTACGCAGTACGCAAATAAATAATACATCAAAAACTCAGCGATTAAAATTTTCATTTAAAAATCATTGAATTTTCTCGTATATTTTCTCGTATATTTTCTCGTATATTTTCTCGTATCGTACTCGAAAATATCGAGTATAAAACGCTGCCGAATCGACGTTAAATTGAATTTTCGAGCGTTTGATTTCGCAGTAAAAAAATCGAAATCAAGTATAAAGCAAAAACTCGAGTTCCCTCGCGGAAAAATCTCGCTCTGGAAACTTTAAGAGTCTAAATCTTTGATTGTCACGCGACGATCGATAGCGCGTACAGATAAATAAAAAAAAAAGGTCAAGTTGTTATTTTATCCCGAGCGCAACGACGAAAGCACGAGTTTGTCTTGGCTAGAAAGAGAAGGAAAAAAATAAAGAAAAAAAAAAAAAACAAGCTCTCCATCGAACGACCTCGAGAGTCCAAAATTCCAAGGGCGAAGATTCGGTGATCGACGGGGTGCGGTCGAGGAAACTCTCCTCTTCGTACAACAGAGACATCTGGAGGTGTAAGGGTGGTGCGCGCGAAAGAGGCGATGGATCAATACCCCCCTCGAGTTTGTGCTCGGCGCGGCTTTGACTCTTCGTCTCCGTTCCCGACTGCCATCCTCGACGGTACTACATCCCGGACACGGTTAATACCGCGTTTGTTATTCTGTTTTCTGTTGTTCCTCGGTTCTTCCCTTCGGACTCCCCGAATCGATCCCGACCCCGAGGCTCTTCTCGCTCTCCGCTCTCCGTCTCTCCTCGGACGCGGCGGGTCCTCGGGGATCCTCGGGGCAAGGACGAGACCCTCGACCCGACGACCAATTGCGCTCACCGCTTCCAAGTAGTTGGTGGAAAGGGCGTTTCAAAGGGTTTCCGATAATAATACGAGACTTTTTTTTACAAGCTTCTTCTCGCGTGCATCGATCTCAAAAAATCAAAAAATATCCTGCGTCGTCTTTTTCGGAGATCGGTTTTAGTGCTTTTCCGTTCACTCTGTTCTTTTTCTGGCGTTCTAGTTTTTTTTTTTTTTTTTTTTATCGTCTTTTCTTGTCTCTTCTCTTCTTTCAAATTATTTACTTGCTTCGATAAGAGTTGCGAGGAGTTAACGTTTGCATTTTTATCTCCCACCGACGTTTTTTTATTTTCCGTGTTTAGTTTAAGATAGTAAGCTGAAAATTTTCTTTTACGTTTTACGAATTTTGAAAGTAGCGCAGCTCTGATTTTCTCTTATTCTCATCTTTGTCTTTTTTTCAAGGTCTTCGACAGCCAGACGAGAATTTTAAATCGATTTCGCATCGGTTTGAACAAATATGACTTCCAAAGTTCTAGTGAAACTTCCAGTTGTACCTTTTTCGCAAGTAAGTTATCGAAACCCGATACGTTAAATTATTTGTGATAACTTTTAATTCTTCTTTCGATCGTCGATCTTCAGCGAAAAAAAACACCATCGGAAATTATTTCGTTGCCTAACAGGAACGATGAGAGCGACGAAAAAAAATTTTCCAAAGGACGCAACATTGACAGAGTGACCCAATTGGAACAGAATATGAAGTATCTTCAAGATCAGCATCAAGCGACTTTGGTGGCTCTTCACCGGGAAGTGGAAGTTCTCCAACAGAGAAACAGAGGTATGATCGACGATCCTTGCAAAATTCATGTCAAATTCATGGATAAATAATAACTCCGAGTCCGTTGCTCGTGTCGTTTAAGATTTACAGTTTCAGTTGGTATTTTCCAAAGGGACCAATTTCAATTCGAGTTGTCCTTCCTCCCCTGAACACGGCGAAAGCGAACCCACCAAAATTGAGGTTCGGTACTTATTTCTGTATTAAACGTCCAACCGACGTTTCTAAAATTCTAATTCTAACAAATTTGTTTACAGGAAAGTCTCGAGTGCGTCGACGCCGAGTCGCCTCGGGTCGAATTATTAGAGAAAAATTTGCAGGATGCTAAAACCGATTTGGACGAAGCGAGAACTCGAAATATTCACTTGTCGGAAGTAATCGAGAAATTGAAAAAGTAAGTAGCGCCGTTTTAAAGGGAAACGTTGATATTTTTGATATTTTTGATCGTTTTGATCGTTTTGAACGTTTTGATAAAGAACGTTGGAGCTGAATGAAAAGTCGAAGGAAAAACAAAAAATGACGGATGTTGGTATTCAAGTCGACGGTGTGCTCGAATGTCAGCAAGTGGAATTACAAGCTCGTTTGGACGATGCGAAAGAGTTGGTAAAAAAATTGCTTCAAAAAAACATGGATCAATTCGAAGAAATTGCGACTATGAAATCAGCTGTTCCTTACAGCAATGGCAACGTCAACAGAAGCGGCAATAGTCAAGCTCGTAAATTTCAACATGGCCACAACAACCATGGATCTGTGAACGAGGTGCAAAGCCAGGAAGAAAATTACCACAAATTTCCACTTTTGCAAACTCAAAGTTACTGGCATCGAGCTTCCAGGGGAAATCACAAGTAACGAAATTTTGAAAAATGATTTTGTAAGTAGGAGAGTATCGAGAAAAACTTGTTAACGATTAAATCATTGTTTCGTTGCAGCTACGATCACAAGTCACACTCAGGTTATCGTAGAAATAATAGGCATCATAGGGAGAGGCAAGATTTGGAAACCGATGCCGATAACATTGTTTTACCACAGTTACAAAATGGTAGTGTTCGTATTGGTAAAAACGTGAATTATCAATCTAATTTTAAGTCAGGACTTCACAGTGGTGGTCATTATTACACGGAAGAGCGAGTATACAGAAAATACAGAGGTCAAAAGTTACAGAGAGATCACAGAGATCAAGACGCCAGGGAGTACAATAGAGAATGCAAATACAGAGAATCCAAAGAAAATCAACGACAACATCAGAGAGAGTTTTCCCAGTCGTCCAAGGAAACGCGAGATTGTACGACTACGCAGAGGCAGTAATAAACTTAAGAAATCGTCGTTGAATTCTCGTACTATCGAGAATCGCTTGTATGGTAATCCGTTTATTCGTTAGATCCATCGACTAAAACAAATATATAAGAGGACTCAATTTTTGTTAACGATAATTATATATATTTATCGATCGATCAAACTTTCGGCTCGAGTAATATCGCAACTAAAAAATTTGTCTCTGTATAGTATGCATGCGCTATTAGCAGTTCCATGTATTGCGATAAAAATTGCAAAAACATTTTTAGAATTTTCTAAGAGTTTGCTCGCTGATGTTTGCGGCATACTTGGATCTTTAAAATTATAGATTTAACAAATATTAAAAATAAATCTAAATTAATTTATTAGCTAAGGTATTATTACGGTAATATATGTGCAATGATTAAGTTTAGCCAAAGGAAATGAGAAATTTATCGAATAAAATTAAAGCTTTGTATTTATAGAATTTAAGAAATATTACTTATAATGTGACCTTTTAGTACGGGACCTATTATATTTACAAATTACGACGGATCATTCTGTCGTAATCTGTTTATACTATAAATATTTAGTTATAATATCTATTAATAATTTATTTAACATTTGACGGAATAAAGCATTTATAAATATATATATATATATATATATATATTAGTATTTTTAGAAAAAAAAGAAAAATAAAAAGCATCGATGTATTGCTTTGTTTAAAATTGACAGTATTATATTTATTCTATAAAAGTCTCAAATCATAATATATTCGATGTGAATTTACATTTCAAGACTGTATTAGAATATAGAAAGTTATATAAACGAAAACCTTCGGTATACATCTGCAACCAATACGTTTAGAAGATTATTTAAATTTTAAAATATAATTGGCAGCAAGGGAAATAATATTATACGAGAGTTGAGAAAATAAAACTATACGACTTTTAAGCTCCGATTATAATCTAATAACGATGGAATAAGATATTATAACAACTATCTTGTGGACTGAATAATCAACAAATAAATAATATAATTTTCTCGATACGAGATACGAGACTTGTATGTTTGAATGGGTGATATATTAAATAAATATACGAAGTAACTGCACGAAACCATTTTTTTATTTCAACGCTTATTTTCAAAAAAATATTACATGTGAAAGCTTAGAAAATTAAATAACCGTGACTTCGTTTCTCGTACTAAACACACTAATTCCAATAAAATATATAAATTTTTATACGCGATTGGAATATTTAAAAAATAACAAAATTTATCAAAGTATTTGTATTACCATAGTTTATTCGAAACATAATTTTTCGGTTTAGTAGTAAATTGATTATAAATACATTTATTTTGATCGGGTTAAATAATGTATAGTGATAAAAATGCACAATAGTATACTTTTAAATGAATATTAAATAGATAATTTTTTATTAAATTAAATTATTTTCAGAAAAAAAAAGTCGTTAGAAAATATAAACCGTCTATTTTTACCGACGGGGATTTCGCTATTTCATTCATCAATTATAAATATTGTAGTTCGTGTGAAGTATCATTTTAATTTTGCCAAATGATTAAAAAATAAGCTTCCATATAAAACTTTTTTACGTCTTTATTAAAAACTAACGTTTACTTTTTCTCTTTCAAAATCGTTTAATTTTAAAAATGCAATACCGAGAATTCTGTTTAAAACTTTTTTAATATATTTTCATGTGTGCTTTAAAAAAACATTATTTCAAAGTTTTAAGGTTTGCTATTGTTTTTAAGGACAGGGAGAAAAAGAACGCATTTAAATGATACGAATTTTCATTTTTAGCTATAGAAATAAAAAGTTTGAAATATTTTGTTACATTCGAAATAATGTTCTTAATTAATACGGAGGAGTATTTGAAGTATTATCGTTATTTAAATAATTAAAATAAGTTTTTGTATCCATGTTCTTTTATTCGTTATAATGTTTGAATTTAGGAATTTTTTTATTGCGTAAACAGAGTAAAAACGTACGTCATTTTGCTGGAATCGAATCGTCTTTCAAATATTAATATCTCTTATTGTTAACCATTCTATCAAATAAATAAAGAATAATTAAATGATAACGATTCTACGTTTAAAATTTATACCAATGATACCATTATTTTATCAGTTTTAATAAACCTTCCTTTATAATTAGATGGAACAAGATTTGATTAAGGATCGAGAGTTTCTAAATATCTACAAGCGATTACTTAAATAAATTTTAATATATGCTTAAATCGATATAATGATATACGAATTTAAAGAGATCATATCTCACACTATATATATTCATCGGCATTTCACAGGGCTTGCAAAATGTATATTTGTACTCGAGAGAAACTTAAATAAAATCTGTCGATTTACATTCGACGTTTTCGTGAACAATTCAGACTTTCAATGGCATTTGTATCGATTTCGTTGCATCGGATCGAGAGAATCTCACGGAACCATTAGTCGTTCGTCTTCCGAATGAAACAAAGACTTTCTAAAATCGTTTTAACATCTTTATCGCAAACGACAATTAAATTTTAAAAAAATCATATTATATAAATACTTGGATATTCTTTTACCACGAGATGAAATTAATTCACCGATTAAGAAAAATCAGAATTTGGAGAAAAATACACGATAAAAAAAAAGTAAAACGGAACAATTTAAATATCTAAATTAAAACGTACATTCGTAACATACTATCAGTTAACGCTACATTTATTAATAAGATAAAGAATTTGCTCGCGGACTGAGATTTTAAGGCGGAATTGCCGATATATAAAATCGATGATGCAACGATTACGCGACAAATGCGACGTTAAATTAATTTTTAAAACGAAATTATAATTTGCATTCGTAGACTATTTACTACCAGAAACGCTAAAAATAAGTAATACTAAGAATCAATCAGTTTTTGTGCTCCAAAGTTATCGCGCGAAATATTCGTTAAAACTGATTTATCAAATACCCACACATTTCAAGGTAAAACATTTTTATTTAATTTATCATTCCGAGTGGAAAACAGAAACTCAACGCGCAAAATATTCAATAAAAACTTCCGATGCGAGTTTTCCTATCAATTTTCTGAATCTATAACTCGAATTTGAAAGGATGTAAAATAAAGCTTGAGAACAAAGTTAACCAATTAGTCCGCGGGTTACTTTTCTTCCAAGATATAAATTAGGTTTATTTACGTGGTTGTTAATTTTTAAACTCTCGAGCCTTATCAAATTAACGATGCACAGTAGTGCACATAAATTATCTTCTCCGAAAAAAGCGCACCGACGACGCGCGTAAACTTTGCATAGCTTCCGATACAAATTCAAATCACGACACAACTCGATGTAAAGTTTTATCGGTTGTTCAATTAACGCTCATCGTAATTTTCCCATTTTTCGAGACAATATTTAATTAGCCGCAAACGCCTGTAAAATTAGTAATAAAAAGTTCGCGATTATGGATACCTAAAAATCGAGGGACAGAAAATTTTTCCATAAAGTTTCGTCGCGTAAAAAAGATAAAAAGTGCAGCATAAACGATAAAAACCCAATACATTTTTGCGATGATTCGCTACACTATTCCGCACACACAGCAAAGTTTCAAGTGCAACGATATTTTGCTCCCTCTGAACTTTTTTCGAACTACGAGGACCGCGAAAACGCCAATCGGCATAAAAATCTACTGCGCAGAATCTTAATAATTTTCCGTAGCAGAGATAATACAACGAAAAATGAAGCGTAACTTTTGAATTATCCGAAGCGACTCTACGAACCGTAACCAAACGCCAATGAAATTCGAAAGGACGCGTTATTTTGGAGTTAAACGTACGTTGAATCAATTACCGCAAGTTCGATCGCTAGCGGAAACCGAGTAGATCCCCGCGTCCACCTATCGGCGAACTACAACACTAAACCCGTTTACGATCTCACCCATTCACACTCTTTCAAAGTTCCTGATCGTGTGCGTGAATTTCGCAAGAGCGCCATCTATGCCGACTTTCACTGGGAACACATTCCCGTAAGAAATTCCGCAAAGCGTTCGCGAAATCGAAAATTGAAACGGTTTCAACTCGCCGTCCGAGCCGTCCGAGGGTAGAGTCACTTTTCGCGGAGATAAATATCCGCTCGGGCGAAAGGGAAAAGCAAAAGTTGTCGAAGCTGTTGTTGGACTGGAGTCGATCCGAGGAGCCAGTCTCCAAAGTAGTGCAAACTAAAAAGAGTACGCGAAAAGTTGGTCACGCTGCTATGCGTTGTGACACCATATCACAAGGATTTGACGCTCGTCGCTGTCAACGTTATGGTGGAAATATTACAAAGTATGTAAAGGAATAGTCGCGGATTGGAACGAGCAACGGGTTTAGACGCGCGTAAATTAATCGTGAATTTACCGAAAGCAAAATCATTCATTATACCTTTAGAATTTGGGTGAGAAAGAGATATCGGAAAATATTAGGTTATGTACCCGATTACATTCGCATCATCACTTCTGTGATCTTTTAAATCTACCCGACTTTAAATGACCTTTCGTTATTGAGAATTATATAAATAATTCTTTGTAAATCGGTGCATTTCTTTATTGCCATGCGTAACGTACGCGATACATCTGTGGATCGGTATTGGTATATTAACTATTAATGCCACATACGAGAAGTCGAAGCGTAAGGAAACGTCTTTATATATAATACCGTATAATTTATGATTCGACTCCAATATTACTTTTCACTCCGTAGCGAAATTGTTGTCGATCGATCGTAGAGCGAACAGCGTTACTTAAATCATCGTATATTTTGTGTTTCAGGAATCTACTTAACATACATTAGGTGAAACATCGAAAAGAGTAATCGTCGATTACTCGACGAAATCTTTATCAGATTTATCGGTGAAAGTGCAATGAAATAAGGTCTTGAACAATGATGAGCGATCAGTTTCGCAGCAAAGTGGAGCAATACTCGCCAAAATCTTCTCCGAGAGGTGCCCGTTCTCCTGTCGTTTCGCGGCAGGATTCAACGGGCACTTTAAAAACAACCATTTCGCTTGGAAAAAATCCATCCATCGTTCACAGTGGACCGTTTTATTTGATGAAAGAACCGCCTGGTAAATAACCTTCCAAGTCATTTTATAGCTTTCTTAGCGCAGATTTAACAAACATTTGTGAACCGTGTTAAATGCTTACAGGGGAAAGCGAGTTAACGGGAGCTAGAAATTTAATGGCCTATTATGGTCTAGAACATTCGTATAGCAAATTTAGCGGCAAGAAACTAAAGGAACAGTTATCTTCTTTTTTGCCAAATTTACCCGGTATTATCGATACGCCTGGTGATCAAGATAATAGGTAAATCTTTTTTGTCTTAGATTTTTTTTGTTTAACCGATTGCGTTCTTCGAATCAAATGTACTTTTATCTTTCGCCAGTTCTTTGAGATCTGTGATCGAAAAACCACCGATCGGTGGCAAAGAACTTCTTCCGTTGACGAGTGTACAGTTAGCCGGTTTTAGATTACATCCAGGCCCGGTACGTACATCGTCGAGCACTTTGATTTCGGTGACTTGTAAAATTTTCGAATCTTACTCGACGCATTATTTTTATTCCTTTTAGTTGCCCGAACAGTATCGATACATAAATCAGGCTCCGCAGAGAAAGCATAAAAATAAACACAAAAGACACAAACACAAACCTGGTGAAATTCCTAGCGGACAAGAAACAACGGTTACGGACATCGGCGGTGCTGACACTCACGAGAAGAAGCACAAGAAACAAAAGCGTCACGACGAGGAGAAGGAAGCGCGAAAAAAGCGCAAAAAGGAGAAGAAACGGAAAAAGCAAAAACACAGCCCTGAACATTCTGGAGGATTAACACCGTCGCAGCATTCAAATTCGTGATCTTTAAGCGATCGTTTTTGTTCAAATGTTACGTACGAAGAGTCTTCCTCTTTATCAAATATGGCTTTCGAATAGTTTATTACGGAGAAAATTGATGTCTAGTTTCTATTTGTTATTTTTACAAAATTAGTAGCATCGTATATTTATTTATTAGCGGTATACTCGATGATTTTATCATTTTTATGTGAAAAAAGAATCATTATTTTTATATAGTTTTATGAAAATAAGTCATATCTTCATTTGAATTTCATAAAGCGTAATCATTGTAAATAAATAGTTCAATTTAGTTTATCTTCTACTTTTTTCGTAGCAATTATTTTGTTAAACAAATTGTGAATAGAATTAACTCGTTCGCAAATGACAACGTACTACACGTAAGAAATTCAATTTTTGTAAATATAAGAAAAATAATATTCTTAGTATAATAAAATTTAAGATCGATTTAGCGAGTAATTGTAAATAATTGGTTACCAAAGTACAGCCAATTATCGCATGTAATTTTTTTCAAATAAAATTAAATTGTAATATTTATAAGGGTAATAAACGAGGAAGGTTTTGTCTTTAATAAAAATAAAACCATTTAATTCTTAAATCTAAGGACTGTTTTATTAAAACCTAGTTTTATAATTAATCGTGTCAAGAGTGTAACTTAAATCATAGTTTTATTTTAATTACATAGAAGCAGTACAGTCTTTAGAAAATTTTAATACATATCGTCTCTCGAAGAAAGTTATATTTCTTTCTTTCATTCTTTATAATTAGGACACATTTCGTATTTATGGGAGTGGGGTTGTACTCGTCAATTCGAAGAACATCCATCCTCGTGTTCAATGAAAATGTGTAAAAAATAAGAACATGAACATGACACATCAAAAACATGTGTGTATTTTTAGGATTCTGAAAAAATGTACATGCTCGCTGCTCGTGTACAGATCGCCAACACGTGTCATATTTTCCTTTCCTCTGCAACGAGGAAACTTAGTAAGGTCGTTGGCGGTCGCGATCTCTATCGCCGCGGCTGCAAAAGATAAAAAAATAGACATTATTCTAATTGTACGGGAAGCGCTAGAAATATTTTCGGTACCAGATTTTTCGTGATCGCTCCTTTGGAAATTCAAGTTACTTTACATTTACGTTGGAAATACATCCGACCATTCGTAGACGAATGCGATACTCCAACATTCAAATTACAAAAGAGATTTTAACACAATTTTTACGTTTTATTGTATTTTACGTTCAATTACATTACGAAAAGATCGGTACGAAAAAATTGTTCGATCATCCGACACATTTGTAATTTCGTTCGTGCAAATTCATACAACTTTTAATACACGTGCACATTTACCAAATATTAAAACAGAATTTCAAAAATTTAAAGTTCAAACATCGAAGATAAAATGGGTTTCCATTTCAGATCGATATTACTTACGACATACATATAAAATAAAAACATTTAAAATCACTCCGAAAATTCCCTTTAAATACGTTTCACATTGCACACACAACAAACACAAACAATTCC
The DNA here is from genome assembly GCA_018907195.1 of Dolichoris vasculosae. Classification (NCBI taxonomy): domain Eukaryota; kingdom Metazoa; phylum Arthropoda; class Insecta; order Hymenoptera; family Agaonidae; genus Dolichoris; species Dolichoris vasculosae. The sequence goes on along the minus strand of JACCHY010000009.1, from coordinate 4,169,387 downwards.
CCGATGCACGTAAATAAATTATTCAAGGAGAAAAAAGCAACAAAAAAAACGTTACGCGTCCTTTCGTTCGTTTATCATCCAAACATATTTAAGCCCGTAACCGAAACGAGCGACTCGCGAAAATTCGTACAATTCAAGCAACTCTTTCTCATTGCATCATCCGATGCAAGGGAACAAAAAATAAAAACGAACAAACAACAAACAAGCAAACAAACACGAAAGACACAAGCAGCGAAAACAGTAAGAAAAAAAAACAAAGGAAAAAAACTGACCCTCCGCCTCCTCGCATGGGTCCGCCTCGGCCACCTCCGCGACCGCCTCCCCTGTCACCTCCACGGAAGCCGCCTCTGCTGCCCCTGTCACCCCCTCGGCCGCCACCCCTGTCACTTCTGAAGCCGCCACCGCCGCCGCCTCCGCCGCCGCCGCCGCCTCGACCTCCACCGCGGCCGCCGCCTCGTCCGCCGCCACCGCCACCGCCTCCGCCGCCGCCGCCCATTCCTTCAGGCTTGGAACTTTTGCAAAGATTACACTGATCACGCCAAGCAAAGTTCGTGTTACCGCAGCTGGGGTTAGGGCACCTTCACACGTTACAAACAGACGTTTCGATAATGATCTCTTTTTTTTTCTCTCTTTGTGTTTTTCTTGCTTTTTAGTTTTTCATTTTCTTTCTTTAATGTCTTTCAAAAACTATCTCTGGTAAAAAGTTTAAGGGAGCGGTTAACCGTTTGGGAGCGGTGATATTTTCGGTGATATTTTCGGTGATATTTTCGGTGATATTTTCGGTGATATTTTCGGTGACATTTCGATGACGATCGGATCTTTACAGTCGGTTTTGGACCGCGAATCGGGTTCAATGTTAAACGTTGCGGGAGTTCAAAGTTAATCGGGGAAACACTGGACGTATTTTTTCTTTTTTTTTTCTTTTTTACCAGAAATACAACAGAACGAAGCTTCGATTTTGACAAAAACAAAAAAAACGTAACAACGGTAAAAATAAATTTTCTTTTTCTTTTTTTTGACTTGGAGCCAAGCAAAGAATCGCGAATAAAAAATAAAATTCCTTGTTGCAATAGAAGGCTTTTTTTATTTTTTTTTTTGTTTTAAAGTTATGCAAATTTCATATTTCGTTACGCGCGCGTCGATCATTTTTCAAAATTTTATCACGTTTGTTTCGTGCGATGATTTACCGATCGCCCTAGTAATTATAATTACCCTTTGCCGTTGATTCGCAGCGATCGCAAAAATTAAAAATTACGTTCGAATCAACGACCGACCCAATAATTCCAACAAGGTTATAAAATTTTAATCGAACGCCGAATAAAATTACCAAATAAAAAGAGTTCATAATGTAAATAAAAAGTCCACTTTCGTTTATTCTACCGGGTAAAGCACAAAACCCTTTCATGGAGCAGGAGTTTATAATTATTTTCAAGAGTGTTTTCGTTTAACCAATGGCATCGTGAACTCGACAAAACTATATACTTTATAGTCCGCGACAAAGAAATCGTAATTAAACATCGATCCAAGAACAAATAAAGAAAGTAAATAAGCGAGAAACGCGACGCTTGTTTAAAAAAAAAAAACAATTTCAATTTAAATTTAAATCCGCGAGACGCGTCGAGCGTTTCGCAACATATTTAAAAGAACGAGGAGTAAATAAATTGGTAAATAAACAAGGATGAAAAAACGGTCGTCGAGTTCACGACTGAAAAGCGCCGCCAGCCGTAAAGAAATCACTCGAGAAAATTAAATTTACCGCCAATCTCCGCCGCGGGATCCTCCACCGCCGCCGTCCCGGCGATGATCACCGTCACCACCTCGGTCTCTGTCCCCGCGGTCGCGGCCACCTCCTCCACCTCCTCCGCCTCCTCCACCGTATCCACCACCGCCTCCTCCGCCGCCACCGCGACCTCCGCCTCCTCGACCTCCTCCACCTCTACCTCCACCTCCGCGGCCTCCTTGCCAGTTGCTCTTGTGCTGGGCGATTTGAACCTTTATGATACAGCCCTTGAAGTCCTTGCCGTCGAACCAATCGATCGCCGAACGAGCCGCGTTCTGATCGTCGTACGTCACTGTAGCCTCGCCCTTGTTTTTACCCGTACTCTTGTCCTTGTACATCCAGATTTTCGGCTTGCCAGTGCGCTTGTCGTTCTACAAGTTTTTTTTTGTAATCGTCGAATCGTCGAATCGTCGGTTTCTTTGTTTTCTTTAGTTTTTTGTTTGCGACGGGGACGTTTACGTTCCATTCGAAATTATCGCGACTTGGTTGAGCAAACCGTTATAAATTAATTTTCAACGCTTTTAGTTGCGTAAACTCTAACGTAAGAATTTCAATTTATAAAATAGTTATAGTTTAACTTTTAGTGCTATTTTAGATTATTTGCACAGGTGAATTCTTATCGCTTCGTTTTGTTTAAAATACCGAATATAATGACTCGAGGAAACTTTACTTTTTTTTTTTTCAACGACTTGCACAACTCGATAATTAAATTTTTTCCAAGAGTTTACAAATAATGAAAAATGTACGAAAATTAATCTAAATCGATATAAGTTTTATTTCGAATCGACGCATTCGTATTTCGAATACCCGAACGATCGAAGAGGGCATAAAATAATGATACCGTAAAAGGCTATTATTAGAAAGTTAAACAGAAAAAATATTTTAACAGGAAACACATATTTGTTTTGTAAATTCGATAGCCCACGATCGTTATCTAAATTATTCGAGCGCCCGTCCAACGCGTACACTTCGTTATCTAAAAAAAACTTTGAAATTTTTTTTTTTGTTCGTTGGAAAAAAACGTGCGATTCCGTTTGCCACGTAAGCGTTTATAACCCCTTAAAATGAATTTCCGTTCGATGAATTTTCCTATAAATATCGGAGCGGGTTGAAAAAACTAATTTTAAAAAAACAATAACTACCGACCTTTATTAGACCAATAGCGCCAAAGTGCTGGCATATTTCTTCCTCGGTAATAGTGGCGTCCATTCCAGACACGAAAATCGTATCCTCTTGCGTAACCATTCCGTCGTTGCCTCCACGATCACCGTATCCTCCTGGAATATTATAATTTGTTGAGAATTGTTCAATTTACATGTTCGTGAGATCAAAATTTCCTACAGCTATTTAAGAAACTAAACTAATTTTGAACAACGTTTACGTAATTTGTACTTTTAAGCAAGCTTTATAAAAATTTGTTTTGTTACATTGCACTAACTTTACTGTAGGTGATTTTTGTATATAAAAAACTTATTCGTATGAAAAACCACATTTTTTATCTCTCACTTTTTCGTTTTAATTTTATATTTGATACGAATTGCATTAAAAATGCAACGTTAATTAATATTATTAATATATTTTATACCGACGTAATTTATACAGTTAAATAACCATTGTGACACATTGTAACTTAATACTATTTTGTTTGTATTTGTAGCTTCGTTATTTTCTTATTTTTATACCATAATATTATTGATAAACAACTCCAAATATCTACCTATTATTACGAATTTTTAAAAAATAAATAAACCGATGAATTACATCGAAACAAATTTTCTTTCTCTTAAACTTAATTCTAATTCATCTTCGGTAACCTAATATTTTGTATGTAAAGACCTTTTTTTATCACATGGATGCTTGAATTAAAACTCATTGGTCAGACTCTTTATCCGTTACAATGAGAAAAGCCCAATGTGTACGATGACAAATTATTAAACATCAGATTGCAGCTTCACATACAAAAGGGCTGCAACATATCCTCAGCTATACTTCATTTTGTTGAATACGCAAATACCATTTCATTTTTTTTCTTATATTTTCCACCAGCTGCCTTTTATTGTACGCATAATAGTAATTGAAACCACGTTTGCATCATTTTTCCTTTTTAGTAAGGAAGTTTTATTGCAGGAATTGGAAATGTTTATATTTTTTATCAATGTACTCATTAAACTCAATATTTTTGCAACTACCTAACGCATAACCTTGCCACAAAAATACACAGTATCATAAAGATAATAACAATTTGTTTGAATTTCATAATTAATTATCGTACGTCGATGTTAAAAATATAATTTGGATTTTAACTTCTTATTACTTTTATTATTGTTATGATTAATTATTATTATTATTATTAATATTAATAATATTATTACACAATTACATTTATAAATAATTAGAAATAAAAGTTTCGTATAAAATGCAATGACTTTTTTGTTTTATTTTCAAAGATGAAATTACGATATAGAATAGGAGACAGTTGTCAACTGAAAAATTGTTGTAAAATTGTTAAAATATTTTTCAATCAAAGGTACGCAAATTTACGATATCGAAATGGGAAAAAGCAATTGGTGATTAAAATATAATCTTCTTTATGCCAATACTATTAAGTTAGTACTTTTTCTTTAGGGTAATCCTTAGGGATAATGGATGCGCTTTTTTCGGCAGCCCTTTCATATAATCAGAGCGACCGGGTATTTTAATAAGTCCTAAATATTAGAGTGAATGCATAAATAGCACCAGACTTGTACAGAGAGTCTGGTGCATTTACCTTTGTTATAACCACCACGGCCACCGCCACTGCTAAAACACAGAAGCAGATATACCAATGAGTCGACTCATGGACAGAATTCAATCGATGTGTGGCTACTCATATGCTGCTTCACCACCACTTCTTATTCTTCTTGGTGTACCTACTGTCTAAAGTCTTTAATACCACATTACATAGTCTAGAAGTTTGGGCTTAAATTTACTTGTCTTGTCAGTCCTTAAGGGTCTCAATCATGCGTAATACTTGAATAAAATAATACATGTTACTTTACACAAATTGTAAATAGAAATCAAATTATGGCACCATGTACATCAGTTTATTTGTTTTCCCGCTCATTCATCTTTTGAGTCACGCTTACGTCATCCTTGCTCTCGTCTCCCAGTCACGCTTGTGCAATAAGTACTTTGCAAAATACAAAATAAAGAAAAAAATAAAAAATAAAAATTAAACATTAAAGGAAGAAAAAAATTAAAAATAATTCATACAGCTATTAATAAACATAGAACAAATTGTTAAAAAGAAGTTAAAAAGACAGAGATAAGGTTTCTTATAAGGTTTCGGTATCTTTAATAAGTTATTAGAAAAAATAATAAAAAATTCCCTCGTAAAAAATTAGGAGAAACATACTGCTTAAAAAAGGTTTACGTTTTTTGTCTTCTTAAATTTGAGGGTCACATGAAAAACATTGATTTTGAGTAAGTAACGGGTCATGCAAATCTCACAGAAGATACAATCTTTCTTAAAAATATGCAAATATGCAGCATTGATACGTAGACATACGTCAAAACCTTACGTGTCGAATCGTCGTATACAACCTGTCTATAATTTTACCTGTATAATTCAGTGAATACGTGTGTTAAACCTGTAGACACACTTTAAATATATTAAAGCTCCACGGAGCGTCAAACGTTTGAATAAGAAAGTGTATTTTCATCGATATATATATATTAATTTTCAAAACCTTTGTTTCATAAATGTTATAAGTTGAGTTACCATTACCTTTACTCAAGTACCACTCCGCTTTATTCGTTCGAATAAAGAATTAACATTCATCGCGTAAGTATACGACGATGCATTATTTCTTCGTTGTTATTCCTCTCGCGTAAATAGTTAAAAAAAAATTGGAAACTTACTTGTAGCTACCACCCGAACGATCACCGTATCCCCTTCGATCGTCTCCGCCGCCATATCGGCCACCGCCGCCACCACCGCCTCCTAATCAACAAAGAAATCAAGATATCAGCGATACACGGGGAAGTCGGATCTCGAGAGAGGAAAACCAAAGAAAGCACTCGCACGAGGCGTAAAGTAATTATTAGCGATCCCCCATTCGACGAAGAAGTAAAAGTTCTCTTATTTCCCTCGACGGGCAATCAACGACCAAAATATCTATGTTTAACTAAACAAAAACAAAAAAAAAAATATCCAAGGCGAGAGAACGGAGTAAGCGAAAAGGACTCGAAGGTATCATCTTTACCACTATTGTATCCTCCTCCCGAACTACTTCTGTTGTATCCACCGCCTCCGCCTCCCGCGTTACCGCTTCCGTAACTACTACCATAATTATTGCCACTGCTGCCGTTGTTGGAACCACCACCGCCGCCGTAGCTACTCTGATTGTAGCCCCCTTGGTTGGAACCAGGGTAGTTGTCTTGGCTAGAATCGTTATCCTGATAGCTCTGGTAGCTCTGGTAGTTCGGAGGTGGTTGGCTGTATTGGTTGTAGGACGAGCCACTTCCCGAACTCGGAGGTGGGTACGATGTGTCGGGGGTGCCAGCTGACGGGGGTGGCTGGCTGTACTGGTTGTAGCTCTGCTGTTGATAATTCGCGTACTCTGGAAAATCGAAAAATGGAGCAGAGTCAGACATGGTGTGTATTCGGTTACTCAACCGTGTGAAACATTCGAGCGTAAGTAGCGTATGTTAAAACGTAGATCGAGCGTATATCGACTCCGATCGCGATAGAACGATATTTATCTCGCTATTTAAAGATCAACCCGAGCTAAGCAATTATCCAACGACGAATTACTCATGGCTATGCGTCGACGAGCCCAAATCGATGAAAATTCCGCGGTCCCTTCTCGCGCGTCCACCCGTGCGAATGGTCGGCGTCTACATGGCGCGCGCGGCTTGGGTGCGAGTCACTTCAATGGCGACGATAGCCGCCCGATCCACCGCAGACGCCAGAGCGACGGTGGCGATCTCGTTACCCCCCCGAGAGAAAAATTTACGCTAGACGCGTTAAATGTACTCACGATTGTCCGTCATTGCGATGGATCGAATTTAGAGTCTGCCCAAACGAAAAATTATAACAATGCCTAATGGCGTTGCGAAAGCCTTTTGGCCGCGCGCGAGCGTATCGACCTCGGCTTCGAGCGATGCGTACACCCAACGAGGAGAGGAGGAAGAGAAAAAAACCTCCCGAGCGTCTCGGCGGCAATCGTTCCTTCTCTCTCTCCCCCTACCGCGGTCGGGCTTCACCCAGCGATGCAGAGCGAACCAGAGTGAGAGGAAGTGACGGAGACGGAACTTTGTTCTCCCGACGCCGGAAATCCATAGCGCCACTTGCTCCGAAACTCGCACTCGTTGCTCTCTTACTCCATTTTCGCGGGTGCCAACGTCCCCGACGTTGGCCCGACGTTGGCCCGACGTCGGCCCGAACTCCGCCCCGACCTTTTTTTTCATTGGTGCTTCGATTTTCGCGCGATAACCCCTTGACGCAGGCGATTCGCCTCTCTCTTCTCTCTCGTCCGGGGGCCCGGAACGTTTTCGCCCCCCCACGAACGATATCATCCGAGATTCGATCGATGATTCGCCCGTTAAGCGAGCGTAAACGGAACTTTGCCCTCCGGTCTTACGTGCCAAGGATGATCGTACATCGGTTCCTAGGCCAACGTTCGACCATCGTGTCGCAATTCCTAAAATGCTCCGATTTTTACTTTGGCACACGATCGACGAGGCGATTTCGAAACGCCGTGGCATCGTTTCTGAGAAAGAGGCGAATGCGAACGAGAGAGAGAGAGGGAATCAGGGGAGCGAACAGGGGAGCGAACTAGAAAGTAAATACGGAGCGACGAACGAGTAACGGAACAAGAGAAGCGCGCGAGATCATTCATAAAAGGGGGAACTATTATTTTCGAAAGGAAGGAAGGCTGAGATAAAAGGAAGAAGAGACGCGCGCACGTTCCCTCAAAAGTGCACGTGTGCTCGAGCGAGACGGAGATAACGCGAGAGGAGCAGAAGCAGCATCGGTTGCGCTTTGCGATTTAACGACTGCCTTTTTCTCGCTCTAGTGTTGACAAGAAGGTCGTGGCTGCCGCTGGTTGCTCGCGTGTGAATTACGTACACACCTATATATATATATGTGTATATAAGGCTCGCTCGGTCTTTCTTTTTCGCGCCTCTCATGAGACGGAACAGCGCAGTCGTCGGTCGGTCGCTCTGTCCGCGAATATACAACGGAGACGTACCCGTTCGAGTGATGTTGTGACACGCGGAAGAGGTTCGTCGTAGGGATATCGGTCGAATGACTCAGCCAAGGACGAAGCCCATCCTCTGATCCATCCAGCTTTCTCCTCGTGCGCGGAGGGAAAGAGAGCGAGAAGGACGCAATTTGAAAGATAACGCGCGTAGAGTGTTGTTGTTATTATTGTTATCGTTGTTATCGTTGTTATCGTTTTTATCGTTGTTATCGTTGTTATCGTTGTATTTTCTTTCGTTCGGGAGACGGCTAGCTTCCCTAGGAAAACGGCTCCTTGGTCGACGCGTACGGAGCTGCGCTGGAATAAAGCGGGAATCGAACCGCCATCCAGCTGACTCGTTGCGCCAAATACACACACACACAGCCACGCGATTATATACATATATAATATTCCGCGAGGGAAGGAAACGCTAGGCGGGCTGTAAAAATGAGGTGAGTAGCGATTGGAACGGAGAGCTCCATTGTTTTATTTATTTGGTTATCTCGGCACGGGGAGCGATGTTGACTCGGGTCAGCCTCCGTCTCTCTCTCTCTCTCTCTCTCTCTCTCTCTCCGGACGTTCCGGGGAAAATACGTTGCGCGCGTTGTTTGGTCGTCGATGCCACTCGAGGGAGTACACGTGAGTCTTTGACGTTTGGAAATCGAGCGTGTACCGTTCGACTCTGGTTACTCTTGTTGCATCGTCCCGAGTCAAGAGATCATTGGTTCGTTCGTTCGTTCGTTCGTTCGTTCGTTCTCAAGCCGCGCGAAAACGGCATCGTCCAAGATCCTCTCGAGATGGAGAGAAAGTTAACGCTAACGTTTTCTTGGCCGACATTTTGCTGCCCGTCTCTTCTTTCGCGTGTACGCCGAGGTTGACATTTACTAATCGTGGCGTCGTCCGTTGCGACCAACGACGAACGCCTCTATCGATAAAGTCACCGATTTGACATTTGCACCTTCGGCGATAAGTCCGTGGTTTTATTTTTGCTCTCGACCCAACAAAGATGATCATCCTCGCGATGGTACGTTATTCGTATTCGCGAGCTCGTTTATCCGGTCGAGACGAGAGATTCGTTGAATCGATTCGATCGGGGAGAGGGAAAACGAACTCGTGTCGAAAATCTGATACTCGGTGCTATTACTGTTTTATTTTCTTTCAGCGGAAGACCACAAATGACCACGATGAATGGGAAGAGGCCCACGACGTTACCTCTCAGGCATCATCAGAACGAAGCAACTTCCCAGCATTTTGATTTAATTAAATACATATACGAATGTAAGATATCGTTTACTTAGTACGCTAATTGACTTTTCCCCCGATTGTTATATCCAATGTATCGTTGTATATTATTATATTAGCATGGAATTCGGTGACCAAGGAACTAGATAGCTATCATAATCAGCAACACGGCAATTCTTCAAATTATAGGAACGCCGCTTTAGTAACTTATTATCAAGAACACGAACCTAATCCGCAACTCAAAGGTAAATTTAACGAGAAGCGGAGAGAATTTTCTTTTTATATTTCTTCTTTGTACGTAACTCCGACGATTTTTTAGATTTTGAACCGTTCGATCTGGAAGCTTACTGGAGACAACGAGGAGTGCAAAGTATGGCACGAAATGCGAATTCATAGTCTTGGATTTCAGCTGTGAAATACAATCTTATATTATTAAACGGTTTTAAGATTCGGAGATAAAGGAGAAATAAATTATTTTCAATATCCGACGAACGTCGTTGATCTCTCGTTGATTAATTTCGATCGTTCGTCGAGGATTATATCAAATATTTGTGCGTCGAATTCGAAAGTGAAAAAGAAAACTAAATGTAAAGGAGTGAAAACAATGCTGAAACATTCCATTCGTATCTTGATAAAGCATTTACGTAACGATGATTTCGCTTTTCAGAGAATTTGGCATTTCGTTCAATTTACGGTACCTGTCCTGTTGATACTTGAATTGATTTTGCAAACTTTCGTATAAGAGATATTGACTTATTTATTTTACAACGACAGAGTTGTAGAGAATCGTAATTTTTTACTAAGATATAAGGCAAATGTAAAATTTATATAATATATTATAAATAACATGTTTAGTAAAATTAAGCGAAGATCTTGTGCATTATTAGATCGTGTTTATAATATTAGGACACTTGTTTCGATCTTTAAACAAGAATGTCAGTTTTCATTTTTCAAAATTAAATGTAAATCTTTGCTATTTTCGAGTTGAATGTAATTAATAACACGCACGATTGCTTTTACCACGTTTTTAACATTAAACAGTATTTTAAAATAGTATGTAATATTTTTCTATTTTCAAATTCAATATTTATAAAGATTGATCGTCAAAAATACAGAACTATCGATAGGTGTATGAAAATTCAGCAATTCAAATAATAATTTACATTCCAGCGTAGTATTAAAGCGTGAGACAAAACTTCTAAATACTTTTCTTTTAAGCGACATTTTGATTGAAATTTCAATTAAGAATCTTGCAACAAAATAAAAATACATGAAAATTTATCGACGAATTTTGTAAATAAATTAAAATGTAAACTAGTTTTATTTCTATGAAAATTACCCTTCAAAAACGTTACTTGTAAAATTCTATTTTACATAAAATAAATTACTATTATTATAAATAGCGTTTGTATGAAACAAGAATTTTAAACAAAAATTTAGTCTAAGTAATCAAAAATTATTTCGAAAAATAAAATCAAAAAATAACGGTACGTTCAAACGACTGTTACGAGAATCTAATTTAAATATATTAAAGCGTAAAGAAATAACGGTTAACGTTTAACTTAAAAGTTAAAATGACTAAATAGCTTTAAATTTTCTTATCGTTCGTCAACATTTTTATGTCAATTATAATTTACGTATTAGTGTAGCTTATCAGCTGTACAAATAAAATGCTTAATAAAAATCAATTGCAGTAGATTTTCGTATTGATTATTACGTTGAAAAAGTGTTTTAAATATTTCAATGTACGAACCAGTTATCGACTATTAGATAACTTTAATTAAATTGATATAAACCGATATAAAATTAATTATGCATCATTATTCTCGGTTCAAATATAAATATAACGCTAAATCCTCTTTCTTTGTGAAATATTTAAAAATATTTAAACGTACATGTAAATAATGTTTATTTTCTTAATTTACGAGGCAACGCGTGTAATTAAAATGGTTTGAGTTTTTTTAAATATATTCCTTTTTATTCCGGTAACGATTTATTAAATAATTATAAAAAAAAACCTCTCGTACGATTTACAACTAAATATATAAATAGCATTTATTCAAATTTAATTGGTTCATTTCATTGTTTACGTGCACTGATACATTAATTTCGAGTTATAAAAATACGAATTAAAAACAAAGAATTAAAATTTATTATCTCTAAAGAGAGATAAAAGAGGAAAAAAGTAAAATTGATTAAATAACGCGAGATAAATCATATTACGTATTCAATTCTTTATAAGAAAAACCAAAGATAAGGAAATTATAATCAGAAAAAATACATTAAAATTGCTTGAGTAGATTCGTTTATTCTTTTGAATTCACGATAACCATTTTACGGATTTAAATGGCCAAATACTGTGTTATCGATAGAATTACTCTCGCAAGGATTACCGAATAACGGTATATTTTTGTGCAAGATGAACGGAAAACGCTACGATCGCGATCAACGCGACAAATTTCTTTTACGTTTACCGCAAATATTCAATTATTTCTACAACCTCGACGAGTCGACGAAAGTACTAAGCATAAATCGTACGTAACTGTAAATATAAAAGATCATTGGTGTCGAATCGGCTAAAACGCCATCTAACCAAATTTTATACGTACCTTGGATGCATAATTACACAGATGTTATCTCGTGAATTACAAGCTTTTTCCTCTTTACCTCTGTTCCAACGATCACATTTTTTCTTCAATTTTAAAAACGATCTTAACTTCGTCAACGTTCGAGAAATTAAATTATTGCCTTTTAAAGGTTCGCGAATGTTCCATCGTTTTCGGTAAACGTTATTTTCTCGAACGGGAAAGAGCGTAAATATTAACTTTGAAAATTGGAAAGAAGATTTATTCGAAAGACGAGGAAAAAGCGTGAGAGTCGGATAATACAGATGATAATTCGATATCTAGATTTTAGTCGATAGACTGTTGCCGTTAAATATGATCAAAGCTGGCAAAGAATATCGTTAACATCATTCGTTAATATAATTTAGTAAGCTCGAGAAGCTTTCTCGACGTTAGCTTTCGAACTCGAGCTTTAATTGCGTTAAGATACTAAGTAGAACAACCATTAAATAGTAAGACTCGAATTAATGGACGAGTACGCGCAATTTTCCTTGGATTACTTCTTCTCTAAATTTTTAAAATTATAAATTCCAAGATAAAGTCCAAATATATTTGATGCAGCTGATCAAAATCTTCTATCACTTACTATTATTTTGTCTCTTTTCTTCTTCTTTTTTTTTACATAACTTGGTAACAGTCGTCGATAAATCGAAGTACTCTGCGAAATGGTGCAACGAGACTACAGGATTTTAACGTTATCGTCGAACTTTGTAATTGCTCACAAGTTTTAATCCAAGTCTGTATAATAAAAACGTAGTATTCCTCCACAAGCGATATTTTAAGCTTTCACGAAACGCGATTAAAAAGCTTCGCGTTACGCACAAGTTACACAAAATACCAAAATTTCTAAATCCGCGATGCATCCTCTTTTAAAAAGCGTCGATATTAGTTTATAGAAGCAACGTTTGTAAAACCTTGAAAATCTACCCGAGAAGAAGAAAACGTGGATCGAACACGGATTAGTTTTTCCAGCCGCCGAGTTAGAACGCACTTTGAAGTCGGTGTAAAAGATCGAACCGCGCGTTTTCTTGTATCTCCTCGTAAATTCCAGGAGTCGGAAAAATCCCGCGATCGACTCCTCGTACCCGAGGAAAAGAAAAGCCGTCCTCTCGGATCTACCGGAGGAAAGGGCGCGGCTGGTAGACTCGGTCTTAAGGTCTTACACCCGCGTCCTGGAGGCCCGCGTCGGAAAAACTCCCGGGGGTGGTGGAGGTTCCTCCCGCACACGCGCTCGGGGTTTTTCCCATCCGGAGGGTGACGCGTGCGCGACGGGGACGCGGGGGCGCGGTCGCAGAGGAGCTCGGCCTCAGTCGGCCCGTGCAGCTGGAGGCAGTCGGCAGTGCCGCGCGCGACTTCGGGATCTCCGCCGAGTCCGAGAGGGACGGGGATATGGGAGCCAGGAACGTTTATCCCGTGAACACCGAATGAATTTAACGCTTTTCCGCTGAGTGGCTGTAAGTGTGACTTTAAGGGCGGGAGACCGAGAGAGAGAGAGAGAGATCGAAACTCGGATGCTGATGCCGTTATCGCCAATGCCGGCTGTTTGTTTTTATTCTCTCTTCCTTTACTCTATTTTTAGCCAAAGGGAAGGGTTGCCAAGTGCGATAATATTCGGTTAAGCTTCGACTTGGCTCGATGTTATCGAGGACCGATGCACCGTTTCGGTACGTGTGTGTGTTTCTCTTCTCGCTATTCCATACTTATCCTTTCTCTGTCTCTCTGTCTCTCTGTCTCTGTCTTTACGTGTGCGTTGGTTGGGAGCAGAAAATTTTGGAAATGTAAGAAGAATTTCTTCGCGCGTCACTGGGGAAATCATTCGTTAGTGGATTTTCCTGCTCGGAAGGTTTTGCAAACCAAGTAGTTTCTTTATTTTTAGATATGCTCGGGAACGAAATTAAGTTTTCCCACCTTATACGTCGGTTCGCGAGGACGTAACGATACGAATTTTAATTTTACAAGTCCTTGTTTGTAAATAGACTTACCTAGCTTTTATCTTGAGTAATTGTCGGTTTATGGCAAGGCTTAATGGCTTATACTTTATGTATGTATTTAACAACAACTTTGCTTCCGTTACGACGAGAATTCTTACTCGTTCGGGTAATTACTCCAACTCTAATTTTGGTAATTTCTTTATAATTTTATAAGAAGGTGGTTTGTTTTATAGTATACCTTGAATTAACTGGATAAATTTATTGAGTTTAAATCACGTTGGATCGGGTATATATTTCCAAGTATACTTTCGATATTTTTTAACTGTACCGAACGTTAGTTTTCAATCGTATAATAAAAGACCGTTGATCTCAATTTATATAATTTCGATGCTTTAATTGAATTTGAAAATTTATTCGACGACCATGGGAATAAAATTAAAAATGAAAATATTTTTGAATCGGTGGTGATATTGTATTTAAAAACTATTTTACGCTTCGTATAAAAAATAAATTATCGTTACTCTACTTATTTCAATGTACAATTTACATGGTACCGTATTCTGCACATAAACTTCCAAGAACTTTCAAAATTATATCCTTTTTAATGGTATCTACAACAACTGTATGACCACCGGAAGCTTTTTTCGCGTTGATTTTGTAGCGAGCGATGAAGGATTCTCTTTTATGAGGTAGAAATATAAACAGACTTTGAACGATAAACATGTATTAATTTTCTTTGCAAATCATAGTTTTGACGAACGATATTATTGAAATTCAATTAAATATTTAGTAGATTTAATTTACTTGGTAAATTTCGTTAAAAATACAGTAAATATATTTTTTTTAAATATTAAATTTAAATTTATTTCGATTAAAAATTACGATTTTTATATATGTTCCTTTACGATTTATTTCAAAATCTGTTTTAAGAAACTTCTTTTATGTTAACATAATAGTTTTTAATTATGAATTTTAATAGATACTTGTTAGCGATTTTAAATAAAAAGTTTCATAAATATTTATAAACTATTTCGACGCTTTTGTTAAATTCAATTATTTTCTTGAATATATAATACAACATTTTATATGCGATATATTTTAATAACATTCAAAATTATCAACTATTTATTTTATACAGTTGCAAGATAAAATAAACGTAAAATTTATTTTTGTAGTAAATTTAATACGTACTTTTCGTAAATCGAGAATAAAATTTGGTTATTATGTAACGTATATCGAAGATCTATAAGGCGATTATAAATAGAAATAAATGCAATATATTTGTTTATTTTATGAACATTTATATTCCGAGTATATTTCTTTAGACTTTTACTATTCAAATATACTAATTTCCATGCGCATTTTTAACGTAATTTTTTTTTACTAAGAACATTTTTATCATAAGTTTTATTAGAAATATTTTTCTTAAACAGAGTAAAAGTAAAAGATGGAATATTATTTTTTTTTTACTTTTAAAAAATACATTTTTAGCGAGTAAAATACATTATTTATACAGACATCAATATTTTATATAAAAAGATATATCTAAGCTCGTATAAAAATTGTATTAAAAAATAAAGATTATTTTACTTAAAAAAATA
This sequence comes from Dolichoris vasculosae, assembly GCA_018907195.1. Classification (NCBI taxonomy): domain Eukaryota; kingdom Metazoa; phylum Arthropoda; class Insecta; order Hymenoptera; family Agaonidae; genus Dolichoris; species Dolichoris vasculosae. The sequence continues at coordinate 4,153,982 of JACCHY010000009.1, read as the reverse complement.
TTATTTAAATTTTTCTTTTTATTATAACCTTTAAAAATATTAAAATATTGAAATTATTCATATATAAAATTATTTGTTCCGTTAGAAAATGATTAACGCGGTAATTTTTTAATTCTTTAAAATGTTTTATTTTATGTTAATTTTAAACTAACAAACGCACGTAAATATAATTTCATTGTGATAAAATATGAAAAAATTAATATATTTTTCTTAAATCGACGATTTATTTTACTTTCATGCTCTTTACCTTTAACAATGTCATAAATTTGCTGTTACATTTATGGCCTTAATGTTCTACGAGTACGAGATAGAATATATAAATTTATTATATACGTTTATATTACATGATGGTGTCATATTAATTTTGAGAATATCCCTATATAAAATAGAAGCTCGATTAAAAGACTAATTAAAATCGTTTCCAGGTCCCCTAAATGAACCAAAGATTAGAACACGAAATATCGAAAAAATTTGATGATTTATTTTGACAGTTTTTGCACAGATTGATATAAAATTATTTTAAATTAGATTTGTATTGAAATTAATTTTACAATCGGAAATCTATATTTAGAATTCATGTATACTGAATAAAATATATACGATAAGAGTTCTATAAGTTCTTATCTACAAGGTAAAACCGTCAGACCATTAAATTTTTTAATAAAATAATACAACCTTTGTTTAATCATTCGACTTTTTAGTTATTCATTCAATTACTTTTATCATTTTCTTTATGATAAAGTTCATTTTAATAATAATTAATTTTGATTTAATAACATAATATTTAATTAAAACAATTTCTATAAACAATTGTGTATTAAGAAGTTTTGAACTCTAAATACTGTGTTTAGATTTCATAAAGTTTCTGTAAAATTAAGTTTACATAGATTAATATTTTTCCGATGTATTCTTTAACTAAAATTTTAAATGTTCGTTGAAAACATATTGTAACTTTGTGTAATGATTATCACTTAAGAGTAATAAAAGTTTACGTAATAAATAGTGAAATCGGTTAATTTTTACAAAAAGAAATTATTAAATTTATATTGAATTTAAAAATTCATTTGAAATATATGTAATTTATCTTAATTGTTAAAATAAAATTTAATCGTATTACTGTTTATCGAAGCGTAATTTCTTTTGTTGAGTATGATATGAAAAATGAAAACAATCGACTGCATTGAAAGCTAAGATAATTTGTGTTACTTAATAAAATAATGTTTAAGATAAAGTAACATGACCATATATATTTCTCTTGAAATATAAGCATTAAATATATATATGTATATATATATAATTTAACAGTAGTTTTACTTCAACTTTTATCAATCAACAAAATTTTAATAGTTCAGTATTTTATATCGAAATAAAATAAAGAAATAAAAATATTATTTTCATTTTATATATATGGTATGATTATAAAATTAATTATTTTTTATTTTATAATGAGAATAACTTTAGGAGTACGTGAAATTTGATGCGGCTACTGAAAGTCTATTATGATACTTATGTATATATAATATAATTTACAGTATTATTTAGTTTAATATTTAAAAATATTGCCGTATATTATTATAACAGAAAATAATATAATACTTTCTAATTCACTGTAATTGAAAAGAATATTATATTTTTATGTACATATTAGTTTTTAGTAGAAACGTTAAATAAAACTATGAGATCATAAATGAAATATGCTTTATAAGAAAGTATTTTTTCTGTATTTATAATTAATATTTTCGTAAACGTTTATATTTTAAAAAGTCAATATTGATTGTTTACTACTAGTAAACCTTTAGGGAATTTTCAAACGTATTATAAAGATAAAGTATTAAGTTTTAATTAAAATAGAAATTTAATTAAAAAATTTAATTACTTTGAAATTTATTGAAAATATCAATAAAATAAATAATAATTACATTTTTTGAATATTAAAATTTATTTATCTACTTAAAAATATATTCTATTACTATAATTTTATTTCAAAACTTTAAAATTTTTAATTTGAATTTCTTTACATTACTATTAAAACATGGGGTAAAATTTAATCACTCAATATTAAGTCTATATTTATAAAATAAAAATAAATTAAAATAAATAAAATAGTAAATAATAGTAAAATAAAATAACAATCATATAAAAAATAAAATAAAATAATAAAGTAATATAAAATAGTAAAGTAAAATATAATATAAAAATAATATAAATTAAATTTAAAATTAAAATATAAAATAATTGATTGATTTATAAGAAGTACATTTTAACTTTAACAAACAGATTTTAAGCATCAAAGAAAGAAGTTTTTCTTGGAGGCTGAAAAAAAACAAATATTGTATATTTTACAGACTTCAAATCACAAATATAATAATAATTTATAAAATACGTATTTAAAAATTATATATATATATTTATTTATTTACTAAAAATAAATGCTAAATGATTGAAATAAATTATTAAAAATCAAAAAAGTTATTAAAAATTGTTAAAAGGTAAAACTATGTATAATAAATTTAAAATTGCAACACAATGGAAATTAAAATATGTATAATTTTAAAAATGAAAAGTAGGTAATTAAATTGAATTCAAAAGATATAAGAAAATAAGCAGTTTTTATTTATTTCATTTTATCTATTTTTACATATATAACTTTATTATTAGTTTTGGTATTTAAGAAATATATCGTAAAAGTTTTTTATACATAATTTTATTATTTATTATAAATATTATAATATTAATAAATATAGAGTTATCAGTTATTTTTTTATAATATAAAGTTGTTCATCTTTTGGTACAGAAATAATTTCCTTGGTACTAAATTTTGTTATATACATATTTTTCCCTTTTAAATAATGTATTTTTTATTTTTTTCTTATATGAAAATGTTTTTTAAATTTTTATTCGCGTTTAAAAGATTAAATATTTTATATCCATTATGTAAGTAAATTTTGCTTACTATATTTTATTAAAAAAAAGATATATTTTTAAATCATACAAATATTTTTGGAATAAAAATATAAAGTAATAATTCTTTCATAATATATAACATATTATATCAAATATTAGAAACAAATTTTTAAATTCTAAAATGAATGAAAGTATTAAATCTTTTACATTAAATTGTAAAATTCTTCAAAAATTTTCATAACTGAATAAATTTATTAATCAAAAAAAAATAATATTAATTCTATTAAAAGAAGAAAAAAATACTTTAGATTTTTAAATTTTACGATTTTCTTCTGTTTTATATTTTATTATATAAAAACTAAAATTGATTAAATAACAATATTGATTTGATATTATATAAAGTTTAAAATATTTTTAAATATATTTTAGAATTATCTTTTAATTCCGAAAAAAGTTCGTCAGAGGTTGAATTAAAAATTAACGTAATAATAAACATGTAAATTTTACAGATTCTCTGATTATACCGTTTCTTTTTTTGTGATTTTTATAAATTAAATTTACATATTTTTGCTTTCGTTACAATTGAAAATGATTGATGATGCCAATTTCAGTAGTTGGATTCTTGATTGTTCAATATCGAACGTGACTGGTCATTAATTATCCATCAGTATTATATTATATTCAGCATAATTTTCTGAAATACTAACCTTCATAGAATGTAAATTTTAATAATAAATACGTAAAATACTCGAATATATAATTCATTGCTTCATTATTTACGTCATAAAATTCGTAACACAAAGTTACAACGTTTTAACGTCATTTTAAGAGTTTATTTATTTACTAATTATGGGAATGGTCGGAAAAAACACGTTTATTTTATGTATACAATTATATATAATATAAGTTATTTTTTATTTAAATATATTACGAAAAGCTTTATTTAATAATATTATTGCACATTCGTATTTAAAAAATCTATCAAATAATATCGACTGTAACTTTCATTAACTTTTATCAAAATTATATCGTAATAATTAATCCTATAAAAATCACGGGATTTAATGTATTTATGAATATTTTTATAGCTTAAAAACTCGATTAATGTATCAAAGATGAAAACAAAGTTCCGATGTCCATAAAGAAAAAAAAATAGCTTAGAAGAATAAGAAAAGAACGTAAGAAACAATAAATTATATCTCGAAATACCATAAAGTTGATAAAAGCGTGAAATATCTACAAGAGCCGGTCGTTCTTATTATATTCTTTTTGCAAAATGCAACGCAACGTTTTATTTAATACATCTTCGGTCCAAACTAGAAAATCTTTTGAAACAGCATCTGTTCACCAATAAACTACAGAGTAAAACGTCGTCCGAAAAGTAGTCGGTATGTCGTCCAATTGCGAATCCGGAACGATAAAGCATTATATAAAAAGGGAACGGCTGAGAGAAAAGTTTTCAGAGGTGAGATCGGACCGATATCCAATTGTCCTTATATCCTGAAGCTCGGTTCCACCGCTTTTCGAGAATTCGATAACCGATAATAAACGTGTGCAATTACCTACACATGCTTGTATTTATATATATATATATATATATGCGTTTATATATTGGACGTATAGTCTATTTAGCTCGTGAAATTCACTCTTGCTTCATCGACGAATAATCACGAATAGATGAAAATGTTTATAAATGTAGAAAATAATTATTTTTCCCGATTAAATATATATATATATATAAAATTTTACCCATTTTCAATAATTACAACGTATATTAATATTCGAACGTTAATATTTAATTTACGAGGCATAGTTTTTGATATAAAGCTCTAATATTATGACCAAATTCGTTGTCTTGTGGTTTATAATTAGAAGCCACACGCAGTCGTGGTTTTACGAAACAAATGAACTTTGTTATTACCACACGTTGCGGTATGTAACGTCTATGATTTTGAATAATTATTCGGCATAAAATTTAAATGCATGTGGTAATAATATTTTTTATAGCAATAATCCGTTGATTTCAAGCGAATCGATGTAACTTTGATCTTTGGCGTCGTTTAATAATGATAAAATATCCGGTAATTTTAAGACATTGTATAAAAATTTAGCTATACAAATAAGTTTTTTCTTTAAATTTTATAAAATAAATAAAAAAGTTTATTCTAAAGTTTTATATTCACACGAGTGTAGTCGTGACTACCTGTGGATTTATATTTATGATTGTCATTCGTTGTTGCAAAATTAATATCAATAATATAATATAATTAACGTTCTGTCGAAATTTAAAAAATATAGTATATAAGATAATGATTACGAAAGAGCGATTTTATTTAAAGGAACGAAAATCTTTTTAAGCTCTTGAAAGCTTCCGTATAATATCCTAAAACAGCAAAAATTAAAAACTAAATTTAACAAAGTGGCTTATCGAATACTCGATAAATTTATGTTTTTTTTAACATAAATTATTATTTTTCAAGAGAATTTCATTTAAAAGATAATAAAGATATATTTTTATCTTTGCTAAACGAAAACGTATCGTTTGAATACAAGTGGATTATTATATTATCGACCATCGTATTCTCCTATATTCTCGAAAGAACGAATAATTAATTGAAGCGGTTGATTTTTGTTTGAAATAACTTTGAATTTTGTAAAACTATTTTTCTAAAAGCTCGGCATCTTATATTTAAATTAGGAACGTAAGTAAAAGAAGAGCAAAGGAGCAGAATATAAAATGCCGAACGCAACAGCTTTTTTAAAAAAAAGTATAACAGTGGTAAGACCGAGGCTCAAGTTAGAGTCGACGTACAAAAGTGTAATTCGCTCGGGCTGTTTGTCAATTTAAGTCTTGCCTTATACCTTTCCTCGAGAATCCTCTTTTTAAAATAGATTGATAGCTGTCGAGTTATTGAATTATGTACCGGGTAATTTTTTATAAGCGCGTTGTCAAGGAAAAATAATTGAAAAGGTAGCGAGAGCTCGAATTATCAATGTTCGAAATAAATTAGTTCTCGGCGTCGGTTAAAAAGTAATGCATCAAAGAAGTTCCAGCCGTGGAAAGTGTCGGAAAGAGGAGGAAAGCCATTTATCAGGAGGATCCTTTCCCTCTAAATCGCCACCGTTCAAAATCCAAGCGTTTCGTACAAAGCTTTAAGTTAAGGATCGCGAGAGACGCCCTTTAAGATCCTCGCAACCAACTCCATTAATCAAGTCCATTTCACGTGACGTTTACTCGCACATTGGCGCAGGTACGAGGGATTCGTCGGAGGCAGCTGGACCACGAACCACGTGGGTTCGTTAGGATGGCGCGAAGGCGGTCCTCTGGATTTACGAGGTGCCGACGACGAGTAGCCGACTATCCAGGAACTCGCGAGTCTACCGGATTCCATTACCGGAGGTATGTAACACTCGGAGTTCTGGGCTCGTTTGCGAGGTGATACGAGAGGAACGTTTCGTCGTATATTCTTTTTATGTCTAAGCGAAGATGGACGGAAAACGTTTCAATTTTTATCCTAGATTATTCGAGGGTACGACGACAGATTCTTCTTAACTCGCGCTGTTTTTATTACCGCACTCTCGCGAACAATGGTTTTACGGGCGGATTTATTTTTTCAGGCTCTTTCCTTCGTTTGTTTATGGGCTTGGTGTCAAGGCCGATTAGTCCTGCGCTAATAAAACCAAAGAGTATATTTGCGGATAGAAAATTATCCGGTGGTATTTCCAAAGTAATAGGGTACGGAAAAATGCAAAAAATTTTTTTATCTTTTCGAGTACTCGCTGTAAATTTAGACCGATGACTAAATTAATTTCAGTGCATTTTAATACGGAGGTAAAGGATAATTATTTTGATAAAAGCGTATAGAAGCTTTAAAATTGCAAATTATGCAATAGTATTCTAATAGTAATTTTAAACCTTCGTAAAAAACAACACCACTGAACCGTAAAAACTTTATTTTTTGTTTTTTTTTGGCTAAGTATTGATTTTAAATATGTTTTCTTTTTTCTTAAGGAAAGTGTGTTTTCAAAATGTAAACGCAATATAAATATAATGAAAAATATCTATGTCTTGGTATTTGTGTATTTAAAATATTACGTAATTACTAATTTATTTGTAAACATAATTTTAGTAATGTAACGTTAAGTTTTAATGGTATAAGAACTCTAATGAAGAGTTTATACTTTAATTTAAAAATTTGATACACTAAAAAGTATTTTCTTATATTTTTGAAATAATTAAATTAAAAAATTTGTACAAGTTAAAATTATTGCAACTGGAATATTTTAAAATAAAACATAAATTAAAAATTACAAAAGTATATAAAGTCTTTTTATGATATAATTATCTAAAAAATAATGGGAACATTTTGTAAATTATAATTTTTTGTAGATTAATGTCGAATAAATTAATTAATCTTAATAAGAATATAATTTAATTATATCAAAAAATTTTTTTAATTATAAAATTATGTTATTAATTGTAAGAAAAATATTGTACATTTATTTCATTTATTAAAAAAGTGTTTTGTAGTGATATTTGAAACACATTCTATGCAATTTAAAGTTAATCCTTTACTGTATTTATTCAATCTTATAAAGTTTTGATTTTATTATATCAATGTTGGATACAAGTCTTAAAAAAATTGTATGTTAGCAGCTTTTTATAGCATTTTAAGAGGTCTTAAAGTACTATAAATAATTTATCTTTCATAAGAGTAACAAGTTTGTTTGAAAAAAGTTTTTTACAGCCCTTTATAACAAAAGTGAAGAAGCGATGGATATTTTAAATATACATCAAATATTAAATTTTTCACTGCTAAAACTAGTACAAAAGAAAAATAATTAGTTTAAAAATTTTTATATTTTAATTTACTTAAATTAAAAATAATATAAGGTTAAAACACGATGAATAATTTTTAATTCGTTGTATATAACTTAAAAATTATTATTATTATTGATCTAAAAAAATATATAAATTCAGTCTAGGTTTTCGTTATGATAAAAAATATTTATTAATTTAAATATAGAATAATTTTAATATTTAATAACAATATGTTTTACATTTAATATAATAAATAGTAAATACTGTAATATACGTAACATATATTTATTATAATAACATTATACAATTGAAGTTAATATTTCTTAATATACATTTGAATTTAGGTATCTTTTTCAATTTTTAGTTAGATATTATCTGAAAATAAAACCGAGCAAGAACGAAAAATTTTCAGCTTAATTCATATTGCATTTCTTTAAAATCTATTTTATCAATTTATGTCATACGAAACTTAATTTATTTTATCGATATATGTAAAATTCATCAATCTAAAGTAGAATTAACGATTTCAATCATTTCTCTTTTAGCAAATATTTAACTAAATAATAATAAATTTATTTATTTACATTCTAAAGATCATATTAGTTTTCTACCAAATTTTAATGTTCGAATACTCGAAATATATAAATAAATACATATGAGTGTATTTAAATTCATTTCGTGTTGTACATTCATTAAATTGTGAATGAGTAAATATTGCATGTTATTAATTATATATTTTGTAAATATATGTGCAGATATATATTTGAATTAGTTCAAATAGAAAATTTCATTATTTTGAAAAATGAAATATGTACAGATGTGTATACTAAAGATTAATTATTTAACACGAATTTTTAGTATTCATCGTTATTTTTTTCGATTATTAAATTCTAATTATTTATTAATTATCTTTTTTTAACTAAACTTGGACTTTTATTATTTATACGCTTCAAAAAGCAAATTATTTACTCGGCTTAACTGAATTGGCTTCCAGGTCACAGATCTTACTATTTCTTATAAAAATACATTATATTTGCTTCTCATATTATTAAAGGTGGTTTAATAAGAATTTATGTTGAAATTAATAAAAATCCATATTCTTAATTTAGAATTAGTTAATATAAATTTTCGATAAATTGCTTCAAATTCACAATATTTAAAATAATACCTATACTATTTTTTGTTTTATATTCTATACATTTCTAATATAATTAGAGATTTATAAATTATAAAACACTATTATATATACGTAACTATTAATAATAAAATATTGCGCAACTATATATTATTAACTATAATTTAAAAAATATGAAAATAAAATAAATTGAAATTTATTAAATTTTCTCGTTTCTATTGTAATATATATATTATAAAAGTAGTCATACGTACGTTTTAAAGATCATAAGGAATAACTAAACGAAGAATAATATTTATAATATTTATAAGCTGTTCTTTAGAGAATAATATATTTGATTTCAACATATAATGATTTTGTACAAAATATATAAATAAGTAGATTTTCTTAAACTTTTTTTCGTAAGTGAATTGACTTTTGATTTAATTTTAAAGTTGTTGGCTCTACTTTTAGAACTTCGTTAATTTAAATCAAATATTTTACTGAATATATTTTTGTTTGAAAATAATATCTAATAAGATTTACCGTTATAATAATAATTAATCGTATATTCAAAGCTGATAAAACTTTTTATAATATTACCATTTAATAATTAATGTATTCAAGTATTTTATATTTATAATTAGGCGAAAGTATATTAAATTTCAAATAATCGAAAGCATTATTGAAAAAGTCAACTCTATTGATTAACATTAAATATTGCTATCAGGCATTCGTACTTTTTCGGAGAGAAGCATTGAAGTTAACTCGGGTTAGGTCAAAGATATATTGCTGAGTTTTATATATTTTTTGTAGCTAGTATCTATCTTGGATTTGTTTTAGAGAAATTGAGTAAGAGGTTTTTCGTGTGTTTAAACAGATGAAGATACTAATACACGATTACATACAAATACGTGATTTTTGCTGGAAAGTGAATTTGTATTTTAATATAAAAAATTTCATTATAGCATTTGCAATATGAACATCACATTTTTTTGCACATTTAGTGATCCTAATTTAGTGAATAAGATATTAAGAATTAGAATTAATTTTTTAAATTACTGATTTTGTCACTAATATATTTATCGATATTGATTAATTTTTCAATAACAATGGAGAAATGTAATAGAATAGAGGAACAAATTCGTTCATTAAATGCATTCTCTAATAGTAATTATTACAATAATATTTTTTACTTATTAATACTCGTAATGTTCGTATATTTTCATATAATATCAACATTTATGAAGAAGTATTCAATAAAATGAATAAAAATATTGGTTAACTGCTTAAAACTATTGAATCGTCCAATGTTTAATCGGTCAAATTTTGATGGTTATTAGTTATATTAATACACATTAATTAATTAATCAATTAAATAATTAAATTGCTCCTAATGTATTATATAATATTAACTCTGTCTTTGAAACGAATTATTTTTGTGATCACATTAATTTGCTGTTTATATCTTTGCAATTTATATTTAATCAATTTATTTTAGGATTATAATATAATATTTCGTAGAAAATTATGTTATTATTTATAGAATACATAAATATTAATTTAGTTTTCGATGTCATTAAATACAAATTATACTTTTTTTTTGTAACAAAAATACATATACATGTATACATTTTAAGTTATAAAATGAAAGATTTTTAACAAATATTTATAAATATCATACAACTACATTTTAAATTATTTTAATTTCATAAAATATTCATAAAATAAAAGTATAATTAATAGACTGAAATTATGGTTGAAATTTGTTATAATTTGAATTTACATTTTGATAATTAGTCTCATAACTGTAATTAATGTTTTAATTTTTCTTTAAATTTTCTTACTCTATTTAATTACTAAAAATAGAAAACAATTGGGATACGTCGCATTAAACGTCCTAATTAATATTTATTCATAAATCGTAAATGTTAAATCATATTATATAAATTAAAATAAATATTAAAAACCATTTTTTTATATTCAAATAAAAAAGATGATATTTCCATTATTTTAATAACATTTCCATTCGCATTAAAGCGTATATTTGTTATTGATCGTCAATATTCTTATTATTGTATAAAATGTCACAGTGAATATTAACATTTGCATTATATTTACATCTTTTTGTTTTTGTGATTATTGAAAGTCGTGGAAGAATCAATTTACAACGTATTCGACGATCACCAAAATACAATGATTCGAGCCATTCAACTATTGTTTTATCTTTAGAGTATTGTTCAGTGTCTAGAATTTTTTTTGAATGGTAAAATAATGGTAGAATAATGGAAAACTATTATGTACTTAAGGTTAACTTACAATTTGACCTGAATTCTGAGTGAAAATCATTGAGCACTCTTAACTTTTTCGTTAATATGTCACATTAATGAAACAAGACGACATCACGTATCTTTTAATTAAAGTTACTTGGAAAGTATTTTTACGTGACTTTTACAAGAATCATTATTTGGGGTATCAAAAGTACTGAAAAGTTATCAAATACGTATTATATCAAAACAAATATTGAGTTTAATATTCAATTATTTGAATTCAATAAAACTTTAATTAAATTAAAGTGGAATCAACCAACTTTTTTCAAGAGATATATTTTTACTTAATGTAAAACAAATATCATCGTAAATTTTAATACGAACAAACGAGTCTGTATTATTAAATAAATACGTAATAATAATATTTTAAGAATCGATAAATTTTCCAATTATAATTGAAGAATTTAACGTACCGGGCAAATTTCTTTAGTAACTTGAATCGGTAAAATAATATTTGTATAAAATAATAGAGCATCAATGTTAAGTTTAAATTGAGTTTTAATTTCTTTTTTTTAACATTGTGATTCGAAGTCTGCCATATTTTTAAATTCAAATAACTAGCGCAGTTTAAATATGCAAGTTAAATATCTATTACTTTAATTTCTATTTAAACCAACCAAAACGATTTTAAAGTAAATTGGAAATAAGAATAATACGATGTTTAAAAAGTTACTATGTACATTTAGATCTTTAAAATATAATTTGCAACCGACACTTTTCTTATACTTCATTATCCACGTAATATCTTATTAAAAATATAAACCGTTCGAGGATTATTCGTTTAGTTTCAATAATATGTAATATAAAATTTACCATTTTTGAAAATGTAAAATCACCGTTCATCTAAAGTTATTCCGTAAAATAGTAGAGCTTAATATAAGTTCCATCGTAACTTTGAATACTTTTATACACAAACTCGTGTACTTTGCATTTACGTAGGCAAGTTTTATCATATACTGTAACTACTAGAATTTATCAATCGTATCAACTAACGCAATCTTATCTCACCTCGCAAAACATTATATAAATTTATCATCTATATAAATTCTCTAAAATAAACATGTTTATTTAGTACTGAAATAAAAATCTTCGCAACGATCCAAATTTATTTTTAAACATCAATTCTTCTACAACAAAGTAACAATAAATAATGTTGTAAACCAAAGAAACAAACCCCTTAGAATAATTATTACATCGTACGATGGCTAATATACGACGAAGGTTGTTATCAGTCGAAAGTCACACGCTCGATAAATATCGTTACCAAAAAAGTAACGCGGTATGCGCTTAGCTCAGCAATATCGGAACTCACTTTTTCGAAAGCGTCGATGTTCTTCCGTAAGTTGCAGTCGACGAAGCGACATCGACATCCTCGTCCAAAGTTTCTCCAAGACGTTTCCTCCATGCTCGTCACCTCGGTTTACGTTCACGCCTCATCGGCTCTCTCCTGGAGATACGATCGCACGAGCCGTTGAACCGTCGCGATGGAGGCGCACGTGCGAACAACAAAGACTTCATTTATGGTCGGGGGCGTATCGTCTGACCCAGGAAATTTGCGATCGCTGGATGAGTCGCAGGTGGATCTAATGGATACTTCCCCGTTCGTGGATTTCGTTTTCATTCGCGCTGGAGTTTCGAACGTTCCGATATGTCGGCTTCGTGGACTTGAACTCACTCGAGGGTTCGCGTATTGCGTTTTCTAGGGAGAAATTAAGGAGTTTCCTCGCTTTTTCCCTGAAATTTTAGGCTTGCCACTCTTTTATTAGAAAGCTTGATCATATTCGAATGAATTTAAAGCTTTTTATAAAAACTCGTACAACTTTCTTTTCCATGGCTGCTCTTGTACGAGAGTACGATGAAATCTTATTCTCGTCGATGATATTCGATATAATTCTCGCAGTTGAATCCTTAAAGTGATTAAGCGAATAATGCGAACGAAGATACGCGTTTGATGAAACGTAATAAATTTCCGTTTTAATAACGGAATAAAGCAATTTATAAGTTAAAAGAGATAAATATTTATGAGATAAATTTTGTTTTGTCGTTCAATGCGATACGATTATATCGTTATTATTAGCCGTTATTAACTTCTCATTGCGGGCTATTATTAACAATGAAGTAAAAAATTGCACAACCACTTCTTCGATTCGTTTAACAAATAACAGAAAAATAATAAACAGGAAGTAGATTTTGTATCGTCTGCGATATTTTCCTATATATATTAATGGTTCGCACGTATTAGTAACTTTACATTTATTTTGCACGAATATCAAAAAACATTACACAATAAAATCGTGCATTGATTAGAAATATAAAAGAGACGTTTAAAAATTATGAGTTAATAAATTATGCGATGAAATTATAATTAAAAATTTTAAAATTCCGGTTATTTTTTCATAAAATAGACGATCAATTTCAAATGCTATTAGGTTAATCGTTATTTTTAAAGCGTTTTATTTCCTTACCTTTTAATTTAATATTCTCCCTTAATTTATTGGTAATTCTAGTTACGTCAACCAATTACTTTTCTATATATAGATAAAAGTAATTATGTAAATTATAGTCTTCGCTAATCTATTCGATGAGCTTTTTGTTGGATAATTTGTAATATAATTTGTTGCGATTGCTTCTTATTTATTACAGTACTGAAAACGAGAGCATTAATTAGCTTAGGGTAGCGATAATTTTCTGTAATAATAGATAAACTAGAAAACAGAAATAAAGACGAACGGATCGATATTTTTTCCAAAATTACGGTCATCGAAATATCAAACATTTATCAAAGTATATTAAAGTACTAAATCGTTGAATCGTTAGTAGTAAAATTTATAATTTAAAAAAGTAAACTAAACTCGAACACGAATCTTTTGAATTTGTATCTCACCGCTAAGTAATAACACGTACAAGTACAATATATTCACGGTAGTAGTCAGGTAAATTTTTGACAGGTAGACGAATCGAAGCGTTTCGTTACTTGAAAGTCTAACGAAGAACTGCTTAATGTTCGACATCGGTGTTCCTTCAGCCACGTTAATGTACGAGGTAACATGTCGAACTAAGTCTACACGACCATCGAACATTTCTTGTACGTGTGTTCGTTCCGGAATTTAGTAGGAAATCGAAGTTAGACACGACGGAGTATTATTTATCGAGTTTTCACGAAAAGTATGTAAATACTATTCCGCGGACTTAAAAGTTTCGTATCATAAAAGAATTTTTTAACGATTTAGGTCGTTATCATTTTTTTTAGGAGTAGCGAGTCTAGCTTTTAAGCGTTTTAATAACGTTGTTAGCGACTGAGGAAGAAATACAGTTGTACTAAAAATCGACCTTTTCGCAGTCTATCCGATATTCGACGGATACATATGTATGAAGTTTCTTCTCGTGCGAGGAGATCGAAAGAGATTTCGAAGGAACTTATCGACGAACGAAAGTAGAGTATTAAATTTTTTAGCTATTTCAATAATTCAAAAGAAAACTTGTCTAGAATTTTATTAGATCGGAAATGTTTTTTGCATCCAAGTCCGATAAAAATGAACATTTATCGTTTAAAAATGTTATTATAAATTCTTTTCGTATATAATTATCCAAATTGTATCCGAAAATAAATGTTTTCAAGTATTTCGCTTTATAAAATTTTTTTAAAATGATTTATCCGATGTTAAAATATACGCGCTCTAAAAATATGTCGTTTCCATTCAATACACACACGTCGGATCGTTGCTATTCTATTTTTATAAGAACGTCGTTTTTACAATAATAAAATATTCGTCTATTTCGTTGTAAAGTACAAAGTAATAAAAATAAAATATTTTTTAAAAATTGTCCAACATTATCCAAGATTAAAATAGCAATTATTAAAATAATCTAAATAAAATATTATATTTTGTGCAATACAATCCATAGTTATCATAGAATATATATTTATTTATTTGATACATATTTACGTAAAAATTTTAATTATCCAATATAAAAGTTTGAAAATAATTTTGCATATGATTTATTTCGAATTTTATCTTTGTAATCTTTTTTAAAAATGTACAATTTCTGGGGTCAGAAAGCCCAGGAAGGTTGGGTCAGGTAGGAAAAGCAATTTTACTCGACACGCGTAAGACCGTCTGGACCTGGACGGATAACGGACAATGGGTTAATCGCCTCCAAACCTCGAACACGCGGTGCGGAATCTTATAAACAAACCTCGTTTCTCGGAGCTCGGAGAAATTCTTGCGGAGTGCAATGCTAACCTCGAAGGAGGCAAAAGCGAGATGAAACGCGAGAATTACATCTACGAGGAGGTGGCGAGTAACTCGAGTGTCGCGTATAGAAAGTGTGTCCAGTTCATGACACTTAAAGCAACAGAGAAATTTAGCATTAATGGTAATTTGATAAAATTTGGTCCTATGGGAAAAGCCAGAGCGAATCAAAGAAAGTAATGTCAAAGAAAACCAGTGATCCGTGACTAATAAAGAGTGATCTGATAAAAAGGTCAGAGATTTGGCGCAGGCGACCGGTGATCTGGTGTAGGAACCAGAAGCGAGTAAGGAATACTCGTGAGAAACAAACGACAAGGCACGCGAGATCTCGTCGTATAAATCGATAACTCCTTTTCGGGGCTCGAGTCATCAGAGAGTGTAAACAACAATGAAAGAACAAAGGAAAATGCGATAAGACGAGAAGGGAGCAATAATATATATATATATATATATATATATACGTTTGCAGACTTTTTTGATAACCGATCAACGATACCGAGTCGACGATTATCGCACCTTACAGCTATTCTATCGCGAGCTGTCATTCCGTGAACGCGAGACTTGTCACGCATCGAACCAACACACTGTTAAATCATTCACGGTAAACGAAATATTGTACGCGTCGGGAAGCCTGGATACACTCCTCCAGGTGACAACGTTGTTAAAATAAATATTGCGAAAAATAAAAAGTGATAAAAAGGCAAACGTCCGAGCATTTGTTTGACCAGTAACGATAATCATCGGTTTTTGTAAGTACAGTATAGATAAGTGATTAAAAATATTGTAGAGATGAGTGTTTAAATATATTTTAGCAACGAAATTTATAATATTTATAAATAATAATAATCTTTATAAAATCTAATAAAATTTAATCGTGATCCATTTTTTATTTAAATAAAAATATTTATTTTTTTGATAAATGAAAGATATCGCGATAACATTAATATTTACTACGAATAAAAAATTATTCTTATAAAATGTTTTAGGCAATTTTAAATATAAAGTAAGAAATAAATTTATCAGAGGTTTCGTAACATTAAATTTAACTTATCGAATTCTATATTTTATTTAAAAAATTTAAATATAAAGAGATAAAAAGTTTTATTTTATATTATATTTTAACTAATATATTAACCGAAACATTACATATATATATATTTTTAATCTGTGGCATTAGCACTTCTTTATTTTTTTAACGAGATGAATATAATCGTTACGTATAAGATACGAAGCCAAGAATGTAAATTGCGTTTAATTAAAGTTATCGCGAAGCAAAGTAAAAATGTATCTTTCTTTATTTAAAAACTAGTAAGTTCGTATTAATGTACCATAAAAAATTTCTGTACAGAAATCAATAATATAATTAGTTTCTTAAAATAACGTTTTAAATAATTTAATTTTATACGTCACAAATAATATTTCTTTAATTATTCGATACGCGCGATATCTTTTAAAATACGATTAGAAATCGAGAATTCGCATTTTTACTTTTAGAAATTAAGTTCGACCACACGTTCCGTAGTTGCCAGATTATGTCTCTTATCGTTTACGAAGACGTACAGACGATAATTTCTCGATGCGCGGCTCCGAGTGCCAAAATCATCGACTACAAAATCGAGCCTTTTTCAAAGCACAGAGATGGAATTATGGGAAACCATTTTTTACTGATCGTCGATGTTCAGGAGGAAACTCGAGTCCATTCGAAGCGAACGTTCAAATTCTTCGTGAAATCTCTGCCCCAATCCTCATCCGTGCACAACGTCATCCTGGACCAATCCGCATTTTTGGAAGAAGTACGCTTTTATAACGAACTTTATCCTCGCACGAAGCACCGGAAAGATGCGAACATCGGATGGTCGCCCGACTGTTACCTTGCCAAGCCGGATGTCATTGTCTTGGAGGATTTGCGTTCCCAGGGTTACCGAATTCGCGATAACAGCATCTTCGAGGAGAAATATTTGATGTCGGCGTTAACCAGTTTGGCACATTTTCACGCTGCATCGATAATCATGGAGAAAAGATTGGGCGAGCCATTGAATCTTGCATATCCCGATGCTTTTTGCGAGAGGGTTTTCACGGATGCTGGTAAAGGTGGCCGTTCTAATAAGCTTGGATTCGATACTTTGGAGTTGCTGGCTGAGAGATTTCATCTCGACGGCGCACAAGTACCGAAGATCTTGAAGCGAGTTTACGAGCTTGTAAAACCAATACCAGGTATAAAACAGTAGTATATCCGAGACTAGTCACATATTTACGATGTTTATATTAATTATAAATTGTTTGTAAACCGATAAGATTACACCGTGAGTAAATAAAGCCGACCGAATGAAAACACTGATATTCGCTTGGTTTGGTTAATTGGAATTGCGTTTCGCGTCTTTTTTTTCTTATTTAAAAATTATTTTTAAATATGACTGAAATTAAAAGCTACGATTGAAAATTAAAAACCTTGAAAACTTATCAAATACTTAAAACTTTGTCTATGCAAAAGTTTTTTAAACGTATATTCTTTTCTCTTTGTACACATGCAAAAACATTGCGATAACAAAACCAAATATGTATTCGTACGTATTATTACTTTACTCGATGTTTGTATTTATTTCGTTTGTGATACATTGAGACTTTTGCTTCTTTCTCGCGGGTCAAAAGTCTCCGATGCTTTTTCAGCCACTCGTTCGTTCTCTTTTAAACTCAACTGCCTTTTTCATTCGTTCGTTCAATCTTTGACTTTTGGTTGCTCTTTCCTTTTCGAGTAGAGTCTCTTGTTTTCTCGTTCGTACACACTTATTTATTTTCTTTTCGTTCCAACAATCGACACCTCTGAGAATATCTGCCTCGGACGATCAACTTATAGCTTTGTTCTTTTGTCAATTGTCGCTGATTCTTTCGACAAATCCATTTAAAGATTGTACTCAAAGCCTCGTCGAGATTTTTCATTGTCGGTGGATGTCACTTTGTTGCGCCAATTTTTTTAAATCCTAACAACCGGATTTTATTATCTTTTTAAAAAACATATTTTTTGCGCTTTTCATCTTTTAGTTAAATAAGTCGTTAATATTACAAAACTAATTTACAAGGTCTAAAATTGATCGACAACAATTTATTCTTAAAGACCCTCAATTTCTCGTTCGATATTTCTCCAAACTGTTCGCACAATTTAAGCTTGATATTTTCGTTAATCTTCACACGTCCTTTCTCTATAAACGTATGTACGTGATTATTTTTCATAAGCGGATTTACGGTTTTTAATCATGTTATAACTATAATTTTATCGCGTAATAAAATCCATTCATTAATCAAATCGTATTCATCAGTATTATGATATATCGAAACATATATTCGATTCCCATTCGATTTTCTAGTCGGTAATATGCTCAAATTCTTCGGGTTGACAAGATGATCTAACATTTTTCTTAGCTTTCCATATCGAACGGAGATTCGGTCCTTTGAGTCAAAGCATTAGTCGAGACGTTATCTAGGTTATCAAATATGACAGCGTGAATAAAACTATTCGAACGTACAATCTTTCAGCTTTTTCATTAGCCATTTCTCCAAAGAATACAGACTGTTTTCGTCAAAGTCGTTTTACTGAGCAAGTAAACTTTATCCTACCCGTTAAAAGTATTCTTGATTACCGTCCTTCCAATTTTCTACTATATTTTTTTTAAACAACTGTCTATAATTAATACACGTACTCTTTTTATTTTTGGTACATTTATTATTTCAAAATCCTTGAAATAAATTTGAAACAAAATTTAAAATATACTTAAGTAGAATGTATACGTGAGTTTTATAAATATTTTTGATCCTATTTAAATCAATATCCTTGTCTAATTATAAAGTATACATTAATTTTGTATACGTAATACTAAAAATAGGATTTCATCTATGTAATTAAGAACATTTATTAATTAACAACTCGTCCAAAGTAGTTATCTTTTCTTAATTAGATAGAATATTTCACTTCTACCAAAGATGTAACCTTAATCCCTTCATCTTTAAATATAAAAGAAGGAAGAGTTAGTCTTTTGTCAATAATAAATGAGCCAATTTTCGTTGTGAATAAAAATCTCTTTCCGCTCTACTGATTTAGTACTCTGCAAATTATTTTTAATGACAAAAAAGTAATAACTACTTTAAATTATACACAAATTTACTTACGCCAATTAAACAACGAAACGTAAATGAATAATTATACTTTTTTGTAATTACCTTAAATTTTAATTCGTTACACAATATTTAAGAATATATTACAAATTCATAATAATACGTTGTTATTGCTTTCGAAGAAGTCGTATAATAAATATATTTTAATATCATTGTTTGAATAACTGAATATATTTATTTATCGAAGTTTTCTTTTTGTATTTCTTTCATTTTTAAGAGAACATATTATTTTTGCTATATTATTAGAATTAATTAAAAAAATTTTACACATCAAACTTAAAATATTTTTCTAATTTATTGTATTCATCGAATAATAAAGAAATATTTGGTTCGAACGAAAAAAGGTTCAAAATAAATTTTAGTAAATATATACATAAAATTTTAAACTCAAAATAGTTTTTTCATAAAAGCAAATTTGAGCGATCCAATTACAAAATGAACGGAAAAAAATTATTTTTATTATCGACAGCAAAAGAGTGAAATTCTATATCAAAGAGACTAAAGAAATACGATTGTTTATTGAATTATGTATTTATATAGATTCGTACAATTTTTTTACTTTCGCAACAAAAAGGGATTTTATAGCAAAATAAATCTAATATTTTTCTTTGCAAGTATTTTTCTTTTAAATTACGAAAGTAATACGATCCTAAAAATAAAATTCTAATTTTTGAAAAATGTTCGATAAGTTTATTCCGCGAAATAATTCTTGTTACCAAAATTATGAAATAAATAGTTATCATTCAATAGAATACGTTAAACGTAAAGAATACAGAAACAAAATCCATCCACATACACGTAAACACATAAATAAGCAAATACAAGAAATATTCGATCCTTTTGTTTTCGTCTTAATTCTCATCCATACAAGAATCTTAATTATTTCAAAAGTTTTGGAGTATTAATTAGAACGTCTTATTCCAAGATCGAATTCTACAAATTAATTTAGTGAAACTCGAGCTATGCAATTACAGAAGTAATATACTTCTCGGGTGATAAATGCACTCGACGCGTCGGCATTTCACTTTAATAATCCATCGAGATTCTCGGTATTATTCAAGCCCGATTCGCTTAAGCTCGATCTTTTTTCTTTCACCGTTCCTTCGTTCCCAATGGAAAGAAAATCTCGCTGTAGCCGAGATTCAATCGGTAGACAAATCAAGACATTCCTTGCGAGTAATTCCCACTTTCCGGCAGGTGGATGCAACGTTTTGTGTCACGGGGATCTTTGGCGGGGCAACATCATGTTCAAGGACGAGGAGAAAGGCCCCGATTGCCTCCTGGTGGACTTTCAGATGTTGCGCTATGCCTCGCCGAGCCTCGACCTCGCGATGATGTTGTACATCCACATGGCTCCGGAGATGCGCGAGTTCTCCGAGTCTCGGATGCTCGATCACTACTACGCGAAGCTTCGAGAGATGCTTTTGCGCAACGAAACGGAGGTTCCGATCTACGAGGACATCCTCAAGGACTACGAGGAGCGTAGGATAGTCGGCTTGACTTATTTGTCATTGAGGTGGCCGCATTCCGTGATCGCTAATCTCAACGATTCGCGCGCTTTGGAGTCGTGGTATTTTCACACTCGCATCGATGTTTATCGCTCGATCTTCGACTCTGATCCCGCTTACGAAGCAACGATGAAAACTAGTCTCGAACGATTGATAGCAGAGGGCAAACGAATATCAAACTTGTAATTCGTTAGGAGAGTGTTTATTCGGGAAGCTGGATTATGGACCGATCAACTATTTGATCCTTGCGATTTATTCTCGTTCCTGTGTGTTTTTTTTTTTTATAACCGAATAATCTTTGTACCGAAAGAAATTAATTGTATCGCACAGATTTTTTATGGTAATCAAATACAATTTTATTTTTAGTTTTATCCTACCGATTAATTAAAATGAATCCTTGTGTAACGTAATATTCTATACAGTATCGAACAAGTACTAAAAGCTGATTAAGGATAGATAATCTGTTCGGTTAAGTTTAATCCCTGCAATCGAATGTGTTGACTCTCGTAACTAAGATTACTAATTTTAAATCTGGAAATTCAGAAATTTATTTAACGAGAATTGTATTAATTTAAGATATTATTATATTTATGAAAAATTTATCGATGCGTAATTAGATGTATTTTAATGACTAATTTGATACCTCGCGCGAAAATACATTAAAAATTCAAAATTACGAAGTAAAAGAATGTAACATTTTTTCAAAGCCACGAAGCTGTGTTTCAACGTAAAATGAATTCAAGATTTTTAAAATAAAACTTAAAGTATTTTACCGTTTTAAACGCGAGGAAAATATAAAAATGTTAAATATATTTATTACCATCCAAGGCAAACATTACTCTATGGAAAAGTTGAGAAAATTAGTCGAGCATCTCTAATGTGATTTATTAAAGTAAACTCTTGTAATATTAACGTAGTTAAGGTATTAGTTGAATTAATAAGTTTTGGCTAAATTACGTCGCTATATTTATCAGCTTATTTTATATTATATCCACGTAGTTTACGATCATTGAATTCGAATTTGAATCCACCAAAGTTTTCTCATCACCCGAATAATTTATTTAAAAAGTATACCGTACCAATTTTCAGAAAAACAGTCTATTTCTTTAATTTTTACTTTACTTTAATACATAAATAACATTCACCTTCCATGTTAAACCTTCTTGTACAAGAATCCTCATTTTTTTCTAAAAATTAAAATTTATGTTTTTAAAAGTCACGTCGCGTAATTAAAAACACCTGCTGAAAGTCAGCCGTCAACAAAGGCAACATATCTTTTAAACGACCCATTTAATAAGCAGAACTTTGTTAAATGTTCTCGAAGGCCGTCAAGGTTGAATAACTTTTCTCGAGTTGCGTAGGATTCGCGACATTCTCTCATCGATGTATCGTTGCGCATTGTTCAAATTACAGAAGGCGAATCATCGAAAGAATTTCCGATACGCGATCGTACGATTTTAACGGTACAGCGGTAATATTCGTTAATAATATTAGTTATCAATTTGATTTTGTTCGCCTCGTCGAAAATGTATCTTTCTTATTTAAAAAAATTCGATTCCGTAAAGATTAAAAACGAACAACTTGAGTTTGCTATGCATAAATTCGAACAGATTGAGTCTACTTTTGGTATATTTGGTTTATTTCCGTAAGTTAATAAAGATACCCGTTGGATAAGAATTTATTATCATTATTTCATTGCTCCGTACGTCTTTAACCTATTTTAAGACAATACCCGTAAAACCACAATCTGATCCTTTACAAAAACGACATTTTGGTACTTTGAAACATCCGATATACACATTCCGAGTGAACATAGTGAATCCAAAAAACGCATTCTTTCACCATTTAGTTATAACGGTTGAAAAATAATTAACCTTATCGAGTGATTTATTTAGTAATTACATCAGGAACACGATGTTAAGTGACCTTAGCTTTAGTATGCATGCACTCAAGGAATTTAAATGTATCGATGAATACAGTACCCAACTTCAAAGCCTACGAATAGTATCGATATTCAAACTATATGCAGCAATAATATCGGTCTGCACTTGGAAGTGACCTATCCGTAATTAGGGAACTTTGCTATTCGTGGACAATAACTACTCCGTAAGCCTCGATGCAGGCAATTTGAGCTCTCGCCACGTCGCGGTTATACTGCAAGTGTTGGGTAAATAAATGCGAGGCAGTTGGAAAGTTTATATCTCTAACTTCGTGTATATGCTTAACCGTTATACTTAGGTTTTACAGATAGTAGATTCTTCTCGAGTAAACGAGTTTTCAAACTGTAAAATGTATACGTGTATTATTTATATACATATATTTAATACGTATATTTATAGCAAACATATTATACGTATACATACTTATTCTTTTTTATCGTTAGATACACAGCGATATTATTTACCGTATAAAAGAATTGAAAATTTTGCTTTTTATTTAAAATCTGTCTTGAAATTTTTATTTAACGGGTACTAAACTTTTAATTCTTTTATGTATAATACGAGCTTGTTCTTTATAATAAGAAATTTTTAATGCACACAAATTTTTTACGAGTGTCTATTTATATGAAGTTTTTATGAGAGGGTTTAGCGAAAGACATCTTAATTAATATAAATTAGTTTTTTTTGCGAGCATGAAATTTTTTACAATAAAAAGCTGAAAGTAAAATTTAGAAACTATACTGCATTTTTAATATTATGATTGAAAAATTATGATTTTAAACTTATGATATTTTAAAATTTAAGAGATATTAAATTGAAAAATATAAAAATTTAATATTTTATATCTTTTGTATTTATTTAATTTCTTTTATGAACGCGACATATTTAGAATGTTATTTAAAAAGTTTATAAAATACATATTTGTAAGAGTATACTTTTTTAAATACCATACGAAACGTAAATTTCAAAATAAAATTATTGGAATAATAAAAAACTATTTTCATACTTAAAAATATAACATCAAGTTATTTGTAATCTATAGTTTAATTTTTAATTTATATATAATTATTTTGATTTTGAAAGCTATATAATTACTATTTTATCCATAATAAGTTCCAATATTATACCTTATATTATAATTCTACTTGTGTACTTTACGATGTTTATAATGAGTTTGATAATTAGCGTTGGGTTTTATTGTAAAGTGAAGTTTCTATAACTTTTTAAAAATATTTTTGGTGAATTTTAGTACGATAAATCTATTGAATAAATAATTTAATTGATTTAGAATTGAATTTTAACGAACTAGTAAAAAATTCTATTATGATTTTATAATCCTTATTAAAGTTTATAATATTTAGAACTGAACTTACTATTATATTAATTAGAGCAATAAATATTTTTAAAATATTTTTAAATATTTGCATAAATAATTATTCGTTATCTTTCTTTAGACAAAAACTATGAATATTGTAGATTCATTTTTAAATAATAGTTAATAAATTATAAGAAAAGTTAGCATTTTCTTTTAAAAATCATTTCTCGTTTTAATATCAATTAATAATTAATCATTTTCACTATTGCAATGATATTAATATTTATCACTTTGATTATCAATTTACAGTTTTTTAACCAGTTATATTTAAAATATTTCTTATCCATTGTTTCGTATAATATTATATCGCGGATTTTGGAAGCCTCCCAGTTCAAAACCCGTAAATCATAATTCTCAATAGATAATAATATATTAAATATAAGCTAGATCTAAAGCTTCTATATCGTATGTATCTGCACATCTGTAACGAAGCTTTAACAGAAATATGAAACGTATCAACAATTCAGGAGATCAGTCGCAGTATCGGATCATATTATGTAATAAAAACCAAAGTGGAAATTTTACATGTTCAGCGATGCGTCATCTTTTCAATCCGATGCTACACAAAATTGAAATTCGTTGCAAGAACGACACGAAGCGACGATCCAAAGAGACGCCGATCCAGAAACGATAGGAAAGAAATACGAACAAGTAGAACAGCAAGTCAAATTTAGAAATCTAAAGTCGCGTGCCGCGAATTGATAAGAAGTGTCGAGTTGCAATACAATCGTGTATAGAGTAACTTGATCTAACTTCTATCTCTTTTATTCTCGATAAGCACTTTATTATTAAAATCGGCTATAAATCACTTTTTTCTCGATCTTGGCATACGAATCGAGGTGACCCTGTTGCTCGAGTCGATGCGATAATCAAACTTGCGAACGTAATAGTTATTAGCGAATCGATCGGTAATAGATCAGGAATATTTTTTGCATATTTGTATTTTCATTTATTTACGAAATTGGATAATGTGGATATTATAGATTTATAACCGAATATTTGTACATTTCCGTGCAATCTTATTACGTTTTTCTATTTGGGTCGAAAAGAATTTACGTATACGTTACAATTTTTAAATCCTGTAAAATTATTTCAATTTAAAAACGATCGATACAACAGATCTTAGAGCAACAAATTACATAAAACTTTAATTCTTTTATGTTTTCTGATATATTTGTAAATTTCAAATTTAGATAATGCGATTCGAAATTCTCTTTCAAGATGTAATACTTCGTAAAACGGAATTTGTACTTTGGTTCTTTGTAGTCGATGGAGTATATAACTTTTGCCAATAACGCTGGAAAATTTCATCGATAAAACAATAAATAAGTTTGCATAATAGAAATAAACTATACATAAGTTATTATAAAATTCTTATATAAATTAAACTTTTTGTTTGAATTATAAATCAAATTTAAAAATTTAAAACTATTACAAATCTATATCAAATAAAGTCATTCGTTTCCAAGTATAATATTATTCGGTATTACTTTATACAGAATAACGTACGAATAAAATTTGAATTTTCGTTTAAGTTAACGATTAAATTTATCCTTCGCACCAAATTTGAAATATTTTAATTGTTAATATTAAACGAACGGTCGATGATACAAATAAACACTAAACGCAAAATAAGAAACGAAGAAACGTTTTCATCGAATAACATCGAACTCGTAAAATTGACCATAATATCGAGTCTCGAATCCATCAGCCTACATCACTCCATGTTTAATTATGTAGCAAAGCCATCGGAAATGGTCGATAAAGCTTGTCTGCAACTCGCAACATCGCGATTAGATCGAGACGCTCCTATAACCTCGGAAATAATGAACCCAAGCTTTCCGACTATTCCAGACAAATCCCTCGTATAACTGCGTTGTAAATAATGGTCGCAAGCATCAGCAGTCGAATCCCAGAGATGTGGCTCATCGTCGCGGCCCTCGTCCTCTGCCACCTGGGCTCGGTCCTCGGGGATGGCTCGATTCAACGCGGGGAAAGCGCAATTAAGATCAGCAAGTCCGATCGGACCGGCGGCGTCTCCATTGGCTCAGGTCGAGGCAACTCCTTCATCAAGATCGGCGATTCGGCCAAGTTCCTGAACACGACGCGCCTCTCGCGTCCCGCCCTCACCACTTCCATGACCAGCACGAGCATCCCCTTGGCGTACGTCTCTCCCCAACCGGATAGTACGGAGGGTAACAACGTCACCAAGCTTCTTAAGGTAAGACTCGATTGGTTGGATCGCAGGGATTATCGGTGCTTATCGGATCATTGATAGAAGCGGTAAGAAGGATGTACCTTGTATCTTGATCGAGTTCCGTTAATCTTGTCAATTTTTTTCTTTCCTGGTTTTTTTCTGGCTTTGTACGAGTCGATGGAATCTACCGTCGAAAGAAAAATTTACATTCAACGATTTAAATCGAAGCAGGGAATTTAGCCAATAACCAAAGCCAAGAGTTTTTAGAAAGAATTTTATTTTTAAAACTGCGATTTCATTTACATTTTACCATAGATTTAATTATATATTAGATTTTTTTACGATACGATATAATCATCGAAACTTTGTTGAATTTATTTAAATAAATAAATAATTTAATACATTTAAAAGTTATAAATTTCAAAGAATAAAAAATCAGTGGGTCGTTTCGATCAAAATATGCTTGACTTGGCAATTTGTGGATCTTAATATAATAATCAGCAATAACTTTTAATATTCAAATCGATTTTCATTTTACCAATAAACTACTTATTTATAATGCTCAATTTAAAGTCATAATATATAATCGAAAATATCACATTTTCTCAACGCTCCAAATAATCGATACAAAATCAACTGTGAACGAAACTATAAAACCATACATTTTTTTCTTAATTTATAAAGATATAAGTAAATAAATATTATAAAATATTAATACATTTTTAATAAATAAATTTTTAAACTATGTTTTCGTTCAAATTTTTTACCTTAAAAAAGTATTAAAAATATATTACAGCATGTTTCGAGAATCGTTTTGTTTTTAATTCCTTTTGTATTTATAAATAATTCTTTTGTGTTAAAACTTTTTTATTTTTTATTCATTTTGAGATTGCTTTATTTAAACTGCGATTTAATTGATAATAATTGTAATATAATTTAACGTAATGGAACATGTGTTGAATGTGAAAACAAATTATTTATAAAAGAATTCGAGGCATTGCTGATTATTCAAAAATTTACAAAAAGTAAAATTGGTTGCATAACATCTATCGTTCGAATGAACAGAGAGTAATTACTTATATCGACTGATATATCGATAATTCTACATGTATTTTCGAAATTAATATAAACAATTTTATTTTATCAATAATTTTGATAATACTCGTTTTTTATTCGTACAGGTCTAAAATAGTATTTTCATTACGATAAAGAATTAATTGAACGTACCGTT